>CAXKWD010000003.1:30272234-31581029 GCA_964059195.1 Ectobius pallidus | reverse complement strand
CATTTATCATCTTGAATTGTAAAATGTTCATAGGCCTATAATTTTTTGAATAAGAACGATGACATAAATTAATAAAATATTTTTTACTTATTTCACATAAGCCTATACGATATAAAATACAATGCACATCTGTTTATCTACTTGTTTTACTCTAGGCTTGAATAATGATTAGATGCAAATTTTGCAAAAGGCGCGTCTGCATAAAGCAGAATCTTTATAAGACAAAATGAAATAACATTACCTATATGGCGGTTATGATCACGAGAGACCAAAAGTTATCAAATCTAGAGTTCTGAGTTTGTACAGTAGACCCTAGTGTTGTAATTTCGTAACTTGTGCATCCTTCTTCAGCAGGGGGTTAATCATGTAAGCACTGTAATACAGTTACACAATCCTCTCGTCCTTCCACTTAAAGTAATCACTACGCCCGCTGACAAAGAATAATACTACACTCTAACCTCGATCCAACCTTCCTGTTCCACATCCATATAATATGAGCACCACAGTACAGGGCTAGCTAGGCGGTGGCTAGGTGGGCGACCGCCAAGGGCGCAGGTACGAAGGGCGCAAAATTAACCATGAAAAATCCCGCCTTTTTTAGACTGGTGCAATTTATCAAGCAATATAAATTCCACGTTAGTGGAAGAAATCTTTCAGATTATTAAAAATTAATGCACGTGAACTGTCTATACCTATAGTATTATGCCGATTGTCTACAAGCAAAACGCAGTCATGCAACGTCCTTTAATTAACACGATTCATATTGACAGAGAAAACATAAATCATGAACAGTATGGAAAGATATAACGACAATGAAAATTAATATGTACGTTATTATTGTGATGAAAGTGGTTCAACTCAATCCCTTTAAAGCTGATTGTCGTCCTCAGTGCTACTACTGTCGGCAGGATTGATTACAAAGCGATCAACAATGGCATCGCTCATACTGTTACATGCTACATGCAAAAATGACTGACCAACTATATTATTACAACAGAAAAAGCCGAATGCGCAGATCTCAATTCCTTTTGTTATTACTATTTTATTATAAATTAAGTGTGAACTAAAATTTCTTATTTTAAAAATGTTTAGTTTTTTAATCACACAACGTATTAATGTACATTAAAATTAATTTTTGTAACTTTACATTGAATAATATGTGTTGTGATCCGCGGCCGATGCACGCTCTGCCAGCTGGCAGTACACATGTTGTTTGTTTTGATCAAGTTCCCTTCTAAGGCCGGCGCTGATATTATAGTCGCTGCTATTATTTTTAATTATATTATACTGTATTATTATTAGGGCCCGGATTCTGATGACCTTAAATTGTTTGAAAAATTACCTATAAAATGACCCCAAAATTTAAAGAAAATGACTTAATAATTATAAAGAATGACCTAAAAACTGATATTTTATTTATAAAAAATTATTATTGTACACACAAAATTATAGAATAATTTGTACGTAATTGTTAAAACCTTAAATTCAGAGAGGATGTTGTAGGTCTAAAAAACTTTGATTTTTGCTGTGAATATTCTTTTCTTACGGAAATTTATACTGGCACTGATGCACTGGCGAGTCAAACTTCGGCATTTCCTTTTGCGGTCTGCCGGATTATATTATTTATTGGGGGTAAACAGTAGTTTTCACTCTCAAATCCAAGCAGGTGGCAGACTCTGGTGCCAAGTCAATCTAATAACAACAGTAATGTAATACAACATTTTGGCGTTCCTTTGATTCTCGTTTCCGACTTAGACATGACAACACTTCAACATAGAGTGTGTCCTTCTTGCATTAAACAAACACTTCAAAGACAGCACCGCTGGGGACGAAATAAATGCCCTAAAAATATAAAATTGCATACAATGTCAAAAAATGACCTAATAAAATTGCATTTCTATAATCTAGAGGCCATGATTATGATTTATCTACAAAATGGCAATGTCTATGCAGCATCAATAAAAAAGATGACATGTCATTAGAATCCGGGCTCTGATTATTATTGTATTTTTTAACTAAGCGATTTTTAAATTAAACAGTGAAACAATATTAATGTTCGTGTTGTTTCGTCTCTTGTTGATGTTGGCGTTGCTTCTGTTGTATAGGTAAGAATGATTTCAGTAAAAAAATGTGCCAACTAAAACTACCATGACCATCATAGCTTAGTCTACATTATTAGTTTTGATATATTAGGCAGTGGTTTTTTAAAGAAATGGGACAAAAAAAACCTTCTGCAAGCGAATTTAAGAAAATCAGTTTTACAGAAATTAAAAAAAAAAAGTTAATTTGGAGGGCGCAGATTTGTCTAACTCGCCAAGGGCGCAGAAGGACCTTGCTACGGCCCTGGCTAAGATATCACTCAGTTGGGTATTTTTCACCACTTCTTAACAACAGGAATCAAAAGCTCAGTAAGTGGGAGATGCAAACGCTTGTATGCAAGTCTCATAACCAGGGCCAGGATTCTAATGACATGTCATCTTTTTATTGATGCTGCATAAACATTGCCGACTTGTAGATAAATCCTAATCATGGCCTCTAGATTATAGAAATACATTTTTATTAGGTCATTTTTTGTCATTTTATGCAATTTTATATTTTTAGGGCATTTATTTCAATTTTAGGTCATTATTTTGTCATTTTCGTGTCATTTGCTTCCTTATTTAGTCATTTTCATGTATTTACATTTAGTGTCTTAACTTTTTTTCTATCGCTAGATGTGCTGTCTTTGAAGTGTTGTTTGTTTAGTGCAATAAAAAAATTCGGCGTTAAGTGTTGTCATGTCTTAGTCGGAAATGAGAATCAAAGAAACGCCAACATTTTGTATTATATTATTATCGTTATTAGATTGACTTGGCATCAGAGTCTTCCACCTGCTTGGATTTGAGAGTGCGAACTACTGTTACCCTCAATTAAACAACAATATAATCCGGCAGACCACAAAAGGAAATGCCGAATTTTGACTCACCAGTGCCTCAATGCCAGGATAAATTTTCGTGAGGAAAGAACATTCACGACATTACAGTTATTTACAGTTTTAACAATTATGTACAAACTATTCTATAACTTTGTGTGTACGATAATAATTATTTATAAATAAAATATCAGTTTTTAGGTCATTTTTTATAATTATTAAGTAATTTTCTTTAAAATTTAGGGTCATTTTATAGGTCATTTTTCAAACAACTTTAGGTCATCAGAATCCGCGCCCAGCTCATAACATAAACGGTTTAAAATTACCAGTGATCAAAATTTGAATATTATAAAAATTGATAATTTTAACAAATTTATCAAAATTATACATGTTGATATATGTTTTTAAATCATGTAGAATGCTTATGTGCATCGACTGATTGTGTAAGTTATGTAAATGGTAATTGAAATAAGTTATATCAATAGCTATTATACCTTATTCCTTTGTTGAACATCACTGTTCTCTTAACATGTACTTTTATATTGTGGGTAGTCTTTGTTTCAGTATAAATGTTTGTATTAATATTCGGTATTAGTGTTGTAGGGGTACGCCATAGCATAGTGGTTGAGACGCTCTGCTACAAATCGGAAGGTCGCGGGTTCGTTCGCCTACTGGGGGTAAAGGTGGGGCTGTCAGCCTTATCTTCACGTTCCGAATGTCTAAAATCTGGGAGTTTCAACCTTCTGGAACCATTCCCTGGTGTAGAAAAAGTAGATAAACAGACGTAGGCCTACATTGTATTTTTTAACGTATAGGCTTATGTGAAATAAGTAAAAAATAAGTTATTAATTTATGGCATTGTTCTTATTAAAAAAAATATAGGAACATTTTACAATTCAAGATGAGAAATAAAAAAAAACTCAGTGTGTATAATTTTCAATTATTATGTGTTAGAAAAATAAAAAGGAGGTCATTCTAAAGGTCATGATTATTGTTTTGTCGCGAGATGATTTATTTATAATTTAAAAATAATCAATATAAAAGGAACACTTTACTTTTACTTTTTTATTAGTATTGTAAGAACATTGTAATGTAATAGAACATTGTAATTGGGTAATGTGCTGGTATATTATCTGAACAGACAAGTAAATAAACAAATAAATAGTTTTGAATACGAATTTATCATTTTTTTTTTTGGCTTCAAAAGGATTTTTTAATTTATGATATCAAGTAATTGTTTCTGTCATGTTCTTGGCTGTGTACACATTTGAGGACAGACTAGTCTCCATCTGATTGGAAATAAGGGATTAGCAAGCTCTATAGGATACGATTGAGGTCAAAAAGGCTCATAAACTGCAACGCAATATGCAGAAGTTATCAGTATATGATAACAAAAGGAGAAATGATAAGAATTAGCATTTTATGCTTTCTAATTCTGTAAGCCCTAACGTCTTTGTGTTTAAGGGAGGACCGAAGTGTTGAGAGTGATTTTCTAAACTATTTGGACTAGAAACTTGAAATTTTGTACACTTAATTTAAACATAAACAGATGTTAAAGATTCAAATTTCATTTTGATATCTCAATTTGTTTTTGAGATATAATTAAATTAATTGATTTTTTTAAATCAAAATTGAAATCTATCTCCTCCGACAGATATTAAAAAATGGATCTGAATTTTTGATGTGAGATTCTATGATGCTTGCTTAACAGATTCAGTGATTCAGGTTTTTGATAGGGATGGGTCGATACCAGATTTTCTCGATACTCGATACTCGATACCGATACATGATTTTTTCCTCGATACTCGATACTTCGATACTAGATACCTTCAACACTTCCAGTTTCAATAAATAGGTAGGCCTACATTAAAAATTAAAATTTGAGAGAACTGTGTAATACCAACTAAATTAATTAAGTCTGCATATTTAATGAGACAAAATTTAATATCATCAGTAGCCTATAATTATTTTTAAACGCTACATTAAAACTAAAATTAGTTTTTTAAACAGTCCACTTACAAGTTTTTGTTAAAAAGTATTAGCATTCTCAATTAATTGCAGAATTGCAGAATTGCAGAATTACAAAAGTATCGAAAAAGTATCGAGTGAGTTTTCTGAAGTATCGTTCGATGCCGATACCATGCAAGTATCGAGAGTATCGAGGTATCGAAAGTATCGAGGACCCATCCCTAGTTTTTGACATTATTTATACCTTTTGTTTAAAAAAATATTTTACCCAGAGAAATAAAGAGTTGATAAAAAATGGAGTTATGCATCGGAATGAATTAATCCTCACAGTGTACCCTCGCAATGTTGTTCAACCGAAGACCCTAACCATTACTCCTCAAAGCCGAATCCATACTGTCGAAAGTGATGTAAGAAGTGATGTATAGAGGAACTGTGATACGGAATAGACTTTGAGAAGACGAAGCCGGCAGATTCCCATCCGCTGTCGGAACAAAGTGTAAACGACGAGATCGATAGGACTTCTAAATTTAGACCATAAAGTGGAAGACATCGTGTGGATGCAGACTTTTACTAAAGTTTTGTTCTCTAATGCAATAAATTGCAACCGATTTTCATGTAACTGAGAGATTAAATGAAATGAAATGAAATGATTAGCCTAAATGTCCCGTTAAGGGCAATGGCCTCCTCGAAGAGGGTAAGCTCGAATACACCTACATGTGGTGAGCTATTCCACATGAGGGATATTTGTGCTCTTGGGCTTTTATGCAATTCCTGGTCTTTGTCCACTTACATTAGTCTGGGTCATTGTGCACTTCATTGTAGTTTACGTCCTTACACTTGTCACGGTCCTATACACTTGTCTTCGTAAGACTTCGGTCGCATATGCACTGGTTTCAGTCACTGTTCACTTGTCTTCTTAAGACTTTCCAGTCATTCCTATTTCTTGCTCTGGTTGACCACTGTCGTCCTACAAGTTCCTTGAAGAGATCAGCCCATCTCTGTCTTGGTCTTCCGAGGGATCTTCTTCCAGTACGAGGTTCCCACATTGTGGCCTTGTATGTCCATCTGTCATCTTTGAGTCTTGCGACGTGGCCTCCCCACTTCCATTTGGTGTTGGTGGCTTGCAGTGCAGGGTCGGTAACTGCTGACATCTTCTGTAGTGTTTCATTTGTAACTCTATCCCTCAACGATATGCCTAGGATTTTTCTCACCATATTTCTTTTGCACACTTGGAGACTGTTGCGAAGTTGAGAGATTAAATAGAGAAGTGCAAATATGCTAGATTATACAGGATGTTAATGAATGACACCGAAATATTTTACCTGTGTATAGAGGGGACATAGACGAGCAACTTTTATTATGACATTTTTGCTCTATGACATAAAATGTGTATGCTACAGGGCATTAAAGTCCTTAAAGTTTGGTGCTCATAACTCAATAATTGAGCGAAATAGGGTTAAAATTTTCATTAAATTGACTTCATGCCTTCCTAGTGATCGATAAGAACCTGATTCTTAATAATTCATCAACAGCTATACCATAATTTAGAATTTTCATAATCTGCAAAATTTACTGACTAATCACATGATTGCCCGCCATTGCATTATGTTTTTATTCCTAATTCCAGACCTAACAAAAATGTTTCGTTTGTCTTTTTTCCCCTCAGAGTTGTAAGATATCGATCGTCATTTTTTACAATTTTCCCGACCACTACATAATATTCACTGTTCCTTTGTTTCCCATCATTTCAAGTATTAGAAGTCAGTGGCGTGCATATCCTTGGGAGATTTTATGTTATAACAGGAAGAATTGAATCCATAGAGCAAAAATCTCCTAATAAAAGTTGCTTATCTACCTGTATGTCCCCTCTATACACAGGTAAAATATTTCGGTGTTATTCATTAACACCCTGTATGCACGGAGTTTCAAATTAAGGTGAACACTGGAAACTAGATATGTTATCTTTTCCAGTGTTTTGCTGTATGACTTCGCTGTACAATACTATGATTATACAATACTATGATTATACAATACTATGATTACTACACCCCAGAAGTTCAGGCATTTATTTACTGCCAGAATGGTCAAAGCTAACTGTATTGCAAATTACAAAGCCGTAGGCCTATATGAACACTGTAAAACAATATGTTGTCATGAGAACTGATTTGCATTTGATAAATTCTTTCTAATAATTTGCCACAAAGTAGGCACTAAAGTGGGCATTACTCCGGTACAGGTCAACTGATATGGTCCAATGTCAAAATACTTCTTCCCATGCATGATATAAATCAGTACATCACGTTTCATGAAAATCCGATAAAGCGTATTTGACTTATCCGCGCCTGTGTGATATATTACCATAAAAGGCACTAGGTTTAAATTGGGCATTATTCCGGTACCGGCGAACCGATATGGTCTAATACGTATCAATAGGCTTCTTCCCATGGATGTTATAAATCCGTACACCAAATTTCATGAAAATCCGATAAAGCGTATTTGAGTTATCGCGCGAGTGACAGACGGACGGACGGACGGACAGACAGACAGATGGACAGACATCTTCACGAACTCCACACAATCTCATAAAGTACCATTCTGGCACTTAATAATAATAATAATAATAATAATAATAATAATATGTATTATAAGTCCACCGCTGTGGCTCAGGGGATGCGTTCAATCCTCTCACGCAGCGGGCCCGGGTTCGATTCCTGGTCGGGACAAGTTACCTAGGTGAGGTTTTTTCCGGGAACTTCTCTCACCTATGAGACAAATGTCAGATAACTTAAGGCCCTTGTGGTCCCCGGATATCATCTGGCCGTCATTATCATCTTCATCCCCGTCATCGCCTTGTTCTGAGTGAGTGTGTGTGTGAATGGTGTGTATCGTCCTATGTGTTCGTGTTGTCTCGGAGGTGGCCCCGCGTTGGGCTGATCACTCATCCGGGGAGGCCCTCTATGTCCTTGTCTGGTCAAAAAAGTATGTATGTGATCCAAAGGTAATCCCTCTCCCGACAGGTCGCGGCCCTGTAAGGCCCGGGCGGTTTGGGTCGCTTAAATCCTAAAAGGGAGAGGTAAAACTACGACCAAGAAAGAAAGAAAGAAAAGAAATATGTATTATAAAATTATAACATCCTAAGTATTCACCTTGTACTCAATTTTATCTTTATAAAGCCGCCTTAATATGCTTTGGCCTACATTGTAATAAGTTATATGGTGCACTATGGTGCTTCTGTATTACGCAATATTGCGCTGTTACGTCAAAGGCATATCCTAATTACAATCTGTCAGTTAATTATTCACGCCCTTAATCAGAACGTGTAACCTCCATCACGTCGATGAACTAATTTATCGGTCATCTGCACTACCATTTCCGTTTCGCACAGCTTATTGCCTGGGGCGAATTGAATACTCAAAATGCATCCAAGAAAACCGTGTTGCATATTGATTACATGGCGTTAAAACGAAACCTTATTAATCGCTAATTGAAATCGGTTTTGAAAAAAAACTCAACATGTGCCAAAACAGAAATTGTTCAGGAGAAGCTTTCTTTAGTTTTTATTAGCATATACAGTGTGTCCCACGCAAGAGTTGGCCAATCTTGCGGGTGTCTGCATCGCGGCGAGCACAGCTCCAACTCCCGAGCGATCGGGTGAAATATCTACGCAAATAGAACCGCTAACGGTGTAATGATTCAGGTTCTAACATTTACAGTTAAAATTACAATGAAAATAACCACGTAGGCCTACCTCATCACAAGAGATGTTGCATCCACACAACACTGGCATTTTTTCTGGAAATTTTCTTTCACGCACATAAGTTCAGCTTCCGAGATAGAGTTAATTTCTCTTGTGATATTGTCTTTAAGTTCTTCTAACGTATGGGAAATTGACTTATACACTTTATTTTTTCAAGTTTCCCCATAAATAATAGTCACATACTGTTAGAAAACTTAAAGACAATATTACAAGAGAAATGAACTCTATCTTGGAAGCTGAGCTTATGCGCGTGAAAGAAATTTCCTAGAAAGGTGCCAGTGTTGTGTGAAAGCAAGAGGAGGACTTTTTTGCCAGTGTTTTACTCATAACTTGCGAACGGAAGCGAAAGTAACAAATCCGGCTTCGAGATGCATTCGCCCACCCTTGAGCCATTCTATGTTTAAAATTTCAGATCTCTGCGTTCAGTAGATTTCGCTGGGCGTCGCGCACAGTCAGACAGACAGAAAGACAAACACATACTTTAATTATTATAGATTCAGCTATTGATTTTATTTCTTTGCTTTTGTTTTTAAATCAAACTCAACTGAATTAATAATCTATAATAAGAGGAAGTTTTTTGTATGTTTGTCTGTCTGTTTATCCGCTGTCGGTAGCATGCCTGTCTTCCACTCCGGTGGCCCTGTTTCGATTCCCTGCCGGGTAGGGGATTTTTCACTATTGAAAAATCCTTTTCCCGGGTTCAGGACTGGGTGTTTGTGTTCTCCTTAGGTTTAAGTGTTATTTAGGGGACTGGCGCACCCCGGAAACAAATCCGCCGTGAATATTCCCTTGAGGGATCTCCAGGGGTCGTTTGCAATCCGGTAGGATCACCACCATGGACAAATTTGTGTTATGTCACGTATCCAAGTGTCTTGAGAGAATTCCGTGTCGCATAACAAATAGGAGGAGCAACTTGATCCTCTAAGCCATGAATACTATACCTACAAATCTCTCGCTTTCACTACGCTATGTCTCGAAAACATTAGAACAGCTCTTCTATTCAATCAACTAGTTATTGTTATGTAAATTTCCTTAGAAGTCTGATATTAGATAATTTCATTTTAGAAATACTATGGTTAAGGGGAGTAGGAATGTCCTGTTCTGCTAGTGACAGATTTAATTCACGGACTTGTCGACACAATTTTCTCAAGAAATTGTGTATGTTACCGTGAAAATATTGCAAGTGACTTTTCACTGAAAGAGTAAGATTATTTAAATTGTATGGTTAAAAGAGCCAAATTGTATTTTCATAAACTCTATCCACTAGGATCTACAAGTTTATTGTCCTATAATTTGATTGTTTTCGTTAAATAATCTGTTTTCTCCGGCCGCTGGTCTTGCGGTTAACGTCGCTGACTAGAGATCCGTCGGCCAGTGTTCGATCCCCGGTATCTCCTCGGATTTTTCTGAGGTAGGGAGGTCTGGAACGGGATGCACTCAGCCTCGTGATTCAAATTGAGAAGCTACTTGATAGAGAAGTAGCTGCTCTGGTCATGGAAATCACCATTAATTGCCATGGGTGTCGGCATGCTGACCACATGCCCCTAATCCTCCCATCTGCCTAAGGTAGATGACGCAGCGGTCGGGTGGCAGGCATTGTCCCTTCAGGGATGTAGGGCCACGGAGTTTAGTTTTTTTTAAGTTTGCTCTTCTCTCGCATGATCTTGGCCCTGGCAGCGCAGATAATCAGCTGTTCGGAGGAAGCTGGCAATTTTGTACGTCATGCTGGTCACGCTGGGAGAGAATGACGCTCATTGGTTAATTTCATATTTTTTTAATAGAAAATCAGGCATGTCGTATTCCGTTATATCGAATGCAATTGGATGTAAAATATAGTAATAAATCGTGTGCAATGGAAGTCGTCGAGCTTACACTATCTAATTTGATAGTTTATAAATGTTTGGACCAAAAATTGGATCATGGGGCATGTACTTCAGATAATGAATATATATTTGCGAATTCAATTAATTCTATCACAGTAATTCATTTGTCTCTCTAAGCAGAGCTGACCTGTCATCCAGGCTCAGAAAAAGTTATATATATGTGAGTGTTGACAAAATGTCATATTTGCTTTGACGCCTCCCTTACCTCACCCGTCCGTTCATAGTTGACATATTGCTAGTCAGATATTGATTTCAGCGGCGTTATTCCACACGTAATAATTTATAATGTTTGCCCTCTCCCTTTCTCTTTCATTGTCACTCTCTAGCTATCTTCTGTTATCGATATGATTCTACCAATTCCATTCCACTTTATGCAAATAAATCATTATATGAATACATCAATTGTAAATCACTTTATCATAAAATGCATTAATTTTTTAATTTGTATAAATAACAAATGGAATAAATAACTAATATAGTGCACATGGCCGCTTCACCTTCTACGTGAAAATATAACAACATGTAAAAATTAAATAATGTATGGTAAAAGCGAGAAAATTATTTTTTTTTAAATATACGAGGCGCGTCCACAAAGTAAGTTTCCCTGGGGTCGTTTACAGAAACAAAACACAATTTCCTGGAAATATTCATTGCAACGGATACAGCAAGTATTCAGCTATTTCTCAACATATTCACCACCAGAATTGAGACATTTGTCATACCGTTGGACCAGCTTTTGAACACAAGTGTTGTAGAAGTCTACCGCCTGGGATCTGAACCATTGTGTGACAACCGTCTCCGTTTCTCTGTCATTTTCTGTCATTTCCTGAGGGGTAGGAGAATATTAAAATCACTGGGAGCGAGGTGCAGACTGTAGGGTGGATGTATAAACACTTCCCAGCACCTCTCCTGCAAAAGTTCGACTGGGAGGTGTTTCAACCTCCACTCTACACTCCGGACCTCACTCAGCGATTTCCATCTTTTCTTACACCTCACGAAATGACAGAGAATCACAGAGGAGTAGAGATGGTTGTCCCACAGTGGGCGACAGACTTCTACGACACTGGTATTCAAAAGTTTATCCAACGGTATGACAAATGTCTCAATTCTGGTGATGAATATGTTGGAAAATAGCTGAATATTTGCTGTATAATTTCATTTTAGAAATACTATGGTTAAGGGGAATTATGTTTTGTTTCTGTAAACGGCCCCAGGGAAACATACTTTGTGGACGCTCCTCGTATATCTATACTATATATACTAAATACTTCTGCGAGACTCTTTGACCTTAAGGTCTGACACTTTCCCCATATGTCCCCATGCCCTTGGGGGTGTCTGTCTGAAATTACATCCTGATAGTACAGTCGGTAAGGTAAAATTGTTTTGTGTTGTACAGTCCTTTACAATCCTAGTATGGACTGTATACAACGTACTCTTGCGGTGATGACATAGATTACATACAACGTACTCTAGTGGCGTTGTTGGTAAGTTGTAGCGTTGTGAGCGCATCGATCATTCCTGTTCCATAACCTCAGTGGTGTATCGGTATTTCCCAGCCCCTGTAATGTAGTTCTGTTCTTTTAGCATTTTAGCATAAGCCATAGTCTACATTGTTATGGATTTTAAGATCATCTTAATTTTAAGAAATTTTAACTATAATTTTATACTTACTTATTGTTTGTATTTAATTTTATATTATGACTAATAAATTGTGTTTGCTTGCAAAGTAATTTTATAGTAAGATATGTTTTTAGATTAGGTTGTATATGCAATATTTTATAATTGAACATAGATGGAAAAAACCTATTTTAACACATTATAGTCTAGAGCTCAATTGAAAAATGAAAATAATTTAAATTTATGGGAACTTGCTCTTACTGCTCCCATTAATTCATTCTTGCTTTCGGAATGGAATATATTGAACTATGAACTAAATGGTGTCTGACCTGTGGCATTTTACACAAGACCCAATTGGTATCAGAATGGCAAAGGGGCTTTAAAAGAGATAAGTGAAGGTCCCTGAAATTGATTTTATTTTTTTTAGAAAAAATTCTTTTTGAAATTTCAAAATTTCGGTGTTATTATTAATAGGCGGCTTTTTAAAAATAATTGTATTGTATAATATTTAATTCAAGATTTATAATTCATCAGTTAACATTATTATGAACTATTGAAGTTGTTTCTATTGCCAGTCTCGGGTTAATTCGATCTTCCCGCTGCTTGTATTTTAGTTTACTGAAGGAAATTTGTTCTCCTTTATAATTAATGAGATTGGTATTTAATGGTCCGCCACTGTAAGTGAGTCGGCAGCGCGCCTGCTTTTCAATCCGGCGGGCCGGGTTCGATTCCCAGCTGGGTTGGTGATTATTCAATAGTGAAAAATTCCTTTCCCGGGTTTAAGTAGGTAGGGGACTGGCGCACCCCGGTAACAAATCCGCTGAGAATATCGCCTTAGGGGATCACCAGGGGTCGCTCGCGAACCTGAGGAATACCATTTTTTTTAGTATCTAATGCCCATACACTTGGATGATCTCCATTCGTTTTTTATAATTAATGATGTCTGGAAGAATTTAGGAAGCAAACATTACTTAAAAATTAATAGACAATATTGATTAATTAAAAAATCAATTGAATGTATTAGCCTATATGTTTCAACTTACACAAAAAAAAAAATATTGGCATTGGCAAAGATCTTAGAATTTATGGACCAAACTATGATAGTGCCAGAGCACCTTGCCATTAAAATATTCTTCTGTGCCATCCTGACCGATGCATCATTTGCTGTCAACATCACGAGGAACTCGTAGAAATCACGAAAATATTGTTTAAAAAAATGTGTATTTCTATTGTTCGTAACTGGGGCTATGTTTACTATTCGCTTTATTGTGTGAATTCACGTTATTTCGCGATTCAGAAGTACTCTTTTTGAAGTACTGAAATTCTGCAAAAATTTGTCAAATTGCGAACAATTCGCGTTATCTCGTCTCGCGAATTTCACGGGTCTCTAATTCAACAGAGTTGATAGCATACTGAAAATGAGGACATGTGTTTCATGTGTTAGGCCAGGATCTCTGGAATGCTACCTGAGAAGATTTCCTGGTTCAGTTCATACGGGAAATTAATTGCTCATCCAATCGCATCGTGTCCGGGAGCCACATCCTGTTGACAATTGACACTGTTCAGGACATCAACTCTCATCAACTTTGGAGTTCGTCTATGAGATAGCATTTCAACATATTCCCTCTTACTAAACTGTCCAAATAATGCGGCCCCTTCACAAGTTCACCTGCTGTTAAAGCTCAAACCATAACAATTCGAGAGCCTGTTTAATGAGAGCTATTTCTTATTATATTCTTGGGATTGTATTCTGTAGTGGAAAATTGGTTATAGTCGGGAATCGAACTAGGGTTTTCAGCTTTGCACGCTGATGCCTAGACCACTAACCGTGCCGTCCCATTCTAGATATTCCTCTGTCAGTAAAGGTAGAGTCAGTTGGTTTAACGACGTGGTTGAACTTAAAGTTAGGCCTGTGACCGTCACCGTTATGCTGGAATTTCGTCCCGCAGGAGTTCTTTTACATGTCTTTAAATCTACAGACTTAGGTTTGTCACATTTACGCACATACACTAGTGCCCAAAATTAAAGCAACAAACCGAAATTTCATCTTTGGTGGTTTATTTTGCCACAAAACAGTATAAACAGGTGATAGTAACGTATAAACAATATGAGGAATAAAGAAAGTAAACTATTGCAACGTTTGTGCATACCAGTAAAACAAAACGCCCTGTTTTTCTATTTTTTGCACACGTAATATTACTTCTATAAGTATAAGTACGTTACGTAATGTATAAAATTAAGAATTGTTTCATTTCATCTGCCTGTCACTCCAGCAGGTAGAATCTTTCTTTCTCATTAGTTAAAACGTTGTATGCATGTAAATGAGAAGTCACAGGGAACTACTATTACAAGTTCTGCGACCAATTTAAAACAGGTCAGGTCATTTTCCCGGGTTTGCTCTTCACTGAATACTGTTTGAAGGCTGAGAATTTGTATTTTTTAGGAAAAAGTTAAAGTAAAAACGTCGACTCTCGTAAATTATGGGAAATAGAAATGGAGGTTTCTGGACACGAAATAGTGTTGTTTTTCACATATTTTATACTTCTTTAAAAATAAAGGTCCTACAAATTCAGTTAACTTCATTTATACATACATAGCCGTAAGAGAAGGGCATCAGAATATGGGCCTAAATACTGTCTACACCTCGATATATGTCTAGCATTCAAGATTTCGGCTTAAAGCCTCAGATTATGTAAATTCATATTTTAACCCTGTTATTTGAATGGTTTGCCGGATTTTTGGACCAGCTACAACTGTAGGCAGTTGTTGAAATAATATATGTAAATCGTATTGGATTAATGATTACATGCCCGTATCTCATTTTTAACATTTTGAACAAACTTAAAAAGAGAAACATTTATTATATATAGGATATGTTTTCCCAGAGAATTTTCTACATAATTTAACTTATTGTGTGGTTCCGTATCTGGTTACTTGATTAGTTATCTTTCTTATTGTTGCGCTATTGATTTATTGGACGGTAATTGGTTTTGAGGTCGAATGGTCGATTGCTCTTTTTGTATGTGTACAGTCTTGTTAGGAAATTGTAGTCCAGGGTTTCTTGTGTAGAATGTTTTTCTTATCTCCTGCAAATATCGTAGTTAAATATACTCGTGGGAAGACACATTTATTTTCAAGACACAAATAATATAGGCCCTACATTACTCGATGGATCTGCAAAACACACGCCTTTGGATGAAATTAAGCTCAAACAATGAATTGTGATAAAGTGCAATATTTTAGGTAGCTAATGGAGCTAAATGACAAGTGTGAGGACTATGGGATGATGATAAATATAAATAAGACGAAGATCATGGTTATTGGAAGAGAACTCAAGAAGGTAGACGTGAGAATTAAGGATAAGGTTATTGAACAAGTAGACAAGTTCAAATACTTGGGTTATACTATCAGTAGCAACATGGGCTGTTGTCAAGAAGTAAAACAGAGGACAGCAATTTTTAAAGAAGTTTTTAACAGGAAGAGGAAAATATTCTGTGGGTATTTTGGAAAAGGAACTAAGGAAAAGGCTAGTGAAGTGCTTTGTATGGAGTGTAGACTTGAACATTACGACGGAATGAGGGAAAAAAGACTGGAAGGTTTTGAGATGTGGATATGGAGAAGAATGGAGCGAATACCCTGGACAGATAAAGTTAAAAATAAAGATGTGCTAGACAGAGTGGCAGAAAGAAGAGTTTTATTGGAAATCATCAGAAAGAGGAAAAGAAATTGGATGGGACATTGGCTAAGAAAAATTGTCTGCTGAAGGATGTCATAGAAGGGATGATAAATAGGAAGAAGGTTCGAGGCATAAGAAGATACCAGATACCAGATGGTAATTTTTGGATATTCAATAAATAAAAATAAACATCTCCATTTTGAAATACTTACTTAGAGTAAATTTTAATAATTGCAAACGGTAAATTCAGCACTATCCCAGAAAAATCAGTTTATGATATACGTTTCTAAACTAATTGATTGTATCTCGTTTATTTACGAAGCTCTTCTTAACTCCACATTCCTACCTAAAATTCATTCATTCAAAGTGTTCTGCCCAGGGCAGGTCTTTCACTGCAAGCTCAGCATTCTCCACTCATCCCTTCTCTCAACCTTCCTTTTTGTGTCTGCATGTAGTCCATTTATTTTAACCACGTACGAAAAAACTTTATCGGACTCTTCCAGTATTTCGGCCGAGCCTATACTAAGCTATACTATATTCGTCCGCTAAAGCGTTACTTTGCTTACTTGATATAATGTAAATAGCTATTTCAGTCCATTTTTACTTCCTCTGCCCGTACCATAGGTACTATAGGTAGAGGAAGTATTGTTTTCGACCCTAAAATTCGAAGTTGAGTTTTTAGCATATATACACGTTTCAAGGCCCCCTGAATCCAATACTACTATTTTTGGAAACATGTCTGTGTGTGTGTCTGTGTGTCTGTCTGTCTGTGTGGAAGTTTGTGAACAGGCTAGCTCCGAAACGGTGAATCGTATGAAAACAAAATTTCGTATTTGGGTCAGGTACCTTCTGAAGATGTGATTCGAAGATTGGCGACAAATTTCTCTTATTTTTAAGGGGACTTTAAATGAAGAAATTTTCGTTTTTCGCGATTTTCTCGAAAACGGCTCTAACGATTTTCTTTAAAATGTGCACATGTGTTTCTTTTACTGAGAGCTAAAAATTTTATTTGAAACTTTTTTTCGAAAAAATTCTCTGAGGGTAGTTACAAGCCACCCACTGTTCACCCACTGTTTGTAGAAATTTTGTCTTGCGTGATGAACAACTGAATACGCGCTCTTTCACGGCCTCTTATTCTATATAAGAATGTGAAGTGAGAAAGATGTATTGTTGGCCAGGTATAGAGTAAAGAAGTATCTGAGGGAAATATTCGATAAATTTCGGAAATTATTCTTTACGGCGGAAAGTTCAATAAACGTCTGCAGTCACCTGTTCTTTTTTTTTAAGTTTGTTATATAGCCTGCGCTTTTAGTCGCATCATTGAAAGAAGAGGTATTTATAGGATAATTAGCGTAAAATTGTGTCTTGCGATTCTGTAAAAGGATATGTGAATACTGCTAATTTTTTTTTTGGGCAGAGGAAGTTATGTGACTTTCACATCAGATTTTTTAACAATTCTCTTAGGTCCCCTTAAGTAGACAGTTTCTAAGGTTAGCGAATGATAGTTTTTGTAGGAGGGTGAAAAGTATAACGTTACACGTAAGCTTCGATCTTCCTATCGACAGTCCTGTAATTACTAGTTTTCGTGAAGCAATTGCGAACTTTTTTTTGTTGCTCCTTATACACGAAAACGAGCATCTGCCGGCCGACCTAAAGAAGTAAACAGTAAGATGGATCGCTATAAGCTCTAGCCTGCTTATACTGTATAACGGAAAGCACATTTACGAAGTGTAAAGTTTTAATTGCAAAGGGTATTGGAAACTGTAGTGTATTTTATAACTTACGTTCCCGTTAATTTTTTTTCCAATACGGTTGACACCACAGGAAGAAGGAAAATTGTAGTCGTGTCTGAAATTCGAAGTCGAATTTTTATTTTTTAAAAAGTATTAACTCAATGGTCAGAAAGTATCCTGATCTCTCAGCATACTCCACTGTTAAATTTAATAGATATGTAAAGCATTTTCTGTAATTTTTTAGCTGTTTAAGATATTTTTGTTTCATTCCTTTTAATGTATTTATGTTTAACATTTTTTACTTTCTTTATTAGTTAATCACATATTTTTTTTAAACACTCTCTTTTTTTATCTCTCCTCTTTCTTCACTTTGATAATTTTTAATACTGCACCCGAGCACGAGCAGTCTTGCTCATTCGGGAGTATTTCTAAATGTTAATATTTCTTGTACTAGAATAATTATCAATTATGTAAGTTTAGCCTATCTTTCTTTTGCGTTTTTAAATACCAGTTGTAGTTATTTTTTAAATTTGTACTTTTTCTGCTTTACTCTATTTGTATAAATATGTATTTGTATTTGTATTTGTAAAATAATAAATAATAATAAACAGGGCTGAAAACTAAAATAAACAAATAAAAATTTTAGCTGTTGGTTCGCTGGCGGTCGTTTTGCTAATTTCGTACTTGCCGATTAAGTTCTAATGCTCATACATCACAAATAACTATTTCAGTAAGGACAGAACAGGTTATACAGTGTGTCCACGCTAGAGGGATCCAGAAATAAATGCTCGCCAGTTAAAACGAGATAAGGATATTGCTGCATTCTGCATATGACAGGAAAGGGAAACTCTCCAAGATTGTGCAACACTGTTTTCAGACAGCTCCACGCGCATGCGCATGCGCGTCAAGATCTTTTATCTCGAAATGTGGACACCGCAACAGAAAGTTCAGTGCGTGTTATGGCTAGCAGAAGAGAAATCTGTTACTCGGATGCAGTGCCGTGTTCGTCGTACGTGGAATGTGGATCCACCGGGTCATAAAGCGATTCTCCAATGGGACAGAACACTCCGAGAAACAGGTTCTTTACTACTCTCGATCCCTCTAGCGTGGACACCCTGTATTTACAACAAGGAAATGCACAAGTTAAGACAATAATAACATATAACACTTTTAGTTAATAGTATATTGCGATACAAATGCCGTAAGCGATGCATACGGATCGAGGAAAGAGTTTTTTTCAGTTTCCGATATCAGCTATGCGCTTACGGCACGAGTATTGCATGCTATTTTTTGCACGATGATTATTTATATCAATTTAATTATATTAATTGTGATATTACCTGAAAATATTATGTATAAGTTATACATTCTTGAAGATAGATGTTTAAGTTATTTCAGAAAGTGATTCGCATGTGTTTGTTTTTATGCGAACCGAATATTTGTCCTGGGGGGCCTTGTCCATAAAGGCTTGTATTATGATGTGCCGTAAGTAAATTCATAACCGCACGGAAACACTTACCGCACATAGCAACAAGATTGCGTGTGGGAATGTCAACTTACGATCCACGGCAACAACATTCGTAAGTACCACTAATTAGTTAAGTCGTTCAAAATAGTATATTGCGACACAAGGGCGGAAAGGCACGTTTACGGGTCGAGGAAACAGATTGAAAACCCTCGGCTGCGCCTCGGGTTTTTAAGTTTTCGAGACCCGTAAATGCCTTTACGGTCCGTGTGTTGCATGCTATTTTTTGCACGACGGTTACTTATATTAATTGTGATATTACCTGAAAATATTATGTAAATACAGACTTGAAGAATGGTGCTTATTTCAGAAAGGGATTCGCATTTGTTATTGTTTATGGCAACCGAATATTTATAAAGCGGGGAGGCCTTGGTCATTTCTGCTCGCAAATAAGCATTTGCGGGCGGTAAAGTAACTTTCCGCCCGTCGCCCCTAGCAACAATTCACTTTCCGCCCGTCGCCCCTAGCAACAAGATTGCGTGTGGTAATGTCAAGTTACGAGCCATGTAAACAACTGTCGTAAGAAACACTTACTAGCTAAGGAGTGCAAAAACATATTTTAAGATTAGACAAAGCAATTATACCTGTATTTTAAAATTTAATATTGAAAATGATGTAATAATGAAAGAATTAAGGAAATGGAAGTAATTACAGAAATTTTCTAATTTATTGAACAAAAATTGAAGTCACTGGGGCATTTCAATTATAAGTTTTGAGTTGAATTCTGATGTCATCACATCGTTAAGATACCAACTTTGCGAGTTTGTTAAAAACTTTCAGAAGTATAGACTTCAATGAAATAGAATATGGATCATAGGCGTATTCAGGGGGGGGCTGAGGGGGCTACAGCCCCCCCCGAAATGTTAAGTAATTCTAATATGTTGCACATGAGGCCACTTTAATTTTTCATAACAATAATATAAAACATAACAATAAAATAAAATAATAAAATTAGTAATATAAATTACTTTAATCTTGCCCTTTGTTTATTATTATTAAATAATATAGGCCTACTAGTGTATATTCCCTTTTTAAAATTTGTGTTCAGAAATCTTAACTCATATTTTCAATTTTTCATGTCATATTTCCATAAATTTAAGGTCAAATTAAAGGTCATTTTTCAGGAATTTTTAGATCGTCAACTTCTGAGCCCCTCCCGAAAATAAATCTTGGATACGCCCCTGATATGGATGTTTGTCGTGCCGAATTGCCGTATAAGACATTATGTAAACGTATAGAGTATTTCTATTTTATAAGCAGAGATATATGTTTACTGCAAAGTTCAAATGTAAATTTCAGTCTGTTGCGAGCGAACTCGTGGGCTCTGGTTTATATCGATTGTTAACAATTGCCTGTCACGAGAATAAGTTGAGCTGCAACAGGTCCATGCTTTTTTTTCTTTTTCTCTCGCTAAGTTGGGATTTCACAGTTCCTCAGATTTCTACTGAAGGAGGACAGCACCGTCCTGTAGCTTTGTGAAATCGCGCATTTCACAGGCTTTTTTTGGTTGTTGTTATAATTCAGTGTGTTATTATAAATGTGTGTAAATAAGACCTTCTTATTGCTAAACTATAAAGCTGGATCAAGTCCTATTTCTGCTTATGGATTCGTAATTATTATAGAATTATAGAAATTTCACCCAGAAGTTTTGCTAATATTATATGAACATGTCGAAAGAAATTAGCAAAACTTCCTTTATATTTACTCCATGCTATTTTCTGTATCTGGTTTCTTATATCCCCTATGTTGGGGCGAAGGGCCTCCAAGTGGAGGTTTCTGTTACCTATGCGAATTTTGTTACGCTTATTTTCCGAGAGAGGGCAGAGGGACAGGTGGTAAGCTCATTGCCTCTCAACCCCCATCCGGAAACTAAGGTATTACTTGGAGGTGAAAGGTCCGAGAAATTTTGTCCAGAGGCTCTAATTTCGGCTTGAAGTTCTTTTACATGCCGTAAATCTATGACACGGGCCCCCCAGCTTAAATTCCCTCCCGGAGGACTCCGTGTCCACGATTTTTACGTCCTGAAAAATATATAGACCGCGGCCGGGTTTGATCCCGCGACCTTCGGATCTAATGGCGGGCACGCTATCTCTAGACCACCGCGGCCGAGCCATGCTATTATAGTTATATTAAATTATTTTTGAAGTGATTTACTTAGAAATTAATAGCTTTCAGACACCGATAGAAGATTTTCCTTTTCTTCAAAACAATGGCAAAATTATGATATGCTCGTTTCCCATCGCTTTAAAATGAACAAAGACAATTTAAAAAAGCAAATTGCAATCAAACATGGACAATGGCCGGTTTCTCCAAATGAACTCATTTTGAAATACTATACACCATTTAAACGCTTTATACACTCAATAGACTTCAGTTCACTATAGATAATAACACAGGTTTAGATAGCAAAGATGTACAATGATAGAATTTTATAACAAAATTGCAATTTATTAGAATTAGCAAACAAACGTATAATACTGATTGAATGTACATAACACTGTATATACTTTTATACAATTTATTAATACTTGTAATGAAGACATAGCATGTAGTATTGCAAACACATAAGCAATGGAACATGCTGTTTTAAATCAATAAAATATATATATATATGAAACTTCCAGGGGTATTTTCTTGGTTTGTAATTCTTACAGCTCTAATATATTAAGGTAGGCCTATTCAAATAAAACACAATTTATTAAATGCAATGAATGTGTTCACTATTTCCATGATGCAAAAAAAAACTTGCATTTTGTTTCCACATTCATAGCTTTCATTATATATGATACTGTGTTTCTGTGTAAAAAGATATAGATGGTACACATGTAGTAGTGTACAAAACCTTCTCTAACAGGATATATCCTCCTTTCTAACGAAAGAGAAAAAATAATTGGGTAAATTCTAGCAAAAAGAACTTCTCCTCTGAGAGATCGTTCTCATTTCTGGATTAAAGGGAATATTTCAGTCTCTACGTTATATTTAAGCTGTTAAAATTCATAACTGACAGGCCAGGTACTCTCACTAGTTTTTTAAATTAGGCCTGTAAGATGATGTCCGTTTTGCTAGTTGCTTAAAATGTTCATTATATTATGTTTATTAAACTGTTCTGTATACATTCATATCTTGTATTTAATATAACATTTTAACTCTTTCATACCTGAATCTGTATTTTTATATAAGTATAAGTAATCAAGTGAAATCTTCGGTGGATTCTAAGCTTAGAATCGATAAGGAGAATAATTTTAGTAGAAGAACTGGTATCCATGAATGGTAATCGTAACAAGAGGGGAAAAAGACATCACATTTTACATAAAAGAATAATATATTATATAGTATAATATTAATTCACGCATTGAGTTTATTGAATACTTACTATTTAAATTGTGCACACGGTTACAACATTTTCACAGGATAAGTGCAAAATGCAAAATTTATCATGACTAGAAGTCTGTGAAAGTGGTTTTATTTTTAGGAAGAAATCGTTTTAAAATTTCGGAGTTATTAACTCGACAGTATTATTTTTAAAAATTGTGTGTATATATATATATATATATATATACACATATGTCTATATATATATATATATATACATAATGTTGTTGTATAATTCAGTTAATTCAGATATGATCTCTTTTGGCCGTGGAATTCCTATCGGTAGACGATCCATTATAGTCCCCATTACGCCAATAATTCATTCGAAGTTCTTTCTGTAGTGGTTAAGAAGATTATCTGCGCAATGAAAGCTAAACTCTATACATTGAACAGTTCTTGAGTATTTTTCTGTATTTATGGAGAAATAATTAAATTAATAAAACGTTCCTTGCACAAAAAATAATGGTGAGCAAATAAAATTGTCGTATAGCGTATAAGTTAATTGTAGTACTTCAAAAAACTTCACAGACCTAAACAAGCTACTAAGAAGGTGTCAAAGTACTTACAATTACCGTACACTTTAATCGTACTTTAAAAATTGCAGTCAATCTCTATATATATAAAAGGCTTTGTCCTGACTGACTGACTGACTGACTGACAGGAATCAACGTAGAGCCTAAACTATAACAGGTAGAGACTTGGAATTTTGACAGTACCTTCGTTTCATAATGTAGGTGCTCACTAAGAAAGAATTTTGAAATATTTTGATTTTAAATGCCAAAAATCAAATGTTTTTGAGTATACTTAATCCCTTTTTACACAGAATTATCAAATCCGAATCACAGAACATATTGTTGCTAATGGTATCAGATGGGTTTGGAAATAAATGCAAGTTTGACAAATAAGAGAAGTTATCAATATAATTTACCTTTTTTAGACAGAATTATCAATTCCAAATCACAGAACATATTGTTGCTAATAGTATCAGATGGGTTTGAAACAAATGAAATGCAAACTTGACAAACAAGAGAAGTTATCAATATAATTCATGTTATAAACGAATATTATAGAAAGAATTCCACGAAAATAATGCTGTCACATAACTTTCTTTACCCTGGACATAGAGAAAACAAAACGAGGTATGGTAATGTGTATATTATTATATCGCAGGTTTTTGGAGAGAGAAGTATAAAATTGATATTGCTTTCTGTTTAATTTCATCCCCAAAACAATTTTATGGTAACATGAGAGTGAGAAATAAATATTCCGCAAAGATAATACAATTTTATGTTACCACAATTCCTGTTTCTTCATATTTGAACCCCTACCAGGCTTGCTGTGTACTATACAAGTGATGGGATGCAAAATTCTACATCCTCTATGAGCCATAAAAAGCTATATGAAGCGTTTTCTGAGGGAATAGTTTGAGTGTGAATAGTCGTTCTTTCTATTTCAATTTATAAATACCTATATTAGGACCTAGAATTTAAAAATCGAAAATCCTTCATAAGTTAATTTCCAATTACAAAATACAAAACCCTGGCGAAGCCGGGCCTTTTAAGCTAGTATTTTATATGGGAAAAAATTTGGATGTCTTTATAAATCGTCATGTAGAATGGTTAGCCACACATGACTCAAGTGTTAGGAAAAGATCAACTCAGTATTTATTTCCAGTATCTCAGTCTGACATCCTAATGGAAGGAAATTGATTCAAAGCACGACCTGCTGCCATGGGAACAGAAATCCGAATATTTCAATGACGCAGTGTTTATTTTGTGTATAGCAAATACAGCCAAAGCCATTAGCGTCAATTTACAGCCCATAACACGCAACGCGATACGCATATCTAGAAGTGTCACAACATGAAATGCATTTGGCGGAGAGCACCATCCCGATGGCTAGAAAATGATATAATGTAAACAACTATTCAAACTGCTCTATTTCACAGTTTATCTTATTACATTGGTTTGACTGGTAATGTTTTCAGACTAAAACAAAGTTCACGAAAGAATGTTTAATGAATGTTTATACAGTAATGTCAAGAAACATTTATGTTGTCGAGCTCTAAAAAGATTAAAATAATATTTCCACAAGCCTAAGTTATTTTCTAAATAGAAAAATCAATTACCGGAATAAATTTCAAAATAACATACGGTACCCAATGATACTGCTAATGTTATACATAAGGGATAGCCAACTAGAGGCCCGCATGCGGCCTTCGGCCTCATTCTGGGTGGCCCGATAAAGTCAATTAGTACAATTTAAAATAGTTATAGTTTTATATTATGGATAGTTTTGAAAAATTTATTTCATATCTGGAAACATGCTTACCTGTCTCTGTCTTCCGAGATGACAAGCAAGAAATTGCAACTTCTTCGAGTCTCAAGCGATAACTTCCCAACCTGAAAATGAAATAAATAAAATCAGGTAAACTGATGTAAACAAAGTGCCAGAATGCTTTTATTTAATGAATGATAATGCAATTATTATGATATGCAGGAAATAAGTTATTTCTGTGATCGATTTCCGAGTTAAGCTTCTGATCGATTCATTAAGCAGAGCTTACGAAAGAACAAAGGTCTAAAGTTTGATAAGCAAATGTGAAGGAATATGTGGGTAGTGTTATTTGTCAAAGCAACTTTCAAAGCCGTATATGAACACTATAAAACAATATGTTGTCATAAGAACTGATTTGTATTTGATAAATCCCGTCCGTGTCCGTCCGTGTCAGTCCGTGTCCGTCCTTTTCCGTCCGTCCGTTTCCGTCCGTGTCCGTCCCCGTTCGTCCGTGTCCGTGTCCATGTCCGTCCCCGTCCGTCCATGTCCGTCCGTGTCCGTCTCCGTCCGTCCACCCGAGTCTGTCCGTGTGCGTGTCCGTCCGTGTCCGTACCCGTCCGAATCCGTCCGTGTCCCTCCGTGTCCGTCCGTTCGTCTCTCTGTCTCATTCTGTCTTTCTCACTAATATCTCTTTCCCTCTCTTTACTTATCATATCTCTCAATCCCCCTCTTTCTGTTGCACTAAAGCTGTATTTTACTCTTATTTACTCCCCTTTATTCCTACACTGTTTTGTCGGCATTTATTTGTGCATAAATGTGACATGCCCATGTTAGTAAATTTACTGGAATGTAAAGAACTCCTGCGGGACAAAATTCCGGAACACCGGCGGTGGTCACAGGCCTAAGTAGGAGTACATCCCCGTCGATAAATAACCATATACTAACTAACCTTATATTAACTAACTTACATTGATTTACTTTTTACAATTTTTTTCTTTAATTTTTTCCCTCCTTCTCTTATTTATTTCTGTTCTTAACCTTCCTTAGTTCTACTGCCTTCTTTATACGAGAGATGGGGCATAAGTCGTGGCAACAATTATTTTCTCCAAGTAAAGCGATGATACCATGAGATGTTTGTGTCAAGGGAAAGTGTGGCATCTTTAGTATATGGGCACATCATCTGGTAGCACTGGGATGCTTGGTTATTCGAATAGACGCGATGGTAATTTAGTTGTGAGTCTCTCGTCGTGCAGAATATTACAAGATATGAATAACAATCTTACGTCAAAATTGTCACTATCCGAAGGAGAAATGCCAGAGAATACCACAAGGAGCTATTGTCCATCTGCATCAAACTTTAAGGTATCATGGAATGGATTATGTTTTAATTTCATAACAGTTGCGACTATTACTATGACTATTCAACTCATACGCAGAGTGTTTGATATTGACCAATAACAATTAGCAATCAGATATAGACCAATCACGGCCGTTTATTTTGCGAGGAGGGTGTTTTGCCCAACTCATTTATCCAGAATTTACATCATAACCAGAATCTTCTCTCCTCCATTATATATTGCACATTTCGTAACCATTTGGGTTATTGCTGGTACAATCTGGTTGATAGCAAAAACTGATAGATCTTCTTATAGAAACATCGCCAGTATTATGTGCAGCCTTTGGGCACTTGCAATGAATGTCTCAGTACCTAACATGTCCGGTATTACCAAGATAAGAATAGTGTTCTCTGCTTGGATATTATATTCTTTCGCGATCAGCAATGTGTTTCAAACTTACTTTACCAGTTACTTGGTGGATCCCGGCTTCGAGAAGCCCATTAACAGTCTGGAGGGTATTTTGAAATCCGACCTGGATATACTCTTCTACGATGAAATGGATTCACTATTTCTAGATTCTCAAGAGAGCACCCTACAGATGATATTGCAAAAACGACAAACCTGTTATTCTCTTGAAGCTTGTTTCCCGAATCAGGCACAAACTCTCAAAAGAGCTACGTTCCTTCCAGACAGTATGGCACTGATGTATTTCAGATCAGCAAAAGATCGAGATTTAGTATGTTCACTCGACGATATTGGTTCACAGTCCGTTTATCCAGTGACGTCTGTTTTCACCAAAGGAAGCCTACTTTTGGAACCATTTAACAAAGTCCTTTCGCGTTTGACTGAATGTGGTTTTCATTTAAGACCTCAGATTGTAAAAATCAAGAACAAAGAAGAATTCATAGCTCTTACAACATCGCACCTCATGATTGCCTTTTTTATCACTCTGATTGGTCTGTCTTTGAGTTTTGTTACCTTTATTGTAGAAGTAATGATACCGAAACTCAGGATCTGCCTTTTTCACGCTTAACCCGCCAGTAGGCGCAGTCTGAGTTTGGTAATAGTTATTTACGATATAATACCGTTATATCGAACTTAAAAAGCAAGCAAGAAGTAAACAAAACTAGCTAGTCAGTTGTGTTATTCCCTGCTAAGTTCTTATAACGATCGGACATCGTACGACATTCTATGTCATTTTGAATAGTTCATTTAAAAAAATTCAGTTCGCTTGTGCTTAGAATAGTAATAAAAAATCATTTTGGTAATTTCGTATTTAGTGGAATTCAGGCTCTTTTGGTTAGCATCAGTTTCTTTTAAAACAAATCTATTTGTAAAGAAATGTATTTTTCTCTTGAAGTTATAGCAAAAGAAATAAGGAATTAAAGTCCTTCGCTATGATAAGGAATTGCAGACCTTGTATGAATAGGAAGAATTGAAGGTAATAAATAATGTTTCTAGCTCAACTAAATATTGTGTTGGCTTACGTTTGTTTTTTCCAACTGCCGGTATCAAGTTTTTGGAACATATTTTTGTTTCCGAAATAAAAATAAAGTAAAGTGTTCCCTATACAGGCCTGGGAGGCCCGGACGGTTCTAGGAAGTAGAGGCTCCCAGATTATAGACATTCGGACGTGAAGGTGGTAAGGTTGTCAGCCTTGCGCACCGCCCGTCTTTACCTCCAGGATTGCTCCTAATACTCATTTATGTTAGAGGCTGAGTCAAACCCAGTGCCGTAGTGCCATCAGAAGGATTAGGTCAATTGAAAAATGGATCGAACCCGCGACGATCCGGGTTGTAGCGCAGGGCCTCAACCACTCCACTACGGCGTACCCGCTGTTTTGTTCTTAAAATCCATCTGCTTTCTTTTATATAAAAAAAAAAGTACGTAGAGAGACTATTGAGGTATATGACCGGAAACTATGTATTCAGAATTCTGAAAAGGGACGAATGTTAACCACGTTTTGGGTAGGCGAGTTGGCCATTTTGTTGACATAGTTAGTGTGCAGCGGACAGGAACCTTTGACACGAAACTTTGTTATGGGTTCATTGTGTAACGTGCAAACAGAGGGGCCTGCAAATGTGTAGCTATAAAACCATCCCACATTTACATTATGTTTGTCTACTTGTTACTAGAGACACGGAATTAGACAATCCTTCCAACTCGTTCGTTTTGGATCTATACAAAAACAGTACATTTTGCAACGAACCGACAAAGACAAAAAGAGGGTTTATTTATAAATTGCATTATGAAGTAACTAAATTTTCCAACTAGTACAATTCTATGAATTATCTAATATTTTTTTCCACCTCTGTACTAGTGTACAGGCCGGTAAAGTAATTTTTACCAGCCTAGATCGGTAAAGTCGTCATTGGAAATGAAAAATCCAGATGGCAGTGTCCAGTCACACTAACCGTAACAAGGTTTGAAACAAAATACTTGACCATGAAACAACAAACATAAGGCGACATTGTTTCATATCAACGACTATTCAACATAACAGAACAAGATGCCGTGAGGATGGTGCATTAACATCGAAAGGTCTGCACAAATAAAAATAAAGATTCAAGTTGAGAAAAGATATAATTTAACTATTTGATATTCTGTTGATATTTGATGCATTACTTATGGTATATTTTGCATATTTTCACTCGGTAATGAGGTACGGGATCATATTCTGGGGCAACTCTTCCCATAGGGAGAAAATATTTAGATTACAAAAGCGGGCAATAAGAATAATATGTGGAAAGAAAAAAAGGGAATATTGTAAACCGCTATTTGAAAAGTTAAAAGTCCTCACTCTTACAGGGGAGTATATATACTCTGTTATGTGTTATGTAGTGAACAATATTGGTAAATTTCAAACTAATTTTAGTGTACACGGACGTACTACCAGAAACATGAATGATCTACACAGACCAAATAACTCGTTAAAACTCTTTCAGAAGGGTGCTTATTATTCTGCAGTACAGATATATAACAAGCTTCCAAACAACATTAAATTATTATGTATTCAAAGAAAGAGCAAACCTTTCAAAACAGCTGTCAAGGAATTTTTAATAACTCACACCTTCTACAATTTGGAGGAATATTTCCAGCTTGGATAAATTTGGCAGCTTACAGTTCTGTAGGCATATATTATTGTTATAACATGCATGCATTTTTTGATCTGACGTGTTCTATATCCTTGAGCCCCGCTCAACACAGGATCTACAGGACGAGATATCTACATCTACATCTACATCTACATGATATTCTGTTTGTTCAAAATAGCGTCTTAATTAACGAAAATAATGCTAGCATAAATTACAAAACGTTTACTTAAATAGGGCTGTAAGGAAGCATAGTATTCGATAGAGAACTGCCTTAATATATGTTAAATGAAGTTGTCCTTTCAAGGAAATTCAGTAGTACCAGGGTTTTCAACATAAATATACAGAAGGAAAACTTTGGAAATTCGAGGTGGAGAGCTGAACGAAGGCAGCGCTAAGGAGAATCTGACGGCTTACTTTAAGTTGCTGTAAACAAACTAGCATAGAAAATAAATAATAGGAATGGATTTTAAAATACCCTTGAAGGGAAGATTGCTTAAATTTACTGAACTGCCATTACTGTAAACATTGATCCTCTCAAACAGTGCAGCACTTTCTTTTTGACTGTCCTGAATTTGGAAGATCATGATACACCCTAGAATATCACCTGAATTTTTGTGACATTGAACTGGCAAAACCTCTGTTTCATATATTTAAAAGACAATGTTGTTATTCTCATTTTCTAACATCCATCCACCGCATCTTTAATAAGCTTTCATCATAATGTTCAATCTGAATGTAATTGTTAAACTATAAACCTAATATGCTAATGCACAATAGGGTTCTTTCTTTTTTTCTGGTAATTCAATAATAATACTGTAAGGATTGCATCTTAATTTATTGTGAAATTCGTTCATCAGAGAACCTGAATTTGTTATAAAAATTTAAGTTCTCAATCATTAGCTTATTAAGTTCCAGAATGGTATTTTATGAGATTTAGTGGTATAAATAAAACCAAGCAGTGGCTCAAAACTCACTAATTCCTAGCAGCTGCTTGGTTTGGTATAAATAAAACGCGGCTTCCTCAGCCACCTGCCTAGCCGTTGCTCAACGACCTTGACAGCACAGCCGCTGCTTAGGATTTGGTATAAATAAAACTAAACCGCGGCTCTCTGTTGGTAGCAGCGGCTTGCTTTTTTCTGAGGTACCTCATTTGCGGACTCAGCTTGCTCAAGTGAAGTTTTTAATCGTATTGGCGGGTTTCATGGGGGTGATTTTTTAACCAATATGAGTAATTTATAAGGAACGTATGGATTATGATGTGCACAGATGTAAAGAACCGGTTGTACAATAAAATTGTAAAACATGTGTAACTTAACTTTGTTATTTTTCTTTTTAATAATAATAATAATAATAATCACAAAATTAATACATAATTATAGGTCTAACACATTCTCATATTTTACTGGTATCAATATGAACTAAAATATTTCAAACGTGATTAATTCTTTTTTTGAACGACGTAACTAATTAGCGGTACTTACGAATATTGTTGCCGTGGATCGTAACTTGACATTCCCGCACGCAATCTGGTTGCTATGAAAACAAAAGAAATCTCCGTGCGGTAAAAATTTCAAAAAGCACAAGTGCCGTAAGTAAAATCATCATAATACAAGCCTTTATGGAAGACCGGAACCAAGGCGACTTTAACAGGACAAGTATTCGGTCCCCATAACAACCAACATATGCGAATCACTTTCTAAAATATAACATCCATCTTCAATAGTGTATATACATAATATTTTCAGCTAATATCTCAATTAATATAAATAAATTGATATAAATATTCATCGTGCAAAAAAACAGTATGCAAGCGCCTCGTTTTTTCAAACTCTTTCCTCGATCCGTATGCACAGCTTGCGGCAATTGTATCGCAATATACTAAAACGCTATTTCAAATTGTAATACTGTAAACTAAATAGGTTAACTTCAAATCTATTATATAGCAAGCAGATTCAAAACGAACGTATTTTATAAATTAATTAATTATGGGAACTAATGAAATATTAATAAAAGAACTACACATATTAATGTGGGACACTGTTAAGTATGAAATGTGTTTATTAGTATAAAATGTTTGTTTATTAGAAATAAGTATAATTGTATCTGTCTACTGTTCTAGTTAAATGCTTAATATATTAATTTACAAGCCTAAACATAATTTTTAGTGCCCTAAAATTAAGGTTTGCTAATAAAACATGAATACTAGAGAATATTGTAGGAGAAAAATTCCTCTGACACTGGGACTTGAACCCAGGACTTTTGTATACTAGGCCTCACTCTCTTGTCTCTTTTCTTTCTCCCAAAATAGTTTTTCTTTCTCCCAAAATAGTTTTTCTATCAATAAATTCAGTACTTATATTTCTAATTTTTCCTTTTCTTCTCGGGTTCTCTCCCAATTTTTTTAAGACTATCGGCTTATTCGCAGTGATTCTCAGGTCGAATTTTACTTTATCCTGCTCTTCAAATTACTAATACTTCTTAAAATCTGGTTTTCAGTTAACACTACGTTACATTCTCGTTCTAGCTGACTTTTGAAAACAGTTACTGCTAGAGATATTTTTCTTCTTGCACTCTGGCAGTTGAGCTTTATTCAGTACTCGTTTGTGCATTTTCACAATTTGCACGATCTGCTTTTGAAATACACTATTTTCTTCAACCATTCTGATATATTATACTAAACTTTAAATTTTAAATCGCTGCACAGACAGTCAAATGGCATGTTTGTTTACTCAGCTGCTATGTGTCGTGCGATATGGGATGCAGGTGTCCAAGCACTTGCTACCAGTTGCCTGAGCCGCGGCTTGGCAGGGAGGGGAATTTTTTATTTATACGAAACAGACAGCGGGTGCTAGATTCTCAACCTTCTCATAAGCAACGGCTTGGTAGCAGTGGCTTCGTTTTATTTATACGACTCATTGTGTGGTGAACGGGAAATGTATATCTGTCCGTCCGTGTGTCTGTACGAGCAGTAACTCGAATACGCTTTATCGGATTTTCATGAAACTTGGTATACGCACATTAGTTATAATGTCCATGGGACGGAACCTATTGATTTTGGACCAAATGGATTGACCGGTACCGGAGTAAATCGCAATTCAGTGCCTATTTTATGGTAATATATTATAATTTATCAAATGCAAATAAATTTTCGTGACAACATATTGTTTCATAGTGTTCATATACGGCTTTGGAAGTTGCAAAATATTCAGCTTTGAGAAATATCATTACGCACATATTCCTTCACATATGCTTATCAAAATAGACCTTTGTTCTTCCGTACGTCTTGCTTAATGAATCGATCTGGAGCTTAACTTGGAAATCTGATACAAAAATAACTTATTTTCTGCTATTTTCTACTTCCGGCTTTGAGGTGCATTTCCCGACCCTTCAGTCTACCTATGTTTAATATTTCAGATCTCTGCGTTCTGTAGATTTCGCTGGGCATCGCGGACAGACAGACAGACAGACAGACACTTAATTTTATTAATATAGATACATTCTGTTTCTGTGAGTACATTACACAATACACTACAAATTCAAATCTAAATTATCTCTATATAAAATGTTCGTATAACCGTCGCTAATCCTCAGTCATTAGCAGTCTCGTTTTAATATGTTCAATCAGATAGACTATTTTACCGGGATTATGTCAAGGCTTTTTATGATGATAGTCCACCAAATGATGTTATAATGGCTCTCTTTATAGGCATTCAAACAAATGAGTGTTCTTTAATAATTTACCTTATCATGTTTTATTAAGGAAATGGGGTTGTATCTTGCATAGACCCTAATGTTTGATGGATCAATTCAGTAGAGTTGGACTTCTTCAAGAACATATGTCAATGAAAACTTTACTTATATATTGAGACCTTCTAATAGACATAAACATAGGCCTATAGCTTTCTGGAAGAAATTTTAAGTTCTTATATCTTTACTACAAAGAACGATGTATTTGAACCCTTTCAAACTGCTATTTGTGTGTGTATATCTAGCATTCGTCAAGTATACAGCCGTTTCTGTATTTGCTTCAAAAAATGATCTCGTAACAACTGTAACTGCAATAGCTCATCAACATTTTGACTTCAGTAAAACTACAGAAGTCAGTACCTCCGGAGGACACGAAACGCTGTTGGGTGACATCTTGCAGGCCCTGGAATTTCCTGTCCGAATTATCAACACAAAATTTCTGCCTGTAGACTTAGGGATTCATACAGAAAAAGTTGCTAGTTATATAATTATTGCAGCAGGAGAAAATGATGCCGGAAATCAGTGCCTTACACTCTCAGAGACCATGGAGTGGAACAACAGAGCGTTGTTTCTGGTTGTGTTAGATTCTTCAATGAACGCGTCCAGCCAAACAGCTCTTTCTGTGTTCCAGGCGATGTGGCATTCATGCAATGTCTATAACATTGATGTTCTTGTAGAGACAGAGTCTGGAACCGCAGCTTACACAGGATTTCCTTACAAATCTTCGGAGCACTGTGAACATGTTCCAGAAGTAAATATCATCACAGGAAACTTTTATCCTAACAAAATTCCTACAAACTTTGCTGCTTGTCTTATACGAGTGTTTGTAGCGATTCCAATGAAGTTGGAAAATGAAATCTACAACATTTCTCTAACTTACCTTAATTTTAGTGTGCAATATAATAGAGAGCACAATGAATCATTTATGTTTCGGTACGGAAAGGCCTTGCAATTTACTGTTACTGGAGTCCTAGATATGGCATATGGTGGTTTAATATGTAATTATTTCGTTCATTCTATTCTCGAATGCTCCGTAGGAGTGTATGAGGTGAGGTATGTTTGGTACTTTCCTTGTCCAACTCAATTCTCCAGAATTTACATCATAACCAGAATCTTTTCTTCTTCATTATACATTGCACATTTCGTGACCATTTGGGTTATTGCTGGTACAATCTGGTTGCTTGCAAGAGCTGATAGATCTTCTGATAGAAACATTGCCAGTATTATGTGCAGCCTTTGGGCACTTGCAATGAATGTCTCAGTACCTAACATGTCCGGTATTACCAAGATAAGAATAGTGTTCTCTGCTTGGATATTATATTCTTTCGCGATCAGCAATGTGTTTCAAACTTACTTTACCAGTTACTTGGTGGATCCAGGCTTCGAGAAGCCCATTAACAGTCTGGAGGGCATTTTGAAATCCGACCTGGATGTACTCATCTACGAACATGTGGATTCACTATTTCTAGATTCGGAAGAGCGCACCCTTCAGATGATAATGCAAAAACGGCAAACCTGTTATTCTCTTGAAGCTTGCTTCCCAAATCAGGCACAAACTCTCAAAAGAGTTACAGTATTTCCAGAAAATATTGCACTGATGTATTTCAGCAGCTCACCAAAAGATCTAGATTTGGTATGTTCACTCGACGATATTGGTTCACAGTCCGTTTATCCAGTGACGTCTGTTTTCACCAAAGGAAGCCTACTTTTGGAACCATTTAACAAAGTCCTTTCGCGTTTGACTGAATGTGGTTTTCATTTAAGACCTCAGATTGTAAAAATCAAGAACAAAGAACAATTCATAGCTCTTACAACATCGCATCTCATGATTGCCTTTTTTATCACTCTGATTGGTCTGTCTTTGAGTTTTGTTACCTTTATTGTAGAAGTAATGACACCGAAACTCAGGAGCTGCCTGTTTCACGCTTAAACCGCCATGAAATCCGATAAAGCTTATTTGAGTTATCGCTCGTACAACAACACGGATAGACAGAGGGACAGACATTTTCCCGTCCCCCACACAATCTCATAAAGTACCATACAGGAACTTAATAATTATATTAAAATCTAACATTTCAATTCGCCTATCTGCACTGTTTAGGCTACCATGCATAACAAAGTTTTGCGGGTAGTCTAAACAGTTCAGACAGGCGAAACCAACTTTCGTAACCAGCTAGTATTATTGTATTGAATAAATTCCTAGAGATTTATTTTAGACTTTTTTCATATTTACGAGTGCATTTGTGGCATTGTTGTCAGTATGCTGTCCCCATGGCGACTTGATGCTCATCTATCATGTCCGTTGATATGGGCTATGAATATTATGAAAGCATCGCATGCATGTAGAATGGAAGTATTTCCACAAAGTAGTTGGTCCCAATGGATATTAGGTCTAAGCGCTACATTGTCTGTCCTTTCTAGCCGTTCCACATCCCAGAGAGCACACGCTTCGCAAAATACCATAGGATTATGGGTTAGTTTCTCTCCTCTTTGCCGCCATGACTTCATTCTTCAAAAAAAGTTTAACATCTTACGACCCAAACCACACATCTTAATTTGGTTGCATTTATTTTGCAGAGCAGAGAACTGCGTGATAGACTGCAGGGCTATCGTCACGAGAGTAGAATCCCTAAATAATAATAATAATAATAATAATAATAATAATAATAATGATAATAATAATAATAACAATAACAACAACAACAAAAGAAGTGATTGAGACATTGGACAGTAAACGTGCGTTTAGACGGGAAATATTTTTGCGGAAATGTTTGGCGGTATTATACCTGCCGAGTGTGACCGGGAAATGTGGAGCAAGATGTTTCGATAACCGGCAAATGTTGCTGTATATTGCCGACACTGTTTCCGGCAATTTCGCTTTCGTTCGCGATGTATGAGCGATAAACTGGCAGAAAACATTTTTATCGGTTTCCACGCACTAGGTTTATTGTTGTGATCCCAGATTATCTCATGTAATTATCTGAACAGTTACCAATTTAAGGAAATAGTTAAGTTTATTATATTAATATTAATTTTTTATGTAATTTCCTTCCTTAACTGTGTTTTTATTTAGAATACTTTGTATTTTTGTTTGGTGCAATACATCCATTTCTGGACTGCCCCGGACCATGAGCATGTGCTTATACGGATGGTATCTTGATGAAAAACATTGTTGAAAAATTTTAAATTGTAATTAAATTGTAATTTGAATAGTTAAAAATCTAAGAAATAAAATTAGACATTTTAAGTGAAGTATACTTCATTACATTATTGTCAAATAAATTAAACTCCGTCTGTAAATTTGTTACATTTTATGTATAGAAGTAACTTATTACATTGTTTCGGGTGAGATTTTTTCGAGGGTATATACAAACGTTCTATGTGCAATGGACATTTCATTTGAAATACTCTAAGGCAGCGTTTATTAACCTTTTTGAACTCGAGGACCTCTAAAATGTCTAAAAAAATTTAGGGACCCCCAATGTTATATCCCATTTTTAAAAGAAGGCCTATATTCTTAATATGTGGGGTATTAATTATAGATCTTTAGAAACAAATATGTGAAAAATTTTACTTCTTTGCTTTCCACTTGCTTTATAATATTTTTTAATTATGTATGTGGATCATCTGCACCATCTTCGCGGACCATAGGTTGAGAAACGCTGCTCTAAGGCATCGTATTCCGAAGACTTCATTATAATTTGTGTGCTGTTATAAATGGGATATAAAATTAATTTAAAAAATAAAACTAACTCTAAATTGTGCCTGCTACGTAATAAACTGAAGATTTTATTGTTCGAACTATTTTTCACATGGATCCTGTTAGTTTATTTATTTATACAGATATTTATTTTGTCAATTTCCTCATCTTCTGTCCAGAAATCTAAAAATAAAAATATATAAGAGTATCCTGCCGGTTGTATTATATGGATGAGAGACATGGTCGCTTACTCTTCGGGAAGAATATACTTTGAGAGTTTTAGAAAACAGAGTGCTTAGGAAAATATTTGGATCTAAGAGAGATGAAAATGGGAACTGGAGAAAACTGCATAACGGCGAGCTTCATGACCTGTACTCTTCATCGGATATAGTAAGGGTAGTTAAATCACGGAGGATGAAATGGGCTGGACATTTTGCGTGCATAGGGGAGGAAAGACGTATCTCAAAAGTATTGACTGGGAGACGCGAAGGGAAAAGACCACCTGGAAGACCTAGGCGTAGGTGGGACGACAATATTAGAATAGATTTAAGAGAAGTAGGATTTGCGAGGGTAGGTTGGATGGAGTTAGTACAGAGTAGGGTTGAATGGCGGGCTCAGGTAAGTGCGGCAATGAACCTTGGGGATCCATAAAATAGATAATATCCCTTTAGCTTGCTGAGGAATTGGCTATTGCCATTGAGTAAGTAAGTAAGTAAGTAAGTAAGTAAGTAAGTAAGTAAGTGAGTAATACTTTAAGACAGTGGTTCTTAACCTTGTCAAAGGTACTGAACCCACCAGTTTCATATGAGCGTTCACGGAACACTTCTTAATTGCAAAAAAAAAAATTATATACATACCATATATATATATATATATATGTTGCGTGATCACCTGCAGCCAATGATGGACAAGCGGGGCGTGTCATCACGAATCATATGAGTCTCATTCTGAAGTCTCAGGTTCATAGTAATTAATTCCAATTAACATATTTTTGTCCAGAACTAACAAACTGTTCTTCTATCTATTGAAGAAATTTCATAATTTATATTCTTTAATCATAAATCGTAGATGAAAACCTCCCATAGATCTTTTAAAAAACCTTTCCCGAGAACCTCAGCTGGGGTTTTTGGGCTGAACCCCCAATGAGCGAAGGGAGTTTATTTATACAGACATTTACGCCCGGTTTCATCGACAGGGGTTAAGAATTAACCCCGGGTTACACGTTCTAAACTCTCGATTTGACAAAAATTTTGTTTCATCGACACGAGTTAGTTTTAACCCCTCGGGTTAAGTTAACCCCTACCTTCCCTTGGGTTAAAAGCCTAACTCGGGGCTAAAATGGCTTCGAAGTGAGCTGATTCCTCAAACTTGCACTCTCCAAGGGTATTAAGCAATTGATACAGAATTGCTGTATTTCCCTATCGTCCCGGAAATATATTTAAAAGTTTAATAATAGCATTGTTTTATCAATAATAATGTTACAAGTATTAGTAATAATAATAAACTAGGAAATCTGTTTTTTTCACGGGTTCCTGGGAGCTCCTTCTCCCGGCAGTTATTGCAACGAGTCCCGGTAACTGAGCGAGCGCACAGTCCGCAAAAAAATTAGGCCTATACAGACGTATTCCTATTCCGTGAATACTGCTTAATTCTATTCAGATACTGTTCTAATTTCTCCTATTTCATCAAACTTCTCAGAAAGCATGCCTACATACTTTCTTGGTATTTATTTAACACAGAACTTGTTTCCTTAAAATTAATTACAATTTTACATACAGTGCTTCTGTCCGAGATCGGAATATCGGGGTATATTACGAATTTTCTCCGCACTTTACCAAGATCATCTTTTCTGAAATACGTATGTACCAAAAGATTTGTCCTAGAATTGCCTACTGAGGAGGAAGTTGAACAGAATCAGGTTCACAGATGAAGAATGCGTGTGTTTAGGCCTAAAATCAGATTTCTAAGAAAGTGTCACGACAACGCTTCTAGCTCCAGTAATGTACAAGTTAGCACAATAATATTTTATTTTCATAGGTAATGGCCTAGGTAATTTTGAGAAATTTAACAAACCTATCCCTTTGTACTGCCCAATACATTTAAGACAATACAAGCTATTTAAAAAGTTAATAAGTAGGCCTACAAATATTCTGTTTTCTATTAATTGTCACAATAATTTAATTCCCTCCTATAATAGCGTATTTTTTCACGCGCAGTTTCCTGATTAAGATTTTCAGTCTCCTGTTCCATTTTTATTAATTAAAACTTATTTCATACGCATATTTCTTTTGTGGAGAGTTTCTCTGTCTTGGAAGTTATCACAGCTGGCCTACTGTAAGGGAGCAGAAGAGTTCAGTGACCTTCGAAGTCAGCTGATTTCTCAAACTTGCACTCTCCAAGGGCAAGTATACATTTCCGATGTATAAATGACACTTGGAAGAAGAAGACAAAATAAAGAAGAATGTGTGAAAACAGATTAATGCTGTAGTTTAATGTATGGTATAATTATTACAGACAAATAATTAATGGACTGAAGAAAACGTTATAATCACAAACAGGACCATGTTAATGCTATTAAACTCCCTCGTCATTTTCTTCCAAGCATCATCCTTCTCTTTGACTGACTTGTACTTCGTCACAAACGGAATTAGTAGAGACTTTTTGAAATAATTGATAAGTTTGTCCATCGATTTCTCTTTTAATGTCTTCCATTTTCGTGTATGACGTCATTCGCCACTACAGAAAACAAAAGAACCGCGTAATTAAGTGCATTCATAAAAACGAATTTTCAGTCACTGCCTTCTAGATTACTACTGTTCCTATTTCCTGCGAGGGTTAAAATGGTGTTAGTTAACCCTCTGCCGAAAAAGCATGGTGAAACGCGTGAGTCACAAGGACGAGTTAAAATTTTTGCCCGAGGTTAACAAACTCGGGGTTAGTGTATTTTTAACCCCTGTCGATGAAACCGGGCGTTAGAAGTCTATATGTAAATGTACTTCCGCCAAGTACTAGTAAGTACTAGGAATCTATCTTTTATGTTACTAATAAATTTGTAACTTGTAACATTATATGTAATTTTTCGTATTCAGCAACACACGGTCCTTACTAGTCCTACAAATTACTAGTACTTGGCGGAAATACATTTACATATAGACTTCTAATAACGTGTACTAATTGGAAAAAACCTTAAGTTTCATAATGATGTTTATCAATGAATATACAGACATTTATTTTGCCATATATTATTCAAAACTCAATGGAGCTAACCTCGTAGTTCGGGTGGCTTGCAAACAATATACTTGCCCATGTGGTGTGCACAAAATGAAACTCGGAAGAGCAGTGTCATGCTGACACGATCCCTGAGAATTGAAGGCAAATCCTGATATTTTGAAAGAAAGCACTGCCTGGGAAGCACAACATGGGACAGCATCATGCATGGGGAGCACTTTCACCGTGAATGGAAGCGAGACCCCGGTCGATAGGCACCCCACACCTTGCCATCTCCCTTCCTGCACCCTGTATCAACTATTAACCAGCATATTCATGCGGAAGCTCATTAAATTTTTTTTATCCTTTTCCAGAAAGCTCTCCTCCGTATTTTAATTTACTTACTTTCCCTCTCTCTCCCTCTCACATTTTACTACTTATCCTTTCTCGTATTCACTTCCCCATAATTCTGCACTGAATATCGGTCTAATTTAGCTCTGTGTCAGTCTATTTCCCCCCTCCCTCTCATTCTCTCTGTATATATTTCGTCTATCTACCTGTCTGTCTTTCTGTCTTTCTATCTGTCTATCCGTCTGTCCGTCTATCTATCTACCTATCTATCTATCTATCTGTCTGTCTGTCTGTCTGTCTGTCTCTCTGTTTTTCTGTCTGTCTGTCTATCGATCTATCTATATATCTATCTCGTTCTGCCTCTCTCACTAAAATATATTTTCCTCTCGATATTTATCATATCTCTCAATCCCTCTCTTTCTGTAGCACTAAATCTGTGTTTTACATTTATTTACTCTCCCTTATTCCTACACTGTTTCACTCTTTAATTATTGTTTCTTTAATTTCCTCCCTCCCTCTCTTACTTATGCGCTTAACCTTCCTCAGTTCTACTGCCTTTTTCTAAAAGTAAAGCGATGATACCATGAGATGTTTATGTCAAGGGAAAGTGTGGCATCTTTAGTATATGGACACATCATCTGGTAGAATTGTGATGTATGGTTATTCGAATAGACGCGATGGTAATTTAGTTGTGAGTCTCTCGTCGTGCAGAATATTACAAGATATGGATAACAATCGTACGACAAAATAGTCACTATCCGAAGGAGAAATGGCAGAGAATACCACAAGGAGCTAATGGAAGCTTTGAGGAATAATGCCCATCCGTATCATACTTTAAGGGACCATGGAGTGGATTTTTTTTTTTTAATTTCATAACAGTTGCGACTATTACTATGATAAAACATTTTTAATTTAAGTAGTTTATCAGAAATGCATATGTTAAACAAAAAGTATTAGAATGTACAAATTACAACATTTAGGGGATCTTGATATAAGTTATACAAGTATCAATCACAATATTTTAATCCAACAATAATATTGTAAAATAATTAACATTAAATGTCTTTATCGACTAATTTATAAAATTGCATATTTCGTTATTTTCTATGTTCTTGACTGCATAGTGAAAGCAAATATCGTTTTTGGTGCACATGAGTCCCCACTAATGATGAAGTATGAACATGACGGATTATGAAGGATGAAGATGATTCACGTTAAAGTGTTAGCGGATTAGGGACGTATAATGATGGATAATATTATGATTGTTGATGGATGATTAAGTTTGTGATCCTGTCAATTCGTTACAAACGCAACTGAAGTTCAACTTAACTTTTCTCCTGATCCTTGGGTATGGAAAAAAAATAGAATTTTCTTTCCTAGTGATAATCTTTTGTAACTACCTGGAAAGGCAGAGAAGACTGAAAATTTCATTACCATAGCCGAGATTTGAACCAGGCTCTTCGGTTTTCCATGCCCCGCTCTACCATTGGCATTGGATTTTTCAGTCTGATTCTGCTTTTCCACATTAGCCTAAACACGGTCAGTGTGAAAGAATTATCCTTTCATTATCCTGTTTGCCAGTATGCGTATATAGAATACAAATCAAAATTATCTCTATATTAAATATTCGTATAATCCTCGCTAATCCTCAGTCATTAGCAGTCTGGTTTTAATATATTCAATTAGATAGACTATTTTAATGGGATTATGTCAATACTTTTTGTGATGATAATTCACCAAACGATGTTATAATGGCTCTCTTTATAGGCATTCAAACAAATGAGTGTTCTTTAATAATTTACCTTATCATGTTTTATTAAGGAAATGGGGTTGTATCTTGCGTAGACCCTAATGTTTGAGGATCAATTCTGTAGAGCTGGACTTCTTCAAGAACATATGTCAATGAAAACGTTACTTATATAGTGAGACATTCTAATAGACATAAACTTAGGCCTATAGCTTTCAGGAAGGTATTTTAAGTTCTTATATCTTTATTACACAGAACGATGTATTTGAACACACACAAATTGATATTTGTGTGTGCGAAGCTAGCATTCGTCAAGTATACAGCCATTTCTGTATTTGCTTCAAAAGATGATCTCGTATCAACTGTAACTGCAATAGCTCATCAACATTTTGACTTCAGTAAAACTACAAAAGTCAGTACCTCCGGAGGACACGAAGAGCTGTTGGGTGACATCTTGCAGGCCCTGGAGTTTCCTGTTCGAATTATCAATACAGAACTTCTGCCTGTAGACTTAGGGATTCATACAGAAAAAGATGCTAGTTATATAATTATTGCAGCAGGAGAAAATGATGCCGGAAATCAGTGCCTTACACTCTCAGAGACCATGGAGTGGAACAACAGAGCGTTGTTTCTGGTTGTGTTAGATTCTCCAATGAACGCGTCCAGCCAAACAGCTCTTTCTGTGTTCCAGGCGATGTGGCAATCCTGCAATGTCTATAACATTGATATTCTTGTAGAGACAGAGTCTGAAACTGTAGCTTACACAGGATTTCCTTACAAATCTTCAGAGCACTGTGAACATGTTCCAGAAGTAAATATCATCACAGGAAACTTTTATCCGAACAAAATTCCTACAAACTTTGCTGCTTGTCTTATACGAGTGTTTGTAGTGATGTCACTTTATTTGGAGAATGAAATCTACAATATTTCTCTAACCTACCTTAATTTTAGTGTGCAATATAATGAATTGCAATTGAAATATAATGAGCACAATGTATCATTTATGTTTCACTATAGAAAGGCATTGCAATTTACTGCTTCTGGAAACGTAGATATGGCATATGGTAGCTTAATATGTTATGAATTCGTTCATTCCATTCTCGAATGTTCCGTAGGAGTATATGAGCTGAGGTATGTATGGTACTTTCCTTGCCCAACTCATTTATCCAGAATTTACATCATAACCAGAATCTTCTCTCCTCCATTATATATTGCACATTTCGTGACCATTTGGGTTATTGCTGGTACTATCTGGTTGATAGCAAGAACTGATAGATCTTCTTATAGAAACATTGCCAGTATTATGTGCAGCCTTTGGGCACTTGCAATGAATGTCTCAGTACCTAACATGTCCGGTATTATCAAGATAAGAATAGTGTTCTCTGCTTGGATATTATATTCTCTCGCGATCAGCAATGTGTTTCAAACTTACTTTACCAGTTACTTGGTGGATCCAGGCTTCGAGAAGCCCATTAACAGTCTGGAGGGTATTTTGAAATCCGACCTGGATATACTCTTCTACGATGAAATGGATGCACTATTTCTAGATTCTCAAGAAAGCACCCTACAGATGATATTGCAAAAACGGCAAATCTGTTATTCTCTTGAAGCTTGTATCCCGAATCAGGCACAGACTCTCAAAAGAGCTACGATACTTCCAGACGGTATTGCACTGATGTATTTCAGCTCAGCAAAAGATCGAGATTTGGTATGTTCACTCGACGATATTGGTTCACAGTCCGTTTATCCAGTGACGTCTGTTTTCACCAAAGGAAGCCTACTTTTGGAACCATTTAACAAAGTCCTTTCGCGTTTGACTGAATGTGGTTTTCATTTAAGACCTCAGATTGTAAAAATCAAGAACAAAGAACAATTCATAGCTCTTACAACAGCGCACCTCATTATTGCCTTTTTTATCACTCTGATTGGTCTGTCTTTGAGTTTTGTTACCTTTATTGTAGAAGTAATGACACCGAAACTCAGGAGCTGCCTGTTTCACGCTTAACCCGCTAGTATGCGCAGTTTGAGATTAGTAATAGTTATTTACGATATAAGACCATTATAAAGGACTTAAAAAGCAAGCAAGAAGTAAACAAAACTAGCTGGTCAGTTGTGTTATTCTCTGCTAAGTTCTTATAACGATCGGACATCGTACGACGTTTTATGTCATTTTGAATAGTTCATTTAAAAAAATTCAGTTCGCTTGTGCTTAGAATAGTAATAAAAAATAATTTTGGTAATTTCGTATTTAGTGGAATTCAGGATCTTTTGGTTAGCAACAATCTCTTTTAAAACAAATCTATTTGTAAAGAAATGTATTATCTCTCTTGATGTTATAGCAAAAGAAATAAGGAATTAAAATCCTTCGCTATGATAAGGAATTGCAGACCTTGTATGAATAGGAAGAATTGAAGGTAATAAATAGTGTTTCTAGCTCAACTAAATATTGTGTTGACTTACGTTTGTTTTGTCCAACTGCCGGTATCTAGTTTTTGGAACAGATTTTTGTTTCCGAAATAAAAATAAAGGAAAGTGTTCCCTATACAGGCCTGGGAGGCCCGGACGGTTCTAGGAAATAGAGGCTCCCAGATTATACACATTCGGAACGAGAAGGTGGTAAGGTTGTCAGCCTTACGCACCGCCCGTCTTTACCTCCAGGATTGCTCCTAATACTCATTTATGTTAGAGGCTGAGTCAAACCCAGTGCCGTAGTGCCAAAAGAAGGATTAGGTCAATTGAAAAATGGATCGAACCCGCGATGATCCGGGTTGTAGCGCAGGGCCTCAACCACTACACTACGGCGTACCCGCTGTTTTGTTCTTAAAATCCATCTGCTTTCTTTTATATTAAAAAAAAGTACGTAGAGAGACTATTGAGGTATATGACCGGAAACTATGTATTCAGAATTCTGAAAAGGGACGAATGTTAACCAATGTTTTGGGTAGGCGAGTTGGCCATTTTGTTGACATAGTTAGTGTGCAGCGGGCAGGAACCTTTGACACGAAACTTTGTTATGGGTTCATTGTGCAACGTGCAAACAGAGGGGCCTGCAAATGTGTAGCTATAAAACCATCCCACATTTAAATTATGTTTGTCTACTTGTTACTAGAGACACGGAATTAGATAAACCTTCCAACTCGTTCGTTTTGGATCTATACATTAACAGTACATTTTGCAACGAACCGACAAAGACAAAATTGTTTTTTTTAATACACGTTCCCTATAGCAGCTGCTTGTCGAACTGTTAACACGCCCAAAAATAGCACTTAACCAGCCTAGGCCGGTAAAGTAATTTTTACCGGCCTAGGTCGGTTATGTCGTCATTGCAACTGAAAAATCCAGATGGCAGTGACCAGTCATACCAACCGTAACTGGTTTCAAAACAAAATACTTGACCATGAAACAACAAATATAAGGCGACATTGTTTCATATCAAACCAATGCTTCATTCTTCTGTTTTGACTGACCTTCTCAGATGGATGTTCCAATGTAAATGTATTATTTAATTAGAATCAAATTTAAAAACATTATTAACTGATTTTAAATAACGACTATTCAACATAACAGAACAAGATGCTGTGAGGATGGTGCATTAACATCGAAAGGTCTGCACAAATGAAAATAAAGATTCAAGTTGAGAAAAGATATAATTTAACTATTTGATATTCAGTTGATATTTGATATTTGATATTCTGTTTGTTCAAAATGGCGTCTTAATTAACGAAAATAATACTAGCATAAATTACAAAACGTTTACTTAAATAGGGCTGTGAGGAAGCATAGTATTCGATAGAGAACTGCCTTAATATATGTTAAATGAAGTTGTCCTTTCAAGGAAGTTCAGTAGTACCAGGGTTTTCAACATAAATGGAGAGCTGAACGAAGGCAGCGCTAAGGAGAATTTGACGGCTTACTTTAAGTTGCTGTAAACAAACTAGCATAGAAAGTAAATAATAGGAATGGAATTTAAAATTCCCTTGAAGGGAAGATTGCTTAAATTTACTGAACTGCCATTACTGTAAACATTGATCCTCTCAAACAGTGCAGCACTTGCTTTTTGACTGTCCTGAATTTGGAAGATCATGATAACACCCTAGAATATCACCTGAATTTTTGTGACATTGAACTGGCAAAACCTCTGTTTCATATATTTAAAAGACAATGTTGTTATTCTCATTTTCTAACATCCATCCACCGCATCTTTAATAAGCTTTCATCATATTGTTCAATTTGAATGTAATTGAATGTAATTGTTAAACTATAAACCTAATATGTCATACTGAATTATTTTCATGAACATCGTGACAATTACAGGTCAGAATATCACGTATATAACACGCGAAGGAATCAATTTAATTTATTACTTGAACCGAAAAATGTTACAACTGCTGGAGCTAAGCACTGTTCAAGTTTTGGCCCAAGACTATTCAATTCATTTATTACCAACCATCCTGATCTAAATAGCTTAAACAACAAACAATTTAGGTCTAAAATTAGAAAATTCATATAATTATTACTTCTGTTTTCTACTATTGCTGTTATAACATTTTTCATATTAAAATTTAAAATTTGGATAGAACTTAATTTTTTTTGTTTTTTACTAAAATTTGAACAAATAAATTGTTATGTATTAATATTGTATTACCTCGTATCTTTGTATTGTAAAAAGAACATGTTCAAAACCTTTTATACATAATATTCTGTCATACTTCTCTAAATTTTGGATTGTTTTAAGTAATTATTTAGTATAAGTTTTTCTCATATATAGAACTGAACCACCCCCGAACACAAGCTCTGCTTCTTCGGGTGGTCTATCAACCTTTTATGTATATTTTTCGTGTAATTTGAAACAATAAATTGTAATTGTAATTGTAATATGCCATTGCACAATAGGGTTCTTTCATTTTTTCTTGAATTTCAATAATAATACTGTAAGCGTTTCATCTTAATTTATTGAGAAATTCGTTCATCAGAGAACCTGAATTTGTTATAATAATTTTAAGTTCTCAATCATTAGCTTATTAAGTTCCTGAATGGTATTTTATGAGATTGTGTGGTGAACGGGAAATGTCTATCCGTCCGTCCGTGTGTCTGTACGAGCAGTAACTCGAATACGCTTTATCGGATTTTCATGAAACTTGGTATACGCACATATAACGTCTATGGGACGAAACCTATTGATTTTGGACCAAATAGATTGACCGGTACCAGAGTAAATCCCAATTCAGTGCCTATTTTATGGTAATATATTATAATTTAACAAATGCAAATCAATTTTCATGACAACATATTGTTTCATAGTGTTCATATACGGCTTTGGAAGTTGCAATATATTTAGCTTTGAGAAATATCATTACGCACATATTCCTTCACATATGCTTTTCAGAATAGACCTTTGTTCTTCCGTAAGTCTTGCTTAATGAATCGATCTGGAGCTTAACTCGGAAATCGGATACAAAAATAACTTATTTTCTGTATATCATAATTGCGATTATCAATGATTAAACAAAGGCATTCTGGCACTTTTTTACATCAGTTTACCTGATTTTATTTATATTATTTTTTTGCCCGACCCGACATAAAATATATTTAGAATTAAAGTACAGCTCTTTCAAAGAATATTGAATATTGAATATCTTTAACAAGTTAGCATTTATAACCTAATATTTATTATTATTATTATTATTATTATTATTATTATTATTATTATTACATTTCATTATTTACATTATTTCACACATAGTACAAGTAAAAACAAAAACCAACAAAAAATACTATTTCTATTTTAGCATTTAAAATGTAAGGCATGTCCCTAGATGAGCAAAGCTCGTGTTTAGGGGTATAATAGATTAATATAAATCTATTTATATATCAATGCACAGTGTACTACAAACTAAAAATTATAAATGTATGAGTTCAATGTAAATAAAATAATTTGCATCATTAACCAGTGGTTTATATAGAAAATACCAACAACAAAAAAACAGAAAAAATATTATAGAATAATTTGGGTTGAAACATTGAAAGATAAAATAAATTAAAATTGTGCTATTAATATTATATAATATGTTTTATTTATTTTCCTCTTAAAATGTTTGGAATTGTAGGCTAATTTATAATTTATTGAACCTTGTGATTTTCCCCCTATCACTACATTGTCCCCCTACTTATTGATCCATGATCAGAATATTATTTAGGGCTAGAAGTTACATCACAACATTTTCTCTGCAATTCCAGAAGCCTTTCAAAATAAGTTTTTCTGAATTAGAAACTATTTTGATCCAGATATTACAAAACATTTCAAATTGTGCAGTTTCACTTAAACAATTTTGATAGTATTTCAAATTACTTGAACTAATATATCTAATTTAAACTTTATTCAAGTTGTGCATTGCAATCTAATATAACTTAATAGTTGAGCTGGTGTTTCCGCGTAGACGGTATTCAATTGTGAACTTAATTGAAGGTGGCCTTGCTCGGTTGCCATAGCAAACTGGGTAAAAAGAGCATCGCAGAAATGGAACAATCATCAAGACGAAGTCGAGGACAATCAATTGATGTTGTAGGACTCTATCTTTTGACATCGTGCTTCTCCGAAGGTCAACTTGGGTTGTTCAAGAATTGGCAAACAATCTACACATCTTTGCTCCAAATGGAAAGTCACTTAAAATAGTTCGTCCAGAAGATATACCGGGTGGTCCTAAACTATATGTCAAAAATTTAAAGGTAAGTAGTGGGGACCTAAATAAGCGTATTTCGTATAGGAATGTGTGTGCGGTAATGACACATTAAAGGGCTAGCTTGTAAAGCAGTATGAATCACTGGAAACTGAAAAGACAAGTAAAGACAAAAAATAATACATATTATTAACATTTTACAAGATGTGCTCGAAAGGATTTGAATAAGTTTGTGTTTTCTTTTGTCTTTACTTGTCTTTTCAGTTTTCTGTGACTCATACTGCTTTATAAGCTAGCGCTTTAATGTGTCATTACCGCACACACATTTCTATACGAAATTTGCTTATTTAGGTCCCTTCTACCTACCTTTACATTTTTGACATATAGTTTAGGACCACCCTGTATAAGGAGAAAATATTTTGTTTTTGTATAATACCGGGTATTTTATATTGTTTTACTGTTATTGCACCACCACCATCCCGGTATGCTAAACATTGAAGGCAACCTTATAATTGAAAATATAATGAAGCAATTCATGACATTTATGTAAAAACGATGTCAGCGTTAATAAATGTAATGTTTTAATTATGTTGCTGTTGAATGAAATGAAGTTTCTAGCCGTTGCGTTAATAAACTCAGGTGAAGCCTCGGGCACCTGCTAGTTTCTGTAGATCTTGACCATTCTCATTTGAGATCGAATGATTTTCCAAAGGAATATATATAATACACATACCATTTCTTATACGATACCATCATTTTCAGCTTGGCTGAGAGAAAATGAATGACGTTAGAGAAGAGGGAGAGAGAGAGAGAGATAATTATATAAAGATGGAGGAAGAAGGAAAACGGGGGGAAAATGATTAAAAATAGAAGGGAAGAGCGGAGAGAAAAGAAGGTAACGAGGAAATTGGAGAGATAGTGATATGACAATCTGAGAAAGAAACGGAAACAATGATGGGAATCAGCAAATAAAATACGAAAGGAAGCTATAGTGAAAATAATGCGAAAGAGAAAAAGATAAAAAAAGGATGAATGAAGAAGAAACATAGAAAGAAACATAGGGAAAGGGGGAAAGACTAGACAGAAGCAGAGATAAAAAGAGAAAAAGAGAGAGAGAGAGAGAGAGAGAGAGAGAGAGAGAGAGAGAGAAAAAGAGAAAAAGAGACGAGAAAGGAGCGAGTTAAAGCAGTTACAGGAACAAAGCTCTGAACCTTCCTTATGCTTGAACTTCGAGATCGAGGAAACTCTGCTCTCTCATAACGTTGTCATAATGAATTAACCGGGCAAACAACTGTGACGTGTGTTGGATTGAGAAAAGTTAGATTGAATAGGGATTTTGAGGCTGCCTTGGAACAAAGAACGACGTCATAATAGCATCCACCGAAATGTCATTATAACTATATAACAGTGCAATAAGCTAGAGGCGTCGCTAACTTTTGTCCTTTAAATATCATTTCTCCATTAATGGTGTCTGTAACATCATAATAGCTATTTATGTATCAAGTACGCAAAATAACTTTTTAGCGGACGAATCTAGTATAGCGGCCGAGGCGAAAGCAGAGTCTGAAATACTGGATGAGTCCGATAAAGTTTTTGCGTACGTGATGCATACAATATTTTTTAGTAAAAGCTCTCTAAATTATATGAATTAAAACAAAAATACCGTATAAAATTAATTATAATGAAAGATAGTCAGCCATTTGTCATATTCTCACCGCCCCTTGAATCGGGAACAACAATGAACCGTACGTAGGCTACTAATATGAAATTGCTATAAGGATGCAATATGAGTAGCTTTTTGTAAACAATAATGCATACGAACTAGTATTTATAAAAAGGTTGTGAAAATATGAGTGATAATCCCAAGGAAATTTCAGTCCAAGCCAGAAATATTGAATTGGAGCTGTTGCCAGCAACATCACGGCAGCAGTTGTAGACTATGAGAAGGTATATATTGGATTTAAATGCTGGTGCATTCATGTTTTTCATGAGAATGAAAATGTGAAAAGTTGTTGGCTTATATTTGTTGTTATATGATGAAGTGGGCTACCGTGTTTTGCGAAAAATCCTAATAAAGTTTCTGATTATAGTAATGAAACGTGTTGGCTTAAATTTGTTGTTTTATCACCAATTATATGCGTAAATCCATGTTAAAGTTGGTGTGACTGGTATACGCCAACTGGGTTTTGTTTATAGATTGCCATGATGACTTTAAAGGACAAGGCTGATAAAACTGCATTTTGAATGCAGTTTGAATGCACTTTTCGGCGTGTTACCAGTCCGATAAGCAGCGTTTTAGATAGCGTTTACTAAAAAATAATTAACATGAAACGTTTTTATCAAATAATTTATAACATTGCATATTTCGTTATTTTTAATGCATGTATATGTATGTTCTTGACTGCATGGTGAAAGCAAATATCATCACTTTTAGTGCACATCAATCCCCACTAATGATGATGTATGAAGATGACGGATTTTGAAGGATGAAGATGATTCACGTTAAAGTATTAGCGGGACGTATAATCATGGATAATATTATGATTGTTGATGGATGATTAAGATTATGATCCTGTCAGTTCGTTACAAACGCAACTGAAGTTCAACTTAACTTTTCTCCTGATCCTTGGGTATGGAAAAAATATAATTTTCTTTCCTAGTGATAATCTTTTGTAACTACCTGGAAAGGCAGAGAAGACTGAAAATTTCATTACCACAGCCGAGATTTGAACCAGGCTCTTCGGCTTTCCATGCCCCGCTCTACCATTGACATTGGATTTTTCAGTCTGATTCTGCCTTTCCACATTAGCCTAAACACGATCAGTGTGAAAGAATTATCCTTTCATTATCCTGTTTGCCAGTATGCGTTTACAGAATTCAAATTTAAATTCTCTCTATATAATATGTTCATATAATTGTCGCTAATCCCCAGTCATTAGCAATTTGGTTTTAGTATATTCAATTAGATAGACTATTTTAAATGGGATTATGTCAAGACTTTTTGTGATGATAATTAACCAAACGATATTATAATGGCTATCTTTATAGGCATTCAAGCAAATGAGTGTTCTTTCATAATTTACCTTATCATGTTTTATTAAGGAAATGGGGTTGTTTCTTGCGTAGATCCTAATGTTTCATGGATCAATTCAGTAGAGCTGAACTTCTTCAAGAACATATGTCAATGAAAACTTTACTTATATACTGAGACATTCTAATAGACATAAACATAGGCCGATAGCTTTCAGGAAGGTATTTTAAGCTCTTATATCTTTATTACACAGAACGATGTATTTGAACACACACAAACTGCTATTTGTGTGTGTATATCTAGCATTCGTCAAGTATACAGCCGTTTCTGTATTTGCTTCAAAAAATGATCTCGTAACAACTGTAACTGCAATAGCTCATCAACATTTTGACTTCAGTAAAACTACAGAAGTCAGTACCTCCGGAGGACACGAAAAGCTGTTGGGTGACATCTTGCAGGCCGTGGAAATTCCTGTCCGAATTATCAACACAGAACTTCCTGTAGACTTAGAGATTGATACAGAAAAAGTTGCTAGTTATATAATTATTGCAGCAGGAGAAAATGATGCCAGAAAACAGTGCCTTCAACTCTCAGAGACCATGGAGTGGAACAACAGAGCGTTGTTTCTGGTTGTGTTAGATTCTCCAATGAACGCGTCCCGCCAAACAGCTCTTTCTGTATTCCAGGCGATGTGGCAATCCTGCAATGTCTATAACATTGATATTCTTGTAGAGACAGAGTCTGAAACTGTAGCTTACACAGGATTTCCTTACAAATCTTCAGAGCACTGTGAACATGTTCCAGAAGTAAATGTCATCACAGGAAACTTTTATCCGAACAAAATTCCTACAAACTTTGCTGCTTGTCTTATACGAGTGTTTGTAGTGATGCCACAATATTTGGAGAATGAAATCTACAATATTTCACTAACGCACCTTAATTTTAGTGTGCAATATAATGAATTGCAATTGAAATGTAATCAGCACAATGAATCATTTATGCTTCACTATGAAAAGTCCTTGCAATTGACTGTTTCTGGAATCGTAGATATGGCATATGGTAGCTTAATATGTTATGAATTCGTTCATTCCATTCTCGAATGTTCCGTAGGAGTATATGAGCTGAGGTATGTATGGTACTTTCCTTGCCCAACTCATTTATCCAGAATTTACATCATAACCAGAATCTTCTCTCCTCCATTATATATTGCACATTTCGTGACCATTTGGGTTATTGCTGGTACTATCTGGTTGATAGCAAGAACTGATAGTTCTTCTTATAGAAACATTGCCAGTATTATGTGCAGCCTTTGGGCACTTGCAATGAATGTCTCAGTACCTAACATGTCCTGTATTACCAAGATAAGAATAGTGTTCTCTGCTTGGATATTATATTCTTTCGCGATCAGCAATGTGTTTCAAACTTACTTTACCAGTTACTTGGTGGATCCCGGCTTCGAGAAGCCCATTAACAGTCTGGAGGGTATTTTGAAATCCGACCTGGATATACTCTTCTACGATGAAATGGATTCACTATTTCTAGATTCTCAAGAGAGCACCCTACAGATGATATTGCAAAAACGACAAACCTGTTATTCTCTTGAAGCTTGTTTCCCGAATCAGGCACAAACTCTCAAAAGAGCTACGTTCCTTCCAGACAGTATGGCACTGACGTATTTCAGCTCAGCAAAAGATCGAGATTTGGTATGTTCACTCGACGATATTGGTTCACAGTCCGTTTATCCAGTGACGTCTGTTTTCAGCAAAGGAAGCCTACTTTTGGAACCATTTAACAAAGTCCTTTCGCGTTTGACTGAATGTGGTTTTCATTTAAGACCTCAGATTGTAAAAATCAAGAACAAAGAACAATTCATAGCTCTTACAACATCGCACCTCATGATTGCCTTTTTTATCACTCTGATTGGTCTGTCTTTGAGTTTTGTTACCTTTATTGTAGAAGTAATGACACCGAAACTCAGGAGCTGCCTGTTTCACGCTTAACCCGCTAGTATGCGCAGTTTGAGTTTAGTAATAGTTATTTACGATATAAGACCGTTATATCGAACTTAAAAAGCAAGCAAGAAGTAAACAAAACTAGATAGTCAGGTGTGTTATTCCCTGCTATGTTCTTATAACGATCGAACATCGTACGACGGTTTATGTCATTTTGAATAGTTCATTAAAACAATTCAGTTCGCTTGTGTTTAGAATAGTAATAAAAAATCATTTTGGTATTTTCATATTTAGTTAGCAACAGTTTCTTTTAAAACAAATCCATTTGTAAAGAAATGTATTATCTCTCTTGAAGTTATACCATAAGACAATAAGAAATTAAAATCCTTCGCTATGATAAATTGGCCTACTTTAAAAGGAAAATAATTTCAGTTCGCTTGTGCTTAGAATAGTAATAAAATTAATTTTGGTAGTTTCGTATTTAGTGGAATTCAGGCTCTTTTGGTTAGCAACAATTTATTTTAAAACAAATCTGTTTGTAAAGAAATGTATTATCTCTCTTGTAGTTGTAGCAAAAGACAATGATAAGGAATTGCAGACCTTGTATAAATTGGAAGAGTTGAAGGCAATAAATAATGTTTCTAGCGCAACTAAATATTGTGTTGGCTTACGTTTGTTTTGTCCAACTGCCGGTATCTAGTTTTTGGACCAAATTTTTGTTGCCGAAATAAAAATAAAGTAAAGTGTTCCCTATACAGGCCTGGGAGGCCCGGACGGTTCTAGGAAATAGAGGCTCCCAGATTATAGACATTCGGGCGTGAAGGTGGTAAGGTTGTCAGCCTTGCGCATCGCCCGTCTTTACCTCCAGGAATGCTCCTAATACTCATTTATGTTAGAGGCTGAGTCGAACTCAGTGCCGTAGTGTCACCAAAAGGATTAGGTCAATTGAAAAATAGATCGAACCCGCGTCCATCCGGGTTGTAGCGCAGAGCCTCAACCACTACACTACGGCGTACCAGCTGTTTTGTTCTTAAAATCCATCTGCTTTCTTTTATCAAAAACCGTACGTAGAGAGACTATTGCAGTATATGACTGGAAACTATGTATTCAGAATTCTGAAAAGGGACGAATGTTAACCACGTTTTGGGTAGGCGAGTTGGCCATTTTGTTGACATAGTTAGTGTGCAGCGGACAGGAACCTTTGACACGAAACTTTGTTATGGGTTCATTGTGTAACGTGCAAACAGAGGGCCCTGCAAATGTGTAGCTATAAAACCATCCCACATTTACATTATGTTTGTCTACTTGTTAATAGAGACACGGTATTAGACAATCCTTCCAACTCGTTTCTTTTGGATCTATACATTAACAGTACATTATGCAACGAACCGACATTTGTTAAGACAAAAATAGGGTGTTTTTTTTTAAATACACGTTCCCTAAAGCAGCTGCTTGTCGAACTGTTAACACGCCCAAAAATAGCACTTAAACAGCCTAGGCCGATAAAGTAATTTTTACCGGCTTAGGTCGGTAAAGTCGTCATTGCAACTGAGAAATCCAGATGGCAGTGACCAGTCATACCAACCGTAACGGGTTTTGAATCAAAATACTTGACCATGAAACAACAAATATAAAGCGATATTGTTTCATATCAAACCAATGCTTCATTCTTCTGTTTTGACTGACCTTCTCAGATGGATGTTGCAATGTAAATGTATCATTTATTTAGAACCAAATTTAAAAAAACATTAACTGATTTTAAATAACGACTAATCAACATAACTGAACAAGATGCCGTGAAGATGGTGCATTGACACCGAAAGGTCTGCACAAATAAAAATAAAGATTCAAGTTGAGAAAAGTGATCATTTAATTATTTGATATTCTGTTGATATGTTGGTTTTTGTTATTTTATATTCTATTTGTTCAAAATGGCGTCTTAATTAACGAAAATAATGCTAGCATAAATTACAAAACTTTTACTTAAATAGGGCTCTGAGGAAGCATAGCATTCGATAGAGAACTGCCTTAATATATGTTAAATGAAGTTGTCCTTTCAAGGAAATTCAGTAGTACCAGGGTTTTCAACATAAATATACAGAAGGAAAACTTTGGAAATTCGAGGTGGAGTTCTGAACGAAGGCAGCGCTAAGGAAAATCTGACGGCTTACTTTAAGTTGCTGTAAACAAACTAGCATAGAAAGTAAATAATGGGAATCGAATTGAAAATACCCTTGAAGGGAAAATTGCTTAAATTTACTGAACTGCCATTACTATAAACCATAGGCGTACCGAGGGGGGGGGGGGTTTGGGGGTTTGAACCCCCCCCCCCCATTGATTAAAAAAAGGAAAATTATATAATTTTTTTAAGTCTGCCCATAAATTACTTAATACAAGTATAAAGCGTGGGAAGTTTAAAACTCGTTATTTTGCGTCTTAATTTTTAAAATTTTCCGGGGGAGGACCCCCGAAAGCTTAAAACTCGTTATTTTGCATCTTAATTTTTTAAATTTTCCGGGGGAGTACCCCCGGAACCCCCTCTCCCAGGGGGGTATTCCATACCCCCCAGACCCCGCGGATGTTATAACCCCCCCCCCATATGGTCGGCCTGGTTACGCCTATGCTATAAACATTGATCCTCTCAAACAGTGCAGCACTTGCTTTTTGACTGTCCTGATTTTGGAAGATCAAGATATAGTCTAGAATATCACCTGAATTTTTTTGTGACAATGAACTGGCAAAACCTCTGTTTCATATATTTAAAAAACAATGTTGATATTCTCATTTTCTAACATTCATCCACCGCATCTTTAATTAGCTTTCGTCATAATGTTCAATCTGAATGTAATTGAATGTAATTGTTAAACTATAAACCTAATATGCTAATGCACAATAGGGTTCTTTCTTTTTTTCTTGAATTTCTATAATAATACTGTAAGCGTTTCATCTTACTTTATTGTGAAATTTGTTCATCAGAGAACCTGAATTTGTGATAGAAATTTAAGTTCTCAATCATTAGCTTATTAAGTTCCAGAATGGTATTTTATGAGATTGTGTGGTGAACGGGAAATGTGTATCCGTCCGTCCGTGTGTCTGTACGAGCAGTAACTCGAATACGCTTTATCGGATTTTCATGAAACTTGGTATACGCACATTAGTTATAATGTCCATGGGACGGAACCTATTCATTTTGGACCAAATCGATTGACCGGTACAGGAGTAAAGCCCAATACATCTTATTAGAATTTATCAAATGCAAATCTGTTCTCATAGCAACATATTGTTTTATAGTGTTCATATACGGCTTTGGAAGTTGCAATATATTCAGCTTTGACAAATATCATTATTCACATATTCCTTCACATATGCTTAACAAACTAGACCTTTGTTCTTCTGTAAGTAATGCTTAATGAATCCATCTGGAGCTTAACTCGGAAATCGGATACAAAAATAACTTATTTTCTGCATATTATTGATGATACAAACCTTATAGAAAGAATTTATATATATGCACCCAGTCAAAATAGTAGATTAAGAAAACTATATTTTACTCCTAGAGTGAACACAGACTTGCACAAAATTTCACCAATAAACAGAACTTTGAACGGGTACAATCAAATCCATCCACTTAATATTGATATATTTGGAATGAATCTTAAACAATTTTATTCTGCTGCAAACCAACTGTTAAAACTTGTACAAAATGGTAATTCATAGGAATCTGTGTGTGAATAGTAATACCATATATGATATTGTCAACTAACATATTTTAAGTATTTATATTTTTTGTTTTACTCTTATTTCATTCTTATCTTTCTCTAGATTCTTCATGCTTGCTTTCTTCTTATCTCTCTTATTCTCTTTACTCTCTCCTATTCTCTTTACTTCCTACCCTACATTGGTCATTATCCTAACTTTCCTATTTTTTATTATACCTATTTCATATTTGTGTTATTGTAAGTACATGATGTATTGCTAGTATTGTCATGAACATTGTAATTGGGTGTGTACCTGTAATGTTCATTCTTGATTAAATAAATAAATAAATATAATTGTGATTATCTCTGATTAAACAAAAGCATTCTAGCACTTTGTTACATAAGTTTATCTGATTTTATTTATATTAATTTTTGCCCGACCCGACATAAAATATATTTAGAATTAAAGTACAGCTGTTTCAAAGAATATTGAATATAGGCTTATTTAACAAGTGGATCAAGAGAAGAAGTCGATCTTTGAACCCTGCGTTGTTTTCCTCTCACTACATTGTGCCCCTAATTATTTATCCGTGATCGGAATATTATTTGGGGCTAGAAGTAACATTACAACATTTTCTGTGGAATTCCAGAAACGTTTCAGAATAAGTTTTTTCTGAATTAGAATCTATTTTGATCCAGATATTACAAAACCGAGTTCAAATTGTGCGGTTTCACTTAAACAATTTTGATAGCATTTCAAATTACTTGAACCAATACTTATAATTTAAACTTTACAAAAATTGTGCATTGCAATCTAATATAATAGTTGAGCTGGTGTTTCCGTGTATACGGTATTCAATTGTGAGATTAATTGAAGGTGGCCTTACTCGGTTGCCATAGCAAACTGGATAAAAAGAGCATCGCAGAAATGGAACAATCATGAAGACGAAGTCGAGGACAATCAATTGATCTTGTACGACTCCATCTTTGGACATCATACTTCTCCCATGGTCAATTTGGGTTGTTCAAGAATTGGGAATGCAAACAATCTACACATCTTTGCTACAAATATAAACAATTTAAAATAGTACGTCCAGAAGCTCTATAAGGAGAAAACACCTTGTTTTTGTATAATACGGTGTATTTTAGGTTGTTTTACTTTCTCGCATATACGTAGTATAGAGAAAGTATTGTGATGGTGACAAAAAATCGAAGTCGAGATAACACCGGGAGAGCATGTTTCATGAAGCCTAGAAACCGAAAAAAGTATTTTTGGAATGACGTCTGTCCGTCTGTCCGTCTGTCCGTCTGTCCGTCTGTGGACAAGCACAGCGGGTAAACGGTTCATTGTATTTACTTCATTTTTTGAATTAAGCACTTTTTCGAAATTTTGTCGAACCGCCCAGAAATTTAGTTTTATAACTGAAATATTAAGGGGACTTTTCATGAAAACTTTTTTAAAAAATTTTATTTGTGAAAAAATGGCTCTAACGATTTTAATAAAAATTTAAAATTGGAAACTCTTATCTATGACTAATAAAATGGCTATATCCGTATTTCTGCAAAAATGACTTAAGGGGTACTTTGCTCGTATCCATTTTCAATTTTTCTAGATTATATCCATTACAGTAGGCGATACATGAAATGCTACCACAGTAAAGTTGTAGAAAAATTTAAAATGAACATTTTTTGTTTAAAACATTTCTTTATACATTTAATAGATTTCATGATAAAAACGAAATAAGTACAGCATAAATGCGAATTTCAGAACATTCATATCAATTAAAATATGAATGGCATTTTGTTGCCACTAGTAACAAGAAAACTATAGGCCTAATGTACTTATTGTTGTGAAATGCAATCAGTTTAGCTCAGTCGCAATGAACACACTAAAACCAATTATAGCGAGGTGGTAGGCCTATGGGCTAACAGGGAAGAGGTCCTGAGTTCAAATCAAACCTCGTGGCCGCCCAAATTGACTTGGGTTTTTCATGGTTTCCTCGTTCGCAAAAGAAAACGCCGGGTTTGTAGGACTTGCTTATTTTCCATAACTCATCGCCGCTACGTCACTAGATATTATAATCGTTTAAACTGAATACCGCATAAGAAGACATCACTAAACAATAGAAACATGACGCGAATGAGTTGTTAATATAGACCAGCGTTTCTCAACCTATGGTCCGCAGACATAATTAATTTAAAAATATCATAAAGGAAGTGGGAAGTAAAGAAGTATAAATTTTTCACATAAAATGGACACTAGATGTCAAAGTTTTTAAAATCATCGAAAATACAGGTCATATTGCAAGTTTCCATACTTTTGCAGTTACGGACCACAGTTTCAAACCCCTGATGCACTAACGTCTATGGTTCCCTCTTTCATTCAAAACCTTAAAAAATAAGACTTTGTCGGAATTTTGTTATTAGAGGCGCCATGCAGTTTTCAACAACCTATCTTTGTGAGAAGGGGGTACGCCGTAGCGTAGTGGTTGAGGCGCTGCGCTACAAACCGAAAGGTCGCGGGTTCGATTCCCGATGAGGTCGTTGGAGTTTTTCAATTGGCCTAATCCTTCTGGTGGCACTATGGCCCTGGGGTCGACTCAGCCTCTAACAGAAATGAGTACCAGGAGCAATCCTGGGGGTAAAGGCGGCCGGTGCGTAAGGCTGACAACCTTATCACCTTCACGTGCCGAATTTCCAAAATCTGGGAGCCTCAACCTCCTGGAACCCTCTGGGCCTCCATGGCCTGTATAGGGATCACTTTACTTTTTATCTTTGTGAGAAGTGATTTTCAACATAATACAGAAACCGACTTAATGTATCTGCTGATCTTCGACTAAATTTGACTAATATTGAGCCAAATATCCAGGAAGTCTGCAAGAGGCGACAAGCTCAACCATCTCATTAAAAGTGAGTAATAACATAATTCCTAATTATATTATTAAATTGGTAATACATATTAAAGTCTGTTCAAAATATAATTTTACTGTCAATAGTTTCGTTCCAATTCAATAACTGTGTTTCCGTCGGATTAAAAAAAAAGTATTTCGTTATAACGACCTATAATTTAATACCCCAAACATTAAGGATATAGGCCTACATATAGCCTACTTTTAACAATGGGATGTAAAATTAGGGGTCCGTAAAGTTTTTTAGACATTTTAGAGGTCCTCAGGTTCAAAAAGGTTAAGAAACGCTGATATAGACTAATGGTTCACGCAAACATACTAAACACGTGATATGACCTACATGCAGTTAAAGCGTGCAATATAACCTAAGTAGTAGTAGTACTGGCGAAATTCAAATATAAGTCGCCCCTTAAGCTCCCCCATTCGATATTCACATTTGCACGGACTGTGTGATGTATTTTGTTTCTGAGCGAAGCAGAGTGACCAACTGCCCTTGTATATTATCGCAAGTGTCTTGTATCCACCTCTACATACTGTATAGCTAAATAATGCATAACACTAACCACATAATTAAGTGCGCGAAGCGGAGGCGGCAGCCGTAGCGAAGCGCCCTTGCATTATCGAATAATGTACGATACACTGTTTGTAAGTTTCGAAAATGTGGCATATTATATCTCCCGCAAGGTTTGTCAGCCTGCCACCTCTCGTCTAGCGGTAAGACGTCACACATCCAACGTCCAATCACGAGTTTCTTCATAATACTAGGACAGAAGAATTCGCTGGATCGTGGTATAAAAGAAACTGCATCGGTGAGGATAGGTTGGGTGGGACCGACTCATCCCAAGGTGCGACTTATATTTGAATTTTCCCGTAGTAGTAGTAGTGCTAATAATATGCAGTTTTACTGCCATTGATTATTATTATTATTATTATTATTATTATTATTATTATTATTATTATTATTATTATTATTATTATCATTATTATTATTATTTCACGGTAAAAGCATTGAACATAAAGATCGACCCGGATGCTTTCCGTTCTAGATACTTATTAGTTTTATGAAAATGTAATAAGTAAAATTTAATTGTCTCTTTAATTTAATTTTTTCTGTGCTAGCCTTTAACACGTATATGTGAGAAAGTTTGTGCAACGTACTTTTGCACCATTTATTTGTTATTGCACCACCACCATCCCGGTATGCTAAACATTGAAGGCAACATTATAATTGAAAATATAATGAAGCAATTCATGACATTTATGTAAAAACGATGTCAGCGTTAATGAATGTAATGTTTTAATTATGTTGCTCTTAATTAAAATGTAGCTTCTAGCCGTTGCATTAATAAACTCAGGTGAAACCTCGGGCACCTGCTAGTTTCTGTATATCTTGGTCGTTCTCATTTGAGATCGAATGATTTTACATATATAACCAAACTCCGTGGCGCTACATCCCTGAAGGTACAAGGCCTACCACCCGACCGCTGCGTCATCTGCCATTGGCAGACGGCACCCACGGCCGTTAATGGTGGTTTCCATAACAGGAGCCGCTACTTCTCTTTCTAGTAGCTTCTCAATTTGAATCACGAGGCTGAGTGCACCCTTACCAGACCTCCCTACCTCAGAAAAATCCGAGGTACCGGGGATCGAACCCGGCCTGACGGATCTGTAGTCAGTGACGCTAACCACAAGACCACGCCAGCAGTCATATATTTATATAGGCCTATGCCTATAATTATATACATATACCATTTCTTCTACATTAGTTTTCAGCTTGGCTGAGAGAAAATGAATGACGTTAGAGAGAAAAAAAGAGAGATTTAGATAAAGATGGAAGAAGAAGGAAAATGGGAGAAAAAGGTCTAAAATTAGAAGGCGAGAGAGAGAGAGAGAGAGAGAGAGAGAGAGAGAGAGAGAGAGAGAGAGAAAGCTGGGGGAAATGGAGGTAACTAGGAAGTTGGAGAGGTAGTGAGAGAACAATCTGAGAAAGAAACGGACATAATGGTAAGAAACAGCAAATAAAATACGAAAGGAAGCTATAATGAAAATAATGGGAAAGAGAGAAAGATAAAAAGGATGAACTAAGAAGGAGCATGGAAAGAAAGAAAGGTAATGGGTGAGAAAAGGGAGTGATAGACTAGAGAGAAGCAGAGGGAGGGAGAGAGAGAGAGAGAGAGAGAGAGAGAGAGACTAGAAAGGAGTGAGTTAAAGCAGTTACAGGAACAAAGCTCTGAACCTTCCTTATGCTTGAACTTCGAGATCGAGGAAACTCTGCTCTCTCATAACGTTGTCATAATGAATTAACCAAGCAAACAACTGTGACGTGTGTTGGATTGAGAAAAGTTAGATTGAATAGGGATTTTGAGGCTGCCTTGGAACAAAGAACGACGTCATAATAGCATCCGCCGAAATGTCATTATAACTATATAACAGTGCAATAAGCTAGAGGCGTCGCTAACTTTTGTCCTTTAAATATCATTTCTCCATTAATGGTGTCTGTAACATCATAAAATACTTTAGAGTTCCATGCCCCTGGAGCGATAATGGCGCTGACCTTTCCTTGCTGTAAACAAAAGACTTGATGACGTCAATACACATTCGTTCACTATTATCCCATTGTTTTAATTTATTCTTGTTAGTTCCTGAAAACTCGTCAATTGTTTTCCACTCTCTTTTTCAATTTAATGCTAAAAGAAGCCAGATCTAATACCTACATATAGTCCAGTTATTCATTGCATGGCCAGGCGGCTTCCTTTCGTTAGGAGGAAAAGTTTGCCGACAGCTCAACCCATGTTCTTTGTTTTCACCGCACTAATCAGCTAGTTACCCCAGCCGATCAAAATCTAAGAATGTCCTGTGGAGATTTGGACAGCTACTCGTCTACTCCGCGTGGAGTGAAATGCGCGGTTGCAAGATCAAGTTACAGTCAACAGTAACACGTGTGAATTGAATGAAGCGAAGGAAGAACTGAGGTCAGTGATAACAATGAGAGAATATTGCGACGTTGCTTTTGTTTTGGATAGCGGAAGCCCAAGACCGATTTATTCAGATCAATTAACATAAAGAAACACCGATACCTTTGAAGCCGACTGGCCATGCAATGAATAACTGCACTATACAATTAATAGAGGTATAGCAAGTGAATTAAAATATACCCAGTAATTGAAATCATGCAGGTCCTGAAGGCTCCTGGAGATTAAGGCTTCCACATTTTTAAGAGTCAGCGAATCAAAGAAATAAGTTTGAATCCTACGTACAAGATTTCGTTCTTCTTAGGAATGCCTTTGGTACCCATTTTTGTAAGTTGAATTTCAGGGCCATTCTGACACCAATTGAAAAATCATGATACTCTCAAAAAGGATCGGCCCACGTACTTCTGGCGCCAATATAGTGCACGGCGGCCTACCCCAAAACAGATATTCGAGAATTTATTCAGTAGTAACAAAATACATCTGTAGAATCCCATTCAATAGAAGAAGTTAGTGCCACTTTCGTCTATTATTGATTCACCATAACTCAAAGCAAAACTTATTTTCTCCATCAGGATACATGTGTATTTGATTGAATAATCACTGTCGACTGGTCTAAAATGTTACATTACAAATAGGGGTAAACGTTCAAATTTCTGAAGAAGGTTGTTGAACTAGAAAGGTTTCTAAGAAATCTGCGTCACTATAAAATATAATTGTGAATATTTAGCTCATTATCTCTGTGACTAATCCTGTATAGGAATATGTGGAATTTCAATCAATTTATCATAGGTAATCCCACGAGAGTTGAAGAGTTTATCGATAGATTCGTGACTGCGCAGCAGAAGCGAATTTATCTGATCAAACTCGTAAACTGGGGTTGAACTTAAGACTATTCCATGAATAAAAATGTAACGGATTATACAAATAGCAATTAATTTATTACTTTGTTATATAAAAAGAAAACTAACAGCTGTGAGATCACGGCATACTATGAATCAATCATCCACGAATCGATTCGAGTTACTATGTTGTAACCAATGCTACCAATGGTGCACATAAGACACAGTTAACCTAATTCAGGTAAGCTAACAGCAAAACAGAATAAAAACACACGAACTGGCTTGCACCGAATTGAAATTTTCTTTTTAAAAAATGTAGGCCTACAGTTATATTATTTCAATTTCCAAACATTTATGTTGGATAAAATAATGTGTTTCATTGTGTTCAACTGGCAGCATGTGACGTAATTCTCACGGCACGTTGATGCCTTACGTGTCCAGTAACGAGCTGACGTTTTATCAGATAAAACAGCATCTTCATATTAATAGTAAGCATTATTTAAAGATAAACGATCGTGATTGGTCTATATCCGAGGAATTGCTAAACGTTATTGGCCAATATCAACACACGGCGTATGAGTGTAATAGTCGTCATAATTTTAACGTTTTATTTTCATTATTTTCATTTTATGGCATCTAGGTGCATTTTTAATCAGAGGATTATTCAGGAAAACATTTTTCGCTTTGAAATGTAGGCTTAGAACAGTTTACAATAAAACATTGGCGCATCCATAAAATAGTAGACAGTATGGGCAATAACGTGTTGGTGTCTTAAGGTCTTGACTGTCCAGAGAATTGGGGAATTATCTGAAAAGTGAAATGTGATATATTTTTTCTACAATAGTGTTTTCACCCTTTTCCCGTGTTCATGCTTTCATGTAGAAACCCGAATTTCCTATACGCAGTACCGGAACCAATCTCCGTTCGACTTTTATCTTCTTAGCAGGCCATGTAAGTCATTACATCAAACCCTCTAATTTTTATATATTTATTATTGCAGATATGGAAGATAACCGAGGTCTAGTTTCGTTCATTACGCACTTCGCACACATCTGGTTCACACCGTAATAAATACCAAGTATAATGCATAGGGCCTACTACCTTTTCGATGATAGAATATAATAAAATTATTGCTTCATGAAGTCACAGTTTTTCAAGAAGGTCATCAAGTTGCAAGTGTACCAAATTTAGAAACGACTACATTAATCTTAGTGGCGATTTTACATCGATTACTTAGTACTTTAGCGTAGGCGCTAACACTACTCATATAAATTATAATACGTAGCTGCTGGACGAATTAAACGGTCAGTCAAAATTAAGAAATAAAAAGGAAAAAAGACACAGGTAACATTGAAATGGTACAGTCAAGTGGTGAAAGTAATTATCAGGGATGGTTTCCATGGTTGTACACTATGATTGTTCCCATAAAAAATTGAAAATAGGTGATTTTTACCTTCTTGTATTCTTTACAATCCATAGAAATCATATAGTAATGCACTTTTTCTGGAAAGTGTCCTAAACAATGGAAAAATGAAAATGTCACTTTTCCAACCTATAAATGGCTTTGTCTGAACATAAAATGGCTGTTAGTAGGCGAGAATTACTACTGGCATTGAGTTGCGCAAGGGTCACGTGATGCAGAAACACAGCTGTAAACTTGATAGTGATCAACACTAATATCACTGTTCTTAACCTGTCACTAACACTATCATCACCATTCCTAACCTAACTGCTACTAAGGCCTACCTAGAATTGCGGTTGAATAACGCTGGAAACTTAAGCTTTGAATTACGGCACAAAAATTTAGTGGTAGTAGGCATATTGATAATGGGAAACCAATGAGATGCCGGATCTGTATCTGCATTAGTATGCATTATACATGAGTTAAATGCATTGGAGAATTTCAGAAATTTCCTTGATTCTCCAATGAATCGCTTAACTCTCTTGTGTCGCAGTACCCTGTGGTTTCACAATTGAACGAGTTCGTAATAAACAATTTAATATTTCTGCACATCGCAAATAATGGTTTTTAAAATTATACAAACATATAGCCTATGGAAACTACTGTATTTGCTGTTAGCACCCGAATATGCTCTTGTTTTATTTTGAAATCAATTAATCAGAGGTAAATGAATTCCCTACAAATGAAACATTGAATTCTAAATATTCAAAATGTATTGAAATGTTTCATAAATACTCGTTCAATTATAAATCGTTATTTGGTGCAATCAGTATAACATGGTGTAACATTGTTTGATATTCATTATTTTTTTATATGCAACCGTGTAACGCTCTTATATTCAAACGCCATATGATCAGTACTGTTATAATATTTTTGCCTTCAATTTGCTATTCTTGCGTCCAAAATTCGTAATTCTGTTTGTCATTTTGATTCGTCAACATTGTTTAACATCGTTTATGTAAAGTTTATGAGCTCTTTATGGTAAAAGTTTAGATGCTTACACGTTGTAGAGCTTATAGAGGATATCACTAAATTGGATCACGATGAAGAAATAGAGTAGGCCTAGTTATTTCTATGATTCCTTCTATAAGGAAACGAATAACATTGTGGATGCAGCGGTTACAAATAGTTTTATCATGTAGCTATTATTGGCAATACTAGCGGTGACCGTCACAAGTGACCCAGTGTGAAAAGGCCCTAAAGGTAACAAGAACATAAAATTGCTATGTACATGTAATTACTCGTATCAATATGCTGAAGTTTAAACAACATGTGTTGTTGTTAAATCAATGGAGACCCAGCTTTATTGTGCTTCAATACATTGACATGTTTATCGAAAATGTGTTCGCTATTAACGCTACATTACTTTGTACTAGAATTTCATTTTAACATATACTACATCGAACCATCTAACTTTCCTCCCTATTAATCTTGCTTTTTTCTTTCTTCTCATTCCGACATAGAGTAATTGTCCACTTCATGCAAATCCGAGTAGTTTTCAGGAAGGAGTTCAAGCCTAGGTATGTGGAAGATATTATTATCCTATAATTACCCTTGAGACAATTTCTGCGAAGTCTTACCACAAGGAGTTATTGCAATGAATAGAAATGAATGTTTAAAAAATATTTTGTTTAAATTGTTTTTACTCAGCGTGGTTTGATCGATTTAAAAAATATGAGTTTATGATTTTTGTAACTTTAGGGGAAGACTCAAGTGCTGAGAGTGGTTTCCAAACTACTTGTCCTAGAAACTTTAAACTTAGCACACCCAATTAAAATGTAAACGGAAGTTAAAGTTTAAAATTCCTTTTAATTTCGCAGTTTGTTAAGATACTAATTCATTTCATTAATTTTTTATCAAGATTGAAATCTATCTCCGTCCACCACTGTGGCTCAGGGGATGCGTTCAATCCTCTCTCGCAGCGGGCCCGGGTTCGATTCCTGGTCGGAAAGTTACTTAGGTCAGGTTTTTTCCGGGGTTTTCCCTCACCTTTGAGACAAATGTCGGGTAACTTTAGGCCCTTGTGGTCCCCGGATATCATCTGGCCATCATTATCATCTTCATCCCCATCCTCGCCTTGTTCTGAGCGAGTGTGTGAATGGTGTGTTTCGTCCTATGTGTTCGTGTTGTCTCGGAGGTGGCCCCGGCATTGGGCTGATCACTCATCCGGGGAGGCCCTCCATGTCCTTGTCTGGTCAAAAAAGTACGTATGTGATCCAAAGATAATCCCTCTCCCGACAGGTCGCGGCCCTGTAAGGCCCGGGCGGCTTTGGTCGCTTAAATCCTAAAAGGGAGAGGTAAAACTACGATAAAGAAAGAAAGAGAGAAATCTATCTCCGACAGGTATTCAGATTTCAACCAACATTTTTTATGTGAGATTCTTTGGTGTTTGATTCACAAATTTACATTTTTTGTACCCCATGTTTAAAAACTATTTTACTCAGGAAAATTAAAAGTTAAAAAAACTAACCTATTATCATACTGAATAGTTTTTTTCAATACTGAAAATCTGATTAGTAATGCTATTTCACCCATTGTAAAGTATATTATGAAAAAAAAATCTCACAGCTGTATCTCTATCTCTATTTTTTTGGCAAACTAACATTCAAATATAAACTGTCAAAATAGTCGATTAAAGTTTACTTACAGGCATAGAAAGTTTTTTTTTTTTTTCCTTTCTGAAATATGCATTTCTTAATTTTTCCATAGATCTGTTCCCTGTAATTTGGTCTTTTTGCTGTCGACGTTAGTTGCATGAGAGTTGAATTCAAACTGGAATTCTTGGAATACTGATTGGAAGGCAGCTTTGTATGTTTAAGGTATAGGTGCTTTGATCTTCTCCTCTGTTTCGCTGGGCACTTGACCACGCACACAACATGGCCTCCTGCAGAGGCGTTTGATTTCCTTTGTTCTTTATGAGTTGGGGGTGTACAAATCTGTTTCCTTCCTTCCCTACCGCCGAACAATTTATGGTTCTTAATATCTATTTCTCGAAATTTCATTTTTCCTTTGAGGTCTAACAGCATACAGTTTCTACTTTAAAAAAATTGTTACAGTACTTTTTTATACTGGACGATATTTATTTTGTTATCTACTGAATTCTTACATTTTACACATTATTTTTTTTTAATTTTTAAACTGATCCGTAACCATGTTCATAGTTTCCGCATTTTGCGGTAGTGTACTAATAAATATCACCTACAATTTAGATATTTGCATGATTCATATACAAACTTATGTCTAATAAAAAGACTAGATGTATTACAAACGCATACATATTACGGTAGAAACCATCACGAGTTCAACATTAAAACCGTACAAAAAAGAACAGATGTATTATATTATATTATTTCCAAAAGAGATTCACGTTTATAGTAAAATTTAAAAGTTATATCATCATTTGTAAAACTCTGTCATTAACATTGTTCTAATACTCATAACTGGTTATTATAAGTAAATGTACAGTCGCGATTTCAGACTCCCATGAGTCAGAGCGACTAAAAATAAACCATATTTTTAAAAAAAGAACAGATGTAGGCGAATTTTATTTTATAAATAGAACAATAAATTATTGAAATGAACTTCCTGCAGAGATTTCCATGGTCTGTTCTTCCTTAGGGGTCTTCAAGAAAAGTTAGCTATGTAAATAAGTTAAAATAGTCATTGTATTTGGTTGGTTTATGGTTATTTAACGACGTGGGTGTACTGCAACTTAGGCCTGTGACCGTCGCCGGTGTGCCGGAATTTTTTTTCCCGCAGAAGTTCTTTCACATGCCAGTAAATCTACTGACATGGGCCTGTCACATTTATGCACACATTGACCTGGGCCGGGATCGAACCAGCAACCTTGGGCACAGTAAGCAATCGCGATACTGACTGTGCTACCGAGGCCGATTCATTGTATTTCGTATGTAGTCACTTTGTTTAATGTGTTTAATATGGAAATGTTATTAATTAATTAGACATGTGATCATTTAGTTAGAAACAGGTAATTTTTATATTTGACATGTATTTATTTAGTTTTATTATTTAAGTTTACGGTATTTATTTAATTTCATTATTTAACTTTTTTCTCTTTCGTAGTTTTACCTCTCCCTTATAGGGACCTTTATGTGGCCCGCGCCGTCCGGGCCTTACCGGGCCGCGACCTGTCGGGTGAGGAATGATCTGTGGATCACAACACAGACATACTTTTTTGACCAGACAAGGACATGGAGGGCCTCCCCGGATGAGTGATCAGCCCAATGCCGGGGCCACTTCCGAGACAACACGAACACATAAGACGAGACACCCCATTCACACACTCACTCCGAACAAGGCAAGGATGGGATGAAGATGATAATGGCGGCCAGATGACATCCGAGGCCCACAAGGGCCTGTTACCCGACATTTGTCTCACAGGTGAGGAAAAACCCCGGAAAAAACCCCCACCTAGGTAACTTGTCCCGACCAGGATTTGAATCCGGCCCTGCTGCGTGAGAGGAGCGAATGCATCCCCTGAGCCTCTTTACATATATTTATTTTATTTCATTATTTAGGTTTCCATGTATTTCTATCATTCAATTATTTAACGTGATATGTATTTACCTAAGTTCATAGTTTAACTTGCTTTGTTTATTTATTTTCACATTTTATGTCGTTTTATTTGTAGGGAAACGTAACCTGATTTGTTAGGAATATTAGGTGTAATATAGTTATTAGAATGTAACTGTAAATATTCCACATCGTAATTGCCACCTCTTCCATTGGGTACGAAACCCAATTGCTGTGTAAGTCAGTTTCGATAGCTCCCTTTACTTTGATACGTCTGCACGTGATCAACTAGGCATCACGCAGTACTCTCGTGTACGAGAAGTTGCCTCACGATGCAGGAATTCACGTGTAATTTCTAAAGTGATCAATTCGAACGAATTATTAAACATGTGGCTCTTGAAATACAGGATCAAGTATAGTGTGTTCGATTCTATTAAGCATTTATGTTTTTACTTTCATTATCTTCTTTCATCCTTCCTTTCTGTTCCTGTAGGAATTCTTTTCTTTGTTTCCCTTCTCTGTCATATATTTTCTTTTCAGATATCGCTCGAAATTTGTACCTTTCATTAATCATTATTAAGGGCCAGAACAGTACTGTATGAGATTTTGTGGGGGAAAATGTCTGTCCGTCTGTCTGTCCATTTTATTTATTTATTTATTTATTTAACCTGGCGGAGTTAAGGCCATAAGGCCTTCTCTACCACTCAGCCAGGGCAAAAACATGAAATACATAATGATAATAATAATAATGATTAATAATAAATTAAAAGACTGTGACTGTGACTGTGACTGTGACTGTACGCGCGATAACTCAAATACGCTTTATCGGATTTTCATGAAACTTTGTATACGGATTTATAACGTCCATGGGAAGAAGCCTATTGTTATTGAACCAAGTCTGTTGACCGATGTTGGAGTAATGCCCAAATAGTGCCTATTTTATAGTAATATATATTAGAGAGTTGGGTTACGCCGTAGCCTAGTGGTTGAGGCGTTGCGCTACAAACCGGAAGGTCGTGTGTTCGATCCCCGATGAGGTCGTTGGAGTTTTAAACCTTCTGGTGGCACTATGGCCCTTTGGTCGACTCAGCCTCTATAACAGAAATGTGTACCGGGAACAATCCTGGGGGTAAAGGCGCCTGACAACTTTACTACCTTCACGGGCTGAATATCCAAAATCTGGGAGTCTCAACCTCTCGGAACCCTCTGGGCCTCCATGGCCTGTTTAGGGATCACTTTACTTTACTTTATATATTAGAGAGAATTATCAAATGCAAATCGGTTCTCATGACAACAAATTATTTTACAGTGTTCATATATGGCTTTGGAAGTTGCAATACAGTTAGCTTTGACACTACTCACAAATTCCTTCACATTTGCTGATGAAACTAGACCGTTAAACCGAGCAAGGTGGCCGAGTTGGTAACGTCTTTGAATCGCATTCTGAAGGTTCCTGGTTCAAATTTCGTAACCGGCCAATTCGACAAGTTTTTTTAAAAGATTTTTATGTGAGTGTTTGATTGCCAAGATATCACAAATATGTATAGATAATTCTGTTTTTTTTTTTTTTAAACTGGACCATTTTTCTTCCGCAAGCCCTGCTTAATGAATCAATCTGAAGCTTAACTCGGAAATCGATAAAAAAAAAACTTATTTTCTGCATATCATTATTGCATTATCACTTATTAAACAAAAGCATTCTGCCACTTTGTTACATCAGTTTACCTGATTTTATTAGGACTACTTTTTATTAATACACAAAAGTTAATATTTTAGACAAGTTATTTATATTACAATTTATGTTTATAATTATTTTATAACACTAAAATTTTAGACTAGTTTATATAAATAAATTGTATTTGAGCTCATGTGGAAACATTGACATTAACACAGATTGTAGCCATAAATTGTGAGTAGACAATAACTGAGTAATTGGGGTTGGGTTTTTCTGTATGCCGGCCTTAGGCCTGGTATTATATACGTAGTTTAACTTGTAGGCTAGAATAAACCAAATCTCAAGTTTAACTGCATGTGCTGTTTTATAATTTTCTAGTTATTTTAAACCGTAGAGCAATGGTGAATAATTGGCCTTGGAGATAAAAGAAATACAATAAGATCTGCTAATTCGCTTGTATTTGTTTGTTTGTATGAAAAGAAATTGAAGCTAGAAATGTTATTATTAAAGAAAGGTTAAATCAAAATTGAACTCGGGTTTGCTCAGTGTAAATTTATTTCAATCACAGCTAAAATAAATAGTTATTCATTGCTCATAAAAATAATATTGTATTAGCATTTGTTTCACAATACAACCTTCTAAGTTTAGGCCTGTATTAAAATTCTTTCCGTTCCGGAAAGTAAACAAATAGAATTTCCTTCAAGTTTTGTCTCACCATCTCTTAGCATGTTGTATCCGAAATTTAATTTGTTGATACTGTCTTATATCGTGTTTTTATAGCCATTTTCATTAAAACAATTATTACGTCTTAAACTGCAGGTTAAACGGTAGAAAACGGCCAGTTAGGTTAAACTTAAGATTAACTTGTAGTTATCTCTATATATAGCCTATAAAAGGCTTTGTCCTGACTGACTGACTGACTGAATGACAGGAATCAACGTACAGCCTAAACTATAACAGGTAGAGACTTGGAATTTTGACAGTACCTTCGTTTTATAATGTAGGTGCTCACTAAGAAAGGATTTTGAAAAATTCTGATTTTAACTGCCAAAAATTAAATGTTTTTGAAAATACTTAACCCCTTTTTACACAGAATTATCCAAACAAATTCACAGAACATATTGTTGCCAGTTGTATCAGGTGGATTTGGATTAAATGAAAGGGATGTTTGACAAATTTGAGAAGGTATCATTATAATTCATATTATCTGTATTAATAAAAGGAATTGTCCTCGATGTCCAGCGAAATCTACTGAACGCAGAGATCTGAAATTTTAAACATAGGTGGGCTGAAGGGTCGGAAAATGCACCTCCAAGCCGGAATTTTAATTTTAGTTTTCGTTCGTGAGTTATGAGTGAAAAACGGGCAAAAAACGTGCATTTTGTGCGTTTTCAAAACATAAGTTTTCAGTTATACATTTCAATGTCAAATCAATTACAGTTGGCTTTGGCTATTTTTGTCATACCTTGAAAATAAAACTTTCGCGATCGCTTGAATGTTGTAAGCCCTAAATATGGTCAAACATTGTTTTATTTGGACGAAACTCACTATACAGGGGTTTTCTGGACCAAGGAACTCGAATCTGAGGTCGCTTTTACAAGGCGATGCTATCTAATCGTGGTATGTAGTCCACGTGATTTAGGTGTTAATAAATATAATGATTTAACTATTATGCTCTTAATTTTTAATTTTTGAAATAACTATCGCGGGCGAAGCCGCGGGCACATGCTAGTCGTTTATAATACGCAAAAATCTGAAAAACCAAAGTTTAAACAAAAACTGAAGGTTAAACCATGATTATAATACCGGCAAAGTTTGTTCTGAAATCCTTTGCATAGTGCACCCACTCTCGCTTTAATTGCGTTTCGTTTATCGAAGCCATATGGCGAGGTAAGACTGGAAGGCAACTCCCCTAGAAGTTGAGAAGCGGTGCTGCGCTTAATATTTGATCACCTTTGTATTGATCTCATGTTTAACCTGATTCCGGTTTGTGCAACCTTATCTACACCATTCGTGCCGCCGCTTGGAGTTTTGTTTGCGCAAGTGATTTCACAAATATCACATGCCACATTCTTCTTGTTGCGTGGAACGTTATGTTAAGTTAGTCTGGAATTCCGCCATCTCATACTAACAAATCACTAGGTCGCATCGTCATCTTTCTCGCGAGCGCCAGAAAATAATACGAGGCGCGTCCACAAAGTAAGTTTCCCTGGGGCCGTTTACAGAAACAAAACAGAATTTCATGGACATATATATTCCAACGCCCTGGGGTCGACTCAGCCTCTAACAGAAATGAGTACCAAGAGCAATCCTGGGGGTAAAGGCGGCCGGTGCGTAAGGCTGACAACCTTACCACCTTCATGTGCCGAATGTCCAAAATCTGGGAGCCTCAAAATCCTGGAACCCTCTAGGCCTCCATGGTCTGTATAGGGATCACTTTACCTTTTTTTACTTTATATATTCCAACAGATACAGCAAGTGTTCAGTTATTTTTCAACATATTCGCCACCGGAATTGAAACATGTATCATACCGTGGAACCAACTTTTGAATACCTGTGTCGTACAAGTCTTCCGTCAGGGATTTTAACCACTGCGTGACAAACATCTCCTCCTCTCTGTCATTTTCTGTCATTCCCTGTCATTTCTTGAGGTGTACAAAAATATGGAAATCATTGGGAGCGAAGTCCCGGCTGTAGGGTGGGTGTTTAAACACCTCCCAGTCGAACTTCTGCAGGAGACTTGCACGTAAACCGCCAACTTTATTGGAAAACACACAGGGAAAATTTAATCCTTATTTTTTCCAATTGAAAAAAAAATCCAAATTCCTTCATCGTAGATCGAACCCGCGACCTTCCGATTTGTTGCGGAGCGCTTCATTCAACTGTATCGCTAACATGTGTGTGTGTGTGTGTGTGTGTATATATATATATATATACACACATATATAGGCTAAGTGTTTGTGTATGTGTGTGAGACACTAATTTTATAGGCTATTAAAATTAAACCTCTTATGAATAAAGTTTCTATATACAGTCTATATATATACCAAACTATTTTACTCGTAATGACACACCCCGAACACAATTGTTTAAGAAAAGAACATTATGTACATGAAACTAGACACAAAAAAGACTACTATAGAAATAGGTACAACTTAAAGCTCACAGAGAGAAGTCCATACATCAATGGAGCGAAGCTCTATAACAGGTTACCGAATGAACTGAAAGGACTAAGAGGGAAACCAAAAATATTTGCAAGGAAACTCAAGGAGTATCTGAGCAAACTAGGACTTTATAGTATAAAAGAATATTTGGATACTAGTAAACTGTGATTTGTAATTTATTATAGGCTAACCTAGTTTTAAGACTTGACCATGTTCAAAATTGTACATGTACAATCAGTGAACAATAAATTATTGTTATTATTATTATTATTATTATTATTATTATTATTATTATTATTATTATTATTATTTCCAAGCCATGGCTTTTGTATCTTTAAATAGGCCTATCTGTGCTGTTGGGAGTGAAATTTGATGAATTTTCTTTACAAGAAGCTTTTTTTATATATTAGTTGAGTATTGGTATTGCAATATATTATGTCCGTAGGAAAGAATCAATTGCCCTCAACCTATATCCAGACCATTCAATTAACTGAGAGGCAGCTGAGGCAATTCTAAACGTTACGACTCTTTGCCCTGGAGGATTGGGAATTGATGTTCACGTTAAGGAAATTCCCATCGTATAGATCTTGTCGACATCCGACTCACATCCAGGGCTCACAGATGTTCGTGTAATATTGTCCGTAATGGATATATGCAGAACATTAATCTGAATTTTCTTACCAGATTTTATTGCTCCGTTATTCTTATATCCTGTAATTGGTTAGCCCGTGATAAATTTCATTTTGAAATACTAAGAACACGATTAAAACACCAGTCGACATTCATCATTTAACCGATTGTAAAAAAATAGACCTTCTTGGTATAGGTCTACAGCAGAAGCATAGCTTAATAATTTTTTTGCACGACTTAACTAATTAGTGGTACTTACGAATGTTGTTGCCGTGGATCGTAAGTTGACATTCCCATACGCAATCTTGTTGCTGTGTGCGGTAAGTGTTTCCGTGTTGTTATGAATTTACTTACGCCACATCATAATACAAGCCTTTATGGACAAGGCCCCCCCCCCAGGACAAATATTCGGTTCGCATAACAACAAACACATGCGAATCACTTTCTGAAATAAACATCTATCTTCAAGAATGTATATACATAATATTTTCAGGTAATATCACAATTAATATAATTAAATTGATATAAATAATCATCGTGCAAAAAATAGCATGCAATACTCGTGCCGTAAGCGCATAGCGGATCTCGGAAATTGAAAAAAACTCGGCGCAAGCGCCTCGATTTTTCAAACTCTTTCCTCGATCCGTATGCATCGCTTACGGCACTATACTATTATAGCACTGATTTTTAATTTGTTGAACGTAATTTTCTGTCCACAGTTGTGGCGTAGGAGATGTGCAGCTGTGCCCGGTTCGATGAGGCGAATGTCGGAACACTCTAGACCCTCGGGATACCCGGATATTATCTGGCCGTTATTATTGTCTTTATCTCATGAGAGTGGTTAGACCGCTCGCCTTTCACCCTGGGACCCAGGATCGAATCTTGGTGGATCCATGTGGAATTATTGGTGGACAAAATGGGGTCGAGTCAAATTTTCTCGGGGTGCTCCTGTTTCCCCTGCCACAAATCATTCCACCGTAGCTCCATTCATCATAGTATGACCATTTGGTTGCAATAAAGAATTATTAATCTAATTTTACTGTGTTCTTCAGCAGAATCATTTGGTGGAAAATAGTTAAATATAGTTGAACGCACTAATCGAAAAGAATGTGATATCATGGGATTAGATCCGCACAGGTGGCTTTTGATTCGTGCAGGCTGGTGGGTGTATTTGTGTCATGGGGAAATGGATGGACCGTCACATCAAGGATTACTTAATCCTATTAAACATAAAGTGACAGGGAAATTGAATCGCATAATCCAACAGGGTTCAGGCTTGTAGTCACTGCATGTGTCAGTGATGTGATAACACTAAGATAGATTCTAGCAAATCAGGCGAATTAAATCATCTGCCTCCCAACTCCTTTGTTCAGGCATATATTAATTACTACGTACCCCATCCTCAGGGTTCTGGTTAGTAATATGTAGATAAATCCATATATTATTGCAAAACTAACAAAATAGGCAACAATATCAAAATTAATATTATCTAGGAGAAAAATTCATCTGATACTGTGATTCTAACCCAGGACCTTCGGCTATCCTTGCCGCTGCTCTATCAACTGAGCTGGCCAGAGTTCCCTTCATAGCGCCAATGGAAAATCTCTCCTGGGGTAATCAGACATAGAATAGAGATTCCATCTGATGCTGTGAAGCGCGAACTCTGGCTAACTCAGTTGGAAGAGCAGCGGCACGGATAACCAGAGGCCCTGGGTTCGAATCCCAGTGTCAGAGGGATTTTTCTCCTATAATATTCTCATGTAATGTCCAACAGAGACAATAATATGTGGTTCATGAACGCAAATATCCATCAAACTGAAACCATCGATTTTAAGTTATTTATTTCATGTCTTGTATACATTTTAACACTAGCAAGTAATATAGTGTCTTAGTAAAAATGTGCTTTTCATAAACGTCTTTGCTTTGGACATTATATTTGCAAGAGTACACCCTTCGAAGCAGTCATCTCACAATACAATACTCATTTATTAAGTGCCAGCATGATATTTTCTGAGATTATGTGGTGGACGGGAAAATGTCTGTCTCTCCGTCCGTAACTCAAATACGCTTTATCGGATTTTCATGAAACTCGGTGTAGTCTACGCATTTATAACGTCCATGGGAAGAAGCCTATTGATATTGGACCGGTACCGGAGTAATGCCCAATTTAGTACCTATTTTATGGTAATATATTAGAAAGAATTTATCAGATGGAAATCAGTTATCATGACAACATATTGTTTTACACTGTTCATATACGGTTTTGGAAGTTAAAATACAGGAAGCTTTGACAAATAACACTACCCACATATTCCTTCACATATGCTTATCAAACTACACCTTTGTTCTTCCTTAAGCCCTGCTTAATGAATCGATCTGGAGCTTAAATCGGAAATAGATAACAAAAGTAACTTATTTTCTGATATCATAATTCCAATTATCACTGATTCTACAAGCATTCTGGCATTTTTTTTACATCAATTTACGTGATTTTCTTTTAAATGTAATAAATTACTGTAATCGAGATTGTCATTTTTATTTGGCAGTAGTCATTTCACTGATATGATTGATTTGTTCCAGGTGATATTTACGATAAGACGCTGGAACAATTGCAGGCCCAGGGTTTGGAGTCCGAGTGCGTAGGAGGGGGCCGTATCAAGCATGAATCAGCAGACAAGAAGATTCTGGTCTACAGCTACTCTCAGGTCTGTAATAATGCGCTATACTTTGAATTTTTTACGCCAACTGTTTGCGATCATCTGTGTAAGGAGCATTGTAAATACCGTATTTTACGGACCATAAGACGCATCTTAATTTTAGGATGGAAATTTAAAGGAAAACAAATTTAATGTGATTCTAAACGAAATATTTTGAAGGGAATAATATACTTCATTACATAAGCAAATTATAATCTTGTAGAATGGAATCGGTGTAAATCACTTCTAACTTATAAACCTGCATTGTACGAAAATCTCTTATGTAGGTGGCATCGCGTAAATTTTAACGATTTCTCATGAAAGACTGAAAATACCTTTACACCCTCTAAAGCTGCGTCTCCATTGATATACATTTAGCACCAACATGTCAATATTAACAAGTTGATATTGACATGTATATTGCAATTTCGCGTTCCAATTGACTTGACATGCAAACCCAACGTGTTGCACTTAACATTTTCAGATGTTAATTTGTTTTCCAGAGAAAATGGACAACATGTCAAGTCAATTGTCTAGTCGGTCGATATCGGCTTTGTTTCGCGAATTTCCGTGTACACGAAAAGCAGTGGACAGCTTTCTCAATATTGCCGGCATCCATTTTGTATTATGTGAGTATTTGGTATATCAGGGCTCTCAATAGTATTGGATCTACTTTTAAAATTATTTTTATGGCATACTCCTTTGTTGAAAAATGTGATAGTTATTTTGAAAAGATCAAGACATCTATAATAAATTAGTATTTAAGAAAGTCATATACAGTTAACAAGAAGATAATAACGAGTATATAAAATTACTCTCATTTTGTAATGTTGGCTGCCCTCTTCAGAGGCGTTTTCTTTTTGAATGTTATTTATTATTCATTAATTTCTGTTCGTAACCGCGCCAACGCATGTTAACCCATAACATTGTAGTGGAGACGGCTGTTAATTGGCAAACCAATTGACTTGTATACGTCAACAAGTTGACGATAAACATTTAACATAAGTTAACTGCAACATGTTGGTGCTAAATGTATATCAATGGAGACGCAGCTTAACCCTCAATTCAGCATACGGTAAGTGTAACGGGACAAGACTGTTTAGAGGTCATTGTATTCATTTAAACCACCCGGCGAAGACACTCCTTTTGTATAAATGACTCAACATTCCTTTCTTTTCGCATTGTATACCTGGCTTCCAGCTTCCCTCATTTACGATTGTGACAAGTGCAGTGATGTACAGTCTGTGCCAAAATTTGTAACTGCCTTATCGTTTACAACAACTTGTGTATAACTATGGTATTCCAGCATATTTGACATAATTTTAATTTTTTTGGTGTACTTCGGACCATTAGACGCACCCAACTTTTAAGGCTCTGTTTTCAAGGTAAAAAAAGTGCGTCTTATGGTCCGTAAAATACGGTATTATGGTACCGGTACTTTAAGAGATCACGTACACAGTCAGGATAAAAAAAAATTAACTATTAAATCCGTCTACTCTTTTAAGTATCTTACCTCTTTAATTTAATGAAAATAATACAAAAATATATCCAGTACTTTTCGAGTTAGGACGAAAAACGTGAATATGTCGATTCAATTGAACCTTTAAAATTACTCCTGTCTCGTCACGTCTTCTCGAGTAATTTGGCGCTCTTTTCCCATCTCCCATTTTTTAAACTTAATTATATTAAAACTGTTTTCGCATAACTTCAAATTTATTTCAGCAAATTAATGAAATGTTGCAGGCAACTATATTTAAAGAAGAAATATATTTGTTTATTATTTCTATTTCCTTATTATTTTTAAGGACAATACAAAACTGGTAAATATACGATTCTTGACAAAAAAAAAATCTTTAAAACCATTTATCATCATCATGTGTGAAAGAAAATAGTCTAGTCATTTATGTTTATATGTTTTTTGTAAACTATTCTTTGTGTTATGAATAAAATAAAACAATGGTAATGTTAAGATATTGAAAAATGTAGGAGTATAAACAAAACGGATTTTTTATTCACAGGATTGCATCCGCCGTTAAGAAAGTAATCACTCGTAACTATCTGAGTTACGCCGTATCGTAGTTAGTTGAGGCATTGCGCTACAAACCGGAAGGTCGAAGGTTCGGTAACTTATGAGCTCGTTGAGATTTTTCAATTGACCAATTCTTTTGGTGCCAAAATTGTTCTGAGTCGACTCAACCTCCTAACAGAAATAAGTAAGGAAGCAATCTTGGGGGTAAATTCAGCCGTTGCGTAAGGCTGTGTTTACCTTCACGTTCTCAATATCTAGAAGTTCTGGAACTCTAAGGGCTGCATAACCTTTATAGGGATAACTTATCTTACTTGACTCGTATCATATTCTAGCATTCATGAGCCACAGATTATTGTCTCTGTTGGACACTACATGAGAATATTATAGGAGAAAAATTCCTCCGGCACTGGGACTTGAACCCAGGACCTTTGGCTATTCGCGCCAATGCTCTACCAACTGAGCTAAGCCGGAGCTCAATTCACAGCGCCAGATGGAACTTCTCTCCTATGACTTATTGCCCTAATGGTCCACCTCACAGACAGACAAGTCATGTCATATGCAGTACTGTGAGGCACACTAAGTAGTGATTTTTGTGACCGGGCTCCCACTGTTATTGTACAGTTAACATTCAAGATAGATATACAAGCATTCATGAGCCACAGATTATTGTCTCTGTTGGACACTACATGAGAATATTATAGGAGAAAAAATTTCTCCGGCACTGGGACTTGAACCCAGGACCTTTGGCTATTCGCGCCAATGCTCTACCAACTGAGCTAAGCCGGAGCTCAATTCACAGCGCCAGATGGAACTTCTCTCCTATGACTTATTGCCCTAATGGTCCACCTCACAGACAGACAAGTCATGTCATATCTGGCGCTGTGAATTGAGCTCCGGCTTAGCTCAGTTGGTAGAGCATTGGCGCGAATAGCCAAAGGTCCTGGGTTCAAGTCCCAGTGCCGGAGGAATTTTTCTCCTATAATATTCTCATGTAGTGTCCAACAGAGACAATAATCTGTGGCTCATGAATGCTTGTATATCTATCTTGAATGTTAACTGTACAATAACAGTGGGAGCCCGGTCACAAAAATCACTACTTAGTGTGCCTCACAGTACTGCATATGACATGACTTGTCTGTCTGTGAGGTGGACCATTAGGGCAATAAGTCATAGGAGAGAAGTTCCATCTGGCGCTGTGAATTGAGCTCCGGCTTAGCTCAGTTGGTAGAGCATTGGCGCGAATAGCCAAAGGTCCTGGGTTCAAGTCCCAGTGCCGGAGGAATTTTTCTCCTATAATATTCTCATGTAGTGTCCAACAGAGACAATAATCTGTGGCTCATGAATGCTTGTATATCTATCTTGAATGTTAACTGTACAATAACAGTGGGAGCCCGGTCACAAAAATCACTACTTAGTGTGCCTCACAGTACTGCATATGACATGACTTGTCTGTCTGTGAGGTGGACCATTAGGGCAATAAGTCATAGGAGAGAAGTTCCATCTGGCGCTGTGAATTGAGCTCCGGCTTAGCTCAGTTGGTAGAGCATTGGCGCGAATAGCCAAAGGTCCTGGGTTCAAGTCCCAGTGCCGGAGGAATTTTTCTCCTATAATATTCTCGTATCATATTCTGTTTCTGCTATGCTGAACTACGTAAAACATCAACAAGGTAGCTGAATACAGCAATAACAATTTCGTGGCAAATATTGTTCGAACATCGAAAAATGCACTTGAAATGAATAGATAATGGAAAACATGAACTGGGAGGAAATAACTCACAACTTTAGTTATTACGGTCAACTGAGGTCTGGAACGGGTGCACTCAACCTCGTTATACAAATTCTAGAGCTAGTCGGCAATTTTATTAGTTATTGCATTTTGTATACATGATTAAAGCGTCATGGAGAAGCATGAGAATTTCTCATTCAAGGGTGTTACTAGATTTTAAGAATTATTTTATTACTATATATTTTGCCAGCAATAAACTATTGTCACTTGTTTGAGAAGTAGCGTCTCCGGTCACGGAAACCATCATTAATGGCCGTGTGTGTCGGCATACTGACCACATGCCCTTCAATCCTTCTATCTGCTTATGGTAGATGACACAATGGTCGAATGGTGAGTCTAGTCCCTCCAGGCATGTAGCGCCACGGAGTTTAGTTTGGTTTAATTTAGTAATCTGTTTAGTATGCGCCAAAATCATCTCTTGCAAAAAAGAATTAATTTTCTCAGTAATGTCTTTAATTATGCGAATAAAATGAAATATTCTGAGCGTAGTACTTTTTTTAAGTTTTATTAAATTACAATTACAATAAAATTGTTCCACATTATTATTGTTTTGCTATCAAGACGAGGTCGGGGGGGGGGCAAACCCGAAACAACACAAAACAAATACAAACTATTCTAAAAATAAATACAATCAAATAACGCCCATCCAGATCAATAATAGAGAAGAAACATGAAAAGTAAATGTTTATGCAATAAACTGCATTTTTTCTTTAAATTTGTAATTGTTCAGGTTAATTAATTCAAAATTATTTTTGAAAATGTTATTGTATAATCTGGAACCAAAACTAGAACTGTGTATTGCACCTGCAGATGTAAGGCTTTTATGCTATTAGCCGCTCCAATAGGTTTTGGTTCAATTAACAGTTTCACTGCTATTGACATGGGCGTGCGAAAGGGGGGGGGGCAGCAGCCATACCCTGCCCCCTGGAAATTTTGTTTACACTTAAATCTCTAAACTAAAATACTGTAAGCAACTAATGTGAAGAGAGACTTAAGTTTCCACATTCTACAAGCCTATTTAGGGTTGTGTGGACAAAAATGACTTGTAACAGCTGACATTTTTAGATATGAGCACATAGGAATAATTACTTCCACTAAACTTGAAATAATTATTTTCTAGCCAAACATTTTACTGTAATGAAGTTTCACATTTAAATGAACAGTGTACCTTTGAAATTGTAAGGGTTAGAAAAATTAATGTAAGTGTACTATATCAGATTAGGCTATTTTCATTTGTCCAGCTACAGTAAATCAAGGATGTGGATTGTAATAATAATAATAATAATAATAATAATAATAATAATAATAATAATAATAATAATAATAATAATTCACTATGTAAGTAAAAAACTAAACCTCAGCATTTTTCAAGGCAGTTAAAGAAGATTTGAAATTACTCAATATCAAAAAGGAGGATACTGCAAACAGAGAAAAGTTTAGGAAAGCAATATTTGGTGGCGAATTTTCAGAGAAACCCAAGAAGAAAACGGGAAGTAAATGGGCGGAAGAACGGAAACAGCAACATCGCGAAAGAATGAAGAAGTTTTGGGAAGACAAGAAGAAGACAACTGTTTCATGTGGTCCTAAGCTGGCCTATTCAAAAGGGAAATAATAATCATAAATAAAATTAATAATAACAACAATAGCATCATAAAAAATAAAATCAGGTAAACTGATGTAAAAAAGTGCCAGTATGTTTTTGTTTAATCAGTTATGACTGCAATTATGATATGCAGAATATGTTTTTTTTTAAATTGATTTCCAAGTTAAGCTCCAAATTTATTCATTAAGCAGGGCTTACGGAAGAAGAAAGGTTTACCATCTCGGCACCTGGGTCATTTTAACGGTCTAGTTGGATAAGCGCATGTAAAACAATAGTGTTTTTTGTCATAGCTACCTGCATTTTAATTTCCAAGGCCTTATAAGATCACAGTAAAACAATAGGCTATGTTGTCAAGACAACTGATTTTCATTTTTTTATAAATTCTTTCGAATACGTATATTGCCATAAAATAGGCACTAAATTGAGCATTACTCCGAAACAGATAACCGATTTTATCCATTATGAATAGACGTCTTCCCATGGACATTGTAAATGTGTATCCAAGTTTCATAAAAATCCGGTAAAGCGTATTTGAGTTACCGCGTCTTTAAAATATACACTAAATTGGGTTTTACTCCGGTACCGGTCAACAGATTAGGTTCAAATTCAATAGGGCACTTCTCATGGACGTCTTAAATGGGTATACCAAGTTTCATGAAAATCCGTTACAGCGTATTTAAGTGATGGCGCCTTTCTATGAGAAAGGCGCCATAATCTATTAAAATAGGCACTAAATTGGGCATTACTCCGGTACCGGTGAACCGATTTGGTTCAATATCAATAGGGTTCTTCCCATCGACATTATGAATGTTTATACCAAGTTTCATGAAAATCCGAAAAAGCGTACTTGAGTTATGGTGCGTACAGACGCACGGACAGACGGACGGACAGACAGACAGACGGACAGACATTTTTTCGTCCCCCACACAATCTCATAAAGTACCATACTGGCACTTAATAATAATAAGTTGATAATAATAAAATGGATGTAGTAATAGTGGCGTAGTGATGGTGGTAGTCAAGGCTTGTAATAGTTTACTGATCTTGGGTGGTAGTAGCATTAATTTGTTCCTTTTCCCCCTTGACAAAATTTCTGCGGACGCCCATGGCTACTGTTGTATAAATACGTATCCTTAAAAACTGTATAAAGCAGAGATTAAGATTAATAAGCATAATGCCTTGAAAGAATGATAAGGAACAGTATAAAATGTATTCGAATGATCATACTTTCTCATACTTTCAAGAATCAAATCATTCCGATTTTTTCATTCGAGAACTCTCATTACTATTTTTCTCCGTGTGTTAAGATTGTCAGACCGCGTGTGGTTAGCGTCGCTGACTGCAGATCCGTCGGCCCGAATTCGATCACCGGTACCTCCTCGGATTTTTCTGAGGTAGGGAGGTGATTCAAATTGAGGAGCTACTTGATAGAGAAGTAGCGGCTCCGGTCAAGAAAAGCACCATTAACGGCCGTGGGTGTCGGCATGCTGATCACATGCCCCCAATCCTGCCATCTGCCTATGGTAGATGACGCAGCGGTCTATTGGTAGGCCTAGTCCCTTCAGGGATGTAGCGCCACGGAGTTTTGGAGTTAGAATTGTCATTTATAGGAAACATGTAATACACGGAAATTTTTCCCATCGGTTTCTCATTTAATGCCCTCTGATAATTTCACTTTAACTAGTGAATGAATTTAGCTTTGAAAGGGTTAAAAGATTTGTTTGGTTTCGTACCACCGCTCTGTAGATCAGGGGTTCTCAAACTTCCTTTATTCGAGGACCCCTTTAATTATTAATGTTGTCATTGCGGACCCCTAAAAAATGACCCTTTAATATTTTTACTAATTTTGTAGCATTAACCATTTGAAATACTGTATATTAAAGTTCATTCAAAACGATAAGCTATAGGATAGAAAAAGAAAGCAGTCTGTTTGTTTTGATACAATTTCTTTATTTCTAACATTGAATTCAGTTGCAAAAGACAGGATTCTTGGTATTAATTATAAAAAATTACCAATGGAACAGTTATATAGTAAAATACCACTAATTTCAGTGAGAAGGATGGTGTTTTTTTTTGGGGGGGGGGGGGCTTTTGACAATCTCTGAAATATTGTGTTTTATTTTTGAAAGTTTCAGCCTTAAATGTACTTCAATATTCAATATTCAAAAATCTCCCGCTGACCCTTCAAACCACACTTTGAGAACCCCTGCTGTAGATGTCATGGGCCATTTTTCAAATTTCTGTTAATTCTCTTCAGATGCTGAATGTGCACGTTCATAAAAAATCCTTTGATCAGATCGCAGAATTCAGAGAAGGAATGGGCTTGTTCCTGTTAAAGCATTCGGGAGGTGCACCTGTTCTGGTTAACCATAGAATGAACACGCAGTCATCTGTCACAGGCACCCTTCTGTGTAATTAATGTGATGCTGATACCAGGAATTGCAAAAACTTCCACATCAGTGCATACCACGTAATTGCGTTCTCAGGCTGACCAGAGAGGAAGGGAAGAACTAACTATCCACTTTCAATTATCCATCACGAGCAATTAACACAATTGATAAAGTTGGTATTATTCTCATGTGGGTATTTTTAATTTCTCTCTCCCTACTATAGTAATAATCAGGGCCCGGATTCTAATGACATGTCATCTTTTTATTGATGCTGCATAGACATTGCCAACTTGTGGATAAATCCTAATCATGGCCTCTAGATTATAGAAATGCATTTTTGTTAGGTCATTTTTTGTCATTTTATGCAATTTTATATTTTTAGGGCATCTATTTCAATTTTAGGTCATTTTCGTGTCATTTGCTTCCTTATTTAGTAATTTTCATGTATTTACATTGAGTGTATTAACTTTTTTTCGTCGCTATCGGTGGTGTCTTTGAAGTGTTGTTTGTTTAATACAAGAAGGAAAAATTCGGCGTTAATGTGTTGACATGTCTCAGTCGGAAGTGAGAAACAAAGAACGCCAAAATTTTGTAAACTACTGTTTGCCCTCAATAAACAAATATATAATCCTGCAGACCACAATAGGATGTGCCGAATTTTCACTCACCAGTGCCTCAGTGCCAGTATAAATTTCCGTGAGAAAAGAACATTCACAACATTACAGTTTTTACAATTATGCACAAACTAGTCTATAACCTTGTGTGAACAATAATATTTTCTTATAAATAAAATATCAGTTTTTAGGTCATTTTTTATAATTATTAAGTCATTTTCTTTAAAATTTAGGGTCATTTTATAGGTCATTTTTCAAACAATTTTAGGTCATCAGAATCCGGGCCCTGGTAATAATAATAATAATGTTTTATTTTACCTGCCAGAGTTAAGGTCGTAAGGTCGTAAGGCCACTCAACCAGGAGAAGAAAAAAATACAAACAACTTACAAAGTAATTGATTATAGGTACAATAAGTGATCTTGTAAGTAATATTACACAAAAGAATTAAGATAAGTTTTGAGATACATTAATAATTATTTACAGAAATAGACACCTTAGTAATAATTCTTACACTGTAATTACAGGGGTATAAGGATATACAAATTGACATTACTATTTTAAAGTAAAGTAATGTAATTATATATAATTAATTTAATAATAATAATAATAATAATAAAGTATATATTAATATAATATATAATATTATACATATAATAATAAAAATAAGTAAATAATTAAGCTAAGCATTTTCAGGAATATGTAAATAATTTAGTAATATAGGCTATATGTATTGTGTTCGATCCGAAAATTCGAAAAACATATAAAACAAAATAAAATGCGGCAAATGAGTCAGTCTATTAGAAAGAATAAAGAGATGCTGACATTGAGAAAAGGTGCAAAAATGTGCTTGCATTGGGAGAAGATACAAAAAGTTGCAACCAAAACACACTAGGGACTATTGTTTTTACGGTAAAAATTCCTCGTGACACCGGCTTTTCGTGCCGATGTTCTCCGAGCTGAGCTAGCCAGAGTACCCTTCACAGCGCCAGATGGAATCTCTCTCCTGTGACTGATTATACAGTACTGTGAGGCAGACGAATTTACTAATTTTATGACCGGGCTTCCTCTGATATTGTACACTAACACTTATGATGTTGATATATATTCATGAAACCACAGAATACCGTTCCTGTTGAACATTAAATGAGAATATTTTAGGAACTGGCGCCGTAAATGGAACTTCGGCACGGAAAGCCGAAAGTCATGGGTTCGAGACCGTTAGGGCATTTCTCCTAAAACATGCTCGAGTGATATTCAACAGAAGTGGTATTCTGTGGTTTCATGAATATGCAACTAGTCACTTATGGATGTTCATTTAATGTTTTCTTTGAAAGACAAGTCAATTTGGTAATTTTAATAGGAAAAACATAGGTTCAGTACCTCTTAGCTCCTCTAATGACTAGGGCAAGGCATTTGATGATATTTGCATCTTTTTTATATGAAGGTTAGAAGATAGATTTTAATATACATAAATGTGTTTCATAAAATATTTGATTGAATAAGGGTTTTTTGCTTTATTTTGCATTTTTCGTCATTTTCAAGAGATAAGTCATTTTATGGCAATTTTTAGGTTATTTTCGGCATTTTTAGGTCTTTTTTCAGTGGCGGTAGAGAGAATCTTTTCCATCTACAAATCGTTACTTTGAGACAGCAGACAATAGTTATTTGTGAATCTCTGCCAAGTGTTTATAGTTAATTTTAATTCAAGTTTATTGTAAATACCATAGCAGCTTGTCTTATGGCAATAAATAATTTGTTCTTTCTTTTTAAATGGCACATATTTGCTAGAGGCAATTCGATGGTCATGCCAGTTCAGAAAGATTTTTTTTTTCGCTAAGACTGTCCAAGGAGTATAAATTTACTTACTTCTTTAGTAACAAAACAAGTGTGTTTTATACTGTAAATTTATAGTTATTTTGAAATTTGTATTTGTTCTGCTTTATTTTGCTTGTATAAATATGTATTTGTATTTGTATAAATAAAATAAATAAATAAAATAACTCACTGTCGTCAATTAAATTACTTTTAGCAATTAATTACTTTAAGAAAATAATTATAAGTAATAATGGTAAATTTATTGGTCATTTTTTAAATTTCGTGTGATTTTTCACTATTTTAGTTCATAAATGCATTTTTTCATTATTTTGTGCTCATTAAATGCCTTTTTGTCCGAGGGAAATATAAACAGTGACCTCGTCGCACAGTTTTTCCATTATCTGAATCATTACAAACAGAGGGTACCCTATGAATATAGAGGAAGACTATAATAATGCTGGTACGTACAGATAATTACTACGTCAATAATATTGTATAGACTGCTACAGCACTCACCATTAATTTAATTCTAATCTCCTCGTTAATGTATAAATCCTACATTACTAAACTATCATATGATTGTGGATATCTACTTTCAGACCTAAAAGCAAGATTAATATTTAATGATCGAAATCTATTATGCTGCAATGCAAATTTAGATTATGCACAGTAGATCCAGCATTATGATAGTTTTTGTGTTCAAAACTCGACAGCGTTGTATGACATTACCTGGATCAGTTCGCATGTGAATATGACAAGGTGTGGCAGTAGGGCTCCCTAGTGGCTTTATTTTATACAACACTCTGCTTGATTATAAAATACCACTGAACTTTTCACTGGCATTGTCCCATAATCTTGCGAGGCTGAAATAATGCACTTTTTTTTTAATGGAGGCCTGCTGTAATTAATATTAGAAATTAATTAAAGCTCAAAGAATGTGACTTAAGAAAGATCTATTAAAATAATAACTGTAATAATAATTTCTACCTTTAAGTTAATACAAACAATTGGTACATAAAATAATACGAAGGATGGGGCATGTGTCATGGCAACTTTTTTTAAAATGTGGAACGATTTTAAAATTTGATATTCCTCTTATATAATGTTGTTTACGTGTTTGTTTACTAGGTAACCTAGGTCACAGTTGTAGTTAGGTCAAATAAATGTTAAGGGTTAAAGCGGAAGTTTATTAAAATATGTAATATTATCTTATACGTTTACTCACACTCCACGAAAATGTATTATTATGTTTAAGATGTCGACTGGTAAAATGACAAGCGTCAAATCCAGTAGACTCTTTTGTAATTTTTTTAGTACAATAAATATCTTTATCTTTATATTTAATTCTTATTCATAGATTGTTTTTTGCCTTAACGCGTATGCATACTTGCTGCTGATTACTATTAGTAAAGAACAGAATACTTCCTGCAGGACTGAAAGTACTGCTAATGAAAGAGTAAATCTCTCTTCATGTTTTACTATCGTGACAAGACAGCATTCACCTTACATTCAAGAGATCGTAACAGCTAATCTTTTTCTCCAAAGTGCGAAATCTCGTTGTTGAAAGAAGTTATCAAGACTCGAGAATTTTTTGTGATCACGACGCAAAGAGTACATCACAATGCGCCTTTTCTTAAGAACCCAGATCAGAAGTTCTGTAGAGTCATCAAGTGGCACTCAGCTTCAGCAGAGATTTATCTTCTCCTTTTGTATTTCTTCGTCATATTTATATGGGGGGGGGGTGAAGAGCCGTTTCACGAATGATTGCGGGGATGGTGGCTAGCTGAACCCCTATACGCCTCTAGGGTAAAAAGTAGGGCTGTACCGATTAATCAATTAATCATTTAATCGTCGATCAATTACACTTTCCGATTAATCGGTTTTGTCGAATTCTGAAAAACGTTTTTCGAGAAATGGGTCAAATGACCAAACTCCTTTCTCTCGCTTCTTCGGCCTTGGCACATCAGGTGTCATTCAGCCTATTGTGTCCAAACAATTCCCGTTTTCAGAAACCTGAAGGGTAGTTTAGTTTTGCAAGGTTTACTGTGATACAGAATATTCAGTATGCTAAAGGGAAGAAAGTTATCTTACTGGAATCTAGCAGATTTTGCTGCACACACAATTTTTTATATAATATACTTTTTCACTAGTTAACTAATAATGGTATTCATTATTTCAGAATTTCTACTGATTATCTGTAGTGTAATGGTTAATAAACGTGTAAAACAATATTAGCCTAAATGTACACGTTGGTTTCGTTTAAAATACCGACCTGCTTGTCGATTAATCAGTCGATTAATCGATTAAAGTCAAGCGTTAACTCGATTGGAAATTTTAATCAATTTTCAGCCCTAGTAAAGAGTATCTACTGTTGAGGGTTAACGCCTATTGATGCTATGCTGAGTAGCTGGGATCTACAATAATTGTGGAATTATATCCCTAATAGATCTCTGATATGCTTGAATTATTTGAATAATTATAAGAAGTAAAGGCAGCGATCTTCCATGAAAGTCAACAGACGACAAAATGCGTATCATGATTTTGACCGCATTCACGATACCCCCACTACACCCACAACTCTATCGTAATGCCACAGTATACTAGACTGTGGTAATACTGATCACCAGTTTAGCCCTTTCGCAAAAAATTACATAAAAACATAATTTTAGTAATAAATGGGTGATTCTTTATGTTAAAACGTAAGTACTTTTATTTAAATGTGAAGATTTTAAACCCTCTTGAGATTGTAAATGTATTAATTACACCGATATTGTTTTACTCTTGACTACATATCAGAATCGTACAAAGATTTAGAAAATAATTGAATACTTATTTTTAAGTCATTAATTAGTAAACATAAAATGTGTTCAGTATCATTTTAGTGTTATTAATAATTTATTTTTGTTTTTAATTAAATATTGCAATTCCATTAATTGGTTATAGGAAAAATTTTCATTTTCTGTTCACTAGTAAGTCCGCTAAAATTAATTTACTTTAATATTAGTTATTTAAAAAATATAATAAAATCATTGTATAAGACGTTCTTATAGTTTCTCACTTGTATAGTTTTTAATTTTTAGTTCTTTATCAAAAGTTGTAGTTTTGTAATATGTGTAGTTTTACTGGTGAATCTTCTTATATATATATAAGCGGCTTTGTCCTGGCTGACTGAATGACAGAGAGTCAACGTAGAGCCTAAACTATAGGCTAATAGGCAGGGACTTGGAATTTTGACACCTTTTGATACCTTGAGTTTGATAGAGTTATCACAGTCATGGCTCTCTGTAAGAATTATTATAATATCATTAATTTTGTCTTGTTTAGCGGCTTTGCTAATTTTATTCATTGCTGATCTTGCTCATGGCCTCCCAGAATATTATATCCTTTTCTTGTTGTCAAAACAAATGATTGTAGGCTCTTGCTCTTTACCGAATTCAGTTCTTATTATTGCAGGTTTGCCATGCCAAGGCTAAAGAAGGAGAGTGCTGTGCAGCGACAATAAATTAAACCAGAAGGAATTCTAAATCTACTTCGGCCTGTAGGCCTGCCTAAAGGCTTATTTTAACTTTTCATGTCGTAGTTTCATAAATTTAAGGTCACTTTATAAGCCATCTTTCAGGCACTTTAGGTCAGCAAATTATTTATTGTTATACAAGTAAACTACATAATTATTGTTTTAAAATACATATTCAGAAGTATTAAGTCATATTTTAAACTTTTCCTGACGTAGTTTCATAAGGCCACTTTATGAGTCATTTTTCAGGCATTTTTAGGTTTTCAAATTCCGAGTCCTAATAATGAGAAATTAAGGTTTTGCAATTTTCTCGAGTATAAGCTCTAAGATATAAGTTAAGATATGTACACGAGGTCACCGCCTGCGTTGTCTCGGTACCTCTTCGTATTTTCCTGAGGTAGGGAGGTCTAGAACGGGGTTCACTCAGCCTCGTGAGGAGCTACTTGATTGAGAAGTAGCGGCTCCGGTCACGGAAACCACCATTAACGGCCGTGGGTGTCGGCTGACCACATGCCCCCAATCCTGCCATCTGCCTACGGGAATTGACGCAGCGGTCGGATGGTAGGCCTACTCCCTTCAGGGATGTAGCGCCACGGAGATTAGTTATGTACACGAGGTGCTTATATACCTATTAAAGACTAAAACATTTCCTTGAAATGTTAGGAAGAATTCTCTGAAAATCAATTCATTTAAATTGAAATAATTTACAAATCACTATATTTTCACTATATGACGTACAAGCGTGGAAGTAAGATAGGAAATCTGAGGTCCATCTGAACCCTCTTAAGAGTACAGAACACTAAAATAGTTTGGATTAACCTGCTTAGTCAAATAGCAATCTAGTTGCGCTTGAAGAGAGGAATTTTCGGATCATAACGCCTGGCGAAGGTGTTTAGCCTACACGCACTACACGGATGTCAAAGAAGTTGTCGCATGGGCAAGGAGATAAATTACAATATTATTTAACTCCAGCAATAGCGACTGTTTTTCATGCATTTTAGGTCATCAAATTCTTAGCCCTAAATATGCACCTTCCTAAAAATATCAATCCAGTCTCACATAGCTTACATGATATTTATCTGTGGTCTTTTTCATAGAACGGAGTTGCAACCATTAAAATTACTTCAGAATAGAGCGATTATAAATCCTATTAGGAGCAAATTTTTATATCAAATAACATTGCCGCGGAATTTGGTGGGTAAGGTACTTTCTGTATTGAGTTATATTTGGTATGTTTGTCTTAGGGCATCTCTCCGTCGAGAAAGGGTAATAAAAACAGCCCCTCTTTCTTGGATTAACAATATTGTACATTAGCTCCTTTCCCATGCGACAACTTCTCTGACATTCGTGTACTGCGTGTAGTCTGAACACCTTCACCAGGCGTTATAATCCGAAAATTCCTCCCTTCAAGCAGAACTAGATTCGTGTTTGACTAAGCAGGTTAATCCAAACTGCTTTAGTGTTGTGTACTCTTAAGCAGGGTTCAGATGGGCCTAATTTTCACTATTTCACTTTCTCGCTAGTACCTAATATAGTGAAAGAGTAGAAAAATAATCTACATAAGCCTTAGAAGATTTTGACTGCATATTTTAGGTAGATTACGAAGAAAAATCTACCTATTAGCGGCCGTAATTTTGAAGATATTTTAACCAAATTTTATTATGTTATTTCTAAGCCCAATAGTTCGGACAAGTTCGTTAATGAGCAAAATTAGCCCAAGGAGGGTCGGGGGAGGGGGTTGAAATTTTGAAAAATTTATATCTCGGCCCCTAAAAAGTATAGAGGGAAACTTTGTTTGAATAAATTAGAGTAGCCTACTCCCTATGGAGTTCACAGTGACACCAACGATTCGGGAGTTTTGGGGGTACAAGTGGGAGTGGGGGGATGGAAATTCTAAATTTTTGAAACCACGTCTTGTGGAGTATCGTTGAAAAGCTCTTGATGAGTACTTTACAAATCAATAACTACAGTGCCTTTTTTTTTTTACTCGTGGCCGGGCGGTCGGCTGGAGGTAGCTGCGAGCGCACAGTGTTTCTCACCGTTCCTGACTCCCGCCTTTCTCCCCGTCAGTGCATGTGCGGTCGTTGCTAGCGGGAGAGCTATGAAAGTACGGCTCAATGAAAAAAGAGTGTTGTCCTCAAAGAACATTGGGACTACGGTTCAGTTATGTTGATACCTTGAGTTTGATAGAGTTATCACAGTCTTGGCTCTCTTTAAGAATTATTATAATATCATTAATTTTGTCTTGTTTAGCAGCTTTGCTAATTTTATTCATTGCTCATCTTGCGCACGGCCTCCCAGAATATTATATCCTTTTCTGGTTATCAAAACAAATGATTGTAGGCTCTTCCTCTTTGCCGAATTCAGTTCAACATTTATTTTTAATTATTTTTTAAATATTTTTGCTTCTCAATCTACGTCTTTTCTTTTAAGAATATGATTGCTGAGTCTTTCATGTTTTCTTCACCAAAGGGAGTGCGTTTTTAAATAAGCAACTATTAACGTTTCGTTCAGCTCAAAACAGCTGACTATTTAATGCTACTATCAAGGATAGTAAAGAAGAATAGTGCTGCGCAGCGACAATAAATTAAACCAAAAGCACTTCGAAAGGGATTATTGAAGTGAAACTTCTTTAGGCGCGCTAGGAGTAAATCGAGAATTAACCCAAAGTTGCGTTATGAACAAAATCGTCACGAAATTAGTGGGGCTAACTCAATGATTAGGCTTATCCAAAAATTAAAATATCAAAAATTTAAAAATCAAAAAATCCAAAATTTAAAAAGTACAAAAACTCAATATTAAAAAGTCCAACAATCCAAAATTGAAAGAATCCAATCATTCAAAATTGAAAAAGTCCAAAAATTAAAAAATCTAAGAATCCAACATTAAAAACTCCAAAAATCCAAAATTTAAAAAAAATAAAAAAATCAAACATTAAAAAATTGAAAATCCAAAATTTAAAACCGAAAATCCAAAATAAAAAATCAAAGATCTAACATTTTAAAAATCAAAATTCTAAAATTAAAAGATCAAAATTTTAAAAATCCAAAAATCCAAATTTTAAAAAGTCCAACAACCTAATATTAAAAAAGTCCAACAATCCAAAATTTAAAAAGTCCAACAATCCAAAATTGAAAAATCCAATAATCCAAAATTTAGAAAAATCAAACAAATTAAAACAAGTTTCACTTCTGTTGCGTGGCGTTCCACGCACACTTTTTTTTTTAAATTGGTGGACAGAAGGGGAGAATGAATGCACGCCTTAATGGGAAAACATTGAATGATTTGGACGAAACACACTATGCGGGTTTCTTTTTTTTTGGGGGGGGGGGCTAGGGAACTCTGATCTGAGGTCTTTTTTTTTTTTTCCTCGGACGGCGCACTTTGTCCGTGAATTGCACCTCGAAGAGGGTTTTTAGTTTTCTTTTAAGTATCAATCGTCGTAATATAATTGTTTATGCATGATTTCGGTAAGGTTCATGAATCTATGGTTCATTTTAATCGTTTCATTTCGAATTTGTATGCCCATATGGCAGCATAAGGTACTTTTTGTTCGTTTAATTATTTATATTTTTAACGCTAAACAATATAATTAAGAATAAGATTATGTAATTCCTGAAAGTTATGTAAAAACAATGCCAGTCTTAATGAATACGTTTTAATTATTTTTTGTTAAATAAATGATTTAAAGAAAACATCTAGCAGATGAGTAATTAATCGCGGGCGAGAGGGCACCTTCTACTTATAGAGAAGACTTTATGGCCTTAGCTTCGCCAGTATAAATAAATATAATACATAGGCTTACTAATTCACTTTTCGAATACAAATGTAACAAATCTGTATTACTGTATAATGTAAAACCGCATTATGAGTCTAGGTACGATTTTGTGTGTGTAAAAACTGTATACGTAATTTATCTAGTAGAGGATAAAATATGACAAATATAAAATATAGTGTTGTAACAATAGTATATTGCGATACAAGTGCCGTAAGCGGTGCATACGGATCGAGGAAAGAGTTTTTTTCAATTTCCGAGATCCGTTATGCGCTTACGGCACGAGTATTGCATGCTATTTTTTGCACGATGATTATTTATATCAATTTAATTATATTAATTGAGATATTAGCTGAAAATATTATGTATATACATTATTGAAGATAGATGTTTATTTCAGAAAGTGATTCGCATGTGTTTGTTGTTATGGGAACCGAATATTTGTCCTGTTAAAGTCGCCACAAACTGGGGGGCCTTGGTCCATAAAGGATTGTATTATGATTTTACTTACGGCACAGTGTGCTTTTTGTAAGTTTTACCGCACGTAAATTTGTTTTGTTTCCATAGCATCAAGATTGCGTGCGGGAATGTCAAGTTACGATCCACAGCAACAATATACTTAAGTACCACTAATTAGTTACGTCGTGCAAAATATCCTTTAAGGAAATGAAATGTATTGTTTGGTTATGAAACTCTAGATTTTTCGCGTATCTGGCAGTGTCCTGAAGTGGACTTGAAACAAATTGAAGCTGTATTTTTTTTTTACCGTAAGGTGTACAAGCCATTACATTTCCTGTGCAGTCAGCCTTATAATCTAGAAACAACCCACACCTTTCCAGGTGCTTTACAACTGAATTAATAACAATAAGGTACTAGCTAAGTCGTTGGCCTACATTCTGAGTAATAATACTTAGCAGTAGTAAGGTGAAGAAGGAACGAACAAAAGAGACTACGACCAAGATAAGAGTAGAAATGAGCGTTTTTAATCTCCTCCTACCTATCTCATTCTAAGAAAATATTAAAGTAGAGCAGAAATTGCTGTTGGCTCTGAACGACTTAGCAAAACTGCTCTCTGAACGATAACATCAGCGTGGGAAGTCCATATTTGAACATATGAATGGAAGAAGTTAAGTACGGTAAGACGCTGCAGACTATGTTTGAATGTGCTGCACATTTCTGCTGCTAAATGGCTGTTTAAGGCAAGCGTAATCTAAAATATGATCAGAAAGTTAAAAAGGTGACTTTTTCTATAAAAACTATAAAATTAGCAAGTGGACGTCTTGCCGATCTGGTACATCTAGTGCAGCGTTTCTCAACCTTTTTGAACCCGAGGACCTCTGAAATTTCTAAAAAAAATTTACGGACCCCTAATTTTACATCCTATTTTTAAAAGTAGGCTATATGTAGGCCTATATTCTTAGTATCTGGGGTATTAATTATAGGTCATTATAACGAAATAATTCTAAATACATTTTTTTAATTCGACGGAAACACGGTTATTGAATTGAAAGTAAACTATTGTCAGTAAAATTATATTTTGAACAGACTTTAATATTTATTACCAATTTTATAATATAATTAGGAATTATAACACAGGTTTACCGGTATCAGACACTCGGACACCTCCAACAATAATACCCTTGTTAAGAGAGCGTCTCTAATAACACATTCCGACAAAGTGCATCAGGTATTTAAAACTGTGGTTCGTAACTGCAAAAGTAAGGAAACTTGCAATAGAACCTGTATTTTCGAAGATTTAAAAAACTTTAACATCTAGTGTCCATTTTATGTGAATTTTTTTTACTTCTTTACTTGCTTTATGATATTTTTTAATTATGTCTGCGGGCCATCTGCACCATCTTCACGGACCACCAGTGGTCCGCGGACCATAGGTTGAGAAACGCTGATCTAGTGGATTCGTGTGAATTAATGTGGATTTAAAGTGGATTTAATGTAGATTAATGTGGATTCAATGTGTCATAAATTTACCTGAACAATCAAGTCATTATGTTATGCTCGATGCAAAACTGAAATTTTGACCTTTAACTTAACACTGGTCCGAGGCAGTGTATATTTCTTTGAATCGTTCTGAAGACTCAGTGGGCTGATGTTGACATGTACAGGCGTGATCACTGAAAGTCGCGAACATGTTTTATTTTATTTTTTTCAATGTTTCCCTCCCCACAGTATCATAGTCTATTTACATTGATTTTTTCCTGTTTTCATTTTGGGCCCCCTAAGACCTCAGGCTTCCCCGCGTCGCGGGGTCTTCGAGATCTTTAGTTACGCCATTGGCTCATTCGTCAGCAGACTTCCTAAGTACAGTGATTTTCACGTAAGAGTTGACCAATCGTGCGGGTTTCTGCGTAGCAGCGGCCACAGCTCTTACTCCCGAGCGATCGGGTGAAATATCTACGCCAATAAAGCCGCTAACGGTTTAATGGTTCAGGTTTTAACATTTACAGTTAAAATTATAATAAAAATCATAAGAAATGTTGGTAATGTCCTCTTGCATCCACTGCTTAATGAACATTGTAAAACAATATGTTGTTATGAAAACTGATTTGCATTTGATAAATCTTTCTAATATATTGCCATAAAATAGGCACTAAATTAGGCATTACTCCAGTATTGGTCAACAGATTTTGGCTTCTTCCCATGAACGTTATAAATGCGTATACCAAGTTTCATGAAAATCCGATAAAGCTTATTTGATTTATCGCGCGTATAGACATACAGACAGACGGACAGACATTATCCCATCCACTACACAATCTCAGAAAGTACTCTCTCACTTAATAAATAAAAGACAAAAATTATAAAATTTTATTATTAATATTAAATATTATGTTTTAATTTTATTTTGTATTGGTTGACACAATATTTTATGAAATCAGGATTCTCAGCAATAAGATTATTGAGCTATACAATTTCAAACCATAATTTTAAACCATGTTATTGTCCAGCAGTAGTCCTGCATTTTATTTCCGTGGTGTTTCTTCTTGTATTTTGACAATGTTTGAAGGAAATAAATTTTTATCAGTTTTTATGGTAATAAACAATCATGCAAACTTATAAAGCTATTCGATTTTCATAATTAAGCTGATGTACTTAGTAAGTAAGTTTTATAAATTCAGGAAATAAGTGGGTTTTGTTATACAAAAGATATACAACCAAGTCTGAATGCGATTTATCTGTAATTTTCTTTCAGTGCCTTTGAAGTCAATCGTATGTACTCAGGGCCGTAGAAAGAAAGCAAGGGCCCCAGTGAAAAATTTTCCCGGGCCCCCGTCAAATATTAAATTCACTACCCAACTCGCCCTTTATAATGTATGCAACAAAAATATTATGTAATGATATTACATAATTATTAAGTGCCAGAATGGTACCGGTACTTTATTAGGTGTCTGGTAGACAGGACTGTCTGACTGTCTGACTGTCTGACTGTCTGTCTGTCCGTGTGTCTGTAAGCGCGATAACTCAAATACGCTTTATCGGATTTTCATAAAATATGGTATACCATTTATAACGCCCATAGGACGAAGCCTATTGATTTTGGACCAAATCGGTTAACTGACGCCGGGCAGGAAACGGAAAAATACATTAATATGTTTTAATTAGGAACAATTTTATCTGTATGTACCAGATAGATATATAAGCATTCATGAGCCACAGATTATTGTCTCTGTTGGACACTACATGAGAATATTATAGGAGAAAAATTCCTCCGTCACTGGGACTTGAACCCAGGACCTTTGGCTATTCGCGCCAATGCTCTACCAACTGAGCTAAGCCGGAGCTCAATTCACAGCGCCGGATGGAACTTCTCTCCTATGACTGATTGCCCTAATGGTCTACCTCACAGACAGACAAGTTATGTCATATGCAGTAGACGCGAATAGCCAAAGGTCCTGCCTGGGTTCAAGTCCCAGTGCCGGAGGAATTTTTCTCCTGTAATATTCTCCTGTATGTACCAGTTTAATCTTTTGAAAATTATGATTTTAAATTCCGAACGTTAGTGAGGCCTACTGTTGCGTCCGAAAGGATTTGTGCTTCTACTTTTAAAAAATAGCAATTTTTTTGAAGATTAATCCGTTTCAGATTAACTAATAATTCCGTGTCACCGTTATACGACAGGATAATGCAGATAAAATAAACACATAAAACATAACTTAAGCTGTTTATTGACTTATAACCAATTTTATTTTAGAGTAAATTTAGAAAGTAAAAAATAAAACCTGGTCGCCCCGGGGCTGCAGCACCGGCTGCCCCTCCCTCTCGTCGGGCCTATATGTACTCGTATTATACGAGGGATGTTCCAAAAGTAAGTTTCGTCGTTTTTTTAAAAAATGAAGATGGTAAAGCAGATGAAGCAAACAACTGCCATAGGAATCGACACCTATTGCTGGTTCAACGACGGAAAGAGCGTCAGCAGAGGAGAAACGATGCATGAGTAGAGTCCCGAAGAAGAGAGAGTAGCAGTAGACTGGCGTGCCCGAGGTACAAATCACGATGGCAGATGGACGTAACGAGGTCGACAATGGAAGTACATGCTGTTATCCGGTATGAATGGGCATGTAGGACTAGTGTGTCCATCATCCATGGACGCCTACAGACTGTGTATGGTGAAGAGGTCATGTCTCATCAAATTGTTGGTCGCTGGTGTTGCATGTTCAGTGAAGGAAGGCACCTGTTCCATGCAATGAAAGTCGCACTCTCGGGACGTCACTTCCAAAACAATGCTGAGGTGGAGAAGGCTGTGCGACAATTCCTTGCATAGCAGGGCACCGAGTTTTACCAGAGTGGTTTCTTCAAACTGATTGCAAGCTATGACAAATGTCTCAATGTCGGTGGAGACTATGTTGAAAAATAGCGCAAGGGGTATATTTCATGATTGCATGGTGTATTTGTTTTGGTAATAAAGTTTCCATGTGAAAAAAAAATGACGAAACTTGCTTTCAGAACATCCCTCGTACAATGTCTGTTTCGTAGCCCTCAACCTAGGAAAGATGTAAAATAAAATAGTCTGCATAATGAAATGTGTTGTGTTGGGGCAGGCAATATAATCTGTGTTGCCGGTGAAGAACTTGTTACCAGCTTAATTTCCTCAGAGAATTCTCAGCATGCGAACATTTGGTCCTTCGGTCAGCAATGTTTTCTTTGTGTCCCATTGCATTGGTTTTTATAACTCAATGTTTTAATTTAACGTAGCTATCGTGTATATTCCTCTCCATAAGGAATGCATCCATCTAACAGCAGTGCAATGAAATGAATTATTAATCATTACAATATAGAGTGTCGGCCACGGTGGTATAGAACTAGTGTGCCCACCTCTAGAGCCAAGGGTTGAGTGTTCAAATCCCGGTGAATTTTTCAGGACGTAAAAATCCTGTGCACGGAGCCCTCCGGGAAGGACTTCAAGATGGGGGGCAGCGTCGTAGATTTACGACACGGTAAAAAAATCCAATCCAAATCAATTTCTCTTTGATATAATAATTAAATTAAACCTATTTTAAAATCAAAATTGAAATCTGTCTCATCCGACAGATATTAAAATTTGATCCCGAATTTTTGTTTGAAATGCTTTGATGCATTCTTTACAAATTTACTCTTGTATTTTTTATATTGTTTATAATTTTTCTTTAAACAAACATTTTACTCATAAAAAATGAAAAGTTAAACAACTTACCTATTATACTAAAATTTTATAAAATTAAGACCTATAAAGGGCCCGGGCGGCTTGGGTCGCTTAAAAATCCTAAAAGGGAGAGGTAAAACTACGACAAAGAAAGAAAGAAAGAAAGAAAGATCTATAAAGGAAATATTATTAATAATTTTGTAACACATTGCAATGAGCATTGTAAGAAGGTTACAATACTGTACCTCTAATTTCTGAAAGAAGATAGATTTTGAATGTGGCGAAAACATGCAATTTGGAAGTGAGAAATGACGAACTCCCAACTTTAAGAATAGCACGTATTCCGTGTGCCCAAAAGGTACAAAATTTTGCAAAATCATACATTAGGGTATGGTAATTTTTTTGACACTAAAATAAAAATATCGCCATTTTGTTTTACCAAAATGGCTTAATCAACACTTCTGTCATATCTTAAAGTATGTATTCGACATAGCACGTCACTGAAAATAGCTACTGTATTCAGGATACTAATTAATTGATATATGGATGCAATCACAGCCTTGCACACTGTACGGTATTCCAATAAATCAAACCAATTATCAGCATCACTTTGCACGCGTGTTCATTTTTGTTTGGGTATAATGAAACCTGCCTTAATTAAAATTTAATTGAAATTGAAGATTCGATATGTACATACACATTTGCATCTATATTTCATGATAAAAGTGCTGTAGGTGTTTGCAGTTGCATTTTAGAGGGTTTGTTGTTTTTATCATTTGAACATTTTGAAATTCAAACCCTCATAGAACTCATGCCACTTTATAGAACTTCACATTATTCGAATTCCTTTACAACAACAGCTATTAGTCACGGGAATTCATTGCCCAGCTATCTCAGGAGCTGCCAAACGACTTCACAGTTCTAGCGTCATTTAATAAATTTAGTATACAATAACACTTAGAAAATGATGTTAATATGTAACTTTTTTTGAAAATTCTCATTATTTGTAATAACTAAAAATGTATTTGTTTAGTCTTTCATCTTTTATCATTTCTTTATTTTAGTAATTTGCATTATTTATTATTCAAGTACTTTATGTTTTGAATATTTGTCTTTGTATTTAATGTACGTTTCTTGTATTCAGGTATGTCATTTCTTGTTCTTCATTTATTTTTATTATTATTATTATTATTATGTATTTCATGTTTTTGCCCTGGCTGAGTGGTAGAGAAGGTCTTATGGCCTTAACTCCGCTAGGTTAAATAAATAAATAAAGATAGCTCTAACATAACAACATGTACATCGAAATATAGAACTCAATTGACTTCTTATCAAATTTCTAGTTTGAATTTAATACTTAAGAAGCTGAATTATTTTCCACATGAAAAGGAAATAAATGCCAAATCAATTTGATTAGTCGCGAGGTAGGTGGGCTTTGGTTTGGGAATTTCAAATTTTAACATAGAGGAAAGCAAGTATTTTTTCCTCCGTGGTTTTGATTATAACAAATAGCCCAGTCAGTCAAGGTACAGAATAGGAAAAAACATAGGGTAAAGCTGAATTTCACCCCATGGATAGAATACTATCAGAGAATCATTTTTACAAAAGTCCTCATAAATCACCCTGGAGCTTACCCTGCAGCCCCCTTCAAAGGGTCAAAATGTCAATATTTACAGAACAGCCATTGTCTCTTTTACTTAATGATGGGATCAAGTTCAAACTATTTTTGTTTTGTTTGTTATTAAATGGGCTGTCTTAATACTTATGTTATACCTAATTGGGTTTAATAAAATGTGTGAGATTTTTTTTTTAGCTACATACTTTTGACTTTGCGTTTAATTTTTATAACGTTATAAAAGTTTTACACTTTTATGAATCTACTGATATACATTTTCATATATTTATATACTTCGCTGGGAAGGGGAAGATAGAAAGAAGGTTCGGCATAGTGTTGCCAAGCATATTGGTATACAACGTTTTTAATAACATGACCGAGCGAGGTGGCCGAAATGGTAACGTCTTGGACTCGCAGGTTCAAATCCCGTGGCCGGCCAATTTGCCGGTCTCCTTAGCCGCGGTAGCTAAAGGCGTGCCTTGGAGCCGTGGTGATGGAGACTGTGGGTTGGAGTCCCACGTCGGGCATGTGTAATCAGGAAAACCAGGAACAAGGAAAACAGGGAAAAAAGGAAAACAAGACAAGAAAATAACATGTTGTCGTTGAGCTCCATCATAAAACAGTAGCCTAATATAATAGTATTCACGCACTATATCATTCTGTGCTGATGGTCAATATCACTTACATGATTATCCTTAGACTGTCCATTATTTACGACTGCTTATGACCACTTACTAAAAACATATTTCTTTCTTTGTCGTAGTTTTACCTCTCCCTTTTAGGATTTAAGCGACCCAAGCCGCCCGGGCCTTACAGGGCCGCGACCTGTCGGGAGAGGGATTATCTTTGGATCACATACATACTTTTTTGACCAGACAAGGACATGGAGGGCCTCCCCGGATGAGTGATCAGCCCAATGCCGGGGCCACCTCCGTGACAACCCGAACACATAGGACGAGACACACCATTCACACACACACACACACACTCACTCAGAAGAAGGCGAGGATGGGGATGAAGATGATAATGACGGCCAGATGATATCCGGGGGCCACAAGGGCCTAAAGTTACCTGACATTTGTCTCACAGGTGAGGGAAAACCCCCGAAAAACCTCACCTAGGTAACTTGTCCCGACCAGGAATCGAACCCGGGCCCGCTGCGTGAGAGGATTGAACGCATCCCCTGAGCCACATCTACTACTACTAATTGGTAGCATGTCCAAAAAAAAATTCATTCTCGAACAGTGATCTATCTCTTTCTACTTGTTTTCGCTGGTAGTCACAGATATCGGGTGCCCGCTCTACATGTTTGTCTCAACTTTTATTTTCTATTGCTCGTGTCTAGTACTTCCGTTCCTACATTATTATCTTCAGGACATTTTGTTTAGTTTTTTTATGCTGAACTTTAGAAACTTAATAAAACCCTCTAATATTTCCAATTTAATTATTTTTACTATGAACCTTTACCTTTTTATCAGTGCCAGCAAACCTCACTGTTTAATTATTAAGTGCCAGTATGGTACTTTATGAGATTGTGTGGGGACGAAAAAATGTCTGTCCGTCTGTCTATCTGTCTGTCCGTCCGTCTGTCCGTGCGTCTTTACGCACCATAACTCAAGTACGCTTTTTCGGATTTTCATGAAACTTGGTATAAACATTCATAATGTCGATGGGAAGAACCCTATTGATATTGAACCAAATCGGTTCACCGGTACCGGAGTAATGCCCAATTTAGTGCCTATTTTAATAGATTATGGCGCCTTTCTAATAGAAAGGCGCTTTCACTCAAATACGCTGTATCGGATTTCCATGAAACTTGGTATACCCATTTATGACGTCCATGAGAAGTGCCCTATTGAATTTGAACCTAATCCGTTGACCGGTACCGAAGTAAAACCCAATTTAGTGTATATTTTAAAGACGCGGTAACTCAAATACGCTTTACCGGTTTTTTATGAAACTTGGTATACACATTTATAATGTCCATGGGAAGACGTCTATTCATAATGGATAAAATCGGTTGACCTGTTTCGGAGTAATGCTCAATTTAGTGCCTATTTTATGGTAATATACGTATTCGAAAGAATTTATAAAAAAAATGAAAATCAGTTATCTTGACAACATAGCCTATTGTTTTACTGTGATCTTATAAGGCCTTGGAAATTAAAATACAGGTAGCTATGACAAAAAACATATTGATTTACATGCGCTTATCCAACTACACCGTTAAAATGACCCAGGTGGCCGAGATGGTAGACCTTTCTTCTTCCGTAAGCCTTGCTTAATGAATAAATCTGGAGCTTAACTTGGAAATCAATTTAAAAAAAAAACACACATTCTGCATATCATAATTGCAGTCATAACTGATTAAACAAAAACATACTGGCACTTTTTTACATCAGTTTACCTGATTTTATTCTTCATGCAGTTGTTTGTGCAGGCAGTTGAGCATGCCAAAATCTAATATTTTTATAATGGCTTGTTTTCTATGGATCTATTTATAACTTCCATATAAGTTTTCCAGGAACATGTACAGTACCGATCTACTTTGTTGATTAAAAGTGATGCAATTTCCTGGAATTCACATATGCCCGGATTGGAGGAATGTTGGATGCACACTAGCGTATTCCCCTCTTCATTTAACCTGCCGCTATCTCTTTCAAGTTGCCTCTTAGTCTAAATATTAAAAGGTTAAATTATTATTATTTTCATATAGAGCTATACAAAAATAGTCTTAATTAATAAAATTCACTGACTAACTTTACATTACATAAAACTTATTACATTATATTATACATAGGTTTCGTATATAGTTAGGAGTAAAAAGAGTATGTATTCATATACAATGCCAAGAATTTGAAAACTAAAATAAAAATACATATTCGTTTTCTGATTATTGTCTTCAAGCTGTTTGTAAAATCAAAGTTCTTAATGTGTTACCGATGCAATAAATAACTTTGTTTGCTTATGATTGAAAATTTTTAATAGGCCCAATTTATCGCCAGTTGTAATTTAGTTAAATTTATTAAAATGAAATCAGGCCTAATGCATAAATATTTATTTATTTATGTCATGATCATAGTAAATGATGCTATAGAAAAAAGTATTACTCAACACTAACAGAATCTACAAGTTTAGTAGATAAATAATAAACAAACAATATATGGCCTACAACATAAAACCAACATCAAAATGCTATATTTATTACAGGTAGTTCAATAAAGCCACTAATATTATAAAAGGGATGTTCGGCGAGCCAGTTAAGTTATAATAAAACACTTTTAACACTATTTAGTGAAACATAATGGGTTTAATATGGTAGTTTATTAAACATTGTATTGGCTAAATTAAGTAACCAGTATTTTTATTTTATCAATCTAATAAGTGATTGATTTGTGTGATAATTATGGACGTCTCTTCTAAGAGTGTTAGAATCTACATTTTTATTTGTGTCTAACAAACAAGTAAAAACATATTTTCTCACTAACTTTGACAAATTTGGTTTGTAAACAAAACATCTTACGTAACTCCTGATCATTGATCTTTTTATATTCTCTTACTAGATTTAATATTTCCTCAATTATTTATTTAGTAAATAAAGGCTTGCAGTGCGCACTGTAACTAGAGTCTGTTATTATACGTATTGCCTTTTTTTACAATCAGAATGTGAACTTTACAACACACAGGCCCAGATTCGCCAACTAATAACTTAGCATAAATAAATAAATATAAATAAATATATATATATGCATAATAGTTAGGCTATTTACAATGTAAGATCATTATAGAAGTTAAAAGGTAAACAAGAAGTTAACAAAACGAGCGTTAGCTGGTGGTTAAAATGAAGGAAATGAGTCATTATTTATTGTAAGAAAGGAAGAGGAAGACAGTGACATGTGGCGATATCCTCAATAATCGCTATAACGTGCTAACACCTTTTCCTATACCTTTACGGGCTGGTAAAATGGAGTTTATACGCGGACAGAGAGTTCTGCTGAACCAGGCTGAACAATGTTCATGATTAAAAATAACATGAATAATAATAAAATTAATGGAGAGCTAAAAATTCTGAATTCGATATTAATTCTTCCAGTACAGAACTGAATCATGTATTCATATAAGCAATCATTGGGTAAATTTATCAGTGAACTCTAAGCTTCAAATTGACGAGGAAGATTTTAGCGAATTAGATGGCTTCTACGAATGGTAACTCTATCATGTGAAGAATAATCCTCACATAATACGTGAAAGATTATGCTGATACACTTATATCTCTGCTTTTTAGACAATTTTTTGATCTGGCGAAAATATACGTCAGTAGGTTAATTACGATTTCTGAAAAAAAAAAATAGCATTTTAATTTCATTCCTCATTATGCTAAGAGATGACTTCGAATGCCTAAAATTACTCAGGACTTCTTTATTTGAAACTTGTAGTCCGATATCTCAGTTTTTTTCAGGTCTCTGTTTACTTTTTTCCTTTCTACATTCGTTTTATAATAATTTTTAAATGAAATAACTGAGAGTAAAGTCTTTAAGAGATTGTACGAATCAAATTACACGTACACTCTGATATAGGCTAAACTAACAGCGTTTGAATTAAATTACGCAGGGCATTTGTTACGCGATGATAACAAAACTGTTTACCGACTCTTCACTTACAGAGAGATCGCTCGTGACATCCGAAATTTCAATTTCAAGAGTTATCTAGTTTATTTAGAGGGCTTTGAAAAAGCAACACAAAGCGACATGAGGAAAATGCAGACCCTTCATGTCGATATGTTTGTAGGTGTATGGATCACAACCAGAATCTGGACAGTAAAGCCGAAAATACACTCTGTGAAATGTCATGAATAGGGACCGGATTCTTAGGTTTTTACCTATTTTTTTCCTTACTTCCAAAACAAAAAGCGCTCATACACTTTTTCGAATCACGTCCATAGGATTCACCCACATTAATTCTGTGGCACCTAAAAATACCTAAATGGGTATAAAAACCTAAATATACCTAAATGGGATATAAAACCTAAAATATCTAATTTAGGCTACTTTTTTGCCTTGTTTTTGAGAAATCGACATTTTGCGGAGAGACAATAATTTATGTCGTGTTGAAATTAATACCAGCAGCGTTTCGTTCAACCCATTGTCGTCTAGGATGGACAGTATCCAGAGAGGAAGTGTAAGAGTACCGGTGTATTCCTTTTAAAATATTCGTACGAACAACCATTGTTGCCGTGTATATACCCCTGTAGATATAGGATATAGATTTCTGTGTTTTAAAGCGCTTGTTTGCTTTTATTACTGCCCTGTAATAAAATGTATGGCAAACTTATTTTCACGGCTTCTTTTGATTGTTTATGCTTTCTTTCTTCAGTTGTATAATATTGTCTTAAAGCAAGTTTACACAAATTTAAGTCAATTTTGTTAAGTTAAACTTTACAACTATTATGTATTGAATCCTATGTAGCACATTCAAATTCATTAAACCAATTATTCTACACGAAAACGATATTTTGGACAAAAAACCTAAAAAAAAACTATTTCACCTAATGAAAAACCTAAAACAGTGTTTTTAAAAACCTAAAAATCCGGTCCCTAGTCATGAAGATAGTTTTCATTTTTAGGTCCTAAAAACGTCTGACAGGCAAGCAGTCATAAGTGGTGCATGAAAGACATTCGTAAATCAACCTTCATCAAGTACGCAAAATACGCTTTAGCGGACGAATCTAGTATCTGGAAATACCGAATGAGTCCGATAAAGCTTTTGCGTACGTGGTGTAGGCCTATACAATATTTTTTTTAGTAAAATCTCTCTAAGCTATATGAAATGAAATATAAAATCAGGTAAACTGATGTAAAAAAGTGCCAGTATGTTTTTTTTTAATCAGTTATGACTGTAATTATGATATGCAGAATATGTTTTTTTAATTGATTTACAAGTTAAGCTCCAGATTTATTCATTAAGCAGGGCTTAGGGAAGAACAAAGGTCTAGTTTTCTTTTTAATCAGATTAAAATCTTCCAGCATCAGCTGAACTGTACAGATTTTTGATATCTTGACAATCGCACACTCACATAAAAATACGAAAAAGAAAGTGAAATTGGCTGGTTTCGGGATTTGAACCATGGAACTCCATAACGTGAGGCCAAAACGTTACCATCTCGGTCACCTGGGTCAGTTTAACGGTCTAGTTGTAAGTTATAAGCGCATGTAAAACAATAGTGTTTTTGGTCATAGCTATCTCTATTTTAATTTCCAAAGCCGTAAAATATCACAGTAAAACAATTGACTATGTTGTCATGATAAATGATTTGCTTTTTTTTTATATAAATTCTTTCGAATACGTATATTATCATAAAATAGGCACCGAATTGAGCATTACTCCGAAACAGGTGAACCGATTTCATCCAGTATCAGTAGACCTCTTCCCATGAACACTATAAATGTGTATACCAAATTCCATAAAAATCCGGTAAAGCGTATTTGAGTTACCGCGTTTTTAAAATAGACACTAAATTGGGTTTTACTCCGGTACCGGTCTACCGATTTGGTCCAATATCGGTAGACGTCTTCCCATGTACATTATAAATGGGTATACAAAGTTTCAGGAAAATCCAATAAAGCATATTTGAGTTATCGCGACTTCTCATATATTAACATAAAAGGCAATAAATTGGGCATTATTCCGGTACTGGCCAACCGATTTGGTTGAACATCAACAGACGTCTTTCCATGGATAGTATAAATGCGTATACGAAGTTTCATAAATATCCGATAAGGCGTATTTGAGCTATTGCGCCTTTAAAATATACACTAAATTGGGTTTTACTCCCGTACCGGTGAACAGATTAGGTTCAAATTTAACAGAGTACTTTTCATGGATGTCATAAATGCGTATACCAAGTTTAATGGAAATCCGATACAGCGTATTTGAATTATGGCGCCTTTCTATTAGAAAGGCGCCATAATCTATTAAAATAGGCCCTAAATTGGGCATTACTCCGGTACCGGTGAACCGATTTGGTTCAATATCAATAGGGTTCTTCCCATTGACATTATAAATGTGTTTTCCAAGTTTCATGAAAATCCGAAAAAGCGTATTTGAGTTAGAGCGCGTACAGACACACGGACGGACGGACGGACAGACAGACAGACGGACAGACATTTTTCGTCCCCCACACAATCTCATAAAGTACCATACTGGCACTTAAAAAATACCGTACAGTTAATTATAATTAAAGGTGTAGTCAGCCCTTTGTTAACTTCATATTCTCACAGCCGCCTGAATCGCAGAACAACAATGAACCTAACCAATATGAAATGTGGTATAGACGCTAGTTTATGAACAATAATGCATACGAACTAGTATTTATGAAAAGCTTGTGAAAATATGAGTGATAAGGCCGAGGAAATTTCAATCCAAGCCAGAAACATTGAATTGGAGCTGCTGCCAGTAAAATCTCGGCAGCAGTAGACTATGAGAATGAATATATGATTAAAATTAAATGCTGGTGCATCCTTGGAAAGCAATATTTCTCTTCTGAACCAAGATGTGAAAAGTTGTTGGCTTATATTTCTTGTTATATGATGAAGTAGGCTTTCGTGTTGTGCGAAAAACCCCGGTAAAGTTTCTGGTTATCACATAGAAACATGTTGGGTTAAATTTGTTGCTTTATGACCAAATATATGCTTAAATCCATGTTAAAGTTAGTGAGACTGGTCAATGCCATCTGGATGTTGTTTATAGATTGCCCTGACGATTTTTGCGTCCTAGGCCGATGAAACTGCATTTTAAATGCATTTTTATTGCAGTTTTATGCAATTTTATCGGACTAAGTCGCTAAAATGCAATTTTTCGGACGTGTTACCAGTTCGACAAGCAGCTGTTTTTAGAGAGTGTGTACTAAGAAAACCTGTCTTTTTAAACGAAAAATCTTTAAATTTTCTCTCTGTGCCTAATTAAATATATTTCATTTGTTGCATATAACATTAAACTAAAATAAAACCGTCATGCTTATTTTCCAACTTAAATTATGACAAATTATTTTTTTCACCTTACCTATCCCATTAGAAACCTTAAGTCAATATTCCATTTAAACAAGGATGTTTAGATTTGTTGTATTGAGGACAAAAATAATATGTAGGCAAACCTTTCAGACATTAATAACCTATCTCCACGTTTAAATAAATTTAGGGATCTAACAAAATTATCGATATATTTTCCTTAGGCCTACACAATGATACATGGGGCTAATAACTGAAAACATAATTGGTAACGCTAATCGAGGAAATAAAAAGAGTCATCTGCAGTGCTTTAGTTGGGCCGGTACGCACCGGTACTGCGTACCGGTATAAAATTATTTTCTTCTACCATACCGGGAAAAATATGTGCTCCGGTACGTCGTACTGGCAGTACAGGAACGAGATTGTCCTAAAATACTTATTAAATGTCTAATTCAATACCAAAAATGACAAGCACTATTAAATTCTCCACAGATATGCGTTCTAATCTTCACCTTCGTGCGCATTTCTACAGTTACTTTCTTCTTAGATCACATGTTGGCTAGCCACCTTGTTTTCATAAAATGTGTGGGACCAGCACTAGACGTTTTTGATCCTGCTCCATACGTCAGGTCATGACTACAAGGAGGCAATAGGTCAGCAGAAGAAACTGCATGCAGAAAATGTCAACCGAAGGATTACATTCAGTATGAGGCGATATGGAAAATTTTGAAGTAAGATGAGTACCCCCAAAAAATATTTTCCAACTAAAGCACTGGTCATCTGAAATTAAAAGTGTCACAATAATAAAAGCCTTAAACCTATTTCAATTTCAATTTTCAAGTGAGCGTTTTTTATGAACCCACTTAGGCCTAGTATTGAGTTTCAATATCGGTACATTTCATTTTGTGCATTCATTTTTGATCGAAAAAAATATTAACCTATATTCAAGTTCTATATTTTCTTTAGGATGATTATTATTATTATTATTAATACTATTATCAGGCCTACTTAGCTAACTAGTACCGGTATGTAAAATTATCGAATTTCAATGTTAACCGACAATAATGGAGCAAAAATTGAACGATGAATCATTGTTGTTCTTTACAGAAACATAATTTATTTATAAGAGGAGTTAAGAGATGCCTAGAGAGAGAGATAAGCTACTTTTTCGTCAAATTTGAAAATGGTCAGCTGTCCGAACCTTTCTTTTTAAAACTTGAAACGGCTGTTCAATATAATATTGAAAATTTCAGAAATGCTTAAGAAATAAGTTTCTTTCCTATACTTTTATGAATGAAAGGAAAGTGCATCCTTTTGACAGATCGATGCGACACTAGCACCCCAAGCGACCAGCAAGAGGCAACTAGCAAACAGCCATTTCCAGCATTGGAAAGATACGAATATATGGCTGTATTTCTTTTTATTTTTAAAATTACTAGAACGAGATTGTTACCGGAAAGGCATACTGGTGAACTCATCAAGTCATAGACTTTATGGGAATATAAAGAAGTTGTAGTTTCAAGATCGATGACATTGTATATCTTATGAAGTATCAGACCGGTTTCCGTCCTCCATATAAGCTACATCCGTACGACAAATCTTCAAGAATTCAATTGACCTACTAACACATATTTACACTGAAAATTCTGACAAATAAGAAAACTTAATAATTTCAATAAGCATCTAGTAGTAGTACTTCAGAAATTAGGGGGGAAAGTAAAGTTCTAGGCTTGAAGCCCGATACGGTCAATATCAGATGCAATAACAAAGCAGTTTTGTCTTTTTCTTCATTTTATTAAACACGATAAATTATTGAAAAGTAAGGAATTATAGACGATGTCTTTATTCTGTACAGTTTAATTTTGTTAAATTCAATTATATAGGCCCAACATAACCTCGTGTTAAAATTTTTCAAAATTAGTAGGGTCAGGTGGGGTATTTGTAAATAGGCCTATATATTTAGAAACTTTTTGCTTCGTTAGGATTTTTATTTCTGATGTACACATGAAAATAATTAATTAGCCTACATATAAAGAATATTAATAAAAAATGCCTTAATTAAGTTCTAACTCACTTTATGGGGTATCCAGAGGGTAAACGAAAATTCCAACCAAGCCAATATTTAGTAGAATTTTTTTTTTTTAATAAAATGAAACAAAAAACGTTAAATACCGTATTATAGGATTGACTGAGTTCTATTGTTTTTACGAAAACACTGTTGAGCCTAGGATTATGAGAAGAAGAAGAAGAAGAAGACTGTTGAGGGGCTAATTTTAATATTTCCGGGCCCCCTCTAATATTAAAAAAAATTGAATTGGATTTTATTTTCTACATGTAGGCTACATCTTATGTACAAAAAAATATATTATATTATTATACAAATAATTTACATCTTTTTTTAAAGGTAGCTTCTTCTAACATTTACAAGTAATTTTCTGCTCCTGAAAGTAAAAGAAATAGGAATAAATACACTAGTACGAATGCAAGCATGATAATCACGTTTGCAATTTATTTTCACACATAACTGTTTTTGCTTACCTCTCAAGATCTTTAGAGCACCTGAAGAAAGATAAATCGGGAGAATTCCTTTGGCTGTTGGTGCAGTTTATAGCACCACAAGCATTTAGATAAAATATTGTCGACATTTTTCATAAGAAACACATGTAACAGATTGTGTTGCCTCTTGCTCTTGCTGCGAGCGCTGCAGTCGAGCCGGTTGAAAAAAAAAAAGTGTGCATGGAACGCCACGCGACAGAAGTGAAACTTGTTTTAATTTTTGGATTTTTTTAAATTTTGGATTGTTTGACTTTTTAATATTGAATTTTTTGACTTAATTTTGGAGTTTTAAAATTTTTGATCTTTTAATTATTATAATTTTGGAATTTTGTATTTTTATAAATTTGATTTTTTTACTTTAGATCTTTAAATTTGTTATTTTTTGAGTTTTTAATTTCTTATTTCGACTTTTAATTTCGTATTTTTTAAATTTTGGATTTTTTATTTTTTAAATTTTGGATTTTTAATTTTTAACTTTTTTAATTTTGGATACTTGAATTTTTTAATTTTGGATTTTTTATTTTTTAAATTTTGGTGTTTTGGACTTTTAAATGTTGGACCTCGAATTTTTTAATTTTGGATTTTTTAAATTTTGGATCATTCAATTTTTTTATTTTAGAATGTCAGATTTTTTAATTTTGGACTTTTTAAATTTTGAATCTTTAAATTTGTTAATTTGTTGGATTTTTTATTTTCGATTTTGAAATTTTGGATTTTGGATTTTTTTATTTTTAATTTTTGAATTTTTTTGAAATTTTGGATAAGCCTAATTATGGAGTTGATTGTTTTCTGTGCAGTCCGTTCCGTCACACCTCACTAGTTTCGTAACGATTTTGAGCGTTACACTATTTTCGTGACGATTTTCAGCGTTACACAAGCTCTCGATCTACCCCTACCGCGGTTGAAGAAGTTTCACTTCAAAAAGTGTATGAAGCTTCGCTACTGTTATACTATACTGTGGTAATACGACGGAAAAGTGTTTAGAAGTTTAAACTTTAAATGCATGTGACTCAATTTCTCACACAGTAAACAAATTCGTGCCGGACTGCACATAAATCATTTAACACAATGCTTGGGCTCATAGTTCGGGAACTGGGCTGTTCTCACACACACAGACATGTTTCCGAAAAGAGTATGTTTGGATTAAGGGAACTTCAAAACGTATATTTATGTTAAAAACTCCACTTCGAAGTTAGGGATCGAAAACAGCACTTCCTCTACCTACAGTAGTAACTATGGTACGGGCAGAGGAAGTAAAAATAGTGTCATAATTTTGTTTTAAATATATATATATATATATATATATATATATATAAATGAATGTATGTGTGTGTGTGTGTGTGTCCTTTATGCATTACTACACCATTCATCCGGTCGCCATGAAACTTTGGGAAGTTGTTGGGTACATTCCCGGGAAGGTTTCTGTCATACTACATTTTTAATTTTAGCCTTCGTTCGCGAGTTATGAGTGAAAAACGGCAAGAAAACGTGCATTTTTTTACGCTTTCGAAGCATCAGTTTTGAGTTATTAATTTCAGTTGCCAAATCAATTGCAGAAGGCTTTGTCTATTATTGTCATACCTTGGAAATAATATCGTCGCGATCGCTATGGAAGGCAATGGATATGTCAGGTTATTATAAAAGCTATAGATGTCGATAAGGTAATGTTAAACATATTTTATTTGACATGGAATATAGTTTACAGAAAATTCCGGGGAAGTTGCTTAGTTCGGGGACCTGGCTACAACGTTTTTATATGTAATCGTAATTAAAATATCTTATGTAGGGTCGTTAAATCTGCCTGAAATGTAACGGAATTATAAGTCTGGACAAATGAATATAGAAATCACGGCCTCAGTGGGCTTATTCCATTCTTCACCTATATAAATAAAAACTAATGTACCGGTACTATGTCTGTCTGTCAAATACATTTACGCACTTTTTTTTATCGTGAGTTTAATCTATTTCAATTCTCATAATCTTTCGAATACTGCATTTTTCCATTTATTTTCTAATCGTGAAATTCACTTCAAAGCCGGATTTATAGCTGTTTCATTAATTAGGCCTATCAAATGTTTAGTTTACACCTATGAATGTTTCGCGTGCAAAGTGTTAATAAATATAATACTTTAATTATTTTGCTCTTAATTGTTAATCTTTCAATTAATTATCTTGGGAGAATCCGTGGGGATCTGCTATAAGCTATAATAAGCTATAGCCTATCTAGCGAATAGTTTGTGTGTGATAAGTCGTTCTTCCCCATTTCAAATTCTTAATACCTATATAAAGACCTTAAAGACCTTAAAGACAGGAATGAAAGAGTTGAAGAAGCTGGATTGGGGACATCAGATTGAATGCATTAGTTTGAAAATCGAAAGTCCTTCATAAGTTATTTTCGCATTAACAAAATACAAAACCCGAGCGACGCCGGGCCTTTTAAGCTAGTTTTAAATATATATTGAGAAATTTTATTTTTTGTCCTAGGACAAGGCCTCTGAAAACCACTGATCATTGATCTTGAATATTGCAAATTGAAGATGTGTCTTCTAAGACAAATTTACATGTCTTGTAACTCCTTACATTTTATTTATTTCTTATAGAGCACAATCTAGTTTTTAGGTCAATAATGCATATTTATTCCCGCCAATTCAGGAGATTTTTAGGTAATAAAAACCACATCCTTACCTAATAATGCAAGTTTTCGGATGGTAGGCCCTGTCCTACAAGAGATGTAGGGCAGTGGGTATAGTTTAGTTTAAAATAAATTGAGATAACAGATACGAAGGAAAATTTCTTAACGACAGCCCCTGGATCATCATTTCCCGACAACTTGTCGGACATACGTGTACTGCGTGTAGCCTAGATGAGGTTCTCGGCCGCTTGTGAACTGATAATTCAAGTTTATTCTACTCCGGAGTGTTGTGAATGATTTTCTAAACTATTTGGACCAGAAACTTGAAATTTTGTACACTTAATTTAAACATTAAATTATGTTGAATTTTCAAATTTCATTTTGATATCGCAATATGTTTTTGAGATATAATTAAATTAATTGATTTTTAAAATCAAAATTGAAATCTATCTTCTCCGACAGATATTAAAAAATGGAACCTGATTTTTTATGTGAGATTTTGTAATGCTTGCTTAATAGATCCAATGATTCAGATTTTTGATATTATTTATGCTTTTTGTTTTAAAAAATATTTTACCCAGAGATATAAAAAGTTGATAAAAAAAATTGTAGAAATTGATAAATGATAAAATGTAAAATACCAAAAATCTGATTGCACATATTATTGCACACATCACAAAGTAGACTGTGAAAAAATTGCATAGCTATATCTATATTTTTATGGGAGGAGATAGATTTTGAATGTGGCAAATTAACATGAAAATTGAAACTGAGAAAACAAGCGGTTATAGTTTACATGCACTCAGAGTAAAAAATAAGCATCTTCTGTACCTATAAATAAACCTTTATAGTTACAAGCTTTATAATTACATTGAACTATCACTAAATATGAATGGAGCCCTACACAACACTTATATTATATATTTTACACCTAAATACACTATAATAAATAGGACTAGGTAATAAAAGCTAGCACGAGGATTACGTGCAGTACTTTAAAAATGGCGTCAGAATCACCTCTTCCGTGCGCCCAAATGGCATAAAATTTTTCACAGATATACTTTAGAGAATGCTTGATTTTTTACACCAAAATAAAAAAATACATTTTTTGACCAAAGTAGCAAAATCAACACTTCTGTCCTCCCTTAACGGCAGCGCCTGGATCGCCATTTCCCGACAACTTCTCGGACATACGTGTACTGCGTGTAGCCTAGATGAGGTTCTCAGGCGCGAGTTTATTCTACTCAGAATGTCTTTTGTTCACAATTCTGGCGCTTAATTTAGACTCTAAAAAACTTTCAGAACTTAATTTTTATATTAACATAAGCAGTCAGCCAGTAAAAACCATCAATGGGCTCTGGGTTCGAGATGGATGAGGAAAATGACTGTGAACAATCTGGTTCCTACACGAGAATAAAAATCCTCACATTTTACACTATGCATGCTTAATCCAAAGGGTAATATAAAAGCAGAAGTGTAAGATTAATAAAGTAATGTTTTTTAATTGCAGTATGTGAGGATTTATTGTCATGTTGTGACTGTCGTTTACACAAGCCAGCTATTCCGTTGAAATTTTCCCCTTTGATTTCAAGCTTAGAGTCCACTGATGATTTTACTTGATAGTTGCTTATCTATATATATAAAAATGAATGTGTGTGTGTGTGTGTGTGTCCTTTATGCATTACTACACCATTCGTCCGATCGCCATGAAACTTTGGGAAGTTGTTGGGTACATTCCCGGGAAGGTTTCTGTCACACTACATTTTTAATTTTAGCCTTCGTTCGCGATTTATTAGTGAAAAACGGCAAGAAAACGTGCATTTTTTACGCTTTCGAAGCATCAGTTATTCATTTCAGTTGTCAAATCAATTGCAGAAGGCTTTGTCTATTTTTGTCATACTTTGGAAACAATAGCATCGCGATCGCTTAGGAAGGCAATGGATATCTCATGTTATTATAAACGCCAGAGAAGTTAATGATAAGGTGATGATAAGGTAATATTAAATATTTATTTAACGTGGAATATGCTTCTTATGAAAGATGGTTTACAGAAAATTCCGGGGAAGTTGCTTAGTTCGGGGTCCAGGCTACAACATTTCTATATGTAATCATAAGTAAAATCTCTTATGTAGGGTCGTTAAATCTGCCTGAAATGTAACGGAATTATAAGTCTGGACAAATGAATATAGAAACTATGGCCTCAGTAGGCTTATTCCATTCTTCATCTATATAAATAAAAACGAATATATGTCTGTCTGTCAAATACATTTACACACATTTTTTTCATCGTGAGTTTAATCGATTTCAATTCTCATAATCTTCTGAGATTGCAGCAACGCTCGACGGGTAATCTATATAGATCTTCTATATAGCCTACATAAAAATGAATGCATGTGTGTCTGTCCTTTATGCATTACTATGCCATTCATCCGATCACCATGAAACTTTGGGAAGTTGTTGAATACATTCCCGAAAAGGCATGCTACATTTTTAATTTTAGCTTTCGTTCGCGAGTTATGAGTGAAAACGGGATTGAGACGTACATTTCTTGCGCTTTCGAAACATCAGTTTTCAGTTGTCAAATCAATTGCAGATGACTTTGCCTACTTTCGTCATACCTTGGAAATAAAAGCATTGCGATCGTTCGAATTTTGTAAGCCCACCATGGCCGAATCATTTGTTTATAATGTCAAGGGACGCAGACAGATGAAATTTTCACCCTAGACGGAAGAAGAATAGTGAATATAGCCCTAAATGGACAAACATTATGCAGGGTTTTTTTAGGCCAGGGAACTCGAATCTGAGGTTATTTTTCCCATGCTGCGCTTTCTAATCGTGGAATTCACTTCAAAGCCGGATTTACAGTTGTTTCATTAATTAGGCCTATCAATCGTTTAATTTAGACCTATGAATGTTTCGTGTGCAAAGGGTTAGTAAATATAATAGTTTAATTATTTTTCTCTTAATTTATAATCTTCCTATTAATTATTGTGGGCGAAGCCGCGGGGATCTGCTATAAGCTATAATAAGCTGTAGCTTATCTAGCGTTTTCTGAGGAAATAGTTTGTGTGTGATAAGTCGTTCTTCCCCATTTCAAATTCTAAATACCTATATAAAGACCTTAAAGACCTCGAGTTTGAAAATCGAAAGTCCTTCATAAGTCATTTTCGCATTTACAAAATACAAAACCCGAGCGACGCCGGGCCTTTTAAGCTAATAACATCTAAAATTTTTAACACCACATACAAACAGATGCAATAGGTTGATTACTCTGCGTCATTTTTCGCAATGTGTTGATTTAAATTTGTCCTACTGTCAAGTTTATATTTTGAGGGGTAGATTTTGTCCGGTATGTTTCAGTTTTAGAAGAACTTGTGCAAAGGGAGAGGAGGTAGTTACCTGAAAATTTCAATTTGGATGCGATGCTACTTTACAAGATTGGCAATGCCTGTAAATTGAGATTAGTTTCTTTCCATCTGATATACTTCCATCAAGGAGAATTGAACGAGGGGATGTTATCTACATTTCGCTCCATCTTGGCAAGCGTTTATGCAAATGTTCCGATATACCAGATACTTCAACTTCTAGCAAAACTTGCAGTTCATACAATATATTCACAGCAACAACCAACTTCTGTTTCCCAACACGAAATGGAGTTTTGTATAGCTTACTCGAAAGAAAAACCATAGGCCTATTATTCTTAGACTATAACTACGGTGGTCGCTTACAGACGCACAAACTAAAAGGATACAAATACGTCAACGGAAAATGGAGAGAAAGATTTTAGGAATTAGTCTCCAAGACAGGGTAAAAAACGAGGAATTGATGCTAAGAAGCGGTGGAAAAGATGCAGCCGAGACAGCTGCAAGACTAAAATGGAGATGGGGAGGACATGCAGCCAGACTTAACCAGGAAAGATGGGCATACATCCTAACAGTTTGGGACCCAAGGACAGGCAAAAGGAGCAGAGGCAGGCCGATACAAAGATGGGAACAGCAATTTTTGGAAGCAGCGGGGCCACAATGGACAAGAATAGCCAAGAACAGGGCAAATGGAAAGAACTAATGTTAAATGTAGAAAATAGGTAGAAAAACTATAAGTGAAGTGAAGTGAGATGTGACACAAAGAGTGGAAGTGATACAGCAGATGTGTATACTAAATAGGTACTGAATAAGTTAGGTAAAGAGTTACATCAAAGCTCACAGGGACTAGCTTTCCCTATGAGTTTGACTGAGCTAGCCCTACCGAAGGTAGGAGGCCCTTGCCCGCTAGGGATGGTACGGGCTTATTTATTTATTTATAACTACGGCAACTATATTTTTTTCAAAATAAGGTGCTGGTACCATGAGATGTTATATGTTCCGGGAGAATGGCATCTCTAGTATATGGACAGAGCATGTCACTTCTAGTATACGGACACATCATTTGGTAGCATTGTTATATACAGTTACATGAATAGAGGCGACAGTAATTTAGTTGCGAGTCAGCCGCCGTACGGATTGGATAGACAATATGTGAACGGCATTCTTACGTCAAAATAGTCATTATCCGAGGGAGAAATGCAGAGAGTACCACAAGGAGCTGATAGAAGCTTTGGGGAATAATGCTCATATGTACCGAACATTAAGGGATCGTGGAGTGGGTATGTGTGCTTTCATGCTTCAAATAACCGCAATACATTAGAGTGGCACGATGCAGTCGTACATAACATTTCCCGAAGGAAACATAAGAAGAATAAGCTATTCATTTCGTAAACAAACTTGCCTCATGAGTAATGCGACTTTGAATGAGACTGAGACAGTTGAATGCGCACTACTGCAATGTATTCGTGTACTTTACACCGGAATATTAAGGATAGAAGAAGTTGTGTGGTTCACATCAGATTTTTGAAGTGAAACTTCTTCAGCCGCGGTAGGTGTAAATCCAGAGCTTGTGTCACGCTCAAAAATCGTCACGAAATTAGTGTCACACTCAAAAGTCACAAAATTAGTGTGGTGTGACGGAAGGGACTGCATAGAAAACAATCAACTCAGTGATTAGGAGTAATCAACTGCTATACGATTTAAAGGACAAAATAAAATACTCAAAGAGGAAACTAACGATAGAAGGTGATGGAAAGGAAAATTTTCAGACCTACAGTAGTACGAGGACCTGCAAATGGTAATAATAATAATAATAATAATAATAATAATAATAATAATAATAATAATAATAATAATTGTTCAGTTATGTTTGATACTTGAGATTTGACGGAGTTTTTTATTTTCTTGGCCTGCTATAATAATCTTTTAATAATTATTCTTGTCTTTTTTCGGCCTTGGTAAGATTTTATTCAATGTTAATTTTTCTCACGGCCTTCTAGTAATTATTATTTTTATTGTCAAAATACAATCTTTTGTCTTTAAATTGCCTAATCGTTTTTATCTTCGTCCAATGGGATTGATTTTTTAGTATTGTTACAAGTCATTGTTTTCAATTCAAACCTTACTTCTTCATTCTTCTTCCTTCTTCGTCTATTGTGTAATCCTCTGAAAGGATTTTCAATTCTCTCTGGACGTAGCTATCAGCAGCTATTAATACTTATTCGCCTTGGATTCTGTTTACAACGATTCAAGGATTTATCAACATTAATTTTATCTGCACAGAAGCAGTTCTAATTATTATTCGCCGCAAAATGGTGAATTTCTTCTACGTCGCTGCTAAGCTTCTCTACTAGCTTTAATATAGCTTGATTGGACTTCAGGATTATTTCCTGTAGTGATATTCGTTACAAGAAGGAGTCATTACACAAGTGAGTGTTTAAAAGATTTTAATATTCATATATATTTGAATATTGCTTTGACGCTGCACAACACGCAAATTAATTTATTGACATTAGCATTGCGTTTGTGATTTGAGATTAAAAGACATCACAAGATTAACTGTAAATCACATTTATAGCATACAATTGCTATATGTATATGCTTAATTAATAATTACAAGTTCTCGACGTATCAAGTCGAGTGGTCCTCTGGAATTTTAAATAAATCTGTATTGAAACCAACAAGGTTTTTTATTGGGCGGATTCAATCATCTCTGCTTTTTGAAGATCTTCAAGTCATCAACCAAGAATTAGCGAGTGATTGTGCTTAAGAAGAATTCAGTGTCGTGTTACATCGCCTATGGTCTTTGTTTCTTGTAAACCTATTATTTTATTTTCTATTCGAATGTATGGCGTGCATTTTGATTTTAATCAGCCCTAATTATCTATCATACAGTCCGCTGAGATGCACGTTCTACATTTTTTGATCCTTTCCGGGCCGGATGGAACCTCTATTGTAACAGACTTATTGTAAACGACACTACCTTTTCATTCCGCCCGGACTTATTCAATATAAGTTCATTCTTTAAAGCTGTTGGTGCTCCAGATATTGCTGTTTGAGCACTATATTTAACTATATAATTGACTATTGAAGCACATTGTTCTTCTCCTGACTATTAAGGTCAGTTTGAGCGTAGTAAATATTACTACATCTTTATCATTCAAGCTAATTTTAGTGCTTCGCCTCCGTGTTTTACACGTGTGAGGCCATTTTCAACAGCTGATTTCACTGAATGTTTTCAAGGGTATTTGTATTTACACACTTGTACTTACCTTTGTAAAACCAGTTACACTTTTTCATATGTTACACGCTTGTACTTACCTTTGTAAAACCAGTTACACTTATCATGTGTTTTGTCCGATACGCGGGCAACTATTAATCTTTGTATTTGTCCCGAATGCGGGCAACAATTAACCTTAGACTTTAGCTCAGGTTCCCAACTTCAATAAGTGAAGTATTGTGATTTTTTGGACAATTAATTGCGAATATCACATCATGGATAATCCTGAGGTTGTTTTAAAGTCCCTTAAGGCTAAGCGTACTCCCATAAAGGCGAAGATCACGCGTAAGGCTAATGATATCCTTAATTCAGTTATTGATGATGAAGGATCTTACCAAGACTTCTTGAGTTTTAAAAATAAACTAGACCAGTTCGAAAATGAATATGATAAAGTTCAATCTGAAATAGACGAGCTAGCTTACTCTGAGCATGAAGAAGCTTATAGATTAGAAGTAGAGCAAGTTATTAAGCGAGCTACTCAATATTATAATAAACAGATTACTTCTTTCAATAAAGCTATTGCCGAGCAAGAGAGGGCTATAGCCGAACGCAAAGAGGCTGAGGCTAAAGCTATAGCCGAACGCAAAGAGGCTGAGGCTAAAGCTATTGCCGAGCGCAAAGAGGCCGAAGCCGCAGCTAAGGCTGAGCGCAAAGAAGCTGAGGCTAAGGCTATTGCCGAACAGGAAAGAGCTAAGGCTGAGCGCAAAGAAGCTGAGGCTAAGGCTATTGCCGAACAGGAAAGAGCTAAGGCTGAGCGCAAGGAGGCCGAAGCCGCAGCTAAGGCTGAGCAAGAAAGGGCCGAGGCCAAAGCTAAAGCTCTTGCTAGTTTTGAACGGTTAAGGGTTCAACTCTTCAATACATTTCAGACTATACATGAATTTGAGATTCAAGATAAACTCTCATACCGTAAGGCTTTGTTCCATCGTTCCGAACTTCAAAGGCTTATGGATAGATATAGGGATGAAAGTCCTCAATTCTTTGATGTTTCGGATCAGGAGGCTGAGCAGCTAGAACAGCATATTCAAAATGAATATGCTGCTGCCTTTTTATTTATTGACTCACTCATTCTCGACAACAAGCTATTGTATGAGTCTGAGCAATCTCAATCGATTAGTCAGCGTTCATCACTTGACTCTCATCTCCCTAATTTGCCCAAGCTCCCGGAATTAAAATTACCTCAATTTTCCGGCGATCCTAGGAATTGGATTGAGTTCAGGGATACCTTTACATCCCTCATCATAAATCACAGCCACATTTCAGATATGGATAAATTCCAATATCTGAAATCATGTTTGTCACCTGAAGTGATGACTGTTATACAAACTATTCCCGTTTTTCATCTGCTACTTTCGAAGTGGCTTGGAAAACCTTAGCAGAAAGGTTTGACAATGATCGTTTGATTGCAAATACGCACTTAGATCATTTATTTTCTGCACCCTCCATAGTAGGGTCTTCCGCAGAGTCGCTTCAACCATTGGACCATTTTGTAAGCACCGTGCATGCTCTGCACGCTTTGAATACTGAGGTTTCCTTGTCTGACCTTATCATTTCACGTATAATTGTGGATAAGCTCCCTGTGAGTCTAATCAAGGATTGGGAGTCCTCAATTAAACTTGGTAGGCTCCCTAAACTCGAAGATTTGTTTAGCTTTTTGGAGTCGAGAGTCAGGGTGTTGCAGATGACGGAGGCAGCCCTGCGTAGTCAGTCTGCTAAATCTGCGCCTACTTCTGCTCTCACTACCAAAGCTAAGGTCAAACATTAGCCCACGAGAAACAATTGTATCTGTTGTCATAATGCGCAACATCCTCTCTATCGCTGTGACAAGTTCAAGACAATGAAATTTGTGCATCGTGATCAATTTGTGAAAGATCACAATTGTTGTCGTGTTTGCCTTGGTGCAAACGGCCACGAATCCAATTGTAGTAACTATCGTTGCAGTGTTTGCAACGCAAAACACAGTACTTATTTGCACAATCCTGCTTCTAATAATTCGCCGGCAGAAAATATAGTCAATGTAATGTCCTCTGAAAAATCACAGCAAAAATGTCTGCTTCCCACGGCCACTGTGGTAATTCTCGACAAAAATAGTCGTGCTGTAGAGGCTACAGCGCTTCTAGATAGCGGTTCTGACTGTAACCTAATCAGTAATAGGTTATTCAAACAGTTAGGCTTGTCTCCTTTACCTCATCCCACTACGCTGGCTGGTGTACTGTCCACTAATGTAAGCACACTAAAGCTTGCATCGATATCACTTAGATCTCATGCTACTCCTTGGTACTGTGATACTGAGGCTATTATTGTCCCAGAAATCTCCACATCCAAGTTTCCAAAACACTCAATTGACATTCAGGGATGGAATATTCCCCCCAATCTGCAATTAGCTGATTTGCAGTTTAATGAACCTAAATATGTTGACTTGCTCTTGGGAGTTGAAATCTTTTCTCAAATCATAGTTCCTGGTCAGATATCTGCTCCCAACTATCCCACCATTCACAATTCCAAGCTAGGCTGGTATTTTTCAGGCAAATTGCCTCCTTCTCCTTCTTCCCAACGTCGTCATAATCTTTTGACTCATTGCAAGAAGCGATTCACTCAGAATAAGTCTCCCATATTTAACCCTGCTAATTCCGGGGAAACCTTTGCCAATTATTCAGCCTTCTTAACTTCTGATGAAGATGTTAGTAATCAACTCACTAAATTTTGGGAGTTAGGGAAGGTTTCTAATTGTGCTCCTTTTCCTGACGAGTCCTTCTGTGAGAAGCATTTCTTAGACACTACTCAGAGAGATTCTGATGGGAGGTATATTGTGAAGCTTCCCTTTCGAATTGACCCAGAGACTTTGGGCACTACTAAAGCCCAAGCTTTAAAAAGGTTTCATTCTTTGGAGAAGCGAGTATCTTCTAATCCCTCTCTCAATTTAGAGAATTGCAAGTTTATGTCTGAATATGAAGAACTGGGTCATATGGAACCTGCTATTGAGGATTGTACTGCTAAGTATTCTCCTTCTCATTCTACTCCGCCTCCAGAACTGAAGGTTGTAGCTCTTATTGAGTCTGATGTTTCTGATCTTAGCACTTGGTTAGCTAAGTTCAGTTATTTAAAGACTGTTCGCATTATGGCTTTCATTTTGAGATTTGCCAATAATTGCCGTAAGGCTCAGACTCGATCTGAAGGTCCATTGTTACTTATTGAAATCGAGAATTCTATCAATTGCTGTGTTAAAATAATTCAGCGTCAAGTTTATTCCAAGGAGATTCAATCTCTTTCCACTGGTCTTGAAGTATCGATTACAAGCAAGCTACATCAGTTTAGCCCTTTCATGCTTCAAGATGGTATCCTTCGAGTTGGTGGACGCCTCAAAAATTCCAACTTAACGTTTGAACACAAGCATCAGATGCTATTGCCAGCTAAACATGGATTTACTAGGCACCTTATTTATTATACTCATATTAGACTGTTGCATGCTGGACCTCAACTAATCATGTCTCATTTAAGAGAGAAATTTTGGATATTTTCTCTTCGTAAGACTATCCGCAGTGTTTTGAGAACCTGTGTTAAATGCTTACGCTTTAATCCTCAGCCATTTCATCAAAAGATGGCTGACTTGCCCTCTGAAAGGGTTAATTATACATCTGCATTCAATGATGTTAGCGTTGATTACGCTGGGCCGTACTCCATCAAATATGGAGGTCCTCGCTCAAAGACTCGTATCAAAGCTTACATAGCTATCTTTGTATGTATGTCTACGAAGGCAGTTCATATTGAGCTGGTTACCGCTCTCACTGCTCGTGCTTTTCTTTCTGCCTTCGCCAGATTTACTTGTCGTGGCACACCTGCTTCCATTTCGTCTGATAATGGTAGTAATTTCATAGGCGCTAAGGTTGACTTACAGAATCTTGTCAAGCTACTTCAATCTTATGATTATCAATCTATTATTCAGGATGCCACTTCTCACCTACGTATTAAATGGAATTTCCTACCTCCTCATTCGCCACATATGGGAGGTCTTCATGAAGCTGCCGTTCGTTCGATGAAAATTCATCTTAATAGGATGGCACCTTCTTTTAATTTTGACTACGAAGAGATGTCTACTCTTCTCATTCAGATAGAGTCTTTATTGAATTCACGCCCTCTTACCACCCTGTACGAGGACGTCAATGACTCTACTTTTATTACTCCTGGCCATTTCCTCATTGGAAAGGCTATTATATCTTTGCCTAGTCCAGATCTTTCTGGCGGGTATACTCTCCGTTCCCGTTGGAACAATCTTAATCATTTAGTGACCTGTATTTGGAAGAGATGGTCATCTGATTATCTCCATTCGCTTCAAAGGAAGTCTAAATGGACTAGAACTATGCCTAATGTGTCAATAGGCACTCCAGTCTTAGTAATGGAAGACAACGTTCCTCCTTTGAGATGGATTATGGGTGTTATTGAAAAGGTTCATCCTGGTCCTGATTCCCTTGTCAGGGTGGTTACTGTTCGTACCCCCTCAGGTTCATTTAAGAGGCCAATTGTTAAATTGACACCCTTACATATCCATGACTCAGAAGACTAGGTAGTTAGTCTTTGTCTTCTAGGTACCTAATGTATTCTTAGTTATTGTTATTTTATCAATATTTGTTTTGTGTTTTTGTCGTTCTTGTCTTTCTCAAGGTCAAACATAACTTCGCATTCTATTTAGATTGTTCCACAAGTGGAATAATCGCGGGCAATATGTTCAGTTATGTTTGATACTTGAGATTTGACGGAGTTTTTTATTTTCTTGGCCTGCTATAATAATCTTTTAATAATTATTCTTGTCTTTTTTCGGCCTTGGTAAGATTTTATTCAATGTTAATTTTTCTCACGGCCTTCTAGTAATTATTATTTTTATTGTCAAAATACAATCTTTTGTCTTTAAATTGCCTAATCGTTTTTATCTTCGTCCAATGGGATTGATTTTTTAGTATTGTTACAAGTCATTGTTTTCAATTCAAACCTTACTTCTTCATTCTTCTTCCTTCTTCGTCTATTGTGTAATCCTCTGAAAGGATTTTCAATTCTCTCTGGACGTAGCTAGCAGCAGCTATTAATACTTATTCGCCTTGGATTCTGTTTACAACGATTCAAGGATTTATCAACATTAATTTTATCTGCACAGAAGCAGTTCTAATTATTATTCGCCGCAAAATGGTGAATTTCTTCTACGTCGCTGCTAAGCTTCTCTACTAGCTTTAATATAGCTTGATTGGACTTCAGGATTATTTCCTGTAGTGATATTCGTTACAAGAAGGAGTCATTACACAAGTGAGTGTTTAAAAGATTTTAATATTCATATATATTTGAATATTGCTTTGACGCTGCACAACACGCAAATTAATTTATTGACATTAGCATTGCGTTTGTGATTTGAGATTAAAAGACATCACAAGATTAACTGTAAATCACATTTATAGCATACAATTGCTATATGTATATGCTTAATTAATAATTACAAGTTCTCGACGTATCAAGTCGAGTGGTCCTCTGGAATTTTAAATAAATCTGTATTGAAACCAACAAGGTTTTTTATTGGGCGGATTCAATCATCTCTGCTTTTTGAAGATCTTCAAGTCATCAACCAAGAATTAGCGAGTGATTGTGCTTAAGAAGAATTCAGTGTCGTGTTACATCGCCTATGGTCTTTGTTTCTTGTAAACCTATTATTTTATTTTCTATTCGAATGTATGGCGTGCATTTTGATTTTAATCAGCCCTAATTATCTATCATACAGTCCGCTGAGATGCACGTTGTACAATAATAATAATAATAACAATAACAACAATAATAACAATACTTACTTGCTCAATGGCAATAGACAATTCCTAAGCAAGCTAAATGAATATTATCTATTTTATGGAACCCGGAGGTTCATTACCGCGCTTAAAAAAAAAAATTAAAAAAAAAAATATATATATATATATAATTATAATGAGACGCAAAACTTTTGCCTCTGTTATGAACTCTTATTTCAAATGGAACACCCTTGTATTTTGAATAGTGCTCATTGAGTGCTTTTTCAGAAAATACCCACACGAGATACTTCTTTGCAAATTTATTCAAGAAAACAGAAAACTAATAATATCAGTAAAACGCTTCTTTTGCTTATTGTGATTTGCCCCGTCAAGCTCTATGCGGACCGTCATGACCTTAGCAGAGGTTAAACTTACATTAAAGTTTACTTTTTGTATGTAAGAGGTACATTTTCTCCCCTACAATCTTGAAATTTTTCTCATTTGTTTATTTAGATGTTTTACATACACTGAAAAAAATTTTGAATCGGTTAATCTCTAAAATATTTTCAGGTCATAATGTACTTCAAATGTAGTTATTATTTTTTAAAATAAAAAATCACATTTCAGTGAAAAATAATTATGGAAAATCCTTTTTCCAGTAGGCCTACTAATACAGATGGGTATTTTGATCTAGTCTCTAGCTTAATAGTAGATTTTGAGAAAAGATAGGTGGTTGTATATGGTTATTTAACGACGGTTATGTGCTGAAACTTAGGCCTGTGACCGTCGCCAATGTGCCGGAATTTTGTCCCGCAGGAGTTCTTTTACATACCAGTAAATCTACTGTCACATTTATGCACACACATAAACGACATCGACCTAGACCAGGATCAAACCCAGCAATACTAAATACGCCACCCAGGCCGAGGAGAAAATGTAGGCCTACATTGTATTTAACATTATAAAGATAGGCTATTCCGTTTCCCCTTCCTTATTCAATTATCGCTTGTACGGCGGCTGAGACCCCCTATTTGCTACACAGCGCGGCAATTACTCCAGCACAGGTGTATTGCGTGTGCTCTAACCAAGACTTCGCAGGCGGTCATACCCTAGCCTGTTGCGAATAATAGCAACTTCCACGTTAAAGTGATATGACGTACTTCGATACCCAATGGCATTACCTTTGTATCAGTGCCCTTCATAATTCCGTTAGCATTGACTACAGAGGGAGACTTTCTTGTAGCAGTTTTACAACAGAAGTTCTTTTTGAAGTGAGTAAATTGAAAGCTAACTCAAAGTTGCGTTACGAAGAAAATCGTCACGAAAATAGCGGGGCTGTGACGGACTGCACAGGAAACAATCAACTCAATGAAATTAAAAAAAAAAAAAAAATCCAAAATGAAAAATCCAAAATTAAAAAATTAAAAAATCCAAAATTAAAGAAGTCCATAAACCCAAAATTTAAAAATCCAATAATCCAAAATTTAAAAAATCCAATAATCCAAAACTGAAAAAATCGAAAAATTAAAAAAATTCAAGTTGCACTTCTGTCGCGTGGCTTTCCACGCACCCGATTTTTTTATTCCGGTTGGTCATATTTACGTATATATCTTTGTGTTGTAATACATATTTTGTCAAATGAGTTTAATTGGGGGTCGTGGTATAATTATTTAGATGTGTTATTTTTTTTTAAGACAATATCTCTAGTTACCGAGCGAGGTGGCCGAGAAGGTAACGCATTGGACTCGCATTCGGGAGGTCCCACGTTCAAATCCCGAGGTCGACCAATTTGACATGAGTTTCATCATGGTTTCCCCAGTTGTAAAGGCAAATGCCGAATTAGGTATTTACGTACCATGAATCATCCTCGCCATTTCATCCTGTATCATATCCATTTAAATTAATATCAGTTGAAATTTACTCCATAAAAAGCACTAACAATAAAAAATAATTTACAATCAATAGTTCCATGGCCTACTGTATAGTGGTCTCGTGGATTACTTGGTGTAGTCTGGATAGTGTCTGGATACAGCTTATATCTATGTTCATACTAGCAGAATGCCCTGGTTCGATTCATTTTCAATTTGTAATTATCTTCAAGCGTTCTCGTTTTTTTATAATTAGGTGATAGGAATGAAGGTGCATAGTCATGGAAAATATGACAACTATTCGAGATATTCATTACGTCCGCCAATAGACCGTGAATATACGAGTTCTTGATAGAACATAAATTCATAAGCACATTCTTGTGCAAGCAATTTATCAAAATATTCTTGTTTGAGTGCATGCCATCTCACTCCACTGCACCTGATGGCATTGACCACGATACAAAGCGACTGATCGCCATCACTGGAATAGAAATATTTCATTCACGCTTCAGAGATCTTCGTTCTAAAAAAATACAATACACAGAGTTCCTCGGCACGATATCGCACAGCAGTGGCGACTCCTGGTTTTTTAGTTGTGTAGGGTGGTGTGGAGAGATCGAATTAACCCATTCACTGCTATTGACGTACATATGCGTCGCCGTAAAAAAAATGCATAAAGGCTGAGATGTAAATTTAATGCAAAAATGCTTTATCGTAAAATATGAAAATATTTAACCACGTATGAAAACTGTCGTTTACGGAAATCAGCTATTCCGCTATAATTTTCGCAGTTGATATCAAACTTGATATTACTCCAGGAATACTTATATTGAAATATAAACAGCACTGTAAAGTTTAATAATAGCTAGGCCTATAATATATACCAAGAAATGAAATAAATATCAATACAAATATGATCACTCCCCTCTTAGAAAACAAGCTATCGAACATGAGGAAAGACTGTGCTGTAGAGCTGTCGCCATATAATTTTGCCGCGATGGACAAACCAATTTACGTGAAGACCAACAAGTACGCAATGGAAGTTTCTTTAAAGAATAATAAAATTGTTGTTGTTGTCAGCTCGCCCTTAGGATGAATCATCGATGAAATCATCGACAAACTCCGTTACATTTCGTTGCACAGCTCCGCCTCCTAGTGGTCCCTCGCATATCGCGGCAGAATTGTTTGGCATCAGCTCTAAGACGTCCTCAACTTCCTCCATATGAAACTGGCTTCTCACCGCCTTTCTCTTCCCCTCCGACCCCTTCACTTGCCAGAGCTTTAACAACGGCATCACAGATATATAGAGAACGGCATGGATACACTGAGGACATCCTCACAAATACCAACCTGCTCAAAACAGAACCGCTTTAACTTCCTTCCCGAGTGATCTACAATAACGCTGTTTTGTCATTTTATTGTTTTAATTTTGACAATGAATGCTAGTAAACATTTATGTAGATGAATTATGAAGTGTAGGACGATCCTCACATCCTATATGGAATAATCGCCACTGTCGCACAGACAAAATGCAATATTGCTCTGTTTCAGTCTCTGTGCTTTCGCTCACATAGACTACTTTCAGCACTTGTACAGGATCTGAAACTACGAGGGAGAATCAAATTGAAACCGCAATTAATTTTTTCCCTTATTTTACTGCAGGAAAAATGCTTGCTTGTACGATATTTTCCCACATAGTCCCCTACCAGTTCAATGCACTTACGCCATCTGACAGGAAGTGCTTCGATACCGCGTGAGAAAAATTATTTTGGTTGACGCTGTAGCCACTCGTGCACTGCCGATTGGACGGTCTTCATCGGACCTGAGCTTATGCCCTCCAAGGTGCTCCTTTAATGGATCAAAGATGTGGAAGTCTGATGGTGCCAAAGCGAAGGGGATTCCTCAGTGCAGGTGTTTTGCTTATACATGATACTGCCCGTCCTCATGCTGCTTGTGCAACCATGAAAACCATCGAGGTCATTCGCTTCAAGTGCCTCCCACATCCGCCATACTCGCCAGATTTGTCACCATCAGATTTCCACATCTTTGGTCCATTAAAGGAGCACCTTGGAAGGCAAAAGTTCAAGTCTGATGATGCAGGAGTGGCTACAGCGTCAACCAAAATAATTTTTCTCACGCGGTATCAAATCACTTCCTATCCATGGCGCAAGTGCATTGAACTAGGAGGGGACTATGTGGAAAATAATGTACAAACAAGCATTCTTCCTGCAGTAAAATAGTGGAAAAATTAATTGCTGTTTAATTTGATTCTCCCTCGTAATTATGCGACTGCATACGTAAAATACCGGTTGAATTTTCTCATCCTTCTGATTGGTTACTAGGCTAACCTGCGTTGTACCCACATAATCCCATCTACCGCAGTAAATTAGAGTGGCACAATGCCGTCGTGTTTGGATGTATATGGATGTCTTCCACCTACCCTATCCTACAAGCAATACCCAAAATCTGCATTGTACATTACATTCTTTACCCTGCCCTTTCATTTGTATATTTAAAAAATTAAAATTGTCCCACATTTTCAAAGAAAGGTAGTTGCCATAATTTTCTCCAATCCCTAGCATAATATTTTACCTATAACGATGTCTAAAACTTCATTGTCTTACTTAATTACTTAATCAGGGCAAAAGACAATTCCTAAGCTAGCTAAAGGAATATTATATACTAGCATGTGCCCGCGGCTTCGCCCGCGATAATTATTTCAAAAATTAAAAATTAAGAGCATAATAGTAAAATCATTATATTTAATAACACTTAAATCACGTGGACTACATACCACAATTAGATAGCATCGTCTGGTAAAAGCGACCTCAGATTCGAGTTTCTTGGCCCAGAAAACCTGTGTATAGTGAGATTCGTCCAAATAAAACAACGTTTGACCATATTTAGGTTTTAAAACATTCAAGCGATCGCGAAAGTTTTATTTTCAAGATATGACAAAAATAGCCAAAGCCAACTGTAATTGATTTGACATTGAAATGTATAACAGAAAACTTATGTTTTGAAAACGCAAAAAATGCACGTTTTTTGCCCGTTTTTCACTCATAACTCACGAACGAAAACTAAAATTAAAATTCCGGCTTCGAGGTGCATTTTCCGACCCTTCAGCCCACCTATGTTTAAAATTTCAGATCTCTGCGTTCAGTAGATTTCGCTGGACATCGAGGACAATTCCTTTTATTAATATAGATAATATGAATTATAATGATACCTTCTCTAATTTGTCAAACATCCATTTAATTTAATCCAAACCCACCTATACCATTGGCAACAATATGTTCTGTGAATTTGTTTCGATAATTCTATGCAAAAAGGGATTAAGTATTTTCAAAAACATTTAATTTTTGGCATTTAGAATCAGAATTTTTCGAAATCCTTTCTTATTGAGCACCTACATTATGAAACGAAGGTACGTTCAAAATTCCAAGTCCCTACCTGTTATAGTTTAGGCTCTACGTTGATTCCTGTCAGTCAGGACAAAGCCTTTTATATATATAGAGATTTTATGTTGCCTGGTGATTCATTGCCGCGCTTACATGAGCCCGCCATTCAACCCGATTTTATGCTAACCCCATCCAACCCTCACTCCCAAGTATCTTACATCCATTCTAATATTGTCCTCGCACGCACATCTAGGTCTTCCAAGTGATCTTTTTCCCTTGGGGTCTTCTAGTCAATATTTTTAGATGTGTCTTTTCTCCCCCATGTGCTCAACATGTCCAGTTCATTTCATCCTCTGTGATTTAATTACCCTTACTATGTCCCGTACGTAAAAATCCTGGGCACGGAGTCCTCCGGGAGGGACTTTAAGCTGGGGGTCCCGTGTCGTAGATTTACGGCACCTAAAAGAACTCCAAGCCTAAATTACAGCCTCTGGACAAAATTTCTCGGCCCTTTCACGTCCAAGAAATACTTAGTTTCCAGAGGGGGGTTGCGAGGCGATGGGCTTACCACCTGTCCCTCTACCCTCTCTCGGAAAATAAGCATATCAAAATTAGTATAGGTAATGAAACCTCCGCTTGGAGGCCCCTTCGCCCCACCTGGGGATCATAGGGTACCAGACCAGACAGACTATGTCCCGTGAAGAGTACAGGTTAAGAAACTCGATTCTGGATTCTGTCACTGTAAATCTTATGGTCTATAGACCGTAAATAAATCACTGTTATCACCATTATTATCATTATTATTAATGTTATCATCATCATTATCATTAGCATCAGGTCACAATGTCCACGCCTAGCGTGATGTCTTGCAATTCGTACACCTAAGGGACTGGGTGTGTTATGCATGTCACATGCTGTCTGCGGTAAAGCGTTGTCATAGATACTGTCATTTATTTACTGTAAAATTCTGGTATGCATTGTATACCCAGTCTGCATATTGAAAGCTTCCGTATTTTTAAATGTTATACCCTTTAGTCATTAATCACAAGTAATATTGCTGAATGAGCAAAACTCATTCCCAGAAGGGGATGCGGGCCTAATTTGGGGAACCAGTTGTGTACACAATATACTTTACAGTGCAACACAATTATATTTAACTGTATCTATTTATGCCTATACTGTACCTGTATGATAATAAAAAGTAACGTTTTCATTTTATGAACTACCAGCAGATGTCAGCGGCTTCGCCCGTGATTATTAATTCAATCGCTAGATTTTTAAATCATTTTAAAGCATAATTATTAAAATATTAAACGACGAGCTTCATAACCTGTACTCGTCACCGGATATAGTGAAGGTACAATAACAGTTGAAAACTGCATAACGACTGCATAAATCACTAATTAATGTGTCTCATAGTACTGCATATAACCCGGCCGCGGTCGATGGATTTTTCAGGACGTAAAAATCCTGGGCACGGAGTCCTCCGGGAGGGACTTTAAGCTGGGGGTCCCGTGTCGTAGATTTACGGCACGTAAAAGAACTCAAAGCCTAAATTAGAGCCTCTGGACTAAATTTCTCGGCCCTTTCACGTCCAAGAATGACTTAGTTTCCAGAGGGGGGTTGCGAGGCGATGGGCTTACCACCTGTCCCTCTACCCTCTCTCGGAAAATAAGCATATCAAAATTAGTAGAGGTAATGAAACCTCCGCTTGGAGGAGGCCCCTTCGCCCCACCTGGGGATCATAGGGTACCAGATACAGATACAGATAGTACTGCATATGACATAACTTCTCTGTCAGTGAGGTAGACCATTAAGGGCAATCAGTCATAGGAGAGAGGTTTCATCTGACTCTGTGAAGTGAATTCTGGCTTAGCTCAGTTGGTAGAGCGTTGGCACTAATAGCCAAAGCTCTTGGGTTCAAATCCCAGTGTCAGAGGAATTTTTCTTCTATAATATGCCAGGCTCTAATGAAGTTTTAATTTTGTACATGAGGTGCTTAGCCTATGCCAAGAGCTCAAAGTTTTATTTGAAACATTTAAGCAGAAATTCGCAGAAGAATGTTTTCAAGCTAAACACATTCTTTCCACGTGTGTGAAGAATGTTTGCACCACTGCCTTCTAAACTGTATTAATCGTGTATACACTGCCTGTCCTATACGGCTAATTTTGCGTACTCGGCGACATTACAGATGGCAGCACCTTTCACACCCAGACTGCTTCTTGTTTTTTGCTACGACATTGTTGATTATGTAGTGCTGTCACCGCCGTCTCATAATCACTGCCTTCTTAACTGTATTACTCCTCGAGACGGCGGTGCTCATAATATAGTCTATCAATGCGTCTAATTAATTTACATTTATTTTAATTATTGCTCCAAAATTCCATTTCAAGGTAAGTGTCATATACTGGAATAATATTACGTTCTAAACAAATAACACAAGTATCTGTGTCTGTTTAATACTTATTTTGATTAGTGATTGCTGCAATCTGGGTGTGAACTGTGTCGCCTCTACTGGATAAATTAGGCAATTTAACAATACTCTGAACTCCATGTTAAAATAAAGCATAGGACAGGCAGTGTAATTCTCGAGACGGCGGTGGTTTGCACATTCTAGTATCATGTATACAATTATTTTTCACTCGCTACCACAAGAATTTAATCTTCGCCAGGAACTTGCGTCGTTATGTTGCATGTTGAGGTAATATTTTTCACTCTCTCATTCTCTCGCTTCTTTCTTCTGAACGTGTTATTTCGGTCTTAAACTACACTTATTAAGTTTCCCTGCCAACAATCCGAAGTTGTTCATTCTTTTTATTTAATTTTCTCTCCGGAGATTTCTGAAATATTTTATTGTTCCAACTTTCTTTTACCGTGTGGTCCAGAAGTTAGGACGGGATGAAGTTGCGTGATAAGAATGTAGATAGACTTTTCCCTTACATACAACTACAGATTAGAGAGTTGGTTGGCTATACTGACTGTTGGTTTTCAAATTTTTCCTCTTTCATAGACACAAGTTACTTAGGCTTTTTGTATAATGAAAGGTCCACCTATACCACACCACATCACATTTATATTTTTTGTGGTATAGGTGGACCTTTCATTATACAAAAAGCCTTTAGCTACCGCAAACGGAAAATGAAATTCATTAACAACAAATTACTTAGCCTGGAATTTATAAAAGATATGTACATTGAATCAGGCTCATGTCAGGGGTGGGCTAGAGGGGCTGCTGCCCATCCCAAACTTTTTTTTACCCCTCTAGAATTTTGGCATTTAAAATAATAAAGACCTATTCAAGCAGTACTTCGGAAATTTTCTTTAAATAGCCTTTGAAATATACAGTACATCAGCTTTTATTTTTGATATTGTTTTTTCTGACTTAGACCACGACAGTAAGTACGAGGTCCGTCCATAAAGTAAGTTTCCCAGGGTCCGTTTAAAGAAACAAAACACAGTTTCGTGGAAATATGTATTGCAACAGATACAGCAAGTGTCAGTTATTTTTCAACATATTCGCCACCGGAATTGAGACATTTGTCATACCGTGGGACCAACTTTTGAACACTTGTGTCGTAGAAATCTACCACCTGAGATTTGAACCACTGTGTCACAATCATCTCCGCTTCTCTGTCATTCTCTGTCATTTATCGAGGCGTAGGAAAAGATGGAAATCATTGGGAGCGAGGTCCGGACTGTAGGGTGGATGTTGAAACGTCTCCTAACCGAACTATTGCAGGAGACTTGCAGGGAGATGTTGAGATAAGTAAATTACACTGGGGGAAAAAATGGCTCTCCTGAAAAATATTCTTTTACTTATAGGCCTACTCTTTTGCCTTAACAATCCAGAAGGAAACTGTCAAGATAAAAGAGTGTAGGTCAAAAACAGTTAAAATGAGATAATGTGTAAATAAAAGTCTCTCCTGAAAAATAACATGTTTCGACTTATACTCTTTTCCCTTAACAGTCAAGAATTGCAACACAACCACCGGGTTGTTGATCCACTTGCAGTGTGACAAAATCTCTATATATATAAAAGGCTTTGTCCTGACTGACTGAATGAATGACTGACTGACTGATTGACTGAATGACAGGAATCAACGTACAGCCTAAACTATAACAGGTAGAGACTTGGAATTTTGACAGTACCTTCGTTTCATAATGTAGGTGCTCACTAAGAAAGGATTTTGAAAAATTCTGATTCTAAATGCCAAAAATTAAATGTTTTTGAAAATACTTAATCCCTTTTTACATAGAATTATCAATTCCAAATCACAGAATATATTGTTTCCAAATTGTATCAGGTGGGCTTGGAAAAAACAATTGAAATGCACTTTTGACAAATAAGAGAAGTTATCAAAATAATTCATGTTATAAATAAATATTACAGAATGAAATCCACTAAAATAATGGAATCACATAACTTTCTCTACCCTGGACATAGAGAAAACAAAACGAGGTATGGTAATGTGTATATTATTATATTATATCGCAGGTTTTTGGAGAGAAAAGTATGAAAGTGATAATGCTTTATGGTAACATAAGAGTGGGAAATTTCCCGCCTCGATATTACAATTTTATGTTACAGGAATTTCTGTTTCTTCTTATTTAAACCTCTACCAGGCTTGCTGTGCACTGTACAAGCGATGGGATGCAACATTCTAGATCCTCTATGAGCCATAAAAACTATATCAAGCGTTTTCTGAGGGAATAGTTTGAGTGTAATAAGTCGTTCTTCCTATTTCAAATTATAAATGCCTATATAAGGACCTAGAATTTAAAATTTAAAATCCTTCATAAGCTAATTTCCAATTACAAAATACAAAACCCGGGCGACGCCGGGTCTTTTAAGCTAGTAAATAATAAAGCAAAAAATATCCACGAGAGATAGAGCATATGAGTGTGTCATAAATGTCATAATATATTTCTCGAATTGCACAAAATAAGCACAATTTTATTTCGGAACTAGCTTAAAAGGCCCCGCGTCGATCGGGTTTTGTATTTTGTAAATTCGAAAAAAAAAAACTTATGAAGGACTTTTGGTTTTCACACTCTAGGTCTTTAAAAAGGTATTTAGAATTTGAAATGAAGAACGATTATCAAACTCAAACTATTCCCTCAGAAAACGCTAGATATAGCTTTTTATAGCTTATAGCAGATCCCCGCGGCTTCGCGCACGATAATTATTCGGAAGATTAAAAATTAAGAGCAAAATAATTAAAATATTATATTTATTAACACTTTGCACAGAAAACATTCATAGGTCTAAACTAAACGATTGATAGGCCTAATTAATTAAACAGCTTGTAAATCCGGCTTTGAAGTGAATACCACGATTATATAGCGCAGCATGGGAAAAATAACCTCAAATTCGAGTTCCCTGGCCCAGAAAAACCCTGCATAGTGAGTTTCGTCAAAATCGAACAATGAAGACCCATTTAGGCCTATATTCATTATCCTTCTTCCGTCTATAGATCGTCCCAACCTTAAATGACAGTATTGAGTTAAATGTAGTATTTGGATCTCACTTGCACTCGTACGTTCTGCAATTAGCTTCGTCCTTTTCTATCCCGACAATGTTGCCAATTTTTCGAATTGATAAATGTAATAATGTGATTGCGAGATCTTATAGAGAATTTTCCGCTCTTTCTCATGGTGTCAATTGTGAAGTCATAAATAATTAATATGAGGCCTGTTTTTCACAATTACGTTATTTTGGCGGAAATCCATATTTTTTCAGATGAATAACTTATCACGCGATAGACAAAAAACCAATAATCGAAACCGACCAAGAATTTTTTCTTGGATTGCCTGATGTTTATAGAAAATACTCTCTTTCCCTTGGCAATAAATTTTACATAAGAAGAAAGCTATATTTTTTTTATTAAGTGCTGCTTGAAAAATTTCGGATGCTAACACAAAAAAGTTAGGTAGCGAGTAACTTACTTTGTTTTTTATTTTACGTTGGTGACTAAGCGAGAAGAAATGTTTATAGATGTCTGAAAAAGTTTTTAAAACAAACCAGACCTCTGTATCTTGTAGCATTAATAAATTATCACAGTTTTCCTGAGCTCACCATTCAGGACTTCATCATTCAACGCGGTAGACATTTTGTTTACTCAGATGTTTCTAAGATTATTGTATCTTCTTCAGAGCTCAGTTCTATAATATTAGTTGCATAGTGAAGTTTAACTTGTGGTGAAGTGGAACGTGTGTTTAAAAAAATTAAATTTTATCTTTATTAACATTTTATATTAATTATGAATAGAGGAGCTAGAAAGCGTAGTGTTGGCAAATTGCACAGTAAAGAGCGAACTATAGTATTAAATATACTTCATTATTTCTTGAAGAAAATGAACGTTACGCAGGCAATTAAAGAGACAGCAGAAGCTACCGGGTGTTCAGAAAGTTTACTGTATAGAATAAGAAAAGAAAAAACGAAAGGCCCTCTGAGAATGAATAATACCACTCTCTGAGGATAGTGAACAGGCCTAAAGGTATGTAATGTATTTTAACTACTAATTCCCTTTATAATTATATTCTTGAAAATTATAACACAATAATAGTAATAATAATAGCAATAATAATAATGATAACAATAATAATAATAATAATAATAATAATAATAATAATAATGATGAAAAATAATATTATCGAAATGAAATTTAATATTAAATTTAACATTTATAAATTATTAGCTTAAAGGACCCGGCGTCACCTGGTTTTGTATTTTACTTGTACTTCGAAGTCAATTTAGGAGGAAGCCTTTTTAATTTTCAAAATTTAGGCCCTAGAGAAAGCACAACTTGTCACACTCAAGGACCCTATTACTTCTAAAGACCATGGATGGTGGGGTTGAGGTAAGAAGAGACAGAAATTCCTATTAATCTTTCTTTTCTGTGTGTCAAGTCGTAAAATGAGCCAAAAGAATGTAGATTTAAACGTCATTTAATAGGGATTAAAACATTTAAGGGACTTTTTTTTTCCCAAATTTAGTTTTACCTAAGTTTTTCTCCTGGTTCTGTTAGCTCTGTGTAAAGTCTGGTAAAAATTGATCAGAGAATTTAGATTTAAATAACATTTATATAATAGGGGTTGCAACATTTAAGGAGTGGTTTCATCCAAATAAACTTTGGTTAAAATTTCTCTTGATTCAATAGGTTCTTGGTATAAAGTCTGATAAAATTGGTCAAAGGATGTAGATAAATATATATCACAAAATAAGGGTGAAAGATCTAAAATGTGGTTTGTTCCAAAGTTAGTTTTCCTACCATTTTCTCCTGATTCTATACGTTCTGTGTACAAAGTCTGTTAGAAACACGTCAAGAATGTAAATGTGAATTTTGGTGGTGTAATAGGGGTAGAAACATTTAAGGGGTAGCTTCTTCCAAAATTAACTTCGCCTAATTTTTCTCTTGTTTTTATAGGGTCTGGGTGTAAAGTTTGGTAAAAATCGTTCAAAGAATGCAGACTAGTAAAAAGATCACAAAGTAGGGATTTAAAATTTCGCAAGGGGTGTTTTTTTCGTGAATGATTGTCTCGTAGAATTTTTACTTCATTCCACAGGGTACATGTGTAACATTTTGTAGACATTGGTCAGAAAATGTAGATTTGTGGGCCTATAGAGAAAATATTACTCATGGGGGTTGAAAATAAGGGACGGAGGGTGTGCCGTCGTTCTATCTGCAGGGCAAGATTTACATTAATTATTATGTACAAGAAACAAATTTCGAGGTTTTCACGAGGTTTAAGAGCTTTTTCACATCATGTGCCGGGCCTTGTAATGTGAGTAGATCTGGCATCAGTGCGCTGCATAAGACCAATACTGTTTTTTAAGGTTGGGACGGTCTATAGGGTGAAAACTTCAGATGTCTGCGTGCTTTGACATTACAAGCAATGAATCGACCAGGGTGGGCTTACAAAATTCAAGCAATCGCGGTGCTTTTATTTCCAAGGTATGACGAAAGTAGGCAAAGCCATCGGCAATTGATATGACAATTGAAATGTATTACTGAAAACTGATGTTTCGAAAGCGCAAAAAATGTACGTTTTCTTCCTGTTTTTCACTTATAACTCGCGAACGAAAGCTAAAATTAAAAATGTACTATGTCAGAAACCTTCGCGGGAGTGTACTCAACTTCCAAAAGTTTCATAGCGATCGGATGAATGGTGTAGTAATGCATAAAGGACAAACAGACATACATTCGTATGTATATAGATAAGGGATATGTCGGTATTATCGCCGCACTCATAACGTTGACGGGCGGCTCGCTTTGTTCTCATATTACAATGCTTGTTGTTACTGTAAAAGGTTTTCTCAAAAGAAACCGCTGACTGAATTCGTGTTGCCAATTCTCTCATTGCTCAATGTCATTGCCACGTAAGTGTTTTGATGCATCTACATCTTCCCGCTCTGTTTACTAACACTGTGCAGTATGGCAACTACTCCAAGCGGCGGCGACTTCTTTGATGTTAACTGTCAACGAATTGAGTGCGGCGATAATATTATTCATTACACCCTGTGTGTAAACAAACACACAGCCCTCTGTTTATACTGTGAAGTCCCTTTCCGTACACAGAAAGGTAATTCTTTTCATACCCTGTACAAACATTGCAAGCTTGATGCGTAAACCGAGTTTTCATAAAAGGATTTTTTTTTAATTCAAAGGCGATGCTACAGTAGCTATTCGTATGCGAGATATGTGCTTAGCTGTCACCATTTGCTTGTTTTGTTTTCCTCCAGTTGTATATTCCATCAGTTCATTCGCATCATAAATATCAAGGAAAGGTGTTAAATATCTCAAGCGCTTGAATACAGAGCGTAAGGATATTTTCGACTTCGAGTTTGCAGTCCAGGAAAATATGGCGTTGCCATCGAAACCCTATCGTCTTTACAGTAGACCTTATATCATTCAGTTTATAACGTATTTAATATTTTATTACCTCTGTTGAGATAGCTGCACAGGAGCGAATCGATTCTGCGAATACCGGGGCTCGAGATGTATCGAATTCCACAGTATGGCAGCATCAAAGCGATTTAATGTAGGTGTCACTTTGTATGCTGAGTGGATAGAAACTGATATTGTGTTTACGCTTAGGGCTGGAACTTGACGCGTAAATAGGGTGTTTTGTTCGACCATACTATAATACGCTTATTACATGTGAAGTAGGCCTAATAGTATCATAATGACGTCCATTAAAGTACAGCTTGTCATAATAACACTGGTGTGGTATCGAGTAATATCGTATATGGAACAATCATTGAAGATTTGAAAGCAGCAAATTAAACTGCGTAATACATAACCTATACCAGGGTGTTCGGAAATTCATATTACTAACTTCTAGGGCTAGTAGAGGGGACTTAGTAGACAATATTTCGAATAAGAACCCATCTCCGGAAACGTACCGTTTCCATGCTACAGCCATTACAATGTGTCGGATTTGCCGGTGATTTTTTGCAACTGGAGAGGCAGTACATGACGTCAGAAGAGCACCATGTGAAATGAGGTGTGACGTAAGGTACAGAAGTAAATGACGTTTGACTCATTACAGATGAAAGTCAAAGTTTTTGGTAACAATACCAAAGTAACAAAAAAACTTTCATTGATTACAATAACACTTGTGTCGACAGTGGAAAAAAAAAATTGTTTCTATATTCTGCACTGGATGTGTCCCATACGAAACTGCTCACTACAAAAGAGGCTATATGTGACGACCACCAACGTCGTAGCAAACATTGTACCGACGAATCATGTTCCGGTACACTCGTTCCATCACACCGGGTGTCCCGTTAATCTCTTGTGCAGCGACCATCAATAGTGCCAGCAGTTCTTCCTTGGTCTCTACAGGATATAATCTGCAAAACAACATCGGCAAATCCGACACATTGTATGTTTCCGTACATGGGTTCTTATTCGAAATATTGTCTGCTAAGTCCCCTCTACTAGCTCTAGAAGTTTGTAATATGAATTTCCGCACACTCTGTATTTAAAATAAAATCAATTCTGTTCGTCTTTATTTTTATAATACACTAAACTTACTTAATTTCGTCTTTTAAAAGCCCGTTGGTTGGATGTCAAAAGGCCTAGAGCAGCTTCGAGTTCCCCGTACGCAATAATCTGTCATATAGGCCATCGCAGAAGATAACTCCAAGAGCTTACAACAGTTCATTGCTGAGGTCAGCGTATCCGCCTTTTTTATGAATCTCAAACCCGAAAACTAAACATTTAATAGCTCAAACAGAAACAGTCGGAGGCAACTTCCTTCGCTCTTTTTATAAGCATACTCTGTCTTGATAAATTCCTTTGCATCATAACGTAGGCCTACTATTCCTCACGTAATTAACGTAATGAACGTAAAATACGTAAAACTCTTACGACCTTTAACTTAGTTCCATTTTTTTTTTCACACACTAGAACTAGAATTGACCGCCGTATGGTCTTGTGGTTAGCATTGCTGACTACAGTTCCGTCGGGCCGGGTTCGATCCCCGGTACCTCCTCGAATTTTTCTGAGGTGGGGAGATCTGGAATGGGATGCACTCAGCCTCGTGATTCAAATTGAGGAGCTACTTGATAGAGAAGTAGCGGCTCTGGTCATGGATGCCACCATTAACGACCGTGGGTGTCGGTATGCTGACCACATGCCCCCAATCTTGCCATCTGCCTATGGTAGATGACGCAGTGGTCGGGTGGTAGGCCTTATCCCTTCAGGGATGTAGCGCCAAGGAGTTTTAGAACTAGAATTGGAACCAGCTGATGCCTAACAACAATAAAAATTACAAGCTTGCTCGTTTATCTTACAATATGCTTTCTAGGGCTGCAAGGATGCAATTTTATCTTATAAAATGTCAGCTCGTTACTGAACACGTAAAGGCATCAAACGTGCATTGATTAATATTTTATTATTTTATACAACATAACTTTTTAGAAATTGAAATAGTATAAATGTGCATTTCGATTCGGTGGAAGTCAGTTCGCGTGATTTTATTGTATTTTGATGTTAACAATCTACGACGACGACCTTCATCTTGTGATATGCACTATTGGTAGCATTGGTAACTCGTATCGATGCATTCATTTAGTATGCCGTGATCTCAGCGGGTAGAATATTGACAAGTAAGAAAATTGTTTTATTTACAAAACCCGTTACATTTTATTCATGGAATTGTCTTAATAAATCCTACATGTGATTTTATCAGATAAATTTGCTCGAACTTCGTTCCCGCAAACATATCGATAAACTCGTAATCTCTCGTGGGATTATCTATTACGTCATATACAGTACTGTGAGGCACACTAATTAGTGGTTTTGTGACCGGGTTTCCACTGTTATTGTACAATTACATTTAAGACGGAGATATATATATTCATGAACGCAGAATATTGTCACTGTTAGGAATTTCTGAGATTATTATAAAGAGTAATAAGTCATAAAAAAGAGATTCCAACTGGGTTGTGAATCGAACTCTGGCTCTCTTAGTTGGTAGAGCAGCGGCACGGAAAGCCGATGGTCATGAGTTCGATTCCCAGTGTCAAAGGAATTTTTCTCCTATAATGTTATCATGTAATGTCTAACACAGACAATATTCTCTGCTTCATGAATACATATTTCCATCTTCATACGGAGACAATTAATTGAAAGAAGAATGCTTTTAATCCGCTAAGTAAAATACAATAAAATTGTATTATTATTATTATTATTATTATTATTATTATTATTATTATCATTATTATTATTATCATTATTATTATTATTTTTTTGTATTATTATTTATTTATTTATTTTTTTAAAGATGGCTTTAATGGGCATGCCCCATCGCAATAGCGACACTACATACCTAGTATTACCTACAATGATTTTGTTTTTATAACAACTTAACTTACATATACTTAGAACTTATTCTCTATTGAATTACTCCCAGTTTATTGTCAATTTAACACTAAATAACTTCACTGTTTTACTTTCACTGACTTGATATCGACACTTATCATATATTATTTTAGTGCACCCAAGTTTATACTCTGAATGAATAATTTAAATGTTCTTAGATGACTTTTGAACAATATTATTATTATTATTATTATTATTATTATTATTATTATTATTATTATTATTATTATTATTATTATTATAACGACTGAGGTCCGGCTAATGCCCAAGTTCCGCCATTCGATATTCGATGGCCTGAGTTGTGAGATTCAGTGCTCCACTAGAGATCAGTGGATGTGGCTTGACAGCTAGTGAGGAAATGAGATACGTGAGCTTAGCAAACTTGACAATATTCCACTTCAGTCAATCTGGTAGCTATCACGTTCGGCTGGATAATGATGGTGTCACATGTCGACTCCTCCATCACTTTAACAATTCTGAAAACTTTATCAGAGCTCATCCAGTACCAAGTTCAGACGTGACTTCATATGTGACCATCCCAGGGAAACCCGACCGTAAATCGGTCAACATGTTTCCGCATAACAGTATAAAACAATTGTCAGAGTGAAAAAGTTTAGATTTTGTTGCCATCTATTGGTTGCACTCTTGTACTACATTCTCTGATCACAATACACATAAAGACAACATAGTATTTTCATAGGTAATCCCACAAGAGTTTACAATTTTATCGATAGATATGCGCAGCAGGAGCGAATTTATCTGATAAAACTCATCAACTCGAGTTGGATTTATTAAGAGTATTCCTTGTATAAAAATGTAACGGGTTATACAAATAATAATTACTTTCGTGATTTTTATATAAAAACAAAACCAACAGTTGCGAGATCACGGCATGCTATGAATCAACCATTTTTGAATCGATTCGTGTTACCATGTTGTGGCCAGTGCTACCAATTGTGCATATAAGAGATAGTTAACTGAATTCAGGTAAGCTGACAACAGAACAATAAAAATACACGAGCTGGTTTGCACCGAATCTAAATTGTGTTTTTAACTTCCAAACAAGTTGTGTTGTACAAAATAATCTGTTTTCATGCTGCATAATGGTAGCATGTGACGTATCAATCTCGGGACATTGATGCTTACGTGTCCAGTAACGAGCAGACGATTTTATCGGTAAAACCCCACCCTCATATTAATAGCAAGCATTTTATAAGATAAACAGTCGTGATTGGTGTATATCCGAGGAATTACTAAACGTTATTGGTCAATATCAAACACACGGCATATGAGTGGAATAGTCAATTTAAAAAGAGGTTTGCACTTTTAGAAACCTTCCATAAGTCGCAATGGAAATTTAACATGATCCTCAATGTTTTCTTGATTAATTTTAATGGGGAAAAAGCATTAAATACGGGCAAAAGAAACACTTGCTGTGCTGTAATAACGTAGTTGGACATTCTGTTAGTGTGTGTGACAGACTTTGAGCATGGTATTACAAATTTGTGAAACTACTGTTTAAACCATGGAAAAGTTTCTTATCTTTTGAGATAAATAGCCATAAATTATACTTTATGAACAGTAAAGTTTCAAAGGCCATGAAAACAAATTTTTGAGCTGTAGGTATAATTATTTTTTTATAATGCGCAGAATTTTATGCTGAAGTTGTATCCATTCAAATAAGAACTGTTTGCCCGATTTATGGTCAGGTTTCCCGGACAGGATTACAAACTAACATCAGTTTAATCTTCTGTTTCAGGGATTTGGAAAAGCTGACCACGAAGTAACAGTCGGTCTGCTGAAGAAGAAATACCCTGACTACAACATTTCATGGAGTGACGAGGGTTGCTGAATATTTCCTGTGCGTGAATTCATAATAACTTACAATATGGTTTGATGTTACATTCACTTTAATTAGCTGTGTATTCCATTAGTTCTCCACTTTATTGTTTCTACCCTAGTCATGAAAAATTCATTGCGAAAACGTAATATAATTAGATAAAAGCTTTCTGGTTCAATCGTATCACTCTAATATGTATGGCATTAATTAGTTGATTGTGTTTTTTTATCTATGTTAATGTGTACAGTGTGTACATTCAATTAAGATAAATCTGTACTAACAACACCTTTTAGCATATACTCTATTAGTGAAAATTGTTAATGGCTAAGGGGTTGCTGTTTTAAAAATTATTAATATGTGTTTACGTGTTAAACGAATATGAAATAAATCACCTTTTTTCATCAGAATTTGTCAGTGAAATATGGTTTATTTTATACGAGGGTCATTTCAGAAGCCATGGTAACTATTATTTATCAGTCAATAAAGCTGAAGGAAACAAAAATCAGGATATACGATTGAAATTCGTTTGAATGTTCTCCATAATGCTGGTACTAAATTGGGATCCGGATACAAGGCTCTATGGGTAAGGGACATTGAAAAATGCGTAAAATAGATACCATTGTTTTATTCGTATTACATATGCACAAAACAGTACGCGTAATATCGTACTCTTACGAGCTAAAAACTTTCAAAATAATCCCCCAAGGCATCCACACATCTTTGCCAACGATGAGGAAGGCGCTGAATACCATCAGCTGCGTGTGATGCGTCTCGTATAAGTGCGTCAAAAATTACAGAATGTGAGGAAAGTATAAACAATTACTTAGAATAAAAAAAAATCTTGGGGATCATTATTATTTACAGTTAAAATTACAATGAAAATAACCACGTGCCTCATCACAAGAGATGTTGGAAATGTCCTCCTCTTGCATCCACACAATACTGGCACCATTTTAGGAAATTTTTTTCACGCGCATAAGTTCAGCTTCCGAGTCAGAGTTAATTTTTCTCTTGTGAAATTGTCTTTAAGTTCCTCTAAAAGTATGTGACTATTATTTATGGGGAAACTTGAAAAATAAAGTGTACAGGTCAATTTCCCAAACATTCTAAGAAAGAAAATTTCCTAAAAAGGTGCCAGTATTGTGTGGATGCAATAGGAGAACATTTTCAACATCTCTTGTGATGAGGTACGTGGTTATTTTCATCTGTAAATGTGAGAAGCTGAATCATTACACCGATCGCGGCTTTATTTGAGTAGATATGTCACCCGATCGCTCGGGAGTTGGAGCTCTGCCCGCCGCGACGCAGAAACCCGCATCATTCGCCAACTCTTGCGTGAGTCTCACTGTAGGTACCTATATTCTCAACAAGCAGGATTCAAACATGACCTCAAATCTTGCTCAAGTTCTTTGATCAAACTTAAATAAAAGAACTTTTACAGTGAAAATCCTCGATTAATATTCGAGCTACTATTTAAACTGTAATTCATACAATTGTGAATTTTCTAGTTTTTACTTCTGAAAAGGTACTGGTAATTAGTGATATGTATGAAAACGTGTGTCAGTTGTTATCCAGGTGGTAACTGGTGGTGACGCAGATTGATATGTGACTGTCGCATTTCCTGGAAACACATTTCATATCCATTACAACAGAGCCCCCAAGCAAGAAACTGATACTCTTCCACGTGCTCTTTGTCTCATTGTGTGAATATTACTTCAGAATTAAAAGCTTCATCTGCATATCACATTTCACTTCCCTGAAATTAACAAATGTAAGTAATATAGGCTAAGTGACATGAAATTAATAGCCTGTACAATATAAATTATCCAGTCCAGGTTAATTTATATTGTATAATATTTTATGTTACTTAGCCTATATTGCTTAAATGTATTAATTTCTTAGTTTTAGGTTTTAATTTTAATGCACATTATAATACAGGGTGTTAAGAATAACACCGACATTTTTACCTGTGTATAGAGGTGACACAGATAAGCAACTTTTATTATGAGATTTTTCTCTATGGATTCAATTTTTCCTGTTAGGCAAAAAATCTCCCAGGGCAGGGCAGCCACTGACTTCTGACATTTGAAAAAAATTCAAAACAAAGGAACTTCCTTGTTAACACTGGAGTTACGATTTAAAAAACTAATACAGTGGCGGTTAGTCTGTAAATTTGGCAGATAATGGAAATACTAAATTATGATATAGTTGTTGATGAATGATTAAGAATCAGGTTTTTATCGATCACTGGGAATGCATGAAGTTAATTTAATCAAAATGTTAACCCTATTTCGCTTCATTATTGACTTATGAGCACCAAATTGTAATGGTTTTAATGTCCTGTAGCATACACATTTTACGTCATAGAGCAAAACTCTCCCAATGAAAATTGCTTATCTATGTCCCCTTTATACACAGGTAAAGTATTTTGGTGTTATTCATTAACACCCTATTATAATTTTTATGATTAATATAATTTTTAATTCACTTTGTTTTCTCTTTTATATTATTAGCCTATTGGATGCATTTTTGTTTTATTGTTGGCAATTCCAATTTTATTATTATTATTAGTATTATTATTATTATTATTATTATTATTATTATTATTATCATTATTATTATTATTTACCATTATCATTGCTTTGATCCTGCGGAAAAGCTGTAAAATATCCAGGGGCCACCGAACGTAGGACATGCCTATGTTATTTGAGTTTTGCTCTGCTTTAGTCAAACAATAAATAAATAATATAATATAATCCACTCACCAGCTGAATCCATCGGCGAAAGCAGGTGACGCCATCTTGATATAGTAATGTCCACATTTAAAACACTCTACACTAAACAAACACTGGTCTTCTTCATTATCTTGATATAGTAAAGTCAAATATCACTTTTTACACTCAGATTTGATCACGACTGTCTCGGTTTGATGCCACGGCAGTGACCGTCTCAGTTTGACGCCACGGCTGCGACCGTCTTCGTTTGACGCCAAGAGAGCGACCGTCTCGGTTTAACACCTCTGTAGTGACCGTCTCCGTTTGACGCCAAGGCAGCGACCGTCTCAGTTTGACGCCTCGGCATTATGGAGTTCGATTGATAGAGTGTAGAGATGATGAAGTAGAACAACCCCTGGCACCTCTGCAGACTAGTCTAGCCACCAAATCTAGAACCTTAAGTTCGCTAATCTGAAGTCATGCCATGGGTACCTCAACCTACGGTCTCGAAATAGAATTGGAAGCTTTTTAGCGAATTTTATATAGTACAGACTTCAGCCTGTAAAACTGTTACCATCCGGAAGAAGACAATTTACAAAACCATATGAAACCGTACGAGTATAAATGAGCAACATGTCTAAGAGAACTAATATGAACCAGTTCATAAAAAAGAGTGCGTGGAACTCCACGCGACAGAAGTAAAACTTTATTATTTTTTTTTTTTTTTCAATTTTTTATTATTGGATTTTTCAATTTTGCATTATTGGACTTTTTAATATTGGGTTTTTGGACTTTTTAATTTTGGATTTTGGACTTTTTAATTTTGGATTTTTTAAATTTTCGATCTTTGAATTGTTTATTTTTTTAATTTTTAATTTTATTATTTATTAAATTTTGGATTTTTGGATGTTATAATTTTTAATTTTGTTTTTTTTAATCTTGGAAATTTGTATTTTTTATTTTTTTATTTTGGATTTCTGGATTTTTTAATTTCGGATCTTTGGATTTTTATTTTGGATTTTTTAAATGATGATTCTTTTAATTTTTTTGAATTTTTTAATTTTGTATTTCAGTCTTTTTAATTTTGGATTTTTAGGTTTTTTCAATTTTGGTATTTTCGATTTTTTAATTTATTATTTATTAAATTTTGGATTTTTGGATGTTTTAATTTTTAATTTTGTTTTTTTTTTAATTTTGGAAATTCGTATTTTTTAATTTTGGATATTTAATTTTGGATTTGCGCGGTAATGAACCTCCGGGTCCCATAAAATAGATAATATACTTTTAAATTGCTTAGGAGTTGTCTATTGCCATTGAGGAAGTAAGGTCTGAAAAATTTCCTTTGATTACTCCTAATCATTGAGTTGATTGTTTTCTGTGCAGTCCGCACCGAAACAAGTCGGTTTTGAGTGTAGTGTGACTGATTGTGACTGATTTCGTGACGGTTTTAGTGTGACTGATTTTCCCGATTTACCTTCTACCGCCACTAAAGAAGTTTTACTTCAAAAATGAACAACAAGGAGAGACAGATCTAACTTATTAAATAATGGAACAGAATGCAGGGAAAAACACTAGCAATAAACTGAAATAAAAGGAGGAATAGGGGTTAGAATGCTCACATTTGTTGTGTCCTTTAAGATGTAGTGTCGGGGTACGCCGTAGCGTAGTGGTTGAGGCGCTGCGCTACAAACCGGAAGGTCGCGGGTTCGATTCCCGATGATGTAGTTGAGATTTTTCAATTGGCCTGATCCTTCTGGTGGCACTATGGCCCTGGAGTCGACTCAGCCTCTAACAGAAATGAGTACCAGGAGCAATCCTGGGGGTAAAGGCGGCCGGTGCGTAAGGCTGACAACCTTACCACCTTAATGTGCCGAATGTTCAAAATCTGGGAGCCTCAACCTCCTGGAACCCTCTGGGCCTCCATGGCCTGTATAGGGATCACTTTACCTTTACCTTTAAGATGTAGTGGGGTAAAACCGATTATTTTTATTGTTGAGAATGACCAAAAATTATACTAGGATAGGATCCAATAGAAACCGAAGACAAATAACGAAAGTTGTGATGAATTCAGCATTCTTCACAGTTCACGACCACCTGGAAAGAAAGAAAAAATGTTATTTTGGACACATTTTTAATAAAATATTAAATATATACACATCATACTTTCTCCTTAACAGCTTCTGGATTTAAAGAATTAAATTCACTTAAATATCTTTCTCTGAAAGAATCTACAGAATTGAAATATTTGGGGATTATCATTGATCAACATTTGAAATGGGATAAACACATTTATTAATATATATATCTAATATATAAAATCGAAAGTGTGTATGTATGTTTGTTCCTTATACAAATCTACATTTCTTTACCAATTTACACGACATTTTGCACACATACCCAGTTAAGCCCGGGAAGTATAGCTGTCAACATTAAAATTGAAACAAATCAGTCCTTCCCTTGAAAATTATATAATTTCTGAGAATATTATGCAAAAAAAATGAAATCCCATTCAGTTGTCAAGACAACAGTGTATTGTTTACACAGTTCACATGGGGCTCTGGACACTACATAATAATTTATTGGACTTTAACGAATTCTGATGCTAACGTTTTGTGAAAATAATTCTTGAATAAAATCCACGAGAATAAAGCACATTGTAATGCAGTCACATAACTTTCTCTACCCTCGACACAAGAAATATTTTCTCACTTCACATTTTGATGTAGAATAAGAGGTCGTATTGCTGGGATAACTTAAGTGTGTGAGTATGCTATATCAGAAGTAGGTAAACAATCCTTTCCGCTTATACGTTATCCATAGCTGTATGCTTTGTATTAGTTGAGAAATAGGGATGTTTATCATAGGCCCTAAGCATGGGATGGAACATTTTGAGCCCTATGCACGCAGTATTTTATGTCCCGGGTTTTAGGGGAGGAAAGTATGAAAGTGATACTGCATTTCTCTTATTTCAGAACCGAAACGGTTGTATGGTAACATGAGAATGAGAAATAAAATTTTCCGTCAAGTCAACACAATCTTATTTAATTTGTGTTTCTTCTTATTTCAAATCCTCCCAAGCATGATGTGTAGAAGCAACGGAATGCAGCTTTCGACATCCTCTATGAGCCATAAAAAGCTATATCTAGCGTTTTCTGATGGAATAGTTTGAGTGTGATAAATCTTTTTCTTCATTTCAAGTTTTACATACATATTATATAAGCACCTAGAGTTTCAAAATCGAAAGTCCTCCAAAAGTTAATTTCAAATTACAAAATACAAAGCCCGGGCGACGCCGAGCCTTTTCAGCTAGTATGTAATAAAATTCTAAAACAAATTTATAAATCAGCGTAATTGTATGGCCACAAACACTCTATAAGAGTAGTTTGTTTAGCCCTAATATAATCCATTATTCAGTATGGTATTATTGAATGATGAAGCATTACTAAAAATATTCTTACTGCATTAACTTGATTACGAAAACCCATAATTAAAATATGCTTTAAAAATCGTGATTTTAATCTATTTAAAATTGAGCAAATTTATAGACACTCTTTATTAAAATTCTACCATAAAAATGATACAAAGTTCCTATCTATTCCACACGAACATAGCACTAGACTTAATAAAACTAATACTTAGGAAGAACCCAATTTTTTTCACTTCTGCTGGTCTGTAACATAGCTCTAGTTTCGATCCTCGTCTGTATAATTCTAAAATAAAATTATATCCAGGTTTAGCCACATGTAGTTATGGAGTCTAAATCTAGAATTAAAAAAAATCTATAAGCTACTAATTTTCATTCCTTTCATTTAGTTTTTGTTTGCCACTTGGTCTGCTCCGTCATCCTGGTGCTAATATCGCGATAACTAGAGAGAGGCATCTTTTTTATATGAAGCTTGAAAGATAGCTCGAATATATACAAATGTGTAGCATGATTTAATTGATTAAATAAAGGCAGTTTGTTTTTGTATTTTCGTCATTTTCAAGAGAAAGGTATTTTTTGGGCATTTTAGGTATTTAGGTATTTTAATAGCTTTTTAAATAAAGTGTTACGCTAATATCTTAATTTGTTTTTAAAATAAATCTATTAATTTAATTAAATGATATGTAAATCAAAATTTTTACCTATCTCTTCTGACAGATATTGAAATATGAACCTCTATTTTCCTGTGACGTTATTTTCTGCTTGCTTTAAAAATTTAATGATTTTTTTTATATTGTTTAAACTTTTTGTTTTAAAATATTTTATTAAGAGAAATTAAAAGTTTAAAAAACTTACTTATACACAATATTTTAAAAACTAAGGCCTTTACAGACAATCTGATTGGTAGTGTTATACGGACATTTCAAAGTACATTGTGAAAAAAATCAGAGCTTTATGTCTATTTTTGTGGCAGAAGATAGATTTTTAACGTGGCAAAATAACATGCAAAATGAAACTGAGAAAACAGACGAATAAAGTTTGCCTGAACTTGCAACGGAGTTTCAAAAAATGGTGCCAGCATCACCTGTTCCATGCGTACAAACGAGATAAAATTTTGCACAATTATACTTTAGGGAATACTTTTCAATTTGTTACACTAAAATAAAAAAAAGGGTGCATGGAACGCCACGCGACAGAAGTGAAACTTGTTTTAATTTTTGGATCTTTTCAATTTTAAATTATTGGATTTTTTAATTTTGGATTGTTGGATTTTTAAAATTTTGTACATCTTTTAATGTTTTAATTTTGGAATTTTGGGTGTTTAATTTTCGATTTTTTAAATTTTAGATAGTTGAATTCTTTATTTTTTGGATTTTCAATTTGTTATTTTTGGATTGTTTTATTTTTAAATTTTGGATGCTTCAATTTTGGATTTTTATTTTTTAAATTTTGAATTTTTGAATTTTTTGAATTTTTTAAATTTTTTATATTTAGATTTTTAATTATGGACTTTTTATTTTAAAAATTTTGATTTTTGGACTTTTTAATTTTGGATCTTTGAATTTTTAAATTTGGAATTTTGGTTTTTAATTTTGGATTTTCAAAATTTAGGATCTTTGAATTTTTTATTTTTTTGAGTTTTTAAATTTTGAATTTTGGATTTTTTATTTTTAATTTTTGGATTTTTTTTAAATTTTGGATAAGCCTAATCATTGAATTGATTGTTTTCTGTGCAGTCCGTTCCGCCACACCTCACTAATTTCGTGACGATTTTGAGTGTGACGCTAATTTCGTGACGATTTTGAGCGTTACACAAGCTCTCGATTCACCCCTACCACGGCTAAAGAAGTTTTACTTCAAAAATAGCATTTTTTTGGCCAAATTGGCTAAATCAACACTTGTGTCATCCCTTAAGTTCAAGGCTTCTTATTTACCAACTTTATAGAGACTCAAAATACTTTACTCTGGGTGGGAATGCACTAAATTAAACTGTATGAGAAGTTTTAGCATTTCCTTTGTAGTCATGCTCAGTAAGTGTGACATTGTAAGCTCTGACGTTCTATTCGCTTGAAATTCTTATTTCTCCTGGGGAACAAAGTGTTTCAGAACACGACAATCCTTTTCGGATTTTACACGCTCGTAAACTCGCAGAAAGCGGCAATTTTCTCACAGTCTCAAGCCTAGGAAGATCTCCCTTGCGAGGAAGGGGAAATTAAAGTAGCTGCACAGAGATGAAAGAACCAACGTCTGATAAACATTTAGAAATCTCTTTAGAAACTTTAAATTTTTATTTAAAAATGGAAATGCGAAGATTCGTCTGACATATTCATATTAGCACGCCGCTGTGGCATCGGGAATGCTTTCGCTCTCCTGGTCGGGGGTTTTCCTTCACCTATAAGGCGAATGTCAGGAAACTTTAGACCCTTGTGGTCCCCAGACATCAACTGAGCATCATCACTAGAGCAAGGCATTTGATGATTTTGCATCTTTTTTATGTGAAGGTTAAAAGATAGCTCGAATATGTATAAATTTATATCGTGAAATAATTGATTAAATAAGGGCAATTTGTTTTTGCATATTTTTTGCTTTATCTTGCATTTTTCGTCATTTTCAAGAGATATTATGTCATGTTTTGGCAATTTTTAGGTCAATTTTGGCGTTATTAGGTCATTATCAGCATTTTTAATTGTTTTTTTTTTCGGAATTTTAGGTCATGTTTCAATGGAGGTGGAGAGGAGCTTTTCCATGTACAAATCGTTACTTTCAGACAACAGACAATCGTTTTTATTTGAGAATCTTCATAGTTAATTTTAATTAAGGTTTGTTGTAACCACCATAGCAGTTTGTCTTGCAGCAATAAAGAATTATTGCTTCTTTCTTTTTAAAGGGAACATATTTCCTAGGGGCAATTTGGTGGGCAATGCAGTGTAGAAAGTTTTTTTTTCCCACTAAGGGTGTCCAAATGGCATAAATTTACTTACTTCTTTAGTATTAAAATAAGTGTGTTTTATATTGTAAATTCATATGTAACGCACTGTCATCCATTAAATTGCTTTTAGCAATTTATTACTTATTAGTAATAATGGTAAATTTATTGGTCTTTTTTTTAATTTTGTGTAATCTTTTTACTATTTTTAGGTCATAAATGCATTTTTTTATTTTGCATTTTTGTACTGTTTTATGGTCATTAAATGCCTTGCCCTAATCATCACCTTCATCACATCGATCTTGTTCAGTGAGTACGGTATGTGTTCGTGTAGTCTCGGCGGCGACCAAGCATCGGGCTGGGCCTTCTCTGGTCAAAAAAGTATGTCTTTGATCCAATGGCTAATCCCTCTCCCGACAAATAGTGATTTCTTATGGGCACTATAAACTGTTCTTACAAGGGGAGAGATAGGTGCTGGAACCCAGAACTAGCTACGAGTCTTTTTTTGTTTTTTAATGTAGGCCAAATATCTAATAAAGTAAATTAATAAAATGTGTCTTTTTTGTACTCTAATCTTGTTTTAATACAGCTGTGTTTATACTCATTTTAGCTGCGAGGCCATATCAGGAGTTCGGGATGTGTATCTACCATACAGTAGGGTAGCCCATGGAACTATTGATTGTCAATTTTTTTTATTATTGGTATATTTTTATGCAGTAAATTTCAACTGGTGTTAATTTAAATGGATATGATACAAGATGAAATGGTGAGGATGATTCATGATATGTAAATATCCAATTCGGCATTTGCCTTTATGACTAGGGAAACCGTGAAAAAAAAACCATGTCAAATTGGCCGGTCACGGGATTTCAACCGGGGACCTCCCGAAAGCGAGTCCAAGACGTTACCAACTCAGCCTCCTCGCTCGGTTCTTACCTATTGTTTTTATAATAATGTACAAATTAATTTTACTTTTGTCATTAACATTTCGTTTGGTTTTTGTGCTTTTGTTCATTATTATTTAACTTAAATAAATAGATAAAATAAAACTGAGAAAAAATTGCCATCAGGATAATATAATATCACCATTCTGGTTTTTAGCATAATAAGAAATGATTTTCACATTAAAGTAAACAGTCCGGCGCCGTGGATGAGTAAGTAGTGGTCTGTCTTCCACTCCCGGCGGTCCCGGTTCGATTTCCGGCCGGATTGGGGATTTTTCAGTAGGGTTTGGGTTCTAGACTGGGTGTGTGTGTCGTCCTTAAGGTTTAAGTGTTAGTTATGAGATTGGCGTACCCCGGAAACAAATCCCCTGAGAAAATCCCCTTAACCCTTTAATTGACAGACAATATGAAAATTTATGCCTGCTGGGTTGGCATTGCTGCATAGAGCAAGCACCTTTAATAACCCAAGTAACACATACCAACAATTCAGTGCATATTTTAACAGTTAAATGGCCGAGTTTTTCTCTTTTTTTTTTCTTTCTTCTTTTTTCTTGCTCATCTCTGGAGGGTGTTTCCTTAGAGCAACACTGCCAAATAAAGGGTTAAGGGATCACCAGGGACCGTTTCCATCCCGATGGACAGATAAACCCATGAGGAAAATTCCATAATGACTGTAGTTCTTTGTTGCATCACAGATTTTCCATTGTGTTACTTTTACGAAAGCCAGAATTTCCTTTACCCAGTTCTCGGAATACAAATTTTTTAAACTTTATTTTTTCCGATCTATTAAATTCTATTTAATACCGGTACTAATAATATTTTATACTCATACAGTCGTATTAAAAACATGATATTGAGAATTCACAGTAAAATTAAAACTGTTTTAGACCTTCTGTCATGTTCAGATTCACTTAAAGGATTTGTTTGGTTTCGTTTTGTATTAAAGGAATGCGGATGTGATATAAACTTGAATTTCTGTGAATGTAGCTTAGTAAAATATATTTACAAGTTTGATAGACACCGAGTCTTTAGATTAAGAATATATATTAATTTAATAGTCAAGAGATTTAGACAGATAAATTTTAATAATACGTTTTTAAACCAAAGTTAGTGAACAAAGAATAATTTTCGAAGCTCCTCCCCATCAACATATACCATGGTATTTATGCGTGCGTAAATTCGACGTTCCTATGAGTAGCAATACACAACCGTCGTTAAATGACAATGACTAACCAACTGAAGTTTACTTCCCCAGGCCTGTATTAGAACCTCGCTTGCTAAGCACCCGGTGGGGCCACTCCGGTTTACAGCTATTTAATGACTGCACCTTTGGACTCTGCTATGATTCAACAAGCCAAGTGTTTGTGCGCAGACGACAGTGAGATTAAGCGAATGACTGATGCAGTATGAAAGAGTGCCCAGGATGCATTTAGCGTTGTTTATCGTACTGCTGGTATCCATAGCAACGACATATGCAGCACTACAATGCAGAGATGAAGATAACAATCCTATTGACTGGTGAGTACTGTAATAATAGTACAGTAGTCTTAGTAAGTAAGTAAAGTGTTCCCTATTACAGGCCTTGGAGGCCCAGAGGGTTCCAGAAGGTTTGAGGCTCCCAGATTTTAGACATCGGCATATGAAGGTGGTAAGGTTGTCAGCCTTACGCACCGGCCGCCTTTACCCCCAGGATTGCTCCTGGTACTCATTTCTGTTAGAGGCTAATGATGGTTTATATTAGGCAGATAAAAGTTGAGGTTATGTGTGCATGTTATTTCGCTTACAAAATGTTACTTTTTAAACAGCAAAATTTGGCATTTCAAATAATATTCTTGTTCTCTTTATCTTCTGTTTCTCCAGTTCGATTTGAACCTCATATCGAAATAGGAAACGGCCACTTTCTTTCTTTTTCATCATCATCCTCTTATTTCTGACTTCCGTAATTCACTGTGAACATAATCGAACTTGGCTGTGATTTTCCAAACTTCCTTTTACTAAACAATCGAAGAGCTTACGACAAAACCAAACATAGTAAAAATAAATCTGATGTAAAATTCACATAACTTCCTCTGCCCAAACAAAAGTTAGCTTCTTAGTATAATATAATTATTATGTATGACATTCTCTTCATGTAACTTGGTTGTAAAAATTAAGAGAATGTCGAAGGATACGTAACCCAAATAAAATCTGATTAATTACTCTCGTTATTTCTTCACTTTAAGCATGGCCAATACATTTTTCTCACTTCATATTCTGATATAGAAAAGAGGCTATAACTACCCTTATGATTAATATGAAAAGATTCGTCCACCTGACCACAAACCACAATAGACCAAAGTTCAATGGATGCAACGTCACTACGCCCTATATTATTATAATATTAATTTGGATTTATGCACATGTACAAACCTATATAATGTCCTCCTATATGAATTTATAAAATCTTATAAAGTATTCAATATCTTGTTAGGTTTGAAATTTCACTAATGTTATAAAATATTTGTTTGGATATAAAATTATGTAGTCATATAAAATACACTTACATTTAGATAGCAATATGCTATATGTATCTAATTAAAACTTAACCATTAAAAACATATATACATTGATGCTGTGCACTGTAAGTTAATTTAAAAGCACACCGTTGTCATATGTTAAAATATGTACATTTATGCCGGAGAATATCTCAGCAATAGTCATTCATTAAAAGATAAAAATACACTTGAATACATGTAGATTAAAATAAGACAGTCTGTTGTCTATTTGATGAACACAGTAAAATTCTTCTGTAACCTTCTCAGCAAAGTCGTATAAAATTGTATTTTGAGTGCATTGAAGTTAGTATTTAAATAATTGTAAAAATAGTTGAATTGGAGGCGGCTTGTGAATGTGTTCCGTTGCATCAATTGGGCTGTTGGCTTCTGTTTATAAGGAGATGCGCATTTCGATCATAAGATCATCTTCAGTCCTGATTGTAATTTCCGATGTGTGGAAAGCTTGAGTACTACAATCAGGACTGAAGATGATCTTATGATCGAAATGCGCATCTCCTTATAAACAGAAGCCAACAGCCCAATTGATGCAACGGAACACATTCACAAGCCGCCTCCAATTCAACTATTTTTACAATTATTTAAATACTAACTTCAATGCACTCAAAATACAATTTTATACGACTTTGCTGAGAAGGTTACAGAAGAATTTTACTGTGTTCATCAAATAGACAACAGACTGTCTTATTTTAATCTACATGTATTCAAGTGTATTTTTATCTTTTAATGAATGACTATTGCTGAGATATTCTCCGGCATAAATGTACATATTTTAACATATGACAACGGTGTGCTTTTAAATTAACTTACAGTGCACAGCATCAATGTATATATGTTTTTAATGGTTAAGTTTTAATTAGATACATATAGCATATTGCTATCTAAATGTAAGTGTATTTTATATGACTACATAATTTTATATCCAAACAAATATTTTATAACATTAGTGAAATTTCAAACCTAACAAGATATTGAATACTTTATAAGATTTTATAAATTCATATAGGAGGACATTATATAGGTTTGTACATGTGCATAAATCCAAATTAATATTATAATAATATAGGGCGTAGTGACGTTGCATCCATTGAACTTTGGTCTATTGTGGTTTGTGGTCAGGTGGACGAATCTTTTCATATTAACAAATATTACCACAAACGGAAAGAAAAATGAAATTTATTAACTTTACCCTTATGATATTTTCCGAAAAAATGTTACAAATAAAAGTTTTAGTTCTTAATATAAACAGCCCATGTGTAACATTTAAACAAAATCGTAAGAGCTTTTTTCAATAAAATCGCGACAAACGAATTTTCTTGATGTAGAGTCCCCTGAAAAATAAAAGAAAGTCGTCACCTATCTTCGTGTCACATCCTCAGAAGGTACCTAACCCAATACAAAACTTTGTTTTCGTATGACTTTCCGTTACAAGAGGCCGTATTGCAAAGACAGCCTTCAGATATTTTTTTTCGAAAAAATGTTTCAAATAAAAGTTTTAGCTCTTGATATAACTAACCCATGTGCGGAATGTAAACAAAATCGTTAATGCCGTTTTCGAGAAAATCGCGAAAAACGAAAATTTCTTCATGTAAAGTCCCCTTAAAAATAAGAAAAACTTGTCGCCAATCTTCTTGTCACATCCTCAGAAGATACCTGGCCCAAATACAAAATGTTGTTTTCATACGAGTTTCCGGTCTGGAGCTAGGCTGTTCACAGGTAGGCCTCCACATCCACAAAGACAAACACACACAGACATGTTTCCAAAAATTGTATTTTTGGATTCACTGGACCTCAAAACTCGTATTTATTTTAAAAACTCAACTTCGAATTTGGGGGTCGAAAACAATTACCTATGTTACCTATGGTGCGGGCAGAGGAAATAATGATCCGCAGAAGCAAAAGACGTTCTTTCTTCCTTTGTTTCTCATAGGTGCCCTAGCCAAGGACCACTGTAATCAAGTTGTGCACTGGCTTTCTTAAAGATGCAGATCAGCTGGTGACAAACGGCTTGGGAACGTGTAAAGGATAACCAACATGTAAATAAAAATTTAACATAATTACTCCGACAGTTTTGTAAACCTCGGAAAAACCCCCCACCGGGAATCGAACCTTAGCCCGCTGGGCGAGGAAAGCGAATGCACCCCTTAAGTCATAACGGTGGACCAAGATGTCCCTCTGTGGAATATAATTCTGAGAATTATAAAACTAGAAACTTTTATTTTTAATTCTCGTCTTAATTTTCTTTGATTATTAATTTATTATTAAAGCGTAGGCCTATTATATACCGGTATTTCGAAATTATTAAAAACCTTAACTGTAATCTGAAGGTATTATAATATCTGAATGGTTAAACCCTGAATGGTGTCTTATGGAATGATAATTCTTTCACACTGCCACAGTGTAAAGGTGAAGCAGACTGAAAAATTCAATGTCATAGCCGGGATTTGAACCAGGATCCCTGGCTCTTCGGCTCGGCAAGAGCAGCGACACGGAGTGCCGAAGATTCTGGTTCAAATCTCGTCTATGGCATGGAATTTTTCAATCTGACTTCACCTTTCCATTGGTGTCATTAATTTATCTAAAAACCCAGTTTAAGTTACGAGAAAATTCGTTTTAAAATATGGCCCAGCGTCGCCCGAAACAGAAGTGCATGGAAAGAACTGGGACAACGACTAAAGAAGAGCAATGAACTGTAAAAATGACTATATCCTCAGTGAATTAACTCAAAGTACAGCCTCTCTCACGTGGAATAGCTCACCACGGGAGTTATTAGTATGAGCTTTCCCTCTTGTAGGAGGCCCTAGCCCTTTAGTTACACAGCGGGCTCATTCATTCATTCATTCATTCATTCAAATTACGAGAAATGAGCTTCAAACATACCGAAGAATAGGTGACAGAATTAAAAGCAAAGGAACAACTAAATCGACACATTCCTGTTTTTCATCACAACTCGAAAAGGATTGGAGATATTTTGGTATTCTTTTCACTAAATTAAAGAAGTAATCCCACTTAAAATTAAAAATAGTTTTTAAAATCATTATTTTAACCTCGGTGGTTATTATTTATAGTTATGGGGTAACAAATTACTTTTTCAAATAATCATATGCTTGCAACGTAAAAAGATCAGGTCTGGGATGCTTTCACCTTTCCAACCCCTGAATACTGACCTTTATAAACTGTGAGAGTTGATGAATATTCATGAATTTCCTGGCTTGTGGTGAGAAACCAAGCCATTTGCATTTTGTCTTACCCAGAAATATACAGTTATAGCAAGTCCTAGGTTGAGGGCATCGTTTTATCAACTTTTAAGTTGAGTTGCATACGTACGCTGCAGCATAAATGTAAATTATTTAAACGTAGGGGTTCAACTAAAGGAAGCTTTCTAGAAAACCCCTCTCATCTACTGAAACAGCTGGGTTATAAGGAAGGTTTACATCTCGTTCGTCTCAATATATTTCATTTTACTTATAATAAGAGGAAGTGTTTGTCTGTCAGTCTCTGTACGCGATGCCCAGCAAAATCTACTGAACGCAGAGATCTAAAATTTTAAACATAAATGGACTGAAGGGTGGGCGAATACACCTCGAAGCCGGAATTTTAATATTCGCTTTCGTTCGCGAGTTATGAGTGAAAAACGTGCAGACAACGTACATTTTTTGCGCTCTCGAACCATCAGTTTTCAGTAATACATTTCAATTGTTAAATCAATCGCAGGTGGCTTTGCCTATTTTTGTCATACCTTGGAAATAAAAGCTTCGCAATCGCTTGCATTTTGTAAGCCCACCCTGGTCGATTCATTTGTTTATAATGTCAAGGCACGCAGACATATTAAAATTTTCAACCTAGACGGAAGAGGGATAATGAATATACGCCTAAATGGGCAAACATTGTTCGATTTGTACGAAACTCACTATGCAGGAGTTTTCTGGGCCAGGGTACTCGAATCTGAGATTTTTTCGCATTGCGCTTTCTAATCGTCGAATTCACTTCAAAGCCGGATTTTTAGCTGTTTCATTAATTATTATTAATCTTTTAGTTTAGGCTTATGAATGTTTCACGTGCAAGTGTTAATAAATATATTTTTTAATTCTTTTGCTCTTAATTTTTAATCTTACAATTAAATATCGTGGGCGAAGCCGCGGGGATCTGCTAGTGTTGAATAAAAGTAAAATTTAACTATGGGCTTTTCCTTTCTATTTTTTTTTTTAACTGGGGGTTAGTTTATTTTCAAAGCTCTAACATAAACTTTACTCTTGTGTACGCGTATGTCACTGTGATAGGTATCTGTAATTTTGAATTGTGATGTGATGCATGAAGAAACCATATATTAAATCTTAACCTTTACATTCCAGAATTTATACAGTAATATATGCAATCATCAAATGAAATCATCAGTGGGATATAAGTTTAAAATCTATGGAGAGAATAGCAAGAGAATAACTAGTTCCTGTGGATTACGATCGTAACAAGAAGATAAAAATTCTCACAATTTTACATATAGCTTTACTCTGTAGATATTATATTTATGCTTTTATACAGTTTTTGAAGTAACGAATTTATATGTCGGTAGCAGTAAAAAGGTGTCAGAACTCAGGGCCTGTCAGGAAAAGCCCATGCAGCCTTCGTTTTTCTGTCTATCAACTATCAATTCCCCATTGTAGTCCAGGCAACGAACGAAAAGTAGAAAAAAAATCGTGTAGTTTTGAAATTTTGCAGAGTTGTCGGAGGGAGTGTTCTGAACAACATACTAAAAGTCCCCGAAGGTGGGGGGTGAGCGGGGGGCAGGGGGGGCCCGCAGAAGGTCCCTATTTTAGGTTTTTCGCTTATATCTAAACAATGGTGCATCGTAGAGGAAAAGTTGCTATATATAAAATTCAAGCTGATAAAATTTTCTACAAGTTTGACTATATACATTTCTTTCTATTCCCAATAGTTTTCGAGATATCCACCAGCGAAAATAACGAATTTTCGAAAAAAGCTCTTTCGCCTCGCGCTTTTCGACACACTTTGCCTTCTAGCGCTTCAGCCCTTAGGTATACAGCAATGTTATCATGAAAGAAGTTGTAGGCAAACACATTATCTTGAAAATGAGTAGTCATTTGTTACTTTGTCTTCAAATTTTCAAAAGTTATAACAATTTTAAGATTTGGTCAAATTTCGAGATTTCGAAAGAAAACCGTGTATCGCACTTTCTCTATATTTAGGGGTTATATCTTTGTACATAAGCTGTATATTGTGTATTTACATCATGAAACAAGTGGAGAAACATCACACAACCATTAAAGTTGAAATTATTAAAAATCCGATCACGGTACAAGCACAGTACATGTAATGGAAAATACATTATATTGCAGGCAAGAAAGGAAAAATAGGGACAAAGAAATCATGTAGTTTTGAAATTTGGCAGAGATGTGGGGGAAAGTGTCCTAAACAACAAAGTCCCCATGGATAGGGGGTGAGCGGGGGGTGGGGGGAACTTTTACCGGTAAATGTAATTTCCCTCAGTTTTCCCTAAATACACAAAAAGCTATGGGTTCTAGCAAAAAACAGTTTATGCACAAGATTTAACTACATAAAAGTTCTTATAAAATTTATCTGAATGATATTTCTGTAGAATTAATAGTTCAGGAAATAGAAGGATATGAAGTATGACACAGTTCTGGAAATTCTGTTTTACATACACCTGTATATTATATTTTTAACAAAAGAGAAGGCAGATGATCATTAAATTAGCAAGATGCCAAGCAAGCGAACTAGTTCTTAGAAAATATACTTACTAATGGTTAATGTTACATATAAAACTCATCACTATTATTATTAATAATATTCTTCTTGTAAAGCTGAGACGTTTTTTGTTTCGTTAAAAAATTACCGGTATTTTGAAAAATGGTAAGGAATTAGACAATTATATTTAAAGATTCTAAGAATAGCAGGCCTACCTATTACTTTAAATAAACGTTTACTTGTCTATGTGGCTCCTGAGAATATTTGCACATCATATTTTGTCACTGTGCAACTCGGTGTGGTGGAAGATATGGATCCAGTAAAGCTAGTATTAAATGCTCATCCGTTTGTGGAACCTGTCTTCATACAACAGTATACCATTAGAAGAAGAAGATGAATTTAAAATTGATGACGTCCAAGCAAAATAAGTTGATTAGGCACTCTTTAATTAATGTTATATATGTGTATAAATACTGAATGTTCGGTAGATAGAAAAATGTAACCCTAACTTATCATACGATGTACAGTACTAGGATTCCAGTATTGGAGACTGAAAAAATAGACAACTAAACATTTATTTAAAGTACTATGTAAGCCTATTAGGTCTTATAATTTCTAAATATTTACAATTTCTAACTATTTACATTTTTTCCAAATGATATTTTAAGCTAAAAATAGAACGGCTAATAGGCCTGGTTTATATTTCTTATAAAGTACACTCTTACCATGTGATTTTTGTAAGCTTTATAATAATAATAATAATTATTATTATTATTATTATATTTATTTTATGTGTGATGTTTACCTTTAGTACAAATATTATTCTAAGAACTAGTTTGCTTGCTTGACATCATGCTAATTTAATTAACATCTGATCTCATTTTTGTTAAAAAATATAATATATAGGTGTATGTAAAACAGAATTTCCAGAACTGTGTCATACTTCATATCCTTCTATTTCCTGAACTATTAATTCTACAGAAATATCATTCAGATAAATTTTATAAGAACTTTTATGTAGTTTAATTTTGTGCATAAAATGTTTTTTGCCAGAACCCATAGTTTTTGTGTATTTAGGGAAAACTGAGGGAAATTACATTTACCGGTAAAAGTTGCCCCCACCCCCCGCTCACCCCCTATCCATGGGGACTTTTACTATGTTGTTTAGGACACTTTCCCCCACATCTCTGCCAAATTTCAAAACTGCATGATTTTTTGTCCCTATTTTTCCTTTCTTGCCTGCAATATAATGTATTTTCCATTACATGTACTGTGCTTGTACCGTGATCGGATTTTTAATAATTTCTACTTTAATGGTTGTGTGATGTTTCTCCACTTGTTTCATGATGTAAATACACAATATACAGCTTATGTACAAAGATATAGTCTAACCCCTAAATATAGAGAAAGTGCGATATACGGTTTTCTTTCGAAATCTCGAAATTTGACCGAATCTTAAAATTGTTATAACTTTTGAACATTTGAAGACAAAGTAACAAATGACTACTCATTTTCAAGATAATATATTTGCCTACAACTTCTTTCATGATAACATTGCTGTATACCTAAGGGCTGAAGCGCTAGAAGGCAAAGTGTGTCGAAAAGCGCGAGGCGAAAGAGCTTTTTTCGAAAATTCGTTATTTTTGCTGGCGGATATCTCGAAAACTATTGGGAATAGAAAGAAATGTGTATAATCAAACTTGTAGTAAATCTTATCAGCTTGAATTTTGTATATAGCAACCTTTCCTCTACGATGCACCATTGTATAGATATAAGCGAAAAACCTAAAATAGGGACCTTCTGCGGGCCCCCCTGCCCCCCGCTCACCCCCCACCTTCGGGGACTTTTAGTATGTTGTTCAGGACACTCCCTCCGACAACTCTGCAAAATTTCAAAACTACACGATTTTTTTTTCTATTTGGTGTTTTTCGACGTTTATTGACTGGACTATTGATTTAGGACAGCGTTTCTCAACCTTTTTGAACCCGAGGACCTCTAAAATGTCAAAAAAAAATTTACGGGCCCCTAATTTTACGTCCCATTTTTAAAAGAAGGCCTATATTCTTAATATTTGGGGTATTAATTATATGTCATTATAACGAAATATGTGAAAAAATTTTACTTCTTTACTTTCCACTTGCGTTATGATATTTTTAAATTATGTCTGAGGACCATCTGCACCATCATCGCGGACCACCAGTGGTCCTCGGACCATAGGTTGAGAAACGCTGATTTAGGACATACAAGAAGGGAAAGCGGAGCATTAGAATAAGTGCGCCGAAAAGTTGTTGGGACCGGATATGGCTATGGTCGAGGGATCCGGCGGTGGTGGAGGGCCTATAAGAAGTCACTCTTTCATAAAAGCATTTACAACTACAATACTTTATATATTCGCGTATTCTTTCTACAAGTAATGCATTTAATATAAAAATATTCCTGAATTTTAATTTAAAGAAAAAATAATACGCCAGTATTTATATAATAGAATCCTACCCAGGTAATTTGAAATAATAAGATTCTGATTTTTTTCAAAACAGAACAGCTGTGAAAGTATTATGAATAAACAATAAATCAGTTTTCTACTAAGAATGTAACAAATAAATGGAACAGCAATTTGCAAGCGCGTTTAAGGGCATTGGAAACTGACCATACACAATCTTGTTTCCCTTAGTGCACTTGGCTTATGTAAAATTATTAGTTACTGGTACTTTGAAAACCCAGGCTTTTAAGCTATATTTCGAAAATTTTCAAATTTTTATCTTGCAGTAATTAAGTGTGTAAATTAATTGAATTTGAATTGAATTGAATAAGTGCCCTTTAGGCGGGAGGCGGGGTGGGAACGCCCCTAAGCACCGAAGCCGCAGGCTTATTGTACCTACCTCCGGGATGGAATGAGTTGCGTGCCCATAGACCGCCCAGGACTGCAGATCCCCCCGCAGGCCCCCACGGAGCTCCCCTACATCCAGCAAGCCTTATTACCATGCCACGTATGCGCCACCCCCTGCGGTCCCTCCAATTGGAGCCCCGACAGGTCCGCGACACACGCCACCCCCTTCGGTCCCTCCAACCGGAGCCCCGACAGGTCCGCGACACACACCACCAACAACCTCTTGACCACAAGCAGCGGGGAGGACGGGAGAGGCCCCCAAAGGGCGCTGACTGCCAAAGCAGGCCTGAAACCGGAAGTGGAAACGGGATGATGATGAAAAGGGGGAAAGGTGAGATGAAGTGGAGAGTGTTGGTGGAATGAGAGGGGGAAACGGGAGAACCCCGAGAAAAACCCCCAAGGCACGGCTTCGTCCACCACGAATGACACACCCGCCGGCCCCGAGATTTGAACTCAGGACCGCTAGCATGCCAGGCTCACGCGCTACAGCATGAGCCCCCGCGCCGGCAAATTAATTGAAAATCCTGTGTCAGAATTCAGTGTTTCTCTCTTAACTCAGACAATTTTTAATATGTTCATGTTCTTTTTTAGGTAGATTTCGAAGAAAAATCTACCTATTGCAATCGATACCATGTCATGACTTTCGAAAAATTCTTTCATATCTTTACGTTTCATGCCTCCCTAAGTACGAAACCACCGCCTGTTCAACAAAAAATTGTGATATTTATATATATATTTATTTATATCTTTACACGATAGCGGCCGTAATTTTGAAGATATTTGATCCAATTTTATTATGTTATTTCTAGGCCCAATAGTTCAAACAAGTTCGTTAATGTGCAAAATTGGCCCAAGGGGGTGGTCGGGGGAGGGCGTTAAAATTTTAAAACATTTATATCTCGGCCCCTATGAAGTATGGAGGGAAACTTTGTTTGAATAAATTATAGTACTCCCTATGGAGTTCACAATGACACCAACAATTTGGGGGTTTTGGGGGTACGAGTGGGGGTGGGGTGGGGGGATGGAAATTCGATTTTTTTAAAACTACGTCTTGTGGGGTATCGTTGAAAAGCTCTTGATGAGTACTCTACAAATCAATAACTAGTTTATTGATAGTTCTCATATAAGGCGAGATTTGAATGTTTGAAAAAGTGCTCTTTCCTCTTTTTTTGCAGTTATTATTGCGGGTTTGTCATGCCAAGGCTAAAGAAGAAGAGTGCTACGCAGCGACAATAAATTAAACCAAAAAGCACTTCGAAATCTACTTTAGCCTGTAGGCTTGCCTAAAGGGATTTTTTTCTTTCATTTTGAGCTTAAAGATAGATATAAAAAATGACTTTCGCCAAGTTTGAAGCTAAGTAGATAATATCTCCAATTTACGTAAAAGAATTTCAAGGTAATGTATTTTAATCTGTGTATTATTTTCGGTACATGAGAATCATGGTTTGGAAATTATGTATGTGGTAATTTGGTTCAAATTTTGTTAAAATTCTGTTCAGTATCTTTTTAATTATCAGGGAATCTATTCTGAAAAATGTAGTTTGCAGGAAAAGAGCATTAAAAATATATTACAACATTTAATTACATGGATGGCTAATACCTGCTTGTAACGAAGTGCAACATCATGTATTGTGAGCTTCTGTTTAGAAAAGAAAGGATAAACTGTTTCCATTTATGTACGCCATGTATTTAATAATTTTATTGTCTTGTAAGATGGAATTGGTAATCTGTGTCCAATGCCAACTTGCGAAGAGGCAAGCAGCTTCATTTATGTTTATAATAAATAATTTTCTTCTTCATATCTTTCATGTTTGCACTGCGGTTTACGCACAGCTTGGTTAGCCGATGCCTTCCAATGTTGCAGTGTTGGTCAAATGATGACACAACCAGTTCTGCCCACGTAAAGTGGGGTAAAGACCTAATTCAGCCCGAGCCCGGCTCGTGCTCACTCTACTTATTACCTCTATGAAATACAGTGACCTTAATCATTGTGCAAAATATAATGCTCATTACTTTTAAAACTTCAGGTAGTTTACCTGCTTATACTTGAGAATAAGAATTTTATTGAGGTTAAATTGAACAGCACCACAATAACTTTGCTAAATCGCAAGTGTTTCAAATCATGTCGGGTTGTACTGTTGAGCATGATCAATAAAATATAAAATAAGCAAGGATGGTTGAATGTAACCAAAAGGCCAAGGAAAAAGAAATCAAAGAAGTTGAGAAGAAAGGTGACTTATTATGTAATTATTTAATTAACTAAATCTCGCTAAATCACCATGTTCAAAATGTAGACTGTAGAGAATGTTCAGGGGTTGGAAGTGCTGAAATGAAAGGCCAGTCCCAGTCATTGCTCACACAGTTACTACGTCATGAAGTTCGGCATAATTTTGTTGCATTTAAATTTTGACCTTGCTATCAAGCCAAAACATACAGAAATTTTGCATCAAAATGCTTTCTTTGCCCATGCCTTCCGCCTGCATCCATCTTCTTGCAAGTGACACTGGAGTGTCTCTATTGTCTGTAATATTCGGACACAACTATGCTCATATTGGTCTCAATATCTATCTGAGGATATGTGACATAAAAATGAAGAAATTATTACATTGAAAATAAACAATAACATGGTAGAATGGTAAAATGAAGAAATGGGCTGTGAACAGTTGAATCAAAGCACTCATAATGTAGTATAGTGAATAAAAGCGCTATAAAACAGTTTATCAAAGCACTCGTTTCGTTTTGTCTTGAGTGGGTGCAAAATGCATAACGCATATATCCAGCATTTGAGCAAAAGTTTAATTTTCCAGGAACATTTTGAAACACGTGATATTATTGTGTGTATCAGTGTAATAATCATTTCTGAGCCAGTGTAACAGTGATTTGTCACTGTGATTTTTCACTCTTTGAGGTGTATTTCTTATATTGGCTCTTACAGAGTCCAACTGTCTTATTTATTGAGTTTTGAAATTCTTACAAAAATGAGTCTTCATCATTAATTTTCAGGTATGTGCTCTACAAGCTACCTCGTTCAAAAAAGAGCAGCAGTAGCCTTATTAGAGAAGGATTAGCATATTTGTACATTGCATCCAACAATGTGTCCAAAGGTTGGACTCTATCGAGTGTTTCTATCAATGGCTCCCAGTCAATACCTGGCCGAACCTTGCAAAATTTGTATGATTACTCCAATTTAAAGGTAAGAGGAGATTTTGTTAGCCTTTAAATGTAACTTAGTAGTAGAGTACACAGATCGCATGCGATCCTTTGTGATCCAGTCGGATATACCAGCCTGGGTTGCCAGCCTGTGTAACTTACTTGCATGTATATGACAGCCTTATCCTTCCATAAGTGAGCCATAAGAATTTTGGACTGCATGTAGTTGTAACTTGCATATATATAATATACATTACCATTTATGATGTACTTAACTTTAGGAAATGATAAATAATTTATTTCCAAGAAAATACAACCCCTTTCAATTCCTTCAATAGAATTTTTTTTAATTGAGATGGTAGATTATGGGCAGCAAAATTTCTTCATCTTTGAGATGCATTTTAAGAACAAAATTGACTTCACTTATTAATTCAAAAGTTGTTTTTTATGAACATTTGTGACCTTGTGCCCTTAAGCAACAAAAAAGCCAACTGAACCACCAGTTTTTCTTAATAAATCTTACAACTAAATCGTTATATAGAGGTATAACTGGAAGGACAAGGAAGTGTTCAAAGAGAATAATCTCATTTTTAAAAAGTTTGTGCGTATATGTGTACTTATATTAAGTTCTTCAGTTTTTGTTGTATGTCTGTCTGTCTTGTACTTTATGAATTTATCATTAAGTCATTTGCTGGGGTCTACAGGATCTCATAGTGAGTTGCAATGGTTAAGCTCTTCCTGGAAATACTTGTGACGCTTTATATAAGGCATATTATTATGAAAAGTAATTACTAATTAATTCATATTCTAGCACCCCTTTGTGTAATAATATCATTGCTTACATTGATGTGGTCCTTAGCCGTACATTCCTCGAATGGCATTGAGGTCTATGGCTGATTTGAGCAATCCTGTGAACAAAATATGATCACTTTAGCCTGTGTGTCATGCAGCTTTAATTTAGACAGTCATGCAATAAGTTATCTAATTCTAAAATAAATCAATTGTTGTCGCTTCCAAGTGTTATTTATCCAGCTTCGAAAATACTTTGAATTGAGAGATAAATATTCATAATTAATTTGGTTAAAATTAAAATGTTTTGTTTTGTTTTTTGTATTAAAAATGCTATATACCTTAATGTGTTTGTTGGCTTAGTTTCAGCGCCCTCATGCATTTCTGAGTAGCCCTATCCCTAATTATGCAATATTTGAAAGGCTGCTCCACATTTTTCAACATTCATCCATAAAAAAAACTTTCAAATAAAAACATATTAGGAATATTTTACAGAGTAGCCATTTTTATGTATAGTTTTCAACTAAATTATTAATAAATGAGCCATTTTGATTTTTACTTCTTTTCTCTTTATATCCCCATCGCCAATTTCTATACAGAAAATTATATTTTCAAATATCCACAGCGGTACACTCATTAACCAGTGATTGGTCATGCTGTTGAGCAAAAGGTTTATTTGACAATAACTCGATTAATTCCTACAGTAAAATGGTGTTGGTGCCATCAATATATTCAACAGCATCTGTGCTTGTTATTTCTTCAACTCCAATATAAAAAGATGTCATTCCAGAAGCAGAAAGTGCATTATATTATAAGTAATCAAACGTTCGAGTTATACTTCCACTTCCACTGCAATCTTGTCATTACAACATTCAGCATACCATAATCATTCTCAGATTAGCTTTGGAGCTGTTAGTGTGAAATTCTGCAACATTCTAAAGATAGTAATTATTTTCTCCAAAAAATATTAATTAATTATTCATTTAAAAAATTAATGTACATAAAGATGCAATTTTAACTATTTACTTGTTAATTTGTCTCATAAGTTATGCATGATATTTTACAGGAAGATTCACTGTTGTGGGTTCAGTACAATGACCAGCCTCCCAATGGACATACAACATTGGAGCATGGTCACACCAAAGGAGTAGTGATGTCAGAAGCTGAGGGAGGCTTCTGGTTGGTGCATAGTGTGCCTCATTTTCCACCAGTGCCAGATTCAGGCACCAAATATAGTTATCCAGAAACTGGAACTCATTATGGACAAAGTCTCCTATGTATAAGCCTTAATGCCAGTCAGATAGATCTTGTTGGTATGTATAAAACAACATATGTATGCTTTTTTTCTACAGTGTATTTCATGTAGGGCCTACAAGTTGGCCAATCATGTGGGTTTCTGCATTGCGGTGGTCACAGCTGTACCTCCCGAGCGATCAGGTCAAATATCTATGCAAATAAAGCTTCTAACAATGTAATGATTCAGGTTCTCACAATTACAGTTAAAATTACGATGAAAATAACCATGTACCTCATCACAAGAGATGTTGGAAATGTCTTCCTCTTGCATCCACACAACACTGGCATCTTTTTAGGAAATTTTGTTTCATGCGCATAAGTTCAGCTTCTGAGATAGAGTTAATTTCTGTTATGATATTGTCTTTAAGATCTTCTAATATATGGGGGTTTGATCTGCATACTTCATTTTTCAAGTTCAAGTTCGGGTGTCAGCTATCCCTGTATAATAAAGTTATACTTTACAAGACCATAATAAGGCCAGTATGGACATATGGACTTCAGCTTTGGGGCACTGCCAGCAATTCCAATATTGACATCTTAAGAAGATTTGAATCCAAATCTCTTCGCCGACTTGCTAACGCACCGTGGTATGTTTCCAATGCTACATTACACCACGACCTGGACATCCCTACTATTAAAGAAGAAATTACCTTGTACAGCATTCGATACCAGCAACGCCTAAACAATCATCCCAATTCCCTAGCCATCAATCTATTGGACAATAGTTCCTCAATCAACCGTTTACATCGATATAAGATTTTAGACTTGGCATTCCGATTCAGTGACTTACCTTAAAGAGTTGTTATTCAATGACTTACCTTAAAGAGTTGTATTTTACAGCTCTCATATCATGACTGTGACATTTATGCCATTTACTGAATGTTCATATTTGAACAGATTGTAAATCTGCAGAATAAATAAAAAAAATAAAAAAAAAGTTCGGGTGAAAGAGAAATTTGTACTATCTCGAAAGCTGAACTTATTACATAAAAGAAAATTTGGGATCATTAAAAAAAGTGCCAGTTATTGTGTGGATTCAAGAGGAGAGCATTTCCAACATCTCTTATTCGTAATTTTAACTGTATTCGTAAGAACCTGAATCATTACACCGTTATCGGCTTTATTTGCGTAGAATATTTCACCCGATCACTCGGGAGTTAGAGCTGTGGCTGCCATGATGCAGAAACCCGCATGATTGGCCAACATGTACGTAAAATACCCTGTACAAAGAAGTTTTCCTGTTCTTTTTCATTAACAAAATCCTATATCAATATTACTTCTTTCCTGTGCATTCAACAAGAGGAGAAACCGTTAAATCTGTTTCAAGGAATACAGTCATACCTGCTTAAATGGCCACCTTCCATTAGCAGTCACCTCAATATACGATCATTTATTATCATGCATCATCATTTCTATGGGTATTCAGCGATTCTTAAGTTTCTTTTAAGAAACCAGTAATAATGTATTAGGTTGGGAAACTGGTGCTAAATAAAATAAAATCAACACAATTTTAATATTAAATATATTTATTAAAATAAAATTAATTAAAATTAGAAAATAAAATTATAACAAAATTACGAGTTCAATTTTGCGACATTTAGAACAGGAAAGGTTGATGTCAATCCTCCAATCTTATAAATTGCATCCCCACAAGCAGTGTTTTCACTCTCCGCTACGAAGCCCACATTAGCTGCACTTGACGCATGCATGGCTTCCCTGCTTTAACTGTATAAAAAGTATTATATATAAGTTTGCATATAAGTTTACATATAAGTTTACGAGTACAGTTAATGCGGGTTTCATAGTGGACAGTGAAGTCACCGCACTTGCAGATGCAACTTATAATGTAGGTCCTGTATATATTATCTTCTAGGAAAACAGGAAAAAGGATTGACCAGGCTGCATGCCATTGAAAATTTAAAATACTAAAGTTAAAGGATAGTTCACTCACTTTGCAATGTCACTCAAGTTCTCACTTGATTGCATCCGGAAAGAGATGTGCCTAACTATGCTCAACATTTATATATTTTTAAACATAAAATTCTTTCTCTAGGAATGTAAAATGTTCTTGTAAAGAAAAAGATAGACTTTTATTTCTCAGGTAAGGAATTCCACAGATGACCTGTCCTGAGTATGATTTAAAAAGAACTATTCAGAATTATTCAAGTTTTTCTTTAAAAAGGGATTCAGCATAGAAGTTTTATGAAAAGGGGAACATGGGATGAAAAAGGGAAAAATGATTATCAAAACCACCTAATTTAATATGGTATTGATAATGATGTTTATAATTTTAAGCTCGTGTTACATAATAAAAACATGGGATTTTCTTTAAAATCTGGTATCTGCTTATTAGACAAATCAGTTCCAAAGTCTTAATCCTTTCAGAGCTGAATTTAAATATTAATATAAGCAATTTTCAAGTGAAATCACCAGTGACACCTATGTTGATAAGGAAAATTTCACTAGATTAGCTGGTCTCTAAAAGTGACAGTTGTGACATGTGGATAAAAATGCTCACATTTTACATAAAGTAATACTCTATAAATCTTATATATCTACTTTTATAAAAATTTTTGAGTTGATGAATTTATACTTCAGTAGCAGTGAAAAGGTTACTAGTACCAATAACATACCATGCTCTTATTTTCAAGGTATTCAACTCATGTATAATGAACCAAAGATCTATGGCTCAAATGTTCCTGAGAACCTAGAAGACAAGCTTCCCAACCTGGTGGCAGCTGCCAGAGAGAAGACTGTTCAGTCAGCACCTTGGTACCATCACCAAGAGATCTCATCAGTAGGAGGTCAAGAATTCTATTCTTTTGCAAAGGCTGGGAAATTCAACAAAGGTATGCCAAGTGGTTTGGTTCCAAATTTCTTACCAAAAGTGGATATAGCCAGTGTGGCCAAATCAGTTATGTGGCCGGCTATGAACTTATGGCCTGGGTTTCAATCAGTGGAAGAGAAAATTTCTCTAGAAATGGCTAGGGTCTACACAGCCCTCTATCCAAACAGATACCTGAAGTTCACTTACAATGGACAATATCTTTTTTCTCACTTCACATTCTGATATAGAATAATAGGCCTTATGGCAGGAGTGCAATTTCAGTTGTGTCAGCCTCGTGTAAAAGCACAATTTATGGCCTGAGTTTGTGCAGCAGTTTGTAACGCTAGCTTAAGGTACATAATTATTAATGCATTTTGAGGTTTTTGACCTTCTCTTTACTAACATACATAGTACTAAACATCGCTCAAGGATGAGGACAGCTACCTACTCTCTTGAAGTGTTTGTAGGGTGGAAATGGAAAAGAATTAGGCTCTGCTGACGGTGTGGATTATAGGAAGTCATTGAATGCTGTGGAATGTGTTCTTTTGGACTTAAAACAGTAAAGTGATTCTTTGTTGCAAACCAAACTAATAATAATCAGGAAATTGCATAATGATATACAAAAGAAAGACAGTGGATCCGAAAACAAAAGATCACAGATTTTTTCAAGCCAAAAGTTGACAGTGGATCCGAAAACAAAAGATCACAGATTTTTTCAAGCCAAAAGTTCGTAAAAAATAACAGTTTCCTGAATACTGTAAATCGTATTACATAATATTTTCCTGTACAGTGTATCCTTTTTTTATCTGTTTATAGTTGACTTGTACTTTTAAATTGCATATTCATATAGCAGTAAATATAGTTGCTCTGCTTGTAGTTTTAAAATCTAAATTATTGTGTGTATTTCAAATCCATGATTTTGAATTATCCATGTTTGTTGTCCCCAGCATTACCCTGGATAATCTATATAATTACATAATTATTTTCCCTTTTTCAGAATTATATTTTGACTGGGTTGCGCCAACTCTAGAAACAAGCCTGTTAGTAGAATCGTGGCGCAATGGAGCAGGAACCTTGCCATCCAGCTGTAACAGTACTCACACGTAAGTATGAAATCTGAACCATCTTTGGTCTCAGAGAGAATACTTCCCATCATAACTTTCATTTATTGGTAATGTAGATGACAAAAACCGTGATGGTCACTTGCATAAATACAGCTTAACCCTTGAAGCTGGACATTTAAATATGGCAAAGCCAATTGTGGGTTTACCCTCTGAAAGTATTTAAATGCCATGTGCAAATATAACACAAATCTTGCCTTGTAACTTAACTATTAGTGCTGTCTCAATTGTGTGGATAGTCTTAAAAGTAAGTATCAATACAAAATCCCTCTTGGCAGTCAGGATACCAGTATCGTGTCTCCTTTCATCCTTTTATGCTTTTTGTGTTTATCACTTTTTCCTCATGGCCAGTATTTTTTTCGAGAAATGTCTCTCTGTGACTGCTTAGGGGGAAGATTTTTGGAAAGAATTCACTGACTCTCATATCTATTGAAAAGTCTGCCGCGGAGGTCTAGAGGTAGCGTGCCCACAAATCTGGCCGTGGTCGATGGATTTTTCAGGATATAAAAATCCTGGGCCCGGAGTCCTCTGGGAGGGACTTTAAGCTGGGGAGCCCATGTTGTAGATTTACAGCACTTAAAAGAACTCCAAGCCTAAATTAGAACCTCTGGACAAAATTTCTCGGCCCTTTCACGTCCAAGAAATGCCTTAGTTTCCGGAGGGGGTTGAGACGCAATGGGCTTACCTCTGCCCTCTCTCAGAAAATAAGCATAGCAAAATTCGCATAGGTAACAGAAACCTCCACTTGGAGACCCTTCGCCCCAACATAGAGGATATAGGACAACAGATACAGATACATATCTATTGAAAAGAGTAGTAACTAGCCCCTCAAACTAGCTATCAAATCAAGACGGTTCAATCAGCACCTATCAAATCAAGAATTTCTTCATTATTGCCAGCTATTTACCCCCTTCAAATTTACAGTTAGTGGAACAAAAAATATTTCTGCTTGTGGACTGAGAATCTGGGTTCATCCATGTGCAAACAACTTCAAATTTTGTCAATGCATGACTGAGAATGTGAGTTAAAAGACTGCATTGCTCAATGTGTTCCTGGAACGTAAAACCACCGGAACATCAGAAGAAATCCCATGCATACTTAGCATACTTAGCACGTAAAACGAGCTCTAAGGGTTAAAATGTATGTGTAGCTATGCAACAAATTTGAACCTCCTAAACAATGACAACAGTTGCCATCATTCCACTCAAGGGTTTCATTGTTAAATTATGGGCTGTTTATTACTCCAAGCAGAGTAGAGTATTTGCAGAGTAAGTAAAAAGTTCATTAGTTTGTTCTGATAATTGTCTTATGAACGACTAGAGCAAATCAAGTTAATCAAATGAGAATCTTCCTAGTAATGGCTGACAAAATTGAAATTTTATAACCTTCACAATATTTTCATTTATTATAAACTTAACTTATTATTCATTATGGTTGCATATCACACATTCTTGTTGGTGATAACCAAACAATTACGTTTAAATTTTTTAGAAATAGCTTCTAGTGCAGTCCTAAGTATTATTAAATTGTTTCAAACCCCTGCACTATCTATGAATATGTCAATGTACATGAAGAGTTAAATGTGCCTAACTAATAAGCAAGTACTGGTAACCAACACTAAAAAAAATAAAAAATAAAATAAAAAAAAATAAAAAAAAAATAAAATAAAAATAAATAGTAACTCAATAGTGCCTAGATTTCTAGGCAAAATGCATATTTGTTTTCAGACTCCTAAATATAACAGAATTGTTATGTTTTATAAAACACTCCTTGACAAGTAATTTTAACTTTATTTGAATGTGCTTATTTTGCTTATTCTGAGGGAAAAAGTTTTCTTGCTTATTTTATGATTTTAGATTTATTACCGGTTTTCTATCTTTTATTGGCTAATAGAATTACTGAAAAATCCGGGTTATAAAACACTGGCAGATTTCTAGAAAGCTTTTCAGTGAAGAAAGATAAACTGATGGGGAACTCATTGAAGAAGAATTATGTTGCTTTTCACATGCGCCTGTGATGTTTCACTTTGCAAACCATTCTTCACTGACAGATGCAGGTGCTTCACATAAGAAATCTGCAAATGATTTTCTTTACCTATGGTAGCAGCCGTGAATAAAATAAAATTTATTGTTGCTTGATTTGGTGAATATTTCTTAAGTTTTCGTGCTATTTGCTTGCTTATTTTACTGATTAGTTTTGCTTATAAATCCAGGCTTTAGTGATAAGTTTTTGTTAAAAAATACAAACAATTTCATTTTCTGCTACTTCTGACAAGTTGACAATGATAATTAAAAATATTAGTATTCTATTAGCAAAGTATTGAACAAGTATTAAGTATCAAGAACCCAACTCTAGTTTTAACTAAAGAATTTGCTGAAGAACTTACTACAGTATCTATTTTTTCTGTAACAAATTTCAGGGTAGAAAACATTTCTTCAGTGAATATTTCAGCAGCACATATACAGTTTGCAACAACTCATGATCACTCCAAGTGGGCAGCGGCAGATAAAGATTTCAGCAATGGCAAAGACTGGATTTGTGTGGGTGACATCAACCGAATGGTATGCCAAGTTCTTATATTAACATTTCGGTCAGCTAATATCAGCAACAGCTGTAGTTATTTAAATGTATCATCTTTTAAAGTCTGTAAATTCATCAGGAAAGAAAAAAAAATTTATTCAGAAAGAACTGACTCACAAATGAGTAGAAAGTAATACCAATGGTGGATCATAGCTAAAATTAGTGGAGAAACTTGATAAACTTGAAACTTGATAAAATCCATGGTTAAAGTTTTCTTTTAAATAAAATAACCTAAAAATAATTAATCAAATAGAATAGCTGGAAGCAGGATAATAATCCTATTCCACACCTTATCATATTGAAGAATATGGTACACGGTGCATGAGCACAACAGTCAAACACCACATTGCTGGAACTGTGGTGTAAATCATTGGATCACCAGGAGACTATGTAGTGAAATTAAAAGGACTACTACAATTTTTCTGTAATTTCTAGATCTTTTTGGAGGATTTTTAGGTCATAAATGCATTAATTAAATTGTATTGGAAGTAACACAGTGAAGTTATATAACATAATAATTATATATGAGTTGAAACTTTTACACTAGACTTCACTCCAGAAGTGAAGTCTAGTGTAAAAGTTTCAACTCATATATAATTATTATATTATAAATGCATTGTTTTTAGAGCTTTTTTGGTAATTTGTAGGTCATCAAAATCCTTGCCCTACTAGAAACAAGTCAAGTTATGCAGCTTCAAATTAACTACAGTATTATAAAGTTAAAATTTGTAATACCGGTACCTCTATTTATTATTTGTATAGTTCCATTGTGTTTATATAAAATTGTTGTTGTTTTTACACATTTCAGATTTTATTCTATTAATTATTAATAATAGATTACTTCCAATATCAATCACATATCATTTAGTGAAAATGTTAAGAATTTTATTATTTTTAAAAATGTTTTTTTAAACCAGAATTTTTTTTTTTTTTTTTTCAAATTTTTTTACAGAAACCAGAATATTCAGCTTATGGTAGTGTCTTTCTCAAAACATGAGACACACAGCTCTAAATCAGAACTGTCCCCAAAAAATCTGGGACAAACATTACCCTTAACTTCACTATCATTAACAGAGATTTGTTATAATCCTGAAACTGTGACTGCTTTAAGAATATATCTCTTTTATTTATTTTTTTTTTTTTACAGGAATCCCAAGAAACTAGAGGTGGTGGGACAGTTTGTATAAACCATTACAAACTTTGGCCAGCATACAGACAAGTCATTGACAGCACTGACCCTTGTCCTGCATATTAGTGACAAGTTGCAGTAAAAGATTCCAATCATCATCTTGTAATAATATGTTTTACTTTCAGAGAGAAACATATGAATGATAGTTGCAGCAGTGTTTTATTTTCTTTCAACAATGTAATATTGTTTGCATTTCTTGTTTTATGAAGAGATTCCGGTCAAATCAGAATAAAAAATTTTCAAGTACCATATTTAAACAATATTCCTTTTTTGGTTCAGATAGAATTGAAGTTTATCCATAATATGAAGTTAAGTGTCCAAATTGATTCAAACAAAAAGTAAGTAAAAATATGTCTTCTTCAAATAAAATTAATTGATAGATGATAGTGTCTTTCTACATAGTAACACATCCTATGAGCAGCAATTCATTAGGCCCATAATAAACAGTATTAATCTATTTTCTCTAGTCCTTTTGTCAAATTAAAGAAAGCACGTCATTTTGTGAAATTGAGAAATTCAGTTTAATTAATTTAATCAAATTTGACATTTTAAAATTATTATGTGTGTTTTCTGAATTGATTGTGAAGCTTAGTAGGCACAATACAATATTGTGACAAATAGTAAAATAACTTTTTTCCATCAATGTGTTGTTAGATCTATTGGGAAATCCAAAAACAGGTCGCCCCTTAAGCTCCGCCCACTCGATATTCACATTTGCATGGACTGTGTGATGTATTTTGTTTCTTAGCGAAGCAGGGTGACCAACTGTCCTTGCATATTGTCGCAAGTGCCTTGTACCCACTGACCTTGTATACTGTCGCAAGTGCCTTGTACCACCCCATTATATCACCCGCAAGGTTTGTCAGCCTGTCACCAGTCATCTAGCGATATGACGTCACACTTCCAATGTCCAATCACGAGTTTCTTCATAATATGAGGACAGAAGAATTCGCTAGATCGTGGTATAAAAGAAAGTGCACCATTTTGGGTGGGTTGGGCAGGATACCACTATCCCAAGGTGCGCCTTGTTTTTGGATTTTCCCCTTTTTTCCATCAATGTGTTGTTAGATCTATTGGGAAAAATCAGGAAATCAAATATAAATCACAACTTGGGATGTATAGTTCCCACCCAACCCGCCCTCGTGATGCACTTTCTTTTTTACCATGATCTAGCGAATTCTTCTGTCCTCATATTATGAAGAAACTTGTGATTGGACGTTGGTAGTGTGACATCATACCACTAGATAAAAGGTGACAGGCTAACAAATCTTGCGGGAGATATAATATTGTACATTTTTTCGTGGTAGGAAGGACATGATATTAATAGAGTCAATATCGTACATTATTTGAAAATGCAAGGACACTTCGCTACGGCTGCCGCCTCCGCTTCGTGCACTTAACTATGTGGTTAGTGTTATGCATTATTTAGACTATATGCAGAGGTGATTGTTGTACGGTCGGGAGTGCCGAGTGAGCTAGCAGGTTGTCATTTTGATACAAGGGTTGGTAGCTGGTATTTGGTACTGTCAGGAGTGTCGAGTGATGGCATGGTTGGGAGTGCCGAGTGAGCAAGCGGGTGGTTGCCATAGCAACGCAGTGGACGGACTTATATTTGATTTATGCCGATCTATTAAATATATGTAATAGAGATCACGAGGACCAGGTAGAATATGTAAACAAATTCTTCAAAGGAGTAGGTATAAATCGTAAGTGGATGGGTTTGCAATGCATGTAATTGCACATTTTTTTTCCTTTTGTTCCTTTTCTTCACCAGTGGTAGTTCTTACATTTTAGGGGTTTTGTTTCAGATATTCGTATATTTTACTGATTATAGTGTAAATAATTACATAATGAGGGAATTATTATATTAATATAATAAACAGTTCTTGTATTACCTAATATCAAGCTAATTTAAAATTCCTTGTTATGTATGAAAAATGGATCATGTTTCACGAGTTAAACAATTTTCCTTAACAGCTGGTGATGGTGATGATACTACTAGCCTTCCAGCCTGTAAAAAGAAGGCCATGCTCAAACTCATCTTATTGTTGCTTCATCCTTTGTGATTAATGATGTTAAAGGCGGGTAGAATTTTGAAGTTATGTTTCACATCAGATTTTTCATACTTATTGGTCATAATTTTACAGTAGTTTTAAAAATAGAAAACTCTCTATTAATGTTTTACAATATATGTTATAGTTACGTTGAGCTCCATCAATAAAATAAAATATAACTTACTTGATACCATCTAATCAGAAATCTAAAGGTTGATGTACAGATTGTATCAAGTATTCATTTTATTTTATTCTCTATTAATGTATCAAATGGGTAGGCCTATGCTTAATTTATTTACTTTAAGTTACTTCTTACTTATTTAACTTTGCTTTAATGATTATGGTCATATTGTGACTTGTCATTAATGGCTAAATCACATAACTCCTGTTGTAATGGATCAATAATCCATTTCCATATTATGTTAGACTTACTATGTTGGCTAGATAAATAATTTTTATGTATTTGACTCTTAAGATGAGCATTCATTCTGTGACAGTGAGATTTCCAACCCTGCAGTTGTCTTTCGGCCAAAGGAAAAAAAAACTAAAATAAAAACAAATATTGGTTATATTGGCCAAAAATGGGGTTTGAATCATGGATCTCACAATTATACTAGCAACTGGACTGGCTTGCTCAGCAGATTTAAGTCTTATGGTTGATATAATTTATAGTTTATTCAATACTTGTTAATAATTTTGGCCCCAGGAAACAAAATTTACTCTAAGAATAGTTGTCTTGCCTCAGTTTCTAAGTGTCATTTATTTCATTATGCATTGATGTTTTGTGATGTTATTTGTATGGAATTTTTTTTATATTTAGCATGATATTTCAATGTTTCAAATTTACAATGTTCTTGGATGGAGATTACTACTTCCAGGAAGGAGGGAATCATTAACATAGGAATACAACTCCTAAACCAATGTCACTGTTGTTAACTTACCTGACACTAGTCTAGGTTATCCCAGAAATATACAAAGATATATTTAGGGTTATCACTAGGGCCCAGAATGTTAGGTTTTAGTAAACACTGTATTAGTTTTTTTTAAACATATTAAAACACTTTTATTTTAGTGTTTTACCACTTTCAGAAGTTTTTTTTTAATTTCACTTTAATAAAGACAATAAAATATGTTAATTTTATTTTTCCTTACAATCCCATATCTCTGAATCTCAAAACTATAGTCGAACACGTTTTCCTTAATTTTCAACAATATTATATATTCTAAATGGCTGAGAACAAAGAAAACATTGCATTAAAAATCTGCAACCATGAATAAATGATGAAATGTCCTCCATTAAATATTTTTGCATAATACCATAGCAACTAAAGGAGCTGGAGCAACAATGGGCTAAAACATAGGGAACAAAATCCATTAACGTTGCATTGGAAATTCAGCTTATCATGGTTGGTCCCGGATTTCCACTGTATATATAATAAAAATATATTGTAATACACTTTATTTACAATGAATACACTTAAGACGTAGGCCTAATTGCACGATGTATTGGTTGAGGAGTGGTCAACATAATTATGGTAAAAATTCCCCCCCTCCTATAGAATGCTTGGAGGATACTGGTTATGATATACTCAAGGGATGGATAAGAGAACACACTTTGTTATATGTGTTACTAAACAACCAACGGACGATACGGAATCTTCTTCCCAGCAGACAGTTTTTAGTAGTGAGTCACCTGAGGAAGGTTTGAGGGCTGAACCGGAACATCGTGCAATTACATCTTAGGTGTATCCATTCTAAATAAAGTATATTACAATATATTTTTATTGGAAATTCAAATTATATCAATAATTTCTGGACATTTCCAAATGATTCTAAGTAAATACAGCAAATTCCCTATTATTCACGTTAATTGGAACCGTGACATGCACAAATAATTGAAAAATATGGATAATTCAAATGTTAAAAATAACCAGGTGTGAGATTTTGAATTTTGTGCACTTTGTCACCATAATGTCTATATGTCAGAAATAAGTGTGGGGAATTAAAAATCTGATAAAATATAATGCTGAAAATTCGAAGTAATGTGCGAGTAATTCAAAATAAAATACCGGAAATTTGAAATAAAGCACGTGAAATTTGAAATAATGTGCGGGTAATTCAAAATAAAGTACCGAATATTTGAAATTGTGTATGGGAAATTAAAATTTTCACGCACGGATAATCTGCAAATTGGATAATCTGCCTACAGAGTATGCTGAACAAATATTCTACTTGTTCCTGTCAAAATATCTAATATTAAATTTGATTTTCTGCTTTTTTTAACATTGAGCTTTGTCACCTGGCTCAGAGTTCTGGTCTCGAATAGAAACCTGGCAACCTGAAATTTCAGGGTAAAGAAATTTCAGGAATCATTACCCTGATTTAAGGTAAAATCTCAATATCAAATTTCAGGGTCAAGTGTAATATTTCCACTTCCTTAGTTTTGTTATTTTTGTTATTGTTATTGTTATTCTTTTTGTTAATGTCATTATCAATATTATTTATTATTATTATTATTTTTTTTATTTTTATTATTATTATTATTATTATTATTATTATTATTATTATTATTATTATTATTATTATTATTATTATTATTATTATTATAATTATTATATTTTAATAGACAAATGTCAAATTTTGGGTACAACTGAAGAATTTGAAAGCCAAACCTTCTGTTGCTACTACTACTCATTGTGCTGTGCCGAGCCACAAAAAACAAAAATGAAATGATTCTCTGAGTAAAGAAATGTTCCTATCATCATTTGAGTATTGCAGAGAATAAGTGTCAGAAGTTGTGCTTGTGAAGGGTAAGAAAATGAATGACATTAAAAAAGATAATAAATAAATATCAGAGACTCTGCTCCCTCACACCTATGGTATTCAGTTGTTTCATCACTTTGCAACTCTGATAGTGAGTGTCACTTTTCCTTTTCTCCCCCTCAACAACGTAGACCGCCATTATTATCATATTTAAATCATTTTTTCGTTTCATGTGTTATCCCATTATATACCACATCAGCTTTTTGATTATAACCACAGGACTATTTTATCAGTTGATTACTCTCCTATTTGCTATGTAACGTATGCAGGTAGTCATTCACATGCTGGTGACATTGATACTGCACACTAATGGTAGGGCTAATATTTTGGCTCATAAGTAGTTCAGTTTAGTGAAGTTTTATTTTCACTAGCCAGCAGTATCAGAAAAATCTTCATGAAATGCATCTTCATCGTTACCCAACTCACATTCATTATGAAAACACTTAACTGTATTGTTGAAGTACAGGAAGTAAAGGAAAAGTAAAGTAAAGTAAAGTGTTCCCTATACAGGCCATGGAGGCCCAGAGGTTTCCAGGAGGTTGAAGCTCCTAGATTTTGGACATTCGTCACATGAAGGTGGTAAGGTTGTCAGCCTTACGCATTGGCCGCCTTTACCCCTAGGATTGCTCCTGGTACTCATTTCTGTTAGAGACTGAGTCGACCCCAGGGCCAGAGTGCCACCAGAAAGATTAGGCCAATTGAAAAACTTTAACGACCTCATCGGGAATTGAACCCATGACCTTCTGGTTTGTAGTGCAGCGCCTTGACCACTATGCTACGGCATACCCCCAAAGTACAGGAAGAGGAACTAAAAATCACATGTTTGCAGCTGTTCTTTGTAAAATCACTACTATTAATACATTATGCTGTTACAGATTATGTCAGAGCACTCGCTACTAGAAGAGAAAATAAATGACTTGCAAAGGAATGTAGATTCAATGGAAGATATCCCTTCTGATGATAAGGTACATAAGCTCAGGCTGAATGTATCTGATGATGGCTTGGTCAAAGGTAATTGGTATGATCGAGTCCCCAAGCCTCCTCCAGTTAAAATCCAACCAAATAAACAAAAAAACTCTCCATCCAAACCACAACTTAAACAGAATTTTCAGTCTCTTAAACGGATGCCTAAAACAACCACTGTCGGAAGATTGGAAACAAGTGTCTCTCAGTTAGCCTTCAAACGAGAGATAAAGAGCAACATAATACTAACACCACAAAGAACAAGAAGTTTGGTTAAGCAGTCAAAGATACACACCACAACTGCAACTTCAAAGAAACATGAAATCCCATACATGCAGATTAGATCAGATTCACTGGAAAAACAAATGTCCCACTCAGAACTATCAAATGATGAAAATAATATTGTATCATCATGCTTGGAGATGAAACCATATCTCAAATTTGAAGACATGGCCAATAAAACATTACCAGAACCTGAGCAACCAAAAGTAGAAACAAAAGAGTCACCATTAGTTTACAACCTAGAATGCACTATGACATTATTTGAGATGACAAATAATCATAACTGGAAACAAGACTTTGTAGAAACTGTTAACAACATGGAATTCAAGAAGAAAAAGTGGACTTCCCAAGCACAAAGTAAACTTACCTTACCTCAAAATACAATAACTTTATCTAAACAGAAACCTCTAACATGTCCTGTTCCTTCACCAATTAAACAAAAATTAGGCAGTTCTTTGAAGAAAGACATAAAAACTAAACAAAAATACAATAATACATCTGAGAGAAATCCATCTTCTGATAAACCAAATAATTTCAAACCTAATTCACAAAGTTTTGAAATTTGTAAAACTATTGAAATACCTCTCAAAGAGGATTTGGAGTTATCCGTGGTTGAAAGCTCCATACAGCCATCAGATGATATAAAGATAAAGGATGAAGATGTATCTGATATAAAAGGAGAGGCAAGTTCCACTAGACTTTCTTTGTTTGTAATTACTAGAAAGTCTCCTCCAAGCGTTCCAAAAGATGCAGTTGCTAAGAGATCAAATTATCGCTTGTCTCCAAGAGCTTCATTGGTTACAACTGCAAAGCAGAAGCCTAAAGAGACAATAACATCACAAGAAAGAGGAGATGAACTGTCTCTTACAAACACTTCTTCAGACCTACCTAAAACAGGCAAGTTTACACAGTCAGGAGCTTCTAATAACAAAAATGTAAAGAAAAATTTTATTAGACCACGTAGCTCAATAACAAAAAAAGTATCAGACAAAGGAAAACAATCAAAGTTTAGGTACACTGCACAGAAAAATACAATGACCACCAAGCAGAATGATAACTGTTTCAATACACTTTATTTATCTGAAAAACCAAAACCTAGGCCTACTTTTCCAAATAAGTGTACTGTGGACAAGATGAAAGGACAGACTTCTCTAACAAATCAGAGTAGCAGCAAACCCAAAAGTGAAAAAATAAATTGTAAGAAAGAATTATCAAACTCTTGCAGATTCAATGATAAAACACCTGAAAATCCAGAACTACCCAAAGAAAGTGTAGTACAGAAAACAAAAAAAATTTCATGTGAGCAAATAAAACCTGTCAAATTCCATACAATTCCAGTTACTATTAAGATAAATAAACGCACACCTTATGGACCAGTTAAAAATAGACTTAGATTCAAAAAAGATAAGTCAGAAATGCAGGGAAATTCTCTGGATGAAGAAACTAGGAAACAAGCTATATCTCCGAAGAGAGAAATAAATCCAATAGAATTAGAATCACAAAAAGATGAACTTTTGGCATTGCACAAAAACAAAGACATTCAGATGTTTGATGTAGCACATCTGAAACAATACTCAAAAATAACTCAAGCAAACTCTGATATTTTGATTTCATCTCAACCACAGAAGTCAGTAAAACTTATTCCATTAAAACCTCAGTCTGTAGTCAATCCCAAATCAAAGCTCATGGAAAGTAAAATGGTAAGTGAAACAAAATCTGAAAACTTTGTGCCTTTAAAAAAGAATGTATTCACCAGAACCAAAGGGCAAAAAGAAATAGGAACTAAACCTGGATCTAAAAACTTGGAAAACGAACAGCAGAGCATATCACAACCTATTACTGTGCCTTCTAGTACACAAACAATAAAGAAAGAAAGTGAATTTAAAAAAGAAGAAAAATCATGCTGTCTTCAACAAAAAATCAGAGAATTAGGAGCAAGTAGAGAGGATAGTGGTTCAAAAAAGACTATGGAAAAATCCACTCAGGTACAAATGACAGGTATTATTCTGACAGAAAATGAGAAACCAGAAAGTTCAGATAAAAAGGAATTAACGCTAACTGAAAACAAAAACATAACTTTCTCAGAGTCAAAATCAGTGCAAACTCAAATCAAATCAAAATATGACAAAAAAGCTTATATGTTTTTGACAAAGCCCAAACGTTTCACTCTTCTAAAAATACCAAAAACGTTGCAAGATGGTACTACATCTGAAAATATAGCAGTAAAAGAACCACACAAAATTAATGAAATGAAAAATCAATCTGATTGTATACCAGTTCAAGAAAAACATTTGCATGAGCAAACAAAGTCAGAAAGTAGCAGACAAGAGAAGTTACACTTAAATCAGACAACGCAGGAAATAAAAACAAATAAAATGCAACCTTTTAAAGCAACGATGGAGGAGAAACAAACTCACAGTGAACCAGATATTATCAGAAATCCAGCAAATGAGAAAAGTGAGATAAAAGAAGATAAACCACAGCCACTGCCAGTACTCGTAACACAGCATCAGCAAGAAGCAAAATTGAAACCTATAAAATCAATGCTATTTAAACAGTCTCACCGTCTGAATTTAAAAACCGACTCAAGCAAGAAACAGAAAACAATAATAAGAAATGAAAGTGTTGTATCAAAATTGCTTAATATGAACAGGGAAACTCCAATTAAATTGTCCTCTTATGAACAAAACTTAACCAAATCACCAATGACAGGATCAGAAGTTTCTTCAGCAGAAAAAAAAATTGGAAATGATTTTTCTTGTGATGCAATCTCATCTAAGAAAAATAATCTGACAGAACAACATCAGCAAAATATATCAAAAACAGATGTGTTTGTTTCTCGTTCACAGCAGAGTAGGGAAATCATCCCAAGACTTATTTTAAATAGACAAGGACATAAAACTCATTCAGACAGTGAAATGCCAGAGGCAAGCATTCAATCAGTTGAAGTAAAATCAAAAACAGACGAATCAGACTTAAAGGATAAAAATCTAGTGATAAACCAAGAAGTAAAGATTCAAAATAATATACCAGAATCAAAACAGGTACCGGAAGTGACAAATTATTCCAAACAATTAAGCCCTCAAGTCATTACAACAGAGAAAAAACAGGAAAGTACTGAAAGTAAACATGTTTCTGCACAATCTGAAACAACAGTACCTGCTGATAGTAAAGATTTAGAGAAAAAGTTTTCAACAGCTGCTGAAACGTTCGAGAAGCTGAAACATTATAAACTAGCAAATGTTAGAGAAGACAGACAAGCTACTGATTTGTTAGAATTTAGTCGTGTATACTTTATCACCTCTGAGATTTCAAAATTATTGATAAATAGAAGTCAGGGACCAACACTGCCTGAAGAACAGGGGTCCAAGTCTTCGTTTTTACAGTCAGGTCCACATAACAGACTTGGAACAATTGAAGAAAAATCTGAACCAGAAATTAAAAACAAACCCGAAATATTAAAGCAATACATAAATGATAAAGCACAGGTTACTCATATGAACTGTAAATCTTCTAAAGCATGTCCAGCTACTTCACAGATCAGCATGATTCAGAACTGTGATGATACTGAGAAAATTAAATCTGGAATAGGTGAACCACAGAAATCTAGTGCAGTAAAACTACAATCTAGTTACAAACATGAATGTCTTGTACCATCACAAAAGATCCAACAGCAATTAAGTGAAAATCCTTTGAAACGTAAATTAAATATTCGTGAACCTGGTATGTGTGAAACATCGAGATTAGAAGCAAAACATGAAAATCAAAGCAGTTGTAGATATCAGAATGAAAACCAAGAAAAAAGTGACAAATGTGGTGCCTCAAAATACAAACATGAGTGTCTGAACTCATCACAGAAAACCAAACCAAAATTAAGTGTAAATGTGTTGCATTATAAAGCAGCTAAATCTGGAGTATGTGAACCAGCAGAAAAGAAGATTGCAAAATTGGCTTGTCAATATGGAAAACCTGAAAAAGAAAAATCGTGTGTAAACCTGCAAGAAGGTCCAAAAACTGTTAAATCTGATACTTGCAAATCTGGACAGTCCAAAACCAAGTATGAGTGTTTGAAAAAGTCTGATAAATGTAAACCTAAACTGTGTGAGAAAACCAAGTCAGAAAGTTCAAAGTGTACTGATAAAGGCATAGTTCAGAAGTTGCAAGAAGAAAAGACTGACAAATGTCCCAAGATATGTAAGGATACAATACAAAAACAAAGTAGTTTAAAGCAACTAGAATATGAATTAAGTAATAAACTGAGTAAACAAGAATTGCATGAACTATGTGAAAATATTTTGAAGAAAAATGTAGGAAAATCCACAAGCAAGGGAGAATGTGGAAGTAAAGCAGCTATCACAAAGATTGATGACAAATGCAAAGCTGCTAGTGGAAATAGAGATGGTTGTGGTCCCAAAAAGAATCCTTGGAAAGATCTTGCAGAAGCATTCAATTGTAAAATATTTTTTAAGAATCTCAAAGAAGCCATAAATCGTCAAGTGCTGAAAGAAGGTGTAAAGAATGCAATACATTGGCAAAAGATAAAACAAGCAGTGAAAGAAAATATTAAACCCCATGAAATAGCTGAAGGATTTAAAAGAGGATTTAAATTGAAAGGACTTTTAACTGGCCTAAATAATGCATTCCACTTAGGACAACTAGGAAAGGCTATTAAAGAAGGAATTAACTTTAAGAAAATAAGAGAAGGTATTAAAAGCTCAATTAATACTGCAAAGCTTAAACAAGCCATGGCAGACATAAATGCAGAAGCTAAGAAGAAAGCTGAAGAAGCCAAACGCAAAAAACCGAAAAAGAAGAAAAAATGTAAACCACAGAAACAGCAAATTACATGTGATCAGAAAATGTATTCAAAATACAAGCAGAAAACCTCAAAAACTTCTAAATGTAAGAAGATGGAAATTTCAAACAAACCTCCCTCTAAAAAAAAGTCTACCTGTGATAAACAAGATGTTTCAAAACCAACAGCCAGTGATAAAGGTGAATCAGGAAAACTAAATTTTGCAGCAGAAACACTAGACTTCATAAAGACACACAAAACTATGAAGCTTGTGACTTCACCATTTCAAATCATTGGCCATGGTTCAAAAGCAAATTACATGAAACAGGCAAATCCACCAGATCCTCCTGATCAACAAGGAGATACAAAGTCCAAATCTGAAAAATTAAAATCAAAAGAAGGGGAAACTGAAAACCAGACACCATTACAGCAACAAAACATTGAGCAAAACGTTCAGCAAAATATTTCCCAACAATTGCAGTCATCTCAAAATGTGGCTATACCACCCAACGCTCCCCAAATTCAAGTTATGGCACCGGTACAATATGTCACTGTTCATCCTCTGCCACATCATGGAGATGGAACAACGCATCAGCCACAACAAATGTATGTAATGGTTCCAGTGCAGACAATCCCAGCACAGAATATTCCACAAACACCTCAACAAGGCCCAGCTCCAGTACCATCTCAAGTTACAACACCTGCACAACAAAATGCTTCTCCTTCTTCTGCAGCATCACCTCAAGCTTCATCACCTATTCCACAGGCATCTCCAAGTACCTCTGTAAGCAGTAGTAAAAATACTGTACTGCAGCCACATTCTGAAACATCTGATCACTTCCCTCAGCCAGCAGCCACTCCTACTCAATCTAATCAATTATCACAATCTTCTCCAGGCTCACCCAAATCACCAATAACAACTGTTACAAAAACAGCTTCATCACCATCTTCAAGTTTGGTTTCTCCACAGACAACTGCACCACAGACTCATTCACAGAAAACACCAGCTTCCCAAGCTCCCCAAACCCTAGCGACTGCTAAATCTCCTTCAAACATTTTTTATAATCCTTTATCCCCATATTATCTGACAGGATCAGCATCACAAACAAGTTCAACTCGAACAGACATTCCCCACACTCCATCAAAAATATCTTCTTCAGAAAATAAATCAGAAAAACATTCAAAAGGTAAAGAACCAGAAGCTTATCATGCTTCTCTATCCCCTTACCATTTCCCGTCTTCTTGTATGAAAAATTCACAAACACAGCCATCTCCTCTTTCATTGGGTTCAGTCAATTCAAATCCAGCTTTATCCCATGGCATGCAACAATCAAAATCCGTACACCTACAACCAGAGACTCAGATAGAATCTGATGTACCAACAGAATCTAAATCCCAAGTACCAAAACCAATACAACTTATTCAGCCAACTCAAGTAACAGACCAAGGAAAAGGTTATAAAATTCCATATGTGCCTCTTACAAGTAAAAAGAAAACAGACACAGCAGAACAAGGGTCACCTAAGAAGAGTAATGAACCTGTTGTAAAGAAACAAACAATTCCAATTGTAACAAAACCAACAATTCCAACACAGGGTTCTAATGAACCTCAAGCCTCTACATCTAAGGCAGCTGTAGAATCAGTCAAGTCTGCAGCGGACAATGAAAAATCTGAAGCTGCTAGGAGATTAAGGGAAGCTGTAAGAGCAGAGGCTTTACGGAAGATTGCTAATATAGAAGGTATCAAAGATGCATTAAAGAAGGATGTTGAAACAGATGGTGTTGTACTGAAGCAGCATGTCAGAAAAAAGAGAAAAGCTGTTTCCAAACCTAAAGAAAGAAAAATGGAGCTCAGTGGTGCAAACCATGTTCTTAAGGCTGTATATTCATTTTGTGAATCGAAAGTCCAGCAAGTGAAGAAACAAATGAAATCAGATTCAAAAGAAAAAACTAAGCCACAAATAGAAAAAGAAAATTCTATAATTTCTAAAGATTCCCTTAATGAGAGAAATGTGATAAATGAAGATAAATTAAAATCAGAAGCAAACAAATATGCTATAGAAAAAGATAAGATTAAAGCAAATGGTGATAAGCATGCCGTATTAGAAAAACAGCAGTCTGAATTAGATAAGCATGCTGTAAAAAGAGCAGTGAAGTCAGGAGTAAAATTAGATGAGAAAATAGATACAAGAGTAAAAATTAAAGTTACTGAAAGTAAACTGCTGTCAGAAAAAAAGTCTGCTGGAAATATAAAGAACATTACTCAAGGGGAAAACAGACTTACTCTTAAAAAAAGCAAATCAATGACTGAACTTCAAAATCAGAAGACTAATGTTATATTGAAGCTAGAAAAGAAGAAGTCTGGTGAAATTAGTAGAGTAAATACGAAAGTTAAAAAACCAGAATCAATTAAATCTGATAACAAAATCATTACAGAACAGAAAAAAACAGAATCAATCACCAATAAAGACAGTGACCGGCAAAAAATGAAATCTGAATCAACAAAGCTTACTGACGTACAAGCTAAATTAATATATGATGTTCAAGAAGCTATGGATAAAAATAAATTAAGTTCTAGTGAAAAGTTGTTGAAAGATGAAACAAAATCAAAAGTTGTTCCAAGTATTGAGAAAAAGAATATAACAGAAATCAATAAAGAGACAAAACCCAAAGATGTAAGTGGAGCTCACAAAGAAAACAAAACTGGTGTGTTGGACATAAACATTAAACCTGATAAGAATGATCCAATTAAATATGAAGAACAAAAACTAAATAAACAAAAAATATTAAAATCTGATGCAGAAAACAAAGATTTCAAAATTAATACACAAAACTCATTGGATAAAGTGCAATCTGATAAAAGTGACAAAAAGATTGATCCTAGAAAGGAATTATCCAAGGAAGTGAAAGCACAACAAAGAGACTTAAACAATAAAACTTCAGAGAATCCATTATATAACCAGAACTTCAGTTTGAAACTTGAGGGAGAAAAGAAAATAACAGTAAACAAACTGATATCTAAAAATAAAAATCATGAAATAGAGCCTGTGTCAAAACTAAGTAGAGAACAGATTGAAGAACACAGATTAAAAATACAAGCATGGCTCAGTGCTTTTAGTGATAAGCTGGAGAAGAAAAGGTATGAAGGAACATTCAAAGAGCATAAATACAAAATAAATACCACTTCGATGGTAGAAACAGAACATAATACAGCTGAGGATATCCTGAGGAAGGAAATAGACAAATATGCATTGGATGATAAAATGCAATCTGAGTTGATAAAGAGTGCTGAGAATCGTGAGAAATCTAAAGAAGGTCTTAACCCATTAAAAACTAAAACTTCATTCAAAAAGGACTCTGAAACAAGTCCAGTACCAATTGATGACATATCGCCAGTAGCTAAAAGCATCCCACTTGATAAGAATACTGTTGATGAGAAATCTAAAGAAGGCCTTAACCCATTAAAAATTAAAACTTTATTCAAAAAGGACCCTGAAACAAGTTCAATACCAATTGATGACATATCGCCAGTAGCTAAAAGCATACCACTTGTTAAGAATACTGTTGATGAGAAATCTAAAGAAGGTCTTAACCCATTAAAAATTAAAACTTCATTCAAAAAGGACCCTGAATCAAGTTCAATACCAATTGATGACATTTCGCCAGTAGCTATAAGCATACCACTTGATAAGAATACTGTTGATAAGTTATTAAAAATGGACAGCCCATCAAAAATAGGAAAGTCAAATACATCTCCGAGAACCAAACTTAATGAGAAACCAAAAAATCCTAAAACCATCGGAGAGCCAGCAACTGCAGAATCTGGTAAAACTCCTGTTAGAGAAACAGAAAGACCTGAGGGACTGAAACCATCACGGCCAGGAACTGCCAACTCACAGAAAGTTCAGCCGTCAACTTTCAGCTTTGATGATGTCGTTGCAGCTGGTGTTACTACAAGAGCTCATAGTACAACTGCTGGAGACCCTGAACTGAGTGGATTGTCATATTATTTCAACAGCTCAACTATTAGAGGAAGAGCAAATGTAAGTATGGCAATGCTATTTTATTTTAATTCATGTGTTTTTGTATTAAATTCTTAGGGATGATTGCTGAAATGATTATCTGTTCTAAGGCATTCAATGTGTATATTAGGCCTACATACAGTATTATCTTCATTTAATTTTTTTCACTCTAAATTATGTTTTACACAAACACTAAAACAGAGTTTAACCAGTGATTGATTTTATTTCCAAAACCATGCTTAAATTACAAATTATAATTATAATTAAACTAAAGAGCATGAAGTATTATAACATTTGCTAAATTGTGGTTAGCCATTTCTGATATTTTGTATTAGAGTATTTTTACTTCATCTTTAATATGCACTTTTTCATTTAGGAAAGTGTTTTCCTCTTTGCCATCATCAATTTAAGTTCCATATTTCACTTGCAACACAAAGCAGTATGTTCATAAGCTATAACATGATGCCTGCTAATTTTTCAGGATTCTTGGCAGACAACAAAGACTGGCCAAATCCATGCCATTAGAACTGGTTGTTGGTGAAAAGGTAGCGCAAGCGCTTCTCGCTGTCAGATTACAATGTTTAAAAAGTTATTGTGCTTTCACTTATTTCTCTTATACCTAGTTTCTCTGAGAATTCCAAAAGTTTTTTAAACATTACATGGGGTTTTATGCTATAGGAAATAATGATAAATACAGTACCATCAAGAACTCTGTTTGCAGCTCTGGTTATGTTCACTACAAAGATTGATATTTCTCCCTCCCTTCCTTTCAGGCTCATAACAGTGTACTAGAGTAGGCCATGCATATATTGTGCAATGAGGGGTCTATTAGCAAACCCGGCAATCTCCATTTTGATAAAAGATAAGGATGCTAACTTCTAATGAAAGTATAAGCATTTCCTAGTACATATTTGGTGTATGTGTCGCAAACCTTAGTTCCTGCCTTTTGAGGGAAGTCAGATTTGCAACACATACACTAAATATGTGGCAGGAAATGCATTAAACTTTCATTAGAAGTTACCATCTCTAACTTTCTTCATAATGGAGATTGCTGGGTTTGCTAATAGACCCCTCTTTTGTCTATTGTTGATGTATTTATGGCATCTATTAATTTCAACTGAAATTCAATTTTAATATACAGTCATATTACATCAATATGAGTCATGGTAAGTAGGCCTATACAAGGTTTCTCTAGGAAACATTTTAATATCTTCTGTGAATAGGTGATTTTATCCCCATATTATCTGACAACCACAGACTTTTATTTCTTACTTATTTCTTACTTCATGAATGATTGTAGTAGAACAATATAACTAAATGCTAGTGCTGCCAATTGAATTCGGTTTCTTAGCAGAATCTCATCTGCACAAGTGCTGTGGGGCAACTTCTTGAGTGCACTGTAATAAATATTAATGGTATTTATGAGGACTCAAGAGATAATGGAACTTAATACAGTGAAGCAACAAAGTTATGTAATTAACAAAGTTGTTGACTATTAAACACTTTAGGCCTCACTTTTCCTTACATTTTTGCAGGACGTACGTTTCATGGGCTTTGCCCACATTTTCAACTGCTTGTCAACTGTCTATTTTCTGCTTGGAGAACACTGGCGCCTTCTGGTTTTGGTTTAACAAACTTTTTGATCAAGTTTTCTTCTAGCGGCATTTCAAAATTCATCAATTTATCTTCATACTTTTTCATATAAATCTTTTCCCAAACTTCCAGATCTTTTTGTTTATTAACTGATTTCAATAGGTTGGCTTCCTTAAGGATGTGATGATTCTTATTCCAACAATGAGCTGCTACTGCCGATTTGTCTATTTGACAGTATTTAATATTCCTTAGGTGTTCTTTAAGTCTAGTGTCTATATTTCTTTTAGTTTTACCTATATATGTTTCATTGCATTTAGAACAGTTTATCTGGTAGATACCTGCCTTTTTTCCTTTGGGTATTTTATCACAATGGTTGGTTTTTGTTAAATTTTTAATACTGTATTTGTTGTATGCAGCCAAAGATATGTTGTATTCTTTAAATATTTTTTGAAATTTTTGAGTGGCCCAAGGATGAAATGTGAATTTTTTGAATATTGTTTTTTCTTTCTCTGATGCTAAAGTTGTTATTGTTTTTATCTGCTTCTGTTTTTTGAATGTTTCTATTTTCGTGTCTACTAATTTTTTTCCAAATCCATTCTTTTCTGCAGCTTTCAGAATTTGTGAATATTCCTCATCATATGACTCTTTCGATAAAGGAAGGTTGACCAATCTATGTGTTAAACTATTGATTACTGCATGCTTGTGTGGTCTAGGGTTGTAGCCATCAGCTTTTATATAATTATCTGTATGTGTCTCTTTTCTACTTATTCCAAATTCTAGTTTTTGACCTTTCCTCTTAATTTTGAGATCTAGAAAATTTAGACTCATGTTACTTTCTGTTTCTACCATAAAATTAATGGTCTGTTCCTGTAAGTTCAACAACTTCAAAGCATCTTCAATGTGTCTTTCATCAATTACTGCAAAAACATCATCTAGGCCTACATATCGGAACCAATGTTTGAAAATATATGGGAATGATTTTGTTATTTTGGTCTCGAAATAACTCATAAACAGATTGGCCAAAAAAGGCGATAGAGGGCTTCCCATGGCAAGTCCGGCTTCCTGTTTGTAAATTTTTCCATCAAATGTAAAAACTGCTTGATCAATGCAAATTTCAGTCAGCTTTATGTACTCTTTTGTAGTTTCCTTATCTACCTTTATAGATTCTAGCCAGTTTTGTAAGTAGCCCAATGTTTTTTCTTTTGGTATGCTGGGGAATAAAGATTGAACATCAAAAGATACAAGCCTGTCTTGAGTTGATAATTCTAAATCCTTAATTTTATCTACCAGTTCCAAAGAATTCTTTATGCTGTGGCTCTCAAAATTATCCATACTTTGAAATTTTTTTGTTAACCATTTTGACAAGAAGTACGTAGGAGTGTTGATATTATTTACAATTGGCCTCATCTTATTTCCAATTTTATGGATTTTAGGTAAACCATATATTCTCCCCAGTGTGGGGCTGTGACATTTCAGGCTCTGTTTTTCTTTTCCTACTATTATTTTACTTTCTTTTAAGGCTTTATCTACATCTCTTGTGCATTTATTTAATGGGTATGTTTCTAATTCTTTAAATTCATTGTTACTTAATAATTCCTCCATTCTAGTTTTGTAATTCTCCTGGTCCAAAATAACAATTTTATTCCCCTTGTCTGCTTTCGTATATATTACATTTTTCTTCTTCAAAGATGTCAAAAGTTTCCTTTGTGAATTATTTTCGGGTCCCTCATTGCTAATGTTAACTAAAATGTTTTTGTTAATGTTAACTAAAATGTGTTCTCCAAGCAGAAAATAGACAGTTGACAAGCAGTTGAAAATGTGGGCAAAGCCCATGAAACGTACGTCCTGCAAAAATGTAAGGAAAAGTGAGGCCTAAAGTGTGAAAAAAATCAACAACTTTGTTAATTACATATTAATGGTATGTTAATTACATATGACATTTTTGTGGGTTACATCGTTTCATTTAAAGTGTAGGTAAATGTTAAATCGGGGTTCTACTGTACTGATTTCCATTGCTTAAACAACGTTCAGCCAGTGTTCAATAAGACAATTTTATAATAATAGCTGCAAAGAGGAAGGATTTCTTGCAAGAGTCTTTGCTGATCTTGACCGATATAATTGTTACATAAGGCTAGCCTCAAAATGTATGATAGTTGGCTTACAAATTATGATGCAGTCAACAATGACAATCTGTCTAAACATAGGAAACTATTTAAAAAATGATGGAACATAAACAGTGAAGCAACTATAATAGAATAATTATAATTTGAGTTGAACTTAGACACTTATGCTTCACTTACCAACTTTTTGGTAGAACATGTTTCAAGGACCCTTGTCCCCATCCTCAGCTACGTGTCCAACTGACAAATCTTGCTTTTGAAGGTCATGAAGTGTCCCTGGTGGTGGTTTTACGAACTTCTTGGTGAGGTTCTCATCCTCAGATATTTCGAAATTCATGAGATTACTTTCAAATTTCTTTATATAGATCCTCTCCCAGATGTCCAGTTCTTTTGGTTTGCTTACTGATTTTACCAATTTTGGTTCTCTACAAATTCTGTGGTAATTTTCCCAAGAATGCGTTGCAACAGCTAATTTTTCCAACTGACAATTTTTAAGGTTTCTCATATGTTCTTTAAATCTAGTCTCAACGTTTCTTTTTGTTTTTCCTATATAAATCTTGCTGCAGTTAGTACAATTTATCTGATAGATCCCTGATTTCTTTCCAGTAGGTATATCATCAGTCTGTTTGGATTTAATCAAATTTTTTATGCTGAATCTGTTGTGAGTGGCCAAAGTTATGTTATGATCCTTGAATATTTTTTTGAAATTTCGGTGTTGACCAGGGGTGGTGAGTGAACCTTTTGAATTTTGTTTTTTCTTTTTCAGCAGACAATGTAGTAATTTTCTTATATCTTTCTGTTTTTCAAATTTGGCTATTTTTTATCTATTAGTCTTTTGTCGAAACCATTCATTTTAGCAGTAACTAGTATGTGATTGTATTCATTATTGTATTCTTCAACTGTAAGGGGAATGTTCACCAATCTGTGGGTCAGGCTATTGAATACTGCATGCTTATGTGGTCTGGGGTTATGGCGATTTGCTTTGATGTAGTTTTCTGTATGAGTGGGTTTCCTAGTTGCAGTAGTTGCAGTAGTTCTGAAGTTAGTCGCAAAACTGTCAAGCTACAACTCTCAAAAATTAATTGAACCTCTTCTGGTGAAAGGTGCAAGAAACACTGTGAGCATATCATAAAGTAAACTGCAGTTTTCATGTAGAATATTGATGTGTATGAACTGATTCCACCTCAGAGGACTTAAATTCGTATAACCTTATGCATATTGTGTGCAATTCCATTTTCAGTCTAAATAAATGGGTAAGTCTGGCAATGTTCCGTCTACAAATTTTGTGCAGTGAAGATGTAGAATTAGGAAATAAATAAGGGAGTGGAGATTTTATTTTATACACTGAACTTTTGTAAAAAAATCTCCACTTATAGTGATAGTGTATTTGTGTTTAACTTTGTTCCTCAAGTTTCTATCCCATAACAGCTACCAGAAAATATATAGTTCTCATTACAGCAATTTTAGTCTCATGTGTTTTAGGTTGCCAAATTCACGTATTGCTTGCTTGGCTTGGGTTTAATATATTACCTATTGAAACCAAAACCAAAACCTTCCCCGAGAGAACCTCCAGAATAACCCACAAAGTTTGTAACATTGCTGAAGAACCTGAGACCATGATTTTTGAAGAATGCAAGAAATACAAATTGGATAGTCAGGTACAGTCTGCTTCCTTAATGTTAAAAACATTGTATTCCTTTATAATGCATTTTGTATTGAAAAAAAAAGGTAAAGCGATCCCTGTATGGGCCATGGAGACCCATAGGGTTTCTGGAAGGTTGAGGCTCCCAGATTGAGACATCGGCACAGGAAAGTGGTAATTGTTATCAGCCATATGCACCGGCCACTTTTTACTCCCAGGAATACTCCTGGTACTAATTTCTGTTAGGGGCTGAATTGACTCCAGGGCCATAGTGCCACCAAAAGGATTAGGCCAATTGAAAAATCCCACTGACCTCATTGGGAATTGAAACCGCAACCTTTCGGTTTGTATGAAGGATAATTATTTTGAACACACAATACCCATAAGAGATATAGAAAAATTCCACAAAACCTTTTTACTTTCCCTAACCGTACCATAAGTAGGCCTGCTATGGGTAGAGGAAGTTTTGTGTTTGACTCTGAAATATGATGTATTATTTTCAGTACAGGTTCATGTTTCGATAGACAAAAATATAAATTTGTATGTATATTTTCAAATGATAAATATTCTGAAGTTCAATAAATACGCAAGCTTAAAATTTATTTACATACACAGAAATAAATCTTTAAAAATCTACAAATCCCAATAATCTCATTGGATTGTTCGATGAATTAAAAAAATAAATAAAAAGAATGTAGAGTTTTTTTTTAAATGTAAACCTCAGCTTTGTGCTAATAGGGAACTGTAAAACCCTTGTTTCTTCTTAAGTTAAGCCTTAGCCTGCTAGTTTAACTTAGATTTCATAATAATTAATTCTTAGGCTTGCACCCGGGTCAATAGTATTGACTTAGATTTCTGCAATCCACTCCATACCATCTTAAATGGAACTCAATTTGCCTAAAGCTTTGGTGAAATACCCTTGACCTTGGATAAGGCAGAAATTTAATTAATACTGGTATAAATATCCTCAGGAAAACTTTGCATTACTTTATAACTTAATTTTGTTTGTTCTTCACTGACAACCGACATGTATTCCATGCATTGATATATTATTAAGTGTACTGTACCTTGTAGAGGATGTAAATTGCAGATTATACGTTCTTTGGTATTTTAGATTTGTGGAAAGTAAGTTGTAAGAGTAAAATAACTAAATTCATTTCGGTGCCGTACACATTAGACAATTTTTTTCTTGAGATTATTGTTCACTTTAACACTGCACTTTCGAATAGAACATCCAAAGTTCTTTGTTTTACCGCCTAGCCAGAGGAAATCGATTATTTTCTATATGCACTGTACATAGGTCGAACCTAATCGATTATTTTCGATATGTACTGTGCTCCCGGAAGTGAGCATATTACGTAATTTCCTACTCTTCTTCACCTTCTATAGAATAGAGGGTAGCAACAGTAGCAGTCCAAATAAACGTAAAAAATTATTTACGACTTTAATACCGTCTCTGTTGTAGAAGGGCGCATTTGTACGTGAAAATGCTAGAATCTATAGTATAACATACTTTTTTGTTGTAAATTGTTCGAGGATAATTATCTACTATTAATAAAAACTGTAAGAAGATCAATAGTACACTCCCCCTGAAAGTTACTAATAGTATATCTTATTAATTTAATTTTACAGATTATGGCTGGAGATTCAGGGGATGCTAGCCAATTGAAAGGGCTTTCCAGATATTTTAATGGCACCACAACCGCTGGACGAGCAAACGTAAGTTGAGTAGCAGTATTGAACGTATTTTTGAAATATTTTTGCACGCAGTGGGCTTGCTTGCATAAATGTTTTGCAATTTATGTGGACTTGAATAATCCTAGGCAATTTTAGTATACTTCATTTGTTTTAAGCGACAAATTTTTTTCCGAATTAATCATCCTTACTGCCTCAAGATTTGAGTGTATATCCTTCACTTTTTAAGGTATCAGTGCCAGGAAATAAATGATATAATCTCCAAAAAAGTAGGGGACTGGGTATATTTCAGGTTGTTACCCAGAGTGGAGCAACAGGAGTAGCCTAGCATTGACCGGTATTGAGTTTGATTCTGTCTCATGTAAAGTTTACTGGTTTGTTCCATAATCACACTTGAACGCATGCACACATTTGTCAGTTTGTAAGTTAAGTCTGCATCAGGTATCTGATGACAGCCATTAAATGTTTGCTGGAACAAACCTATAATCTACTCATTCCCCACCTGCCCAAATGACATGTTTGGTTGATAAAAATATTAATAACTGGCCTTGCATAAATTAACAAATTTCTGCTGTTACCATTCATTGATTTAATACTTGAATTTGGGTAATTTGAAATAATTGAAGATTTTTTTGGGTTAGTATTGGTCTCTGCAAGGTGTTCCAAGCAGTTGTGCGTCCCATTGGTTGGACACCAACTATGTTGCCAAATTCCAAATGACAAAATACCGGCCAACCGGGTTAAATCAATGAGTGGAGTATGGACGTTTTACATACAGGGTCTTTATTATAAGTTGAGACCGGGCGACCGGTGTTTTCACTCTCCGCTACGGAGTCCGCATTAGCCGCCGGTGATGCGCGCACGGCTTCCCTGCTTAAAGTGTAGGCTATATAAAGTATTACATATCTTACCTTATAACATATGTTGGAAGTGTCGTCCTTCCTGTGTTATACAGGCATTGTATCTGGAAACCACATTCTGGCTGACGCGAGTGAGTTCTTCCACTGTAATGCCCCTAATTTCATTCGTAATGTTTTCTTTCGGCTCCTCCAATGTGTGAGAATTTGTTCGATAAACCTTATGTTAATCACGTACACGTCCAGCAGACTCGTACTTAAAATAATGTTTACACACAAAAATACGATGCTGCAGCGAAATGGGTCTCACCATGTTGACACTTAAACAATAACTGCACGTGCCGATGTTGCATCAAGGTCAGCCCGGCTGCGCGCGCCTTCCGTCGCCCGGTCTCAACTTATAATAAAGACCCTGTATAAACATATTAATGAATGTGGAAACTAGCAGTACCGGTACCAATAAAATTACTAAATTATCTTTTTTTTACTGTAACACAGAATTTTTGACAGTACATACAGTACAAAGGTGTACTGTACTGTTTTTGGAGGCAAAAACCCCAACAAAGAAAATTAGGAAGGAATTATGGGGCCAATACAAATTACCATACTTGAAGCTCCTGGTCCTGATTACTGTTTGCAATAATTACCGTACTTGAAGCTCCCAGTGAATGGGGCCTGGAAGTAACCTGGAAAGTGGTTCAGGGGCACAGTATAAATAAAACTGATTTTAAATATACCTGTATTAAAAATTTGGGTAATTTGGTAGAATATATATTTATGTTATTGACCGATGTCAAGTAAGTTAGTGTCTACCACTGCAATAATATGCTCTCTTAAAAGTGTGATACAACATGGCATCGGTGGAACCAATACACTGTCTTTATGTAACCCTATAAAAAGAAGTCACATAGTGTGAGGTCTGGTGATCTTGGGGGCATGGAATTAGGTGCTGGTCACCTTCAGATGCACATCCTACCCATTGTCTTGGCAACATGTGAACTCTGTACAAAATATGCCCGCATGCATTCCCTGTCCAACTGTGAAGCTGAGGAGCGACCAGGCGATTTTTCTTGCACAGACAACTACTATCTTTAAACTGTTCGTACTAGGCACAAATTTAATTTTCAGTAGATGGGTTCTTGTTGAATTCTCAATGAATTGCATGTTCGACAGTAATCACTGACCTAGTATGGTGAAATTTCGAAACAAAGAATGATTTCTCAACACATGTAGCCATTTTCACAACTACAGTGTTATTTGAATGAAATTAATTTACGCAACACAGAAATCATGAAAAGAACAGGTATGAAGGATGTGGCAAATACAGCGGAACAGTTGAAATGGAGGTGGGGAGGCCATGTGATGCGAATGAACCAACGAAAATGGGCACAAAAAGCTACAATTTGGGACCCCAGAACAGGCTGGAGAAGTGTGGGGAGGCAAAAGACCAGATGGGAGGACGACTTCATCAAATCATCAGGAAGACTATGGTCTCGAGTAGCAAGGAATAGAAAAGAGTGGAAGAAAATGGGAGAAACCTCCACCCCAAGTGACTAGTGGAAATACAGAAGCAATCCAACCATGCACAAAAACTCTCGCTAGAATTAACTCTCTCTAGGATTAGCTCACCTAACAAGAAGTATATGAGCTTGCCCTGCAATCCGCAGGAGGCCATTGCCCTTTGGGATGTCTAGGCTAATTTTATTTATTTATTTATAATTTACGAAAACATAGAGGCTGGACTGAAAACTTGCCAGTTAACATATACAGACTGTTAATCTGTTGCTTCTTCCAGTGTGCATATGGGTTATTCTCCAGAAAAGGGCAGATTCATGCCACAGTTGATTTTCTGGTGTAAAATAAGTATTTATGGATTATGAATTATTATAATAAGTTAGATTGAAATAATGTCTATTTGATCCCATATTCCACTTTTTAAATAAAAGTTACAATTTTCTGCATTTTAAGGCACAGTATGTGAGATCTCACCTCCGTGTCATGTCCCAATGCCTGACTTGTCATTTTCATTCTTTCATAATTCAACAAGTCATACAAGAAATTAGCAATGTAAAATTTTTAGGACTGCAAATTGACCAAAATCTTGACTGGAAGACACACATAGAAATGATAAGTCCAAAACTGAGTTCAGCGTGCTTTGCTTTAAGAATTTTGAATAATATATTAAAACAGGATGCATTACTTATGGTAGGCTATATTTTGCATATTTTCACTCTGTAATGAGGTACGGGATCATTGGATGCATTGCTATTTAGAAGGGTGAGAGGAAGTGGGGGAGGGGGAGGAGGAAAGGACTACTGGGTCATTCCATGTCAAATCAACTAACAGTCTAAACCTTGACCTCTCAGATTTGTGTGATTTTTTTTTTCAGGTATTGTACTCCCCAAAACTAGTTTAAATTTAAAATTTAAATTTTTTCTGACTTTTGGTTTGTGAGTTACAAGGGTTAAAAAAAAAAACTATGGTTTTCTATTGCTTTAAGATTATTATAAAATGCTATAGCTCAAAAACCATACCACCTAGAGAGCTCAAACTTGCACCATTGTTTTCCTCTGAAAATTCCCTTTAATTTGACGTATCACAGAGCTATGTTTCTTAATTTTTGAAATGTTAAAAAAGTTCCCAAAAAACTTTTTTTGAAATTTCAAAAATACGTACCCTCGGATGTTTTTGGAAAAATTATATGTGTTGTCCACTCTAATTGACTACATGCATGCAAAATTTCAAGATGGGATCTCAATGGGTTCTTGTTTAAAAAAATATTTGATTACCAGATTACATGCTAGTGAGGTATATAGTGGACTACTTCTGGGCTGACTCTGTAAAAGACTTCTACAATTCTGACGACATTAGTAGAATGATGCCAGGGAAAAAAGATTGTGTGACCATAAGAAATAAAGATGGAAAGATCCAGGTACAAAAGAGACTAGTGTTGGCAAATTTGCAAGAAATATACTAATTTTTTAAGGAAAAATTCCCAGCAAACAAAATTGGTTTTTCAAAGTTTTGCGACCTGAGGCCGAAGAACTGTATCCTGGCTGGAAAAAGTGGCACACATAATGTCTGTGTGTGTACCTTACACCAAAACATTAATCTATTGATGTACAGTGCAAAAATGCAAAATTTTGTATTAGATGGGGATGACACTGCTTTGAAATCTTATCACTCCTATCTGGTCAAGATGATGTGCAATCCACCATCTCAACATTGTTTTATGAATGGTTGTATAGAATGCCCTGGTGTTCCTAGACTTCAAGAATTATTGAGTACAAAGTTCAATGAAAAAATGATTTACGAAGTTTCCTACAAAAAGTGGGTAACTGTAGATAGGTGTGTGATGGAAACTGTAGTAAAGTGTACCGATGACTTTATTAATGAGTTTTTGGACACACTAACAAAGCTCAACTCATTCATTTATAGCTAGCCAGCAGAAAGAATACTAAAGCGAAATCAAGGAAAATTTAACTGAAGGCCATGTAGTAGTCAACTGTGATTTTGCGGAAAACTACTCTTTCGTCGTACAAGCCAAAATATAATCATTCCACTGGACTACCAGCCAAGCTACACTGCATCCTTTCATCATATATATTGCAAATGGGAGGGAAAACTGCAGTATTTTTTTTTTTATATCAGATTGCCTGGAACTTTATACAGTCACTTTCTATGTATTCCAGAAAAAACTGCTAGAAATCTTAAAGCAAACCTTGCCTTTTGCACTTAAAAAGATTACTTATTTTTCTGATGGGAGCGCTGCCCAGTATAAGAATAAGAAAAACTTCCTTAATTTATGCTTGCATAAAACAGATTTTGAAGTTGAGGCAGAGTGGAGTTCTTTGGAACATCCCATGGCAAGAGTGCATGAGATGGCCTTGACGGGACTGTTAAGCGGCTAGCTGCTAAAGCCAGCTTACAATGGCCATATGACCAACATTTTAACACCAAAAGAACTTTATGAATTTGCCTTGGAAAATATAAAAAACATTGACTTTGAATATTGCACAACAGGAGACTACGAAGAGACTAAAGAATTATTACTTTCTCGGCTCAGTGAATCAAAAGCAATTGTGGGAACACAAAAGTTTCACTCATATAAACCCCACACAGAGAGTCAAATTACTGTCAACTTATCATTTCAGCCTTGATTAATCTCTTGAATGTATGACAACAGTGAACCAAATAACACCATCAGATTTGGAGAACATTGCTGCTGGTTTTGCGACAGTAGCTTATGATGACTCTTGGTGGCTGGAATGCAATGAAGAAAAACACAATGGCATGTATGGAATACATTTTTTACACCCAAAAGGTCCAGCCCATTTTTTTGTTATCCACAACCAAGAGATTTATTAGATGTTCCAGGAAATACTCTTTTGCAAACAGTGGATCCAACTACAGCAACAGGAAGAACATACACTCTAAGTGCTGAAGAAATAAAGCTGTCTTCTCTTGCTTTGGAAAAATATCTTAATAAAGATCAAAAAGAAACATTTAAATTGTGTTACCCTCAGTGAAAACTTTTAAAGTGTACAAATACTAATTAACTATGTATGGTAAATACCGAATATTCCAAGAAATACAGTTCTATCCATGCAAATATCAACAAGTTAAACTTTTTCACAAGGTGAAACAACTTTTACCCATTTCTTTTATATGGGACTCTTTGTAAATGATTAGGCTACAAATAATACTGCAAAACGAACCAAAAGATAACCTCTACCATTTATAACTATATGAGTTGATATTACTAAGAGTTTTGGATGATTCAAGGTGAGTGGCTTTGCTCAAAATTTCACTATTAGCATGTTGTATATAAATTAAAATTTATTCTTCCTTCTTATGTATAGTTACAGGTATCATGAAAATTAAATTAAAAACAACACTACACATCATTTAATTAACAAACAATAAGAGGGAAATGTTACATATGAACGCTATCTAAATAATTTAGGTTTGGTAGAATTAGCCTATGTACCTTAGTATTCATAGCCTAGAAATAGTCCGCTATACACCTCACTATCATGCATTCTGGTAGTAAAATATTTTTTAAAAATAAGAACCCGTTGAGATCCCATCTTGAAATGTTGCATGCATGTAGTCAATTAGAGTGGACAACACATATAATTTTTCCAAAAAAATCTGAGGGTACGTATTTTTGAAAATTCAAAAAAAGTTTTTTGGGAACTTTTTTAACATTTCAAAAATTAAGAAACATAGCTCTCTGATACATCAAATTTAAGGGAATTTTCAGAGGAAAAAAATGGTGCAAGTTTGAGCTCTCTAGGTGGTATAGTTTTTGGGCTATAGCATTTTATAATAATCTTAAAGCGATAGAAAACCATAGTTTTTTGGATTTTTAAAGCCTTGTAACTCACAAACCAAATGTCAGAAAAATTTTAAATTTTAAATTTAAACTAGATTTAGGGGGTACAATACCTGAAAAAAAAATCATACAAATCTGAGAGGTCAAGGTTCAAATCTCATAGTAGAATTGGTTGAATTGACATGGAATGACCCATCACAAGTGGCTATACAGATTCTTATTGGTTGCCAGCTTGCTTGCGTGCTTAATTGTTGTTACTGCTTGTGCTGAGATTCTCTATTAACAAAGTAAAAAATATTAACTCTGTAATATAATAGGCTATGTATGTAATGTATTATGCAGGTAATATAACATTATATTTATTTTATGTAATGCTGGGCCATATCATAATTTTCGGTTCTTGAAGGAGAATGTATTCATGTCAGATAGTGTAGTATACTGTAAATTTGCAACAGCACAGCAAAGTACGGGCTCATAATGGTTACATTCTTCGCATTCCTCATAGGGAAGTTCTTTGCTTTGGATAGCTAATGAAAGTTCTAAGAGGTTGATAAATTAGTACTTTGTAGAACAACAGACTTAAGTTACAACTTCTTTTGGTTAACTTGATATCTTTAACTTTATTTTCTTTTGTTCTAGGTCGCAAAAGCAACATATGCCTCCATAGGACTCATCATCTTATACTTCAGCCTGAAACCCAAAAAGAAGTCAAAGTAAAAAAGAAGTGCAAACTTCCTGCTAAAATTTTTAGATTACTATATTTGGTAAAAATGTATATGTTAGATATACTGCATTCTTTAATTTTTTTGATGGAATGTCTTCTGTAAAAAAAATGTATTTCTTTTGGAGAAAATTGAATTTATTGTAAGTTTCTTATTATTATTTGTTTCTTTTGTAGACATAATCATTTGTTCTCACTTAGAACTCAGCATGTGTTGTCATATTCTGTATGCTATTTTGCTGCAGGATAAGTATGTGCTAAATTCTTATTTATGTACAGAAAAATAAAAACAGTAGCATACATCATCCGTTATTGTAACAGCCTCAAGGACTGTTGTATTTATTCAGTAACAATGTAACTTATCTTTATATTTTATACAATTTATTGTGAATGTCAGCTCATTTTGTATCTAAACCTTTGTCACATCTAACACAGCTACTGTACAGTCGGTCAAATAAAAAACGTCGGGCGGTATTTGATTAAGTATCACGAACGAGCATATGCGCATGTACAGGAAGACTTAAGGTTAGGTTCACACACGCCTCTTGTCTATCCATGTATTTTCTTGATTATTTAGTCAGTTTTGTTCCAAAACAAACATGTATGGAAGGCTGTGACTATATGCCTCAAATCCGCCATATTCTTGGTTGCAAATTTTTATAATATTAATAATTAATAGATTCGCGAGGAATATGTTTATTCAAGGAGCATTTTTTAAAGATTTTATTTTATAATACCGGTACTTCTAGTGCAAAATCAATAACTTGCGCTCAACTTCTGCAACCAATCTTAGCATCGAAATACGCGTCCGGCCAGATCAACGTTTGCTATGAAAACTTCCGGTCGCATTATAGTAACGTTCCCACCTCTGAGCTGCTCTTTCATAAATATGGAACCTTCTCGCTGCTTCAGAGACCGAAAAATGCAGGTCAATTACAGCCCTAACTACACTTTCTCTCACGTTAGCATTTGTATGTGGCGATGACACAAAGCAAAATGAATTATGACAATGCATTAAGTTGAATATCATGTGTTGCGCTTTCCGCGCTGTTCATTTTTTCCCTCCTTGTTCATATTTTCCCTCCTTGTTCATATTTTCCCTCCTGCCGCATGGCCTCATATGTTCCGAAAATGACCTGTATTTTGTGTTTTTTATAGGAAACTTGTGAACTAATGCGTCAAAACTTTAATTTTAACTGCATACGAGTCCCGACGTTTTTTATTTGACCGACTGTACATCATTTAATCTACTATCAAAGACTGAGGGAATGGTAATAGTTATATTTTTATCATGAAAAGATAAGGGATAGCATTTACCATTACAGACCTGTCCATCAATCGCTATAGGATGTTACAAAAATATCTTAACCATGTATGTTTTATAAGCCAACAGCCTCTTCCTCGAGGGTGGACTTGCATGGGCTAATCCACCTGTATGTGGCACTTAAATGGAAGATTGCCGCTCCACTGCTTGGCTCTAAAAGGACTAAAAATTTAATTTTAAGAAATAATAATTATTATTATTAGCAAGATGTCAGTTGTGATATGTCGCTGGAAGATTTTCCCATATCTTACAAGGAACCGGACGGGTTGTCATATCGAAACTTACCCTCAAATTTTGCACATCCGATAGGTCGTCATTGTAGATGGACACATGCAAAAAACTGGCTTCTCATACAAATTGTAAGTGGGTGAAAACTTGTTTTGTTCCATAAGTAAACAACAGTGGGCACTTGTAGCGTTCGCTTGAGTAGCCTGAATGCTGGACTCCAGCAACAGCGAGGTATGCAATAGAGGGAGAAGCTACATGCTACTTGCTGAATGTGTTTCACTACAAATTTTTATATAATCGTTCTTATCATTTCTATGCTTTTAAACTATATAATCTGTACAGGCATTGAGGGGTTGCTTATGATTGTTAGTGTGTGTAGGTGTTATAGAAGTGTGACCACTTGATTTGCATGATTAAAACAAAATATTTCCATGTACAGCGAATCACAATACCAGTGCTTCAATCGACTTGTTCTCAATGTTGACGTTGATTGTCCAGACAAAAGTCTGTAAGTGTTAGAACTCGGACTAACATATTATATAATAATTCTGCTTGTCATTATAGGTCCAAGTAAAAAAAAAAAAATCAAACTGATGTAAACAGCACACAAGATTCACTCTGGTAATCCAAAAAACTTAAATGGGTACTGATTGCTTCACGACAACTACTAGAATACAAGCATGAATATTCATTACTATAATATTATTCCCGCCCATAGTGATACTGATGAGGAAAGGGAGAGATAAGGCAAACTACACACAGGCCTATACCTGTATCGGGAACACTGTGACAGCAGATTCCAAGCGTGCGCTAGATAGGAAAGGCCGCTACCCCCTCCCACCTATATCTGTGTGAGGCTACTCAATATTTCTAATTTACGAGATTCACAATTAGTTTTCACCCATTTACAGTTTGTATGAGCAGCTAATTTTTGGCATGAGTGCATGTACAATGGAGACCTATCAATGTGCAGAATTTGAGGGTAGGTTTCAACATGACAACCTATACATTTCCCTTCCAAGAATAAGAAGAAAAAAACCATGCTTTTTCCCAGATTTAAAGAGATACTGTCAGATGTTGGTGTTCGTTTAAAGTAGGCCTTTTAAGAGGTATTTGATTTTTGTACTAAAGGCATAAACTGCTACATATTGTAAGAAGTGGAGTCAGACTGTTCCTGTCTAACAATTACTTCCGTTAAATTTTCAAAGTGTTCTTGGATTCAGTTTAAAAAAAATTGGAAACTTTGATTGATAGACATGTTACCGTTGCAGAAATACCACATCCTAGGCATGTTTAAACCCATAAACTTGGGAACAAAGCGATACTTTACCAGTAGTCCATCTTTCTGTAGTAATTGTGAAAACTGTGCTAACATAGCAAATAGGTTACTGTATTGTCTAGACATTTTGCATTTAAATCTTGGCATCATTTGTGGTAAACAGAATATTTATGGCTATTTAGACCTATGGACTGTGTGTGATTCTGGTAGTTTCTGTTGTCCTCCATTATCACCACCAACAAGTCATTGGAGCAGAGTGGTGGAAAGCAGCAAAACAGAAAAATGTTTTGACTGAATAAGCACAGTTTGAAGCCTTCTTGGTACTGATTTATAATAACGAGTCATGGGCTGTAAGCAGTGTCAATTTGTCATGAATAACCAAGCTTTTAAATTCTGTCAAGGTGTTCATTATTTCCTGAAGAAGGCTGCAGAGATGAGAGATGATAGCAGCTGAAAGCTTGATTATTCAAGATAATTTGGCTTGGCTTATTCCCATAAATTGTTATTGCAGAAAAAACATGGTCTTACTTTTGTGAGTGTAAATATATGTGCAAAAGTAATTTCTAATCCATCCAGCGATCTGAGATCTGGAATATTAAACATAGATGGACTAAAGGGTGGCCGAATGCACCTCTAAAGCTGGATTTTTAATTTTAACTTTCGTTCGCAAGTTATTAAAACATGAATTTTTTGTACCATTGAAGCCCCGGTTTACGGTAATACATTTCAATTGTCAAATCAAGTGTAGGTGGCTTTGCCTTTTTTGTCATAACATAGGTTTTTCAATATATCGCATGGAATTATTGATTGTTTCAATTCTGTGAGCTCACCCTGGTCGATTTGTATGTTATAATGTCAAATACAAATATAGAGGTGCTTTCTAATCCTGGAATAAACTCCAAAGTCAGATCTTTAGCTGTTTTATTATGAATAATATTAAAAGTTTATTTATGATTGATTTGCATGTAAGTGTTAATAAGTATTATGTTTTAATTATTTTGCTCTTAATTTTTAATCTTCAAATTTATTATCGTGGGCAAAGCCGCAGACACCTGCTAGTATTACATGTTGCATTGTGTGTATGTATCCAATACCAACCCTGTTGCCCTGATACATTTGAGATCTGCATGAATAGATGGCGATAGTGTGACCCATTTTAGAGTTATGCACTGCTTGGACAGAAGAAGGAAGAAAGTGTGGAGAAATGAGTATGGGGTTGAGTGGTGATGGTGAGGTGAAGAAGGGTGGAGGGGAAATCTTTTTGGAAGACATCAAGGGGACCACTGGGCTTAAATTCAGCTTCTGAAGGACGGATCACTATCATCTGAGATATATACCTCCATGTCATATGCACAGTAGAGAGGTTTTGTGTGGTGTGCACAGATTAGTGATTAGAAGCTGCAGGTTGCCAGATCAGATTAAAAACCACCCATACAGGAATCAAACCAGGGCCACCAGGGTTGAAGGCAGGCAGCTGTCAGCCATGCCACAGTGTTGCACTGTGACATGATAAAGTGATTTATTGCATCTTCCCTTGAAGGTTATTGGCTTGCAGATATTTATGTTATTTTCCAGCCAAAGCTGTTTCTGTCAGGATTTTACCATCCTGTTGGATGGGAATTTACTGATTCTTTACTTCTCACAACCAAGGACATGGTAACTGGGACAGGCTTGTTGTTACGTGATCACTTAGTAGCAAATAAAGCTATTTATTCTGCCAGAGCCTTTTGTTTAGGCCTGGGGTTCTTTTAAAGAGCCTGAAATCTCTGGCTTGAGACCCAAAATATCCCTGCTTTGAGTCCCATATGACATAATAATGCACGTACACTCATACCCAATCCTAACCACCTACCACCTCCATTATTATATTGTGTTTTTAAAATATACTTGAGTTTCACACCAAACCTCTCTGCAGTGCATATGACGTGAAGGCATATATCTCAGTTGATAGTGATATTCTTCTGAAAGGTATGTTAAGTCCAGCGGTCCCCTTGGTGTCTTTCAACAAGGTATCCCCTCCACTCTTCTTCACCTCACTATTATCACTCATGCAACACACTCACCTCTCCATACCTTCCTTCGTTCTACCCAACCGGTGCATAACCAAACTCGAAAATGGACCACACTATCGTCATCTATCTGCCTCAGTGTGGATGAATCAGGGCAACGGGGTTGGCATTGGATACACACAGTCATCACTGCTAGTGGTGCAGGGTCTTGAAGAATGCCCTTGATTATAGTTAGACATAGACCTTACAATCTTGCACTGAAGGTGGAATAGTTTATTTGGCAGCGGGGATCAACAATTTCTGTAAGGGGGTGCACTGTGTGTTTTAGGTAAAAGAGGGGTACAGTCCTCCCCAGGAAACATTTTAATAGTAGTAAAATGATACTAAAATACCGGTAATTGTAAATAAACATTGTAGAAGTCAAAAAGAGTCCTAGGTTTTTTTACTGACATCAAAACAATAATTATTAACTTAAGCAATTTTGCTTTTAAGCAAAGTGTGTAAAAACTCACTTTGCATAATTATGCATCTTTACTTTTAAATGAAGTTCAGTTACTTTTTTCTTTGGTAGGGCCTGAGGGGGAGGAAGCCTCCCTTCTGGATCCGTCCCTGTCATGTGGTGATGCCGAAATTTATTGTTTTTCTGAAGTAACTGTCCAGCTTCACCTGATCATCTATAACAGACCTATCTTAACTTTGATGGAATTAAAGCTACCACTTTAATTAAGCAGCAACACATAAATAAATAATATGGGAGAATCAAAGCAAGTACTACGGGCTAAAGGGGAATAAGAGAAAGTAGAGTAAAATAATACTAGCACTCCCAACCAGACTGTTTACTGGGAATCTTTCAATAGCTAGCATACAATTTCTATAGGAACACTATGGGATATTGGCGTCAAGTATTCATAACTTGTGCACAAGTCTTTTCATAAGTTTTTACTGCCATTATACTGCAATGGGAGAGAAAGAAAGTATTAAGGAATGAATGGAGAATTCTTAGAATATGGATTTGGGGAAAGACACTCGAGCTGTACCAGGAAACTGCCTACAGGCACAAGCTATGTAAGTAGTTCAAGAAGCACTAATATGCGGGGGAAGAAATAGCCAATGACCATTAGTTTTAGAACTGAAAAACATGATTTTAGCTCTAAGGAAGGATATGATTAGCTATAAGGAATATTATGAATCTTGGAAGGGATGCTAGTCAGATGGTGGCGGAACGAATGCATTTACAGATACTGTGCAACTGGACTGAGGGTCCGACTGGACGCAATCGCGTACTGTCTCCTCGTTGCAATTTTATATTGTCTTATTGGCAGTAAATCGCCAATTCGACTGTTTTGATTCTAAACTCTGTGCAGGTGAGGGTTATATTAAAACCTTACACCCCTTTAAGACAACTGTTGCTTATACAAGCCATATTTACGACTTGTACAGTAAATTCAGTGTGTGAAACGCAGTAAGTACATTACGACCTTCAAGGGCATAAATAGGCCAGTGATATCACAAATCGGTGTAGAACAGAAAATATATTCGTGAAGCTCCCAATATTGCCAGACTGACTTTTTTCCGCTCCGCAATATAAACTATTGTTATTGAACACTTGTGAATTAATTTGTTTCTGGTAAAATAAACATTCTTAAACCCACTATATACCTCACTGCTTTGAATACATGAAGTGTAATTTAGAACCTAACCACACCCAATAAATATGCCCCGAGAAATGTAAAGAGGTAAATCTCGTTGTTCGCGACTGATGCTGCCGTGGTACACAAACATATAAATTTCAGTGGGACCCAATAAAACATTTTTATTCCCCTAAATTCAAATTATATGAGCGAACTGCTACATAGAAATGGCACCCAGATCCGCTACATAGAAATGGCTAACCCAGAACGTGAGGCTTCGAAGGAATAGTGGCTAAATAGAAAAGAACAATTAAAAATCAAAAATCAAAACTTACCCGAGGGAAAAGACATTACAAGAATAAAAACAATTAAGAGGGAAAACAGAACAGTAATCCAGGATAACAGGAGCGGGGCAGCGATCAAAAAAATCGATAAGACGAGGGATAAATAAATAGGAGCAGGGCATCGCATGACATCACATTTACATCTCATCTCATCACGTCACATCACAACAAACAAGCAGATGGCAACCCCAGACCAGACCAGTAGGAAGGAAGGATGACCAAACGGATAAGTCCAAAAAGAAAATCTTGTTAAAAAAATTTTGCAATATTTAAACGTATACTTCTTGTACTGTGAATCTAGTTATAAGAGGGTCAGTGTGCATGAAAATGTCTGATAGTGAAAGGTGTGTAGGGAACATAAGTATTGGAGAGTGAAATGCCAAAACTGCGTAACGGGAAAATTGTGTTAGTTAAAATGGGTTCAAATGAGATTCAGTTAGGGCAGGACTTGTTAAGTGGGAGTGAATTAGAGAATTTTCAGAACAACATTAGCATGGAGGGAGAAAATATTAGCCAGGACAGTAGTAGCCAGGTGGAAGGGACTGAAGTTCAAACCCCAGTAGGAATCGCGGAAAATCAAAATGTGGAAATTCAAAATGTAAATAAAGAGGGAGAAATGATGTTAATGATGCAGCAAATGATGATGGAGGTGAAAAAAAATTCTGAAGAAGTAAAAGCAAGTTCTGATAAAGTAACTCAGGAACTAGGAGAGATGAAAAAAAGTACTGAAAAATTAAGTGGGGAATTCAAAGAAAGCTCTGAGAAATTAGGGGAATTAAAAGAAAGCTCCAAATCTTTAGAAAAAAAATTTGATCAGTTTCAGACAGATGTCAAGAATATGAATGACCGATTAGAAGGGAAAATTCTAAATGTTGAGGTTAGGCTTGAAAAAAATCATAAAGAACTTGATCAGAAAATAAATGAGGTAAAGCAGGAGTCAGACACTAAGTTAATTAGTATGATTACAACTGTAGATGATAAGGCAGAAAATCAAAATAAATTGTTGAGTAAGGAGATAGACGAGAAAAACAAAAGTCTCGAAAATAAATTAGCTCAGGCATGGTCGGAGGACTTAAACGAAATTCATAGTAAATCCCAAGGGAAATTTGAGGAAATAGAGGAAAAGACTCAAAGAAAATTAGTTCAAATTCAGACAAGTAATAAAATTGATAAGGAAAATCTAGATAGTAAAATACTTGACAAGGTAAAGAAATTTGAAGGCGTGTTAACTAAAAAAGTGACAACAATAATTGACAAAAAAGTAAATGGGTTAGCTAATAAAATTAATTCCAGGAAGAATGAACCTCAGAACGGACGGAACGGTACTGATCAGAAAGGGGCGTGTCCTCCTACAGTAAATGTAACTAGTAACAAAATGTTACAAAATAATAACTCAGTAATTGGAGATCAATACATCCCTAGTATCATTCCCGGGCCGGACGATACGCAAAGCAAGGTTAAATTGAAGAACCATACTGTGTTGCAAGTAGGAAGTCATGATCCAGTTAAGTGGAAGAAAATTCTGGGAAATAAAAATCGGGTTGAAATTGGAGATAATAATTATCAGATACACAGGAATGTCATGCAGAAAAGTTACGCTAACAGGCCTAACAATGGTAGCTTCTATATTCAAGATTACGAAGTAGGGAATAATGGGAGAATTAATCAGATAATACTAGCAGTTATTACGGGAGCCTGCATGATAGGGAAGATGTTAAGAAACATACAGAAGCATAATTCACGTAAGAAATATTACGATATAAGTGGGTCACCGCAGCATATTAAGGTCAACCCCCTGAAATTCTTAGAATATGACAGAAGGAATGTCAACTATGGCCAGAGACAAGGGGAGGAAAATGAAAGGGAAGATATGCGTGATAGTGTAAATGGCAACACGGGTAACGGAACTGAACAAAGTGTAATTAAGTCCCTTAACCCGGAGGCTAGTAATAATAACAGAAATAACGGGAGCGGGGCAGACAAAAATAGTTCACTTAACACGGAAGCTAGGGAATACCTAAATGACTGTGATCGCGTAACTATGCAATTTGATGAAAATAGGCCTAATGGAGAGGAAGGAGAGATGAACGGAGCATATTAATGAGAGTACATGTATTGACAAGTAAGCCGTGCTTAATAAGAAAAATACTCAAAGTAGATAAAATCAGAATAAAGTAATTAATACACAATGTAAACAAAATATTAATAACATGAACAGATGCTGAAGTTACGTCAAAACAAATATAAAGAAATAAACATTTTAATGGTTCCCTTACAATTCGAAGAATATGGTAGATTAAAGAACTTAGTCCATTCCATTGATATTATTCTGATACTTTACGGAAAGGTAAATTAAAAGCGTAGATTCGAGAAAATAATCGAAGAACAAATAAAGATGGTATTATTGAAGTTCCCTTTCCATATATAATTTGAGTGATTGAAAATTGAAAGCTCCGAAGATTTAAAATGAAGACAATCCGAGATGAATTTTATTGACGTCGTAGGCGAGTATAGCCCTACGAATGAAGTTGTTATTATTACCGTTGTAGGCAAAAGCAGCCCAACGAAGGAGGTTATTAATGTTGCAGGCAAAAGGGCCCAACAATTAATATTATTATGGGATCAGCGGAAGGACCGCGATTCGATATCGACGAAGTTATTGCTATTTATGAAGTTAGTGACACTTTGATGAAGAAGTGTGAGTCAGTAAAAAGGGATTGCAAATTTAATATGTTTGGAGCGAAAGATAAATTGATCACTAGGATTATAATAACGACGGGGATGGAAATATCACGATAGACATGAGAAATCATAAAGAAATAGGGGATGGGAAAATTAGTTAAGGACCACAAATGTTTAAAATGTTTTATAATTATTACATTGATGCTAAGAAAATAACGCTTGGTAGTAGAGTATTACCTCATAAAAGAGTAAAATGGAATCATAGTAACATCAGCATTTATAAACAACTTTTGAAGGATAAAAGAAATAATAATATTTACATTTTGTGAAAAAAGAATTACTAAGAAATATTAAGTCTACTAGGGGAGATAATTATGGAAGCATGGATTCTTATCAATATGGTATCTATTCATAAAGTATGCTAGCAATCTACTACTAAATCATTAGCGTAAGTTCAGAAAAGTAAACAAATAATTAGCGACAACAGTATGGTTGATCAGAATTGCATTACTTAGCGTAGAATGTGTATTCAAAATGTGTAAACAAAAATTTATATTATAGTGTGGATGTGACCGGGAATAAGTACGTGTGGCAGTTACTTATATCAAGTTATTTTAGTATAATCATGGGACTGCACAAAGAAATCCAGTGCTTTATATATTAGAAGTTTAGTGAAAATTCATAGGTGTGTTAGTTAGTATTTAGAGGACTCTTGTCAATAAATCCGACAGTTATTATATCACAATAAGGACTATGCTAATAAATCCGGCATTTTATAATTTTTAGTGAAGCTAAATTAGCTAGGCATAAAATTGTAAACATAAAATTTTAGTGTAATCTCATTAATATTTGTGTTAGGTAACAGTTGAATATAATAGGATTAGAGTAAACTCAAGATTCCGGGGGTGAAGTATGCATTGCATGGTATGTATTGTAACTGTTGATTTAAGTTTAGATAAGAGGTTCATTCATTCATTATGAAAGGGAGAGGCAAAACGGTTACCAGGAGCTGTCACTATATTCTGAAATAAAGTAACAAAATTTTACAAACTTTGCACTTGTATTGCAGAATATACTGGGGCATTATGATGGAATTAAAGCTACCACTTTAATTAAGCAGCAACACATAAATAAATAATATGGGAGAATCAAAGCAAGTACTACGGGCTAAAGGGGAATAAGAGAAAGTAGAGTAAAATAATACTAGCACTCCCAACCAGACTGTTTACTGGGAATCTTTCAATAGCTAGCATACAATTTCTATAGGAACACTATGGGATATTGGCGTCAAGTATTCATAACTTGTGCACAAGTCTTTTCATAAGTTTTTACTGCCATTATACTGCAATGGGAGAGAAAGAAAGTATTAAGGAATGAATGGAGAATTCTTAGAATATGGATTTGGGGAAAGACACTCGAGCTGTACCAGGAAACTGCCTACAGGCACAAGCTATGTAAGTAGTTCAAGAAGCACTAATATGCGGGGGAAGAAATAGCCAATGACCATTAGTTTTAGAACTGAAAAACATGATTTTAGCTCTAAGGAAGGATATGATTAGCTATAAGGAATATTATGAATCTTGGAAGGGATGCTAGTCAGATGGTGGCGGAACGAATGCATTTACAGATACTGTGCAACTGGACTGAGGGTCCGACTGGACGCAATCGCGTACTGTCTCCTCGTTGCAATTTTATATTGTCTTATTGGCAGTAAATCGCCAATTCGACTGTTTTGATTCTAAACTCTGTGCAGGTGAGGGTTATATTAAAACCTTACACCCCTTTAAGACAACTGTTGCTTATACAAGCCATATTTACGACTTGTACAGTAAATTCAGTGTGTGAAACGCAGTAAGTACATTACGACCTTCAAGGGCATAAATAGGCCAGTGATATCACAAATCGGTGTAGAACAGAAAATATATTCGTGAAGCTCCCAATATTGCCAGACTGACTTTTTTCCGCTCCGCAATATAAACTATTGTTATTGAACACTTGTGAATTAATTTGTTTCTGGTAAAATAAACATTCTTAAACCCACTATATACCTCACTGCTTTGAATACATGAAGTGTAATTTAGAACCTAACCACACCCAATAAATATGCCCCGAGAAATGTAAAGAGGTAAATCTCGTTGTTCGCGACTGATGCTGCCGTGGTACACAAACATATAAATTTCAGTGGGACCCAATAAAACATTTTTATTCCCCTAAATTCAAATTATATGAGCGAACTGCTACATAGAAATGGCACCCAGATCCGCTACAACTTTAAGTAGCTGGTGTCCAAATTTAATGGGCTACTCATCTTCACTGCCATACCAAAATTACTTAATTTTCATTCATATTAATCTCTTGACTTATCACTTAGAAATTAAACCATAAAGACTGTTTAACTTTCGTTTCATTTTTATAAACAGTTTTAAATCAGTTTTTACTGGTTATAAACAATTTTAAAATAATATGATAAAGAGAAAATGTTTGTTTTCACAAAATTAACCTATTGTCATACCAGATCACCATTTCAATGAAGGAAATAATAATGCTATTTATTGAGAATTACTATTTTTTTTATTGAGAAAAAATATTGTACCGGTATTTTACTTATTTGTTTTTTGATACATTTAATATTCAAAAATTTACTTTCACATAGACAGGCCTATGTGCTTCCAACTTAGAAGTGATCTAAGAACCAAAATCTCTCAGCTGAGGAAACTTACCATCTGAAAGACGTTTGGAAAAATCTCATTTTCTGTTCTGTTTTGAGAAATGGATTAACTTGAAAATCTCATAGTTCTAGTTAAAACATGTAGGTGATCCTCAATGTACATTTTCAAGGTGTCGTCGTGAAGAGACGGTTTGTCCTTTATGTTTTCAAAATCAGAAAGTCTTGAAGAAAATTCTTGAAAATCAATTCAATATCATCACAAAATTTAAAGAAATTCACATCTCATTTGAAAACTCTTGGAAAGATGGAACGTGTGAGAATTTTTATTTTTATTTCATCTTAAACAGTTTTAACTCGTTCCTAAGGTGATGCATGCTGTTTTAACTTGATGCCATAATATTTATATTGTTTTCTTTTTTGTTCTGTGGGCTACAATAACAATATCAGTAGGACGGGTCTGATCTAGAAGCTTCAAAGAAGTTTGTTTTACTTTGTCTTGTATGAGTCGCTGAAGAAGTTAACAGTACTTTAGATTAATTATTTTTTACTTTATTTAGTACCGGTATACTAAATAATAAATTTCTTGCAAATAAATACAATTAAACTCTGAAGATTATCTGGTTTTTAGTTTACAGTCAGATCACAGAATGACTTAAATGTGTAGTGAGAGAAGGTTGTCATGTTTTATCTGCAGTAAGTACCATGTGTCCATAAAGATATGGTGCACTTACTGTATTTACTGTACAGGTAAAGCGGACCTGCTAAAATATCAAAGTTGCCAATATGTGCCACTGTGCATGCCTAGAACCCGGTAGGCAAGCGCAGTGGCTCATTTCAGCAACTTAGATATTTTAGTAGGTCCGCTTTTTTCCCCCTACCTGTACATAAAGTGCACCATGACTTTATGGACACACGGTAGTTCAATTCAGATTAATAGCAAAGCAAACAAGTAAGGTAATTAGGAGACAACTGTGGACTCAAAATATTGGGCGATCATGATTCAAAAGAAGAATAAAAGAGTAATAGGATACCTAATTTCGAGACAACCGTGGACCCAAAATGTTGGCATGCATGATTCATAAGAAGAGTAAGATGTGCATATGTGATCAAAGAACATTACTGGGTAAGGTCCACAAGAAATACCGTCTCTTTTTTAGATCTTAGCTCAGAATAAAATAAACTGTGGAAATATGTTGCACAAACTTGCACTATACCCTGAAATATATCAGTTAATCTAGGTTTATGTGTAGGGCCAGTGGCATAAGGGAGAAAGCTTGCAGCCCCCCTTGCCAAGTTTAATTTGGGCCCCTAACAAAATTATTCATGCTCAAGCATATGGGTTCAATATCAAGTCTTTACAATGAGAAATATCAAATTTGATAGGCTGACAGGACCTCAGAGGTATTAAAATGTGTGTATATTATTATTACCGGCAGACATTATTATTATTATTATTATATTACAATCACCAATAGTAGTAGTAGATTTATTATTTCCTTGACTGCTTACCTAGTGTATTATTTTCTAGACCCTTTGAAGATTATTGGTCAACTTTTGTGTGGATTTTTTTTATGCACATTTTTTTTTAACTTTCAATTAAGCGAACTCTGTTTCTTTTTACCGTTTTGAATGCTTCCTCCCTCATGACAACCTATTTACATTCCGTTTCTTCTGGCTTCTTTTTTGGGCCCCCTAATATTAGGCCCTGTCCCCCGCATTGCAGGTTCTTCAATTTTGCCAGTGTGTAAGCCAATTATACAATCTATTTCTTGCCAATTCTCTGAAGCTATATGACTGCAAGATCAGCTGATAATGGTTTACAGGTTTGGAATTAGGGCTTTAAGACTCAAAGTTATTATTTCTGGATAAATACTTGTTTAGGAGGATATTTGTTGGTTGAAATGTTCATGTCAGGAACCTTGGCACAAGTCATTAACTAAAGTGACCAGACATCCCGATTTGACTGGGACAGTTCCGATCTTGAGAGTCAAGTCCCTTTGTTCCCATCGGGTTCTGCTGGGACCTAAATGTTCCAGCATTTAGAAATGAAATTATCATTTGGTGTGTTTTATTCAATTTGGTCCCAGCTTTGACTCCCAGAAATATGGTCACCCAAAATTTAATACATGTAAGTTCTAAAATGGGATGTTGTTGTATTATGACAGTAAAACAGGGGTAATCTGAGAATAAATATTTTATTCCAAATTTCATTGTTTGAACATGTTCTTGGATATAAATTTCCAAATAAAGAATGTGAGTTATGATAAAGAGAGTATGCTGCAAGACAAAGGGTATTGAACTGACTAAAAATGGCGGGCGTGTGGAATGTGGATTCCAGTAGCCATGACCAGCGATACACGTCCATGTTCATTCAACTCTCGCGGGTCTTCCTGAGTTCGATTATTCGCATATGCATACGATCGTTCATCTTAGCTATTTTTTTTTATTGCTTTTGCAAAGTGGAGTTTTGCGAGCGTCTTCCGTGGCGGTTAAGAATTTTTGTGACGTGAATGCGGGCATGGTTTCCGAACAAAAATATCCAAATTGTTTAAGAGGAGGAGAAATATGACTGGTAAGTATATGCTTGTTCTATAATTATTGGCATTTAGTTAGTAGTGAGTAAAGCAAGAGCAATTTGTGAAGAGAATAACCGCCAACGGTACAGTTCAATAGTTCGTAAGCTTCGGACTTCGGGGTCATGACCGGTAACCAATCTCAGGTTGATCACAAAATCTGAAGAATTTATATGATATGCTGTTTGTTGTTATGTTTGTACGGTTCACTAAACCTTTCGAACTTGACACTAAATGTTAAATAACTGTATAAACAGCAATCAGTTGTAAATATGCTTCAAGCTATTTGTTTTGACAGGTAAGGTGATTTAAATGCTCGAGAGCACACATGTTTGTCTTTTAATGCTTTGGTTTTTTGGGTTTTGGATTTGTAGATATAGTTTAATGCATACTCTGTTTGATAACCGAATAATTTCAGGCTTGATTATGTCCAAATAATTTCTGTTGATAGGCTGGCTAACCCTTATCTGTGTGCCAGTTATGAGTGAACCTACTTTACAAAGCTGATGAAAGCAAAAGCTTATTATAGGCCTATTACGCTTTTTTTGTTTTGTTTTGTTAATATCCTAGCATATTTAGGTTTGGATTACCGGTGTATTAGACTAATTAGCCTATGAGAGCACTTAAATTGGAAACTTCAGAGGCTACACACTGATTTAAGCTTCAATTTTGAATAAATTGCCAATTTCATCTTCACTAGAAGCATTATAACCTAGTTTGTTTCTTGTTGTTGAGATCTTAGACTTTTCCCTATTTCATTTCTTTAGGCCTACTGGTGTAGGCTACTACAAATACTCAACATCAATAACATGGTGTAACCTCACAGTATTAATTTAAACTCTGCCTTTTATTTTATTTTTTATTTCATTATCTCCAGTACAGTTTATTTCACTTATAATGTTGCTGTTGTCATTAGTTTTCATTTGAATCTTGAAACCGTACGAACCTTTAATAATAGATGCCAGTGAACAGAAGAGTTAATTTAGGCCTATCACATTTTAGGTAGGCAATAAGAAAACTGGAGGATGATTGTGAGGAGGTCAAGGCCCACCAAGGGCTGTAGGGGCACGAAATAAGAATAAGAAGATGATAGGCAATAAATAGGGTTACTGTACCAGTAGTTGACCATTTAAGGTGTTTTATTTCTTTGAGAAAGAATATAATACACAATACTACAAGAATTGAATATTTAATTTATGTAAAAGAAAGTTTGAAACCTGCTTTACAAACTGCATATAAAAGTTTTCAATGTTAAACAATTGGTGTACAACTTATCTCAGTTAAAAAATAATTTGTCGTGAAGTACCTGTAGTTGACCACTACTACCCAGTTCTTGACCACCGCTTGCACCAGTAGTTGACCACAATGCATTTTAATGAATTTTGTTAGAAAATATATGAAAATGGTATGTTTGCAGGTTGCAGAATATGTAAGTTTATTGCATTTGGCAATAAAGCAAACACAAAGTGTAGAGACATTGTATAGGCCTACGTAACTTCACTAATAGATGTAGATGTAGATGTAGATGTAGATGTAAATATCTCGTCCTGTAGATCCTGTGTTGAGAATGATCGGAAACATAATTTGCTACCTCTACACCCATGAAATCAACACATTTGCAATATTGGCTATTCTAATAAAGCACCTGTTATCTACCCATTTCTTGATCTACTAATTCCCCAAGTTTAATTAAAATTTGCTGATGTCAGTTATGTCCTTAGAAAGTTTTTGGAGAGGAAACACAAACATTAGAGGTGCTACTGAAACACAGGCACTGAAATTAATTGGAACTGTTTTAGCCTATTTTTCATTACCATACCAGATATTTTATACAGATTCCTAACTGGAAGGTCATGGGTTAGATTCCAGATGAGGACATTGGAATTTTTTCAATTTGCCTAATCCTTCTGGTGGCACTATGACCCTGGGGGTAAAGACGGCTAGTGTTTTTCAATTTTCCTAATCCTTCTGATGGGCACTATGGCCCTAGGAGTAAAGACATATAATTTAGAGTAAGACTAAAAACCTTACCACCTTCATGTGCTGAATGTCTAAAAAAAAGTCTGGGAGCCTCAACGTTCTGGACCCTAATAGGCTTCACGTCCTGTGTAGGAAACATTTTACTCCCCCCTTTCCACTTTTGGGGCAAGTTTAAAAGCCTGACTCCTCCGCATTAAACATTCTTGAAGGATCTATCAAAATATCCAGTACATTCTCTTCTTTTACGTAATCATGCAATTCATTGAACCAGTTTCTATTTCTTCCACATCTGCTCGAGCTGTATTAATACCCTCTAAATACCTTTCTGACATTATTGGATGCCACGTCATGAACGATTCAAACCAACGTCTTCCTGGTTTGTTGTCTTTAAAAGGAATTTTTCTATTTGCATTTATCTTTAAAATCTTGTTTTACAGTTTCTTTAACAGTTTCAAACATTGTATGCCTTTTTATTGCCAGGCACTTCTTTTGCACAAGGAAATATCCCAAGAAACAAGTAAATTTTTATTGGAACAGAGCATTTTAGTTTAATTAGGAATGAAGAATGTGGTATGCCATATTTCCTTGCAGTTTTTCTTATGTTGGACCATAAATATCACTTGTAATGTGCTGGTCAAGTACTAGAGTAATGGATTCCATTTGTTGACTGCTAGTGGTCAACTGCTAGATACCCGGCCATTTTGGTGTTCCAGTAGTTGTCCAGCCTTTTCTTGCCCTAACAATCAAAAACTAGTTGTTAGGAATAGGTCACTAGCATTAAGTAATGTGCATTTTAATCATATGAATTACAAAAGAAATGAATATGTCAAAAATCAGTATGGCTGTACAAGAATAATAGAAAAATGCGCAGCTTACCTTCTTTATTAATTATCTGAAGCAAGCCATGTTGCACCACCAGAAAACAATGCTAAAGAATGGCAACCATTCAGTAGCCTACATTCAGTAGAGGTAAATCATTTTCGTAACATCTCTGGGTTTCTCTAGCTGGACAGTGAGCGATCCTAGCAATGCAGCGAAGGGTGGGGGATGTGCAGGGCTAGCTGCTCAGTAGTCAGTAGTCTCGCATTCCATGATAGGTATTGTTCATTCGCAAAACTGCTCTACCTACAAGGTTTAGGAATGAAGTTTTTTTGACAGTGAAACTATACTATACAGAGAAAGTTAGAGACAAGATTGAAGGAGCATCTAAGAAACGTAAGACTAATGCAAACTGAAAAATCCGCAGTTGCTCACCACTGCTGTACAGAAAACCACCATGTTAAAAAAGATATAAAACTTTTAAAACACGTGAAAAAAACATCCGAATTGAATGTATGGGAAAAAATCTTCATCATCAAGAATGAAGACCATGCCATGAACTTCGAGATCCCGCCCGCAGATGACGTAATGAGACTCACCACTAAGAAAACAGATGGCAGCACACAGAACTTCACACAACACAGTCGCCAGAATGCCAGTCGACCGCTAGCCGACGATGGGAGGGTACTTACCTCTTGAAACATGTCCTAGTAAAGGTACGTAAGTGAGCTAAAAGTGTTTCAAACGTTCGACTACTTTGAATAACTGCTCTACCTGCTTCACAAAAGAAGGGGATGGGATGGCACTATGGTCTTACAGTTGATTTTTAACAATACAGTGCACTTGTGCTGAAATTTCAAGATAGTGAAGAAGAATAAGTACACAGCGTTGTACAAATGAAAAGCACAAAAATACAGAGTAAAAGTTTAATGTTTCGCAGAACAGTTTGCATTTTAGTACGTTATTGGAGAAAACATAAAGGCGCTCTAAAAATGCAAAAACTTACAGTAGGGCATTTCGTGGTCTGGAAGGTGGGAAATATCTCACTATAGGAGATGAATAGCTTCTACTTTAGTTTGTAGAACTGAGAAACGAAAAGTCCGCATATTTTAAGCATGCATTTGTTATTTTTTTCGGTGACCTAAACTGTATTAAAAAACTGCTCAAATTATGTGAATAAATATTTTAAATTATTCCTTGCGTAGCAATATTTAATCAATTGCTTTGAAATGTTCAACCAAGTTCTTAGACTTATCAGTGGTAAAATTAACTCAACGAATAGTTAATTAAAAACAATTAGCTATTTATGCCTTTATAATATATACAGTGTGTCCCACGCAAGAGTTGGCCAATGACGCGGGTTCCTGCGGCGCGGCTGGCACAGCTCCAACTCCCGAGCGATCGGGTGAAATATCTACGCTAATGAAGCCGCGATCGGTGTTATGATTCAGGTTCTCACATTTACAGTTGGAATTACAATGAAAATAACCACGTACCTCATCATAAGAGATGTTGGAAATGTCCTCCTCTTGCATCCACACAACATTGGAACCTTTTTAAGAAATTTTCTTTCACGCGCATAAGTTCAGCTTCCGAGATAGAATTAATTTCTCTTCTGATATTGTCTTTAAGTTCTTCTAATGTGTGTGGGTTTGATCTAATTTCTGTTCAGTAAGTACGCGCCGCTTGGTCCCTCGTTTACTATCGAGAATCGAACCCGTTTCCCGAAGTTTGCTTACAAGTTTTCGCACGGCTTCTCTGCTTGGAGGACGTACACCTGGGAATTTTGCTAAAAACCGACGTCTTTTCGACCTTGCAAGATGATGTAATAAATCACATATGTTTTTCTTTGTGAGAACCTGAACCATTACACCAACAGCGGGCTTTATTAGCGTAGATATTTCACCCGTTTCCTTTGTAATGTACGGGAAGTTGACCTATACGCTTTATTTTTCAAGTTTCTCCATAAATAATATTCACATACTGTTAGAAGAACTTAAAGACAATATCACATAGGCCTATCATAAGAGAAATGAACTCTCTCTCGGAAGCTGAACTTATGCGCGTGAAAGAAAATTTCCTAAAATGGTGTCAGTGTTGTGTGGATGCGAGAGGAGAACATTTCCAACATCTCTTGTGATGAGGTACGTGTTTATTTTCATTGTAATTTTAACTGTAAATGTGAGAACCTGAATCATAACACCGATTGCGGCTTCATTAGCGTAGATATTTCACCCGATCGCTCGGGAGTTGGAGCTGTGCCCGCTGCACCCCAGGAACCCGCGTCATTGGCCAACTCTTGCATGGGACACACTGTAGTTTATGATTTAAACTCGACAAAATTAAGTAAAATAACATTAACTTTTATTTCTAAAAGAAATAGTAAACTATCAGCTTTTTGGTTTTGACGTGTGTAGAGATGAAATATGCAAATTTGCAATTCGGTTCGAAAATTTTGAAAATTGAACTCCAAGGATCTTTAACCATGAAACCCAATAAAATCACAAAATATGAGTATATTTTTTCAAGATTAAATAAACTAACAGCTCTCAAAATTTCAGGGATTATCCTAAATGCTTCCGGGGTCAGGTAAAACAAATGAAGAAAATGGAATGAAAAATGTAGAAATTATAAATATTTCACAGATCGATCCCCATAAGTGCGTGTACTCATGCATAACTTTCATTTCCTGAGGATGCCTTTATTTTAATTTCATTAACAGTGTTTTTAATATTATAAATATAAATATCGAGTGTAAACAATTTTAACGTGATCGTTTCAATAGAACATGTTTATAACAATAATTCAAATCTTCATTTAAGCTATTTCGTGAATAGGTTTACTCCTTAAAATGTTAATTTGTTGTGCCTTATCCATATAATATAAAGCCACACGGCTGACTGACTGACTCACTCACTCACTCACTCACTGACATTAATGTTTGCCCACTTCCAGATGGGCTAGAAAATTGAAATTTGGTACACATATAGCTTTTAGGCTGTAAACCACAGGAAAATTCCCCCCAAAAAATATTTTTTTAAATTTGTAGCCCTAAAAACCCCTGAAAAAGTGCTCGGCTCGTCTCACGGACATTAATGTTTGCCCACTTCCAGATGAGCTAGAAACTTTAAATTTGGTACACGTATAGCTTTTAGACTATAAATTACAGGAAAATTCCAAAAAGTTTATTTTTTCAATTTTTAGCCCTAAAAACTACCGAAAAAGGGCTCGGCTCGGCTCACTGACATTAATGTTTGTCCACTTCCAGATAAGCTAGAAACTTGAAATTTGGTACACATATAGCTTTTAGGCTGTAAACCACAGGAAAATTCCAAAAAGTAAATTTTTTAAATTTTTAGCCCTAAAAACCCCCGAAAAAGGGCTCGGTTTCCATGGCAACGGTATTGTCAAACTGTGTTCACGTATGGCTCTGAAAGTTTAGAAATAATTATTTCCGTAAACCTAACGGGGTGGTCGAGATAGTAACGTCTTGGACTTGCGTTCTGAAGTCTCAGGTTCATAACAATTAAATCCAATTAACATATTTTTGTCCAGAACTAACAAAAGTTTCTTCTATCTGTTAAAGAAATTTCATAATTTATATTCTTTAATAATAACTCGGAGATGAAATCCCGCATTCTTTACAACATATTACAACCAATTTTACTTGTATTTTTCTATGATTTCCGTGGTCGTAAAGGCAAATGCCAAACTGAATACTTTACAAACCATGAATCTTAGTCGCTATTTCATCTTGTATCATGTCCATTTCAGTTGAAATTTACTCCATAAAATACACCATAAATGTATGTACACTGCCAGTTGATCTAGAAAACTACACTTGGCAAACTGATACCTTTTAGCTTGCAACCGATGGGAAAATTCCGAAAAAAAAACCCAAAGTCTTCCCACACTTATTTTTTCAGGTTTATTGTGGCAAAAAAGGTAATAGCCAATACAGCATACTAAATACACGCACTCTATCTCCATTGATCTTTTAAAAAACCTTTCCCGAGAACCTCAGCAGGGGTTTGGGGGCGCAGCCCCCAATGAGCGAAGCGAGTTGTTGTATAAGCTGTAATGAAATAGATTTAACATCTACAATAATAATGCATGTTATGTTCATTAAAAATACCAAATATTTAAGATGAAAAGTGTACGAAAATATCTTTTCCTTACAAAAATTTGTTTTATGCTATTTTTTAAGCTGATGTTCAGTTATTAAGAAGAAGCATTGCACTATCTGGGCATTACTATTAAAGAAACTTTAATGAATTAATTTAGTAAGTATCGTATACGATTTTATGATTTTTTATATCTTTCATACTTCGTATTTTCGGCTTAAAACCCCTTACACCGGTAAAAGGTGGCTGGCTGTTGCAAAAATTAAATACGGTATGAGAAATAAGTATTGTAGATTGACCATTGCTATTTGAAAAAGGCGCCTCTTGTGCTCTGAAACCTGTTCCGATGGTCTCGCCTGTTCGTTGGCGAAGTGTTTGGAGGAAGGGGCGGGGAGTCAGCTGCATGCTAGACTCCAGACTCGCACTCAACCTACCCATAACAGATCCCAGAGATGTTACGGAAATGATTTACCTCTACCTGATAATTGTATTTGGTGAGGCAATCCCTACTCTTTCAAATGACATATAATTTTATACTCTTTGGTTTAGCACAACAAAACACTGCCTTATTATATGCTGATTTGGTCAACTATAGGTGCATGGTCAACTACCGGTACAGTAACCCTATTTTAAAATTACCACATTTTTCAGAATGTAAGATGCACTTGTTTGCCTCCTTGAAAGTTTGGTGCTTATAATGGTCCGAAATAAAAAAGTGCCAAGATACCAGTACCATTAAACAAGGTGTTGTAGTCTAGGCCTATAACGATAACTTACAGCGAGTCCCACGCAAGAGTTGGCCAATGACGCGGGTTACTGCGTCGCGGCTGGCACAGCTCCAACTCCCGAGCGATCGGGTGAAATATCTACGCAAATAATGCCGCGGTCGGTGTAATGATTCAGGTTCTCACATTTACAGTTAAAACTACAATGAAAATAACCACGTACCTCTTCACAAGAGATGTTGGAAATGTCCTCCTCTTGCATCCACACAATACTGGCACCTTTTTAGGAAATTTTCTTTCACGCGCATTAGTTCAGCTTCCGAGACAGAGTTACTTTCTCTTGTGATAAGTTCTTCTAACAGTAGGGCCTAAGTAAATATTATTTATGGGGAAACTTGAAATGACGCGGGTTACTGCGTCGTGGCTGGCACAGCTCCAACTCCCGAGCGATCGGGTGAAATATCTACGCAAATAATGCCGTGGTCGGTGTAATGATTCAGGTTCTCACATTTACAGTTAAAACTACAATGAAAATAACCACGTACCTCTTCACAAGAGATGTTGGAAATGTCCTCCTCTTGCATCCACACAATACTGGCACCTTTTTAGGAAATTTTCTTTCACGCGCATTAGTTCAGCTTCCGAGACAGAGTTACTTTCTCTTGTGATAGGCCTATGTGATAAGTTCTTCTAACAGTAGGGCCTATGTAAATATTATTTATGGGGAAACTTGAAAAATAAACTGTATAGGTCAATTTCCCATACATAAGAAGAACTTAAAGACAGTATCACAAAAGAAATTAACTCTATCTCGGAAGCTGAACTTATGTTTGTGAAAGAAAATTTCCTAAAAAGGTGCCAGTATTGTGTGGATACAAAGAGGAGAACATTTCCAACATCTCTTGTGATGAGGTACGTGGTTATTTTCATTGCAATTTTTACTATAAATGTGAGAACCTGAATCATTACACTGACCGCGGCATTATTTGCGTAGATATTTCACCCGATCGCTCAGGAGTTGGAGCTGTGCCAGCCACGACGCAGAAACCTGCGTCATTGGCCAACTCTTGCGTGGGACTCACTGTAGTTGCAATTGTGGCATCGGTGCACTTGTCGTTATTGTAAAATGAGGGAAGTGGGAAGCCAGGTATAGGCTACAGCGCAAATGAAAGGAGTATTGGGTTCTTTCATAGCCTATATAAAAGAAGTTGTCTGTATGAGGTGGTCTTAATGAAGGCAATGACTTCTAAACTGCCTTGTTCCATTACATTCACTGTATGTTGTCTTGAGTCTTTCATGAGATTCACATAAATTTTTTACCCTTAAATTTCAATCCTAAAATCAAGGTACGTCTTACAGTCTGGAGCATCTTATAGTCTGAAAAAATATGGTAACTTATGTGTTTATGAATGATATTTAAGTAGCCTATTAGGCCTATGTAATTTACAACGGGAAAAAATAGTTGTACGCTACACACTAGGCTCATCGCTAATGGGGCCCGCCTGGGAAGGTGGGCTTTAGGGTTTCGTCAAAGAAGAAATTCAATGTGAGACATAATAAACCTCGTGCTATTCAGTATATTGCTCCTAAACTAACATAAACGTTCCTAACCTAACAAAACGGCAGAGCTTGGCTGGTGCGCAGCATAAATCTATCTTTTGCCTTTACAACATACGCCTATTTGTATATAATTTTAACTTTTTAAATGGCCTATGTAGGACAAATGCTGTTGGCCTATGTATGAATGTTTCATGTCTTACTTAATGCAGTATTGATACTTAATAATAATTGAAATACGCACAATGTGCATTGTTAATATGTATCGTTGGTTAGTCTCTCAGGTCTCTTCACTGTATGCCGTGATTGACTTTGTCCTCTTTGTGCACAGTTGGATGTGGTACTTTCCACATTCCTGGAAACATAATTCACAGATACAGTCACTAGTGGGCTCGTGGAATAGTTTTTGTTTACACAGTTTATGGTGGAAGCCATGAACGCTTAGCCTAGTCACCACATGTCTCAGTTCAAAGTTTGTATTGGTCCAGTCTCCGTCAGATGAGTAAAATTCTTCTTGTATGCTGGACATCTTCTCTCTTCTTTTCTGTATTGTTTGATCCCATGCGGTTGTTGCTGGTAGCTGGAGGTCATTCCTAAGGTCTTCCAGGAAGAAAGATTCTTTAGCCAGGACGTATACTAGCCTGGAAGGTGTGGTCTTCGATACGCATAGTGCTTTTTTCAGGAAGGTTGCTTTCACTTTCTCGATTGCCTCCATATTCCTTACTGTAACTGTAATTAGATATAAATAGCCTACCTACTTTGTCTTCAGCAAGAATCTGGAACCAACAATCATTATGAATGTAATTATTGGTAGGCCTACCGTAGTCTATATTGGTGGGATAATCAATTATAGGCTACATTGAATAACAGACATTGGTAAGACATCACATAGGCCTAGTGTTAGTATGGATTGTTAAAGTTAAAAAAAAGTATTACATTTGTAAACATAAAATACCGTACATTGACTGTACAATGTACCATATTTTACGGACCATAAGACGCTCTGGACCATAAGACGCAGCTTAATTTTAGGATGGAAATTTAAAGGAAAAGAAATTTAGTGTAGGCTAATTCTAATTGAAACATTTTAAAGGGAATAATATAAGGCTAGGAATTTAAAATCCTTCACTCAAGAAAGGCCCATAACAACAAAAATTCAGTAAATACATCTGGATCTACATAGTAAAATGGGTAGCCTAATATATAATAAGAGAAAGTGTTTGTCTGTCTGTTTGTCAGTCTGTGCGCAGTGCCCAGTGAAATCTACTGAATGCAGAGATCTGAAATTTTAAATAGATGGATTCACCCTTGGTGAAGCCAGATTTTTAATTTTCACTTTAGTTCACGACTTATGAGTGAAAAACTGTCAGAAAACGTGAATTTTTTGTGCTAACAAAGCATCAGTTTTCAATAACATTTCAATTGTCAAATCAATTGCAGATGGCTTTGCTTTTTTTATCATAATTTGAATATAAGAGCTTCACAATTTTTTCAACATAGGCTATCGTATGGAATTACATAATTGATCGATTTGGACTCACTATGCAGGGGTTTTCTGGGCCAGGGAACTCAATTCTCAGATCTTTTTCCAGGCGATGCTTTCTAATCGTGGAATGCACTCCAAAAGAAGGATTTTTTACTTGTTTCATTACAGTAGAAATTAATTACCATAGGCTATAGGCCTAATTGTTTAGTTTATGAATGATTCACATGTAAGTAATAATAAATATACTGTAATGCTTTAATTATTATGCTCTTAATTTTTAATTTTTGAATTAATTATCATGGGCATATCCGCAGACACCTGCTAGTGTTTGAATAACGGTAACTTACAGTCACAATGCATGTCACTACAATCTTCTTCAGGGAGACCCAATGAACTATGAACCGGCTGCACTGTGTTTTTTCTGGTTTGCAACGGTGGCATGGATTGGCATATCTGTGTCTATCTTAGAGTGGCACTGATGCAACCATAAAACAGTTTACTTAACTGTTAACTTACTATGTTCTCATGCAGAATTCAAATCAATCTGAATATGATCCCGTTCCAGTATGATCACATTTTCGTGCAAAATTGTCGATACCTTATTGAAAACAATGTTTTGCGAGAGCATCCACAGCATGCACTAGCTCCAAATTTCACGACCACTACCTTTCTAGCCATACACGTGAACATCGCAAGGACATTGAGGACCAAATGAAAAGCCTGCTTTAGCGTATTTAGATCAAATTGAATAAGGGTGTGTTTTCATGTCTTTGTCATGATCCTATCTTACTTTTTAGATTTATTCACGTTGAGAATCAATTCGATCTGAATTTCCATTTTCATGACAATTTTAATACAGTAAGCGTATTCAGATCGATTTGAATTCTCCATGAAAACATAATAGGCCTACTATGCTTAAAAGCTATAGGCTACTTACCAATGTTATGAAAGGTGGTGCTAAAACTGGCCACACTCATTGTCCATACATTTTTGGCACCTCTTTAATTTATACTGCAAAATGCTGGCAATTTCCTGAGTGATATTTTGTTCTCAAAATTCTTCCAGGGTGTGTGGCCCTGTCTTGTATACTTTATTGCTTAATTTACCCCAGAGAGAAAATCGTATTTGCAGTTGATGAACTGACTGCATTAACACATAACATGGATCATACATAAATACAAGCTGCACAATAGTAAACATATTATACTGATCCATAATTGTGACTAAAATACAGGACAAATTAATAAGTAACTCATGACAACTGAGCTACAACGTCTCTCACTGAACTGTACTACATATCAGTCAATGCAATAGTGGAAGGCAGAACAAAGCCAATACTGGAGACCTGCATCAACGTCAGTAGCGTTACCTTCATTGCAGCAGCAGCAGGAAACACTTGTCCACATGCCCACATGCCCAATTGTCACAGTGTAGCTGATTCGTAGTTTATTGGGTCCCTCTGTATTTGTACTTGCACAATCTTAAAGTAGGATCGCACGATTGCACCACCATAGTCGAGAGAGGAATATTTTTATTCACTCACTGCCCAATTTGTACATTACACTCAAATGGCTTTCTCAACCCCAAGGATGTGTCTTGCTATTTTTTTTTTTTTTACCCTAAGAAAGATTTTAGCTCTTGTAACACTCTACCTTAATCATTAAATTTACTGTTTCCTCATTTCTGATTTCAGCTTTTGGAACACACACACGACTTTCTCTGCCATAAGACAGATTTTGATAATTATTTAGGCCTACTTCATATTCCCGCTTTTGAAAGGTTTTGCTATTTTCTCACTTCTGATTCTAGCTCTTGCAACAAACAATTTTCTCTCCCTAAGAAAGTTTTTGCTATATTCTTGCTTCTGATTATAGCTCTTGTAACACTCACATGGCTTTTTCTGATCATTAAATTTACTTTTTCTCCAGCTCATGGAACCCTCGCATGACTCTCAAGAGAAAATAACAAAATGTCTCTTAGTATCTGTATAGTATAGATAAAGTAAATTGAATGTTACAAGAGCTAGAAACAGAAGCAAGAAAATGACAAATTCTTAGGACTGTAGGGAAAGTCACGAAAGTGTTTCAGAGGTGAGAAAATAGCAAAATCTTTCTTAGGGTAGAGAAAGTAATTTGAGTGTTTCAAGAATTTAACGATTAAGGTAGGGAAGCTATGTGAGTGTTACAAGACCTAGAATCAATCATTCTTAGGGTAGAGGAAATAGAACACATGCTTATGATCAAGGAAGCCATGTGAGTATTTAGAATACAAAAACAAGAATTAAAAAACATTCATGTTTGTTGGTGAGTAATATTAAAAACATTCCTCTCTTGACTATGGTGGTGCTCTCTTGTGATCTTACCTTCAGATAGTGGAACTACAAACAGAAGACTGCAATGACATTCAGTGTGACGAGCTACCTAAATTAACTCCTCAAGCCAGACATTTCAATACCTCAGAACCGAGCGTAGGATTACCGTCCACTGGTATTTTACAGATCATAAGACACACTTTTTACCTTGAATACAGAACCTTGAAAGTTGGGTGCATCTAATGGTCTGAAGTACACTAAAAAATTAAATTTTGGTAAATATTGCAGGAATACCATAGTTATAGACAAGTTGTTGTAAATGATAAGATAGCTACAAATTTTGGCACAGATTGCACATCAGTGCACTTGTCCCAATCACAAAATAAGGGTAGCTGAAAACCAGGTAGCCTATAGAATGTGAAAAGAAAGGAATTTTGCGTTCTTTTATACGAAAGGAGCTGTCTCCGCCGGGTGGTTTAAATGAAGGCAATGAACTGTAAACAGCCTGGTCCCGTTACACTTACATATCCTTAATTGAGGGTTAGAGGGTGTAAAAGTAGCCTACTTTCAGTCTTTCACGAGAAATCACTTCAGTTGTAAAAATTTACGCATTGTGTCATGTACAGAAGAGATTTTCGTACAACGCAGGTTTTAAGGTAGATACATACATTTATATTCTAGTAGGTCTCGTGAAGTAATTAGTACCTGTTTTAAGTGTTTAGGATTAGTAAAATGAATCCCGTGTGCTGTTTAAATTGGTTCAATTAATATCACTATTACTATTTTATTTTGGCCTATAATGATGAGTGCAATACATAATATGGTAGTCCAAGTTTTTAAAACCTAAAGAACAAGAAATAATGTCAATATTGAGAACAGGTTGTTTGAAGCGTTAGTGTTGTGATGTCTAAAAATCTTTGTTTTAATCATGTAAATTGAATGGTCACACTTCTGGTCTATAACACCCACACACACACTATCAGTCATAACCAACCCCTCAATGTCTGTGCAGATTAAGTAGTTTCAAAATGTGGAAATGGCATCTCTATCACATTCAACGAATAATGACATAGCTTCTTCCTCTACCTCACACCTGGCACCCACTGTCGCTCATGTTCCCCAGCATGCAGGCTATTCAGGCGAGCTGTACAAGTGCCCATCGTTGATTGTTTATGTGACAATACAAACACTTTTTACCCACTTACAGTTCATATGAGCAACTAACTTTTTGCATGTGTCTATCTGTAATGAAGACATCAATTTTTTAAATTGGGGGTAGGTTTCGACATGACACCTTGTATACGGTTCCCTTGTTAGTGTAAGAAGATTGTAATGATGAAATGTGTAGATAAATATACTCTTTCTTTTCTAATCTATGTTCTTTTTGCTTTTTTAGGATAATCAAACTGGATGGGCAAAAGTACTTCAGAATTGGAGTACATATGCTGCCTTTGAATTTACTGGAATGTATTTTATAAAATACAAAAGCAGAATCAGATTTCTTTGAGCATCCATGGTAGTATATACTGCACTAACTATTGTGCTATTAAATGGAACTGTCATTAGTTTTAAACTGAACTCCACACATGTTTCACAATGAGCCAGACTGGTAGCAGCAATAATGAGAAAGGCAGAGCAGAAGAAAAAGCTAGCAGCACATCAGAGTCAGAAACCAAAACTGGTAAAGTCGAAACTAGTTTAATTGAAACCATTTTAGATGAAATGAAAAATGAGTTCAATCGGTCAGTGAAAATTGAGAAAAAAGAGAACTTGAAAAAAGAAAAAAACACTGAAGAGAACTCAAAAAGAGAGAAAGGTACTGAAGAGAACTCAAAAAAAGAGAAAGGTACTGAAGAGAACTCAAAAAAAGAGAAAGACACTGAGGAGTACTCAAAAAAAGAGAAAGCCTCAGAAGATAACCCCAAAAAAGAGAAAGCATCTGAAGATAACCCCAAAAAAGAGAAATCCTCTGTAGAGAATTCAAAAAAAGAGATAGCCACTGAAGAGAATTCTAAAAAAGAGGAAGTCCCTGAAGAGAACCCCAAAATAGAGAGAGAGTGTGAAGAGGATTCAAAAAAAGATGAAACCAGCGAGGAGATTCTAAACGAAGAGAATCCAAATGAAGAAGATGGTAATCCTATAGCTAAAGAAGAATCAAATGTAGTGAAAAGGGAATCTCTGAAAATGGAGAAGGATGAAAATGAACAGCATAATGTGGGTGTAAGTGACGAGAATAGTGAATTAGTGGCTAATAATGAAAGCACTGAAGAAAAACAGAAGGAAGATCAGGAATGCGCAGAAATACCAACTGAACCTAACAAAGCTGAAGCACCAGTCAATGAAGAGGGCGAAGGTGCTAAATCTGAGATTCTAATATCGTTAAAGAAAGAAGATGATGCAGTTGATGGAAACAAGAAAATGAAAAGCCGAATAACTCAGAATAGTGAAGCCAGATCTGATGATACGGGTTTGTTAGTAAAAGCAGAGTTGGAGGTGGAGAGTGTAGCAGTTCCTACATTATCTACTTCTATAATTACACCAAGCACAACTCCAAAGAAGAGGTCACTGAGAAGTGCAACTGTTAAGACACCTGTAGAAGAACCTGCAGGTGTGAAGCGTTCTGCACGAAGACGATCGAAAGACTCTCCAAGGGAATCAGTGTTGCAGAGTGCGATTGCCCGTAAAGAAAAGTCCTTCAGTTCATTGAACCAGAGTGAGGACAAAAGTTCATCAGGAAGAAATGTAAAATCACATAGTCGCCCTAGTCCGACTGAAAGAAACAAATCAAAATCTCCTGCAAGAGCACCACCACCACCGCCAAGGTCTCCAAGACTTGCCCAACAAATTGCAGAGCAAGCAAATGCAAGAACTCTGAAAGCTGAAGAAATCTGTGCAGGAAATACAGATGTGGAAACAACTATTGCTGCAGCTGCTACAACTACTACAAATACTTTGTTAGAAAAACAGTCTGATGCTCTTAAAACAAACGTAAGACGTTTGCTGAAGTCTGCTGTTCCAAGTGCAAGCTCACAAGCCTACACAAAGACTGGAAAACGACGGTATCGTCCCTACAAGGGATTAAGGTATTCTTTTACTGGTAATAATGTGAGGAGAACAAGACCTCCGCGGAGACATCTTAAGACAGCTGAAAGTAGTAGTACGGGTAGTGCCACTGAAGATAAAAAATCTCCAGATCTTGATCTAGAGGAGAGCAACGAAACAGTAGAGCTCCCACAGGAAGACACACCAGCAGTTGCAACTATTCAGCCTGAGAGTCTTGAGTGTCCAGACCCTATTGCTAAGAGCCATGCTGCAGAGTTTCCTAACATTGATATGAGTGGTAAGTATTTCTTCAAAATATGGTTTCTCCTACCTTCTTAGCCTCTGAAAATATTCTTCTCGGGTTTGCAGCCAGGTAAGAGCTTTGTCGTAATCCAACGTTTCAGAGGCCGACGCCGCCTCCATCCTCAGGGAAACTGAAGTGCCGAGCATCATGTCATGGGGAGATATATATATACCAACCAGCTGAGGATGGAGGCGGCGTCGGCCTCTGAAACGTTGGATTACGACAAAGCTCTTACCTGGATGCAAACCCGAGAAGAATATTTTCATATTTTACGCCAGGAAAACTTCAAATCGTTCTTAGCCTCTGTTTATTGTACAGGGTGAAAGGGGTATAGCTTTGCTGACTCAAACGGGCAGTAGTTGACATCACAATAAATTTATAACCTATTTTATGGTTTTTGAGATAATTAGCTTTTAAGATACTGTAGAATTGTAACGGTTCACTGCATCCCATGGCAGTAACCTCTGTCGTGTAGGTGAAAACAAAGCATGAGACAGTCTAGCTCAGATGTTGCCTTATGTCATGGATTTATGTGGGCCAGATAATTTGTATTTCCATTTTATTTCTTGTAAACAGTTATACATGTTGAAAAGTAATATATGCAGTTAACCAATTTTGAATCCTAGAATAAGCTGACAGCCAATTCAATCAATTTAGAACATTAGGTAGAACAGCACTAATGTGTTATAACTGCTCAATGGGAGTCAATGGTTTAACCCTTCTAGAACGAATTTACCAGTATAAGCACCAAAACACATTTGAATATCCCGGGCATATTATTATTTTGTTTAGCTGAGGGTGGGAGCACTCAGAGATAGATATTAACTGGTCCTGCTCTGCTATGTACAGTATAAATAATATGCCTGGGATATTTAAATAAGTTTTGCACTTGTATTCATCATTCACTGAGGTAGAGTTAATGATGTCTACCATTACTGATGCCCTAAGTACAGTATATAATTTTTTTTTTAAAACATAAAAGACAAACTAAAATTTTTAAACAGTGGATAACTCGATGATAACTTGTAGCACAACGTTTCAACTGGTTCCTCCCAGTTTTCATCAGGTACTGGTTGGTAGATCGGCTGGTTTGAATGGTGTGACCCCCTCTACGTCACCATCGTCATCGATGAGGGGTGGGTGGGTATATTCACAAAGTAGACGCTCAGATGCTGAAGGTTTTATACCGTGAAGAAACATTGTGTTATGTTGAAATCTATTAATCCATTCCGTAGGGATTGCAAAATCAGATTCAGGGCATTTTCTAATCTGCCAACTAATTTTAGGGGTAACACTGTCTTGAACCATTCTACGGATGACATTAATCCATTCATCTCCCAGGTCACCCTCGTAATTATTAACACTTTTATCCTGATTACTGGCAATATGTACAGCTTCACATATCTTTCTCTTAATCAAGTCCCTCTCCACTTTCACCACTTCCATGTCTTTAATGCTGTGCTTTAAGGAGAGAAAGATATGTGAAGCTGTACATATTGCCAGTAATCAGGACAAATGTGTTAATAATTACGAGGGTGACCTGGGAGATGAATGGATTAATGTCATCCGTAGAATGGTTCAAGACAGTGTTACCCCTAAAATTAGTTGGCAGATTAGAAAATGCCCTGAATCTGATTTTGCAATCCCTACGGAATGGATTAATAGATTTCAACGTAACACCATGTTTCTTCACGGTATAAAACCTTCAGCATCTGAGCGTCTACTTTGTGAATATACCCACCCACCCCTCACCGATGACGATGGTGACATACAGGGGGTCACACTATTCAACCCAGCCGATCTACCAACCAGTACCTGATGAAAACTGGGAGGAACCAGTTGAAACGTTGTGCAACAAGTTATCATCGAGTTATCCACTGTTTAAAAATTTTAGTTTGTCTTTTATGTTTTTTAAAAAAACTGACACAGTTGGAAAGTTTGCGGACTAAATTGTTTAAATATACAGTATATAATCTTACTAAGATCAAACTTCTCATTTACTTGCTGAACAGGGAGTCGCAGAGCAAGTCCTGTTATGGCTGAAGCTTGTCAAACCACGTCACAGAAAAGGAAACACCAACCAGATGAAGAGGAGGATGATGTAAAAGGTAATAGGGCTTATAATTATTCTGATGCTTTTTGGGAAGATTAGTGGTTTATTTTCTTAACTCTGCGCTCTTGATACTTCTGGCATTGTGTTACTATTTGGTCCTCCAGTTTCTCTTTCTCCAAATAATATTAGTTATTCATCCATATAATTGTATTTAGAAGAAGAAACCAAATAAGGTGGTGAGATGGTAACTTCACAGGTTCATATCAGGTCAATTTAACTAGTTTTTCATGGTTTCCCCAGTTGCAAAGGCATATGCTAGATTGGATATTTACTTACCTTGACTCGTAATTGCAGTTCCACCCTAACTTATATCGTAATCATTGAGATTAAGGAAAACTAAGTTTGCTTATTTATTTATTAATTAATTAATTAATTTTATTTTTTTAAAGAAAGTTCATTTCTGCAGGCGTATTAACAGTCAACAATTTTTATGAGATTGGCATAACTTTGTTATTGTTATTGAACATTTTAAAGGAACAAGTGAAAATGTTACTCTAGCGAAGTCAAACTCAAACTCCCAACTTTGGTACAGAAGGAAAAAAACACATTGTTGATGGTCCAAACATCACAGCGATGAAGTTCGTATACACTTGTACCTTTACTTTCTATTCGGCTCAACCTTTCTACAGCTGACAGTACATCAGTAGTTAACATGACCCACTAGTACAGCCACAGATCTTAACAGTTGAATGTGTATAAATGAAAAGATTTATATTGTTGGGTTTGCAGAATGTGCAAACAAGCGAAATCGCCACAGCAATGTTCCTTCTCCCAGCCCTGCAGACAGTACTCAAGGACCAGCAAAACCAGAATCCACTGCCATCTCTACTGGTGTAAGTAATTCTTTATTCCAACAATTTTTGTATTAATAAGATTTGTCATACTTGCCATTTTACCAACCATTGAACCTTTTGTTACACATAGAGAAGATTTCAATATCACCACAGTATAAGTATTAATATAGTAAAGAAACTGTGTGTTAAAAGTCCTATGACAACATGTTGACTGGACGACACTAGCGCTCCATGCGGAGATTGAGTAAAGCTACATTCTCATCATATGAAATGGCTTGGGAAAATACATAAACACATCGCAAAATATGTTTTGTTAAAAGAGAAAAATACAGAATATTTTGATTTAATGCAAATCTAATTTTAAATTTAAAGGAAGGGTAAACTAAAAAAATACCATTTTCTTATTTTAATCTCATCGCACGGAGCTTTGAATTACGAAACGAATGGTGATCTCGTGAACTTCAGGTGCCCAATATTACGCCTTGTACGGGTGAAGTGAAAAGCTGCTGTGACGTCACACCTGACTAACTTGCTAGCAGGACAACAGCTGCTGTAATGCTCGAGCGTGTGTTTCTAATACACCACCAAGTCTCATTTGTGTTTGTTGTTGACAGAGATGCCTGCAATGTTACCTTCTAAGGACAAATCTCGGTATTCACAAATTAATATCACACGAAAAGAAAATGACAAGGAATTATTTAAAGAATTGCAAGGAAGAAAAGAAAATATGGAATGGTGTAAATGTGGGCTGTGTATACATATGAAAACGGGCCACGAAAGTGTGTGTTGTTGGGACTGTGAAGTAATTTGTGAACAGAAGGGGGTTGTAGACTGTATAACACGACATTGCTCATTCGATAGCGTTATTATAAATAAAGATACACTAGTTGCCAGGCGTTATCAGTTAATACTTAGATCTAATACAGTTCAAAAACAAAATATTTTTTCAAGATACGAACAGAGTCACATTCAGATTCAGAATAATCTTTTGCGGTAGTAGAAATTTCTGAAATGCTAAAAGAGCTATCTAAATCACAATTTCTAGAAGAAACATTCAATGAATCTGTGCAAACATTGACATAAGTTTCATTTCCTAGTTCACACTGAACGCCTACGCTGTTAGAAACTGAATTTTCGTCATAAATACTAGATTCCACATTCATGATTTGTCCATTCCCGGATACTGAAGGATTACTGTTCAAATCTTGCAATAACTCTCTCATTTCCTTCTTCCTCGAGTACGACGATTTTCTTTACTTCATTGGCGGTGTTTCAGATTTCCCACGCAAAAGAAGTGATGGCACAGCACTTCTTTTTTAAACAGATTGCGGGGTTTCTCCAGATAACTGTTTTCGTAACTGTACCGAAAGCTCGGTATCATTTTCTTCAAAATGTTGTGAACAAACCGTACTGTATTTAGTAGGAACAAATTTTTCTCTTTTTATTTTTATCAGCCATTGCTTATTTACGTTCGGATGACTTATCTCTGTTGGGAAATCGATGAAAAGATATTTTAAGTGTGTTATCACTCTTCGACGATGAGTTTGTACACCCCACAACACAACAATAAACCATTGTTTGAACAGATACTCACTAAAAAACTGTAACAGTAGACAGAATACTGTGAAATGTCTTTCACCGGGCGAGACTGAGCCAAGCCTTCGTCAAGCGTGACGTCACGCGCCCATCGCTTTACAATAAATATATTCGTTTTGTGATTAAATGTGAAGGTGTAAAACATTTCTAACAGTGAATATCATTTCTTAAAAACATTTTCTTTCAATCCGTATGAAGAAAATGATACTGAATTTTTAGTTTACTTTTCCTTTAAGAAATAATAAAACAGATAATGTATTATATCCTAGTTAAGAAGAGGTAAACAATACCTAAATAGGCTACTGTTAAGGACTGTACCTAGGCCTAGTATTTTTCCTTTAAAATCATTGCCCTTTAATATAATTTATAATTCAAATTATGATAACAAATAGCCTACATATTAATTACGTAAATTATATTATAGGTCTGTCACGTTGTTCATCCTGCACGTCATTGTTGACAGTGTATTTTGATTCTTTGCCTTATATGGCAATATACGACTTCAATTTATCGTAGGTCTATGTAGCGTCAATTACTGCAGGATGGACTTCATTAAACAAAACAAAAAATTCAGGAGCATTTGGAATTGAAGACACCGTCGGTACAGCAGTTTTAGTTAACGAGTTTTTATAGGAATTCATAAACTGTCTGTTTTCAGCGTGTATCAAGCATAGACGGTAATTTTCACTCAAATATTTTACATATTTTGTTACTAGGTTTTCTTGTCGACCATTAATGACCTATTTTATACACCAGAAATCATTACAACAGAATAAAATATAAAAATATTACATTAAAGTAACTTGAAACATAACCACACCAGAATCACGAGTAAGCCAGTAGACCTACAATAAATATTACTTATTTTCGTTCTTACCTTTCTGGATGTTTCAAGAAAGTGAAGAAATGCAATTCAGGATTTTGTCTTTTATTATTACTGAAATTTACAGCAGAATAATAAGGTCCTTTCGAATATAGCGTGTTCTAATAAATACAACACTCCTATTTATTTACATACTTCCCGGAGTAGTTTCTGTAGTCTTACTATATGGCTGCTACGATCGCTAGTAAATGCGCGCACATGCTCGGCTGGCAGAAAAACGGGCTGAGTTTCTGTACTGTATTAATACTTATACTGTGATATCACTCTATATTTTTTCTTTTAACACTTTCTGTCGTGTGTTCTGATGAAGATGAAAAGTAATTTTATTTAACATCTTAAATACGGTGACCAATATTGACTCAGCCAAAGGTAAGATAGGCTACCATACCCATTATCCACTCCATTAATATATTTTACACTAGTTTATTTTTTAACATTTGAACAGTTAAAGCAGCATGTAATTTTTCAAATGGTTCTATAATAATTCTTTCTGAAGATTTTTGGGGCTGTGATAGTCTAACTATTACACACAATTACACACTATTACACACAATATTGGACATACACACATACCATGATGCTAATTCAAAGTATGCAGGGTCGGCCTGAGTGGCACTGTTAATATCACACTGACTTTCTGTGCCCAAGGTTTTGGGTTCAAACTTGGCCCAGGTCGATGCCAGTTATTTATGCAAAAATATGACAGGCCCATGTCTAGATTTACAGGCATGTAAAAGAACTCCTACGGGACAAACTTCCGGCACACCGGTGACGTCACTGCCCTAAGTTGCAGTATATCACTGTCTTTAAATAACTATGGAACCAAAGTATGCAGGTTTATATGTTTGTTGTTCTGTACATTTATCTATAGTAAAGGTTTTAAAGCTTCTGAGTCAGAACAAAATTAATTTTTCTTGCTTTCACAGCATTGGAAAATTATCAAGTCCCATTTCAAGCACTCTTCGTTTTGCCTCTATAATTTACCCGATGGTGGCTTGTAGGGGTAGCCCTACTATCTTGACCAGCTGTTAGCAGCTAAGTGAGCTAAGCTATGCACATGTTTTTGAAATATTCTTTCCTCCCCCATGCATGCAACATCTCCAGCCCATTTCATCTTCTATGATTTAATTACCCTTATTATATTCTGTGAAGAGTGCAGATTATGAAGTTCATCATTATGCAGTTTTCTCCAGACCCCGTTTTCATCTCTGTTAGGTCCGAATATTTTCCTTTGCACCCTGTTTTCAAACACTCAGATTATACACAAGACTAGAGGCTTTCTCGGCGCTGATTAGTAATAATGGTTTTGTGGGCTATAAGCCAAGTGAAATGATTTACATCCAAGCTCTCGGTCACTGACATCTCTGTGGTGTTCCTCAGGGAAAGCTTGGATGTAAATCCCTTCACTTGGCTTATAGCCCGTGAAACCATTATTAATAACTCAGATTATGTTCTTCCCAAAGAGTAAGGGACCATGTCTTACATTCATATAATACAATTTGCAGGATATGTTTAAATACAAAGTTAATTTTTTAAAGAAAACATTCCTCCAATATTTAAGCACAAACAGTATTTTTATGTACATGTACTGTATTGAGCATACATATAAGTAGGTCTACAATGAAATATTAAAAGGAACACTTCATGTTTCATTACAGAACAGAATGTTAAGTATGAAGGCCTACAACTGTTTCTGAACCAAAATGTTTATTTAAACTTATTCAGCAATTTCATAATTTTCTGAAAATCAATCTAGTTAATGTGTGATCCAGATATTTCTCCCCCCCCCCCCCCCTCTCGAATCCTATGCCCCCATGTTGGGGCGAAGGGCCTCCAAGTGGAGGTTTCTGTTTACCGATGTGAATTTTGTTACGCTTATTTTCCTAGAGAGGGCAGAGGGATAGGTGGTAAGCCCATCGCCCCTTAACAGCCCTCCGGAAACTAGGGTATCACTTGGATGTGAAAGGGCCGAGAAATTTTGTCCAGAGGCTCTAATTTAGGCTTTCCAGATATTTAGTGTTCAGATAATTGGAGTTCTGCTGTACTTTGTGAAACTGTGGTTTTATATTATGGTAAACCATTCTTTCCAAATGTAAGGTATATCATTGCAAACAATCTGGTTTTTGCATAATCTTTTACAACAAAAAATTACTGAATCTGAAAAAGGATCCAGAATGGAATATTTGACGCATCATTTTCTCTTTGTCCAATTAAATTCTACATATTAAACAACTTATCCAATTTTTTTATTTTTACAGGCTGGGACTGCAGGTTTATGTTGTTGCCAGATAAAATCCCAGTTGTTTGTCTCAAGTCGAGGCCAGAATGGAGTAAATATTGAATTATACTGTCAGGCCATGGATACATTAGACGACCGTCTGGTTGGCTGCTGTAATGCAGTCACATCACAAGATACTCGTCTGTTGCGATCTAGTCAGAGAGTTCCTTATCTTATTTTGTGTGATATCCACACAGAGAGGCTACTCAGACATAACTGTTGTCCTGGGTGTGGCATTTTTTGCACACAGGTAGGTGAACTTCATATCGTTTTGTCTTAATTATATTATGGTCTTAAGGAGTAAATAAGGAGAAATATAAACAAACATATGATAGGTATTAGTTTCGCATTAAATCATAACTCAGACTTCACTAGTTATCTGAAAGGTTATGTAATTACTGAAAGATCAGTATGGCTTTTTAAAAATATCTTTCCACTAAAGAATTAAATCAGGTGAGTAACAATTATATTTTAATTTTTCAACTTGTTTACTGTTTGTCTTTGTGTAATTCAGAATATAAATTGTTGTGTACTTCAGATGTTTCATCCTATCAGACCTGACACAAGAATAATCGTCAGAAAATAGCTATTTTTACTTTAGTTAAAGTTTTTGTTTGTTTTCGGGCTGCTAAAAATTAGGTAATGGGCCGCGGGTTGAATACCACTGGACTACATAATCGTTACCTTTATATTTTGAACAGTGGTCACATTATTTTTGGTAAATATAATTTTAGAGTGAACTAGCTTTTTTTGGGGAGTTTGGACAATAGATAAAATTTGCTTTAGGATGAACTCTGTTGTACTTTCTCTTAATCTTTGTCTGATTTTTCAGGGGAGGTTTGTGCAGTGTGCTTCAAATCACTGGTACCATCGAGACTGCCAGCTGACTGCAGATTCCGCCTTAGTGTGTCCACACTGTGGTCTAGATTCACCTTCCTCAGACATACTTCTCAGTATGAGATGTGCTAAAAATCCTGTTTTCCTGCCTCAGCAAAAACCACCCAAAAAAGTGTAAGTAGACAGTTAATGTATTGGTACTACTGCTATTGCTAAAAGATTATTTTAATTTACTTTCTGCTTCCCTAGCACATACCAGCATATTATACTCTTGAGTATTGAATCACATCCTTTTAACTTCATGCTTGAAGCATGGGCCTTTGGAGTGGAGGTTTTGTTTAGTAAAAACTAATGCAGTTAATCTAAGTGTTGTAGGAAGTTTACGCAGTGAAGTTAATAATTAGAACACATGAGTGGAGGTATTATACACTTACTTCACTTGATTTTACCACTGACCTGGACATGTTTCGGGATTCTGTCTTTATCCCATTGTCAACAAACTCCAACTGTTGGCGTCGTCTGTTTTCACTCTGGTGGACATCCTACGAACTTCTTGATGAGGTCATCTTCAAAGGGAATGTCGAAGTTCATTAGTTGGTCTGCATTCCTCTGGATGAAGAGCAGATGGAATGCAGACCAACTAATGAACTTCGACATTCCCTTTGAAGATGACCTCATCAAGAAGTTCGTAGGATGTCCACCAGAGTGAAAACAGACGACGCCAACAGTTGGAGTTTGTTGACAATGGGATAAAGACAGAATCCCGAAACATGTCCAGGTCAGTGGTAAAATCAAGTGAAGTAAGTGTATAATACCTCCACTCATGTGTTCTAATGCAGTTAAGCTTATTTTCCTACAGAGGATAGGATGATAGGCAGTAAGTCCAACTCTCGACATCCTTGTAGAGGAAAAATAAGGTTTTCAATGGAACCTCGGTAATCCGAACTCCATTAATTCAAAATTTCAGATAGTCTGAACAATTTTATTTTTGGATTAAAATTTGAAGGAAAATAACAATTACGAATCTGAAACAAAGCTCGGACCATAAGATACATTTTTTTTACTTGAAAACCGAAAAATGGTCTGAAGTAAACTAAAAAAGAAATAAAATAAAATGACAGTAAATATGCCTATTGCTGGTAAAACCATAAGCATAAACAAGGTGTTGTACAATAATAAGTTAGTTGAAAATTGTTACAATACAGACTATACCTCGGTGTACTTGTCACAATCATAAAATGAGAGTAGTGGGAAGCCAGTTATACAATGTGAAAAGAAAGAAATGTTGGGTTTTTTCATACAAAAGGATGTCTCCTTTGGGTGGTCTAAGTGAAGGTAATGACCTCTTAACAACCTTGTTCTGCATTGATTGTGAGAGGGTGTAAAAACATTTTGTCTTTCATGAATTTTCGTTTAGAATCACGAACCTTTTTCCCTTAAAATTCCATGCTAAAATCAATGTGTGTCTGATGGTCAGGAGTGTTTTGTAGCCCGAAAAATACAGTAGAAACTGCAGTGTCAAAAAATTAAAGTACACAGAATAGGCTGATCCTGTCTGCTGTCTTTTCGAACATTCCTATTACCGTGTGTCGTTGATATTGTTTTCTTATCTACAGCGAGGTGTGTGTAAATAAGTTTTGTTTATGAGTTCAGAGGCCAGCCATAAATAACTTCATTTCCAGTGAGCATAAATAAAAAATAAAATCCTTCAGAGATAATATCTTCACAAAATAATCTATATATATAAAAATGAATGTATGTGTGTGTGTGTGTGTGTCCTTTATGCATTACTACACCATTCATCCGATCGCCATGAAACTTTGGGAAGTTGTTGGATACATTCCCGGGAAGGTTTCTGTCATACTACATTTTTAATTTTAGCCTTCGTTCGCGAGTTATGAGTGAAAAACGGCAAGAAAACGTGCATTTTTTACACTTTCGAAGCATCAGTTTTGAGTTATTCATTTCAGTTGTCAAATCAATTGCAGAAGGCTTTGTCTATTATTGTCATACCTTGGAAATAACATCATCGCGATCGCTATGGAAGGCAATGGATATCTCAGGTTATTATAAAAGTTATAGATGTCGATAAGGTAATGTTAAACATATTTTATTTGACATGGAATATAGTTTACAGAAAATTCCGGGGAAGTTGCTTAGTTCGGGGTCCTGGCTACAACGTTTTTATATGTAATCGTAGGGTCGTTAAATCTGCCTGAAATGTAACGGAATTATAAGTCTGGACAAATGAATATAGAAATCACGGCCTCAGTAGGCTTATTCCATTCTTCACCTATATAAATAAAAACTAATGTACTATGTCTGTCTGTCAAATACATTTACGCACTTTTTTTTTATCGTGAGTTTAATCGATTTCAATTCTCATAATCTTTCGAATACTGCATTTTTCCATTTATTTTCTAATCGTGAAATTCACTTCAAAGCCGGATTTATAGCTGTTTCATTAATTAGGCCTATCAAATGTTTAGTTTACACCTATGAATGTTTCGCGTGCAAAGTGTTAATAAATATAATACTTTAATTATTTTGCTCTTAATTGTTAATCTTTCAATTAATTATCTTGGGAGAAGCCGTGGGGATCTGCAATAAGCTATAATAAGCTATAGCCTATCTAGCGTTTTCTGAGGGAATAGATTGTGTGTGATAAGTCGTTCTTCCCCATTTCAAATTCTTAATACCTATATATAAGTAGCGCAGGCAATTTTGGGGTATGGAATTTATTAATGAAAGCTTTGAAGCGAGTGACTTACCAATAACACTTCCCCCTTCTCACCGCACAAACAGCCTGTCACTCCACAGAGGTGCCTTGTTGTCCTCCAGTTCAGGAGACCACTCACTCACAAAATGCTGTACACCCACAGACATGTTGCACTATGATTTTTTTAGTTTTATATGTTGTACACTTTTCACGTTTCTCAGTCTTAATCCAGTCTTCTAATTAAAAACAACGCTATCCTTACTATTCTTCTTCTTACTCCACATATTTCATGGTCAATCTTCTTCCAACGCTTCCACCCCTGATATTTCTCCCTCTGAATGGTTTTCGCCTAAAGTATGGTCGTAGCCGTCGTCGTCACTGTTACTGTCACTGTCACTGTCATCGCTGCTGCTTTCAACACCGTTATTTTGAATCAAAATTCTTTCAATTGCGTTTTCTACGATACCGTCTTTCTCATAGTAATGCTGTTCATTTTGTTCGATGTGAAGACATACATTTTCCCACTGTACTTCACCGATTTCATCAAATCTCTGGCGACACTGCCTTTCAACGTCTTGCAGTTTGAAGGTGGTATTTCTGCTCCCAACCCATTGTTTGACATCAGCCCAGATTAGTTCAATGGGATTGAGATCTGGATGGTAAGGAGGCAATCTAAGAACAGTGTGGCCGTTTTCGGACAGTATCTGGTCGATGACGTATGATTTATGTGCTGGCTTATTTGCTTTAATTATGTCGTAAAGCTTTGTTTTCGTAAGAGTCTCATCGAAAGGGATATTATTTTTCTGCAGCCAGGATTTCATATCTTTTAACAATGTGTTAGAATTCGGTGGTTTGTCGATCTGGGTGTTGTGGTATGATGCGTTGTCTACTACTAGTACGGATCTCGGGGGTAAATTTGGTATCAACATCGTTCGGATCCACTTTAAGTAATTGTCTGTGTTCATCTCACGATGAAAATCTCCTGTTCTTTGTTGGGATTTATAAATAAGAAGAGCATTTGGAACGAAACCACGTCTTCCACCCGCATGCACAATTATAAGGCGTTCTCCTTTTGAAATAGGTGCCATCAACCCCTTATTACTCTCGTCTGTCCAGTTTTTTGGGTTGGTGTGGCTACTGTGTATGTATGTTTCGTCTTCATACACAATTGATCGTCCTTGAGCCCTATATTGGCGAAGGAGTTTAAGGTATGTTTCTCGTTGGGAGCGGATGTCATGTTTTTCAATCAGAACTCCCCTATTAGATCGAGTTTTTTTCCATCTAAAGTTTAGTTCCTTGACTCTCTTCCTCAGACTAGTTGCACCGCCTTGAAATTCTATGCTGTCTTGTGATTTTAACTTGATCAAAAGTCTTTTTATTGTCGGCACAGTCCCTTCCTGCGCATAGAAATTATGAATGGTCCGTCGTATAACACACTTGTCGAAATCGTCTACGTCTGTTATTCTTTTAGGAAGATTGTGCTTTTTCCCCGGCGTGTCAAATGATGTTCTGGCCTCTTCGTGTCTTTTTCGATCTTGCAAAATCCTAGATACTGTATTCACTGACACACCGGTAGCCTGAGACGTTCTTTTTTGTACTTGTTTTATACTTTTGCGGTATGCAGGTGCACACAGTTCTTGTTGATTCAGCGTTGCTTCTTGTTTTAAAAAATCATGAACATTGGCAATAATTTCCCGACTCTGACTATGTAATGTCTTACCACTCAGTTTAGAAATAATAGGAGGCATATTTAATTAGTCCTTACTCAACGAGCGACACACAAAACACACAGAAAACGTAGAGTAAAGTTTCAAACTGATAACACGACGCACGTCTTACTGTGGTATATTTCAGCAGGAACTGTACTTGGCTACTTAGTGCAGTGTGTCATATGTATGTTCTGTTTACAGTACAGCTAGCTCATTCATTTTTGACGATTGTCCTTCAGAGAGGGAACAGTGGGCTAGCCTAGCCTAGCCTAGCCTCAATATCACGTCAGCAAAATAGCTCATGTTACAATAACAAACAGTCTGCTTCCCCGTCGGGTCACCAGTTAAAGGGCTCGCACACTGGGTGCGTTGTTGAAGGACATACCCCAAGATTGCCTGCGTTACTTATAAAGACCTTAAAGACCTAGAGTTTGAAAATCGAAAGTCCTTCATAAGTTATTTTCGCATTAACAAAATACAAAACCCGGGCGACGCCGGGCCTTTTAAGCTAGTTATAATATAAAAAAGGATACATATTAGAAAAATAAACTAAAATACTTTTCAATTTCAAAAAAAATGTTTCTAGGAATTTATATAAGGTGCTGTCCAATTGGCATTGTTCTTATTACAGCAGCTATCCTGCAAGGATTTTCTCTATTGTGGTAAAGTTTTCCAAAAATGTAGTTACCATGGTGATCAGATGATCCGATTTTGAGCATACTGCCCCAGTGTCCTCCCGAAAAAGTTTCACCTAAATGTCATGGTTTTTTTAGAAATTTCACGTGATTTTTTTTGTGTGTGTTTTTTTCTTTCTTCTCCCACCAGATAGTGACACTACTTGCAATAAGAGTGTCAATTGTCTACCAGAGATATTCGATTGCAGGCTTAGAAATTCTTATGATAATTTGTTACCGACATGGATTAAGTTAACATCTGCTAAAAAATAATAGCTTATCGCTTCAGTTAATTTATGTTATTATTGCCTAATGTTGACTTATGCAGTGCTGGTTATTTTTACTTTATTTTTTTCCTGTTACTGCCTACTAGTTTGTTAAATTTTGCACAGAGTGTAATGTAGAGTAGTGAAGATGCAAATAAATTTGTATTCATTGATACACTGAACACAATTTTCTTTCATGAGAGAAGCTAACAAAACAAAAATCAAGAGCTCCTGAAGAAAACGAAAGGAAAAATGTAATGATCTTACTTGAGTAATAATATCCACATTAATGATTTCCGCTTTATATTATTATTCTAATCGCAACAATTTGAATGGCTCATTCATAAATAGTCCAGATTAAAATAAAAAACATGCTGAAAAAGTTTGATTGTTGTATTTTTCAGCAAGGTGTCTTGTGTTCTTGGTTTTACAATCCCTGGTAATTACCAAATCATGAAATTGAATTCTGTCTAATGTATTTTTCTGTTTAATAGGCCATCAGCTAAGATGACTTTTACCACCAGCAGAAGTCCAGACAACAAAAAGGAAGAGGTGATACTGCGAGAACCATCACCTCCTCTTGTACCACCACCATTACTAACATCATCACAGATTTCTTCTGCTTCGCTGGATAAGGACAAGTTAGCCGAGTTGTTGAGTGTTGCTTGCAGCATGCGCAAACAATCCTCCCTTCCTCTTCCAAGGTCTGTCCTTTTTGTTTTTTTGCTTTTTGCAGCTTTTTTATAATTATTTTTGTCCATGGAAGTATTAGTATTTTTTTTAGTTACTTTCTGATAATTGTGATTTTTCATTGCTGAAAATTTTTTCCTCCGAAAACAGCTGACTGATATAATTTGTTTTTCCATATATAGGCTATAACATTCACATTCTTCAGTATATTGTAATGGAGCAGTTTTTCAATGAGATTTTCTTAATTAGTGGATGCGAGAATCATAATGTAAAACTATAAATTCAGTTACCTCAATATATTACGTGAATAATTAATTAATTCGCATAGCAGTGTTTTGTTCTTTGACTGTTATTTGTCTTATAGTTATGGTGATACATTTTTGAATAGTTAATACAAATTTATAATCTTCAGGACAAGATTCGATGAAAAATAGGATAGTTTACTTAAAACAAAAGTAGCGAATCAAAAAAGAGAGAGAAAAAAGTACATGCACCGTGAATCATAGGTTTTCTCTGTAGGGTTCCTCATACCATACCCCTGTGCTACGATGCGCTTAGAAGTTGGGAGGTTGAATTGTGTGCATTTTGGTGGGTCTTCTGCTTAATGCCATACTTAATTTATAATTTAATTATCTATCAATGACAGATTTTGTGATAATATAGTTAGAAGCATTTAGACAACGCAGAGTTCTGATGTGATCTTGTTTCAACGTCGTGATCACTACCGTATTGTTAGTGATTTAAAAGATATGCTTATTTTTTATTACTGTTATTATTTATTTTTGTATTTATTTATTTGTTGATTATTTACGTATTTATTAATTGATTAATTGAAAACCTGGTTTTGTTTTTTCTCTGTTGGTGAAACCTGTTGGTTATTTGTGTCAATATACGGTGAAATCTCTCTGTAATGGATATAATATGATGGAACTCCAAAAGTCATCCAATATTAAGGTAATATGTACTTACAGTACTTATATCTTCTAGACCAGCGGTTCCCAACCGGTGGGTTGGGGAAGGGTTACAGGTTGGTCGCGACTTGATCCTAAAACTATCAGAAACCATCGAATAAACCATCAGAAAAGATAAGAAATATCTAAACAAATCAAAATGTAAATTATTAAGGCTATATTTCACACTTGAACTTCACTATTAAATAGTGTATTAATTGTATTAAATAGTGAAGTTCAAGTGTGAAATATAGCCTTAATAATTTATATGATGATTTCACTGTGTTCTTCCCAATATTAGTTTCTATAAATCAAAATGTGTTTTGATTGCTTTCTTGGTTCTTGATTTTTGGCATCTGGGGCAGACAACAGAACCACTACATCCCTCCCAGATGTAATATTTATTCTTACTTAAAAACAGCAATTTTGCCTGAAAAATTAAAATGGTCTTTGTGTACTTTTATATTTGTAGTTTTTATCTTCACCTAGGAACACTTGTTAGTGAGTATCAAACCACTTCATATAAATATTGGAAGTTTACACAGTGAAGCTATATTATAAAGGATATAATATTGAGTTTGGTCTAGCATATATACTTCACTTTTTGTATAAATACCTGAACTAGTTTCGAAGACCATCGTCATTCATAATCATCAGATTAACACCAACTGCCAGCTGGACGTTTGTGCTGCCATCTCGGGGAAGTTTGCTGCATTTGGCGATGAGACTTTCGTCTGCTTGGATGTCAAAGTTCATGAGATGTTGTTTATGTTTATGGATGAATATCCTCTCCCAAACCGAAAGTTCCTTGTAGCCTTCGAAACATTTAGTTAATATTGGGTCCTGATTGATGTCATGACCTTCCTTCCAAAAGTGGGCCGCTACTGATAATTTTGCACATTACAGAGGGGTAGAAGATATTTTGTAAGAAACAAAATGCAGTACAGCTGTGATGTTCTCAAATCAAGTAGTTTATCCGTTAAGAGAGGTTAGAAGAGTCTTTATCAATGAACTTCTTCTGTTTTTGTCCATAGTATAAAGTGTCTGTTTCGGAGATGTTAATTATCATGGAGTTTCATCATAGTATTCTAGGGACCAGTAAAATCGCCTGTTAAAGAGGGTTATCCACTAAGAGAAATTTCACTGTATTGTATATGTTAAATGTGTGTTGTATTGATGTGTCATAGTTCAAGCTGTATATTGCTTAATAGATGTTATGTGCATAGTTCTGTTTATAGATATAAACCACAGTGAACTGTACATTTAACTTTAAAACATTCAAGATCACTCAATTTCTAAATTAGAACATGTTTCAAAGGCTTTTCTTTGCCTCTGTCTTCAGCTGATACCTGCTGATGGGTTTGTTTCTCTGTCCACCAGATATTCTCCAGGTTGTATGAATTTTAAAATGTCCTTAGGGGTGTCAAAATTTATAAGTTTATCTTTGTTTTTCTGGATGTTTATGCACTTTTTTCCCAAAAATTAAAGTCAAGTGGTTTCTGAAAACATTTTAGTAATTTTGCCTTATTGCAATGGCTTATTTCTGGTCTACAAGTCATGGTTCCAATTGTGAGGCAAATTACTAAAATTTGTCAAGGAACCGCTTGGCTTGACTCTTTGGGAAATGTACACATTCAGGATGTCCAGGAAAACAAAGGTAGACTTATAGTTGTTGATACCCCTAAGAAATTCAACTTGGACGATATCTGGTGAACAGAGAAACAAATTCATCAGTAGATATCAGCTGAAGATGGAAGCAAAGAAGATCCTTTGAAATATATGTTTTAATTTCGTAGAAGTTTACTTATAATAATTATGTGAAGGTGAATGTTTTAAAGTTTAATGTATAATGTTGATACTTCACATTGTTTTTCTGATTATTTTAATCAAATTCAGCTGTCAGTTTAGCTATTACATTACTGTGTTGTATTATTTTGCTTTTGAGTTAATGTTTCAATAACACGTGAAGAGGATTTCAAGGAGTGATCAAAATACTATACTGCAACTTTGATTTTGCTTGTACATTCGAGTGATTTTATTTTTCCAGAAAATTTGCTTTTAAATTTTGGAGAATCTCTTTATTTCAATAGGCCTACATCCTTGCCTTTTCTATTGGTGTGGATCTAAATATGGCCAAGTAAAGTATGATAATAGGGTGTGCTTCTTGCTATATATATGTATGTTCATGTGTATCCATAAGTTCATTCATTTGTCTTACATATACACTTTTCAAAGGTGATACTATGAGGAAAATATAAATACTACTAAAAGACAATATCATTACCATATATGATTGCTGTATTCTTCTGTTCATGAATAATCTTTCGTGTGAAAAAACAAAAAATCTGGTGTCATACACCTGACAAGTAGAAATCTGCAAAAGAAATGCTTATAAATTTTAGATCTTGCTTCATACATAATGTAGGGTCAGTCTATTAGCAGGGTATAGGTTAAAAAAGTGGAAATTTTGCACTGAATTTATTTCATGTTACTTTAGAGATTTTTAATGATTTGTAAAAAACTATAGGCCTATTCTTGTGTGTAGGTACTCTTTGAAGAGTTTGTATCAGGCAGCTAAAACTGGCAATGCAGAAAAATTAGTCCATGTCTTAGGTAAGTACCATAAAATAATGTTCTTCGGTAGATTAGGTAGTGTCTACTTCAGGACCGATTCCTTTGTTGCCATATTTATTCATTTGCTGAGGTATATCATTCAAACATCCAATTTTCATGTGTAAAAAATTTGGAAAATGCATGCATGCCTGCCTTCCATCTGGGCGGCCAATGTTTGACCTAGTGATGGGAACCATTCAATTGAATTCATTCGAAATATTTGATTGTTAAAATCATTCGAAATTTTCGAGATGTAAAAAAATCATTCGAATAGTTTTGCTTTGTTCAAGGCTAGTATTATGTGCTTACTGAACTACTGAGCTTAAGCGAATGAATTCATTCGAATGCTTCAACCTCTCGGAGTCTATCCTCTTGGCTTGGGCTCTCGTTCATTTGATTGTTTTCGTGTTCCATTGTGTCCTAGTAGCAGAGCATTCGGTAACTTCCGTCTCTCCCATTACAAACGGGGGACAACGGCATGACGTAGAGCTAGAAGATTCATGAGTTTCCTATCCGTTATTTAGGGTACAACATAACATATTTTGACAATAAATAGCCGTTCGCTCCAAAATTGAAAAGGCTTGAAAAGATCATTTTTTCACAGATTGCATTATTGCTTGTTATTATTAATTATTATTACAGATATGCAAATACAAATAATAATTATACGAGGTTCTCAAGTTATTCCTGCTTAAGGAATTTATATTTCCAGGACATCATACATTTCATGTTAAGCCTATGTAATATACTGTATTTACTACAGTACTTTCTTTGTTCAAGACTGATTGAGTAAAATAATAAACATCTTAATGCGTGTTTGTTGCAGCTGGTTGCTTTGTTTTAATGCGTCCGAAATGTGCACATTAAATTTAAATCTACCCGCTTTCGATTGCCAGTGAAGTGAAGTGAGTGAGAATGGAACATTTCATTCGAAAATATTGAAGCTAGCGAATGAACATCTCGTAGGTTGCATGCCACTAATCCCTACATGAATGCTATATTTCGAATGATTCATTTGAAATGTTTAGTTCAGTGTTCGAATGATCATTCGATTGTTAAAATCATTCGATTTTTCCCATCACTAGTTTGACCGCTGGTCTGAGAAATTTTTTTTGGTATTGGGAAATTTTCTTCCTGGGTTTAGAGTTGGTTGTTATATTATCTCTTCACCCCCATCCTGTAAGAGGCATTGGCAAATCTCCATGATATCACCCTGCTTCAAAGGACTTAGACGAATCATGATCATCGTCCCATGGCTTTGTCCCATGGCTGATATGCTTGCAAAAAAAGGTACACTTATCCAACAAAGTAAGATAAACTGTTTATCTTACAAATCGATACAACTCTACACAAAAATGAAAATAAAATCCCATATAACTCAACAAAATAAAATCCATTGTGGAACCAAGATATGGAAGACATTACTAGAACCAAATACAATACCTAACAGTCCCTGATCAACCGCAGTTGCATCATTCCGCCTGGAGACTGGTCATGATTGCTTGGCAGCACATCTACATAGAATTAAGCTACTGGACTCTCCACACTGCATAGTATGCAAGAACACAGATACAGTAATGAACAAGGATCACTTGATGGTCTGCGCAGACCTTCAGAAGATTGTTGGAACACCATTCCAGATCGCTGAATATTATTGGGAAGCCCGCAAGCGAATGATGGCAAATCAAGAGCTCCAGAACATTTGAATACTACTACTACTACTGGCTTTGTTCCAGGTGTGGACCTGCCTTTGGGCAGAACATCGTCATCAGCATATGCATTTTATTAGCATAGTTAGGAATGAAAAAATAAAAGGTTAAAATTTCCAACTATTCATGACTAATATAATATTACCAAACAGCTTTTGAAAGTAACATTTTGTGCATAGGCAAATACAGTATGTTCAGATGATGTTTTAGGTAATTTAAAATTTCCTATGAGCTTAATTCTAGATATAAAGTATTCTCAATTGCTTTAAAGCAGGCACTTTGCTAAATGGAATAAACTGTTTTGTGTGATCTAATTTCCAAGTTGCTATGAGCATACATTTTTAGTAAATTTCCAATTCCCCCCCCCCCCCCCCTTAAATAGATCTTAAACAGCATGTTCCATTCTGCGTAGAATATTACATGCCAGGATTACACATATTGCAACTTTAAATTAGAATTAATTACAAAGATATTTCTTAGAGCTAAATATGATAGAGGGAGTTCATTGGTATTCTTTGTGCTAATATTAGCCTACTGTAGGAAACTCTAAAGCCTTTCAAGCATCATCTAATGTAAAGTAAAGTAAAGTGTTCCCTATTACAGGCCATGGAGGCCCAGAGGGTTCCAGGAGGTTGAGGCTCCCAGATTTTTTAGACATTCGGCACATGAAGGTGGTAAGGTTGTCAGCCTTACGCACCGGCCGCCTTTACCCCCAGGATTGCTCCTGGTACTCATTTCTGTTAGAGGCTGAGTCGACCCCAGGGCCATAGTGCCACCAGAAGGATTAGGCCAATTGAAAAACTCCAACGACCTCATCGGGAATCGAACCCGCGACCTTCCGGTTTGTAGCGCAGCGCCTCAACCACTATGCTACGGCGTACCCCCATCTAATGTGACACTGTTTACAAATTTGAAAAAGTCTTTCAGAAAATTGTTAACTAGTTCTTGCTTTGATAGCAGCCAAGTTCTTCCTTTTCTTGTGACACTTCTTATTAGTTTACTCCTCTCTGTGTTGAAGTTCTTGCAGTGTACCAGTAGGTGGTCTTTTGTCTGTTCACTTGGTTACAAGGGCATGTTGCATCTTCTGTTATTTTGAATAGCTTGTACAGTTGGGAGCTGACGAGATGATCCCTGGCCAGACTGAGGAGCTCTTATCTGCAGCCAATAGCAGTGCTCCCCTACACGTGCAGTTATAGCAACACCGTCTTCCCCCCGCATGCCACCACCAAATCACGGATCATCTCGTCAGCTCCCAACAATAGTAGCTTCTCAATTTCCCGTGACCAGTTACCATAGCAGTGAAGTTGTAATTTCTCTTTTTCTTGCAGCAACTGGATTTAATCCAAATCATCTTTTCCGTGATTGTTCAATGGGAACAGCGCTTCATGCAGCATCTGCAGGAGGCCATCTTTCTGTTGTGCATATTTTAGTTCAAGCAGGAGCCAATAAGGATGTTTTGGATCGTGATCAGAACACTCCACTAATGTTGGCAGCATTGGCAAATCACAGTGCTGTTGTCAAGTACTTAGTCAAGGCAGGAGCAAACGTTATGCTGAAGGTAAGCATGCATAATACCGCTGTGCTTGCAGTTTAAAATAAAATGACACTCTTTATTATGTGTATTTTTCTTTAATGTGGAAAGTGTTCTTCAGTTTTGACTGTAATAAACCAATTTATTTTACAAACATGTATTTGATACAAATCTAACATTATTATTGGCTCAGTATGGAAGACAATGGATGCCTTTCTGAGTAATTTTGAGTCATTTGGATATCATTTAGTTTTTATCCAGTTCTTAAATATGCATGTTTCCTTTTAGCCCCTCTGGTTGATACTGTTTGAATCAGATGAACAGAGTAAAATAAAATACAGACAGTAAAACGCAACAAGTTTTGTAGCAGCTATATTTATGCACTATGACTAGGGACATGCAGAATTCGCAATTGTGATAACAATATTTTATTCGTGAGTTTTAACAGTTTTTCATTAAAAATGCCGAATTTTAACTTTTTTTCAATAAAACAGCGATTTTTACATTTTGACGGATTCCTGAGTAGCCTGTCAACTCCCGATTACCCGTGGGCGGCTTATGCATGTGTGAAAATTTGAAGTTCCTGCACTTATTTCAAATTTCATGCACTTAATTTCAAATTTCCCGCACCTTATTTCGAATCTCCTACACTTTATTTTGTCACATTTCTAATTTCCCGAACTTGATTTCATCATATGCACAATATGGCTACAAAGTATGGGAAATTTGAAATTAAGTGCGGGAAATTTAAAATCTTTCCCCTGGTTAATTCTGACATTTCGATTATCCATGTTTTTCAATTATTCGTGCATGTCAAGGTCCCAATTAACACTGATAATCGGGGGTTCATTGTAGTTTAAATGATCCTCCTACAACAATGTTCTGACTGACAGGAGAAAATACTTAAAAGAAAAAATTTTCTACATTGGTTATTTTTTCATTTGAAAGTTAAATAATCTAAGGCATCAAATACTCGCTCCAGTGCTTGATTTCTAGCATTTTAATTTTGATTTTTGTTTATGTGTTTATATACCAAGTGTGTGTATATTGATATTGTGCCTGTGTTTGTACTGTATATATTTTAATAAGAAATAATATGCTAAAACAGGTTAATAATTGGCTTGTCTTCGAAATCATTCTTTAACTCAACAATTAGTAAAATTCCATTAAAAATAACACTGCTTTTGGAAAAATAACACCACTTTTGACCAAATAATAAACAGCGAAACTAAACTGGGGACTAGGGCACAAAGCACTGTATACAATATATAAAGGGGCACTCGAACCTATTCTTTCTTATGGAGCCCCAGTGTGGTACGAAGCTCTACGACGTGCTAGGAATGTTAAAAAACTACAACGCATCCAAAGGCTTATGAATATTAAAATGACAAAAGCATACAGGACAGTATCTTTCGATGCTTCCTGCATCATAGCAGGCATTCAACCCATAGATATCACGATAGATGGTAAAGTTAAACTATATAAAGCAACTCATGGAGAAAGTAATTATGATTCGCCCTTAGAACCAAGAAGCTGGAACCACCCCGCAGAAAAGAGGACTATTCAAGGAACTCATGAAAATACAACATATGACATTGAAATTTATACAGATGGTAGTAAATCAGAAGGACAGGTAGGAGCAGCTGCAGTTATATATCAACACCAAGTCATTATCCGTCAATTACAACACAGATTATACTCGAAATGCACAAATAACCAAGCAGAGCAGCTAGCTGTATGGAAAGCCCTACAGGAGCTTCAAGAGTTAGAGGATATCCCGAATGAGGAAAGAGTCGCTGCAATATATACTGACAGCAATATTACATTATCCTTATTGACGGACAATAGAAAACACAACTCACTAATAGATAGCATACACGATACCCTCATTGCATTACAGCAACGTCAGTGGACAATACACTTTGCATGGGTGAAGGCACACAATGGTACTGCTGGTAATGAACTAGCTGATAGGTTAGCCAAAGAAGCTTCTGCAGGAGAAGAAATAATATACACTAAAATTCCTAAGTCGACCATCATATCAGAAATAAAAGATTCCTCACTACAAGAATGGCAAGCCAGATGGAATGTCACCACAAAAGGAGCAGTTACTAAATCATTCTTTCCTTCAATTCAAGATAGACTAAAATTAAAGCTTCCAGTGACCCCAGAAATAACAGCCATGTTGACAGGACACGGGAAAACAAAATCATATCTATATCGATTTCATATCGTAAATGAGCCGGACTGTACATGCAACAGAGGAGAACAGACTGTGAATCATCTGATTTATGAATGTGACGACACAGAACACCAAAGATCTATTCTCATCCGAGAAATAATGATGGAAGGAGGAACATGGCCCGTCAGTAACCTAATATTAATATCCCAATATCTGAGAAATTTCATCAAATTCGTTAAATCCTTGAATATGTAGAGAAAACTAATTATAATGAGTAACGGGAAACTCTAGAACAATCTTTTTAAATACATAGACACTACAGATAATACAAAAGTTATGACATTAATAGTGATAAATAGTGTGAAAAAAAATGTGATGTAAGAATGCATGTGAGTGAAAGGAAACTCTAGAACAATCTTAGTAAATACATAGACGCTACAACTAATGCGAATGTTATGACATTATCAGTGATAAATAGTGTTAGGAAAATAATGTAAAATGTGAAGTAAGAATGCATGTGAGTGAAAGGAAACTCTAGAACAATCTTAGTAAATACATAGACGCTACAACTAATGCGAATGTTATGACATTATCAGTGATAAATAGTGTTAGGAAAATAATGTAAAATGTGAAGTAAGAATGCATGTGAGTGAAAGGAAACTCTAGAACAATCTTAGTAAATACATAGACGCTACAACTAATGCGAATGTTATGACATTATCAGTGATAAATAGTGTTAGGAAAATAATGTAAAATGTGAAGTAAGAATGCATGTAATGTTACCAAGGTAACGGGGCATGCAGAATATAATAAAATAAATTAAAAAAAAAAAAAAAAAAAAAAAAAAAAAAAACCAACTGGAGATAAATGATTACTTTTCCTTTGATGCCAATCCAGCTATCCCGACTCCATTGTACAATTGAGAAAAGAGTTGAAAAAGCTGAGAGTGAGGATTCTAGACTAGGCTCATGCTTTTTCAATTGCATGTAACTTACTGTAATTAAAAAAAAAATGTTGAGAGTTTGGATTTTTTATTGTTCGGATTATCAGTACTCGACTGTATTACTTTCTACAGTTTGTTATTATACATGTTGGGTTTGTTTCAGGGTTGTGATGGAATGACAGCTCTTCACTTGGCTGCTAAAGCTGGTAACCTAGAGTCTTGCCACTACCTTCTTGCAGTTCCAAATATAGGCAGAGCATACATTGATAACCTGGATGATGGGGGCTGGACTCCTTTAGTCTGGGCAGCAGAACATTGTCATGTAGAAGTTGCCAGGTAAAACTACACCGTACCGAACACTTACCAGTACTGTAGGCATATTTACTGATTTCATGGATAAGGCACATGTTTTTAAATCTCAACTGCCGTGTTAAATGTTAATGAAAATGCAAATTTTGCTTTAAAATAATTCTGTACCCCCATTTGTCTATAATTGATTAATTTCATATTAAAAGTGGTATAGAAACAATCAGTAAGCTTAAAAGTTTCCGCCTGATATGCCACTATTTGTTCATACACAGCTAGAAATTGAAGGAAAAAATGATCATGAATACAAAAGATCACGTCTGTTAAGTAAATTGCTTATATGTTTATTAAGCTACTACAGTGAGTTCCATGTAAGAATTGGCCAGTCATGCGGGTTTCTGCGTCGCAGCGGCCCATGCTCTAACTCCCGAGCGATCAGGTGAAATATCTATGTAAATAAAGCTGCTAACGATGTAACGTTCAGGTTCTCACATTTACAGTTGAAATTACAATAAATATAACCACGTACCTCATCACAAGAGATGTTGGAAATGTTCTCCTTTTGCATCCACACAATGCTGGCATCTTTTCAGGAAATTTTCTATCACACACATAAGTTCAGCTTCCGAGATAGAGTGAATTTCTCTTGTGATATTGTCTTTAAGTTCTTTTAACAGTATGTGACAATTATTTATGGGGAAACTTGAAAAATAAAGTGCATAGGTTATATGGATGATGGGGGCTGGACTCCTTTAGTCTGGGCAGCAGAACATTGTCATGTAGAAGTTGCCAGGTAAAACTAACACTAAAGTAAAGGAAAAAATTAAATTAATCCCAAAGTGAAATAATAAAGTGCCTCATTTCTTAGCTGAAATAGGCCTGAAATAAGAAAAAAAAGTAGCAAATGACTAAAATTATGAAATTACAATTTTATGTCATCAAACATTACATGAAACTGATGGAAAAGAAAACTGAAATCAGTACTTTTACACTTCATATGACTGTGACTTTTGAATTTCACGCTGTTTTTCAATTTTTCATAACACTTTCAGTCACCATCAGTTTAAAATGACCATTATTTGCATTTCTTTGCATCTGAGCAGCTCACAGTACAGGAATATTCTGTGATACCGCTGTCAAAAATGACGAAATACGCAACAAACATATAAAATGAACATTGCTTTCTTATGCAGTTTTACACATTTTCTAGGATGCTTCAACTGAAATTGATGTATTTTTTATGTTGAATTGATCAGTATATCAATATTATCAGAGGATCGAGATATTCAATAAATATCGATGTTTGGAAGAGGGAACCGGTCAAGATAGATTAACCGGCTAGTTGTGCGCATTTTTACCATTACTGCCTAAAAACACTAGTAAGCGATTTTAAACCGCAGGTATATTTTGCTGGGCGTAATCTAGGCAAAAAAGTGCAGCTTATATTAGGGTAAATACAGTATTTCATCTTTTAGGAATTTCAAAACTTTAAATATATACTGATATGTATATTTTATGCCGAATTATGGGTTTAAGTGCATAGCTACTACCTCATTTTGAAATCCGTGAAATATTTTGTATTTTTTGTATAAATTAAATTATTTCAGTAACCATATCTTGTATTAGCTGCTTCTGTGGAGTCCTAGAATCCAGTTAAAATACATGACTTCCACTAAAATTTCTGGAAACTTTAGAATATACCATGTGAAAATTTTGGGACCACAGCACTGGATATATCTGTCCTTAAAAGTGTTTTCTTTCTGAGTAGGCGAATAACTTGTTTATTGATTAAAATATTGGATCCTAACTTTGTATTGTTAAGATAAGTTTCCTAAATTTGTGTAGATACTTGCTGAAAAACCGAGCTGATCCACTGATAAGGGACGCTGAACAGAATATTGCACTTCACTGGTCTGCTTTCTCTGGCAGTGTCGATATTTCAGAGATGTTGCTCAACTATGGCTGTGGAGTAAACAGCACTAATGTTCATGGTGACACCCCGCTGTAAGTAATGTTTCTGATTTGCTTATTAAAACAATAAGGTTTGTCAAGATGCATGGAAATTCCCTCCTCCTTCTCTCTACATCTTTCATTACTCATTATTTTAATGTATTTTTTAAGTTGAAGAATTTTTAGATTATCGGTATTCTTATTGCCTATTATTACAGATAAAGTGTCTTTATTCTTATAGTATACCATTACAGATACAATGTCTTTTTTTATTGTGAAGTTCATATTTTGGGTGGATGGAGTACCCATCCCAGAAAGGAAGAAAAATAGGGAGAAAATCAACATACAGTAGAACTCCAATTATCTGAATCCTTTAGCTGACAAAATTGACAGTTTTTAGAAATGAACTTTTGCCCCGTTATCTGGATATTTGATTGCATGAATCGGGTCCAGTCCCGATAATTGGAGTTTTACTGTATTACATTGTTAGCAATTATGACAGTCAAGCATAATTAAAGTGACAATTTTTTCCTAGTCTAAATACGAGACACACAATTGTTACATGTAGGCTTAAAATTTATTAACCTGAATGTAGTAACCTATATAGGCCTAGACTACACAGAATGTTTTATTTTATCATATGATTTATCATGTGATACAATAATATATATAATACTTATGCATCTAATCTTTTGATACAATTTTAAATAGTGGAGTAAATATATGAAATATTTACTATCTTCTGCTAAATGCACTCAATTCAGGATATTATTCATGTGGTACATCTTTACAGAAGTCATTTACCGTCTCCTGCCTTCTGTGAAGAAATGGATCACTTTCCATATTCGCGCTGATGCATATACAGTGTACGCCCCGCTTATTGTGATCACTTCAGGACGCAACTAATCTGATAACATTAATTGATTGATAACAGTAGCCAAAAGAATTAATATTAAAGGTTATTAATTCATATAAGATAATGCACTACAAAAACAGAATTAAAAACTATTTATTCATAAGATAATATGTAACTGTGAATCATTGAACCACTCATAATACAGTGAAAGACTGCAAGCAACTATGTTACAAAGTTTGTAATTATTTTTGTTTTCCTTTAGGAGTCCATTAATCAATACCATATACTCAGTTACGAGTTACGAGTGTTTTTGGAGATCTATACTGATCTATGGTGAAAATTGCTTAGCAAAACTTCTAATGCCTATCTGTTCAAGTTTTTTCACTTTTACTAGCTATCACTGCATGTCTGCATTGTTATCTTCATAAATCAAAAGCTGCAGCTTAACTGAGGGATGAAACATGTTTTATTGCTTAAAAGGGAAAGTTAGCAAATGCTACCCCATCAAACTGATCGTATGAACAGGGAACACTATCAATACAACACAGTACAGCTCAGTTAGAAACAAAACCTTTAAAAACGAAATTTTGAATGACGTACAATACTTGGAAATAAAGCCGTGAAAAGGAAAATGTGATAACATAAACCGAACCTTTGATCACATTAAACAGCATATTTTCAATGTATCAGTATTAATCCATACAGGACTTCATAAAAATGAAAACATTAACCGATTGATAACGTTATCCACGATTGCATTAAGCGGTGTTCACTGTATATGGCTATAGCAGTTAAAGGGTTAATAAAAGCAACATATATAAAAGTTCTTCACAGGCTAACAGCTGAGTCAAGGGTTTAAAAAACTCCGAGATTTCGGACTCCATCTCTGAGTCCATCTTCTGGGAAACTGGTAGAGAAGGCGGAAGGGGCCTGTATATATGGCCGGAGCAGTTGGTGAGTTCCAGCCAATGGCAGCGTCAGTAAAGCTCTGTTGAAAATCGCCTAGTCGGAGAAGACGGACGTCACAGGGAACACAGGTTATTCCTTGTGAGTGCGGGATGGTATATATTGGCCAGACTGGACGCACCGTGGCAGACAGATGCAAGGAACATCATAGGTGTACCAGACTATTCTATCCAGACAAGTCTGCAGTAGCACAACATAGCATCGAGCAAAATCACAGAATGCTATACGACCAGACCAAGATCCTGGACAAGACGAATGGGTATATGGACCGGCTGGTTAAAGAGGCCATTGAAATCAGTCTCAGTAGCAACATCATAAACAGAGACAAAGGCCTTCCTCTAAGCGAGGCTTGGAAACCAGCCCTCAACATTTTAAAGAAGAGAACCACATAACCTGTGTTCCCTGTGACGTCCATCTTCTCCGACTAGGCGATTTTCAACAGAGCTTTACTGACGCTGCCATTGGCTGGAACTCACCAACTGCTCCAGCCATATATACAGGCCCCTTCCTCCTTCTCTACCAGTCTCCCAGAAGATGGTCTCAGAGATGGAGTCTGAAAGCTCGGAGTTTTTTAAACCCTTGACTCGGCTGTTAGCCTGTGAAGAACTTTTATATATTATTCGCTGAGAAAAATTCAAACCTTTTATAAAAGACATAATTTTTAATTTTATTTTAGGCTTCTTTAAATGAACATGATAAAACACAGCTCTACCTTTCCCCCCAGGCTTGCTTATGTGCTAGTTAGCAGTTAGCAATGGTTATTTATCCAGATTGTGTTTAAAGAAAAGTTGTATTAAAGGCTCTAAAAATTTGAAGTGTACTAATTGAAGTGCATAAGTTGTTAAAAGATTGAAGTAATATGCAGTTTGTAGTAGTACATTGTGATCTTTCACACTATAGCCATATTGGAGCTCGTCAGAACATGTACAACTGTGTGCTGCTACTACTGGCTCGAGGTGCAAGAGTTGACATTGCCAACAAGGCTGGTGATAAGCCTCTAGACTGCTGTATTGCATTGAATAGCGACTGCTATGTTGCCATTAACCTCAACATTCAACTGAAGTCAATTGTGGCAAATCCACGAGAAAAAACACAACGCATTCTTACCAAGTAAGTAGCCAAAATTATTTTGAGGTGGTCAGTTTCAGATAGATAGTCCTATAGTCTAGTGCAACCAAGAGAGTTACATACGGTGAATAGCTTAAAGCCTCCTCCCCCCAAGCTGTTATTTGATGCAAGTTTCAACACATGACGCGTTGATTTTTTTCAATACAGTCTCCTATCACTTGGTACCTAATGGGAATATTTATGAAACTGAAATGATTAATACTGCGTCCAGTCCCCCAGCTTAATTCTTGTACAGTAACACAAGAAATAAGCTGCATTAAGCCTCATAGAGGACGGGTATCACCAGATGCCTCTGGCTCATTGTTGCTGGGTTTGTATCAATCATTTTAGCAACAAAGCCCAGCTCTTTTTGTTCACACAATATACAATTTATGGTACTTACGCTGAGACAAAGATGTAGTCTTCTTATTCTGTTCTTCATATGGAGGGATGTTCTCTTCTTTCATTCAATTCAGCAACAAAGCAATTAAACCAAAATAAATAAACCAAATGCAAAGTAAACCGGAAAGTCGATCTGAATATAACAGGAACCTCTAGGTATGCAAAATACCTGGTTGCATACTTAGGTAGATGTGCAACCATGTATGAAACATAGGACTAGAGTTTCCGCACTGTTATATTTAAAGAGTGCAGGCAGCCAGATGTCACCGAGCAGAACTGGAACGTTGATCTGAATATAATAGGCATTTCTAGGTATGCAAGATACCTGGTTGCATACCTTGGTAGGTGTGCAACCACGTATGAAACATAGGCCTAGAGTTTCCGCACTGTTTATATGTAGAGAGTGCAAGCAGCCAGTTGTCACCAAGCAGAACTGGAAGTACATACCTAGAAGTAGGAAAATAAAAATAATTAAGTGTAGAACTGGAACATTGATCTGAATATAACAGGCACTTCTAGGTATGCAAGATACCTGGTTGCATACTTTGGTAGGTGTGCAGCCACGTATGAGTTATTTGTGCACTGTTTATATTTAGAGAGTGCAGGTAGCCAGATATCACCAAGCAGAACTGGAAGTACATACCTAGAAATAGGAATATGAAAATAATTGAAGTATAGAACTGGAACGTTGATCTGAATATAACAGGCACCTCTAGGTATGTAAGATACCTGGTTGCATACCTGGGCAGGTGTGCAACCACGTATGAAACATAGCACTGGAGTTTCCGCTCTGTTATATTTAGAGAGATGATGGAATCCCTGGTAGCTGCAGAAAAAATCCACCCAGGGAGTAAGCTGGATTTCTTGGAGAAGTGATGAGAAATTATTATAACCATAGAAACTGCATAGTTTATTGTTTATCATCATTGTGAATAAGAATGGCATAAATATCAATAAGGTGCCATTGATGCAGAGAAGTAATGAGTAGACCTCAGAACTTCTTTCAATAGCACGTTTTATATTGATGGAGCATATTGAAGAATACGTTATGTACCTTCACCAATCACATAGCAACATTGAAATGAACACACTTTTGATTTGTATAAAATTCATATTTCTCTATAAATACACCAGTCTGAAAGGAAGGTAGAGAAGAAATACCAACCTTTGCCTGGATGGCATACATAATTAGAGCTGTGCAGTTACGTATTGATGGCACTGTATATAAAATTAAATATTTGGATACATGAAGAAGAATGGTAAGATAAAGTTATAAAAATAAATTGTGATTAATCTGTTGTAGTGATATATCAAGAGGTCAAGAGCAGAACCCAATCCAGTGTGTTAATGTGGAAGACGACGAGGATGAACCAACTGACTTTGTGTATATTAGTGAGAATTGTTTCACTTCTAACATAAATGTGGAGCGAACCATCACATCTTTACAGTCCTGTAGGTGCACTGATACATGTACAACTGTTGGTTGCCATTGTGGTAATATCAGCTTGAGGTGCTGGTACGATGAACAGGGGCGATTACTACCAGAGTTCAACTATGCAGGCAAGTAGATCGTGATGTACTTTAAAATGTTGAAGTTGTGATGTTGTAGTGAATTATTGTTGTTCAGTAGAGAGAAAATCCATAAGGGATAGCTGTCTTAATTACAAGAGAAACCAACCCTGAGTGTTCAGCTTTTAATAAATCCACAAGGCAGTTCTTAAGAATAAATATTACAGTGTTTAATTTAATAATGAAAAAAATGAAATGCTTTATTACTACATAAAAACCTTTGTTATTACATACATGCTTCACTAAATATTTACCTGTTTTTATCAGGACAGATCTGTTTCCGCCCTTCTCATGGCCATCATCAGCTGTTCTCGATTTCTTGGTGTTGTGTTGCCATCTGGTGGAGGGTGGAAGAATCTTTATTACTAGTTTGTAATATGTCACTACTGGCGACGACTATCCTTTTATTAATTTTTACAAGAGAGCACATAACACAAAATTGCAGATAGTCATTTTTCTATTGTATGTACAATAAAACTTCACCACAAAAAACAAAACGTCAACTCAAAACTTTTTATTACAATGGATGTCAATTATAACATTAATATTCTCTGCAAGTTTGTTGTCGTCAGTTGGAACTTCCATTCCTTCCATTTTAGCTGTACCTGAAGAAGGCCTAGTGGTTTGGGCCGAAATGTCGGAATATTAATGTTATAAGTGACTTCCATTGTAATAAAAAAGTTTTGTGTTGATGTTCTGTTCTTTGTGTTGAAGTTTTAGAGCACATAACAGTGATGAATACTCATTATAGCCAGTTCACTTCTTGATGCCTGTTAATGACCTTCGTAATAAAAAAAATGTTTAATAAATGCCTGATTATTTGAGTGTGGATTATCTGGTTTGCAAATTATTTGTGCATAGTATTTTCTTTTGTTCACTTATGAATTGTTGAAACTTAACAGTGTCTTGGGAACCTCACTTCCTGCATGATGGATGAATACAAAGACTAGAGAGTTGGTTTCTCTTGTAATTAAGTCTGCTCTTTTTCTTTACACGAATAATTTGGAGTTCACTTTACTGTTCATTTGGACTGTCCAGAATAGATAATTTTACATGATCCCGATCCCATATACTTACACTCAGAAGTGACATCAGCAAGTGTAGTTCTAAATGGCTTGTAAACCGAGTAGGTGCATGTGGGAGTGGACATCAAGAAAGTTTGGATCGAAGTACACTCCCTTGCGCACTTGATGACCATTCTGCAATAGTTTCAACTACAATTACAGAGTAAATGCTTCTATAATGATTTTCATAAATTAAACTATCAATACAAAAAAAAATAATATTGAGATAAATCCATACACTGCTTCCCTTATTTTAATTACTAACCTGAACCCAGGTTTCGGTGAGCCTTCCCACCATGTTCACCAGTATACTCCATCTGATGAAGTATACTGGTGAACATGGTGGGAAGGCTCACCGAAACCTGGGTTCAGGTTAGTAATTAAAATAAGGGAAGCAGTGTATGGATCTATTTCAATATTATTATTATTATTATTTTTTCGTAATATTAACTTCCCTGTATAAACTTTCTAAAATTCTATATATAAACTATCAATGTTTAATCATGGAGGTATACACATTTATAACATCCATGGGAAGAAGCCTATTCATTTTGGACCAAATAGGTTGACCGGTACTGGAGTAATGCCCAATTTATTGCAATTCAAATGCAAATCAGTTCTCATGACAACATATTATTTTACAGTGTTCGTATACGGCTTTGAAAGTTGCAATAGAGTTAGCTTTGACAAATAATGCTACCCACATATTCCTTTACATATGCTTATCCAACTAGACCTTTGTTCTTCCGTAAGCCCTGCTTAATAAATCGATCTGGAGCTTAACTCTGAAGTTCATAACAAAGATAACTTATTTTCTTCATATCATAATTGCAGTTATCACTGATTAAACAAAGGCATTCGGGCATTTTGTTACATCAGTTTACTTGATTTTATATAAAATAAGTACAAGACTAATCAAAGAATTTTTGTTTGTGCAGATCCTCCAATGTTGTTTGAATGTAATCAGGCCTGTACATGCAACAGGGTAACATGTCATAACAGAGTAGTACAACATGGATTAACCTCAAGATTTCAACTTTTCCGTACCAAAGATAAAGGATGGGGTGTTCGAACATTACGTCCTATCAGTAAAGGAACCTATGTATGCGAGTAAGTATGAATAAAACTTGAACTGCCTGATGAAACATCACTTAACAAGCTAACGAAATGCTGTGGGTGTGTATTATAATTGAATGTGTCATTGCAGAAAGCTATTACAGAAGGATATTCATACCTGTTACCACCGCCGTCTCGAGAATACACTGCCTGTCCTATGCTTTATTTTAACATGGAGTTCAGAGTATTGTTAAATTGCCTAATTTATCCAGTAGAGGCGACACAGTTCACACCCAGATTGCAGCAATCACTAATCAAAATAAGCATTAAACAGACACAGATACTTGTGTTATTTGTTTAGAACGTAATATTATTCCAGTATATGACACTTACCTTGAAATGGAATTTTGGAGCAATAATTAAAATAAATGTAAATTAATTAGACGCATTGATAGACTATATTATGAGCACCGCCGTCTCGAGGAGTAATACAGTTTAGAAGGCAGTGATTATGAGACGGCGGTGACAGCACTACATAATCAACAATGTCGTAGCAAAAAACAAGAAGCAGTCTGGGTGTGAAAGGTGCTGCCATCTGTAATGTCGCCGAGTACGCAAAATTAGCCGTATAGGACAGGCAGTGTATACACGATTAATACAGTTTAGAAGGCAGTGCCTGTTACTTAAAGTTTGTAGTAGTAGTATTTTTGTGATATACATTTTTTTTTTTGGTAAGATTTATTGCTGTTGTATAAAGTGTGATGTCCGAAGACCCGAAGCATTTTGATTGGCTCTCGAGACAGTGGCCGAGCTTCCACAAACATTAATATTTGTAACTTAGGTAAACAAGGCAAGCTCAGATGTATCAGTTTCTGTCAGTAGAAATAATAGACAAAATTACATACTAAAGAGCATGCTTTCATTTTCAGAAGTTCTATCCAGATAATATTTTACATAAACATTAATACTTATTATAACAGGCATAACATATGATCCTAAAATATTCTGCATGGCCCACTATCCTAATTATAACCTATCAAATTTTGATATTGATAATGATGCCAGTGTAAATAAAAGTAAACAAAAGCTTTAAAAACATCTATCCATTGAATAATTAAACTCAGCAGCTGGTGAAATAATATTGTGCATTCTATTGAAACATACAGCTATCTATATCTACATTATACTTTAATCAAATGTGAATATTTTTCAATTTCTCCTCACTTATGTGCAGGTAATAGACCTAATGTATTTTCTAACAGATTGTTTTCAGATTGAATTTAATTCCCCATTCATAACCTATACGGCTGCTTTAAACCTATAACCAGCATGTCAGTCAATCTTAAGCCTATGCTTACATCAATAATATTATTGCCAGTGCATTTTTGAAAATCTTTACAAATTTTAAGAATTTCATATGTCAGTGTATACGCGTATGAATGAAGATTAAGAAGAAGCACAACTTTATTAACTGTTTGGGTTTGCATTTCTGTTGATATGTACTAATTTCAGTCCAAAAGCAAGTTCATATAGAGAAGTAATATTCATATTATAGCTACTACGGATATAACTTTTACACAAGTTTGTAGATGTAATTTAAGTAAAATATTTGATGCCAACAAAATGTAATATCATTTGTGTTAATAGTTTTTGTGTCTGAATAGATGCACTGCATCCCAATGGAAATTCATTCAATAAAAATAATTAATCATACCAACACATGAAACAAGCTAAATTTTACCTAGCACAAAGTACTAGTAACTCAATAACTTTTGACTGTAAAGAAGTAGAACTTCAGTTCAACAGTATATATGGTAAGAAAAATACATGACCAAAATATGAAGCCTCCAGTGCAAAAATTATAAAAAGTAAATAGAAATTCATCCGTCACCCTCCTTAAATAAAAGAATGTACTCGTGTAGATTTTTGGTCTCAGAACACTTTCTCAAGAAACCCAATGCATTGTTTTTGTTTTCATTAGCCATGCATATTATTTCTGAGGAGAAAATTTACAGCAATTATTCAGCTACACCGCACCATGTTAGAGACTTATTTCCATTTGATAGACAAGCTCATTGATTTTGTTTTCCAGGTATATAGGTGAAATCATCTCAGACTGTGAAGCTGATCATAGAGAAGATGATTCATATCTGTTCGATCTTGATAATAGAGTGAGTATTATTTTATTATTACATAATATTTATACTAAACTACAAGTGATATTTTGGCTACGTTATCCTTAATCATATTCAATGTTTGTTAATTTAAAAATTTGCTTGGTTTTTTACCATATATATACCATATTTTGACGTTTCTTTTCGCCATTATGTTTGTCTAATTACCTGCTTGAATGTGCCCCACAAACAGGCAAAGGGTGATAAAATTACTCATATTAATGCTTTGTTGTGGCAGTTATGGATCCTTGTCTTGTAATTGTTTCAAATAATGTGTTACTTTTAACACCTAAAGCTATGTTCACACTGAGGAATCTGCTGCAGACACAAATACTCGATACAAATTCCAGATCCATTTCCGTGATTCCTGTATCTGGATACTTATCCTAAGTACATGTTCTTTGCACAAATATCCCATGTGAGCGTTCACACTGAGGAATTTGTTGTCAGGCAAAAGTATGGCTTTAGATACAGAAACGTTTGCTTTTTTCTGCTTTAAATGCATTGATGATTCACCCAGAACAAGTTTGTAACTCACAAACACTCAATTAGCGGAAGAAAATGACAATATTATACTGTACTAATGCTGATTAAATCTTCCGAGCTCTAGGGTCACGTTAGTCGGCCGTTAAAAAATGGGGATTTATATTTATCTGGGTAGTCAGAATTTTTAATTCTGAATTTTACAGTAAGAATGGTTTATTAAAGGTTGATATTTTAGCTTTATAGCTGTGCTCGGTCGTATAATTTTTTGCAAATTCAGACTTATTTAACATTCTTTAGTGGAGCGTGTTTTATGAGACCAGAGCCTCGGAATCTAAGCTGCCCGGCAGGTGAGGCAGCGATAGCCGATAACTTTATTCATTGCAGTCGGTATAGAAAGGGTTTGTTTAATCTCGCAAAATAATAGTATAATCATTATTAAAATTGTATATTATAGTGCTCAAACTGTTTATAATAGGGGCTAGAAGTGCCTACCCTTCATTTGCCACATATGTGGCACCTTCATAGAAAATATGCTTCAAGATTTACAGACACATTATCTGCCATGAATCCCGCCTAGGCCTAATTCAATTCTGATGCTGTTCTAATATCTCTTCTATTTCATCAGTTTTTTTCAGTAAGCACATGTAGATGTTATCTTGATTACTTCATATTAAACATAGAATCTCTTCAACTTATAACTTAGGCCTAAATTCAAATTTTCTGCAAAAGGGGTTATGAATGTGAGGGAGAATAGGCCTACTTCTACATCGACTTATGTTCTGTTTAGAACACTCCATGGCAAAATATCGGCGATTTCGTAAAATAAAACAGCATGAACGTAGCAATATATCTCATGGGATTGATCATAACCACAAACAGAGTCAGCTGTCACAAGAAACATGACTACATCACATGCGCAAAGAGCATTTTCGCTGGGATCTGTTCAATGTTTTCGCTTTCGGAGCGTAAACAAGAACTTGTGGCGAAACCTTGTTTCTAGTACTTTTTATTCACTGTTTGTGTCCGGGAACTAGGAATATGTTCAATAGGTTTACGGCTTGTGGCAAATAGGTTGCTATACATGTACCCAGACACATATTCTTGCAATAAATTCCTCTGTGTGAACGTACCATTAGAAGGAACAGAATATAACAAGTCAGACATAACACTTGACACTGAAGTCGCTCAGTTGACTATTCTCATAACGTAGATAAGAAAATCTTTTATGCTATCCTACCATATATATAAGTTTTTTATAACATTTAAAGAAGTTATTGTTACTACACTCATGGCCATGAGCAGTCACTTAATCAGGAGTATCTCGTTATGTTGCAATTATAAATGTAAAGTTGTAACTTAAATTGTAAATGGAAATAAATTTCCAAACATAAGATGCACCTTTTATCAATTATTGGCTGTCAAAATCAACCATATGCCTTATATCCACATACAAAATGAGAATTTTCGAAATACCATACTATATATTCACATATACATTAACTTTAGTTCTGATTTCATATTTGCAGCAATTTATAAGATTTGTTGTAGAAATGTTAACTACCTTATATCTGTATAGATTATTCCTTATTTCTGAAAGACAGATTTCCTTAAAAGTGGGAACGTTAAAACAGGATTTTGCTGTATGAAAAGAAGGAAACAGTGTTCATCGAGACTTGTTTCAGGAACAAAGTAAGATGCAAGGTTAGGGACAACAGTCTATCCCAGGTGAATATTTTAAGTTTTCTCTTTGGTAATTTACATGCAGTGCTTTATGTATTGAATTTTATTCTAACTGTTCTTATTAAGAGATGTGTGTAATTCTAAAATCGTGTAAAGTATTAGCACTAATTTTATGTTTTTACAGGATGGTGAGACTTACTGTATAGATGCGAGGCACTACGGGAATGTGGCTCGATTTATAAACCATATGTGTGTTCCAAATCTGCTGCCGGTAAGGGTGTTCATAGAGCACCAAGATCTGCACTTCCCACGCATTGCTTTCTTTGCGAACCGGGACATCGAAGCCGAAGAGGAACTCGGGTGGGTCAAGGCCCCAAGAGGGTTACATAAATTTCATTCTTCTGGTTGTGGTTGTTTTTCAAATGCTAATACAAGTAGTGGTTTTCCCTCATCCTTTGAAGCCTAGAGTATGCACTTTTTTCATAAACTTTTCTCAATTTGCGAGATCTAAGATTGTTATGGTTAATTTAGCCAAAGTTGAATTGCACTGCTAAGCCATATATTCCTTTTGTTTCATATGCTTAAGAAAACATCTTTCTGTTCTGTTAATGCACTATTTACAGCTATACATTAGATCAGTAGATTATGTACATGCTTAGTCTGGGCTCCTCTTTGTAGGCCTTCTTTAAGTAAGAAGGGGATAAATTATGGAACAGTATTGAGCTACAGCTCATGAGTAAATCCAGTAGGAGAACAGTGGGATTTTTTAAATTTGCCTAACCTGTGTGACTTTGGAATTGACAAAGCATGATAGAAATGACAATCTCTGCCTGGATATAAACATAGTTGATTTTTAGGGCTATTACCTGTTCATCTGATAATTATATAAGAGTTGAATTTTACACAAAAACACAGGTATAGTTTACCTGTACTAGTTTCGGCGTCTTTGCTACCATTGTCAACATCTATAGGATGACATGATCCCAAAAATGTGCCACGCTGCTGATTTATCAGTGGTTTGGTGCCTTAAATTAACACAAGTTTGTTACAAACTTCATCTTGTAGTCTACTATTACAGTCACATACATGCATGCAGTAATGGATTAGTCAAAACTTATTTACAGTGCTGCTCAACTTTGGTTAATTGACCTAAAGAAATAGTTTTTTAAGATTCAGCTGTAGTGTCGGTAAAGTGAAACATCTGTCAAATTCTTCAAGTCGAAATTTCAACCTAGGAAACATCATTTAGCTGTCAATTTAGAGAAATTCCTATTTTTACCGCCAAATTTTATTTTCAGGAGATAAGGTTAGTTGCTTAGAGAAAACTTTACTTTAAAGTATTTAAAAATAAATTTTTGTATAGTAATACAAAACCATAAGTGAAATTTTTGTTTTGCAAATTACTAAACTGTCCTTATCTGGCAGTATTCATTAGGCATTTTCTATGTTTTATTTATAGCACATAATATGAAAATTTTGAATTCCATTTATTTTGAAAGGAATACGAAACCTGAATTTTGTGGGGGAATTTAGTTCTTTTATTTTCTCTCTGTAAATTATTTATTTTGGAATGAAAGAAATCATAAACATTATTTTACTCTATGAAGAAATATGTTACGTTTACAGTATGTGCATTCTGTTGTTCACCTTATGTGCCATAAATGTATTGTTTCATGTGAAATAGCACCACCTGATGGTTTTGCCAGTGGTTGGCCAAAGTGGTAATACTGAGGACTCTTAGTCAGGACATCATGGATTCAGATCCTGAGGCTGATCATTCTGTGCATGTGTTTTCTTGAGGTTTTCAACGCTTACAAAGGTGATTGGTAGATTGGACTTTATTTTTCCACCTATTTCAACTGTATCTTCTAGTATTTTATATATGGTATTGAAATGGCTGTAAATCAATCCGTCCACAGCAAGTTCACAGTTTAGATGCTAGATGTCAGTTTAATAAGCTCTAGAACATACAGTATGAACATTATTTAATAATGAAGAGTGTAATTTAGTTATTGTTAACATTCATAATATATATGTCTGAAGAAAATATTGCATTGTTGTGTCCTTAATTGTATTTCGGATGCTTAAAAAAGATAAGAAAATGTGAACTACACATTTTCCCAGAAGATTCTGCCTTGAGTGATCAGTGGAAATCGGTTATATATCTAGGCAGGTCATGGAAGTAGGTTTATTTTGCTTCTTGCTATTTTATTATAAGGACTTCTAAAGAAGACTTTGCTTAATAAAATGTGTTCTTTATCAACTAGCTATCCATCTCATGAGCAGCAAAAAACATAGGGAAATCTTCTGTGAGATTAAATATATTGCTCTCGTATAATAATAATAATATTAAAAAAAAAAATCACATGTTTCTACAGATCAGAATACCATTTATTAAGATAGTGCACCCACTTTATAAAGCAGTCTCTCTTTCCCAATATAAATAAAATATTCGCAACAAAGCCAAATTTACACACTTAATTCTGTTTACCACTCAACTTCACTTATATAAGTAATGACTTACACATAATGCATTTCACAGCTTCTTAGCTGCATCATCAGATGAGGTCAACTGCCGAGTTTGCTGGAAGACCGGTAGATGTCTACCGGTCTTCCAGCAAACTCGGCAGTTGACCTCATCTGATGATGCAGCTAAGAAGCTGTGAAATGCATTATGTGTAAGTCATTACTTATATAAGTGAAGTTGAGTGGTAAACAGAATTAAGTGTGTATATTTGATTACTTCACTGTGAATCCCGGTTACAATTTTTATTTATTAAAAGCCAAATTGATTAAGTAATTAAGAAATTGAACTATATATTTAGACAGACAATAAAAAATTGAGAATAAAATGAAATCTGTTAAATCCAAAACAAAATTGCCACTTAACAAAATGTGCATTGCTGCTCCTATGAAGTTCAGGGATTCAGTCCGGGCATGTTTATGGTATCGGCAGAGCCCCAACCTGTTATGTAATACATAAAAGTAGCCAAATACTCCCATTTATTGTTGGTAGGCCTATAAACCAAATGACTGCCAACTCTCAATTATGCAGGTGTGAATTAACCTTGGAGGGCCCCCCGTCTTTCTTTGCCCACAATATTTTATATGCCTTACCATGTGAACTGAGCTTAAGATACATATGAACCAGACTTTGAGACACTAAGTGATAGTGACATTGTGCAGTCTGTGCCTGATATCAAGGAAAGGAGTGACAATGGCAGCCCAAGTGAAAGAGAAACTACTAACAAAATTGCTTCACATGAAGAAATCCTCAATTATCTTGAGGGTTTGTCAGACTGTGTAGATGAGAAAGAAGATAGTTTTTGAAGTAAAACTTCTGTAGTGGCGGTAGAGGGTAAATCTGGAAAATCAGTCACACTAAAACCGTCACGAAATCAGTCACACTCTTACTTGTTTCGGTGCGGACTGCACAGAAAACAATCAACTCAATGATTAGGAGTAATCAAAGGAAATTTTTCAGACCTTACTTCCTCAATGGCAATAGACAATTCCTAAGCAATCTAAAGGTATATTATCTATTTTATGGAACCCGGAGGTTCATTACCGCACAAATCCAAAATTAAAAAATACAAATTTCCAAAATAAAAAACAAAATTAAAAATTATAACATCCAAAAATCCAAAATTTAATAAATAATAAAATCAAAAATAACAAAATGAAAAATTTTAAAAATCAAAAAATAAACAACTTAAAGATAGAAATTTTAAAAAATCCAAAATTAAAAATTCAAAGATCCAAAATTAAAAAGTCCAAAATACAAAATTTAAAAAGTTCAAAAACCCAATATTAAAAAGTCCAATAATGCAAAATTTAAAAAATCCAATAATCGAAAATTGAAAAAATAAAAAAATAAAATAAAGTTTTACTTCTGTCGCGTGGCGTTCCACGCACTCTTTTTTTTTAAGTGATAAGTTGATGATGCGGAGGCAATTATCTTGAGGGTTTGTGTCAGACTATGTAGAAGAGAAAGAAGATATTTTTTGAAGTAAAACTTCTGTAGTGGCGGTAGAGGGTAAATCTGGAAAATCAGTCACACTAAAACCGTCACGAAATCAGTCACACTCTTACTTGTTTCGGTGCGGACTGCACAGAAAACAATCAACTCAATGATTAGGAGTAATCAAAGGAAATTTTTCAGACCTTACTTCCTCAATGGCAATAGACAATTCCTGAGCAATCTCTAGGTATATTATCTATTTTATGGAACCCGGAGGTTCATTACCGCACAAATCCAAAATTAAAAAATACAAATTTCCAAAATAAAAAACAAAATTAAAAATTATAACATCCAAAAATCCAAAATTTAATAAAAAATAAAATAAAAAATAAAAAAATGAAAAATTTAAAAAATAAAAAAATAAACAACTTAAAGATAGAAATTTAAAAAAAATGCAAAATTAAAAATTCAAAGATCCAAAATTAAAAAGTCCAAAATCCAAATTTTACAAAGTCCAAAAACCCAAAATTAATAAGGCCAATAGTGCAAAATTTAAAAAATCCAATAATCAAAAATTGAAAAAATAAAAACAAGTTTTACTTCTGTTGCGTGGCATTCCACGCACTCTTTTTTTTTAAGTGATAAGTTGATGATGCGGAGGCAATTATCTTGAGGGTTTGTGTCAGACTATGTAGAAGAGAAAGAAGATAGTTTTTTAAGTGATAAGTTGATGATGCGGAGGCTCTGCTAATTCAGAAAGAAACCTTACTTACTTACTTACTCAATGGCAATAGATAATTCCTAAGGAAGCTAAAGAAATATTATCTATTTGATGGAACCTGGAGGTTCGTAGCTGCGCTTACCTTTGCCCGCCATTCAACCACTGCCAAAAAAGCAAAAAGTGTTGATTATTTCGGCAAGGGGTAAACTCTTTCAAAGAGACAAAATTAAACTTTTGATAGTTCTAATGCTGTGGTATAACAGTTTAAAATCCCTGTCGCAAATGGTTTCTAGAACTGCAGGACATATTCAGTGGTGCAAGTATTTAATTCTATCGTATTTGGGACTAATTTTGTGTTCCGTGTTTTTGGTTATCCATAGGGTGGCTACCACCCATTGCCTTATGTAATCAAGTGTTGATTGACAATGACATTTTAATTTTTCATCAAAATTTGATACTTCCATCGTTGAGTGGATCCATAATAGCAATGTTTTTATGTCCAAGTCGTGCAATTATAGCAATGTGACTTTCCTATAATGCAAGAGTTCCTCATGATCAGGGTATATTTTCATTAAATTAAGGTATTTCAATGTTATTAATGTTTGATATAAATATGATTATAGATTTATAAAGATGATGCATATAAGAATACACAAAATCAGCAAAACATAGAATACTTATATTGTTGTTTGATACATTATGTTATAGATTTTATAAGCTTTCAGCTATGTGCGTTTTTCTATTTCGCAGTTTCCTGGATATAAGACACATACTATATCTTTGTAACTTCTATGAAATATTTTTATATTTGTTACTATTGAAATAAAATTCTACTAGTTCGTAGTGAATATTTAGTTTTAAGATGGTTCGTGGAACTCTGAGGTCGATAGATTTTGCATATATATGTCCCTAGGCTTCTACATCATGTTATCAGCATTGGATTTTGGGGAAGGGAGAAATGAAATAGATTTTATCTTGTCAGGTAGTTATTATTCATGTAATTTTGCGCTTTTGGTTCCCTCGTTTATGGAAGACTATTACGAATTGCTGAGTGTTGAGTAGTCGTTAGGATATATGGGTTAGAATTCATTGTTGAAAGGAATGGGTTTAAATACATTTTGTAGGTTTCCTTAGGCTTCTGCAAGGGAAAAGCTGCATGTGAAAGCTCTATTTACCTCCTCCGCTTCTTTAGGTAGAATATTATAGAAAAGTTGGATTTCCCAAAAATTGTGGAAGAAGTTTATTGGTTATACAGTATATCATTTGTTACATGGTTCACATTACTTTTTAACATCTTAGCTTCCTATAACATGGGAATTTATAATGCAACAAAATGCTATTTTCATTTTGATAAATTTACCACGTGTACATGCGGAATTAAAATCTATCTGAATCCGATCCCAATTCAATAAGTTCCCAGTTTACATGGCAAGTTCTAGGAGTGGATTGAGGTTTGTTGTAGTATTGGCTAACTTGGTTCAAAATGGCTATTTTTGTGGCTAACCTGTTTAAACAGTCGGCGTGTTTATTCCATGATTAAAAATATTAAAAAGTGTGTGTTCTATCAATAATGAATAGTCACTATAAACAAATTATGACATAAAAGAGTAACAACAATATTAATATTACAATGTGAGTGAGTTTTTTTTTTTATTACATTGATGATTAGCTGACAGAACAAATGATGAACATCATGCGAGTGTATGCACGCACACCAGAATGGAGTTCGCTAGCGTTTACATGGAACTGAATCCGATCTGTTCCTCCATTTGCAGAGGATTGGATTGAAAATTCATTGCGGGCTGAGACTGCGTTTACATGACGATTTCAACATGGGGATCGGACTCAGATCGATCTGAATCCTGCATGTAAACGTACTAATTGATACTCAAGCTATATCCATTGGAGATAATGTCAAGTGCCTTGCTTGAGGTTGAACTTCACTAGTGGATTCTGAAAAAAGCTGGATATTCTATGGAAAAATGGTGTAAAATCTGTTTTTTACAGTCAGTTTCAATTAATTACTTGGTTTATCCAAGAACATATTTCAGCCATCATTGTGACCATCCTCAGCTTAGTCAAGGCTTGCCTTTAGTTGGATTTAAGCTGAGGAAGACCACAATGATGGTTGAAGCATGTTCTTGGATGAACCAAGTAAGTGAACTTAATGTAAAAACCAACTCTATACTCAGTGATCTAGTTGGAACAAAATATTCACTTTATTAATAGTATCTGCTAAATAGACGCTTAGTGGGTGTCAAAATCAGTGACCTCATGTTTTTGACGAGCTGTTTCATCAGCTGAATGACATCTGTTTCATAGCTAAGAGTTTACGTAATATCTGGGTCTAACACTGCTTATGAAAATAAGTTTGCTTAATCTTGAAACCAGCAGCCAATTTATCTTTTAGGCATGGTTCAAATCCATTGCATTGGAAGCTCTTTCTTTACTTATAATGGACTCAACAGTCTTGACTAAAGGTATCAAGTCCACTGGAAATTCTTGGTCTCAATACTTTCCAAAAGCATTTGTGTATCCCTTCTTTTCTTAAGTACGGAAAAAATCTCAAAGGCTGCCGACACTCTCGTAATTGTAGATTTCCAAAGTAGAAGTGGAAGACCAATTATTTTATAACAGGGCCTTTGAGTGACCAATAATTTTTGCCATTGTGTCGTCTTTCTTGTGTCTGGAGCTAATGCTTTGATTAAATATAAAAATATTCATATAAAATTCTAAGAGTAAAAGTATTTTCTGGAATAGTGTTCTGGTCCAATTGAATCACTGTCTACACTATCTATCTAAAAAAATCCCCCTTCAAATAATAGAATATTCTAATTGATCCTGCTTAATTGTATACAACAAACATACATAACAGTGAAGCTAATTTATTGTATTTTTATAAATCTAGATTGAAACTATTAAAATATCGAGCTTCAATATTTTTCATGACTTTGAGCTAGATTTTTTATATGGCTTTGAATGTTTGCAGTTGAATTAACCGTTATGCTCTCTTGTAAGGGGAATGAATGTGGACATAATTTGTTTCACTGGTCAGTTAAGGAAAGCTTTTTAACGAAATATTCCCCCTTTTCTTTACTATAAATGATAAATGTACAGATTGTTCATTCTTCCTTTTCTTTTTTTCTTTTTTATCTCACACTTTTCTCTTAGATTTTAGTAATGGTATGCACAAGAGGCAGCCTGGCTGATTGCTAGCTGCAAGACTGATTCTCTTGGCAGGAAGTTAGGGTGCTCATAGTGAAGCTTCAATGAAGAAATGCACCTATTGGACAATAGTGCAACTTGGTGGATATCGTTAGGTCCAGATTCCTCAATAGAAAGTTGAATCCATCAGTTAAAGGTGAAAAAAAATCTGCAGAATATCGTCTTGTTTAAAGAAGTTGCCAGTAATAAGTAGAGATCTGTGAATTTTTTTAAATCGAAAATTTGTTTTAAAATCTTACTATTTTGGTATTATAATTAATTTCGTGGTGGTATTTTTAACATGCAATCCAGCCTATGTATGAAAGTTTTATAATTCACCCATTATCATTACTATGAATTGCTAAAACCAGCTGTTTTTGTAGCAAGCTTAATTACAACTTCTTGCCGTTTATCATAGGAAATATTAATTTTCAATTTTTATAAGTTCAGAGTGAATGCTCGTAATTTAGTATTGACATGTGCAAGAATTTAGGAAATAAATGGTTTTTAAAAATCAAATTGAATTCATATTTAAAACATAATATAAAACAATGTCACTGATTTATAATAATGGATAAAACAATAAGTTGTAAAACCAAACACTACGTTTCGGCCTGCCCCCCAGGTCTTTCTCAAGTGCACTGACTGCATAAATCATAAACATCCCGTCATTTCCATACAGCGTGGTCATTCTCACGCTGTTGTTGATGTTGATCGTTGCTGCCTTAACCGTTTTCGCCCTCTCGCTTTCTGAACGTGTTATCCTTGTAATGCTCATTAATCCATTCACCTGGGATATCAATATTATTACTATCATAAATCACTCTTGGTCAGGGAAAACTTGGAACTTCATATTATGTCCTGTTTAAGTTCTTAATCACATTCATCCACTGTTCCCCTAAGTCTCCCTCATAGTTATTTAAGCAATTATCCCTCATGCCAATGATATTCACGGCTTCACTAATTTTTCTCCGTACGTGGTTGCCTTCTGTCTTTACCACTTCTAACTTGCCCATCTTGTGCCCTTCCTTAATCATATGTTGGCTCAACCCTGCACAACATTTTTTTTTGTTTTTTTTAATATCCCTTTCATGCTCACGTAGCCTTACACTGAATGTTCTGCCTGTTTCCCCTATATATACCTTCACAGTCACTGCAAGAAATAGCGTAAATTCCCGGTTTTCCCATCTTTCCCTTGTCTTTGGTGCTACCAAATCTTTTATGCTGTGCAAATAAGTTCCCAATGGTCCTTATAGGCCTGTATGCCAGTATCAGATTGTATTTTCTTAGCACTTTGCAGTGCAGTCTGGATCTTGTTTTCTTTGTATCTATTTTTAGTGGCAAGTTTTATAATTTCGTTCATAAATTCATATTTCTCCACTCAAAAGAAGAAAAAAAAAATAGGTTTCGGAAACCATAGATCTTGAAATTTACGGAGCAGACTTCGATATTTTTTATTTTGCATTTCATCTCAGTTTGATCCTATGGTTCTTCCCCCTCGCCTGCATCTTGTGCAGTGAGCAGTTTGTTTTGGAGCAAAAGTTGCACCATGCAGGATTATCCATCTATACCAACATGGCCGATGCATGTATAAGTTGCAGAATGATGAGTGAATACTGGAAGTTATAAAAATATTCCATAAAATGAATTGATGTTAAGAGTTTGTCTAAATAAAACATTTATTTGCTGGCATTAGTTTAACAACTGTGATTGTCTTTATATCTCCCATTATTTTATGAGTTAAGTCGGCCGCAGTGGTCTAGAGGTAGCGTGCCCGCCTCTAGGTCCACAGCTCGCAGGATCGAACCGGCCACAGTCGATGGATTTTTCAGGACGTAAAAATCCTGAGCACGGAGTCCTCCAGTAGGGACTTTAAGCTGGGGGGCCCATGTCTTAGATTTATGGCATGCAAATGAACTCCAAGCCTAAATTAGAGTCTCCGGACAAAATTTCTCGGCCCTTTCACGTCCTAGTAATACCTTACTTTCCGGAGGGTGTTGAGAGGCGATGGGCTTACCACCTGTCCCTCTGCCCTCTCTCGGAAAATAAGTGTAACAAAATTAGTATATGTGTTGAAACCTCTACTTGGAGGCCCTATGCCCCACCATAGGGGTTACGAGAACAAGTCAGTCAGTCATATGAAATGTCATTCTGTAATTCAAATGTGCGTTTTTGGGGTTGTTGGAAGTAGTAAAAGAAAAGTTCTGAAATTAGAACAATTTGTGTTATCATGCCTCATAAATTTCACAGATCTCTACGAATTTGGAAATTCCAATACTTTGTTTCCATGTAAGAGACAATATTAGGAAACATGGTTTCTTAATAATTGCTAACATTGCAATAGCAAGTGCACAAAACGTACTCAAGTATATTATTGTAGGTATGCAGTGCGTTTGATGCCGATAAGTGGCAAAAATGGAGTATTTTTAACAGTGTACGTTAGTCATGCTGGCCAGGTATCAGGAATCTGTCGGCCAGACCTCTTTAGGAAATATTTCATTCCTGCTAGGTGATCAGTGATCAGCCAGACTGCCTCTTGTGTGTGCCCTAAAGAGATAAGAAATTTGAAAGTTATAATATTACAGATAATTGTCAGGAAAAACCTATTATTTGGAATATATATCATGGTTTAGGCTGTACAGCATGTTCCAATGCTGTCAGATAAGAAGTGCACTTTTTACAGGGTTGTCCAATTCTTCTGATCCCTGTTGGATGATATAAAGAGGGTCTCTTCGGCGTTCTCTCTTTGTCAGTTCTTACTAGATGTTTCGACCATTTCTTTTAGTAGTGTTCAACATTTTTTGCTGTAGATTGAAATATACGAGGCCTATCTAAAAAGTATCCGACCTTGAATTATCACGCGCGTAACATTATTGCTAGGGTGACGCCACTCTGCACAATGGAAGAAGAGAGCTTAATGTGCATGCTTGAATTTTTTCTCTGCCTTCGAAAGTGCCGGTCACTGCATGCTAGCCTCAGAGTGAGGTCCCGTGATAAGAGCTCGGCGGGTTTTGATATCTCTCAAGATACTGCATCAAATTTTGTCAAAAGCTTGGCGATTCTCAAAGCGAAACAATTCGGAAGATTCAGCAGAAGTGTTAGAATTCTCCAGCAGATCCTGTGCAACCTGAAGGCGGAGTTCTTTCTGTTCCGCTGAAAGCAGCTTTGGCACAAATTTTGCATCCACTCTCCGCATGTTCAAATCATCATGCGAAATTACATGTGCGGAATCTTTACTTCTCTTCGGCAATCTCTCATACGGTCAAACGACAATCTCTCATTACCAGATGTTCAACCCTCTCAATGACAGCTGCATTCCGAGCGGTTTGTGGCCTCCCGGAATGCTGGTCACTGCCGATCTGCGGCCTTTTTTGAATCGGCTGAACCACTCCTTGATTTGTGTTACCCCCATAGCATCGTCTCCATACGTCTGATTGAGGGCGTCGTGGTAGTTGCTTACATCAAAAAGCTATAAAAGCACACAAACTGGCTTGAACCAAATCAAAATAGAGTTTTTAATCAACGTACATTTATATTATGGGGTACGCCGTAGTGTAGTGGTTGAGGAGCTGCGCTACAAACCAGAAGGTCGCAGGTTCGATTCCTGATGAGGTCGTTGAGATTTTTCAATTGGCCTAATCCTGCTGGTGGCACTGTGGCCCTGGGGTTGACTCAGCCTCCAACAGAAATGAGTACCAGGAGTATTCCTGGGGGTAAAGGCGGCCGGTGTGTAAGGCTGACAACCTTACCACCTTCACAGAAGCCGAATGTCCAAAATCTGGGAGCCTCAAGCTCTTGGAACCCTCTGGGCCTCCATGGCCTGTATAGGGATCACTTTATTTTACTTTTCAATGTACAAACAAGTTTTCATTTGGCTCAATGACAGCATGTTATGTATTAATCACTGCACATTGATGTCTTATGTGTCCAGTAATGAGCTAACTTTTTATGAGATAAAATTGAATCCTTGCAGTCCAAGGAAGCATTATAAGATAAACAATCGTGATTGGTCTATATCCGAGGAATTACTAAATGTTATTGGTCAATATCAAACACGCTGAGTAAGAGTGGAATAGTGTATTTAAAATACCTTGTCTTTCATACTGTTGTGATATCACAATAATAAATAAAATTGATGACTTAAGTACCTGAACATCTTGGCTCATTTTAAAGAATTTTCTGACAATTATCTATATTATAGTAACATTTCATTATTTATTGTTCCCAGTATTCATGATAATGGAGTGTGAATATTAATAGAAAGAAATTATATAATATAATCTCTTTATCCTTTAATGAAATCCCCTTATTTAGTTGATTTTCAACATGTTGAGCTAGAGTGGTCATGGTGGTCGGTGAACTTTGAAAGGTGGCATGAAAACCGGTTTTCCTTGGTAGTCCCTCACTGCGTGTACAAGAAGTATTGTGATAAATTACAAGTCGTAAGTTTATAGTATGCTGAAAATACTGAAATTTAGTTTCTGATTTTCTGCACTAGATAAGGGGGATGATTTACAGATATTCTTTTTTGTTTTTTATAAAAAATTAGTCATTTAACTATAATTTGAATGAGACTTACTTTTGTCTTAGGATAAGTTTTTCCACTTTATACTCTCAGTATTTGTGGATGAAGGGTCCTAGGTGAAGAACTTGGCCATTAACATTACCTTAATTGTCAGAATATTGTATTCATACTGTATTATAATATGTTGCCTCATGGGCATAGGTAGCTTTAACACAAAAATAACTTTTATGAGTAAAATACATAGGTTATAATTCATACAGTTACACATTTGTATAAGTAAAAAAATATGTTGATGCATATATTAAAATAAAAATTAATAAGGAACAATTTGTATATGTTATTGGCAAAGTTTTTCTCCTAGGATCCTTCATTAACAAATATTGAGGGTATAAGGTGAAAAAAAAAAAACTTATACTAAGTATCCCTTATTGGTATTAACATTACTTTTGTGTATTCTTTTGTTGCACATTAATCTAAATATTTGCGTCTTTCAAATAAAGCTGTAGTGTCATACTTTCACACTAATTTTTGTGTTATAAAACTTAAATATCATATTTACATATTGTACTTAATTAAACAGTATGCATTCGTTTGAAAACCTATCAAACATTTAATATAGGGAGATATATTTTCTTGTTAAAGCTTTAAGTTAGAAGAATCTATTTTGCAATATGTAGGCTAAATAAATGTGAGTAATCAAACCAATAGAACCCCTTTTTAACGGTTACACTTTTTTATCTTTCTAACTTGTTTACTTAAATACCGCAATCCCCTTGAAGGAATACTCAACTTTTAGTTGTAATTCTTACGGATTTACAAGCATATACCGTGTGTTAGAAATTTACAGGAATGTGATAATAATAAATAGTAATATTAGATGGTAGTGTGTCTATTGAATTACGAGGGCTATTTTTTTTTTCAACCTCCAATGGGGCATAAAATGAAAAGACAGTGAAAATCAAAACTGTTTTATTTGAAACATTTAGGTACACCTTCTACATAGTCGTGCTCCGATTGAGACATTTGTTGAAGCGTGGTGCAACTTTCAAATACCCTCTTCATGGAAGCTTGCCGCCAGCATATTGAGAGGGGTCTTCACGGCATTTTGAAGTGTTTTTAAATTCTTTGTTGGTGTGGAAGCCAGATCTTGGGTTTGTTCGGGAAATTTGTGTGCATCCATTGTTTGGATTGTTCTTTTGATTCTGGATTGTTGTAATGAATCCACGTTTCATCCCCTGTCACAATGGATTTCAAAAACTCGTTCCCATGCAGAGTGACTTTAATCTTTTTCTGCAGCTGAAGAAAGATCTGGGAGGACAGTTCTACACCAACGAAGAATATCATGAAGATCCTTCTCAATACGCTGGCAGCAAGCTTTTATGAAGAGGGAATTTGAAAGTTGCACCACGGTTTGACAAATGTCTCAATCGGAGTGTGACTGTGAAGAGAAGTAGCTAGAAGGTGTATCTAAATGTTCCAAATAAAACAGTTTTGATTTTCGCTGTGGTTTTCAATTTATGCCCCATCGGAGGTTGAAAAAAGAATAGCCCTCGTATGTAGACATAAATTCATTCTTATTGTCATCTAATGTATTTGCCCTGTAGAAAACTAACATTAACCGTTAAATTGGATTATCAGTAGATTGACTTAGAAGTATTGGTCTCTCAGACAGTTATTCATTGATTTCTTTATAATTGAAATAATACCATATTTGTCATTTTGATTAAACAACTAAGAAAAAATCTAATACCTCTCATGTATAAATTCTCATATATTTCAGATACGAAATTACTGCTTAACAACTTCTTGTGATACTTTTCTGACTACTATTAATTTCATTGTGTCAATATTTTTTAGTTATATTTTTTAAACCTGGGATATCATTTCAAATTCATACACATTTCACCATGCATTTCAATCACTTCGCATATACCTATGACCAGTGAAGGAAGTGGGGAAAATCCAGAGGCGGTATGCTATCCCAAGATTTTTCCCTATCATACCTCAGTTTGAAAAAAATCATACCCCATCCCTTTCAACACAGTCTGGAGACACGAACGTCTTGTACTGTCGATTTACAGACCTTTATTTATTTCATTGGAGATATTTAACAAATATTTAATACCTTCTTAAACAATATAAAAATCTCAATATTTTGTTACCAAGAAATATTTTAAAAGCGTCAAACCAGTAAGATGGCAACAGAGGCCATCACAAGTTACCGCTCATAGCCTTCTATAATGGTAATGGTTACCAGTGGATGAATGATCACAAAATGTAATTATATTATGATGCAAACAGGTATAGGGAATAGGCTACTCTTTGGTACAAAGGAACATTAACAAATTTTTTAAGTGACTGTATGCTTTTTGGCAATTGAAATCAGTGCCGGTATGCCATTGGCCCTTTATAACTAGTGCCGGTATGCATACCGCCTCACTTCCCTCACTGCCTATGACTGTAGATCACTAGCTAGCTAGATAATTTGGATTTGACTTTCATACTCATAGAATAAGATTACATTGCTTCTAAAATCTCTGTAAATTGTGATATTGAAAGGTATCAAGAATCTCAGGTTGAAAAATTGTATGGTGTCATTAGCTCTTTAACAAAAAGAAATTATGGTGGCCTTGCAAATCGATATTTCAGTTTAAATGGTTAAAAACCTTTTAATATTAGTTAAAAAGGGATTCTAACTCAAATTATAGCCCTATACTAAGTTTTAGTATTACATTGATTTAACTGTATTTGTAAGTATTTTTTTTAAACAGTTGGAGTGTTCATTTTTTATTTACTTGTAGTAGAATTTACTGTTAGTCTTCTTGAATTAACGTGTACTCTTATATTCTTCACTTTTTCTACATTCCATTTATATAATATTTTGAAAGTAGTTTTTTTTTCCCCCAGTCCATGATTGTATCTATATCTTTATATTTTATAATTTTGGGGTTGGATTGGAAGGCATTGTGACTTAACACAAACACTTAATTATATTTAAAAAAAAAACTGTTAGGTATTCTGTAACAAAAATAACCCACTGAAGTTACTTACTTCACTGAATAAATACACAAGAATAATCATATTTTCCTTAGTCAAGTGCCGTGTCCTAACACACTGTATGTACATCTTATTAATAAGGTCCAGATTTGTAGGTTTTTATAAACACTCTATTAGTTTTTAAACATATTAAAATAGTAAACAAATATTGTAACAGGGATTCACAGTGAAGTAATCAAATACACACAATTAATTCTGTTTTCCACTCAACTTCACTAATATAAGTAATGACTTACACATAATGCATTTCACAGCTTCTTAGCTGCATCTTCAGATGAGGTCAACTGCCGAGTTTGCTGGAAGACCGGTAGATGTCTCTGCTGGACGTATAAATGTAGTGATGAGGTCGTTTTCCTTTGGGATATCAAAATTAACCAAGTTGTTCCTGTTCCTTTGAATGAAATTTTTTTCCCAGACCGTTAGTTCTATCGGTTTTGTTACAGATTTTACTAATTTAATGTCATCTTCAAATTCATGTTCCGTGGTCCAAAAGTGATGTGCAACTGCTGATTTATCTGTTTGTTTATACTTTATATTTCTTAAGTGATCCTTATGTCTTATATTTAATTTCTCTTAGTTTTTCCAATATAAAGTTTGCTGCAGTCTTTGCATTTTAATTCATAAATGCCAGAGTTTTTCTTTGGGGGAATTTTGTCCAGATTTTAGTAGTGTTTTTATGTTGGATCTGTTGATGGGGGCCAGTCTTATATTAACTTCTTTGAAAATCTTCTCAAATTTGTAGTGTATTCTAGGGTGAAAAGGGCACATTTTACGAGCAAAAAGATGGTTTAGCAATGGGAAATCCATTGTCTCCGTTTCTGGCGGATTTATATATGAGTTCATTAGAAATCCAGATCACCAAAGCATTCCCTCAGATCTTTAAAACTTGGCATAGGTATGTCGATGATATTTTTGCCATTGTAAACAGGAAACTGGAAGGAGATGCATTAAAGCTGTTGAACCTACAGGATAACTCCATAAAATTTACTGCAGAGGTTGAATCAGAAAACTTCTTACCTTTTTTAGACATCAAAATCATTAGAAACCACAACAGTATTGAGTTTGGCATTTTCAGGAAAGCAACACACGTAGACAACTACATTAAACAAGACGGACACAACCCAAGAGCACACAAATATGCTATCTTTAATAGCCTCACTTTTAGATTAGTTAACATACCTATGAACAGTTCTGAATACAACAAGGAATACCAGCATATCTTGGACACCGCACTCAAAAACGGCTTCAACACAGATATAGTTAACAAGAAAATAAAAAAGTTTGAAAAAAAAAAGCTAATACGAGAAAATTGCACTTTAAGCAACATTAAAGATGAAACAGCATTCAAGAAGTTCACTTTTCACCCTAGAATACACTACAAATTTGAGAAGATTTTCAAAGAAGTTAATATAAGACTGGCCCCCATCAACAGATCCAACATAAAAACACTACTAAAATCTGGACAAATGGACAAAATTCCCCCAAAGAAAAACTCTGACATTTATGAATTAAAATGCAAAGACTGCAGCAAACTTTATATTGGAAAAACTAAGAGAAATTAAATATAAGACATAAGGAACACTTAAGAAATATAAAGTATAAACAAACAGATAAATCGGCAATTGCACATCACTTTTGGACCACGGAACATGAATTTGAAGATGACATTAAATTAGTAAAATCTGTAACAAAACCGATAGAACTAACGGTCTGGGAAAAAATTTTCATTCAAAGGAACAGGAACAACTTGGTTAATTTTGATATCCCAAAGGAAAACGACCTCATCACTACATTGATACATCCAGCAGAGACATCTACCGGTCTTCCAGCAAACTCGGCAGTTGACCTCATCTGATGATGCAGCTAAGAAGCTGTGAAATGCATTATGTGTAAGTCATTACTTATATTAGTGAAGTTGAGTGGAAAACAGAATTAATTGTGTGTATATTAAAATAGTTTTATTTTAGTTTATTTACCATTCTCATACGATTTTTTTAGTTTCACTTTAATTAAGTAGGGGCCTACAATAAAAGCATTGAAATAATATTTTTATTAATTTTATTTTACTTAAATTTCCATGGCTCTGAGTCACAAAACTTGAGGAATACTTTTTGCTTAATTTTAGAACTACCCCTGTCATTTCCAACTCCACCACAAACTCAACAAGAACATTTTTCAGTTAATCAACTTTTAGAATACTTTACTTTCGGCATCTTGCTGAAGCAAATGCTTTGAAAAGACAGCTGCTAGTGTAGGCTTCAATAGCATGAATAGGCCTATTTAACAAGACACTGCTTCATTGTGAATACCATTAGAAAAGTTCTCTATCCATCCATAAGCGTAACGAGGGGGGGTTTTTGGGGGTTTGAACCCCCCCATTGATTAAAAAAGGGAAAATTGTACTATTTATTTCATTATTGTGATATACCACCTTTTTTAAAAATCTGCTTATAAATTACTTAATATGAGTTTAAAGCATGGGAAGCTTAAAACTCGTTATTGTGCATCTTAATTTTTAAAATTTTCCGGGGGGAGGACCCCGGAACCCCCCTCTCCAGATGTTATAACCCCCCCCATATGGTCGGCCTGGTTACGCCTATGTATCCATCGAACCTAACACACTAAGCTAAGCACCACACCAATCATTTGATTTGTTTTGCATTTATTTTATGTATCTGGAAATCTAGGCATGGCCTTGTCGCTTTTGTACATATACAAATGCCATCGACGACTTGGGCTGGGATCGAACCCAGTAACGAAGTGCCAGTATGTTTTTGTTTAATCAGTTACGATTGCAATTATGATATGCAGAATACAAAAAAAAGTCAAATTGGCCGGTTTCGGGATTTGAACCATGGAACTCCAGAATGTGAGGCCAAGACGTTACCATCTCAGCCACCTGGTCAGTTGAACAGTCTAGTTGGATAAGCGCATGTAAAGCAGTAGTGTTATTTGTCATAGCTAACTGTATTTTAATTGCCAAAGCGTTATAAGATCATGTAAAACAATTGACTGTTGTCATGATAACTGATTTGCATTTCATAAATTCTTTCGAATACGTATATTACCATAAAATAGGCACTAAATTGAGCATTACTCCGAAACAGGTCAACCGATTTTATCCAATATCAATAGACGTTTTCCTATGGCCATTGTAAATGTGTATACCAAGTTTCATAAAAATCCGGTAAAGCGTATTTGAGTTACCGCGTCTTTAAAATAGGCACTAAATTGGGTTTTACTCCGGTACCGGTCTACCGATTTGGTCCAAAATCAGTAGACTTCTTCCCATGTACATTATAAATGGGTATACAAAGTTTCAGGAAAATCCAATAAAGCATATTTGAGTTATAAATATTAACATAAAAGGCACTAAATTGGGCATTATTCCGGTATTGGCCAACCGATTTGGTCGAATATCAATAGACGTCTACCCATGGACATTATAAATGCGTATATGAAGTTTCATAAAAATCCGATAAAGCGTATTTGAGTTATTGCGCCTTTAAAATAGACATTGGGTTTTACTCCGGTAACGGTCAACAGATTAGGTTCAAATTCAATAGGGTACTTCTCATGGACGTCATACATGCGTATACCAAGTTTCATGGAAATCTGATACAGCTTTTTTGAGTTATGGCTCCTTTCTAGGCACTAAATTGTGCATCACTCCGGTACCGGTGAACCGATTTGGTTCAATATCAATAGGGTTCTTCCCATGGACATTATAAATGTGTTTTCCAAGTTTCATGAAAATCCGAAAAAGCGTATTTGAGTTATGGTGCGTACAGATGCATGGACGGACAGACATTTTTTCGTCCCCCACACAGTCTCATAAAGTACCATACTGGCACTTAATAAGAAAGATGTGATCAGTAATTTTGAGGTTTTCATGGCCAAGGTCTTCACAATTGTTCATCTTTCGGGCTGTAAATTTGGCAAGTTAGAAGCCATTGACCTCGGTCTACAGCCCGAAAGATGAACAATTGTCAGAGATGTGATCATTAAGATTTTATTTATTTATTTAGATTTTTTCCAACTTTTATTTTGATTTATTCATTTATTTATTTAGATTTTACTGTAGTATTGAAACAAGCTGAAAGCAGCTGACATTTTGAATCAGTCAGTTGAAACAAAAGATTGATACCACTGGTACGCTGAGAATTGTTGATACAGCACGCTTTACTGTATTTTTAGAAATTAGCAATGAACAATTTTGTCTGTTAAGCTTTCTCTCGCATAATATAAGTTTAATATTGAAGAACCAACTCTAACATTCATTTTGTGCAGTTGTTACTAAATCACTGTATTATACTTTCAGGCAATGTTTATCAAATCGGCATCCGGGTTGGGCCACATCGTGTTGTTAAATACTAATATTGTGTTGTGTCCTTCAGACTGCAGAAACCTATGTACTATTATGAAGATTCGATTTATGATTTACGGTAAATAAAATGACACAGTGCATTAAACTGCATGCAGACTGTCGATACCCTTAAGACCAAAAATGATCAGTAAAGAGGAAGGTGTAATAACAGGAATGTTAATCAAAATAAAACACTAAGATAGCTGATTTTGAGCAACCCTTACTACATCAACCGAATTCGAAATGTGAAATTGGCTGATGATGGTGGAAACATTTTGCCTTCCAATCCACCCGTTTATAGTATTGTTTAGGAACAATAATATGTAACATCAAGTAAATTTGTATTGAATTTAAATATACAAGAATTATTATTTTGAGCTTTGCATGGTATTTTATTGCTGTAATAATCCTTTTCAGTCAATTTATGTTGTTGATTTCACGTGGGTTATAGGGAGACACATGGAAGGAAATTCCTATCACAAAGAAGCATATGTCACATATTCTATTTTTACAGTATGCAGGACATACCTATTCAAGATACGAAACATGCCATATTGTTTGAAATTTTAAATTGGTAATAAATAGGGACCGGATTCTTAGGTTTTTACCTATTTTTTTCCTTGCTTCCTAAACAAAAAGCGCTCATACACTTTTTCGAATCATGTCCATAGGATTCACCCACATTAATTCTGTGGCACCTAAAAATACCTAAATGGGGTATAAAAACCTAAATATACCTAAACGGGATATAAAACCTAAAATATCTGATTTAGGCTACTTTTTTTGTCTTTTTTCTTTGTCAGTTGAGGAATCGATATTTTGCGGAGAGACAATAATTTTTGTCGGGTTGAAATTAATACCACCAGCGTTTCGTGCAACCCATTGTCGTCTAGGATGGACTGCATCAAGAGAGGAAGTGTTGAGTACCGGCGTATTCCTTTTAAAATATTCGTACGAACAACCATTGTTGCCGTGTATGAACAAGGATATAGATTTCTCTGTTTTAAAGCGTTTGTTTGCCTTAAACTTTAGTACTGTCTTGTTATTCACACTGAGTGGTCACACTGTGTTTTAAGAATACGTGTTAATTATGTATTGAATCCTATGTAGCACATTCAAATTCATTAAACCAATTATTCTACCTGAAAACGAAATTTTGGACAAAAAACCTAAAAAAAACTATTTCACCTAATGGAAAACCTAAAACAGTGTTTTTAAAAACCTAAAAATCCGGTCCCTAGTAATAAAAGACAGTTTGACGAATATGGTGAGAAAACTATGTTAGTAATGCTTGTTACTTTTGCTATGGATTCATTCACAATTATAGCATACTCCTATTTATTTCCCTTTGTAAAGTGACCAAGGGGAAGGGTATCTGGCTTCTGGCAGCAAGCAGGTCTCTATTATCGCTAGTGTGTATTTAGAATATTCCAAACGTAATAAGTATGGACCGGATTTTTAGGTTTTTAAAAACACTGTTTTAGGTTTTCCATTAGGTGAAATAGTTCTTTTTAGGTTTTTTTCGCCCAAAATATCGTTTTCGGGTAGAATAATTGGTTTAATGAATTTGAATGTGCTACATAGGATTGAGTACATAATAGTTGTAAAGTTTAACTTAACAAAATTGACTTAAATTTGTCTAAACTTGCTTTAAGACATCATACAATTGAAGAAAGAAAGCATAAACAATCAAAAGAAGCAGTGAAAATAAGATTGCCTCACATTTCCTGGTTACAGTATATCACTAAATATTGTTCAAGATTTTCAACTGTGAAGTTCTTCCTGTTATCTCTTAGTTAATAGTTAATACTGTATCTAGACACTACTCTTCTCAGGAATCGAATCCGATGCTTCTAATTTAGTGAGTAAAATACTTTATGGTTGGATGTGGATAATGTGAAACTGATTATTTTCATTTTTTCGGTTGTTACGCATGCTAACCGCACAACAGATCAACTAGGGACGAAAACTTCCCCCTTTTCTAGAAAGGTAAATAATACGTTTTTTCTGGCAGGCTTGACAAAATATTACTTTGCCATCTGTAGTGAAATTCAGATCGTCGCCAATCCACTGCCGTAATAAACTCAATTTAATTTGTTTCGCACATAATTAACACGTCTTCTTAAAACCCACTGTGTGACCACTCAGTATGAATAACAGGGAAGTACTAAAGGCAAACAAGCCCTTTAAAAAACATAAATCTATATGCTTGGTCATATACGGCAACAATGGTTGTTCGTATGAATATTTTAAAAGGAATATGCCGGTACTCTCTTGATATTGTCCATCCTAGACGACAATGGGTTGATGAACCGCTGGTGGTATTAATTTCTACCCAACAAAAATTACTTATTCTCTCCCCGCAAAATATCGATTTCTCAACTGACAAAAAAAAAGACAAAAAAGGAGCCTAAATTAGATATTTTAGGTTTTATATCCCGTTTAGGTATATTTAGGTTTTTATACCCCATTTAGGTATTTTTAGGTGCCACAGAATTAATGTGGGTGAATCCTATGGACATGATTCGAAAAAGGGTATGAGCGCTTTTTGTTTCGGAAGTAAGGAAGAAAAATAGGTAAAAACCTAAGAATCCGGTCCCTAGTAATAAGCATTCCCCAGCACACTAGGCACATTTCTTCAGTTTGCTGGTCACCACCTTGACTAGAAACATGTGTTTGGCAAAGAAGGCTTTAAATAGGCCTTTGCCTAAGTTAATACAGGGGCATCCCTCCCAGACTTCTTTGTGTGTATAAATATATTTAATTATTATTGTTAGTGTTAATGAAAGCTAATACAAAGCTAATAACAAGCATTGTGACGAGTTTAGTAGTATTTGGAGCGTTTCTACGACAACATTAGATTATTATGCTTACCCCATAATAACATTGCCTAAAACTAGAATAATAATAATTCTAACAATCAGATTATCTATGGTTTTGATTATTTGTGCATTTTATGGTCCCAATTACCACAGATAATTAAGAGTTTGCTGAACAACCATAATAATACAGATACTTCACTCCCACTTATATTTGCATCTTTTCTCAATGACTTAGTGTACGGTTCTGCTAAGCTTTGTTAGTTTTCAGAGCATGTTCCGTGAAGCTGGGCAGGCTTTTAAAATAAATTAAAATTGCACCAATACTACTCAATTTTTATTTTACATTCTAAAATTTTCGGAATAATGGAACTTTGCGCCCCATGCTGCTCCCCTTTCCACTTGCCTGGCCGCTTCCCCGCCTGGCAGCTTCACGCGTGCTGCCCCGCTTCCCCTCAGTGCATGCCACCATGCCTGTAGCCGCTGTTCAACCTCAACGCCGGTAATGAATATTTGCAATTGACATGTCACCTAATATTTCACAATAAAAAACCCCTTGCACCTCCACATAATATTTCACAATTATAAAAACGACCCTTGCAACAAAATAGGCTGTTTTACAATACAAAAAATACCCTTGTACCATACATAATATTTCGTAATTATAAAAAATCCGTATTATAACATAAAATGTTGCTTAATTGATGCAGGAAAATTCCCTTGCACCAATACTACTCTTTTCATAACTAACAAAATTTCTCAAAATTATAAAAGCCGATTCTTGCATTAAAACTCATGAAACCCCCCTATCATTACTCAAATATACAAAAGCTTCCTTCAGAGCTCAACATTCACTCGTGGTGTAGTGGTTAAGACTCCTGGCTATAATGCTAGGGGTCCCGAGTTCGAATCCCGGTCGATCCAAAATTTACTATTAGGAATAGGTCTCAAATAGGTAGGTAGGGTGAAGAGGAGGTGAGAAGTAGAGAGGAAGGAGACGGGAAAGGAAGAGAAGAAGAGAATAAAGAAGAAATAAATTATTTTTTCTGTTTCATCAGTTGCTTAAGAGATGGCGCCACTGTTGCTGCTAGTAGTTCAAATGCCGCCGCTAGGGGAGGGAGTTTTAGAGAGTTGGAGTGAGGGACTCGCATGGGGCGCAAAGTTCCATTTTCCCAAATTTTCATATATAGTGGCTTGATTCCTATTTTAAAATGGTTTTATCTGACTATTTTATCATTTCTTGGGAACCATTTCATTTTTTTAAATGCCTGTGTGTGTATCGCTATCAAATATGTTCTTCTATAATTATCTTAGGGGCCTTATCCTCAGGAAATAGGCAAGCATGCCATGAAGAGCCATAAAGGGGCTGTATGCATGTACTCACACATAGGAACGAATGTGTTTTTCAAATTTATTTTCTATATTTATTAATAGCCATGTTCACGTCATGCAATTAAGATAGTACACATTAAAAATTTAAAATTAATTTGATTAACAGCGGTTAAAGTAAAGTTAAAATTGTTAAAAGAATGGCATTTTCTTGTATGTGGCATTTGCTTCTTTTCCTGGAATTCTGAGATGGTAGATGCATCATTAGGTAATACCAGCGCATGATTTATGGTTGTTTACGAATCCAAGGGTTTCCCATATTTATTTTATTTTGTCAGCAATCCTGTAGAAGCTTTCCCTGGAGTTGACAACACCCTATAATTGGGAATCTATGGAGTCATCTATAAAATGCATGCCTTTAAGATTTTTAAGCTGTGGCTATAGCATTCACTAATACATGTTTTCACCTCTTGAACCAGCAAAACTGGAACAGAAACTCAGAACAAACAAAGTCCTGAAATTCTTATGTGGAAGTAATCCATTGTTATCTGCCTCTCTGTTCCTGTTGTAATCTACCTGTCTGTTGATGCACAAAGCTTAGAAGGTTATAAGGGTTTGCATTCCGCCGCTATAGGATGTTACAAAAATATGTTAACCATGGGATTATTTAGAGCCGGTGCTGGCTCTAAAGATGTGGATTCAGCCAGGCCGATCTGCTTGTATGTGGCACTTAAAGCAAGGATTGCTACCCTACCGCTTGGCTCGGCAGTGTTGCCTCTTATGAGACATTAATGCACTGAAAACGGATGATTATTTATTTAATTAATTTGTTAATCCAAAATTTTCAGCTTTGATTTATGGTAATAGTGAACTTTTGTAACTCAAAATACCAAGATTATACTGTACAGTATTAACTTTCTTGAACTACCTGCTGTCAGTCAGATATTGTATCTATTGCATTCATCTGTAGCAATACTGTACTATGCATTTATGTTTGTTTATATACTTCAGATCAAAGCAATTTTTTGCTTTTAGATCGTAAGAACATTTACGTAATAACTACAGTTGATTAACATGCTTAAGTACTCCACTTAACAAATTTCGCTACTTGTCAACTGACAAGTACCTGAAGATTTCTGCCAAAAACTTGGTAAGTGGAGTACTTTAAGGTATTACTCAACTCTCATTATTTCACACATATTAGTATACTTCACTGTGTAAATTCCTTCATCCTTTTTAAGGCCATAAGAACATTTTAGTTTTAAATGAAATGATGGTATGTGTCCTACACAAGCTGAGGATGATCAGGATGTTGATTGAAACCATGGTTCTTGAAAAAGACAAGTAAGTGAGTTTAAAAAACCGATCATATACTATCATTCCATTTGTTGTATCACTTCACTGTAAAAAAGCCCACTTAAAATATCGTGACATTTTAGTTCGTTAATTTCTTTATTGCTAGATGTAATCTTCCATCTTAGCTCATTATTGTAATATTAGAAGAACCGGACAATTTGAGGGCCACTCAAACTGCATCTGTTGCAACTACTCACTGTGCCATGCTGACCCTCAAGAAAGAAGGGGTGAAAAATTCTCTGACTAATGAAATTTCCCAATTGTTACTGTTAATTCAAATTGCATAGGATAAGTATCAAAAGCTTTACGTGTGTGTGCAGTACAAGAAAATCAATTACTAGAAAAAGCTAATAAATACATTTCAAGGATTCTGCTCCCTCAACATCCAGTCGCTTTGTTGCTTTGCTTTTGCAATAGTGGTTCGTCAGCTTTCCTCCTCTTAAACTCAACAGTGTACATGGCCATTATTATCATATTTAATTTATTATCCTATTATAAATGAATCAGCAATTCGTTTCTAATTAGAGAACTATTTTTTAATATTCTCCAATTGATTTTGTGCCATCTGCTGTGTAAAGTATGCAAGTGGTCATTCACATTTCGACGGCATCATATACTGCATGGTACGCATGTTGGAACAGCACAGCATAAGTCAGATGGTTAATTATGGTTATGTATACCGTATTATAAATTATAATATATTTACAGGTAAATTACTTGCCCAACTTTCTTGGGGTAAATTCTTTCCTTGACAAGACACATGCCATCCCCAAAAAGGTACTTGTGTCTAGAGACTTATATTTTGTCAGGCCCAAAATTATAAAATATAGTTTGTGAGCAAGTTTATTTTATGCTTATTGTTTGTCAAACATACCTGTTATGTAAAAGAATTGGAAGCTTGTAAGTGTCCTCATGCCGATTGTGATCTTTCACTGATGAATTGTAGTGTAGGTTAGGAGCATTGTTCAAATAGTGGGTTCATATAAGGTTCAGATTATCTTGAACACCAGTTATATCTTGGTCTTACTTTCTTATATGTTTAAAAACACTTGTAGCATAATGTAAACTTTCTCACAAATATTCTTTTATGATCTCAGACCTTAGTGAGCAGTGAGGTTTGCTCTGTGACTACTGACTATGCCATCCCCAGCCGTGGAAGACGAAAGAGGAACGATTAATTATCGCAGTAATAACATTTCCCATCTCAGGAAGTGATTAAATATGGCACATAATAAAAACACGCGCTATTCAGTATGCTGTTGCGAAACTAATATAAATGTTCCTAAACTAACTTAACTTGCCACTGGCACTGACCTAGAATCTAGCTGGCACTACTTATCTGAATGCTGCAGCTTTTGTTTCACTTCCATATCTTTTGCAATACTGTTACACTAAGAAGTCCGATACCTTCTTTTCTAATAATTTCCTATGGTAAGTCGTGCTAACAGTGATTTTATTTGTCAACCTGTATTTACCGTTGAATTATCACACAATGGTAACACACTGGCATTTCATTTATAACCTGTAGACTAGTTTGCCATCTGCTAAGTAGTCATGTCTGTATGTACTCATGTTTGTGATGTTGGTGACATTGCACACTTGATACAAATTGGTGTTGCATGGGGCTGGTATGAAAGTCTAGGAATTCCTGAGTTCAGCACCAAATTTTAATACTACAGTAATTGAGCTAAGGTAAAAGATTATATCTATCAATAAACAAAATCTCAACTAGACAAAATTAACTTGATTGTTTATTTGTTGTAAATATTTTTTTTCTAAGTAATAATTATGACACCTGGAAAACATGCTGTTTTGTGGATGATATGGTTATGTCTGCATGCTATCAAAGGAATTTATTATTATGTCAGCTGAGACATTGCTTCTGCTCCGCAGTTTCGACTACGGGGAGAAGTTCTGGATAATCAAGTGCAAGTCGTTCACATGCACTTGCGGCGCCGAGTCTTGCCGTTACTCAGAGACAACCATCCAGCAGACGCTCGACAATTACAACAATAGACTCCTTCAAGATGAACTGCTGATGCAGCAGACTGAACTACAATTGCTTCAGTGAAGCTATTTAATACCCTAATTGTTTGTCTACTCAGGGATAATCGTGAGGTTGAATGCCTGCAGTGGTATGTTACTTTCAAGAATCATTCAATCAATCCCATTTTATATTTTATCATCACGTCATCAGGTAATCATTAATCATTGAGATGCCACCTTTTCTTGCCATATCATGTTTTAAAGTATCTTATGTGAACTAAGGTGTTCAGAGAGTGCTACTTTAATCTGGGAGAGGGGTATGAATTAATCTGTTCTTTATTATTATGAAGCATGAAGCATAGTTGAAAGTTTTCTGCTATCATTGTTTTAGGATTATACAAGGGTTGTATGAATAATGGCAACACACACACACATGATGACAGTAAGAGCAAATCACATTTATCAGATGTAGGTTGGATACCCAGCATACTTCAGGGCAAATTGAAGTCCACTGTCACTACGTATGCTTTCACAGCAACAAGAACAATATGAGTTGTCTCCATCAGCCACTCTGAAATTATGTTTCAGAAGTTGTAACAGAAGTGTTGATAAAAATTCAATTGATTTAATCAGGGTTGACCAACTGGCGGCCTGCAGGCCTCGTGTGGCCCTTGACCTCATTCTGTGCGACTTGCAAGAGCCAATTAATAAAATTTAAAATGCAGTGTACCCATAAATGTGGTTTTGGATTTTGAACACTCGTCACTTACGTTTGATGAAACTCAGAAACATGAAACTGGTATCATTAGAAAGAGAAACTCAAGTTTTGTTCAATACCTCAATGAGCAACATAGAAGCGCACAGTTGGCAACATTAAAGCACATTGTTGAGATTGTGAAGTGGTGCTAAAGAGGATACCAGAGCATTTTGTGTTTTTAATTATCACGTTAATCTGTTGTTCTGGTTCGACAACATTTCCGAACAAGATTTGGTGTAGATCCACTCAGTGGGCCTTCAGTTCGTAAATGTTACTCTGATTTTAAGACAAGAGGATGTATTTGTAAGAGGAAGTCAACTAGATATCCATCAGTAAGCGAGGAAGCTGTAGAGCAAGTTCTTGAATCTTTCATATGTAATCCTCAAAAATCAACAACCACAGCTAGTTGGGAGCCACTGATCCCTAAATTCACTATATGGAATATTCTGCAAAAGTGATTGAAATTTTGTCCAAAGTGACTGCAAATGTTGCAGGCTTGATGTGTGCCATGTTACCAACATTGAACATCTGTGAGGTAATTGAACAAAACTTGTAGAACTTGTACAGAGTTAATATTTACACTTCTTGCTCCACTTACATTTAATTTGCAGGGTGTTATCAGTCAACCACCAGCTGAGGATGAGGGAGTAATCCCTGGAAACTAGTCCTGCAAATTAAATGTAAGTGGAGCAAGAAGTGTAAATATTAACTCTGAACAAGTTTTACAACATGCTCTACTGTTTATAGTACTTCAATTAATTATTTTAACACTTGAAAACTTGTAGAGTTTCTCTTTCTATTGATACTAGTTTCATGTTTCTGAGTTTCCTTAAACGTAAGTAACTAGTGTTTGAAACCTGAAAGTACATTTATGGAAACCCTCTATATTTATAGTTTTATATTATGTACAATTTCCGCTGTGGATATCCTGACGCTTCTATATTGTAAACTACATTGTCTGGGTAAAGGATATTTGGAAGTATAAAGGCCTACTTCTGTGAATCCACATTTTCCATTATGAAGACAGTTAAATCTTCATAAAGAAACAGACTTACCAATGCCCATCTTCAGGACTTGTTAAAAATATGAACAACTTAAGAAATTTGTTACTTCTCACAAGATTCCACAGTGCTCTCATTAATAGGCCTTCTGCATGTTAACAAATAATAATTTTACTGCTTCTAAGAAAAGACTCTCTTTAATGTATTCTGAATTCATAAATACATGGTGCATTTTAATAGATAATTTTAATTTTCAATTGTACTGCTTTAAAAAATCTGCGTCCCATTCTGTCAACACGCATCATATATTGGCCCACCAAAGTAAAGAAGTTGGTCACCCCTGGTTTAGTAAGTGGGAATCGCACAGTGAAGTGGTACTAAATATCAATGAGTATACTTTTGAACACACATACTTCACTTAGAAGGTATTTTACCTCAGAATGTAATTTTCAAGATCTTTATCTCGTCGTCACTTGATCTTTACTGCCAGGTGTTGTGCTGTCTCCGTGGTGGATGGATGTTCCTAGTAAAGAGGTTGACTTCTGTTGGGAGTGAAGTGCTTCCAAGTGAAGTATGTGTGTTCATAAGTATAGTTACTGATATGATTTAGATGAGTTTTGATTTGCAGAAACTTTTAAGGAATTTGCCTTTCCATAGAGAAAGAAAAAACGAGATGGATCAAAGCCTGTCACTTTTCTTCACTACCATCTGACATTAATCTTTAACATTCTAGCATTTATCATTAAAAACTTTACTTTTTATTGTGATGAAATAGCTACCACTGAAGTTCCTTGCAGCTAGGAACAAAATGTTTGAAAATAAAATCAGGTGAACTGATATAACAAAGTGTCAGATGGAGTTAATTCACATGCTTTGTACTATTAATATTATTATATAGGCCTATCTAAAACATTATGTAGCAGTAATGTAAATAAATACCCTTCACAAATTATAAATCACAATTATTCTCACCGTACTGCAGCATAAATTCCATTGTTAGTTCATCAAGATAGGCAGTTAGTGGAAGAAAAAACTTCCCATCTTTGGTGAAAATCTAGAGGGAAAAAGTCGAGAGGGGTACGCCTGGTGAATGAAGTGGCCGTGCAATTGGCCCTCCATGAACAATGACATGGAACTGGTCAATGTAATCACGAACCTTTAAGCTGTAGTAAGGTGGTGTCTTGTCAGTAACGAATCTATCCATTTTAGTTATTTCCGCAGCAGCATCTATAACTCGCAGGCGACCTGCCATGCCATATCTAACAGAACAATCATTCTCAACAAAACTTTTGCACTACAAGAAAACTGTAGGCCTACTTGGAGGATTTTTATCTGAATATAAAAATTATGTTGCACTCTTGTAGTGGAGTTTGTTTCAAGAAATCAGACACACAACAAAAGAGTTCCAGACCAGTAGCTATTTTGTGTTGCGACAGTGTTAGCACTGTTGGTGACTGACTTTGTTATTATGTAACTTAGTGAATAAACCTGATGTATATATAGCATGATTCAAAATTTTACGTCAGAACTTAAGGAGCATGTAGAGGGGTTCATATACAACATTTATCGAATAGGAACTCGGTCTGGGAAGTGATCCTGAGTCAGTACACCGCACTTTTAGGACTTCCATGATGGACAGCTTACCGATACTCTTTGGAAGAAAGGAGGAATATAGATTACTCATCAGTGTGTAACATTTAATAATGTTGAATTGTACCATACATTACAACAAAAGATGTTCAAAATAGCGACCACCATTTTCAATGCAGGTATTGTATCTTCTAAGGAAACATTGGTGCATCCTCCCGAATAGCCCAGGCATGTCTCAAATCTCATCACATGCTGCAAGAATACTGGCCTGTAACATTTCTGGGACATCTACTTGTGTTTTATGAATAAGGCTACTGATATAGCCCCAAAAGAAAAAAATTCATGGCACATATCCCGTGTGTTAGATCGGAAGAGGAGGTCTGACTGCATGACCAGCCAGCTCCCCTGATTTGACACCTGTGGATTTTATTTTTTGGGGGGGGGGGGAGGGGAGCCTGGGCCTTGATGGCTCGACATGAGATACCAGTAGACCCAGAAACATTATTGGCCAGATTCTTGCAACATATGATGAGATTCGAGACATGCCTGGGCTGTTTGGAAGGGTGCGCCAATGTTTCTTTAGAAGATGCACTGCCTGCATTGAAAATGGTGGTCGCCGTTTTTAACATCTTTTGTTGTAATGTAAGGTACAATTCAGCATTATTAAATGTTACATTGATGTGTAATCAGTATGCCTGCTTTGTTCCTAAGACTACTGGTAATCTGCTTTGTATGTATGTACATCTTATGCGATCGTGCACAATAACATATCCAGTCACAAAATACTACATTAGTGTTACTGTATATGACATAAACGTCCTTCAGTGACCAGTGACCAGATTGATATATCTGGTGCCATGTTTCAAACTCTGGCTAGCCCAGTTGGTAGAGCACCGATGCAGAAAGTCGAAGGTCATGGGCTCAAGTCCTAATCTTAAAAGGAATTTTCTTCCAAAAATATTCTCATATAAAACTTCATATGTTTTACTTTCAAATTATTTCTTAACCAAGCCTTTAAGTTGTCTGAACAAAATTCTGTGTTTCTAAAGATGCAAAGTCTATTTTGTGACATATTGTTGTCATAAAGATCACATACCTTATCTTGAGCTAAACACTACATAATGCTGAAAACAGTCCGTATCAAGAAGGCATCGCTTGAAAAAATGAAAATCATGGCCCGTTCCCCGGATTGCCGTACCCAAATAACTTTTTGTAGCGACATTCTTGAACTACCATCTATTTTTTTAATCCGCTTACAACATATTATTTTGAAAATATAGAATTAAATTCAGGAACATTAGAAGAAAGTACAGGTGTTGTGGAAATGGTCAATAAAAGTGACAACTAAGTAGTAACGAATAAACCAAATAAATGAAATGGAAGGAAAAGCAGTTTAATGTGTTTTAAGCTGAATCTGTCGGAGAAAAGAACAAGTCAGTTTTGATTATTTTGCTAGAAAGTTGTATTAATTACCTGCAGAATTTGTGAAAGAAATTTTGTTATATTGTATTAATTCAGGCATGTGAAAGTGTGTAGTCAAGTACATGTACAATGCTACGATTTTTAAACCAATTTTCTATATTCTGAAGACTGGGAGAGAGGTTGCCTAAAGAAATATATTGCTTAGTTCATTTCTCCAGCGATATATTTTACTATACCTATCTGCATCAATAAAAATCTTAAGTTTAGTAGCGAGAGTTGAAATTGCTACAAACTACAGTTAGTTGCATTCTGTACCAGCAGAAAACTACACACATATTTTCTCGTGGTTGACAATCCTTCAGAAATGGCGTTACTTTCAACTCACCACCTTCTACAATAGCCAATCTCTTATACGGCATGCAATATCAGCTCCCCCCACCCCTGCATTTTTTCAACTCATGATAAAGTGTGTAGTCTATAGCACTTGTAATTTTTGCAGAGCCACACAAGAAAGGCAAACTTATGTGTTATACTGTAATCAAACCTCGCTATAAGAACACCCAATTGACAGAATCTCAGCAGACTATACTAGTTCCAACTAAAGAATAAAGTAGATGTAAACAAAACCACGTGACATGATGGGTTCTGATTGGCAGTTGGACGCACAACCCCTCCAGGCTCTTGCTTGTCGTCTTCTTCCGAGTATTAATGTAATTTCTTCAAAACATAAAAAAGTAAGTAATGTATTTGATGTACGACTAAATTAAGCACGTTTCTCAAGTTTGTAGCAACACTTTCTATGTGATTTAAGCAATTCCATTATTATTATTTGATATTATCGGTTGAGTGTAATGCGACGCGCATGCCTGAAGACAACAAAGGTATGAAAAAATAACACAGTCACTTGTCATGTATTCCTCGAAGACAGTTAATGTTTAATTCATACGGTGAAAACAAGCTTACCACAGCTATTATAAATAATAAAACAGCATTACAGTTCAATGGCTGAAGCTAATCAGGCCTCATCACCTCGTGTTGTTAAGCATAAGCGGGAAAAGCCGTTAAATAGTGGTGAAAAAACTGTGATCTTGAATGGTTTTTATGCATTTTGCAGTAAGTAGATTTTCATTATAACATCAAAATATTACAATGCATTAGCATTTTAAACGTAGGCATATGTAATATTTGTGAAATCCAGCTTTGTTTCTGTAGATGCTAGCTTACTTTGATCAATATTAACGAGTTCCTCTTGCATTGAAATTGCGTCGTCTGCAATGTGTCAACAAACACGTGGTCGCGGAGTAGTACATATCAGTGTGTTTGTTTACATCTACTTTATTCTTTAGTTGGAAATAGTATAGATTTGGTTTGTTAAAAGCTGTTTAAGACCCTATCCTATAAGATTACTTTACAAAACTATGTATTTTAGTTGTATTATATATAGTAGTACTCTCTGAACTCCTTAAGTATATATATATTTTTTTATAAATTCTTTGTGATGTGCTTTGGTTGTTATGTGAGATGTCATTTTATTTTGAAATTATGTGTAATTGTTCATTGTTAATGGTGCTTTTCTGAATGATTTTTCTGTTGTACATGGTAGTAGTTAAGCAAAAATTAACTGAATCATGTGTTGAGATTAGCTTTAGTTCTACATAGAAATTATTTTTTCTTTACAGTATTTTTAGATGATAAGGTAGTTAATGAACTAACAGAATTTTTACATCAAGTTTTCCTTGCAATTATCACAGTTTGAAAACTATAACTGTGCATTCAACTTTTTCTGACAAGATTTTTTTAGAAGTATGTGTGTGGTTCATAATGTGTTTATTTAATTAGGACCCCTTCAGTCCACTCCACACTACGACAGTTTATAATGGAAAACCACTCCAAGAGTGTGAAACAAGTTTTTTCATGCATTGCTACTTCTTATTGCAGTTTCCACTTAAAATGAGAGTTAGTGATGGACAGAATCGAATGATTAATTAAGAATTTAGTAATCTGTTCTCGAGTAATATAAAGAATCAAATGAAAAAGTTCTTGGATGAATGCAGGATAAAGAACTCATGATGCAAGATGTGAGAACTCAAGTCGATATGCAAGAACTATTAAAAACTGACTCAATTATAACTCATTTGAGTTATTCGAATATACAACTCGACGCTTTCATTATGTTTCAAGATCTACTGCTATTATTTCCTGCTGTTGGTGGTGGCTCACCCATTCAGTGAACCAAAGACCAATAGGGGTTAGTTTTATGCAGCACTGACATATATTGCATTAATCTCATTGAACTACTAGTATCACAGAGTAAAAATCCATAACATAAGTATGCAGTGTCATCTGCCCTGGGATCTTCTGTTAAGGATCGGCAGTAGGGCAACATTGAACTGCCCTGTGTGCGTGATAGCTGTGCATTCATATACAGTGCATGCCGCTTATTGTGATCACTTTGGGACGCAGCTAATCTGATAATATTAACCGATTGATAACAGTAGCCAAAGGAATTAAATTAAGGTTATTTATTCACATAATAAGATAATACACTACAAAACAGAATTAAAAATATTTATTCATAAAATAATGCTTAACTGTGAATCATTGAACCACTCATAAGCTAATACAGTAATAGACTGCAAACAACTATTTTTCAACCAGTAACAAAGTTTTTAATTGTTTTTACTTTCCTTTGGGAGTCCATTAACCAATACTCCATACTCAGTTACGAGTTATGAGTATTTCAGGAAGTCTGTACTGAATATGAATATGATTTATTTGTTCTAAGACACTTTACACTGACCCTTAAGTTATACACTTTCAAAAAGGAGCCGTACCTACCTTCCAGTTTCTGGCAGGTCTTTTTCCATATAATACATGCATACATAATTAACATACGGCAGTTAGTTCAACGTCATCAATCACATTAGCTTTCGTACTTAAACACTACCTTTATTGAACTGCCGGTCGTACATCTTCATAGGGCACATGCTATCATGGACGCTGGAGACGTGTGATGGACGTGATACTAGACACTAAATGATTATTTGATCCTCAACTCCCTAATCTTACAATAATGATTTGAACTATTCTACTTTCTCCCTACACTCCTTGGCAATTCACTCTTAATGAACCTTAATCTATTTAAATTAACAGGAAGTCTGTACTAATCTATGGTGAACACCGTATAGCAAAACATCTAACACCTGTCTGTTCAAGTCTTTTCATTTGACACTAGCCATCACTGCATCTCAGCACTGTAATCTTCATAAATCAAAAGCTGCAGCTTAACTGTTGGGGTCAAACATGTTTTATTGCTTAAATAAAAAAGTTAGATAATGCCACTCCTCTAACTGGTCGTCCTGTGAGCTGAGAACAGTATTGCCAGTACACCACAATAGAGTTGAGTTAGACACGAACCCCTTATAAAGAAAATTTTGAATAATGTACAGTACTTTAAAATTAAGCCTCAAAAAGTAAAAATGTGATAACATAAACCGAATCTTTGATCACAATAAACAGCATTTTTTGAATGTATCAGTATTAATCCGTATGGGACTTCATAAAAGTGATAACATTACCCTGATTGATAACATTATTTGCAATTACATGAAGTGGCGTTCACTGTATATACTTATCTTGTCTGCAAAACTTATACCTTGTTAACGATGTTAGCTGAAGCAATACAATTGTGCGATTACTCAAGAACTTGTGTTCACGCTTCTAGCATTAGATCATTCATATGCTTTTTATATGATTCTTGATGTCTTGAGAACTTTCAAGAAACTAATTATTCCGATTTTCATTCGAGAACTCCTATCACTGATGTTAACCATAGGATGGCATGAGAAAAAAAACACTGCTTGTTTAACTTATTATTTAAAAAAAACTTATGTTACTCAATTTTAACAGTAATGGGATTATCATTTAAGTAGATTAACAGTGGATGGAATTAGCACTTAAGTAGAATATCAGTTGTTCTTCACTTAAATTTGCCTTTGGCAAACAGTTACGGAAAAAAATGCAAAATCCTACGAGTACTTTTCTTGTAGAGTTATACTGTGGTCACATTCTTGAAGTTCTTTAAATTGGATGAAATAGATAATAATTCCTGGACAAAATGTTTGTGAACATTTATCATCTCAAGTCTTTTTCTGTTATATCAAACATTTTTTGAACAAAATGTCCTGGAAACACTTTAGAATATTTAGTGACCTGCCTGAAAATTCTGTCGTTTGTTTCCCAAGATGCCACCGGTGATTAACCTGTCGTAAGCAGCACCTTTCTGTAAATACGTTCATCCATAACAGAGTGAAATGATTTGGATAAATCTGAAGGGGTCCTTTAACTCAGTCATGTTCATTTTACATAATTTCATGTTCATTTTAAGGTTAAGCTTAATTTATTCCTTAATAACAGTTAGCAGAAAAATAAATAGGTAAATAATATATTTAATTTTTTGTTGTATATATTATGAAATTTGTTTTTATTGAATTTTAGCCTCTTAACTAGAAAATATATTTTCTTTTATATGATGTATACGAGTTAGACTGAGCAGCACTTTTTAATTGCCTCATGAATTGTCACATTTTTTCTGAATTCAGTAACTTAAATAATATATTATGCAGTTACTGCATACATTTTAATATCATGAGGTTTGTTTTTAGTATAAACTTGTGATATATCTAGCTTTTTCTAGGTCAGTGTTCATTTTCAATAATATTTTAGCATTATTTGTGAGATCTTGTTACTAAAAGGTTCAGTATGGGACCAGGTGCAGACACTTACTAAACTTTGCTGTTACATAAACAGTGTATCTCAAGATGGAATAAAGGAAAGCCAACTAAGAAATACATAAATATAAGGGGGAACCTGAGCAGTAACATAGTTGTTTAGCCCACTAGATTATACTTACGTATAATTGAGGGGGTCAGCGCAACAGTGGTCTAACCCCTCCGACATTGAAAATTAAATAGTAATGCTATTTGCATGACTTGGAGGCAAACTTTATTCTTATATGGAGGTTGGACAAATTAAGTCTGCTGTAAGTATTTTCAAGTCGATAATCTGTTCCCTGAAACAGAATTCCTCTTGTGTAAGGGCAACGAAAAATTTTAAAACCAAGATAAATAAATCCAAAGAAACTAGAGACTATTGACAGTCTTCAGAAATATGTACCGTTCATTTATAATTAAATTCATGATAATCTGATTTCTGTAAATGAGTTAGAGTTGAAGAAACAGGGGAGAATGGTTAGTGAGCTTTTTTGTTTATTTCATCGTGAATAATCATTGGAACTTATAAATAAAGTTAATACAACTCTTTTCCTCTTAAAATAATATTTTAATGCATGTAACAATCCAATATTTATTGAAATAATTTTTTTCTCCTCTGTCAAGTTGAAATAAATGTCAGGCCAACAGTGATCTAACCAAGAAAACAGTGTTGCAGCATCTCATAAAAATGTTAATATCTCTGAACACTCTGAACAGACTATGTAACATTGCAGTTAAGTTGACCAAGCATCATAGAACACTCCACTACCAATAAAACTGTATTTTTCAAATTGTATGAAAAACTACAAGTGTGAACTTGAACTTGCTTTTTTCTCTAAACTGTAAAAATGTGGGATAGACCACTGTTGCACTGACCCCCTCAGTTTTACTATAAAACAAAATTAAAAGCAGATAATGCATTAACATGTTTAGACATCAACACATTTATATGCTCCTTGGGGTATTAATATATAGTTATAAATTATAAAGAAGAAGGTTATAGTTTATATCAGGATAGAAGGTCAGTGGTAGAAGAAACATGCCTCTGTTTATGTGACTGTCGGCATCAAGGAACACCTGCTTCAAAATTTTTTTAATAAGACTTTCTTATCAGTATCAGGCATTACTAGAATGATTCAGATGTTAGATAATGATTTTTACAATGTAATGTATGTACTCTTGGTGTGAACTCATCATGTACAATGAAATTTGCGTTCAGTCATAACTAGGGACTGGATTCTTAGGTTTTTACCTATTTTTTTCATTACATCCAAAACAAAAAGCGCTCATACACTTTTTCGAATCATGTCCATAGGATTCACCCACATGAATTCTGTGGCACCTAAAAATACCTAAATAGGGTATAAAAACCTAAATATACCTAAACGGGATATAAAACCTAAAATATCTAATTTAGGCTACTTTTTTTCTTTTTTGTTTGTCAGTTGAGAAATCGATATTTTGCGGAGAGACAATAATTTTTGTCGGGTTGAAATTAATACCACCAGCGTTTCGTTCAACCCATTGTCGTCTAGGATGGACAGTATCAAGAGAGGAAGTGTAAGAGTACCGGCGCATTCCTTTTAAAATACTCGTGCGAACAACCATTGTTGCCGTGTATGAACAAGGATATAGATTTCTGTGTTTTAAAGCGCTTGTGTGCCTTTAGTACTTCCCTGTTATTCATACTGGGTGGTCACACTGTGAGTTTTAAGAAGATGTGTTATTATGCCAAAACAAATTAAATCGAGTTTATTACGGCAGTGGATAGGCGACGACCTGAATTTCTTCTTCTGAGGTTATTTTATGACGTTGCACTCCGCGGGTTTCTAGGTCTGCTCTGTATATGCTGTATATGATAGACGTTGTCATTCAATACAACTCACAGTTGAGAATCTTGAAAGATATTTAGTGATATACTGTAACCAGGAAATGTGAGGCAATCTTATTTTCACTGCTTCTTTTGATTGCTTATGCTTTCTTTCTTCAATTGTGTAATATTGTCCTAAAGCAAGTTTACACAAATTTAAGTCAATTTTGTTAAGTTAAACTTTACAAGTATTATGTATTGAATCCTATGTAGCACATTCAAATTCATTAAACCAATTATTCTACCCGAAAACGAAATTTTGGACAAAAAACCTAAAAAAAACTATTTCACCTAATGGAAAACCTAAAACAGTGGTTTTAAAAACCTAAAAATCCGGTCCCTAGTCATAACTATGGATTTTCAGTGAAAAGTGATATTGTCACAAGTGACCCAGTCTTTAAGTGTGTATTGTCATCAATGAAGACAGATGAGATAATTGTATCTCAATTACTATTCTTAAAAATGTGCTAAGCATCTGGAGATTTCTTAAGAACATATCCTGTATACAGTGAAATGTCAGTATAACAGACCAGTTTAAAATACTTCTCAGTTTTACATAAAAGTTTGTCTATCGTCAAAAAATTCAAAAATGTTTTAGTTAAAGTCTGTCTTGTTATACTTTTATGAGGTGTGTTTTTAAAGTAAGTACCGATAATTTTTTTTAAAATCGCAGAACATTATTTTCCAAATAGCCTACTTTATTATCATTCATTACCTTACACTACTTCTCCACATAGTTACCACCTTTATTCAGGCACTTGTAACAGAAAACCAGTTTTCGTATGCCTTTGTCAAAGAATGATGCCATGTGATGAAAGCCAAGTCTGCACGTCTTGTTTCACATCATCATCATCATCATCGTTGAAATGTTTTCCTCCAAGGAATTTCTTCAGATGAAGAAACATGTTTTCTTCCACAGCTTACACCAAATCATCCATGATCAGACTGTCTGTGATCACAGATGATTTGACTCCTCATGCACATTTTCATGACCTTTGTTAAACTGTCTAACCACTTCCTCACCATTCCATTACTCATTATTGTTTCCCCATAAATCTCACACATTTGGCGATAAATGTTTGCTGACGTAACATTTCTTGCATTTAAAAACAAATCATGATCTGACTTCACAGTCGGCGGGTCATTTGATTGTTTTTAATATTTTGAAACGCTCTAACAAAAGGAAAACACAAAGTGAAAATCACTCACAGCTGCATCTGGCTTCCTAATGATTGGAGGAAGTGATCGTGAATTCTCAAAATTGCAACTGCAATGCTGCAGCAGAAAAATATTTAAACAGTACTTTAAAAACACGCCTTGTATTATAAAAATATACATATAGCAGCAGAAGTATAGTATAATTTTGAGCATAAATCATGGAGTTTTCCATGTATTTATTTACTTTTTACTTTTTACCATGATATTTACTTTAAACAGTTGATAGCAAGAATGATATGTCAACCACACTGATACAAGCAATAAAAAAATGCTGGTAGTACCAGTACATCCTGGTTTTGATCCTGTTCAACCTCAAACAGGTTTATTTCGTAGAATGCATGTTTGTGATTTATTAATGCTTTACGATAGAAATCTAAAAATGGAAGGTGAAGATGGAAATTATTAGACAACCAAAAATAGTAAAGATTGTAGTGTATTATTAAGTGGAAAGAAAATATATTTTCGTATAATTTTGAATAACCCTAGGAAGTTTGCTCTGTTTGCTAAAGCTGAATACAATAAACTCCCGATTATCTGCGGAATGGGTGGTGCAGCAACTGCAGATAAGCAAATTCCATGAATAATCTACAAAACAGCAAAAAAGGACAAAAATTAATACAAAATAGTTTCAAACAATATTTATTTACAGTTAGACCTGTACATACAATTATGACTTAATAAACAAAAGCATTCTGTCCTTACAAGTTTGTTGGTGTGCTTTATCACAAAAAAATGTTGCTCAGCTCTTTTTGTTTTGTGTTAGAATTCCTCTTCAATATTCATGATTGAAGTTCTTTTAATACAGCAGTTTATTGTCTTGAAAAGGAGAGGAAGGAAGACTGCTAGTAATCTCTCACAGATAATCAGGAGTTTGCTGTACAAGCTTCTATGAATAAAAACTTATGGACGAAACTTGCCTCTTTACATTAGGGTTCCCAGAAATATGAGAAAAAAGTACGGTACACTTAGATCCATGTTGGAAAACAACATAACAGTACTTTTCCATGGCATTATGTATGTCCTAGTTTCTTTCAAGTTTAAAAAAGAGATAAATAATAAGCTCACCATTAATTTCTCTACAAGTCGCAGATGCAGATTTGTGTCTCTGCTGAGTAGTGTCAGACTTCCCTCCATGCTTGACATTAAACAATGTACCACAAACTGAACCTTCAACTTTTCTATTTTTATCGTTAAAAAATGGAAACCGAGCTCCTAACGTATCAGTAAATTCATATTTCCTTTTTAGCATTTTCTACTTTAATCACTGGAGTAATAGGATTCAGTAACAAAGACGAAATTAGAGCGTGGGTTCATACATACAATAAAGCCAACCAACAGGACCAAGCATGGTTATACTCATACTAAGTATCCCGAATGGTACAGAGATCGCCTGGAATCTGAAAGCTTCGCGACCATTAAAATTTGAACATGCCGTTGGCAGTGCGCTGGAGTGCTAAGTCCAGAGTGAAAATGTAGTCCATGGCAGCACACGCTTTAGTTAAGCAAGTGGACACTAGAGTGACACTGTCAATGTTTTCAACTCAGCACGTTTCGCTTGCATTCGAATTCCTGCCGCATCTGTCTGCGATGTTGTCCATGCTTTCAGTTTGAGGGCGAGCTCTGTACCGCAAATTGTGATGAAGCCGACCACTGCTAAACAGTGTTGCCGTACCAATTTTTTTCTGGATGGTCCTTGGTGAATAAAAAAATTAAATGCACAATAAAAAAGAATTAAGTATGGGACAAAACCCGAAGACTTCGGGACAGTGGGATGCATTAGCAAAAAATGGGATATAAGTTGATAAAACTATTATTAAAACTTTGGTACAGTGGATAAAATTTACCTTTGAACAGTCACTACGTTTCAGCCTGACCTCTCATTTCACCTGAGGAAGACCTGGAGGTCAGCTGAAACGTAGTGACTGTTCAAAGGTAAATTTTATCCACTGTACCAAAGTTTTAATAATAGTTTTATCAACTTATATCCTTAACCGGTGGAAAGAGTTGGACCTGGGTTTGAGTTACCTAGTATGTTGAAAAAATGGGATGTTCCTGTATTTTACAGGACATCTGGGAACTCTACTTTACATAATGAATTAACATGATTTTCTGATCTATGCTATACTGAAATTCTACTGTATTAGTACCGCATTACACAACATCACATAGTATATAAATTATGTTTGCAGTAATTGCAAGCATTATACCAACTAGTTGACTTACATTAGCAGAAATAAAATGTAATTTCTGAAGATAGCTTGGGAAATTTATGTAAATATTTATTTTATCTTTTAATACCAATGAAGTACAATGTGTTCTGAATATTTTCCCAATATTTAACATGAAGTAATTGAAATACCGCTTGGATGCATATTACTGCTTCCTCTTAATTTTCATAAGAAACATGAATTTTAATGCTTTGTTTAGAGCTTTGAAATAGATTGTGTCGAAAATAGTACTAATTTCAGCCATAAGATAAGATTCTTTATTTCCGCCATTAATCATCCATCTAGATAGAAATAGGCATTGTCCAAATAGTACACAGTTTACATAGCAATAAAAAGTACAATGCAGTAAAAAAACCCTTGTATTGAAGTACATCAATAAAACTCAGTGGCCGAGATTTTTAGTGACAAAAATTCATTTAGTGAATAATGTGTTTTTTTTATTAGCAATTTGGCAATTTGCTTTTGAGGGAAATTCTCTTATACATTGAGGAAGATTATTAAAAACTTTAACTTGCAGATATTTGTAGCTATTGCTTGTTTTACTTAAATCAATATTAAAAATAAATTAGTTTTGCCTGAACATTACGAGAATGTGCACATGCTTTGAACTAAAGATATAAGCAATCTTTAAATAGATGGAAGAATTCTCTTTTATTTTTAGAAGTACCGGTAGTATTTAAAACTCATATTAGTAATAATATGAGGGTCTTCCAGAAAGTAAAGAATATTGGGATACAGATCAACCAGAATAGAAGATATGTGAACAAACTTTTATTTGTAATATTATAATCTAATTTTCTACATAATCATTTAAATTGAAACATTTGTCATAATGATGAACAAGGTTTTCAAATATCAGTGTTAAACTTGCTCGTCGCCATTTCCTGAAGTCATGAAACAAGTTTTGTTTTCAGTTAACTTTTCACCGTTATTGGTGGGAAACCTTTGATCATCTGCTGTAGGGCCCTGATTTGGACCCAGCTGATTTTCACCCTTTCCCTAAACTTAAAGACTTTTTGGGGAAACCCATTTTGAATACTATGATGAAACGAAAGAAGCAGTCACTTTGTGATTTCAGGACATTGTGGCAAGTGAGTATAACACTGGTATTGAAAACCTTGTATTGTGACAAATGTTTAGACTTACATGGCGTGTAGAGAAATAGGTTAGATACTATTATAATTGTAAATAAAATCAGGTAAACTGATGTAACAAAGTGCCAAAATGCTTTTGTTTAATCAGTGATAATTGCAATTACGATATACAGAAACAAGTTATTTCTTAATCAATTTCCGAGTTAAGCTCCAGATCGATTCATAAAGCAGGGCTTACAGAAGAACAAAGGTCTAGTTTGATAAGCTTATGTGAAGGAATAATATGGGTAATGTTATTTGCCATAGCTAACTGTATTGCAACTTCCAAAGCCATTATGTTGCCATGAGAATTCTTTCTAATATATTACCATATAATAGGCACTAAATTGGGTATTACTCCGGTACTGGTCAACCGATTTGGCCCAATATCAATAGGCTTCTTTCCATGGACGTTATAAATGTGTATACCAAGTTTCGTGAAAATCCGATAAAGCGTATTTGAGTTATCACGCTTACAGTAGACCACACAGACTTTTCCCGTCCCCCACATAATCTCATCAAGTTCCATTCTGGCACTTAATAAATGTTGTTCGCATATCTTCTGTTTTGTCTGATCTGATACCCTAACATTCTCTAAAGTCTACAAAGTAACGAACGCTGTGAAAATGTATCCATATATAAACTGCATTCTGTATTTTGCAGAGTACTGTGCTACTGTTGGTTGCTACAGGCAAGAAAATTTAATTAACTTTTACATGCTTTGATGTATACATTTATGTTAATTTAATGTAAATATAATAATGTTGATCATTTGATGTATATGGAATTCTACACCAGCCATCAGCCTATCAGCCATTGAATTTCATAAAAATTCCAAAGAAGGGAATGTATCAGTATAGGTTGGAGAGCAAGGGATAGCAGTCTTCCCATTTACTGTACTTATATGAGATGAAGTGTACCATGTTGGCGTTCTTAGCGGTATTTCAATACTAAGCGTGTATATATTTTAACTTTTTTATTTCTTCAAAAATTATATGAAAAATAGGAAATTTTATGATTAAAATTCTACTGCACATGTTGGTGCTAAATTTTGGTATTTTATTTTTATGGTATTTGTTATGTTTTATGAAATTGAAATTTATTTTTTTGATTATGTGGACCTTTTCTTTTATAAATCATAAGTATAATCTTAAGGACAGGTACTATACTAATATAGAGGTGAAAATGACAAATCTGAAAGATGTAATTTTTCATATCACAAGTGAGAAATAGTTTTAATTGGTATGTTTTAAATGTAACTAAAAAGTGAATTACTTACAGTGTACTATTGTACTGTAAGTTTAAATTAAATTGTCTTGTTTTTTTATAAAATTAATTGTTTGATTTATAGAAGAGCATGTTTCCTGTTCTTATGAATATGTGTAACACATTAAGTACAGTGCGTTTCACGTAAGAGTTGGCCAGTTGTGCCGGTTTCTGCATCACGGCGACCACAGCTCTAACCCCCGAGCAATCGGGTGAAATATCTACGGAAATAAAGCTGCTAACTATGTATGACTCAGGTTCTCACAATTACAGTTAAAATTACAATGAAAATAACCACGTACCTCCTCTTGCAACCACACAACACTGGCACCTTTTTAGGAAATTTTCTTTCACGCGCATAAATTCAGCTTCCGAGATAGAGTTAATTTCTCTTGTGATATTGTCTTTAATTCCTTTTAATGTATGGGGATTTGAACTTGACACTATTTTTCAAATTCCTCCATAAATAATAGTCACATACTGTTAGAAGAACTTAAAGACAATATCACAAAGGAAATTAACTCTATCTTGGAAGCTGAACTTATGTGGGTGAAAGAAAATTTCCTAAGAAAACGCCAGTGTGTGTGGATTCAAGAGGAAGACATTTCCAACATCTCTTGTGATGAGGTACGTGGTTATTTTCATTATAATTTTAACTGTAATTGTGAGAACCTGAATCATTACACCGGTAGCAGCTTTATTTGCATAGATATTTTACCCGATCGCTCTGGGAGTGTGGCCTCCGTGACACAGAAACCTGCACGATCGGCCAACTCTTATGTGAAACGCACTGTTTAAGGTACATTTACAGCTGGCTAAAAAAAGAATGAGTATCCTAAAAGTTTAAGTTCCAGATTCAGAATATTGTGTGCATGCTCATCACCTATATACACAAGATAACATGTAACTAAACCATTGAAAATGCCTGTATTTTAAGAGCGCTATTTTTTACTGCACCGAATGGAGAGTTGAATCTGAAGGTTATCTGAAGATTTAAGTAAGAATACAGTTGAGGAGTGTAAATTCCATTGGAGCCAGCATGAATCCTATAGCCATCTACGAGGTCTGTTAGATAAGTATCCGACCTTATTTTTTTTCTCGAAACCCTGAAGGATTTGAATCAAGCCCGCTTGCAAGAGCCAACCTTGATCCTTCGTGCGCATGTGTGAATTTTTTCCCGCCTGTAGATAGCGTCTGTTGCTGGCAAGCAGCATTTGAGTGGGGTAGTGTCTAGTGCTCTCGTCGTTTTTTCATTGTGACTCCTGGAATTTGGTTTCCGGGTCGCACCCGTACACCAGGACTCGTCACCACGCATTAAGGTGTTCATAAAGTCGGGGTCACTGTTTGTGGAGTCTAGCATGTCATGTGAGACTTCAACACAAAGTTTTTTTTGCTCCGCCATCAGCAGCATCGGAATTGAATTTCGCCGCCACTCTCTTCATGGCCAAATCTTCGGTCATAGTTGACTGTACCGAAAAAGTGCTGAAGCCCACCTCTTCCGCAATTTCTCGGATACTCACACGACGGTCCCGCATTACTACAGCATTCACTTTGGCAATAATCTGGTCATTTCGGCATGTTGATGGCGGACCGGAGCGTGGCTCGCTCTCCACCGATGTGCGTCCGTCTTTAAACCGGTAGTACCACCCCTTAATCTGTGTGATGCCCATAGCATCGTCACCGAAAGCCGTCTGAATTTTACGAATGGTTTCCACCTGGCTATCGCCCAATTTCAGGCAAAATTTAATGCAATAGCGCTGCTCCAGACGTTCCGTCATTTTCCTAACAATGAGAAAACGACGTGAGCACTAAACACTACATCACTCAAATGCTGATTACCAGCAACAGACGCTATCTAGAGGCGGGAAAAAATTCATGTATGCGCACGAAGGATCAAGGTTGGCTCATGCAAGCGGGCTTGATTCAAATCCTTCAGGGTTTCGAGAAAAAAAATAAGGTCGGATACTTATCTAACAGACCTCGTATTATCCTGGTCTTTAAGTTGTAAGCTATCAGCAACCAAAGTGGCTATGATCGTTAAATGGTTGCTCCATGAAACGAGTAAGCAATACAAGCTGTACGTTCAAATCTCAAATAATCGTTGATCCATAATGTGGTCCATACATTTCCCAAAGTTTGATGACATCTTTTGCAGTGAGGAATTTTTTAATGTATTTATTTTTATTTTATTTATTTATTTTTTATCCTGCTTATGAAAATGCATTGTTCATATCCATCTCATTGCTGACAGAGAAGTACTGCGCCAACAGCTCATTGCCTTAGTTCACTTCAAGGACAGCGACAGTGATTTGAGTTCCTCCATCCTCTGCCAGGAGGTGGGCAAAACATTATCTAGAGTTCAGGAAACGTCTAATGTTTAGTGAACCTAGCAATGACTAGGTTCATTTACACATCTTGTAAACCGCGCCATAGAATTTAACTTTCTACTGAACAGGAGTCTGCTCATTCTTTTTTCAGCTGGATGTATACAGGTACAGTGCGAACCAAAGTTGAAGCTACAGGATTTTTACCATGCATAGTGTACGGCTGTTACTGGGGATAGGGCGATTGATCGCTGTGACAAATTTGTTTTGCTCTTGCCACTACTTCCTTCGCTCACTGAAGATTCAAATAAGATAATACCAAATTGAATTTCAGTATTTAACTCACCTTTCTTAAGGTTGATGTTTAAAATGCGATGCTGCTAAAAATTCTGGAATGCTGTTTGAAGCTCTAAGGTATTTTGCAAGCTTTTCATGTCATTTCATTATTGAATTCTTTTTGCAGAAAATTACAGTTGAACTTTTAAGATTCCCATTAATAAAAGTCACAGTCATTCGAACCTGTAGATGTCCAAACTATGCAACTAATAATTATTCTCTCGTCATCAAACACTGTACAAAGAGTGCCCATTAAGTGGTTTGCCGAGCGAGCCCTGGGCTGCTGTTAAGTCTTCTGAAAGTATGCATACTTTCTTCATTTAGCATACCAAAAAAATGGGATCAGTATTTCACTCACATAATGTTGCTTATTAATTACACCATAGGGAAATTTTGGTCCTATGATTTGATGAACGTTATCTGCATACCACATTTTTTCATGGTGTAAAGGAACAATTTCATTTTCGTAATCGATAAGGCATGGTTTTCATTAAGTTGTGGCTTACAAATTTCAAGAATTTGGTCTCTGTTAAAATACTGTAGGTAAATATAGATAGATAGATAGATATGGTTGCTAATGAATTGATCTCAGTCTATTGCTGTGGTTCATATACTAAACTCTGACCGTTCTAAGAAGGAAACCTGATGTAAACAAAAACCAGTACATCTGTCTCACTCTAGCACATTACTCAAACGACTTAAGAGTGAGATAGACATATTGGTTTTTGCTTACTTCAGGTTTCTTTCTTAGCTCATCTTGGGTATAGTCTAAAACAGCGTTTCTCAACCAGTGGTCCGGTGCAGATGGTCCTCAGACATAATTAAAAAATATCATAAAGCAAGTGGAAAGTAAAGAATTAAAAATGTTTCACATATTTCGTTATAATGACCTATACTTAATACTCCAAATATTAAGAATATAGGCCTTCTTTTAAAAATGGGATGTAAAATTAGGGGTCCGTAAAATTTGTTAGACATTTGGAGGTCCTCTGGTTCAAAAAGGTTGAGAAACGCTGGTTTAAAACATTGTTGGCTTATGCACCAATTCAAACACTCTAATTTTACCAGGGGTGATAATCTTTCTATATCCGAAATACGGGAAACATCAGTGCTTCTCTCACATCTCTTCTTGAATTGTCTTGTTCTTAGCTTATTTAATATACATAATCTGCTTTTGAATAACATTAATGATAACAATGGCCTTTAGTTTGGGGTATTCCTGATTGCTCTTCAACCTTTAGTTAGAATTTTCTTCTTCATGTCGTTAATAATTCTCCTAATGTCAGCAAGGCTATCCACCTTCTCAACCATTTTAGTTCAGGAGTATGATGAACACTAAAATATATTTCCTATACAGGTCTGTATTTTTCATTAGGCTCTATCTAGAGCATGTCTTCTGGAGGGACAGGATGCTTGACTGTAATGGGAAAAATATATTGTTCTGACAGAAGTCACTAAGTCCAAAATCTTGGTTTTGAGATTCAATCTCCCTCCATAAATTTCAATGATGCACTCTGCGTCTTATCCCCCCCTCCCATGGGCACCCCTGTTATAAGGTCTGTTCCTAGAGCTAAGTCATGTACCACGACGCCTGCACACATTGTAATACACTGCAAACTGACCAGTGGCAGACTCCGAATTTTCTTTTTGGGAGAGATTTGAGGAGATAGATAGAAAGGTAAGAAAAAAAAAAAAGTTCACTTATATTTACCAGTATAACAAGTTTTATAAAACCTACTGTAATCTTAGCCGTTATTTTGTATGAATGTCAAACATGGACAGTTATATTGCAGGAGAAACACAAATTGGAAGTATTTGAGACAAGTTTTGAGGAAAATATTTGGAACAAAAAGAATGGGATGTCAGGGGAATGGAGAAATGAAACTTCAATTTCCAGGCTGTGTGGCCATGGTCTGTCCATTGCTACTGGTAATGTTTTGTCACGAACGAGCTGGTTACAGCTGACTACTCATCTGTAACCAGCTCTGAAGATGCCAGACGTAATTCCTGGTGAAACGTTAGCAGTAGCAACTAACAGACCGTGGCCATATAGCCAGGAAATGGAAATCTTATTGAACACCGGCCATGGAAGCCTTAGTAGGAATGGAGAAAGCTCTATAACGATAAATATTACAATCTGTATTACTTTCCTAATATCCTATGATTAATTAAATGCAGGTGGTTAATATGGGCTGGGTATGTTGCTCGAATGGGTGTGGAGAGGGGCATTTCACTCAAATTATTTTAATGCGGAGACCAGAAGGATATTTACCATTAGGGCAACAGAGACAAAGATGGGATGATAATATTAGGATGAATCTAACTGCAGAAATTCAAACTGGACACAGTTAACTAAGGACTAATATTTTCTGTATTTTAGAGTCCACTATGCTCTCTTTTCAGTTGATGAAAAATAAGCAAATTAACCTTTTCTGAGCTGAATTCCCACACTGATAATAAGGCAGGCCTCAAGTGAAATCATCAGTGGGTTCTTAAGTTTAAAATTGATGAGGAAAATTTAATTGGAGTAGTTATAAACGAAACCATAACATTTCGATAAAAATCCTCACATTTTCCATTAACTCTTAATCTTGTAGGCCTATCTCTGCTTTTATATAATTTTGGAGGCGACGTATTTATACGTAGGTAGCACTGAAAAGGTTAAATATTTTCGAACACATATAAAGGTGCGTAAAATTTTCCGCAACGATTCGCATTTATAGCCTTTTTTATATATATTCTATTTATTTTTTATTTATTTATTTAATTTGGGGGAGGGGGATATATTCCCTCGATCCCCCTCTTTGCGGCCAACACTGAAACTGGCAACTGCGCAGGCGCGCAGCAGAGTATTGTCGATGGGTTGGCAGTACAGTATTATCGATAGGGATATCGATCGATTAGTTTGTTCATAAAGCTTGAATGAAGACGCGGTATTTACCAACGTGCTGTAAGTTTTAACATAATCATATTGTGGAACTGTAATAATAATAATTATTAGTATCATTTTCTTCTGAATATTATAATAAAACACTTGTGGTTCTGAATAGTAGACTCAAGTAAAAATGAAAGAACTGTATTATATTGTACATAGAAATTATGCAGGTCTGGGGTAATGGGAATATCGACCGCCATATTTGAAATATCTAAAATTTTACAGCTTTCCACATCATTTAATTCTGATGGCGTAAAAGAAATCGCATATTCGTAAAGGCATGCTTGCAGGGTTCAATACCAATGTCCCAAAATGTCCGTGCAGCGTTAAGGTACCAGGACGATTAAGTATTGAGAAGACTGTGTATTTTTAACCTTCAATAAACATTTCCCGTGTCGCCCGTAGTGTATGTAATAAGTATCTGCACTTTGGGTGATTCCACTCCGGGTTCGATTCCCGGCCGGGTTGGTGGTGATTTTTCAGTAGTGAAAAATCCATTTCCCGGGTTCAGGACTGGGTGTTTGTGTTGTCCCTAGGTTTCAGTTTTAGGTAAGGGACTGGCGTACACCGGAAACAAATCCGCCGTGCATATCCCACTATTCCCATCATTTGCTTTACTGCTGTAGGCCTGTTTGACTGGGTTTGTGAAGTATTTTTACAATATGCCCACAAGTTCCATTCCCTAATAATTCTCCTTGGTGTTCCAAGTCCTCAATCCCTAGATATATGCATATATATTCATGAACCACAGATTAATGTCTCTGTTGGACATTACATGATAATATTATAGGAGGTTCCATCTGGCGCTGTGAAGTGAACTCTGGCTTTGCTCAGTTGGTAGAGCATTGGCACGGATATCCAAAGGTCCTGGGTTCAAACCCCTGTGCCGGAGGAATTTTTCTCCTTTGATATTATTCTTAATCTCTGTTTTGCATTTTTTTCTATTAAAACTTACAATTCCATTCATCTTCAGGATCACTTCCTGAAGTTTAATTTGTACCCTGATTCTTTTGGTACATCTGCTAAATCTAATTGTTTCCTTGGCCTCTGAGGTGTAACTTCGCCTTTAGTAATACTTTTTAACTGTTTGGGTCTTCGACAAGATCCTTGTGCAGGGCTTCCCATTACCTGACTTAAATCTCTTGGCATTTTATCCCTATCTCTGCTTTCAATTTCTGGTCGTTCGTTTCCCGGTAGGAACACCACCAATATGTATCTGATTTATCCTATCTATGTTTTTCACGGTTGCATTGCCAAAAAAAGATTACTGATTAATTCAGAGTATATCCCTGTCCTATAGAAAGAACCAGTTTCAGTTAAATGCACGGTGTAGGGGGTGGGGGTGGTTGCCGAGGCAAACCGATCCAGCCAGTTCTAAGTCGATGAGTCACAGTCCATGGTAGGAAGCCTACAAAATAGTTAAACTATGTGTGTAGTTTAATGCACGTGTATAAAATAGTTTTAAAAAAAAATGTGTTCTAAGACGCTAATTATGTTATGTACTGAATTATTTGGCAGTGATTATTTCAGACAAACGGAAGTACGTATCATATGTGTGCATGGAAGTACGGTGAAATTTTGTTAGGGAGGGGTTCAATGTAAAGTCGTCTCAGCTCCATATCCTTGCGCACATTGTGAATTATTACTTTTTTAATTACTAAACAGTTGTATTATGATATTTAATACACTGTAATAATTTAATATACAGCTCAGTCTTTGAAACTGTTTTTCTTGAGGTTTCTATCCATTTCTCGTTTAAGCTAGTCTATAAATAAAAACTTTCTTTTAAAAAAATTATCATAATACTGTATGGTTCATAGGGCACGTTTTTAAAGTCATCTGTAAATCCACCGGTGGAAAAGTCCAATTAATGCCGATTACTTCATGATAATTTTGTGATGAGCTCGTGATTACTGTTGACTTTACAAACCAGGCTGATGGATTTCGGCGGGAGTATTCGAGTTGTCGTTTGACGGATTCCAAAGGGATTTTTGTTTACTAGTAATATAGCCTATCACTGTTATTAAGCTGAAAAACTGTCAACACCACGAGGTTTTGAAATTTGAATCTTAAATAAATTACAATAAATCTTAAATAATGCTTTGATATGTACGAAATTGTAAAATATGTAACAACCGAATCAGAGTTTTAATTTCGTTCCATGATTTATAATCTTCAAAATATTGCAGATATTTCGGAAGGGGTTTCAACCCCCTGAACCCCCCCTTACCGTACGCCCATATATGTGGGTCATTCTCCAAAAAAGGGCAGATTTCAATGTTAGAATTTCGTTAAAAATTATTTTTTATTTTGGACCATGTAATTTTTTAATGTAATATTTCCTTCTGCAGAGTACTACTCAGGTATTAGTCCTACTTACCGAGTGGTATTTTGCATTAAATTGACAAGGTTAGAAAATGGCGCATTCATGGAGGTGAGAAAATAGTAAGAAATAGTAATTATATAGAAGTTATGTGAGAATTAGATTAAATTGACTGTATTAAATGTTATCATGAAAAAGAACAATATTTATTACCATACAAATGAATCAACACAAAGGTAAAAGACGCAGCGGTTGGGTGGTAGACCTAGTCCCTTCAGGGATGTAGCGCCACGGAGTTTTTTTATTTTTAGAAGTGAAGTTCGCGGTTTCGAATCCAGCCCAGGTTGATGGCATCTATGTGTGCGTAAACGCGACAGGCCCATGGACTTAACTGTCTTGTGCCTGGTTTCTATAAACTCGCGAAGTACCTATGGGTAGGCTTGCCAGACGTCCCGGTTTGACCGGGACAGTCCCGGTTTTCAGACAAAATCCCGGTGTCCCGGCCGGTTTACTTCACGTCCCGGTTAAAATTAAATTTTATTTTCTAGATAACCAAGAAAGTTAAAAATAATTAACTGTGAAGGATTGTTTAAGATAGTTACTTTGTCATTTATTTCTGTACTGTATGAAAAGTGAAAAGTGAAAAGACTTTCTAAAAAAGTCCCAGCCATGAAAAGTACATGTAAATATTGTACAAATTTTTATTCCTCATTCAAAGTGTTTCTTCTTACTTAAGTGACGTTTAAATATTAACATGTTAGAAATAAAATGTTTAAATTTACATACTTATGCTATTTATTATTACCCCTGGTTTAGGTTCCTAATCAGTAACCATTTATTCATAGCATTTAGAATAAACTACCCTCTAAAACACTCTAAAAACCTGCCAAGGGTGTGTACCCTTGAATACCGCGACGCTGGGGGGGGGGGGGGGCATTCCGGTGTCCCGGTTGAACATTTCCGAAATCTGGCAAGCCTACCTATGGGTAAATTGTCCAATGGACAGAATTTACACAAGTATAACTTTCACAAACTCAAATAATTTAAAGACAATCACATACACTTATGGCGATTTCTAGATAAATGTCCTCTAGGTGAATATGAACATGACAGAAAAATGTTTTTCTACGAACTCGGATTAGGCCTAGATCTTTCCAAATCGAAACATAAGGTTAGATAAAATTTAATCTCTCGTAGTATCAATATGGCGGACGTACACAGCTGATTGCAATTCCTGTAAAATACAGTTTTAGAAGTGCTGAGATGATTTGTAGTATTGAGTTGGCTTCTTGATGATAGGTTAGGCTCGATGATGATGAGTGTCTGCCCGAAGGCAGGTAGAGTAGGATTACTTCCACAAAGTCTCTGGGTTTTTACGTATATACCTTAGGAGCGAGTCTCACCGTTCCTAGAATTCCTGCCTAGGAGAGGTAGCTGCGCCCTGATTGGCTCAGCTCTTCTATCCCACTCTACGTGTTGTCTGTCTCTGTCTCGCTGCGGCATTATCCCTCCACTCAACTAATATAGTATTTTCTACGACTGGCAACGTGCTGCATGATCTTTACTCTGTGCTCAATAGTAGCTAAGTGATCTTACGCGCATGAGAGTCTGCGCAAGCTGGTAACGAGAAGCTCGCTGGCTGGGTTAGTCTTCAAGGCCAGAGACTTTGTGGAATTAATCGTACTCTACTGTATTGGACTCAGCTGAGCTCCTCTGGAATGTGGGGAAAGATATAGGGGTGTGTTGATGGATGGGGGAAGGCTAGCGGTATTACTGGGGTTGATGGACTCTTCGCTATCTTCGCTCCAAACACATTTATCTCATTTCGAGTGAATTAACTACACCACTATAATGCAGGTGAGTCAATGTTCTTATAATGCATGTTAGGTCGTTCCCTTAACTGTTCTCCTTCCGTTAGTAACTCTTCAGGCAAACCCAACCCTTTTATCTTTCCCCACATTCCAGAGGAGCTTAGCTGAGTCCAATACAATACAGACCCCGGGACGAAGCCGTGGGTTGATGATAATGACTCATCCGAGGTGATTCAGGCAAGGGTGATAACGCGGAGATTTGCCATTGCCTCTCGCAGGATGGGAATGAAAGGACAGAACACCAGGAAGGAAATTTTCCACCGCTGAAAAATTCCCGACCCGGCCGGGAATCGAACCTATGGCCGCCAGAGTGGAAGGTAGTCACAATACCAACTCACCCTCGGTGACGGTCAGGATAGGCTTATCATAATTTATATACACATTTCTTATTTAAATTTTTATGTACCGTACATTGTCGGTAATATCTGTACTTGCCGGTATTTTTCAGCAAGCTAGACATTGCAAGCTAGACTCGTATTTGTAATTTTTCCTCTCTCTCACGCATCAGATATTGGCAACAATATATATATCTATTAACATATTGCAGTAAAATTTTGGATGCAAGTATATTTGATGTTAAAGAACAACACTATCTACAGTGAGTCCCACCCAAGAGTTGGCCAATGATGCGGGTTTCTGAGTCGCGGCGGGCACTGCTCCAACTCCCGAGCGATCGGGTGAAATATCTATGCAAATAAAGCCGCGAATGGTGTAGTGATTCAGATTCTCATATTTACAATTAAAATTACAATGAAAATAACCACGTACCTCTTCGCAAGAGATGTTGGAAATGTTCTCCTCTTGCATTCACACAATACTGGCACCTTTTTAGGAAATTTTCTTTCACGCGCATAAGTTCAGCTTCCGAGACAGAGTTAACTTCTCTTGTGATATTGTCTTTAAAATTCTTCTAATGTATGGGAAATTGACTTACACACTTCATTTTTCAAGTTTCCCCATAAATAATATTCACATACTGTTAGAAGAACTGAAAGACAATATCACAAGAGAAATTAACTCTGTTTCGGAAGCTGAACTTATGCGCGTGAAAGAAAATTTCCTAAAAAGGTGCCAGTATTGTGTGAATGCAAGAGGAGAACATTTCCAACATCTCTTGCGAAGAGGTACGTGGTTATTTTTATTGTAATTTTATCTGTAAATGTGAGAATCTGAATCACTACACCAATCGCGGCTTTATTTGCGTAGATATTTCACCCGATCGCTCGAGAGTTGGAGTAGTGCCCGCCGCGACGCAGAAACCCGCATCATTGGCCAATTCTAGCGTGGGACTCACTGTAGAACCATTGATGTAACTTTAATAGTTTTTTAAATATTTCTAATGTAAAAATTTGTAAAAAAATTAACAAGTGATGAATTATTTTAAAAAAAAATATTTATACTGCAGATAATCCAAAGATTGTAGATTATGTTGTGCTTATGATATATACTAATAAATAGAAACAAATAATCACTCAGAAATATTGGTATTTATGAAAATTATCAGGGAAACGGCACTTCAGTGCACAAAATTTGACTGCCATTTTGTAATGATATTCACCCATAACTGTAATGGTTAAATTAATTCTGAAAATAGTTTGCAATTGTGGAAGTAGTCAATATAGAGCATGCCAGATTAGCATACAAGGCCACAGAACAATTCATTGCTGAGAATAAAATAATGAACTTCGTCTATTTTTCGGCATCGAAAGCTATATGTCCCCCTTCAGAAAAAGGGATGTTCTGCGAAAAGCTGGATATCAGGTCATCATACTTCGGTGCTACACCCTATTCTAGTAAAATGACATAACAAACACCATAGTTTGACTGGTGACTATTTTTGAAAATAGTGAAAACGTGTAGAATCTTAATTTAAGTAAATCTCCTATTGAAGTTCATTCGCTTGACTGAACGGAAGTCACACTACAGCACGTACATCCAGGACCGACGAGAGGGAGGGGCAGCAGGGGCTGCAGCCCCTGGGCCCGGCCGACCAAGTTTTATTTTTTTACTTTCTAAATTTACTCTAAAATAAAATATGTTATAAGTCAATGAACAGCTGAAGTTATGATTTATGCGTTTACTTTTTCTGCATTGTCCTGTCGTATAACGGTGGCAGGGAATTTATCAGTTAATCTGAAACGGATTATTCTTGAAGAAAAATTACTATTTTTGAAAAGTAGAAGCAGATATCCTTTTGGACTCAACAGTCGACCTCACTAACGTTCGGCATTTAAATCATAATTTTCAAAAGATTAAACTGGTATATACAGATAAAATTGTTCCTAATTAGGACATTTTAATGTATTTTTCCGTTTCGTGCCCGGCATCAGTTAACCGATTTGGTCCAATATCAATAGGCTTCGTCCCATGGGCGGGCGTTATAAATGGCATACGAGGATTTATGAAAATCCGATAAAGCGTATTTGAGTTATCGCGCTTACAGACACACGGAGAGACAGACAGTCCTGTCTACCAGACAACGTCATAAAGTACCGGTACCATTCTGGCACTTAATAATTATTATCATTACATAATACTTTTGTTGCATACATTATAAAGGACGAGTTGGGTAGTGAATTTAACATTTGACGGGGGCCCGAGAAAATTTGCCCCTGGGGCCCTTGCTTTCTTTCCACGGCCCTGCGTACATCCTGCATTGTAACGGGCGTTTTGCGGAATCGGTGAGAAGTAATAGCAGGGAGGATTCGCGGTATTTGCATTTCCGTTTTCTAACTTATTCGCTCCTTTGTGCGTGGGTGTATAACTTTATCTGTTTCTATTGCGTTTTCTCGAAATAAGGACAGAGAGAGGAGACAGAAAGCTGTTAAGATTTCGTAGAAGGCAACACATCGGTAACCATAGCGACACCCATTTCCTTGATTGTACGTAATAATGATTTAGCAGGGGTATTAATGAAGTTAATGAGATTTGTGAGCGCTCCCCTGCTCGACAGAATAATGAGATTTCGTTGACAGCTTCCTTTACTTAATTCGTTTTGTAACGGAAAGCGCAGATTTTTCCCTCTCTCGGATGTCCGTCGTTCGCATTCAACTGGTGTCGTCGCGACTCGCGGCCAACAGGTTGGATACTCGCTTCTGCTAAAACTAGATACTTGTCTCTAAAAAAAGTGCTCAGAAATGTTTTAATACAGCAACGTACCAACGAGGAATATATATATATATATATATATATATATATATATATATACACACACACACCAACTTAAAAGACCCGGCGTCGCCCGGGTTTTGTATTTTGTAATTCGAAATTAACTTAAGAAGGACTTTCGATTTTCAAATTCTAGGTCATTATATTACTTACTGAATGGCAATAGACAATTCCTAAGCAATCTAAAGGAATATTATCTATTTTATGGAACCCAAAGGTCCATTGCCGCGCTTACGTGAGTCCGCCATTCAACCCTATTCTGTGCTAACTCCATCCAATCATCCCTCACAAATCCTACTTTCCTTAAATCCGTTCTAAGATTGTCCTCCCACCTACGCCTAGGTCTTCGACGTGGTCTTTTCCCTTCTGGTCTCCCAGTCAATACTTTTGATATGTCTTTCCTCCCCCGTAATCCTGTGAAGCGTACAGGTCCTGAAGCTCGTCGTTATGCAATTTTCTCCAGTCCCCATTTTCATCCTCTTGGGCCCAAATATTTTTCTAAGCACCCTGTTTTCAAACACTCTCAGACTATGTTCTTCCTGACCAGTTAGCGGCCATGTCTAGGTCCTTATATACGTATTAGAAATTTGAAATCACACCGAGACTATTCGCTCAGAAAACGCTTGATATAGCTTTTTATGGCTCATAGAGGATGTAGAATTTTGCGTCCCATAGCTTCTACACACCAAGCCTGGTAGGGGTTCAAATAAGAAGAAACATAAATTCCGGATTATAAAATTGTATTGTCTTTATGAAATATTTTATTTGTCACTCTCATGTTACCTTACAACCGTTTCGGGATGAAATTAAAAAGTAATTCAATATCACTTTCATACTTCCCTTTCCAAAAACCTGCGATATAATAATGTACATATTATTCACTATTTTTTCATGAGTTCATTTAGTCCATCATTCTTTAGTTCGTTGAAATGTTCATTAATTTTAATTTGGTTATGCTTTTATTCGACGTACTTCCTTTCGTGCATTTACTCTTTAATTTTATTAATCGTTATTTATTTTACAGCTCTTTGTTCATCTTTCGTTCATTCTTCATTTTATTTTTCAAGGATTATTAATTTTCGTTCACTCATTCTTTTCTTCTTCTTCTTCTTCTTCTTCTTCTTCTTCTTCTTCTTCTTCTTCTTCTTCTTCTTCTTCTACTTCACGGTTTGGGCTTCAACCCGTTCCGGCTCCAAATTACTGGTACCATCGTTTCTTTGGTCTTCCAGGTTTTCTTTTTCCTTGTGGTTTATAATTCTTTGGGTATCCTATTATTTGTCATTCTATCTACGTGTAACTTCCAATTTTCTTTATGTGTCTTAATTATTTCATTTAATTCTTCTACTTTTAATTCTTCTCGAATAGTTGTATTGGTCTTTCTGTCTAGTTTTGTATATCCTGCTATAGATCTCAGGAATCTCATTTCTGCTGTTTGTATTTTTTGCAAATGTTGGTTTGTATTGGTCCATGTTTCGGATCCATATGTGACTATGGGTATTGCCATTGATTTATACAATTTAACTATCGATTCTGGTCTTGCCTTATTTTTTAGTGTCCGTCTTAGTGTTCTAGTAATGTAACTAAATTTATTTATTTTCCCATGTATATCTAATTTATTAATGTAGGATATTTTACACCCAAGAAAATTGAATGTTGACTCTTAATCATTCTTTTCATTTGTTAATCCATTCTCTGCTTCGTTATTGACATTATTTAATCATCCTTTTTTCTTCCTTTCTTTCTTTCTCTTTCGTTTTCTTTAAGAGGAAATGGTAGTTAACAGTGTCAAAAAAATCAAAAGTTTTTTCTTAGGCTCATGCAATAGAGCATATTTTCTGAACATTTTGATATATAGGTCTTATATGTTGCGTTATTATTAAGCCAAGTAGAGCGACCTGGATGGAAAAAATACCCTAAGGTTAGAACATGCATGCCATTTTCTTTTCGCTCTCCTGTAAAATTACATTTTTTGTACTTCAGGTACCATTTTCTGAAAATCTATTCATGCTAAAATAATGAAACTTTCAGGAATTCATTATAGATGGTTGAAAAATCTCCCTTAGCAGAATTATAGAAAAAGTCTTGACTAAACAGAATTTTCAACCATATTTATTTTTTTAAAAAGTTTTTTTTTTTTAGTCGTGAAGTTTTGATGCAGTTTTGATGCAGTAATATTGTACACATTAGACTGATTGTGCTAGGGTAAATAGTAGAACCTATTGTTAGTAAGATCCCAAAGTTTCAAAAAAATCTAAGCTACAGAATTTGATTAAAGTGTAGGCCTACCTATGTCAAGGGAAGTAACTGTAAAACTAAATTATCACCTATGTGTTAAAAGATTCTTTCCTACCAAAAAGTGAGTTCTAGAACAACCATTCTCTGCTTATTTTAAACTACAGAGTGCACTTGCAAAGCATAACAAAAATTAAACTAAATCTGACTGTAAACACCTGAGTTATGGCTTTTTGAACATACGCTATATTTTCTATCGTTTTGCTAGCGGTAACTACCATCTCCCCTTAATTTAATTGAACTTAATTTTGATTTAATTTGTTCTTTAATCCTTATGAATTATTATAATACCAGACTACTTTCTTTTTACAGATGGTGTCTCTTGTACGAAGAAAGTGTTGCAGCTTCTACAGAGACGAACAAACGGAGGCCTGGAGTTTCGGTGAGTATATATTGTATTTGTTGGACACGACTGTATAAGGCAGGCTAATCCTATAATGTTAGATGGAACTTGTGCCAACTTGTTCCTAATGCGTATGATCAGACAGGCAGTGCTTTGGAAACATCAATGCCATTACACTCGAGAGATCCGTCTTTTGTCCGTAATTATATTACCTAGTCATCTCCCCGTCTGTAATGAAGAAACAGAAAATTCGCTTGCGGTGCAAATCCGAATTCGAAATAGCTTGTAAATTATCTTAGGTAATGCGACGAATGTTTTTGAAAACGTCGATAAATTTAAGAGTTGCATTTATGACTATTTAACAAATAAAATTTAATAAAGAAGTACAGTAATAAGTAGAGTTCGGATGTATGTTTATTATCTGCATGCTCCATTACACTATGTCATACATGGGCATTTACTGGTTCGCGAACCACTTGAGGTTCTTGAACTTCCCGCATAACACACAAGATGGCATTGCGGACATTCGGTGTACGTGGTAGATTATTCTCATGCATGAGTCATGCTCTCTTTGCAAGCAGTGACGGGTCGCGACACAGTTCCGATTGGAAAGGCATTATGACACCTTCTAAGCCTTTGTATAATGAAATAATTGCACACGTAAAAGGATAATTAAAAATACAAGATTGTTTGTATTATTTGTTTCTTGTAGTGTACATTTTAAAGTGAAATTAGTGTTTCCCTAAGAATGAGCAACCGCCACTGCACTTATTGTCTACCCGTTCTCTTCGAACTATGTGTAAGTTGACAAAACTTTGCGGGTTGCGTGTCAATGGACAGGGGTTTGCCCATGTCTGCACTATGTAATACTACATGCAATAACTTACTTATTATATCCAAAGTACATTTCCTTAATATGTTGGGTTGCAGTTTGTCATAGTTAATACTATTTACAATTTTGAACTGCTTTCTAATTACTACTACATTCCTATTTTAATATTATTTCTTATAATTAAATACTAAATACTACTACATTCCTATCTTAATACTATTTCTTATAATTTTATATTCATATACATATACACACAAACCTACATATATATACGCACCCACATACATACATACATACATACATACATACATACATACATCCATACACACATATATATGTATATATACATATGACCTACAAATATGCCCTTAAAAATTACTAAATATGACCCAAAAACTCTAAATGTGACCTAATAAAATAACATATTTTCTAAAAACATATATTCTAATTTAAAACATTTAAAGACACTAAATTCTTACATCACATGAATTCAATCGGGTAATCACTTTTTAACAATTCGGTGATTTACCGTTTTACTTGTATTTAACTTCTGTTTTTAAAGAATTTGCTCGTGTTTGCTCGCTTCATCAGCTCCAACAAAATATGAAAATATGAAATCACTATTTAAGGGGGGGAGCTGAATGGGCTAAATTTTCACTTGGGTTTATTGACAATGTAATAATCACCATTTTACTTCTTTTGCTTTGAATTTACAGTTGGTATATACAAAATATTTCTCTAATTGCAGATATTGTTGAAGCAATCATGGAGAACCCAGCATTGATGTCGACTTTTACTTTTCGGTGTTTATCGGTGTATAATAGTGAAGTGTGTACAAACTTTCATCTATCAAGAAACAAGAAGACTAGAAGATAGTGTTTGTGTTTTTATTTAGTGTTTGTGACATCAAGAAAGAAACTTTTCTAAATCAAGAACATGCTGAGGAAGACAACACTAAGATTCAGACCTTCACTTCATAATTCTATGCTTTGGCATGGAATTTTGAAGTGAGGTCTGTGTATGCTCCATTCCTAATACTGCTGGACACCTCAAGGTATTAACGAAAGTAGTACTTAGAAAGGAGCACAGGTAGGGGCCTCTTTTTAGAGGTGAAGAGCGGTCTTGGTGCAGACCGAGGCCACTGAACACCAGAAGACCAGCGATTCTCTCATCGAAAAGAGGTAAAAAAAAGTCTACTAAGCATGATCCACTCAAAACTATTTTAATTCTGATTACAATATAGCTACCGAGTGTTAAGGCTTACGATAGGTGCCAGAGGCACTATTGCTGAACTCTTTATGAATTCAAATGAAGATTTTAAAATTTCATCCCACATTGTTGTTGTTGTTGAATATCCAAATATAATTAACCCTATTTCATCTTTCGGTATGCTGGGTTTTAGTTACAGAATAATTAATGCAATTTACATTAATTTACAGTTTGCTTCATTTCTATACTTACATATTAACAATATAGCAGGTATGAATAAAATTAATTAACCATCAAATACTAAAACTAAATCAAAGTTTCTTAAAAATAAAATTTAAATATTCACATAACTTCTTGTAGCAGCATTCTGTCAAAGGCTGTTCAAATCTATTTTGGGAATAATCTAATTGAGTAATGATAATTTGTCTTTGGACTTCCAAAGCAGAGCATTCAAATATAAGATGTGATACAGTCTGATTTGTGTCTTTGCAAATACAGATATTGGTTCTTATTTTGAATCGTTCCAGATATTGCTCAAATTTTCCGTCGACAGGTATGAATTGTATTAGTATAAAATTTGGTTCTATGTATTTGCGCTTTAACCGGCCAAACACTGAAGGAAAAAAATGTTCTTGTCAGGGAGCCATTGATACTTATTTAGAGCCACTCAGTGTTCCAACTCAGTATTAATTATTCCCTAACAGTGTTACTAATAATCCAGTTGTAACATTTATACCAGGAATATACACAGCTGAGGAGAAAAAGTGTACTAATAATCCTTGCATAAGGCTGAATGTGTGCAACGCTTTACACAGCCTGGCCCCCTTGTATAAACTTGACGTAAATAATCAAGATGGCCGATATCCGTAACAGCCGGTCGTTTCGTAGATGTCTGAGATTGAATTTTGAGGCTACGCATATTCTGAGCTACTTTTGCGGAATTATAAACATTGTTCCTTGTTTGCGGGATATTTCCATACTTGTGCCCATGATTACAGCTTTCTGAAAACAATATAATGAAATACTGAAACTAGAATTACTGTCTGCAGACGACGCATCGCTGTTTGCCTTCTGCTCCAACAGATGGCGTTCAGCAGTCCCTTCATAGCCAGGGGCTAGTAACGTCATGAAAAGCGTGACGTGTTTGATGACGTTGACGTACAAACCCTGTGTAAACCTCTGAAGTTACACTAAGTTTATTGGTAATACGGCTTATGTAGAACTTGCACGGTGAACAACCAAACAACCGTTCAACGCAGATATAAGAAGCTTTTATTAGTAAGGCTGTAACTGTTCTCTTATGTATGACAGTGGACAGAGGGAGTAGAAATAATCCATTTTTGACTTAGCAGCTAATTTGGCAAGATGGTCTGCACGTTCATTTCCCATAGTTTCAGTATGTCCTTTGATCCAACTGAGGCAATCGGATGGCGGTTGAATCTGCCATTAATAGCTGAGAGTGCTGCTTGGGAGTCACTATATATTCGAGATGTCTTGCTGTTGTTGATGGACCATTCTACAGCTTGCTGTAGAGCTACAAGCTCATCCCACATTGTCAAAGAAATTAACCTCTTCGCATTCAAAGGGTCACTAAGTATTCTGCAAAAGCATTTATAATTAACTTGGATAGTCTGTATCCGCGCGTATTAGATAAAGCAGCTTATATCTATGTTTTCATACAGTATTTTGAGGTGACACAAATATGCATTATTAGCACTGAAAAGGTTAATAGTCTAACTATAGAATGTCTTCAAAGTGTAAAAGGTAAAGAAAATAAAAAATAGCAAAAAAACATGAAGAAAAAGTGGTCGCAAGTTACGAAAAATTAACCTAGAGAGGTAGTTTTTGTCGTGAGTGTTATCTTCTTCGACTGTCTCGTGATTATCATCATTGGTTATGGATCCGTAGGATCCGCAGGTTTTAAGTTAGAAGTGATTTACACTGATTCCATTGTACAAGGTTATAATTTGTTTATGCAATGAAGTATATTATTCACTTTTGAAATGTTTCGTTTAGAATCACATTACTTTTTTTCGCTTTAAATTTCCATCCTAAAACCAAGGTGCGTCTTGTGGTCCGGAGCGTCTTATAGTCCGTAAAAAACGGTAGGTCCGTATACTGTTGTTGTTACGGATGCAGGGAGGTAAGTGCGTTGAAAATTGAAGTGCTTTGGTATGATATAGCGCTATCCGTTTCTGAATATTTATCAGCCTCGTGATTCACGGATTGTCAGACCTTACGAATGACCTCACTGGAGATGCTGGGGAGGAAAGTTTATATCGGAAAACGTGATCCTTTAACCCCTACAACTCACGATATCGTAGGTCTCCTTAAAAGTACTTGCCTTGTGCAGTGTTGAGCATTTATATCACAAGTAACGTATAAATGCAAGCTGAATTTCAGATTTTAAATCAAATCTGGCGTGAAACATTTTCTTTACCCTATGAATGGATACTGGAACTTTCTCACTTTCCATTGTGTCAATATAATATCAATGGAAACAGTGAATTCTTTTGAATATATAGGGGTAGGAGGGAGGGTTTGGTTTTTTTCAATAGAGAGAATGAAAACTTAAAAAAGAAATGTGGCCATATACTCAAAGTAGGGCTTACTGTAAAATCATAATCATAAAGATTCAATATAAGTTAAAATTAACACAAACCATGACACAGATAATTATTATAATAAACAGATGCACATCTATTTCACGGCCTACTGGTAAAACCAAAGATTCTTACCATAATATTTTTACACAACTATACAAATGAACTTTTATTAAACAGGCCCTGGAGAGAGAAAAAATAGGATCTTTGGTTTTACCAGTAGGCATAGAAATATCCATGTGCATCCGCTTATTGTATGTGTCATGGCTTGTATTCATTTTAACAGATGTTGGATGTTAATGATTATGATATGAGGTGAAATAGCGGAGGTGAGTGAACGATTACAGTCCTATAATTTTTCCGAGTTTAAAACTATGTTCATACAGAATTACAACTCTATCAATTTAGAGAATATTGTAGGAGAAAAATCCCTCTGACACTGGAATGTAAACCCAGGACCTTTGGCTATTCATGCCACTGCTCTACCAACTGAGTTAAGACAGAGTTCGCTTCACAGTGCCAGATGGAACCTCTCTCCCATGACTGATTACTCCTAGTGGTCTACATCATGGACAGACAAGTTATGTCATATGCAGTAGTGTGAGGCACACTACTTAGTGGTTTTTGTGACTGGGCTTCCACTGTTATTGTACAGCAGTGAAGTGAACTCTGGCTTAGCTCAGTTGGTAGAGCAGTGGCAGTGGGTTCAAATCCCAGTGTCAGAGGAATTTTTCTCCTATAAATATTCTCATGTAATGTCCAACAGAGACAATAATCTTTGGTTCATGAATGCATATATTGTATATCCATCTATCAATTTAGTAGTTTGCAACAAATCTGAACAGAGATATATAAGTAGCTATATGAATGTGAATAACGTGTAAATTTGAAAAATACTGATCGTACAGGAAAACATTCAGAAAATGATTGTCGCTTTAACTGCAGGATCATCCTGTGTCAGAACGGATGTCTATGGAATCTTGCCTGTCCCTCCACGTGGAGGGATGCAGCAGGGGTCACAGGTAGGATATGCCGTATTTTAAATCCCCGAGAGAAGAATTGCGTACACAATATCACAACGATCAGAACGTTGTGTCGCTGCTAAATCCCCATGCATGGTGGTGAATGTGAATTCCGGGGATTTGTTGTGAACCGGACGTGACGTACTCTGTCACCCTCACTGAGCAAGATCGGCCCAGAGACCTGAAAATATACAGTAAATATATTGATTATCAATATCTCTGAATGGAAAAAAAAAAAAAAAAAAGTGCGTGGAACGCCACGCGACAGAAGTAAAACTTTATTTATTTATGTATTTTCTTCAATTTTCCTTTTCTTTGTCACTTTCATCCTCTACGGTATCCTCTTGCTCTTTCTGCAATTGATTTCGGTTTTTTAAAGTCTGTGTGTGCCTTTTTATGAGATTTATAGTTTGCATAAGGCAAAATAGATTTTAATATAGGTTCATACGTATCAGTTCTATCATGCACTTCATTTAAAATCGTATGCGTTTTCTGCTACGACTTTGTTGATTATAGTGCTGTTCAACTTTTTTCAAAACGTATACAGTCAAACGAAAAGAAAGATGCAGTGTAATTCTCGAGAAGGCGGTGGCTAGTGCTGCTCAACTTTTTTCAAAATGTACACAGTCAAACGAAAAGAAAGATTCAGCGTAATTCTCGAGAAGGCGGTGGTTTTAACACACTTTACCAATGTCGGATAATTTATTTAAATTTTAATCATTGAGTTGAATCATTGAGTTTATTGTTTTAATTTTTGGATGTTTTAATTTTTTTTTAGTTTTGGAAATTTGTAATTTTTAATTTTGGATTTGCGCGGTAATGAACCTCCGGGTTCCATAAAATAGATAATATACCTTTAGATTGCTTAGGAATTGTTTATTGCCATTGAGGAAGTAATGTCTGAAAAATTTCCTTTGATTACTCCTAATCATTGAGTTGATGTTTTCTGTGCAGTCCGCTCCGAAACACGTAGTTTTGAGTGTGACTGATTTTGTGACTGATTTCGTTACGGTTTTAGTGTGACTGATTTTCCGATTTACCCCAACCGCGAGAAAAGAAGTTACACTTCAAAAATACGATTCAGTTACAGTACTTTGATTGCAGAGTGAAAATGTACCCTAACTTTAAGGGGGAACATGCAGGTTTGGATTCTGAGAAATAAGTAAAATTCATTTTTTTTTCTCAGCAACGAATTCTCTGTAACATTTTAATCTGACATGCTTTGACTACTTCTAAAACTAAACTAAACTAAACATCCCCGAAGGGACAAGGCCTACCACCCGACGGCTGCATCATCTACTACTACTGCATCTTGGCAGGATTGTGCATGTGGTCAGCATGCCAACACCCACGGCCGTTAATGGTGGTTTCCATGACCGAAGCCGCTACTTCTCTATCAAGAAGCTCCTCAATTTGAATCACGAGGCTGAGTACACCCCTACCAGACCTCCCTACCTCAGAAAAATCCGAGGAGGTACCGGGGATCGAACCCGGGCCGACGGATCCGTAGTCAGCGACGCTAACCACAAGACCATGCCGGCGAATATTTTCAGAACTAATTAAACTGTTACAGTTACGGGTCACAGCGGCCGGTCTCCTTAGCCGCGGTAGCTAAGGCCTTGGAGCCGTGGGTAAGGAGGCTGTGGGTTCGAGTCCCGCCTCGGGCATGGGTGTTGGTTTGTCATAAAGAAAACACGGAAAACAAGGAAAGAACAGAGAAACAAGGAAAAACAAGAAAAAAGATAGGGAGAAAAAACAGCACAGCACTGAATAGCCGAAGGTCCTGGGTTCAAGTCCCAGCGTCGGAGGAATTTTTCTCCTATAATATTCTCATTTCCATTCTAGCACCTAATAAATACAAAATATAATATATTTAATGATTTTTATCAAAATTTGAGCTATACATAGCTTCCACGGAATCCAGTTTGAGGAATGAGTGGAGTATATCTGTTGCTGATTGGCCTGCGTGTTACCATGCGCGTTATGCTATGGAGCGGGCGGGCCGACTGAATGGGTTAGTAGTCGGTTTGGCGAGCTCGAGCTGGTATGATGTGTTGTGTGCGTAGTGAAAGTAGTTGTAGTAGTGCGCAATGCAATCCCGGCACAGTGTTCTTAGTGTTTCCTGTTCAGTGAACCATCCTACCTCCCCGAGGAAAAGCATAATTAAGGTGAGTTCCACATCTGTGAGATTATCAGAAGTTCAAGAAATTTGCCTATCTTCGGTCGAAAAATAGTTCGTTCAGATGCCGTCGGTCTTTTCAAAGTTGTAGTCCTGCGCAAAAAAAAAAAATAATGTATCACGAAATTATGCGTATCAAGTTGTATTGGTGTGATGGTGTTATATCTCTTATATTGTTTTAATAAATCACAAAATTTAGGCTAAATATTCTTGAAGTAGGGTTCATTGATTTTCTTAAAAATATTTTTCCAGCCATGTTGTACCATTAGACGCGTAGAACCAAATTCAGTAGGCTCCCTCTAATCCGGCCACCCCGGGACCGGACCCTCGACCGGATTAAAAAATGGCCGGATCATCCGGCGGTCTTTTAAACATGTAAAGTATAACCTATTAAAGCAAAAATCAACTTTTAAGATGATTTTGTCGATTTTTTACTCATTTTTTAGAACATTTTTGTAACTACACTAACAGACACAAATGCACGCAATCGTCAAGTGAACTGATGTGATTTGTTTACACTTAAGACTGGAAACTAAACAGACGTGTTTATTCTAGTCGACTACTGCCATGAGAAACCCTTCCGCGCGCAGATGGCTCATTCCAATAGATAGATAGATAGATCAATCGATCGATAGATAGATAGATAATTATTTTAGCCGGACCATCCGGCGGCCGACCCATCCGAGGCCGGACTAGAGGAAGTCAACTGTTTATATCTGTGCTCATTTGTGTTTTTTAACCGAAAATAAGTTAAGCTTTTATCATATTGAAAATTATTTAAATATTGTAATTTTATGTGAAGCGAACGTCTTCAACTTGACATAATATTGTAAAAAAATCCATTCCTTTGCATTGTGTTCTTTGCTTAACGTCACGGGTTCGATGCTGGCGTAGGTCGATGGCATTTCGTGTGTGCAGAAAAGTGACAGTCCCATGTCTGTAAAGTTGCCGGAATGTAAAATAACGCATATAGGACGAAATTCCGGCACACCGGCGACGATCAGAAACCTAAGCTGTACACCACCGTCGTTAAACCACCTTATAACCAACAAACCTAATCCAATGGGTCAACAAATATTTATATCAGTGTAAAATTAACTGAAGCGAGTGTCAACATTTAACTTCGACCTTTGTGTCTTTTCAAAAAGGAGTGAAAAATAATTAGCTCATTGATAATTCAACTGAAATGATCTTCTACCATTAAACTTTTAGAACTAAAACGAATCTCTATGTACTGTATGATTCATATTTTTGTACCTTACGCTAAATATAATTTTATGGGATTTTTTATATCAGCGGGTAAATGTAATTTAATGTAATTTAACCGTTCAATCTACTAAATAAAAACACATTTTTATTTGTTTGTTCGTGTGCATGCATAAGTTATGTCCATTCCAGGAATATATTCCGTGAGAAGCGAGTTCTGATGCCATATGGTGTGCTTCTTTGGGGTTATCTTTTGTGTTTAGTGGTGAAATTAGTCAAATATCAAGTGGTGAATTAACGATATTTTAAAAATGTGCCTTCGTATACTTAGAACGTTTGCTTGAATTGATATTGCCGGCAGTAAGGATAGTGGGCGAATTCAATCCCAACTTGTAAAGTTGTGCGTTCTGAGATCCCTAGCGAATTTATTTTTAGAAACGGGACTAAGGAGTACGACTTGCGATAGTATTATGAAACATTACGTTTGCTGAAAGAATACATGGATCATATCATCACTATCTATATAAGCGGCTCTATCTATCTAAGCTGACTGGCTGACAGAGAATCAACGTAGAGCCTAAACTAGAATAGATAGAGTCTTGGAATTTTGACAGTTTCATAATTTAAGTGCACACTAAGAAAGGATTTTGCAAAATTTTGATATTTATACTAAAAATAAAATGTTTTAGAAGAGTCGAAATACTTTCCATAAAATACGAGCAATTCGACCGTTGTGGAAAACAGTATTCATATGTGAAATTAATTCAAGATGGCTTTGATCAGTTGCTATCTTGACTAATTTGTTCACGATTCGCAGAGATCTGATTTACGCAGAAGGGATCACGAATGCAGGCCTAAATGGGGAAACATTGAATGATTTGGACGAAACTCATTATGCGGATTTTTTTGGGCTAGGTAATTCGAATTTGAGGCCTTCCCCCCCCCCCCCGGGCGGCTCACTTTATTCGTGAAATTCATCTCAAAGCAGTTTAAAAAAAGAATTATCAGTCGTTTTAATAAACTTGTTTTGTACTATTTGGGAAAGGTTCACGAATCTATGGTTCATTTTAATCGTTTCATCTCGAATATGTATGCCCATATGGCAGCTTAAGATTTGTTTTGTTTGTTTAATTCCTTATATTTTTAAACGTTAAACAATATAATTCCTGCAATTTATTTAAAATTTATATCAGTCATAATAAATATAACGTTTAATTATTTTTGTGTTAAACAAATGATTTAAACAAAACATCTAGCAGTTGAATAAATAATCGCCGGCGAAGCCGCGGGCACCAGTTAGTAGGATACAGTATATGAACAAGTTTCGGTTGACGTAATAATTTTTAATTTTTACATAGGTGGACGGAAGGGGGAACATGAATGCAGGCCTAAATGGGAAAACGCAATGATTTGGACAAAACTCATTATTATGCTCACACTTTATCTTGAGCTAAACACTCCGTAATATCAAGAAGGCCTCGCTCGAAGAAATGAAGATCGCGGCCCGTTCCCAGTGTTGCCATACCCAAAAACTGTCCCGTAGTGGCATTCTTGAACTACCGTCTACTTTTTATTTGTTTACGACATTTTATTCTGGAAATTACACTAAATCCCGGGACATTAGAATAAAGGTGTTGTGGAAATGGTCGATATAAGTGACAACGCAGTTAAAAATCAAGATTCTTTAGACCAAGAAGTGTCGGACATCAGCGAATAAACAATAAACCAAATAAATGAATTGGAAGGAAAAGCAATTTAATGTGTTTTAAGCTGAATCTGTCGTTGGAGAATAGAACAAGTCAGTCTTGATTATTTTGCTAGAAAGTTGTATTAATTACCAGTAAACTCTCGTGAAAGATATTTAGTTATATTTATTCATTCAGGCATGTGAAAAGGCGTATTCAAATAGGCCTACATGTACAATGCTACGACTTTTAAACCGATTTTCTATATTCTGAAGACTGGGAGAAAGATTGTGTAAAGAAATGTGTTACTTAATTCCTTTCTCCAGCGATAGATTATACTATAATATCTGCATCACAGCCATTTCATAAATACTAGCAAATTATATAAACTATTTTTGTTTATTACATATCTTAAATAATAAACTAGAATTGGTTCTTCACATTCTGTAAAATTTATAATGCCTTCTCCTCCACACTGCATGCTAAGCATTACTTAAAACTTATTTTAAATATTTTAAATTTGTTTTTCAAAATCTGTTACGGGTGGGACATGATTTGAACACTGATTTTAATGATCCAAAACAAAAGCTCATTTTCTGTTCTGCTATTACTGTTAGGGTCTTAATGTTGTTATTAATGAAGGTATGAGGGATTCAATACAAATTATAAAATGTTTCCAGGTTGTCAGAACATTTATTTAACTCATCAATAATAATTTAACAAAACTATAACTGTTACGGGTGGGACGTTACGGGTGGGACAAAAATTCCCTTGTTTGTTATTTTACATAGTAATTAACCACACATATTTTTTGAAGTTAATCTTATACCAAATTGTACCTTAAGATGTATATTTTCTCAAATGAAAATTGACATAGCTGATTACTCTTGACTACTTGGTATTAAAGAGTTAAAATCATGCTAAAAATGGCAAAAAAAAGTAACTCAATGCAATAAATACGTAAATCGACAGATTTTACACATGAAACCACTTCAAATACACCTAAGTCCTTAAAATTCAGAGAATTTGAGGTTTTAAACTTATTTTTGGCCACCCAATTGCAATAATTTTATAACTTCTCTCTTTGAGGGAAAAATTCCCATATTTTATGAAATGGCTGATCAATAAAAACTCTTTAGTTTGGAGCGAGAGTTGAAATTGCTACGAATTACAATGAGTTCCATTGTGTACCAGCATAAAACTACATACGTTATATTTTCTAGTAGTTGGCAACCCTTCAGAAATGACGTCAATTTCAACTCACCGCCTTCTGCAATAGACAGTCTTTTATACTGCTTGCAATATCAGCTCCCCTCACCCCCGCATTTTTTCGGCTCAAGATAAAGTGTGAGCATAATACGAGGGAGGTTTTTGGGCTAGGGAACTCTAATCTGAGTTTTTTCCCCGGGTGGCGCTCTTTAATCGTGCAATGAACCTAACATCCTGATATTTTAGCTTTTTATCAATCGTTTTAATTATTTATACATGATTTACATGTAAGGATAAGGTTCATGAAACTTTTAATTGTTTTATTGAAGTAAAACTTCTTTAGTGGTGGTAGAGGGTAAATCGGGGAAATCAGTCACACTAAAACTGTCACGAAATCAGTCACAATCAATCACACTAAAACCGACTTGTTTCGGTGCGGACTGCACAGAAAACAATCAACTCAATGATTAGGAGTAAACAAAGGAAATTTTTCAGACCTTACTTCCTCAATGGCAATAGACAATTCCTAAGATATCTAAAGGTATATTATCTTTTTTATGGAACCCGGAGGTTCATTACCGCGCAAATCCAAAATTAAAAAATACAAATTCCAAAATTTAAAAAAACAAAATTAAAAATTAAAACATCCAAAAATCCAAAATTTAATAAATAAACTTAATAAATTCCAAAATTTAAAAATAAAAAAATAAAAAATCGAAAATACCAAAATTGAAAGAATCTAAAAATCCAAAATAGAAAAAACTAAAAAACAATTAAAAAATCCAAAAAATAAAAAATTCAAAGAATCAAAATTTAAAAAATCCTAAATTAAAAAATTCAAAGACCCAAAATTAAAAAAATCCAAAAGTCCAAAATTAAAAAAATTAAAAACCCAAAATTAAAAAATACAAATTCCCAAACTTTAAAGAAACAAAATAAAAAATTATAACATCCAAAAATCCAAAATTTAATAAATAATAAAATAAAAAATTTAAAAATCCAAAAATAAAAAATTTAAAAAATCAAAAAATAAACAATTCAAAGATCCAAAATTAAAAAGTTCAAAATCCAAAATTTAAAAAGTCCAAAACCCAATAATAAAAAGTCCAATAATGCAAAATTGAAAAAAATCCAATAATAAAAAATTGAAAAAATAAAAGAATAAAATAAAGTTTTACTTCTGTCTTTTTTTTTTAAATCTGTATATCCATATGGCAGCGTAAGATAAGTTTTACTCGCTTTAATAATTTTTATTTATTACGCCAAACAGTACAATTAAAGATTAAATTATGTGAATCATTCAGTTTATGTACTAACAATGTAATTGTTCATAAACATAGTGTTCTAATTATGTTTCTGTTAAACAAATGACTTAAAACATTTAGCAGTTGAGTAAATATTCGCGGGCAAAACCGGGCTATATAAAATACTTTTAGGAGAGTTTTTGCAAATGTAATTTAACGTAATTTAACCGTTCGACCTACTGAATAAAAATGCACTTTTATTTATGTGTTCGTGTGCACGATTGCGTCTATTCCAGGAATTGTATTGTTTAAATTCCGTGAAAAGCGAATTCTGATGTCTTAAATATGGTGTGCTTCTTTGGGGTTATCCTTCGTGTTTAGTGTTGAAATTAGTTAAAGATCAAGTGATGATTTTAACCATATTTTAAAAATTTCCCTACATATGCTTAGAATGTTTTTACTTGAATTGATGTTAAGGCAGTAAGGATAGTGAGTGAATTCAATCCCAACTTGGAAAGTTGCATTCTGAGATCCCTAGTGAATTTATTTTTAGAAACGGGACGAAGGGGTACGATTTGCGATTGTATTAAACATTATGTTCACTGAAAGAATACATGGATCTTAGTCTCTTCTTTATATATCCTTTATATGCGACTTTGTTCTGACTGACTGACTGACTGACTGACTGACTGACTGACTGAGAATCAACGTAGAGCCTAAATTATATTAGGTAGAAACTTGGAATTTTGACAGTACCTTCGTTTTATAACGTAAATGCACACTAAGAAAGGAGTTTGCAGAATTTTGATTTTTAACATAAAAATGAAATGTTTTCGAGGAGACGAAATATCTTCCATAAAACACGAGCAATTCAACCGTTGTGGAAAACAGTATTCAATTGTGAAATTAATTCAAGATGGCTTTGCTCAGTTGCTATCTTGATTAATTTGTTTACGATTCGCAGAGAACTGATTTACGCAGAAGGGATCACGAATGCAGGCCTAAATGGGGAAACATTGAATGATTTGGACGAAACTCACTATGCGGATTTTTTGTGCTAGGGAATTAGAATTTGAGGCCTTTTTTTCCCCCGGGCGGCGCACTTTATTCGTGAAATTCATCTTGTAAGGGTTTACATAGAACAAAGTAAACTAAAATAAGGACAAACATAAAGGAAACTAAGGATCTCTGGTTGTGGACTGTATATGGGTGGCTCAGTTGAAATGGCACAACAAACATAGAAGAGAATACTATTTATATAGCCTATTTTGAAATGGTGGCTATATACAATAAACTCGCTTCGCTCATTGGGGGCTCCGCCCCCAAACCCCCGCTGAGGTTCTCGGGAAAGGTTTTTTTTAAAAAAGATCCGTGGGAGATAAAGTGCGTGTATTTAGTCTGCTGTATTGGCTATTACCTTTTTTTGTCACAATAAACCTGAAAAAATAAATGTGGGAAGAGTTTGGGATTTTTCGGAATTTTCCCGTCGATTGCAAGCTAATAGGTATCAGTTTGCCAAATCTAAGTTTTCTGGATCAACTGAAAGTGTACGTACATTTATGACGTAATTTATGGAGTAAATTTCAACTGATATTAATTTAAATGGACATTATAAAAGATGAAATGGCTACTAAGATTCGTGGTATGTTAATATTCAATTTGGCCTTTGCCTTTACGACCAGGGAAATCAAAGAAAAAGACAAGTAAAATTGGTTATAGTATGTTGTAAAGAATGCGGGACTTCATATCAGAGTTATAATTAAAGAATATAAATTATGAAATTTCTTTAGGAGATAGAAGAAAATTGTTAGTTTTGGACAAAAACATGTTAATTTGATTAAATTATTATGAACCTGAAACTTCAGAATGCGAGTCCAAGACGTTACTATCTCGACTATCCCGTTATGTTTACGGAAATAATTATTTCTAAACTTTCAGAGCCCTACGTGAACACTGTGAACGAGCCCTTTTTCGGGGGTTTTTAGGGCTAAAAATTAAAAAATAATACTTTCTGGAATTTTCCTGTGGTTTACAGCTTAAAAGCTATATGTGCACCAAATTTCAAGTTTCTAGCTCATCTGGAAGTGGGCAAACAATGTCAGTGAGCCGTGCCGAGCCCTTTTTCGGTGTTTTAGGGCTAAAAATTGAAAAAATAAACTTATTGGAATTTTCCTGTGATTTATAGCCTAAAAGCTATATGTATACCAAATTTCAAGTTTCTAGCTCATCTGGAAGTGGGCAAACATTAATGTCGGTGAGCCGAGCCGAGCCGAGCCCTTTTTCGGGGGTTTTTAGGGCTACAAATTAAAAAAAAATAACTTTTTTGGAATTTCCTGTGGTTTACAACCTAAAAGCTATACGTGTACCAAACTTCAAGTTTCTAGCTCATCTGGAATTAGGCAAACATTAATGTCGGTGAGCCGAGCCGAGCCCTTTTTCGCGAGGTTTTTAGGGCTAAAAATTGAAAAAACTAACTTTTTGGAATTTTCCTGTGGTTTGCAGCCTAAAAGCTAAATGTGTACCAAATTTCAAGTTTCTACCTCATCTGGAAGTGGGCAAACTTTAATATCGGTGTGCCGAGCCGAGCCCTTTCTCGGGGGGTTTTTAGGGCTAAAAATTAAAAAAAATTAATTTTTTGGAATGTTCCTGTGGTTTACAGCCTAAAAGCTATACGTGTACCAAATTTCAAGTCTCTAGCTCATCTGAAAGTGGGCAAACATTAATGTCAGTGAGTGAGTGAGTGAGTGAGTGAGTGAGTGAGTGAGTGAGTGAGTCAGTCAGTCAGCCGTGTGGCTTTATATTATAGGGATTAACAATTTCTTTAAATAAGAATCTTATTTTGACTCATACAAACTCTATTTTGAGTTACAATTAAAGGTTAGAAAGTAGAGCATTAAGCTCTAACAAGATCAGCTGACTGGTGCTGTCTCTAGAAAAAATGGAATTGGCTGTTTGCCCAAAACTCCAAACCAATTTATGTATTCAGAATTACAGTTTATATTGTAGCAAAATTGCACTACCTTATTTGGTAGCAAAAGTATATTATATACTCAAATCTAAATAAGAAAAGAGAGCCTCGCAATAGATGCCAACGACTCTATAATTATACAATCTGAATTACGATAATGTAAAGCATATTACTCAACTTTGGAGGCGGCGTGAATGGTCAGATCTGGACCTCCAAATAATGAAGCTTGCGTTGCAAGTGTAGACATTCTAGTGAGGCTGCTGTCCCGTCTTCTGTGCTGCGTGGCGGTTGACTTCTTGGTTGAATGTATTGGCTAAAGTATGCGTAGATTCAGCATACGTTGAGGTTTACGAAGTATTTAGCCATTTTGATGAAGCTGCCTGGTACATATTGCTCTGCGACTCGGCGTCTTGCTTGAATTTGGGTGTACTGCGACTTGGCGTCGAAGTGTACCATACGGCGACTTATGGTTGAATGTAGCGTCTAAAAGACAATTTAGATAGACTGAGGCGTCTCGTAAGACGACTATAGTTGGAATGACAAACGGTCAAACAGAAGACCTTTCACTCCCCTCCATTACAAAAGTGAGTGCTTTAAAAAATCATAGAAAAGCTCGTCTAGAAGTTTCTAGAGGCTTCTAAATGCAAGCCAGACGATTTATTTGAATAATGAAGATCTGAAAAGCTAATGAAAATTACTTTAGTATTTTAGAATATGAAATCTTTGCTAAGACTTAAAGAACTTTAATGTTATTAAAGGAATGATAAAGATCGATATCTTGATATGTGCTACAATCGGTATCTCCATGGCTGCTTAAAGTCAAGGTAAGCACTTCAAGACCATGGTAAATTTAAGATACCTTGAAAAGTGCTTTCATAAATTTGTCCGTTTTCATAAATTTATGTTTATAGACTTATTCTAAAATCTAGAACATATTTCTAACCATTAAAGTACATTCAGAAATATGTAAATTAAAGTAAATCCAGAAATGCTTCTAACTTTATGTATAAAGTTACACATCTCAAAGCCTTTTTTTTTTTAAATTATCAGTCGTTATAATAAAATTGTTTTGTACGATATGGATAAGGTTCACGAAACTATGGTTCTTTTTAATCGTTTCATTTCGAATTTGTATGCCCATATAACAGCTTAAGATAAGTTTTGTTTGTTCAATTCTTTTAATTGTTAACGTTAAACAATATAATTAAGAATAATATTAAGTTATTCCTGCAATTTATTTTAAAATGTCAGTGTACATAAATATCTGTTTTAATTATTTTTCTGTTAAATGAGTGATTTAAAGAAAACATCTAGCAGTTGAGTAAACAATTGCCAGCGAAGCCGCGGGCAAAAGCTAGTAGGATTTGAACTGGTGTCGGCTTTGCTTGGTTGCCATAATAATTACTTTTTAGAGTACGATTACTTCCACAAAGTCTCTGGGTTTTTACGTATATACCTTAGCAGTGAGTGTCACCGTTCCTAGAGTTCCTGCCTAGGGGAGGTAGCTGCACCCTCATTGGCTCAGCTCTTCTATCTCACTCCAAGTGTTGTCTGTCTCTTTCTCGCTGCGGCATTATCCCTCCACTCAACTAGTATTTTCTACGACTGGCAACGTGCTGTGTGATCTTCACTCTGTGCTCAACAGTAGCTAAGTGATCTTTCGCGCATGCGAGTCTGCGCAAGCTAGCAACGAGACGTAACGAGAAGCTCGCTGGCTGGGTTACGTCTTCAAGGCCAGAGACTTTGTGGAAGTAATCGTACTCTACATAGGTGGACGGAAGGGGGATAATGAACTCAGGCCCAAATGGGGAAAACACAATGATTTGGATAAAACTCACTATGCAGGAGGTTTTTGGGCTAGGGAACTCGAATCTGAGTTTCTTCCCGGGTGGCGCACTTTAGTCATAAATGCATTTAAAATCCTGATTTTTAGGTTTTTATCAATCGTTATAATACTTTATGCATGATTTGCGTGTAAGTATAAGGTTCATGAATTTGTGGCTCGTTTAAATTGTTTTATTTTTAAGCTGTATGCACATATGACGGCTCAAGATTAGTTTTACTCGTTTTAATAATTTATAATTACTACGCCAAACAATACAATTAAAGATTAAATTATGTAAAAACGATGTTATTGTTATAAACATGTTCTAATTATAATTTAGAAATTTCATTTTTCCAGTTATAATATTATAGTATATTGCGATACAAGTGCCGTAAGGCACGTTTACGGGTCGAGGAAACAGATTGAAAACCCGAGGGTTTTTAAGTTTTCGAGACCCGTAAATGCTTTACGGCCCGTGTGTTGCATGCTATTTTTTGCACGATGATTATTTATATCAATTTAATTATATTAATTGTGATATTACCTGAAAATATTATGTAAATACATTCTTGAAAATAGATGTTTATTTCAGAAAGTGATTCGCATGTGTTTGTTGTTATGGGAACCGAATATTTGTCCTGGGGGCCGTGTCCATAAAGGCTTTTTATTATGAAGTGTATCGTAATGAATTATGACGTGGCGCTTGGACCGTAAGTAATTTAACCTCATCGCAACGCCCTTAGCAACACGATTGTGTGGGAATGTCAACTTACGATCCATGTAAACAACTTTCGTAAGTAACACTTACTAGCTAAGGAGTGCAAAAAATATTTTTTGCACGACTGAACTAAAGTGGCACTTACGAATATTGTTGCCGTGGATCGTAAGTTGACATTCCCGCACGCAATCTTGTTGCTATGGAAACAAAACAAATTTCCGTGCGGTAAGAATTTACTTACGGCACTCATCATAATACAAGCCTTTATGGACAAGGCCCCCCAGGACAAATATTCGGTTCCCATAACAACAAACACATGCGAATCACTTTCTGAAATATAACATCCATCTTCAATAGTGTATATACATAATATTTTAAGCTAATATCTCAAGTAATATAAATAAATTGATATAAATAATCATCGTGCAAAAACATAGCATGCAATACTCGTGCCGTAAGCGCATAACGGATCACGGAAATTGAAAAACCTCGGCGCAAGCGCCTCGTTTTGTCAAACTCTTTCCTCGATCCGTATGCACCGCTTACGGCACTTGTAGCCTATCGCAATATACTATTAATAAAGTTCCGCCTTAACCCTTAACATACAACTTATCTGGATCCACTTAAAAACAGCATTTATAAGACAGACACAAATAAAATATTGTTGTCACATGTATGGGTCATAATCTGTAGATGAAAGCTGGTTTCTTCTGCGTGGAACCAATATGCGTCAAACTTAAAAAGAGTATGCATTTCGGCGTATTTGATGCGCCATCTTCAGTTCTGTCGAGTTGTATTCAACACCACATTCCTATGAACAAACACATAAACAACATTATATCAGTTTCCTGCAGAAGTTCTACTGGAGGTGTTTAAACATTCACCCTAGAGCCCGGATCTCACTCCCAGTGATTTCCATCCTTTCCTACACTTCAAAAAATGACAGAGAATGACAAAGTGACGGAGATGGTTGCCGCACAGTGGTTCTAATCTTAGGCGGCAGACTTCTACAACACAGATATTCATACGTTGGCCCCACAGTAAGACAAGTGCCTCAATTCCGGTTGCGAATATGTTGAAAAATAGCTGAACACTTTCTGCATCTGTTGCAATAAACATTTCCATGATTTTTTTTGTTTCTGTAAAAGGCCCGAGGGAAACATACTTTATGGACGGTCCTCGTAGTATAGTTTAGTTTATTTCAGAGAAAAAACGGGCCCTACTACATATTATGGTATTTAAGAAGCCTGCTACGTTCATTTAAGAAATGATTTTGGAAACTATTTTTTTTATCCTCTTGCTACTCTTTAGTGAAACAGTAATTATTCCTTTTGAATAACTGTTGTTGTTGTAAGAGGTACCGTTAAACGAAGCAACGAAACTTTTTAATTGAAACGAATTGAGACTTGAAGCTAGATTACCGATGAATGAATAGCACTGAACTTCCCTTTTGTGTTCATTAATGTTTCGTAATTTATTGAAAACTTTCTTGTACCGGTAGTTTTATTTCTGTGCAGTCTTTAATTGAAGTTTACACTGCTGTATTTCACCTGGACAGATGCTGTGATTGAATCTCAATTAATCATGAGCTGTTACGAGGAAGGAATAAAAAATATATCCATCAATTGAGGTTCACGAGGCTGGTAGGAAAGATTATAGAATTATTTTTATTGACCTCTACACGATGACATAAGTTTCTTTGAGGATACCTTGAGATCTTAAATTATTCTGCGTCCCCTCCCCATACCCGAATGACCTGTATCACACAAATCAAATCCGACCGAGCGAGGTGGCCGATATGGTAACGTCTTGGGCTCGCATTCGGGAGGTCCCAGGTTCAAATCTGGGCAATTTGACATGGGTTTTTTCATAGTTTCTCCAGTCGTAAAGGCAAATGTCGAATTAGATATTTAGAATCATCTTTTAAATATAGGTCAACATTTCTCCAACAACATAGTTATTATGCAAGGCCGTTATATAGAATGCAACCATGAAGTTAACAAAACGAGCGGAAGCGAGTATTTTTTAATTGTGTGAGCCTGTTAAGTTCTTACGACGTTTTATGTTATTTTGAATCGTGCATTTTAAAACTAAAATAATTTTAGTTCGCTTACTTAGAATAGCAATCGAAAAACTTTTTGGTCATTTCGTACTGAGTGGAATTCAGTCTCTATTGATTGGCAACAATTTGTTTGTAAAAAATTATTATTTGAAACAGCTGAACATCACAAACACATTTTCGTAAAAGGTTGATCTGTTTGTAAAGAAATGTATATCTCTCTTGAATTAATATCGATATATCCTTCGCGATGATAAGGAATTTCAGACTCTGAATGAATGGGGAGAAATGAAGGCAGTGAGTAATGTTTTGTACGAAACTAAAATATATTGTGTTGACTTAGCTTGTATTTTGATAAAAATAAATTGCCGGTATTTAGTTTATGTACGAAATTTTTAATGCCGAAATAGTTGTATTCGTTACTTTGAATTGTAAGTGATGAGTAGGTACATGATAATAGTAATAAGAAACAATATTAATACTGGTAGCAGTAGTTGTACTAAGTCGGATATAAGATTATTCAGATTATATTTTTAGATAGGTTCACATGAAAGGAAATAAAGATTTAAAAAAGTCTGAAATACCTGTAGGATTGAAGTTTTCCTTCTCAACTCTCCCACTTTTAGATTGAAATATCTAGAGCAATGATGGATGTGAATAGTAGAAAGTTATGTCTTTGATATCTCATTTTCTCTTAAACTTTCTAATATTTGTGGTTCGTGAGATTTTGTAAGACATCTAACTTCTACGTATAACTTTTTCTTTATTTCTTGACCATGGACCTTCCATTTTTGCAGATTTCTTCACGTGTAGTTCAAAGGTAAATAACTTTTCCTGTGACTCTGTTTTCTAATATTCTCAAGATTATGTTCTTCCCGAAGAGTAAGCGACCATGTCTCATAGCCTTTGCAGGATAATTACTTTTTATTTTTAGATTTCTGGACAGAAGACGAGAAGATAAGAGTTTCGAAGCATATATACGAATTCATAGCAGTTTTCATTAATGGTTGTTATAATTACGTTTCATATTAATTAATTCCAAACTCACTCATATTCAAAATATTAATTGAATAAAGCAAATGGATGAAGAACATTTTACTCTACAAAAAGTTTAATAACATTTTCTTCTATGTACATATTATTTTCCACTCCAGCGCTGTGGCTCAGGGGATGCGTTCGTTCCTCTCACGCAGCGGGCCTTGGTTCGATTCCTGGTCGGAACAAGTTACCTAGGTGGGTTTTTTTTTCTGAGGTTTTTCCTCACCTGTGAGACAAATGTCGGGTAACTTTATGCCCTTGTGGTCCCCCGATATCATCTGGCCGTCATTATCATCTTCATCCCATCCTCTCCTTGTTTCGAGTGAGTGAGTGTGTGTATGAATGGTGTGTCTCGTCTTGTGTGTTCGTCTTGTCTCGGAGGTGCCCCGGCATTGGGCTGATCACTCATCCGGGGAGGCCCTCCATGTCCTTGTCTGGTCAAAAAAGTATTTATTTATTTATTTATTTAACCTGGCGGAGTTAAGGCCATAAGGCCTTCTCTACCACTCAGCCAGGGCAAAAACATGAAATACATAATGATAATAATAATAATAATAATAATAATAATAATAATAATAACGATTAAAAATAAATTAAAAAAGAGCTGATATACATGAATACAAGAAACGAACATTAAATACAAAGAAACAATTAGAACATAAACACTTGAATAATTAAGATACATTAAGATACATTAAATGATAAAAAAGAAATTAAAATTGTTACAAATATAATTTAGTTATATAAAAGCATTAAGTGATAGAAACTGAAATTAACATAGGACATGAAAAAGATTATTAAGTAGTACGTATATGAGCTGTTAACTGCGATCTGAAGGTTGACAGTGACCGGCAGTCCTTGATGTGACATTCGGATGACTGGAAGAAAAAAAAAAAAAAAAAAAAGAAAGAAGAAAAAAAAAAAACGGTGATGAGTAAAGAGATGTATGCTATTTAGGTATTGCGAGAATATGATCTTGCCTGGACCGAGTGTTTAGGTTATGATGAGATGAAAGAGTTTGAAAGCGTGATGACAGATAGTGAGGACAGGAAGTGTGAAGAATTCGATATAGGAGGCAGAGAGAGTGCAATTTTCTTCTGTCGTCCAAGTGAAACCATGCCAATGTTTCAAATGCTGGCGTAATATGATCTGATTTACGAATACCACAAATGTAGCGAACGCAAGCATTATGAACACGTTGTAGTCTTTGTCCTAGTTTGAAGCTCAGGTCGCTTAGTAGAATATCACAGTAATCGAAATGAGGCATTATGAGTGTTGATACGAGTGTTTTCTTTAGAGAAGAAGGTAGAAAGTTTTTTAATCGTTGGAGAGCGTGAAATATAGAGTATATTTTTTGGCAAATTTCTTTTTTATGGATGTTCCAATTTAAATTACTGTCAAAATGAAAGCCAAGATTTTTTACATGCGGACTAAATGGGACAATGCTTACGTTTAATTTGACGGGTGTCAAATTTTCCTCATTGACATTTTTCAACAAATTACGATGCCCCATTAAGATCGCCTGAGATTTTCCTGCATTAATTGTAAGTTTAGAATGTCTTGCCCAATTAGTTATTGTTTCAAGATCGTTGTTAATTTCATTTATAGCCATGTTAATTCTGTCAGGTCGTGTATGTTTATACAGCTGTAAATCGTCAGCGTAAATGTGGTAGTTAGTGTCATTACTGATGGTGTTACAAACGTTGTTTATGTATATAGTAAACAGTAATGGTCCCAGCACCGATCCTTGTGGCACTCCACGTTCTACAGGCCTCCATGAAGAAGACTGGTTTCCCACAATAACACGCTGTTGGCGGCCGTAGAGGTAAGAATGAAACCACTGGACAGTGTTTTCTGACAAGTTGAAGGTTCTGAGCTTTGAGATGAGTATTTCAAAATCTACTGAGTCAAAAGCTTTAGAAAAGTCATTCAGTGTCATAATAGTCAATTTGCTGTCATCCATAGCTTTGCGAATGTCCTCTGTCACATTGAGCAACGCCGTCGCAGTGCTGTATCCGGAACGAAAACCTGACTGATATGGATTGTGGTAGTTATGTTCATTGAGATAGTCCGTCAGTTGTTTGTGTATAATTCGTTCCAGTGCTTTGGACAGAGTGGGCAGGATATTCATTGGTCTATAGTCACTAGGTGAGGATGGATTTTTCACTTTTGGTAAGGGACGCACCAAGGCTTTCTTCCACAATGTAGGAAAGGTAGCAGTCATTATTAGCAGAAAGGTAGCAGTATGTATGTGATCCAAAGATAATCCCTCTCCCGACAGGTCGCGGTCCTGTAAGGCCCGGCCGGCTTGGGTGGCTTAAATCCTAAAAGGGAGAGTTGAAACTAAGATAAAGATATATATATATATATATATATATATATAGGCCTATATATATATTAGGGATGGGTCCTCGATACTTTCGATACCTCGATACTCTCGATACTTGCATGGTATCGGCATCGAACGATACTTCAGAAAACTCGCTCGATATTTTTTCGATACTTTTGTAATTCTGCAATTAAGTGAGAATGCTAATATTTTTTTAACAAAAAACTTGTAAGTGGACTGTTTAAAAAAACTAATTTTAGTTTTAATATAGAGTTTAAAAATAATTATAGGCTACTGATGATATTAAATTTTGTCTCATTAAATATGTAGACTTAATTAATTTAGTTTGTATTACACAGTTCTCTCAAATTTTAATTTTTAATGTACCTATTTATTAAGTGCCAGTATGGTACTTTATGAGATTGTGTGGTGGACGAAAAAATGTCTGTCCGTCTGTCTGTCCGTCTGTCTGTCTGTCCGTCTGTCCGTCTGTCCGTCTGTCCGTCTGTCTGTCTGTCCGTCTGTCTGTCCGTGTGTCTGTACGCACCATAACTCAAATACGCTTTTTCGGATTTTCATGAAACTTGGAAAACACATTTATAATGTCCATGGGAAGAACCCTATTGATATTGAACCAAATCGGTTCACCGGTACCGGAGTAATGCCCAATTTAGTGCCTATTTTAATAGATTATGGCGCCTTTCTAATAGAAATACTCAAATACGCTGTATCGGATTTCCATGAAACTTGGTATACCCATTTATGACGTCCATGAGAAGTGCCCTATTGAATTTGAACCTAATCTGTTGACCGGTACCGGAGTAAAACCCAATTTAGTGTCTACTTTAAAGGCGCAATGACTCAAATAGGCTTTATCGGATATTTATGAAACTTCGTATACGCATTTATAATGTCCATGGGAAGACGTTTATTGATATTGGACCAAATTGGTTGGCCAGTACCGGAATAATGCCCAATTTAGTGTTTTTATGTTAATATATAAGAAGTCGCGATAACTCAAATATGCTTTATTGGATTTTCCTGAAATTTTGTATACCCATTTATAATGTACGTGGAAAGACGTCTACTGATATTGGACCAAATCGGTAGACCGGTACCGGAGTAAAACCCAATTTAGTGTATATTTTAAAGACGCGGTAACTCAATACGCTTTACCGGATTTTTATGAAACTTGGTATACACATTTATAATGTCCATGGGAAGACGTCTATTCATAATGGATAAAATCGGTTGACCTGTTTCGGAGTAATGCTCAATTTAGTGCCTATTTTATGGTAATATACGTATTCGAAAGAATTTATTAAAAAAATGAAAATCAGTTATCTTGACAACATAGCTTATTGTTTTACTGTGATCTTATAAGGCCTTGGAAATTAAAATACAGATAGCTATGACAAAAAACATATTGATTTACATGCGCTTATCCAACTAGACCGTTAAAATGACCCAGGTGGCCGAGATGGTAGACCTTTCTTCTTCCGTAAGCCCTGCTTAATGAATAAATCTGGAGCTCAACTTGGAAATCAATACAAAAAAAAAAAAACATATTCTGCATATCATAATTGCAGTCATAACTAATTAAACAAAAACATACTGGCACTTTGTTACATCAGTTTACCTGATTTTATTGAAACTGGAAATGTTGAAGGTATCGAGTATCGAGGAAAAAATCATGCATCGGTATCGAGTATCGAGAAAATCTGGTATCGACCCATCCCTAATATATATAAATAATTTTCCAAGCATGCCTTCTTGGTATGTTAGTGCAGTAGAAGCGAGCTTCTGCAGAGAAAGAGAACAGCAAATTCGAGGAAGTGATATTTATCTGTATCGATCTGAAAAGTGCTTTCTAACGTTGATGAAAGTAGATTGCAGGAACAAAGCACAAAGGAGGCTTGTTTTGTGAAAAAGTAATTAAGTCGTTTCATCAGAGCGTGTATTGACAAATAAATTTAGTTACTCCTCAAGTTGATTTTCTCAATGTACGTACCAAACACGCTGTTGAAATCAGTCTTTTATAGGTCTTCCGGAAGAGTACGCGGGGGTAGGGAAGCCATTCGTGAATCCATTACAGGGTTAATCAAAGGGTTAGGTGCTACAAATATAGACGATGAGGAATGTTGTTGACTTGTTACATTCAGTTGGGAATAGTTGTGTGGATCTCAACTAACTTACAGCGAGGAAGTAAGCTTAGATACTGGCTGGTTGGGAAGTTCTGTCTTACAGTTTTGAGTACTCAGAAATACGCGAAGTTCATTTTCGTTTTTCGCAATTTTCAAGAAAACGGCTCCCACGATTTTGTTTACATTTTGTACATGGGGTGCTTATACTAAGAACTAAAACTTTGATTTGAAACATTTTTTTTTTTCGAAAAAAAAAATCTCTGAATGGTAGTTGTAAGCAACCCATTGTAGAAACCTGGTCAACAACAGGTTCAAACAACTGAATACGTGCAGATTGCAATACATCATCTTATTAAGTGCCAGTATGGTACTTTATGAGATTGTGTGTGGGGACGGGAAAATATATGTCCGTCTGTCTGTCCGTCCGTGTGTTTGTACGCGCGATAAGTCAATTACGCTTTATCGGATTTGAATGAAACTTGGTATATGCATTTATAACGTCCATGGGAAGAAGCCTACTGATATTGGACTAAATCGGTTGACCGGTACCGGAGTAATACCCAATTTAGTGCCTATTTTATGGTAATATACCAGTATTTGAAAGAATTTATCAAATGCTAATCAGTTATCATGACAACATATTGTTTTAGAATTTACATACACGGCTTTGGAAGTTGTAATACAGTTAGCTATGACAAATAACACTATTCCTTTACATACGCGTATCAAACTAGAATCTAGACCGTTAAACTGAGTGAGGTACCCGAGATGGTATCGTCTTGGTCTCGCATTCTGGAGGTCCTTGTTTCTAATCCTGAAGCCGACCAATTTGACATTTTTTGTTGTATTTTTATGTGAGTGTGCGATTGTCATTATATCTCAAATCTGTAAACTATAGTTCTACTGATGCTGGACGATTTTAATCTGGGTTTATACAAAAATAGACCTTTGTTCTTCCGCAAGCCATGCTTAATTAATTAATCTGGAGTTTAACTTTGAAATCAATTTTTAAAAGAACTTATTTTTTTGCATATCATAATTGCAATTATAACTGATTAAACAAAAGCATTTTGGCACTTTGTCATATCACTTTACCTGATTTTATTCCATATCAGAATGTGAAGTGATAAGATGTATTGGCCATGCTTAGAGTAAAGAAAATTATACGAGTGCATTCATATGATTTTATTTGGATTATGTATCCTTCGGGGATGCGTTGCGATGATGTAACGACATTCTCAATTTTTACAACTAACTTATTTGAAGAGAATGTCATACATAACTACTATCCTAAATTTGAATCATATTCAACTATGTTACAGTATTTCAATATCCCTGAATTATCACACAGACGAAATATTCACGCATTGTTGTCTTTATACAAATTAATTAATAATGAAACAGATTATATTAATATTCTCAAAGAAATATGTTTTTATGTTCCACATTATAGATCTCATAAATTGCATTATCTTTTTTCATCCCAAAAGTAAACACTGACTCTCATAATAATTCTCCTCTTTATAATGTACTCCGACTATACAATCAGTTGCACAAAATGAACAGTATAGATATTTTTAATACTAACAATAAGCGGTTTAAAAATATATGGGAAAAAAATTTAAAAATTTAAAAATTTTAAAATAATGATTATTAAAATTTGCTCCATGTCATTTTCTTTACTTGAATCTTTCTGATATGTATATTTTCCTCCAAAACTATTATATTATTATTTATATTATTATTAGTTTTTTCCATATTATATTCCCTTGTGTAATTGTCATATTGTTTGTGTTTCTGTTTTTATTTTCTGTGTGTTTTTTCTTTCTTATTGTTATAGCATTAGCTTCATTATTTTGAATATCACTTGAATTTTTAAAATCTGGTGTATTAATATAAGCGAGAATATTGTAATTGGGCATTAGCCTGTAATATTCTTAGTACAATAAATAAATAAATAAATAAATAAATAAATAACGTATTATACCAAGAGGCACACTTTTATTTGGGCAAATGACTTATGTGAGTTTCAAGTCAGATTTCTTTCGTGTCTGTTCCTCAGTACCTAGGCCTACAGTGAGTTCTTATACTAGTTTTGCTAATACTGCAAGTAGATGATTATTCACTGGTGCAATATCTGTGAACTCAATTCCCTGCAGCAGATCCACTTGACACCGCCATTACCAGCACATCTGCACCAGAACATCCATCACTAGAGTTTTCCACACACTTCAATTACCGAACCACTTCCAAACGCCGCCGTTTAAATTATCATTTCTTCTAAATGTAAAAGAAGACCACCAAAATATCATTAACTGGCAACCTAAGCATAGTACCCACCAGTTCAGTAATCAATAATTATAATAATAATAATAATAATAATAATAATAATAATAATAATAATAATATTAATAATAATGATACTAGTAGTAATAGTCCGCCGGCGTGGTCTTGTGGTTAGCGTCGCTGACTACAGATTCGTCGGCCCGGGTTCGATTCCCGGTACCTCCTCGGATTTTTCTGAGGTAGGGAGGGGTGCACTCAGCCTCGTGATTCAAACTGAGGAGCTACTTGATAGAGAAGTAGCGGCTCCGGTCAAGAAAACCTCCATTAACGGCCGTGGGTGTCGGCATGCTGACCACATGCCCCCCAATCCTGCCATCTGCCTACGGGAGATGACGCAGCGGTCGGGTGGTAGGCCAAGTCCCTCCAGGGATGTAGCGCCACGGAGTTTAGTTTAGTTTACTAGTAGTAATGATAATACTAGTATAATAATAACAATAATACAATATGAAGAATAGAATTCGGAAATATCAATACAAGTTCATTCATTTCTGACAACGATGAACTCCTTTCTTTGTATGAAATATGACTTGGCCTGTGAATTGAATATCTCAGATGCTCATCACGACAGAAAGTACATTACCTTTGGGAAATATAAAATTGAGTGGCGTTTTGGCACTCTGTTCTTAATTAGATCATTGTTTCGCACATTGCTGAGACTCGTTAATGTCAGTTTAGATGGAAGTTTTCTGTGTGGAAGGTTTTCTTACATAGTTCAGGGGCACGACAGTATTTTATTTGTAGAGTTCGGATTTAGGTAAAAACCTATTTTAATCCTTAAGTGATATATGGACGAAAACTTGAATGTGCATGTTTCAGAAGTGACTATGCCTAAAACTGATACTTTTATAGGACCTAAAATAGCCTATTTTTACGTTAGAGCCTAATATTGCCTTTTTTGGCTTGTTTTTCCTCTATGGTTCAAAATAAGTTATATTCTAAGCATTTATTTTCACTTCATACTACATTTTTAGCTCGGAATGTGCAGTACATGACACATTTATGACGTAGTTAAATAGTAAGGAATGTTTCGTCTTCAGTAGAAAAATTCTTTGGAATTCCCAAGAAAATGTAGTGTTTTTCTTCCGACTCCCATGTCCAGAAAAAAAAGTAGTTCTCTGAATCACTGAGGGATACAAGGGGTTGAATATGCTATACTAGCGTGCGTAGCTTCTGGGCGCAGGGATTAGGTTTTCACTGTTATGGTAGTAATACAGGCCGTAATGTGTACCATAGGCCTATATCTGTGTTTTATCATGATTATTGATTAATGGTGACTTCAATAAATATAATATTCTGCATTGCAATTGAGATATTTCAGAAAATGGGCAACTTCACGATTTTATAAGAGACTATTTTACGATTTTTAGAACCTATTATCCAATTTTTAGAGCCTATTTTAGGTGCCTAAATAGCTATTTATGTATCAAGTACGCAAAATAACGCTTTAGCGGACGAATACTGGATGAGTCCGCTAAAGTTTTTGCGTACGTGGTGCATACAATATTTTTTAGTAAAAGTTCTATAAATTATATGAAATAAAACAAAAATACCGTAATTAATTATAATGAAAGGCAATCAGTCATTTCTTTAAGTTATATTGTCATGGCCATCTAGATCATAAAACAACAATGAGCGTACGTACCAATAACAAATGTGGGAGTATAGATGCATAATATATGAATCCCTTGTTTGTAAAAGATATTGCATACCAACTAGTATTTATGAAAAGCTTGTGAAAATATAAATGATAATACCGAGGAAATTTCAATCCAAGCCAGAAACATTGAATTGGAGCTGTTACCAGCAACTTCACGGCAGAAATAGGCTATGAGAAGGGATATATTACGGCATTTAAATGCTGTTCGTCCATGGTAAGGAATGTTTTTCATGTGAACCAAAATGTGAAAAGTTGTTGGCTTATATTTGTTGTCATGTGATGAAGTGGGCTACCGTGTTTTGCGAAAAATCCTGGTAAAGTTTCTGATTATCATAAATAAACGTGTTGGCTTAAATTTGTTGTTTTATGACCAATTATATGCGTAAATCCATGTTAAAGTTGGTGTGACTGGTCAATGCCGTCTGGGTTTTGTTTATAGATTGCCATGACGACTTTAAAGGACAAGGCCGCTAAAATTGCATTTTGAATGCAGTTTGAATGCACTTTTATGCAATTTTAGCGGACTTGTCCTTTAAAGTGCAGCTTTTCGGCGTGTTACCAGTCCGATAAGCAGCTGTTTTAGAGAGCGTGTACTAAAAACAGTATTTTTATCGACCTAAAAGTCCGAAGTCTATTTATTTGTATAATATGCTTATTATTATGTGATATAATAGTGTCATAATATCCATTTCGATACAGATTTTCATTATAACTCAGGTGTTTTATCGATTATTATCGAACACGGAACGATCTTGAAACCTTGAAAGCAGCAAATAAAACTGCGTAATAAACTATTTAAAAAAAATAAATTCTGTTCCATGCTAATTTTAATATACCCATACTAAACTGGAGTTCATTTCGTGTAATAAAAATCCGTTCGTTTCAATAAAATGCTTCGACTTGACCGTTTGCCATCAGCAGCCATCTGTTGCAGAAGACAAAAACTACAACAACTTGCCAACAGCTGTTCTTTTTTTATTTATTCTAACAATTAAAATCTCAAAACTTAAACCATTAATTATGGTCAAACAAAAACAGTCGTATGCAACTTGCCTATCATGTTAAACTCTGGTGGGATTACCTATGATAAACAAAAATTGAAAAAAAAATACTATAACGATACTAAATATTTCTTTAGAAAATAACTTAGGTATATTAAAAATAGGCCTATGTGATCAGAAATTTTGTTGATCAGATTGTGAAAAAAAATTGGTTATTTTTTGTGAAGAAAGTTGATTTTGAATCTGACTAAATAACATGAAAATAAATCCTAAAAAAATGACCTATTAAAATTTGCATACACTGTTAGTTTAAAGCGTTCGTTGCTTTAAATATGGTTCAAAATAACTTTAAATGCTCTCAAAACGGCATACAATTGTATAGAGTTACACTGTAGGGTATGCTGGATTCTTTCAATATTCAAATACGAAAAAATAAAAATAAAGTAAAGGCACAGGTAAGATTGATACGATAATATTGAACTTAACAAATACGATTATATTCCATGTCTGCAGTAATGAATAGCCTGTATAAAAAATAGAGGTCTCGATATAATGACTCATGTAATAATAATAATAATAATAATAATAATAATAATAATAATAATAATAATAATAATAATAGTAATAATAATAATAATGAATCTTTATTTAATCTGGCAGAGTTAAGACCTTAAGGCCTTCTCTTACACTCAACCAGAGGCAGAAAAAAAGGAACAAACAAATGCACTAACATAGTCCTATAACTAGTAAGAATGCAGTATGCACTAGTTATATACAAATTCAGTAGTTAATTAGGTCTATGTTATATGAAATTAAACTATTTTAGCAAAATGTGTAACACTAGGAAAAGCAGTAGCTTAACTTAGACCTACAATATACAAGAAACAATAAAAAGACAAATGTTTTGTACCTAAAAGTTTGCGTTTTTTTAAATAGATATTCGATTAGCCTAGTTTTATGTAGGCTACAAAGAAGGCAAAAGCCGCAGGTAGGTTAAGTTACTACCACCGAGTGCAGGAAATCTGAGTTTCCACCATGATAGCATGAACGGGAAAAGGATGAAGAAACACTGCTGTGGAAAAATCATATTCAGGTGTTTCAATCCACATGACGAATCCATTTTAAGAATCGTTTTAAGAACCATTACAGCCCAAGACTTACTAGCTCGTTCGTTTTTAGCTCCTATAAACTGAAGCGTATTTTGGTTTTTACTGCTTTTGAAGCACTAACATTCCTAAAATGGAAAGAGGATGACGTGGTGGGGAGGTTTTGGGGTGACAGATGATGTGTGGTATCACCTAGCGTGCAGGGGAAGGAAGTGACGTGTGTGACAGGGTTATGAATTTGTGGCCACTTGCTTCGCTATATGTAGACACCATACGGTCATTGGAAAATGAGTTTGTTTGGTTTACTGCGAACTCTGCTGCTTTTATACCTTCTAAATATAGTAATGAAAACCACAACAAAAAATAGTATTATTAATAATAATATTAATAATGGTAATAATAATATTATTAATAATAATGATAATAAAATAAAATAAACTTATTTAACAAATTGCCAGAATGCTTTTGTTTAATCAGTGATAATTGCAATTATGATATGCAGAAAATAAGTTTTTTAAATCGATTTCCGAGTTAAGCTCCAGATCGATACATTAAGTAGAGCTTCCGGAAGAACAAAGGTTTAGTTTTTTTTAATCAAATTAAAACCGTCCACCATTATGAGAACTATACAGATCTGCGATATCTTGACAATCGCACATTCACATAAGTATAACAAATATCAAATTGGCCGGCTAAGGGATTTGAACTAGGGACCTCCAGAGTTCGAGTCCAAGACGTTACCATCTCGGCCACCTCGCTCTTTTTAAAGGTCTAGTTTGATAAGCATGTGTAAAGATTATGTGGGTAGTGTTAATTCTCAAAGCTAAATGTGTTACAAATTCCAAAGCCGTATATGAACACTGTAAAATAATATGTTGTCATGAGAACTGTTTTGTATTTGATAAGTTCTTTCTATTATGCTACCATAAAATAGGCGCTAAATTGGGCATTACTCCGGTACCAGTCAACCGACTTGGTCCAATATCAATAGGCTTCTTCCCATGGACGTTATAAATTCATATAGCAAGTTTCATGAAAATCCGATAAAGCGTATTTGAGTTATCGCGCGTGCAGACACACGTACGGACAGACAGACAAACAGACATTTTCCCGTCCCCACACAGACTTATAAAGTACCATTCTGGCACTTAATAACAGTTTTCTCGGAATGGACACAATTTCTTGAAGTATTAATAGGTAGTATTACACTTACATGTTTAAGGAAGCTGTTGTTCTATGGTTCTATGGTTCTATGAAATAAAAAAATTGCAATTATTGAAGTCACAATTGAGCTATCCATATTATCCCCGAAATTTTAGAGGATTTAAAAAAATAGGGGGCAAATTGGATATATTTTGGGGCAATTACACTACACTACACAATTACCTATTGATATTGGACCAAGTCGGTTGACTGGTACCGGAGTAATGCCCAATTTAGCGCCTATTTTATGGTAGCATAATAGAAAGAACTTATCAAATACAAAACAGTTCTCATGACAACATATTATTTTACAGTGTTCATATACGGCTTTGGAATTTGTAACACATTTAGCTTTGAGAATTAACACTATTGCAGTGCAATTACAATTACACTAAATATCTAAACTGAAACATCGATGTATGATTTTATTTAAATTCTTATTGTAAACATGGGCTGCAGTGTTATGCAAATGGAATTCTGTCTTAACTTGATTTTAAACGTTGAAATAAGAATCAAATGATTCCTTGTTAAAGCCGGCCACTGGGACAACTGTTCTGATTTTCTTCAAGATAGTCCATTTCTCTTACAGAACCATATGAAAATAATCCACGTTGCATTGCCTCCTGTATCTCATTTTGGGATGCTTAGATGTTACTACGGACATGGAAACGACCATTAACGGTCGTGTAATTCGGCATGCTAACTACATGCCCCCCAATCCTGCCATCTGCCTCTGGTAGATGACGCAGCGGCCGGATGATAGGCTTAGTCCCACAAGGGATGTAGTGCCAAGGAGTTTAGAGTTTAGTTCAGATGTTGCTAAGGTTTACCAATATTGCAAGCAACGTATAGGAAATACATTGCAAATAGCAATCCTAATGGCTCCTAATTCTCTACGATGAGAGAGGCATTACTGATAAGTATTTAGTAATTTTTAATTTCAGCTCTAGATACATGTGTAGATGGGTTATTGATTTCGTGTTATTTAAGAGCAAATCGCTCGACACTGAAGACTTGGCAGACTAATTAAAGCTGAGTATCGCCCTCGGCTGCAATCACTCTCCTTCCAGTTTTTTAACCTTTTCCATAATCTTAGTTTTTTTCCAAAGAATTTGTTTTTCTAGTTTAATTTTGTTCATGCCGAATTGGAAGCTTATTAAATGTGACATGACAGTATCCTGAACACATCTCTTTGTATATATAAGCGGCTTTGTCCTGACTGAATGAATGAATGAATGAATGACTGACAGAAAATCAACGTAGAGCCTAAACTACAATAGGTAGAGACTTGAAATTTTGACAGTACCTTCGTTTCATAATGTAAAGTAGACACTAAGAAAGGATTTTGCAAAATTTTGATTTTTAATGCCGAAAATCAAATGTTTTCGAGAGTAATTTGATTGTTGTGGAAAACAGTATTCAATTATTGTGAAATTAATTCAAGATGGCCTTGCTCGGTTGCTATCTTGATTCATATATTTACCATTCGCAGAGATCTGATTTGTTAACGTAAATGGACAGCAGGGGAGAATGAATGCACGCCTAAATGGGAAAACATTGAGTGATTTGGACGAAACTCACTATGCGGGTTTTTTTGGGCCAGGGAACTGGAATCCGCCCCCCGGGCGGCCCACTTTGTTCGTTTTTAGTTTTTTATCAGTCGTTGTAACAAATTTGTTTTTGCACTCCTTAGCTAGTAAGTGTTACTTACGAAAGTTGTTTACATGGATCGTAACTTGACATTACCACACGCAATCTTGTTGCTAGGGGCGACGGGCGGAAAGTGACTTGTTGCTAGGGGCGACGGTCGGAAAGTTACTTTACCGCCCGCAAATGCTTATTTGCGAGCAGAAATGACCAAGGCCTCCCCGCTTTATAAATATTCGGTTGCCATAAACAATAACAAATGCGAATCCCTTTCTGAAATAAGCACCATTCTTCAAGACTGTATATACATAATATTTTCAGGTAATATCACAATTAATATAATTAAATTGATATAAGTAACCGTCGTGCAAAAAATAACATGCAACACACGGGCCGTAAAGGCATTTACGGGTCTCGAAAACTTAAAAACCCTCGGCTGCGCCTCGGGTTTTCAATCTGTCTTATGTCAAAGGTTCAATTTACTACAATGCACTTCCAGAATATCTGAAAGTTTTAAGTGGGGAAAAATTTAAATTTGCACTGAAAAGTTATTTAATTAGTATATGTCCATATAGCCTTGAATTATAAAGGTGCCCTCAAGTCTAAAGGGAACTCAAGGTATGTAGAAATGGAGGTAAACAGATGTTTATATTGAAACTCTTTTCGTATGTTATACTGTTTTATTATACATAGTTGTATGGGCATAATCTAAGTGTATTGTTATAATAATATGTGTCTTTTTGTTTGTACTAATTACTGACTATGTTTATGCATGCATGTTCATGTTACAAACAATAAACCAACTTTTGAACTTTTTTTTTTTTTTGTGTCGCAATATACTATTATACATGAATTGGGTAATGTTCATAAATCTATGGTTCATTTCAATCGTTTCGTTTCGAATTTGTATGCCGATATGGCAGTATACGATTCGTTTTGTTCGTTTAATTATTTATGAATTTAACGTTAAACAATACAATCAAGAATAAAATTATGAAATTCCTGCAATTTATGTAAAAACGATGTTTTAATTATTTTTCTATTAAATAAATTATTTAAACAAAACATCTAGCAGTTGAGTAAATAATCGCGGGCTAAGCCGCGGGCACCTGCTTAGTGTTTATGTATAAACACTGAAGGCTTAGCACTTTAGCTAGATACGACACCGGTGTTATATTGAAATTAACTAATGCAAGTCGAGTTAAATCATGGCACAAAACGTAACTTATCAAACTGCTAAAAGGAACAAACCTTCCAGTGCTAGGCAGAGATATCAAACGAGACTTCTAAATTCTCGTGTTCTACAAACAACAATGATAATTTCATGAGAATTGTGGACGCTGAAAAGCTTTTGTTTACACTTTATGTTTCATATTCTACACAATTGGAATTGGCCTAGGGGACGAGTGAATTTCAAACGAATGTGGTGAAGAGAATGTCAAACAAGTCAACATATCCATGTTATTCCTCTTTAAATTTTAAACTCCCTGGAACAGATAGAGAATTACATACAGTAACGCCGTATTTATTTTCCCTCTTCGGTTGCTGGTTATAGAAGCATCAATAATGCACCTGTCGGTTTATCAATAACTTCTGGAGAATAAGTAACGACCCTGGAGACCAAAACAACCAACCCAACTCTCAACAAGTTCATACTTCTTCGTTCAGACCCTCCTAATGGAATTTAACCCTGAGATTTCATCCTCTGTTTCCACATTTTTACCTTGTAAGAAGGAGATACCTTATACCCTTAGCAAGCAGGGAAGGCGGTTGAGGCCAGGTAGGTTCCTTCATTCGCAAGCACCCTCACATTTACAACGGTAGGGGATTAGTACCGACCGTAATTTCCGCCCCATGAGTCACCTAATCTACTTCAATCAGTCAATCTTAGATTTTTAAATATGTCATTTTATCTTAAAATGTTTGTTATATATCAATTCTACACATAATTACAATAAAAATGACACCAAACAATGTATAATTTACTTTAATAGGAACATAGGACATGAAAGCAGTTTTCTCGTAACTTTTATTTATGTATTTGTTATAAATGTTCCTATTAAAGTAAATTATACATTGTTTGGTGTCATTTTTCTTGTAATTATGTGTAGAATTGATATATAACAAACATTTAAAGATAAAATGACATATTAAAAAATCTAAGATTGACTGTTTGAAGTAGACTAGGTGACTCATGGGGCGGAAATTACGGTCGGTACTAATCCCCTGCCCTTGTAAATGTGAGGGTGCTTTTGGGTGAAGGAACCTACCTGGCCTCAACCGCCATCCCTGCTTGCTAAGGGTATAAGTGAAACCCAACACTAGATTTTTTTTTTCTCTTTCGTAGTTTTACCTCTCCCTTATAGGGACCTTTATGCGGCTCGCGCCAACCGGGCCTTACCGGGCCGCGACCTGTCGGGAGAGAAATGAACTATGGATCAAAACACAGACATACTTTTTTGACCAGACAATGACATGGAGGGCCTCTCCGGATGAGTGATCAGCTTAATGCCGGGGCCACCTCCGAGACAACACGAACACATAGGACGAGACAAACCATTCACACACACTCACTCCGAACAAGGCGAGGATGAAGATGATAATGACTGCCAGATGATATCCGGGGACCATAAGGGCCTAAAGTTCCCTAACATTTGTCTCACAGGGGAGGGAAAACCCTGGAAGAAACCCCACCCAGTTAACTGTATCGACCAGGAATCGAATCCGGGCCCACTGCGTGGGAGGAGTGAACGCATCCCCTGAGCCACAGCGGTGGACACAATAGATTATTTTAAAATAAAACACAATTGTATAATATAGCCTATATCTGTGTATTTATGTGTTTGCGTGTGGCGGAAGAAGTCCGGGTTCGATCCAGTACCTTTTCATAGCTAATACTTTTCTGACAAGCGAATTGAAATTTTAGAGGAAGGCGGGGTAGGCCACGTTGAAATTATTATACAGTGGGAAAAGTGTGGTGTTTTCGAACTCTGCCTGAAAAAAAAAGTCAGATTGCTGATGCTATTAGTTTTTAATTTTAAATTGCTTTTAGTACACGCTGTCTAAAACAGCTACTTGTCGGACTGTTAACACGCCGAGAAGATGCATTTTAGCAACCTAGGCCGCTAAAATTACATGAAACTGCATTGACACTGCATTCAAAATGCATAGTCTACTGCTGCCGTGAAGTTGCTGGCAGCAGCTCCAATTCAATGTTTCTGGCTTGGATTGAAATTTCCTCGGGATTATAACTCATATTTTCACAAACTAAACTAAACTCCGTGGCGCTACATCCCTGGAGGGACTTGGCCTACCACCCGACCGCTGCGTCGTCTCCCGTAGGCAGATGGCAGGATTGGGGGGCATGTGGTCAGCATGCCGACACCCACGGCCGTTATTGGTGGTTTTCATGACTGGTGCCGCTACTTCTCTATCAAGTAGCTCCTCAATTTGGAATCACGAGGCTGAGTACACCCCTACCAGACCTCCCTACCTCAGAAAAATCCGAGGAGGTACCGGGAATCGAACCCGGGCCGACGGATCTGTAGTCAGCGACGCTAACCACAAGACCACGCCGGCGGACCATATTTTCACAAGGTTTTCATAAATACTAGTTCGTATGCATTATTGTTTATACAAAGAAACTCATATACCGCATTTCGTATTGGTACGTACGGTTCAATGTTGTTCTGCGATTCAGGTGGCTGTGAGAATATGACGTTAATAAATGGCTGACTAGTGACTACCTCTCATTTTAACTAATTATACTGTATTTTTGTTTCGTTTCATATAATTTAGAGAGCTTTTAAATATTGTATCCACCACGTACGCAAAAACTTTATCGTACTCATCCAATAGTTCTAGCTCTACTAGATTCGCAAAAACTTCGCAAAACGGTGAGACTCGCTCCTAAGGTATGTACGTAAAAACCCAGAGACTTGTGGAAGTAATCCTACTCTACAAATATGTCGTTTCCTATTTGAAGAACATTCTTGCCAGATTGGAAGAAAATCAAACAACGCATTTGGTTTTGACTGCATAACCAACAAATTTACAAAAATACGAAATACAGAGTTAAAACAGGACCTCGGTCAGTAACTTAATTTAACTAGGTTAACAGAGCTTTTTAAAACCTGTAACAGATAATAGCTTTTTAATTATTGACGAATTTTCTATTTCATTAGCATGGGAAGCAGTGGTAATATGGTTGAATGGTTAGGTTGTTTTATACACTGACCATCCCGTATTCTCTTTGAATAAATAATTATATTCCAAACCAGCCTGTAAAGTTAATCACAAAAAATAATATACCCTACTGGTTATTCGGTGTTGCTGAGCATATTTCACATACTAAATGTGGAACTGAATTCCAAATGATGCTGGTATTTAAAAAATGCCTATGCATAGGATAGAGGTATGAATTATTTACAATTTCCTTTTTGTACGTTTTACTACAACAGTTGTTTGAACAATATATTAAAGAAGATTGCAGGAATGCATTCAGAAGTGTGCTATGACTGTAGGATCCTTCCCATGATATGTAGCCCCTATTCGATTCCTAATCTCTTTTCTCAGAACAGTTCTGCGGACTGCTGTTTTCACTTCTGCATCAGACGCAGAAGTTTACCGGCAAGGAATTTCTTCATGGAACCACACAAATTAAAGTCCGACGGTGCCAGGTCTGGACTGACTGAGGATGCTGGAGCTCCTCCCAACCAAATTTGTTGATTTTCTGACGAACAGTTGTAGCAACATGTGGCACCATCGGACTTTCATTTGTTTGGTCCCATGAAGAAAATCCTGGCCGGTAAACGCGTTGCGTCAGACGCAGAAGTGAAAAAAACAGCAGTCCGCAGATGGCTATACTCCAAACGAACGGACTTCTTTGAACAGGGTATTTGGAACTGGTATGACGATGGGAGAAATGTATTGAGAAACTTGGCGACTATATATAGAAAACTAGACAAAAAATGTCCCATTGCACACTTTTGAATGCTCATAGGACCTACTCGCTAAATAAAATATCTTTTACCACTTGCACGATATAATAAATGTCTATGTTTTCTCTTTCTGTGAAAAAATAAATGCAAGGAAACTGAAGGAATGGGAATAAAATGAGGCAATTTATTTTATTGCCTACTGGAACTGTATAATATTCGAAGTGATAGAGATTTGACGAGTTTTGTAAGTTCGATAATCATAATCAGGGCCCGAAATCTGATAACATGTCATCTTTTTATTGATGGTGCATAGACATTGCCAACTTGTAGATAAATCGTAATCATGACCTCTAGATTATAGAAATGCAATTTTATATTTTTAGGGCATTTATTTCAATTTTAGGTCATTATTTTGTCATTTTCGTGTCATTTGCTTCCTTATTTAGTCATTTTCATGTCATTTGCTTCCTTATTTAGTTATTTTCATGTCATTTGCTTCCTTATTTAGTCATTTTCATGTATTTACATTGAGTGTATTAACTTTTTTCGTCGCTAGCAGTGCTGTCTTTGAAGTACTGTTTGTTTAATGCAAAAAGGAAAAATTCGGCGTTAAATGTTATCATGTCTCAGTCGGAAATGAGAATCAAAGAAACGCCAATTATTTTTTATTATATTATTATTGTTATTAGATTGACTTGGCACCACCTGCTTGGATTTGAGAGTGCAAACTACCAGTATAAGAATATGTAGAAGATTAACCAATCCCAAGAGTTCTATCGTCATATCACTTTCAATTTAACACAACTACGTGCACATGTTTTTATGTAATCCGGCAGACCACAAAAGGAAATGCCGAATTTTGACTCACCAGTGCCTCAGTGCCAGGGCCGTATTTCTAAATAGGCTAAGTAGGCTGCAGCCTAGAGCGGCAAATTTTCAGGGGCGGCAGTTTGGCAATTTATTCAAAAGTTAAAATGAAATATTTCAGACGTTAATAATATTTTCCGTAAGAATTTAAGAATACATGTTACTTAAAAATATGTTTTAGTCTTTCTACATAACCTACTTTCTAAAACTACAACATAAGACAAATTCACAGCACATAATCTTGTGTAATTTCATTTCACCGTGTAGAACAACTTAATTCAAATTGAACACAGTTCTTCAATTACGCAAAGGATAGTCAGTAGCGTTAAAATATAAAAATATGTTTAAAATAGTGATCACTGATCTCCAAGAAAAATTAATTAAGCAATTAATTTCGAAACCCATTTAATTTTTTTAACGAATCTTAAAAGACGTAAGTAAAACAAAAAGTATATAACTAATTTGATTATATAATTTATTATGTAAACCATTAAAATTGTAGTTTTATCTAAACTAAATGAACTTTATGTTTAAAAAGATGAAAACAATGAACTTTATCCTTTTGTTGTATAAAAAAATGTATTAAGCAAATATGAACTATAGAGGGGGCGGCAAATGGACTTTAGCCTATAGGCGACAAACTCTTAAATCCGGCCCTGCTCAGTGCCAGTATACATTTCCGCGAGAAAATAAAATTCACAACATTACAGTTATTTACAGTTTTTACAATTATATACAAACTAGTCTATACCTTTGTGTGTACAATAATAATTTGTTATAAATAAAATATAAGTTTTTAGGTCATTTTTTATAATTGTTATGTAATTTTCTTTCAAATTTAAAGTAATTTTATAGGTCATTTTTCAAACAATTTTAGGTCATCAGAATCCGGGCCCTGATCATAATTCATCATATTGAAGTGAGAGTCATAGTTCTGAATCACATTGTAGAGTATAACAGAAAATAGCTGGACTACTATCTCCAGAACGTTTCTTCGTTACGCCGCGGTTTGTTGGAAGAACTAGCGAGTTCCGACTGGCGAAGAGTTCAAACAATTCTGAGGGCGGAGCGGCGAGTTGGAAATAATGAGCTGCTGGTGGGTGGAGAAGTCTCGTTTGGGGTGAATCGATCTTAAGTTCTTACCGTGTTGACAGTGGCTTTCAGCTCTTTCCTTGACATAAGACAGTCTGTTTAAATTATGGTATAAAATCGATTAACCATTTCGAGAAACAAGAAGTAAACAGTAGGTGGAAATGATGATTGAAGTGTCGGCAATGGGCTCGAGGGTTGAAAGAGCGATAAAATATCAGCTTATGTGACGTATAGATTTATAACCATTCATGAAGCACAGATTATCGTCTCTGCTGGACATTGCATGAGAATATTATAGGAGAAAAATCCCTCCGACACTGGGACTTGAACCCAGGTCTTGAATGTTAGCTGTACAATAACAGTGGGAGCCTGGTCACAAAAATCACTACTTAGTGTGCCTCACAGTACTGCATATGACATAACTTGTCTGTCTGTGAGGTAGACCATTAGGGCAATCAGTCATAGGAGAGAGGTTCCATCTGTGAATTGAACTCCGACTTAGCTCAGTTGGTAGAGCATTTGCGCGAATAGCCACTGGGTTCAAGTCCCAGTGCCGGAGGAATTTTTCTCCTATAATATTCTTATGTGACGTAGTTAACAGTTCTGTCATAACTAGACCTGGGATTTTAAGGCAAATGCCTATTTTGTTCCTTATGAAATGATATGAACTTTTTTACATATGTTGACGTTTCATAATAAATCACTTACATTTATAGAGTTTTATAGTGCCCTAAAATGCCTATTTGGACCTTTAGAGTCTATTTTACTGTTTTAGTGCCTAAAATGCCTATTTTGTACATTTAACATAAAATTCAAGTTCTGTAATTTTTACAAACTTATAATGGACATCCCTCAATGAAAAGCAGAAAAGCAGATGTGGATTTTTCACAGAAACTTGATTATTCCAAACAATTGCCGATAAAGGAATGCTGACTGACGAGGGAGGATTAAGGAGGAAGTACTACTGTATCAAGTCACCAGTGAGAGAACATCTGTTTAAGTGAATATAGTTCGTGATGCCTAATTTTGCAGTTAATTCTGTTAAGAATAGGTATACCATTTTTCTTGCAGTAAAAAGAAAAAAGACAATGTTACATTTTAAGTGTATATTGTAATATTTTAAAGTCTATTTTCTATCTGTTGACACATTTTAAAAGCATATTTTAAGTGCCTATTTTCTCTTTTAAAAGCCTATTTACTTGTTTTAAAAGCCTATTTTAGGTGCCTAAAACTAATTTTTTTAAGCCTAAAATCCCAGGTCTAGTCATAACATAGCCTCTATTTATTCTAAGAGCATATATTGGCCTATATGCGTGACCGAAGGTTACGAGCGAAGGAAAATAAAACAATAGTTCATTATGCAACAAGCCTATAATGCCATTTATTAAGTGCCAGTATGGTACTTTATGAGATTGTACTGACATCGTTATGAAGAAACAAATCAATGAAGGCTGCTAACAATATGAATAAACGATTGGCAATTTGTTAAGTTTTTTTAATAAGCTTACATTGTGGGCCTTGAAAGAATATTGATTACAAAATTAATATTGCTATACGCGTTACTTCGGTACCGATCAACCGATTTGGCCCTAATTCAATAGGCTTGTACCCAAAAACGTCATAAATTCGTATACCAAGTTTCAAGAAAATCCGATAAAGCGTATTTGAGTTATCCACGCCTTTGTGATATATTACCACAAAAAAAGGCACTAAATTGGGCATTATTCCGGTACCGCCCAACCGATCTGGTCCAATATCAATAGACATCTTTCCATGGACATTATAAATAGGTATTCCAAGTTTCATGAAAATCCGATAAAGCGTATGTGAGTTATGGCGCCTTTAAAATATACACTAAATTGGGTTTTACTCCGGTACCGGTGAACCGATTTGGTCCAATTTCAATAGGGTTCTTCCCATGGACATTATAAACGCGTATACCAAGTTTCATTAAAATTCGATAAAGCGTATTTGAGTTAGAGCGCGTACAGACACACGGACGGACGGACAGACGGACAGACATTTTTCGTCCCCCACACAATCTCATAAAGTACCATACTGGCACTTAATAAAATCAGGTAAACTGATGTAAAAAAGTGCCAGTATGTTTTTTTTAATCAGTTATGACTGCAATTATGGTATGCAGAATATGTTTTTTTAATTGATTTACAAGTTAAGCTCCAGATTTATTCATTAAGCAGGGCTTAGGGAAGAACAAAGGTCTAGTTTTCTTTTTAATCAGATTAAAATCTTCCAGCATCAGCTGAACTGTACAGATTTTTGATATCTTGACAATCGCACACTCACATAAAAGTACGAAAAAGAAAGTGAAATTGGCTGGTTTCGGGATTTGAACCATGGAACTCCATAACGTGAGGCCAAAACGTTACCATCTCGGTCACCTGGGTCAGTTTAACGGTCTAGTTGTAAGTTATAAGCGCATGTAAAACAATAGTGTTTTTGGTCATAGCTATCTCTATTTTAATTTCCAAAGCCGTAAAATATCACAGTAAAACAATTGACTATGTTGTCATGATAAATGATTTGCTTTTTTTTATATAAATTCTTTCGAATACGTATATTATCATAAAATAGGCACCAAATTGAGCATTACTCCGAAACAGGTGAACCGATTTCATCCAGTATCAGTAGACCTCTTCCCATGAACATTATAAATGTGTATACCAAATTCCATAAAAATCCGGTAAAGCGTATTTGAGTTACCGCGTTTTTAAAATAGACACTAAATTGGGTTTTACTCCGGTACCGGACAACCGATTTGGTCCAATATCGGTAGACGTCTTCCCATGTACATTATAAATGGGTATACAAAGTTTCAGGAAAATCCAATAAAGCATATTTGAGTTATCGCGACTTCTCATATATTAACATAAAAGGCAATAAATTGGGCATTATTCCGGTACTGGCCAACCGATTTGGTTGAACATCAACAGACGTCTTTCCATGGATAGTATAAATGCGTATACGAAGTTTCATAAATATCCGATAAGGCGTATTTGAGCTATTGCGCCTTTAAAATATACACTAAATTGGGTTTTACTCCGGTACCGGTCAACAGATTAGGTTCAAATTTAACAGAGTACTTTTCATGGATGTCATAAATGCGTATACCAAGTTTAATGGAAATCCGATACAGCGTATTTGAATTATGGCGCCTTTCTAATAGAAAGGCGCCATAATTCAAATACGCTGTATCTAATCTATTAAAATAGGCACTAAATTGGGCATTACTCCGGTACCGGTGAACCGATTTGGTTCAATATCAATAGGGTTCTTCCCATGTACATTATAGATGTGTTTTCCAAGTTTCATGAAAATCCGAAAAAGCGTATTTGAGTTAGAACGCGTACAGACACACGGACGGACGGACGGACGGACGGACAGGCAGACAGACGGACAGACATTTTTCGTCCCCCACACAATCTCATAAAGTACCATACTGGCACTTAATAAACGATTTATAACAACTAGCCGTTGAATATTGATATTATAATGTGTATTCTATGGTTATGTGGACTACCGATATTTACATTAGGCTATATTTTACTGTGAGTATTTTTCTTATCGTTCCTGTGCAGCAATATACCTAATGTAATTCCTGACAGATAGATTTCATATGCTTATTATTCATTCATAACCTTTAAATTGAAACAGAGATATCAGCGAATCGTAGGTCTATTGCATCATTATTATTATTGCCGGCACATTTTGTTTTTGGAGTTAACTCGGACATCTATTACAAAAATAACTTTTATGCATGGGCCTATCATAATTGCGTGTATCACTGATTAAAAAAAACACACTGGCACTTGGTTATATCAGTTTACCTGATTTTATTAAGATAGAGTCTGTATCTCACATAACTTTACATAACTTTCACACGAGTATCTTAATTATCATTATAGATAAGTTGCATACGACTGTTTTAGTTCGACTATAATTAGGCTAATTTTACTAATAATTAGTGACTAATTAAGCTAATAATTAATGTAATTAGACTAATAGTTAGTCTAATTAATTTTGAGATTTTATATTCACTCAAGTCCACCGCTGTAGCTCAGGGGATGCTCCTCTCACGCAGCGGGCCCGGGTTCGATTTCTGGTCGGGACAAGTTACCTGGGTGAGATTTTTTCCGGGGTTTTTCCCCACCTATGAGAGAAATATCGGGTAACTTTAGACCCTTGTGGTCCCCGGATATCATCTGGCCGTCATTATCATATTCATCCCATCCTCACCGTGTTTGGAGTGTGAATGTTGTGTCTCGTCCTATGTGTTCGTGTTGTCTCGGAGGTGGCCCCGGCATTGGGCTGATCACTCATTTGGGGAGGCCCTCCATGTCCTTGTCTGGTCAAAAAAGTATGTATGTGATCCAAAGATAACCCTCTCCCGACAGGTCGCGGCCCTGTAAAGCCCGGGCGGCTTGGGACGCTTAAATCCTAAAAGGGAGAGGTAAAGCTACGATAAAGAAATAAAGAGAATATTCACTCAAAGAAACGAACGCGCTGTCCTTCGCATCACCTTTATATATATATACACACATTCATTTTTTATTGGCTTAGTATCAAAATTCTATAAATCTCTGACTATACAAAATAGGTACTACAATATGACATTTAAGTGTGAACTTATTCCTCTAAAAAATTAGGGGAACATAATCAAAGAATAGAAAATATAAAACACTCTCCTCCACTCTCCTGTTTGTCGTAATTCTTGTCTTCTACGACAGATGGCAGCTCACAGCGTCGGTCAAATAGCAGCTCCCTTTCGATTGTTTTCTTGAAACCATGTATTTTTATAACACGAAATTAATTCATTTTAGTACGATATTTAAATTAACACGAGGATAATTGATTTTATTTTAAATACAGGTTGATTATTACGCAGTTTTCAGCTGCTACTCTCAATGTGTCAATATCGTTCCGTGTTCGATAATAACCGATACCGCACGGATGTCATAATGAAGAACAGTTTCGAAATGAATATCATTATGATACTATTACGTCACATGTAATAAGTGTATTTTAGTAGACTATGGTCGTACAAAAAAATCGATTTAGCGAAATTCACTATTCAGGTATTTTTAGGGTGTCTGTCTAAACGCCTGTTTTTTGAAGCGATGCCCAAACAAATGTAGGATACGCAGAGATCTAACATTTTTAACATAGGTAGAACGAAGGGTGTCCTAATACATCTCAAAGCCGGATTTTTAATTCTAGCTTTCTTTCGATAGTTATGAGAAAAAATCTATAAGAAACGTTATTTTTTTGGACCATCAAAGTACCAGTTTTCGCTAATATATTTCAATTATAAAATTAATCGCAGATGGCCTTGTTCTGCTTCCAAAGCAACCTGGAAAGAAAAATCATCGCTGAATTCCATTTTTGCAATATAACAATGAATGTGTTGATTGCTTCGATGTTGTTACAACACTCAGCTTGATTGATTTGTTTATTACATTACGACTCGCCAAGGCATATGTCAGGTAGTACAGGATTAAAAGTGTTTCAAGTTGGCCACGGCATTTAATAAACATCACTAGCTTTGCAGCACCCTTAGGAAGAAAGGGTTAATCCAAGTATTAAGATGTAAACAAGGGCGCCCATATGATATTTTCTAGAGGGGGCCAATTTTTTTAAGTAATCAATTTTTTGTTGCTTTGACTTCTTAGACCACTTTGTAACATTACATTAATAATATAATAACTGCAACAATGACATAGGAAGAAAATAATTTCTGGAGGGTCCAAAGTGCCGGGGGGTTTGGAGGTACGGAATGCCCCCAAAGAAAGGGATTTGGGGGTCCTCCCCCGAAAAATTGGTTAATAGTCAACTAACGAAAATAACATTTTATGCTGTTTTAGCAGTGAAAAATTAGTTAGCAAATTTGTTTACCAAACCTTAGAAATGCCAACGTAAATAAGAAATCATTACCTAAGTTGGGAGTCCACCCCCAGAAAATTTGTAAATATTGAACTAATAAAAATAACATTTTACGCTATTTCAGCAGTGAAAATCTAGTTAGCAAATTTGTTTACCATACTCTAAGACATGCCAACGTGAACAAGAAATTGTTACCTATGTTGGGGGTCCACCTTGGAAAATGTTTAAATATTGGATTAATGAAAATCATATTTTATGCTATTTTAGCACTGAAAAACTAGTTAGCAAATTTGTTTACCATACCTTAAGACATGCCACCGTAAACAAGAAATCATTATAGTTCAGTTACTCATTGCATGGCCAGTCGGCTTCAAAGGTTTCGGTGTTTCTTTATGTTAATTGATCTGACTAAATTGGTCTTGGGCTTCCGCTTTCCAAAACAAAAGCAACGTTGCAATATTCTCTCATTGTTATCACTGACCTCAATTCACACGTGTTATTGTTTACTGTAACTTGATCTTGCAACCGCGGATTTCACTCCACCCGGAGTAAACGAGTAGCTGTCAAAATCGCCACAGGACATTCTTAGATTTTGATTGGCTGGGGTAACTACCTGATTGGTGCGGTAAAAACAAAGAACATGGGTTGAGTTGTCGGCAAACTTTTCCTCCTAACGAAAGGAAGCCGCCTGGCCATGCAATGAATAACTGGACTATACCTAAGTTGGGAGTCCACCCCGGAAAATTTTTAAATAATGAACTAATGAAAATCACATTTTACGCTGTGGATTCTTCTTCCATGTCGTCGATTTCGTAAAACTTCTGCAAACTTTTTATGTCTCTACTGACTTATAAACAATTGTCCTGACTATAGAAAGAAAAAAGAAAAACACCTGACTATAATTATTAATATACATTTTTCCTATCCTTGAGAGCTAGGGGGGGCCGTGCCCCCCCTTGCCCCCGGGTATGAGCGCCCTTCGATGTAAGGTACAATGGTTATGTCTGGGATAGGATGTAGCTCATTTATTTGATAGAGAGATGCAATCCGAGTGTTTTAAACAAAAAGCAATCACGTTTTAACGTATTCCTGCATATTTACTCAAAGAATGTTGGAGATTTTCAGCTCTTTTTATAAACCTTGTGATATTTGTTTTGCCGGAGGAATATTATGTAATATTCAAAGCTTCTAGATGTTTTTAAAACAGCGTTCAGTTGATTCTGTTTGATTATCCTTTTACGCTTTTATCTCCCTTCGAGCTTTTGAAGTTTCACTCTGCTTCTATAGAATGCTGGAGTTATTTTTAGCTGAGTAATGTATGACAAGGAATTCAATCACGGTTGTATTAGTTTTGAGGTACGGTCATGCTTTTAACAGATTCACGGAATTAATCTCGATTATAATAACTGACGGATGTTCTCAGAACGATTTTACCTGTTTTCCTGAAGCCCTTCAGCTTACAGGAAAAGCACGCGAATAGAATTCTCGAATTCCTGGATTCTATATTCAGGGTCAGGAACCACTTGTTGCTGCTGCTTTGTCCATTTTCCCTAAGCTCTGTTTTCTGCTTAATACTGGATGTATTCAGCTTACAGTGAATATTTCAATCATCGTTACACTTCTGATTTGAATCATAATACACAAGAAACCAGTTAATCAGTAATCACAATATTCTGTTGACTATTCCATTACACGCCGCGTGTTTGATAATGACCAATAACGTTTAGCAGTTCCTCGGATATAGACCAATCACTATCGTTTATCTTATAATACCCTTGCTATGAACTCAATTTATCTGACTATTCCACTCATATAGCAATGTTTGATACTGATCAATAAAGTTTAGCATTTCCTCGGATATAGAGCAATCACGATCTTTTGTCTTATAAAATGCTTGCTATTAATATGAAGATGGGATTTTACCTGATAAAATCGTCAGCTCGTTACTGGACACGTAAGCATCAATGTGACGTGATTCATACGTCACATGCTGCCATTAAACAGCACGAAAACAGATTATTTTATAGAACACAACTTGTTTGGAAATTGAAATAATATAAATGTACATTGATTAAAAACACAATTTCGGTTCGGTGCAAGCCAGTTGGTGTGCTTTTATTCTGTTCTGATTTTAGCTTACCTGAATTAAGTTAACTATGTCTTATATGCACCATGGTAACTCGAGTCGATTCATGGATGGTTGATTCACAATATGCCGTGGTCTCGCGGCTTTTAGTTTTGTTTTTATATAACAAAGCACGATAGTAATTATTATTTGTATAATCCGTTACTTTTTTATTTATAGAATAGTCTTAATAAATCCAACTCGAGTTGACGAGTTACATCAGATAAATTCGTAAACTCTCGTGGGATTACCTATGATAAAACGTCAGCTCGTTACTGGACCGATGACAATAACACGAAAATTCGTTCAGGTAGAAAACGAAACAATTGCGGGACAAATTATGTCCCGCGCGGGACATTTACAAAGTACCTTAAAATGCGGGATGGTCATCCTGCGAATATGCAGAGGTAATGTAAATAATCGGTATTTTTTGGTAGATGCTGCGCAATATTAGCCTATATAGCGTGCATTTACAATCCATTATAGACAGAAGAAAGACCCACAAGGTATAAAGGATATAAAGAAACATAAGTGCTTGCCTGAAATCTTTGTAAACTTCTGTAAAGTATTGTGGGGGTGACGAGGCAAGAATCATGGTTTGAAGATGCGCGATAGGAATATGAATTTGTGGCAGTTTCGCGCAGTTACTGATCTATGTCTTACCTCATGAATTAAGCTATCCACTGAGCACCCATTATTTAGATGTAATTCAGGCTTTTCTGAGGACTGAGAAGGGAAACTACATAAATATTTCGTAGCGTACTACAGCTCTCAGATTTTGAATCAGCAACCACTTGTTGCTGGGACAATGTCTAGTTGTTATAATATATTCTGTCTCGGTTTAAAGCATCGATGCTGATGGAGAGTAACACTGAATTACAAGGCAAAATAGAATGTATTTTGAACTTTTTTCGGTGCATGTGGGAGAGATATGACCTGAATGTGATGAAATCACGAATGATACTTAATATTTCACAAACACAATGGTTATTTTTATTCTTATTCCCTTTCCCCTTATTTCTAGGCCTAGGGCCTTTTATTTAGTCAGATTTAGGTGGCGGACTATGAGCTATTTCTCGAGTGATCATGGGGATAATAGCTAGCCGGACCCCTAGCTGATAGAGATAGGAAAGCGGATTGTACGAGGCGAGTCCATAAAGTAAGTTTCCCTGGGGACATTTACAGTAACAAAACACAATTTCAAGGAAATATTTATTGCAACAGACACAGCCAGTGTTAAGTTATTTTCAACATATTCGCCACCGGAATTGAAACATTTGTCTTACCATGGCACCAACTTTTGAATACCTGTGTCGTACAAGTGTGCCGCATGGGATTTGAGCCTTCGCGTGACAACCACCTTCGCCTTTCTGTTATTCTCTGTCATTTTTTGTCATCTCGTGAGGTGTAGGAAAAGATGGAAATCACTGGGAGCGAGGTCCGGGCTTTAGGGCGAATGTTTAAACACCTCCCAGCCGAACTTCTGCAGGAGACTTGTTAGGAGGTGTTTAAACATCCACCCTACTGCCCGGACTTCGCTCCCTGTAATTTTAATCTTTTCCTACATGTGAAGAAATGAGAGAGAATAACAGACAGGCGGAAATGCTTGTCACACAGTGGTCCAAATCCCAGGCGGCAGTGTTCTACGACGGAAATCTGATGGTGCCAAGTATGGCAGATGTGGGAGGCACTTGAAGCATATGTCGTCGATGGTTTTCATGGTTGGACGAGCAGCATGAGGATGGGTGTTATCATGTTGAAGCAAAACACCTGCTCTCAGCAACCCCCTTCGTTTTTTCACCGTCAGATTTCCAAATCTTTGGTCCGTTAATGGATCTCCTTGGAGGGCAGAAGTTAAAATCTGATGAAGACGTCCAATCGATGGTGCAGGAGTGGCTGCAGCCTCAACCAAAATAATTTTTGTCATGCGGTATCGAAGCTCTTCCTACCCAATGGCTTAAGTGCATTGAACTGGGACTATGTAGAAAATAATGTACATGCAAACATTCTTCCTGCAGTAAAATAGTGTAAAAAAAATTGCAGTATTCATTTGATTCTCTCTCCTAGTAAGACCGGAAGACCTGTAGAGTGTTTCATACGCGTGGCAGAGGTCATTCCCTATCAAAAGAGCTATCTGGCTGCACGCTGATACAATTCTGTGGAAACTTTCAACCAAATTATCTCATTAGATAATGATAAAATGCAAAATAGGGTTTATATATATATATATATTATCTGCTGTCTTCTTGAATCTGCAGTGTTATACTACTTTTATCATATATACCAGCATGTATCAATCTGTTACCTAGTGGAATATGTTTCTGAATTGAACAATGCATTGATACAAATGAACCTGCAAATAACAGTTCCATTCCGGTAATACAACAAAGGAGTACACTGCTTTTGAGAGCGTATCCCGCAGAGCAGAACATTGCCACCACACGTTTGATCCCCGTTGTCGGTACTTTGGAGAACAGTCTATGCAACAAGTTGTCAGAGCCTTGTAGTCTGCTTGTAATTGTGTTTTCACAGTACAGTTTAACTGTTGCAGACCTAATTGTGTAGTCTACCCTACCTGTCCTGAATATACGACAACCAATACACATGTGCCAATTTGTGACCTCATTGCACGTCCTTTATACTGTTCTAGTAAAACTGAAACATCAAAGAACGTCTCTCGTTTGTAGTAGCAGAAGCTAAATCGATTAGTTGGTGTTTCCGCTGCAGAAATCTTTTGTTTGAAGGGTTAGTGAAAAATTGAATTAGATGAATTGCTTTAAATTACGGATATACTGCATTTTTTAATGGACCACCAATACAACAACGATAAGCGCGACAAAAAAAAGAAGAGAAAGAGAGAGAGAGAGAGAGAGAGAGAGAGATAGAGTAGCTAAATGGTTATTTCAGTTCCGTTAGTAATGGAAGTCGCAATCACCCTTACTTCACTAGCTTTAAGTGAAAGAACAATGGTTCCATACACTTTACTTGGAGAAGTTCTGCGTGTTATTAAGTGACAGAATGGTACTTTATAAGATTACTAGCTTAAAAGGCCCGGCGTCGCCCGGGGTTTTTATTTTGTAATTGGAAATTAACTTATGAAGGACTATCGATTTTTAAATTCTAGGTCCTAATATAGGTATTTATAATTTGAAATAGGAAGAACGACTTATCACACTCAAACTGTTCTCTCAGAAAACGCTTGATATAGTTTTTTATGGCTCATAGAGGATGTAGAATTTTGCATCCCATCGCTTGTACACAGCAAGCCTGGTAGGGGTTCAAATAACACGAGTAAAAAGGGATTAAGTATACTCAAAATCATTTGATTTTTGGCATTTAAAATCAAGATTTTTCAAAATCCTTTCTTAGTGAGCTCCTACATTATTGAACGAAGGTACTGTCAAAATTCCAAGTCTCTACCTATTATAGTTTAGGCTCTACGTTGATTCCTGTCAGTCAGTCAGTCAGTCAGGACAAAGCCTTTTATATATATAGAGAGATGTGGGGACGGGGAATAGTCTGTCCGTCCATGTGTCTGTAAGCGCGATAACTCAAATAAGCTTTGCCGGATTTTTATGAAACTTGTTATACGCATTTATAACGTCCATGAGAAGAAGCCTATTGGTCCTAATCGGTTGACCGGTACCGGAGTAAAGCTCAATTTAGTGCCTATTTTATGGTAATATATTAGAAAGAATTTATCAAATGCAAATCAGTTATCATGGCAACATATTGTTTTTTAGAGTGTTCATGAACGGCTTTGGAAGTTGCTATAAACTTTGACAAATAACACTATTCTTTCACATATGCTTATCGAACTAGACCGTTAAACTGAACAAGGTGGCCGAGATGATAACGTCTTTGACTCGGATTCTGGAAGTCCCCGGTTCAAATCGCGTATCCGGCCAATTTGACTTTTTTTTTTTTTTTATTATTATTATTTTCATGTGAGCGTGCGATTGTCAAAATATCACAAAACTGTATAGTGCTGCTGATGTTGGACGATGTTATTCTGACTGCTTAGAAAATTAAACCTTAGTTCTTCCGCAAGTCAGGCTTAATGAATCGATCTGGAGTTAACTCGGAAATCGATAAAAAAAACTTACTTTTTTGCATATTATAATTGCAAATATCACTGATTAAACAAAAGCATTCTGGCACTTTTCTGCATGAGTTTATCGGATATTATTCATATATGTAAATATTTGGTTCGTAAATGTATACATTTCTAAAACACACTGGATATATTTACAGATGGTTAATCGAATCTGAGGCAATATACCTACATTTGTTTGTCTCCGTCGTGCTTGACTTGCAAAACAACACACAAAACAGTACGTGACTGGACTTCAGTGTAAATGCGAAACATCACACCGGATTTAATCCCTGCACATGATTTACTGTGCAACACACATCTCGTCACTCTCGTCACTCACCAGACCACTGCAACACATGAAAGGGTTGATATTGAGAATTGGGAACAGAAATGTAATATTTTAAATTATTACATTGATATCAACTGTTTTCTTAGTAATATTGATAATATTTTTGTTAATGTGAGTTACATCGTTGGTGCGCTTTCAATTGCTTGTGACAACCATCTTCAGCAACTAGAGTATATCCCATTCTAGTTTGATCCTAGTCAAAACAAAGGGGAGGAGAACTCACAGAGAGTTCGCGGAAAATTCGCATCATGTGACAAAACGTGATTGGTTAATGTCATTAGCATGCGCCATTAGCAGGGTGTGGCTAATGAGTGTTCGTAAGTTCATGCAACAATAATATCAACATTTACACTGAAATAACAAACTCTCACTGTCATCGTCATCATTATAGTATATCAATTAGCAAACAAAACAAAGGATTCATTGTTCACGACGACCCTGCGGGTCAGTTGTACTGAGAATAAACAAACTAACATAAACACGGTGAACACGTGCGTTCTCACGTGTGGACTATGACAGCCACGCCTCTTTGTGTTGAACATGGTCGTTCTTAAATGAGATAGAGAAGAACAAGTATAGTGTTCCCTATTACAGGCCATGGAGGCCCAGAGGGTTCCAGGAGGTTGAGGCTCCCAGACGTTTAGGCAATCGGGACGTGAAGGTGGCAAGGTTGTCAGCCTTACGCACCGGCCGCCTTTACCCCCAGGATTGCTCCTGGTACTCAATTCTGTTAGAGGCTGAATCGACCCCAGGGCCATAGTACCACCAGAAGGATTAGGCCAAATGAAAAACTCCAACGACCTCATTGGGAATCGAACCCGCGACCTTCTGGTTTGTAGCGCAACGCCTCAACCATTACGCTACGGCGTACCTCATTCACATTTGCAGAACAGCGCAGTCAAATAAAATTATTTTAAAAATGTAGGAAAGAATAACATTACTGTCCACATACTCCGAGGTGCTACATCCCTGAAAGGACAAGGCCTACCACCCGACCGCTGCGTCATCTACTAGAGGCAGATGGCAGGATTGGAGGGCACGTGGTCAGTTAATTGACTGTTCACATACCGAAATACAATTATTGAGAGTTTCTCGCACTCTAAGCTCTCATGTGGACGCTGGCCTTAAGATACTCGCTTTGGATGTTAATGCTACACATTACCTTTAATGCATTTTGTGTGTACAAAAATTGCCGGTCATGTAAAGTCTCCTTAAAAATAAAAAAAAGTCGTTGCCAATCTTCGTGTCACTTTCCCAGAAGGCACCTAGCCCAATTATAAAAATTTCGTTTTTGTACGATTTACCGTTACAAGAGGCCGTATTGCAAAGAGCGCGTGTTCAGAGTGGGTGGCTTATAACTACTCTTCAGATAATTTTTCTTTCGAAAAAATGTTTCAAATAAACGTTTTAGCTCGTGGTATAAGCAACCCATATGCAAAATTTAAAGAAAATCGTAAGATCCATTTTTTAATAAATCGCAAAAAATGAAAATGTCTTCATGTAAAGTCCTCTTAAAAATAAAAATAAGAGAAAGTTGCCGACAATCTTCGTGTCACATCTTCGTAAAGTATCTAACCCAAATACAAAATTTTGTTTTCCTACGATTTTCCATTCTGGAGCTAGGCTTTTCAGAGACACATAGACACATTCATAGACATGTTTCCGAAAATAGTATTTTTGAATTTAGGTGACCTCAAAACGTATATTTATGTTAAAAACTCTACTTCGAATTTGGGGTCGAAACAATACTTTCTCCACCTATAGTAGGCCTCCTATGGTATGGACAGGGGAAGTATAAATTACGAATGAAATAATAATTACTGCTATTATTATAACATTATTAATAATACTGATGTTTTATCTTGTTTCATATCGTTTTAAAGCCTTCTCTTTTATCAATGTTTTTCATCTTTTCCGCATTGTACTTTTTGTACTCTCTGTTTTGTCTACTTTCTTGATTGCACGTCGCCAACGATTTCTTGATGACGTCAGAACTCCTGTGTTGTGTGCTTTCCTCTCGAGCTTGTTCTTCAGTTCCCTAGTGGGAAGGATCCAATGGGAAATATAAGGAGAGACATTTCAATATTATGGAGGGTAAATTAATTGAAAAGTCACTTTATTATGTAAACAGAGATCCCAATTAGGGAGGAAAAGTTGTTGGCGGTTGTGGTGCTCTTATTAACCAACTTAGAACTGAGATTTCTAGAACTTGAGACAAAGATTACAACAACAAAAGAACAAAGTTGTTTTCTCTGTTCTTTAATAGGCTCACATATGTAAGAAAAAGTACCTTCATAGCCCGAAAACTTTCCCATCTCATAATATGACCAAGACGAAAAAGCACCATGTAAGGTGGTTAAGTTTTAACATCGAGGATTGACGTTGGTAGTTCCAGGGTTCAAATTCATGACAATAAATTCTAGATTTTCTGGGGCTTCTATGCTTTAACCAAAATTGTTTGGGTTTATCGTGGTCATTTATCAATGATTGTATACTGTACTTACGGTTAGGTATGTATTTGTTTCCCGAATTTTTTCACAATTGATTTATTTTACATGCCTGTAGATTTACAGACTTGGGAAATTTGTATTTATACTAGCAGGTGCCCGCGCCTTCGCCCACGATAAATAATTGAAAAATTATAAATGAAGAGTATAATAATTATTAAAGCATTATATTTATTAACACTTGCACGCGAATCATTCAAAACTAAACTATTAATAATTAATGAAACAGCTAAAATTCCGGCTTTAGAGTAGTACATTCCACGATTAGAAAGCGCCACTTGGGAAAACGATTATGCAATTCCAAAGCTACCTGTGAACAATGATAATACGTATTGTTTCTCAACTGTTCGTTGCCAGATGAATATGATGTGAATTTTATTTGATAAATTCAGTGTAATTTTCAGAAATTATATAATTTTTCAAGAAAAGGAGTGGTTTGTTCGGATCGCGATACTTCCAGGATTAAACTATCAATATATTAAAGCTGGTCCCCGCGGCTTCACCCGCCACTATTAATTGACTCCAGGATTTTTAAGAAATTTACACTGGCAGTTTATTAAAAATGTTTGTGGTTCAGAGCTATGAAAATTGTAAGTAAAAATAAAATTAGAATATTCGTTCATTGTATTCATTTCACTTAGGCCTTATATAATAAAGAAACTGTTTTCCTAACGGTATTATATTTGCATAATATTGTGAAAGTTTACACTGCGAGAGACGAACATCGCCGAGTATACCCGATGTTTCACGAAGTGAGGGAGCAAGCACTCTATTTAGGGCCGTTGAATTGTATTAGAGTAATACACATAAATGATATCGATCTGGCCGGCATGGAATTGGCGAACTTCAGAAAAGAAAGTCATGGCCTTTACTTTTCCACTCCGGATAACAATTTGAATATTCCAACACTTCCACATAAATAGAATCTTTGTCCTGCAAAAACGCATAATACGTACCATTTATAATGCCAAGTCTCTCGATTCCTGCAAACCTTTATTTAAAACCCACAAGATCCTCCCACTACCATGTATCATTATTTTTGAAGCCGCCCTTTTTGCTTATTCTCATAGACTCCTTTTCAAAGTTAATTCTGACTACCACTCTTACAACACCCGACATAAAAACAGCATAGCACTCAAGGTTCTTAAAATACTAAGGTTAGTCCACTTGCCACCCTGAGCGGTCATTGGCTGCGGGATGTGACGTGGCTAGGATGTCAGGCAGCCCCTTTCTCATAAGAAATGAATGGAGAACAGATGGTTTTTAACCTTTATTATTTAATTACAGGCAGCAACTATCAAGTGTTCTAACATGCCAACCCACAGTATAAGAACTGATCTATTAGGCTGTGTGGTAGAAATTGTAAAAATCGATCGGGTTTGGTTTAAAAATCGTAGTTATTGAAGCTGTTTTTACAGGCTAAGATCACATCTGCATGTGATGTTAAGATAATATGAATGTATTGGAGTTTCATGAGACTATAACACAGGACTATTTCTAATGTTCTTATTCGAAATAGGCAGGAAATAAGAACCACATTTTTAAATTAATTTTAATACTTCATATTAAAATACGTCCACCGCTGTGGCTCAGGAGATGCGTTCAATCCTCTCACGCAGCGGGCCCGGGTTCGATTCCTGGTCGGGACAAGTTACCTAGGCGAGGTTTTTTCCGGGGTTTTCCTTCACCTTTGAGACAAATGTCAAGTAACTTTAGGCCCTTGTGGTCCCCGGATATCGTCTGGCCGTCATTATCATCTTCATCCCCATCCTCGCCTTGTTCTGCGTGAGTGTGTGTGTGAATGGTGTGTACCGTCCTATGTGTTCGTGTTGTCTCGGAGGTGGCCCCGCGTTGGGCTGATCACTCATCGGGGGAGGCCATCCATGTCCTTGTCTGGTCAAGAAAGTATGTATGTGATTCAAAGATAATCCCTCTCCCGACAGGTCGCGGCCCTGTAAGGACCGGGCGGCTTGGGTCGCTTAAATCCTAAAAGGGAGAAGTAAAACTACGACAGAGGGAAGAGAGGGAGGGAGGGATTAAAATACGGTAGGCATAAGTTATAAATATTTATAAACTACTTGCAGGAAAAAAATCTATACAGTACTAATTACAATTAGGCCTATATTAGTTACTAAATTGCCATAAGGTAATGTATCTAGTATGTACTCTTTCACTGAACAAGGGAAGTATTTTTATACCACACACCAACTCGTTTAATTTGAAGGTATTTAATGACAGCCATGTAATCTTCGCCGGTGAGCCGGAATTTTCTCCCTCAGTAGAGGGAGCCTGTAAATCTATAGAGACAAAGGTCTGTTTCATTTATGCCATCGACCTGGAACGGGATAGAACCCACGACCATGGGCACATAATTCTCCTCCTAGGCTTACTATGTAGCAATCATTATGATTGTTATATCACTAGGTATCACAGTAATTTATATTGATATATAGGTTATAATAAAACATTTGTTGATGTATGACAAGATTTAACGTGACTTTATTCATAGACTACTAAAGACTTGTCATGTCTAAAAATATTTACCCATCCAAACTACACAACTGAAATTTTTAGCAAATATTACATGACAACCATTATAAAGTCTGCATTAAATTATATTAATTACATTTAAATGCATATTACTGATACATGCACACTACTTCCAATAATATATTATATAAATAAATACAGTAAGTTATTAATTACATTAGTTGTGACATTATCTAGAATAAAGGCTTTTAATCACTAAAACAAATACATTACTAAGTAGCAACACATTACTTCCTGTAAATCATGGAATCTATATTGAAGCCTTCAATATTAATTAGGCCTATATTATTTCGTCAACAGACGCATTACCAAACTTTCAGTTGTTTGTTCACTTCAAGATGGGCCAAAAACTTGATTCTTTGACTTGATTCTTTAGCCTGTGACCGACGGGAAAACTCCGAAAATTTCAAATTTTTGTGGCTTTAACCCGCAATAAAACTTTGAAAGTTTTCAATCACTCAATCGTATGGTTTACCCACTTCAAGATGAAATAGAAACGTGAAATTTGCAAACTCATTTTTAGCCCTTAGCCTACGAAAAATTCCAAACAGTTCAAATTTTTCATTTTTTATCCCTGGAATAATTTAGGGTTTCCAATCATTCACTGCCATAAATGTTTACCCACCTCCAGATGAGATAAAAGCTTGAAATTTGGCACACTTACAGCTTTTAGCCTGTAACCGAAGGGAAAATTGCTAAAAGTCTTTTTGTTAATTTTTTTACCCCCTTAAAAACCTCACAGTAGTTCCAAATTTTTTAGGTCTATTGTGGCTAAACTTAATTCCATGGCAGTCTAAATAGACGAACTCTACTCCGATACAGTGTCAGTTCATGAAACAACTTTCGCGAGAATTTTCCCGGAGATTTTGGGACAGAGCCCAGAACAAGCAAAGCTAGTTTCTGTATAAGTTGTGACTGGAGGTCAGTAAGATATAGGTATTTATATTTTCTGCAGTTTTGAATCAATATATTGAACAATGATTAAAAACATAAAATTATTACAATACATTTATATTATATGACTACTATCAATTAAAATGAATATTAACGTAATACTGACTACATAGGCTATACCACAAATTTTGTTGTAGAACTACTTCTGCACAATCTAATGTACAATAAATTCTAATTTGAACTAATAATACGTGATTCTCGCGTCTTAGCTATAAAAATGAAAATTATGTATAGGAGTGTCTATAAGAAAATAATAGAGCAGTGTGACACAGGCTTTCATTACCCGAGGTAAAGTTGTACTTGCCTATCTATCTAAACTGGAAATCATTCATGGAAACTTCAAATTACTCATTTGACATACCTTACACAGTCTTAAGCTTGATTCTAGTATATTATTTTCAGTGCCATTTCTCTTTTTTAATGGCTTTCAAAGGTGAAAAGCACTTTCATACACATATGTATTTTATATTTGCTAGTTATAAATAATTATAACTCACAGTTTTTTTTAAACCGTGCTTTGAATGGCTAAGAAATTATGTACACACTCTACATTAAAGTCAATTGATATTACTTATTTACAGTATTATGATATTAATAAAGGTAAAGCTGTAGTTAGTGAAGGATTAAGAAAAAAAAATAACATTTCCTCCCTATTTTGAATAACAACGATAGAATAGTCTTGTCTCTTTAAAGTATAATACATTAAGTTAGCTGGACATCATCTGCAGACTCAATCTAAACCTCTAAAAACAGCTTCAAAAGATACAATTTTTAAACCAAACCATAAAGACTTTTACTATTTCTCCCACATGGCCTAATAGAACAGTTATTATACTTCAGGTTGACATCTTACAACACGAGATACTTGCTGCCTATAATTAAATATTATTTTTTTTAAATCAGCTGTTTTCCATTCACTCTTACGGGTGAGGGTTGATCTGTCAACCTAATGACGTCACAAGCCAAAACCGCGCGGTTGGAGAAAGTTTGAATACATGGCCAAGTGGCACCCCCGTGATAGCACTGACGAAACACTCTACCCATCTATTCGAATCTTCTCCATACTACTTATGCTCTAAGGTATTTAATTCACTCCCCTCTCATATCACATCACAAAAAACAGAAATTTCATTTAAGAGAATGCTCAAATCCTTTCTTTTATCAAACTGTTTTTATAATATAAGTGATCTCTATTCTTTGTAAGTGTGTATATAGCCTACTGTATTCTTAAATTTATCATTCAATTTGTAAAATTCATCTTCCATATACTGTAAAAATAGAGCTAGAAATAATATTAAAATGTATAATGTAGTAAAATGTAGCGTGTTTAAATATTGTACATGTATTGAATATTTGTATGTAAATTATTAATTTGTAAATGTATGTGTTAAACTTAAGAAATGTAGTTTATAAGTATTTGTAAACTTATAAGTAGGTTAATGAAAAACACTGTACTGTGTAAGAAAATAAACTAACTAACTAACTAACTAACTTAGGGTATACAGTATAGCCATCGCAAGGGAATAATGTTAAGCTTAGTACCCATATGTACCATATATTCTGATCGGTTTTTAAGCTTCCAGGTTATCTACATTTTACAAACATTTCCCTAGCCTGAAGTATTATTTGCTCCTATGGGAGTTAGTACGGTACTTTGAATTCAAGGAAATATGTCATAAAACTAAAATAATCAGTAAATGCTTCTTCATCGATTCTAACTTCACGGAAGTTCTTTTCAATAGCTGAATGGAAAGATACGGCATCTGCTCATAAAATATGGAGAAGTATATTCAAGTGGACTTTGCTGGTCTTACAAGTGGAGTTTTGATGTAATTTTAATACAAAAACGTTCTCCTTGAAACTTTATCGAACTTTTTTGTACCATATTGTACTACCATAATTTCTGGTTTCCAGGTGCAGGGAAGGTTTTTCAATTTCATATAACAGTCCTTGTGTAGGTCAAACGTAATAATAATAATAATAATAATAATAATAATAATAATAATAATAATAATAATAATAATACATTTTATCATTATTGTTACTGGTAGGTGCCCGCAGCTTCGCCCGGGATAATAAATTCATAAATTAAAAATTGAGAGCATAATAGTTAAATCATTATATTTACTAACACCTAAATCACGTGGAGTACATTCCACGATTAGAAAACGTCGCCTGGGAAAAAGACCTTAGATTAGAGTTCCCTGGCCTAGAAAACCCCTGCATAGTGAGTTCCGTCCAAATCGATCAGTATTTGCCCATTTAGGCCTATATTCACTATCCCTCCTCCGGCTATGTTGAAAATTTCAGATGTCTGCGTGCCTTGATATTATAAACAAATGAATCGACCAGGGTGGGCTTACAAAATTCAAGCGATCGCGATGCTTTTATTTCCAAGGTATGATATAAATAGACCAAAGCCACCAGGTTATTCTGCCCTAATTTCTGCTACCTATCCTGAGGATTATAATAGTTCGATGATTGGCAACATTTTTGCGATCAAAACTTTTTAAAGTTTTTTTAAAATATAAATTCAAAATTTGATAGAAGTATTAGACAGATATGTAGTAAAAATATAAAACTTTGACGAAAATTTATGCCTCGTCTTATCTGAAGGTCGTCTTATCTGCGGAAATACACGTTAATTGGAAACAACTGGGCTATAGTATGCAGCTAGCGATTTAACAAGTTCAAGCAGTTCATATATCATGGAGGATGAGATCGAAGGTAAAACTAGGCGAACACAATAATTATTCTACATCATTATGCATGTAATGCAATTTTTGAAGCGCACATTCTGGCAAATGGATTTTTCTGGTTTGCATGAGAGTAGAAAGCATTCGTTTGTTAACAGAGCTGGGGATGGAAGCGTCGCATATTGGTAATTTCCGTCGCCGTCAATTCTCATCTTTCAAGCTTTAATTTTCTACTCTATATCTCCTCACATCCTCTCTACCTGGCGTGAATGTTTCTTACTCAAGCCACCGCTTCCTACTTTATGTTTCTGTGGAGTCAAACTCAAGAGAGAAACAGAAACATGTCTGAAGTTTAAAGATGTCTGAACTGAAGTTTTGTCGGATAAAGGTACAGCATTATCATCCGGTACATTAAATTGTAGGACTATTTATTTATTTATTTATTTAATTACTCCTTCGCAATAGACAATTTCTAAACAAGCTAAATAAATATTTTAAGCAGTATTTACCTCTTTATACCCTCTGATATTAAAATAAACACACAACACACTGTGACACTGATATTTATGTGTAGAACATTAAAAGACCATTAAATATGTGTAGAACATTACAAGACCATTGAATATGTGTACAGATTAAAAATTAAAAATTAAGCACAAATTAAACACAGGTCTATGCTGTAAAAATACTAAAATGTGTATATAAAAATGAATTTCCCTATTGTCGGGAGTCTTTGCACCATATATATATGACGGTAATGCCCAAATCTTCAGGATTGTAGAGTGTTCCTCTCTTGATTGTTTTGTGAATTCCTTGCAGAATTGGATGTCCAGTGTGTTGAAGTGTTGTTTAAATACTGAACAATTGAATTTATCAATTCTAAATAAATATACCTATTATATTTTATGGAACCCGGAGGTTCATTGCGACGCTTACATGAGGCTACCATTCTACTAACTCCATCCAACCAACCCTCGCAAATTTTGGCCTCCCACCTACGTATAGGTCTTTCAAGTGGTATTTTCCCTGTGTCTCTCAGTCAATTTTTTTTTTGTATTTCTTTCCTCCCCTTGCGCGCAACATGTCCAGCCCATTTCATCCTCCGTTATTTAATTATCCTTCCAATATTCGGTGAAGATTACAGGTTATGAAGCTCGACATTATGCAATTTTCTTCAGTTCCCATTTTCATTTCTCTTAGATTTGAATATTCTCCTAAGCACCCTGTTTTCAAACATTCTCAGATTATTTTCTTCCCGTAGAGTAAGTGATCGTGTATCACATCCATATAATACAACCGGCAGGATAATTGTCTTATAAACTTTTATTTTTAGATTTCTGGACAAGTTTCTGAATTGGATAAAAACAAGCATTTCCTGATTTTAGTCCCCACTTAACTTCTACCTTAATATTTTTTATTTAACTATGCAAAATGTTTTATGGGCTTTAATATGCTAAAAACATTATTTAAGAGAATGGTAGCCCTCAGTTATTAGTTCCCTGCCCGTCATATATTGTAATTTCCACTTCTTGCAAATCCATGATACAATAATTATTATACAACTCGAATACTCCCGCTGAAATCCATCAGTCTGTTAGTAAAGTCAACAGCTCATCAGTTAAAAAAATGGTGGATTACGATCATCGTACATTCACCGGACGTTCATCGCACTTTTCCACCGGTGGATTTACTGATGATTAGAGACCGGATTTTAAAGGGAAAATTTTCACCCAAAAAAGGACGGAAAAAGGGAAAATTATTGCCAAAAAAGGGTGGGGAAAAAAGGAAAATTATTGCCAAAAAAGGTGGGGAAAAAAAGGGATATAAAAGTAAGAGAGTGTAAAAATTCAACAGAGAAATACATGTTTGTTTTATGTAAAGCCTTTGCTTGGTTTACAGCTGCTGATTCTGTAACATCTAATGACTGAAGACATTTTTTTATTTTGTTGAAATTCTCACAGAGGAAAATAGCACACGAAATCCATGTTCCCCACCTTGTTATAATGGGAAACTTAGGGAATGGCAAGCCTGTGATTTCCCTGTAACGCTCTATTCTGCTGGGAGGAATTATTTTTTCAATGGTGAATCAGTGAAAACAATTTTTAATGTTTTCATAATGCCAAATACTGGGAAATTTACGAATTTTTTAAAATAAATTAGCAAAAAAGGTACTGGAAAGGGAAAGTTCCTAAAAAAGGGGAAATGGGCCTAAAAAGGGGAAAAAAGGGACTTTAAAACCAGGTCATTTGCAGTTGAAACTTACTCAGTAATGTCCTGTTCAATTTTATCACGTTTTGTGATGAGATATAAAACAAGGAATTCCCTTTAAAATCCGGTCTCTACTGATGATTTTATAAACGTGCCCATCGTGTATATAAAGTTCGATGAGTCTGATTGCTGTCGATGACTTTCATCAGACAAACTTGAGGTGAGTTTACAAACAGTCTGATGCTTTCCCAGTGGATTGTCCGCTGACTTTACGAACACCCTGATGAAAGTCCGATGGCATCGATGGAATTAATCGATGACTTCAAAAACGGGCCCTTTCTGAATTTTCAGTGCATGATTTGACAGGTGTATGGGTGAGGGGGATAGAAGAGCACTACCCAATTGTGGGGGGGGGGAGGGAGGAAAGAAGGAAGTGAGAGAGGAAGTGGGAAATGGATGAAATTCCTTGTGTGTTGGCAGGAATATATAGAGAAGGGAAAGTGGGAGAGGTAAATGTAGAGGGGCTTGAATCGAATTTGTGTAAAAATAATAAAAGAAGATGGAGGTGGTTGTGTTGCCTGTGTAAAATTGAATTCCGGCACAACAACGTTATGGTTAGGATTTGTATGCGTTTCTCTTTCCTTACATAAAGAGATTTCGCAGGCTTTTAGTGCCTACCCTATCAAACATACTCTTTCTGTAAAGTAAAAGTGCGGTCACGAGAAGAAGAGTCGTCTTGTTTCTGTTGTTCAAAAGGATCACCGATGTTATCCACACTTTAATTTGATTTATTGACCTTTGGACATAATATGACCATGAGCGGATTATTAGACAAAAAAAAAAATTTCAAATAGGCAGGCAATTACGCATATTAACATGGGATTTAAGCCGTCAAATATGCTTCTAAGGAAACATATAGATAAAATATCAGGTAAACTGATAAAGTGCCAGAATGTTTAATCAGTGATAATTGCAATTATGGTATGCAGAAAATAAGTTATTTTTTAAATCGATTTCCGATTTAAGCTCCAGATCGGTTCATTAAACAGGGCTTACGGAAGAACAAACGTCTAAAGTTTTATACTTAACCTTAATTAAAACTCGTATACACTGATATAAGAAATTCTTAAAATGTGTCAACATTTCACAAAATACACTGGCAAAAAACTCTGCTTAATGTGCGTAGGCCTAATTATTTCACAGTAAAATACCTCCTGTATATAACGGTACTCATGTAGTACTCATTTCAACTTACGAAATAAACAAGTAGCTGACTAGCTTGATAATCAAATGTGAAGGAATATGTCATGGATAACCATATTGCAACTTCCAAAGCCGTATGTGTTATCATGATAACGGATTTGCATTTGATAAATTCTTTCTAATATATTACCATAAAATAGGCACTAAAATGAGCTTTACTCCGCTACCGGTCAACCGATTTGGTCCAATACCAATAGGCTTCTGACACTGGGATTTAAACCCAGGATCTTTGCTTATCCATGCCGCTGCTCTACCAACTGAGCTAATCCAGAGTTCACTTCACAGCGCCAGATGGAATCTCTCTCCTACGACTGATTGCCCTTGTTTAGCTCGGTTGGTAAAGCAGTGGCACAGATAGCCAAAGGTACAGGGTTCAAATCCCAGTGTCAGAGGAAATTTTCTCCTATAATATTATCATGTAATGTCACACAAAGACAATAATCTGAGGTTCATGAATGCATGTACATCCAACTCTGGAGCTGTCGTTACGTCTTTCCAATGCATATATTTGTTTCTGGAACGAATCCAGAGCCCGAGCATTTGTTCATTCGTAGAAATATTTATATGTAAATTTATCTATTTTATTTGGATTGTGTATCCTTCAGGGATGCGACACGGAGCGTGGCTGTTGTCTTCATTATTACAACCACTTTACATGAAGAGAATTCCATTTTCTTGAAAACGGCTGTGACGGTTTTCCCAAATAAATTCTCTGAAGAATAGATTACTCATAAAATACTCATTTCATTCAAACTTAAGTTTTGGCATTGACATTTTGAATGAGGTTGAGACAAATGAATGCGTGCTACTGGCTTTAATATTCATAGACCAATTTATAATGCACTAGCTTAAAAGGCCCGGGATCGCTCGGGTTTTTTTATTTTCTAATTGGAAATTAACTTATGAAGGACTTTAGATTTTTAAATTCTAGGTCCTAATATAAGTATTTATAATTTGAAATAGGAAGAACGACTTATTACACTCAAACCATTCCCTCAGAAAACGATTGATATAGCTTTTTATGGCTCATAGAGGATGTAGAATTTTGGATCCCATCGCTTGCACACAGCAAGCCTGGTAGGGGTTCAAATAAGAAGAAACAGAAATTCAGGTAACATAAAATTGTATTATCGTGGGAGAGAATTTTTATTTCTTACTTTCATGTTACCATAAAACCGTTTTGCGGATGAAATTAAACAGAAATTCAATATTACTTTCATACATCCCTCCCCGAAAACCTACGATAAAATAATATACATATAACCATACCTCGTACTGTTTTCTCTATGTCCGGGGTAGAGAAAGTTATGTGACTGCATTATTTTCGTGGATTTCATAATTTAATATTTATTTATAACATGAATTATATTGATAGCTTTTCTAAATTGTCAAAGTCCCACTTCAATTATTTCCAAACTCATCTGAGACCACTGGAAACAATATGTTGCCATGCCAACTGTGATTTGGATTTGATAATTCTGTGTAAAAAGGGATTAAGTATACTCAAAAACATTTTATTTATGGCATTTAAAATAAAAAAATCCCTTTAGGCAGGCCTACAGGCGGAGGTAGATTTCGAAGTGCTTTTGGTTTAATTTACTGTCGCTGCATAGCACTCTTCTTCTTTAGCCTTGGCATGGCAAACTTGCAGTAATAAGAACTGAATTCGGTAAATAGGAAGAGCCTACAATCATTTGTTTTGACAACAAGAATAGGATATAATATTCTGGGAGGCCGTGCGCAAGATTAGCAATGAATAAAATTAGCAAAGCCGCTAAACAAGACAAAATTATGATATTATAATAATTCTTTTAAGTGTTATTATTTTCAAACATTAAAATCTCGCGTCATATGAGAGCTATCAAGAAACTATTTATTGATTTGTAGAGTACTCATCAAGAGCTTTTCAACGATACCCCACAAGACGTGGTTACAAAAGTTTCGAATTTTCATCCCCCACCCCCACCCTCACTCGAACCCCGAATCGTTGGTGTCACTGTGAACTCCATAGGGAGTACTCTAATTTATTCAAACAAAGTTTCCCTCTATACTTCAAAGGGGCCGAGATATAAATGTTTTAAAATTTCAACCCCCTCCCCCGACCACCCCCTTGGGCCAATTTTGCCCATTAACGAACTTTTCCGAACTATTGGGCCTAGAAATAACATAATAAAATTTGGTTCAAATATCTTCAAAATTACGGCCGCTATCGTGTAAAGATATATATATATATATATATATAAATATCACAATTTTTTTTTTTTTTTTAACGGGCGGTGGTTTCGTACTTAGGGGAGCATGAAACGTAAAGATATGAAAGAATTTTTCGAAAATCATGACATGGTATCCATTGCAATAGGTAGATTTTTCTTCGAAATCTACCTAAAAGATTCAAAATCCTTTCTTAGTGAGCACCTGCATTATGAAACGAAGGTACTATCAAAATTCCAAGTCTCTACCTATTATAATTTAGGCTCTACGTTGATTCTCTGTCAGTCAGTCAGTCAGTCAGTCAGGACAAAGCCACTTATATATATAGAGATTGAAATAAACTGAACATTTTCGTGAATTACTGAAACAATAAATTACGAGGAGGCCCTGATTAGATGAAAGTTTAAGCTGCATTTTTATGCGAATGCGCCTGTCGATTTTGTCGCGGCAACTTCTCCGGCAGGCGTGTTATGTTGGGAAGTCTAACCAGCTCTCATCAGGCGGTTGCATAAATCTGGAGCTTTCAATTTCACTGCTGATTTTAGTCGCTTTATTGAACTCGTATTCTGAAGGGAAGGCAAAGTTAATTCTTGAAAAATAGCAGAGAATTGATTTCGGGTAACTACAGTGGAAACTAGGAAACGTGGAACATATTATACGATATCCATTGGTTTTCCCTCCCTGTAAGCCTACGTCTACAGTATGCCTATTTGAAAACTCAATGCTCTGACATTTTTGAAGCCGTACATTTAATAGGAATAATTCTGTGTAGTGTAATTCAAACACAATTAACAAATACATGTAAAATATATCTGCATGTTCTTGCAGTATAATGTATTAAAGTTTTATCATAGGTAATCCCACGAGAGTTGACGAGTTTATCGATAGATTCGCGACTGATGCAACTCGTCAACTCGTGTTGGATTTATTAAGACTATTCCATGTATAAAAATCCAATAGATTATACAAATAATAATTACTTTCGTGCTTTGTTCTACAAAAACAAAACTAACAGCTGCGAGATCGCGGCATACTATAAATCAATCATCCATGAATCGATTCGAGCTGTTTTGGTGTAATCAGTGCTACCACCAGTGCATATAAGACATGGTTAACTTCATTCAGTTAAGCTAACAGCAGAACAGAATAAAAGCACACGAACTGGCTTGCACCGAATCGAAATTGTGTTCTTAATCAATGTACATTTCTATTATTTCAATTTCCAAATAAGTTGTGTTGCATAAAATAATCTGATTTCATGCCGCTTAGTGGCAACAGTGACTATCAATCACTGCACACTGATACTCGCGTCTCCAGTAACGACAAGCTGGTTTTACCGCGATAAAATACCCTCCTCGCGATTCCTACAAGAATATTGCAAGATAAACGGCCGTGATTGGTCTATATCCGAGGAATTGCTTAACGTTATTGGTCAATATCAAGCACACGGCGTATGAGTTGAATAGTCATTTTAAGAGTAAGTTATATTACTCCTCGTTACAAATCAGCAGCTAATTTTCAACATTTGTCGTAAAATGCGGTATAGAGTAATGATTTAGTTTAGGTGAGTTTGAGTAGTTTATTGATTAATTTGGAACAATTCTGCATGAGCTGGATAGAAACGCGAATGGGAGAGTTTTGCGTTTTTAGCAGAGTTTCCTGAACTAAACAACTGTTATGCTTCCGTGATTTCAAATGCAAGCCATGGCTTTTCCATTCGAAACTTTCAAATCCTGCTTTCAAAACTGACCACGCATCATAATGTGTTATTATAGACTACTACCTTCATAGTTATCCACATAAATATACTTTTTCTATATATTATTCTGCACTTTGGATTGTTATTGAAACAAATATTGTTTTCAATATGTACATTTCTCGTAAAAGTAATTACACCCTTATTTACATTTTTTTAGGTAGATTTCGAAGGAAAATTTACCTATTGCGATCGATGCCATGTCATGACTTTCGAAAAATTCTTTCATATATTTACGTTTCATGCCTCCCTAAGTACGAAACCACCGCCCGTTCAATTTTTTTTGGTATATAGGTTTATATATTTCTTTGCACGCTAACGGCCATAATTTTGAAGATATTTGAACCAAATTTTATGTGATTTCTAAGCCCAATAGTTCGGACAAGTTCGTTAATGAGCAAAATTGGCCCAAGGGGGGTCGGGGGTTGAAATTAAAAAAAATTATGTCTCAGCCCCTATGAAGTATAGAGGGAAACTTCGTTGGAATAAATTAGAGTACTCACTATGGAGTTCACAGCGACACCAACGATTCGGGGGTTTTGGGGGTACGAGTGGGGAGGTGGGGGTGGGGATGGAAATTCGAAATTTTTGAAACCACGTCTTGTGGGGTATCGTTGAAAAACTCTTGATGAGTAGGCCTACTCTACAAATCAATAACTAGTTTCTCGATTGCTCTCATATAAGGCGAGATTTGAATGTTTGAAAAAGTGCTCTTTCCTCTTTTTTGCAGTTATTATTGCGGGTTTGTCATGTCAAGGCTAAAGAAGAAGAGTGCTGCGCAGCCGCAAAAAATTAAACCAAAAGCACTTCGAACTAACCTCTGTCTGTAGGCCTGCCTAAAGGGATTTTTTTTATTCAGGTGTAGAATTTCATACTACCTGCATGATCGGGTTCGGTCCCCGGTATCACCTCTGAGTTTTTTGCGGTACGATAGTCTAAACTGGGGTGCATTCAGTCAGTAATCCAAAATAAAGAGCTACTTGATTAAGAGGTAGCGGCTGAATTCACGAAAACCTTAATTAATGGTAAAATAAATAGTGGCTCCGTTCATGGAAACCACGGTTGACGGTCGTATGTGTCGGCATGCTGACCACTTGGCCCCAATCCTGTCATCTGCCTATGGTAAACGACGCAGCGGTCGGATGGTAGGCCTAGTAACTTCAGGGATGCAGCGCCATAGGATTTAGTTTTACAATTATTTTATAAATGCAGTCATCATTTTTCATAGTATGTGAATAAATTTAATCAGCATTGTTTAACGTTGTGAACATTAATATTCTAAGTTGTACTGTGGCAATTTTTCTTTATAAAATATCTCCGTTCTAAATTTGTTTTCAAATAATAAACACATTTTGTGTGGTAAAGGAAAATTTTAGAAAACTGTAGGTTGTGTGTGAAACCATATTTGAACAACTTAGTCCAAAAACTAGCCTATAAATAGCAGGAGGACAAATTTTCACATTTTAGTCTGTGGTCGTTTGAGGATGGCATTTAATAATTAGGTATAACAGTTGTCAGTCATTCCTTTTTTGTGCTACTAGTTTGTGCCCGAAGCTTATCTTCTCCCTTAGTTCTGAAAGTTGCATATTTTGTACAAAATATAATTTTCTAGTAAATTTACATCCAATGGCTTGACAACCTTTCTTTTAGTGAACACTTTAGTTTTCTTTACATGTACAGTCAACCCTCGATATAATGCCCCTCTTTACAGTGCCACCTTCGCACTGCGCCAATAAATGCAAGTGAACGGATCTTCTCCCATATAAAATACATAAGAAACCTCGTTACTGTGCCAATTCATTTAGTGCCAGTCAATATAAGACAAGAGTTTTACAAAATATAGATTGCAGTGATTTTTTTCAGTTCCAGAATTCTTTTAAAACTGGCATGAATGTTAGGAAGACTATTTAAGGAAAAAAAAACATTGTACTGTATGTCACTAAATGTAAATATAGTGCGATGAATGAGGAAGCTATGTTAAGTAGTCGGACAGACAGCCTGCATGAGGGTGGAGCTGGTAGAAAGAGCCTTTCATACACTGAGATATTCCAAACTTTCACTTCTTTTAGTACAGTGTCTATTCAGCTGTTAAACACTACACTACAATTAGGTTACTTTTTGAAGTGAAACTTCTTTAGCCGCGGTAGGGGTAAATCCAGAGCTTGTGTCACGCTAAAAAATCGTCACGAAATTAGTGGCACACTCAAAATCGTCACGAAATTAGTGCCACACTCAAAATCGTCACGAAATTAGTGTCACACTCAAAATCGTTACGAAATTAGTGAGGTGTGACGGACGGACTGCATAGAAAACAATCAACTCAATGATTAGGAGTAATCAACTGCTGTACGATTTAGTGAGCATTCACACCGAAGTAGCGAAGCATGCGAATCGCACTACGTGGAAGCAAGCTGCACAATGAGTAGCATGATTCACAGTTTTGCATTCATACCGAAGTAGCAAATGCGATCTGCAGTTTAACGTACATTATATTATTTTCACTTGAACAATTGAGGAACCCATTTAAAGTAATGTAATTTACCTAAAGAGGATATAGTTTTAGCAATTTTAATCCAGGCTTTTTTCCCACTAATTTCGATTAGGTCTACCGTATCGTATAGTCTACGCATGTACAAATTGTATGATAAATAGCTCTCTTTCCAGCAGTTTTCAAGACATCTTTGCCATAATCTACCGCTACACAAGGAAATATGTGTTGAATTTTCTTAACAATCAGAAAACAGCTGAAAAGGCAACTGTACGCATGCGTCATCCCGAGTAGCGTCGCATGAAATAAGTCCAGATCTATCTGAAGAAATGAATGTCGCACTCTGCTAGATTCATTATTGCCACGCTACTTCGGTGTGAAGACTTGAACTTGTTTATTTGGGATTTAAAATGAGTAACGTGCAGCGTGCATCCAGGTAGCAAGTCGCAAGTGGCATGCTACTTCGGTGTGAATGCTCCCTAAAAGGACAAAGTAAAATACTCAAAGGGGAAACTAACGATAGAAGGTGATGGAAAGGAAATTTTTCAGACCTAGTACGAGGACCTGCAAATGGGAATAGTAATAATAATAATAATAATAATAATAATAATAATAGTAACAATAATAATAACAATAATAATATTAATTTTATTTCTTCCTGCAACACCTGCAGGTTGCCATTGACAAAGAGTACCAACAACAAATACATATATATGTAAACAGTAAAAGAAAACAGATTAAATTAATATTGAAGTTTTAACAATTAGTATATAGATAACAACTTAAAATTAGAAGTCATGGTCCACAGGTATGATTGCGAAATATGGCAATAGACCCTTTCAATGCCACCAGTGATATTTCTACAAGGATGGCTTTGTGCAGGCCGAACTTTTTGGAGAAGTCAAACAATAGTTTTGGGATGGTACCACGTGCTCCAATCATTAATCCTGTCACTGTTATGGATATCTCAACAACAAGTCAGCCGAACAGCTCCTTAAAGAGCAAATAAAGATCAATTCCCTGTGAAAACACGAGGCCTTGGCCCTTAGGGGATGAATTGTAGGCTAAATTTATGTATAATGTTATTAGTTGGTGCGTGAATCCCGCCTAGCTTGTGCTGAGCTAGACCACTTCTCCGTCATGGCGGTACTGCGTGTAGTCTAGTCGCGCGCTTGCAGGCGCAATGGAAGCATCTCAAATGATCTTAATGATACAACAGAAAACTTGTGTTTTAAACTGGACATAGAATACTTACTTGCTCAATGGCAATAGACAATTCCTAAGCAAGCTAAAGGATACTATTTTATGGAACCCAGAGGTTCATTACCGCGCTTAAAAAATCCAAACAATAAAAAAATCAAAGATCCAAAATTAAAAAAATCCAAATTCCATAAATAAAAAAATCAAAGATTCAAAATTAAAAAGTCCAAAAATCTAAAATTTAAAAAAATAAATAATCCAAAATTAAAAAATCTAAATATCCAAAATTAAAAAAATTAAAAATTAAAAATATTCTATAATCCAAAATTTTTAAAAATAAAAAATGCAAAATTTAAAAATTATAAATAAAAAAATTAAAAATTAAAAAATCCAAAATTGAAAATCTAAAAATACAAAATTAAAATAGAAAATACAAAATTAAAAATCCAAAAAATAAAAAATTCATAGATCCAAAATTTAAAAAATCCAAAATTCCAAAATTAAAAAATTAAAAGATCCAAAATTAAAAAATTAAAAATCCAAAATTAAAAATCCAAAATTAAAAAAATAAAAACCCCAAAAATTAAAAAATCCAGATTTGCAATTTTTAAGAAAACAAAAAATTAAATTAAAAATCAAAAAATTAAAAAATAATAAAATCCAAAATTTAAAATAAAAAAATCCAAAATTTAAAAGATCCAAAAAATAAAAAAATAAAAGATAAAACATTAAAAAATCCAAAATTGTATAATTCAAAGATCCAAAATAAAAAATCCAAAATCCATAAAAAACAGTCCAAAAATCCAATATTTAAAAGTCCAATAATAAAAAATTGAAAAAGTCCAATAATAAAAAATTAAAAAAAATAAAATTAAAACAAGTTTCACACCTGTCGCGTGGCGTTCCACGCACACTTATTTTTAACAAGGACTAAAGGTCCTGTAATGTAATCATAATCACCTACATGGACCCACATGATTTTCAGCCCCTTTGTGTACTGTAGCACAAGAGACATACTATCATAAAGTGAGTTACTGTACACTGTGTTTTATTTTATACCATAGTTATCTATTTGTCTTGCATTTAATTTTTCTTTCATTATACAGTACAGTAAATTAACTCAGCAATGTATTATGCGATTTTATCTTAAAAATTATTTTTTTAATGCCACCCTCGCTTTGTGCCACTAATTGTTACAGAACGGATGGTGGCATTGTATCGACGTATTTTTTTTAAATAGAAGGCACCTCCAATAAAATGAATGTAATACTACATGCTTTTCCCTCTATTATAAACCCTTATTACGATCTCACTGTTATCTTAGTTATCCACCTAGATTTACATAATAAGCCAAAAGCCATAGTAAAAAAGCGAGAGAAAAAAAAACAATATCGAGGTATATTGATTTAAATTTTCAGTTAAGTTAGGTCAACCTTTTATTGTAGTCATTTATTTCTTTAATTTTATTTAGTACATAAAGACACACCTTCAGTTTTGCCTGAAGCCAGAATGATTAATTTTGGATAGTTAATTACTAGAGATGCTATTTTGCGGTGAATAAAAATGTTAAATTTCGGTAAAAAAATTGGGTCGATTACGGTGTTATTTCGCACAAAAAAAACAAAATTAGGTGTTATTTCGCATAAAAACTAGATACATTTTTAGCCTTTGTGGTGTAAATAATTGTGTATTTCTCCACATGAGCATGATCAAGAAAACCTGAATGGAAAATGTGCACCATTACCCACAAAAATAAAGTTTAGAGTATTTCTATAGGCCTATTTTATTCTAATCTGCACCCATTCCCAAAGTACAAACTTAAAGTAGTCTCCACATTTTGAGGAAGAAGTCTTGTCCTCTTATCGGTTAGAATGATTGAATATCCTGAGAAAGCTCTCTCAGCATCTACATTATTCACCGGAATAAAAATGCTTTTATGTTCAGAACATAGGCCTACATGTTTAAGAACTATTATTAACATTGATTATTGATTTTTGTTGTTGTATTAATGAGCACAAATTATTTAGTTATTTTTCTGAAACCCAAGATTTCCATTGAAAGTAAAAAAAATCGATAAAAAAGAGGAATTTCGCGCATAAAACGACAATTTCGCATAAACACAACATTTCGCGTTTTTTCGCGGTTAAAAACCGACAACAATTCCACGTAGGAATGTTTGAAACACAAGATTATTGCTTAATCAATAGTAATAACAACCATTCGCGAATCCGTCATTCGCGAAAACTAGGTATCTCTATTAATTACACAACAGTGTGTATGCATTTTGATAACAGTCTAAGCAGTGTAGCCTACAAACTTCTGAATTATTCCAGTTTAAACTCTACATTACCGCACTTGTGTCACTCTCGTCATGAAGTCGAATTACGTTTAATCAAGTTCAAAGTATCTCGCTACGTATCTGATCCACCAGCACAGAACTTGAAAAGTATCAATCAACAAAATTAGTTGGAAACTTCTAAAGAGTGGCAAATGCCATTTTACTAAGTGGATTACTTGATTAAGTTATTTTTTTTACAGTCAGATTCATTCCATTAGTCAGTAAGTTCTTTCGATCACTGAATGAAAAATGTTGTTTTGCACATTTTACTAATTTATTGTGCAGTTCTATTTCAACGTATTAATTTGTTTCTTTCTCATAGGTTGCGTAATTCAGTCATTTTCCCTTCAGCGTTGGTTTTGAGCGCACTAAGCCCTAAATTTTCATTGTGCGGGACGATCCCATTATTAAAAATATTCTTTAAGGGAACCCTTATCCACAGCTTAGTCCTAAACATACTCCATACTATTCGCAAGTGATATATATATATATATATGTATGTATGTAGGCTATGTATGTATGAATGTATGTATGTGTATATAAATATGTGTATATATATAGATATGTTAGGTTTATTTCATCTTCATTAAAATCAAGGAATTTTGGTTACATTTATGCTTTAACATTCAGCCCCTTGAATTACCAAAATAAACAATTTTATAACTATATATACATATTATTTAACTACAACAAACATACATGTTTATAATGTATTATTCACTACTTCATTCGAATTTATAATGTTACTTTATTCAATTTTTGCTAACCAATTCCTTTTAACTGTAAATAACATTTTCCCCATCCTTTTAATTGGATGGAGTTAGCACTGAATAAGGTCGAATGGCGGGCTCAGGTAAGCGCTGCAATGAACTTTAGGGTTCCATAAAATAGATAATATTTCTTTAACGTACTTAGGAATTGTCTGTTGCCATTGAGTAAGTAAGTAAGTAAGTATATTTTAATGCTACAGATATTTATTTGACCCATACTATTTTTATGACTCTAATATGATCTGTATTGTGATGCAAAGGTATGATCCATTGACATAAATAACTAACATTGAATCTGTAGTAAAGGTCTGCATGTAGAAAGCCTTAACAAGCGCTTATACCTAAATAAAACAGACTGGAAGTGCTATAAATTGTTTTATATGCCCCAAGGGTGCTTTGCACGGTATGTTTAACAAAAATATCGACGTTATTGGCTTGCTGTGCAATAACTGGGTCAGAAGTTAGGACTGGACAGGTCTTCTGGTAATTAGAGCGAATCTGCCACGTGTTAAAATATCCCGCCATTCATCACACGTAATGTTACTTCAATAGAGTACGAATAAAGGAGACAGTCCACTTTCTTGAATAAGCTTTAAAATGTTTTAGAGTTTTTTCCAAGTGACGATATATTATAAAAAATGTAAATTACTGTAGCCTATTTAATTTACTTTCTACAGAATGCCTCTAAGAATCAATAATCTTAAGAAGGTCCGCCTAAATATACCACTATGTTTTTTTCAATTACAGCCCGAAGCTGAAGGAGAAAGTATTCAGGAATACAATACAAATGATCACGTCTGTTAAGCAGTTAAATTTATAAACTTATATGTTTATTATAATTAGGTTACTGTTTTAAAACAACACTGTAAAGTTAGATTAAAATTTCATATAGTAAATTGTGCCCCAATATGGGTTAATGCCTATAAATGTGTTGAATCATCATATGTTGATCAATGATCTCAGTGTCATAACGGTTCTTAGTATTTACAAAATTAGTAAAACTTTGTACTGTCTATTTTAAATTGCAAGAATCTGATAAATATGTTTATTCAGCAACAGCAGTAGCCTATTTTATGATATTAAGACTTAAAACATGGTTGGATGGAGTTAGCACAGAATAGGGTTGAATGGCGGGCTCAGGTAAGCGCGGAAATGAGCCTTCGGGTTCCATAAAATAGATAATGTTCCCTTAACTTAGGAATTGTCTATGGCCATTGAATAAGTAAGTAAGTAAGTAAGTAAGTAAGTAAGACTTAAAACGTTTATGATAGCCAATTCACTAATAAACAACTGATTATTTTAGTCAATAGTTAAAAATTGTATCTATTGTCTTGGTGAAGGATGGTGTCCTATGTTAAGTTGTATGTCGCATTTCACTATGCGTTTTTGTAAACAAACATTACGTTAGCAGTGACGTTCTCTTCTGTATGTTTATACTTCATGGGCAGAACCCAATGTTGTGGTTCCATATGAAGTGGGTAGATGCATTCCTGTTTTCTCTCCAACTATCAGCTGATTGCAATGTGTTACTTGAGATGCATTTCGATGCCTAAGAGCATCATCTTCAGTCAAACCGATTACGAAGATATTTATTTTCACATGTTATCATCTGCTGACAGCTTAAACGCTACTGAAATTCTAATAAACATACAAGTTTATAAATGGATTTGATTAATAGACGTGATCATTTATATTTTATTCCTGAACACTTTCTCCTTCATCTTCCAGCTGTAATTATTGTACAAAACATAGTGGTATATTAGGCGGAACCTCTTAAGATTATTGACTGTCTTATACAGTGAGTCCCACGCAAGAGTTGGCCAATGACGCGGGTTTCTGCGTCGCGGCTGGCACAGCTCCAACTCCCGAGCGATCGGGCGAAATATCTACGCTAATAATGCCACGGTCGGTGTAATGATTCAGGTTCTCACATTTACAGTTAAAATTACAATTAAAATAACCACGTACCTCATCACAAGAAATGTTGGATATGCTCTCCTCTTGCATCCACACCATACTGGCACCTTTTTAGGAAATTTTCTTTCACGCGCATAAGTTCAGCTTCCGAGACAGAGTTACTTTCTCTTGTGATAGCCTATGTGATATTGTCTTTAAGTTCTTCTAACAGTATGTAAATATTATTTATGGGGAAACTTGAAAAATAAAGTGTATAGGTCAATTTGCCATACATAAGAAGAACTTTAAGACAATATCACAAAAGAAATTAATTCTATCTCGGAAGCTGAAGTTATGCGCGTGAAAGAAAATTTTATAAAAAGGTGCCAGTATTGCGTGGATGCAAGAGGAGAACATTTCCATCATCTCTTGTGATGAGGTACGTGGTTATTATCATTGTAATTTTAACTGTAAATGTGAGAACCTGAATCATTACACCGACCGCGGCATTATTTGCGTATATTTCACCCGATCGCTCGGGAGTTGGAGCTGTGTCAGCCGCGACGCAGAAACCCGCGTCATTGGCCAACTCTTGCGTGGGACTCACTGTACCTCTTGAAATATTAAATTAGTCAATTATGCCTGACAGAACACAAATATCTCACATCGGCAGGGTTAAAACATAGTATTAATTTTGGTCCTCGCTTTTGTAATTCTGTAATCAGAATGTACCCCAAGCTCTCAGCATACCCCGTTACTAAATTTAATAGGAGTATTAAAAAATATATGTAATTTATTACTAGGTATTTCCTAAGTACTTTTTTTAATGTATAACATCAACATGTTCCATTACAATAGTAATACTACATGTTTTGGTGTAATCCTTATGTTGTTAATTAATACAATATTATATTTCAATATGGCTTAGCTTCTAGTTTTGTTCTACTTTATCTATAGTAATTTACAAATTGACAGATATCAGTCTCATACTTATTAGTTACATCTACTATATCCCTATCCTAGTCCGTATATATTTTGTTTTTCTATTAAGTCTTTATTTTAAACATTTTGTCGTACTTTACATCAGTTACATCACATTCTTTTATCTTTTTTTTTTTCATTCTACTCTTTGTGTCTCCTCCTTTTTCACTCTGCTCTCTTTGGACTTGCACCCGAGCACGAGCAACCTTGCTCATTCGAGTGTATTTCTTAATATTATATTTATATTATATCATGTATCAAAAATTGTAGTTTTTTGTTTTTTCTATCCTTTTTCCACAGTAGAAAATTTTGAACCTGGATTTTTGTAATTTGAAATTTTGTAATATTAATAATATTTAATTTACCGAGCAAGGTACCCGAGATGTTAACGTTTTGGACTTGCATTCGGGAGGTCCCAGGTTCAAATCCCGTGGCCGGCCAATTTGACATGAGTTTTTTCATGGTTTCCCCAGTCATAAAGGCAAATGCCGAATTGGATATTTACATACCATGAATCATCCTCACCATTTCATCCTGTCTCGTAATCCATTTAAATTAATTTCATTTGAAATTTACTCCATTAAATACACCGACAATAGAAACAATTGACAAGTAATAATTCCATGGGCTACCCTCCTGTACATACACAAATCTCAAACTCCTGATATGGTCTCGAAGGTAAAAGGCGTATAAACACAGCTGAAATAATAGTAATAAAAAATAATTTAATTTTAGTTTCGAAATAAATAAAATAAATAAACATGCGTGTATGCCTACATATATTTCTGAAGTGCTCCAAGCTAAGATTATATGCTCCTTCGGCTGGCGCCTTAATGTAAAAACAATGCGTTTAATTAAGATTATGGGAAAATAAAAACTTGGACATGTTCTAAAAATGACTTTCGACATTACAATTTTCTGAATGCTAGACATTTACTGGTCAGGGAACGTTAAAAGTGGAATATTCATCATAAAGTGGGGAATTTAATCTTGCTGGATATAACATACAACAGCAAAGGGAATGTAATAATTTTAATTGCGCCCAATACTTCTTCATGTTGAAAACCGGCTAAGTTTAATGTATAGATGAAGGCTTCAAACTCTAGAAATATCTTTCTGTGTACGTGACTACTGGAGTTGATAATGTTACTAACCTGTTCAGTCAAGACACGCCATCTCGCAATAAGTAATAAGTGACTGGCGAACAAAAGCCAGCTGCCTTTTGTGACCACTTCACTTCATATATTGTCCGTCGCTTCTCAGTCCCATGAATACATAAAGCTATCTTCATTTCAATGCTGTTTTTATTTCAGTTCAGCGAGGAAGACAGCTTTATATCTATACTCGCTTCGCTCTTTGGGGGCTCTCGGGGGCTGACGTTCTCGGGAAAGGTTGTTTAAATGGTATATTGCGATACAAGTGCCGTAAGCGATACATACGGATCGAGGAAAGAGTTTGAAAAAACGAGGCGCTTTTGCCGAGTTTTTTTCAATTTCCGAGATCCTTTATGCGCTTACGGCACGAGTATTGCATGCTATTTTTTGCACGATGATTATTTATGTCACTTTAATTATATCAATTGTGATATTACCTGAAAATATTATGTATATACATTCTTGAAGATAGATGTATATTTCAGAAAGTGATTCGCATGTGTTTGTTGTTATGCGAACCGAATATTTGCCCTGGGGTGTGACGTACGTAAATTCATAACCGCACGGAAACTCTTACCGCACATAGCAACAAGATTGCGTGTGGGAATGTCAACTTACGATCCACGGCAACAACATTCGTAAGTACCACTAATTAGTTAAGTCGTGCAAAAAGATATATTGGAGATAGAGTGCGTGTATTTAGCCTGCTGTATTGGCTTTCAGAGCCCTATGTGAACACTGTTTGATAATGCCGGTGCCATGGAAACCAAGCCATTTTTCGGGGGGTTTTTAGGGCTAAAATTTAAAAAAGTAAACTTTTTGGAATTTTCCTGTGGTTCATAGAAATAGAGTTCAAATCGCTAGTGAACTATAGTTATTATTTGATATAACTTTTAGAATGACCTACAGCATCCATATTACTGCAATAAAACTGCATTACAGTAATTAAAACGCAATGAGCTTTGTTACTGTTTGAAGCGCTGCAGTCTCATCTCTGTTTACGCTGTGGTGCACGCTGCCCTACGGTGGGTTTGTGTTGTAGTTCAAATATTTACCACAGTTCTTTGAATTTTAATTATTTTACTGTACACTCAGTATAAACGTTTGCATTTGTTCGATGATTTTCCCCCTCTTCATAATATTTGTTCTCCTCTGTATATTGAAATGCCATTTTTTAATGTGAGAAACACAGAAAGAAATAAAGCCATCTTTAGGCCTATAGGAATTCTGCCTTCATTTGACCTAACCATAATAAAAGAAACCAAAAGGAAACCAAACGTCCTACATTAATCCCGTGTGGCTCAGTCATGCTTGATTTTTACAATAGTATATGAATACAGATCCGTCGGCCCGGGTTCGATCCCCGGTACCTTCTCGGATTTTTCTGAGGTAGGGAGGTCTGGCAGGGGTGCACTCAGCCTCGTGATTCAAATTGAGGAGCTACTTGATAGAGAAGTAGCAGCTCCGGTCATGAAAACCACCATTAACGGCCGTGGGTGTCGGCATGCTGACCACATGCCCCCAATCCTGCCATTTGCCTGTGGTAGATGACGCAGCGGTCGGGTGGTAGGCTTGTCCCTTCAGGGATGTAGCGCCAAGTAGTTTAGTTTTAGTTTTTAGAATATTAATCGAACAACTTTTTGGTAATTTCGTTTTGTATCGGAATTTGGGCTCTTTCGGTTGGCAACAATTGTGGCATACATTGATAGAGTGGGCTAAGCAAAAAAAAATTTATTTGAGTTATTGTCATCTCTGTGTAGTACATATAGTCGTGTAACTGTAAACCTAATATTAACGGTTTGTGTTTTTGAATTCAGGGACCTGGATTATTTATGTTAAAAAACAACTTCGAATATGGGTGGTTGAAAACAATACTTCCACTACTTATAATACCTATGGTACGACAGAGAAAGTAAAAAAAGCTCAACCTATAACAAATACCGGTTCATAAAATTCGTAGAATTGTATTGGGTATGGTATGGGGCTGTTTTTAATGTTTTGGGTTTTATATTCTCTCATTAAACTTAATATGGTGAGTAATTCACTTCTATCCATTGAATATATTAAACTAAAAATTTATTCAATACTGTGTAATAATTATAAAAATGTGATTCCATTGCTGTAAAGGCAAGTACAGGTTCTTTCAAAACGGTAGCTCATATGGGGCGTAAGAATAAAAATGCAAGCCTCAGACACCTGCTAGTTCCACCTTTTCACATCAACATATTTCTACCTCAGCGTAAAAGCAGACTGCACTAGTCAAACGAGCTTTGATCAGGCTGCGGGTTTGCTAGAGGGGGGAAAAAAATCTAGTGTTGTGCATGTGCGGAAACCATTGGTGGTCTTTGTTGACATTTCACAAAACGTTTGAAGTCGTGAGTTTGTATTGAAAATGGAATAAGAGAGCTTCTGGTACGTTCCTATAAAGTGGAGGTGCTTGTTAAGATATTTCCTGCTTGGTGAACTTTTAATGAGAAAACTGTATACATCCGCCAACCTGGGAACTTGAATTGAATTCTCTGAGGGATATAGTAGTTTGCTTCAGGGACCAGGCTATCGGAAACACACAATTTATTAACATTTATATTTTCATACATAGTACCATTACTAAAACATTAATATAACGAGAAATCCTTACTTAAATTGAGAAAATCCGGATGTGGAGTTTCATTTATGTGACTATTTATCTCATGAATCAGTAACCATTCCAGTCTAAGAATATGTGAAATTTCAACCAATCGTTTTATTTTTAGCGTATCACTTCAATTTTATTGCACCTACATGCACTTGTTTTTATGTACATTTACAAGGACTGAACACTTAAACCTCTTCATACCAGTGGCTTCCTTGTTGGAAAAACAGTTAATCATTGAACGCAATAATCGGGTAACCATAAATAGGCTGCTTATGAAATTAAAATAATTTACAGTACAATTTGATGTGTGGTGAAGCATTATAAATGTCGTATAGTAATAAATAAAATATTAATTTAAAAAATCCGTGGAGCTAAATCCCTGAAAGGACTTGGCCTACCACCCGACCTCTGCGGCCTCTACTACAGGCAAATGGCAGTTATTTTCATTTTTGAAAAAAAATCCTAAGAGATAAAGAGCAAAAATCTTAGTAATTCCACTATTCTGAAGATGAAAAGAAAACATTTCATCCTTCTTGGGACTGATGTTGTTCCTTCGGACTATTGAAAGGAATGCACAATACAATTGAGCCGGGACGGAAGTAAAATGAAGAATATGGCGTTCATAAAACCAGTTCATGAGAAATTCTAAAATCGATCACTGGAGACCTCCCGTTGGGCTTCGCATGTCTCGAAACTTGAAAACCACGCCTCAAGTCCTGACTCAAACTTCAAGATTACATCACACCCTCACATCAAACAGTACCTATTCTAGGGACCCTCAAAATTGTGAATCCATTAAATCTGTTCTTAAATTCCAACTTGAAGCAATAAAGCACATCTGTAAGCGAATACGAATAAAATTATGAACTGAAAAGTTGCTGTACCTGAAGGGAGAAGTCCAAAATTGACGTGGAACCATAAAACTGTCACTACGTATTCTAAAATATGAATAAAATTGTACTGAATACATCCACATACGGGGGTACGCCGTAGCATAGTGGTTGGGGCACTGCGCTACAAACCGGAAGGTCGCGGGTTCGATTCCCGATGAGGTAGTTGAGATTTTTCAATTGGCCTGATCTTCCTGGTGGCACTATGGCCCTGGGGTCGACTCAGCCTCTAACAGAAATGAGTACCAGGAGCAATCCTCGGGGTAAAGGCGACCGGTGCGTAAGGCTGACAACCTTACCACCTTCATGTGCCGAATGTCCAAAAATCTGGAAGCCTCATCCTCCTGGAACCCTCTGGACCTCTATGGCCTGTATAGGGATCACTTTACCTTTACATCCACATACCAGTTTCGCAATCACTTTTACGTTAAGGCTAGTTTACACGTCGAAATTAGGTTTCGTAAGTAAGTTTCGCAACTGTTTTTTGCTTGAATCCGCAAGCGCAAGTTGTACTGGCGACAATGAGTTACGAAACTACGCAGTTTCGGCTGATTCCAACTTTTCACGAAACCATAATAGTAATGTTGATATTTTACGCTTATTTAGCTTGTTCGTGTTTCGTAAAATGAAATGGGGAAGTGAGGAAATTGCGAAATGCCTGTATTCAAACGTGTTTCAAACATTTATATGGGATTTTAATAACTTAAACTTCAGAAATAACATGAAATGTGTGGTTGCATTGGAAAGAAAATGTGTGTAATTAGTTTCACGAAATCACTTTCATGAAAGTGGTTACGAAACCTAGTGTCATCGTGTAAACTAGCCTTTACATAAAAATTATCATTCAAATCTAACTAAATAACTCTAAAAACGCTTAATTTTATTTATTATTATTACTACTATTGTTATTATTTTATTTTTTGAATTATTTTACTTTACTTCAAAATAGTAACGTCAATTTATATATCCTTATATCCTTGTAATTACATTGTAAGACTTATTAATAAGATATCTATTTCTCTAAATAATTATTAATGTACGTATTTAAAAAATTACGGTCTTAACTTCTTCTCACAAGGTTTAGGCCTATACGACCCCAAAACGTCCAATGGCGTTAAGTCCGACACATTGTAATGGCTATAGAACGGAAACGGTACGTTTCCGGACATGGATTCCTATTCGAAATATTGTCTACTAAGTCCCCTCTACTAGCCCTGGAAATTTGTAATATGAATTTCCGAATACCCGGTATGAGATATATCAAGATAAATACATCGTGTCATGAATTCCACTTTTGTAGGTAATTTTTAAATACTGCTATACAAAATTACATGAAATGTAAGCCATGCGAAGTAGACATTAAAAGTCTATTAGAAGGTAATAATGGAGTTATCAATTTTGAAGTCCTCTGTAGAATTGACTTCCTGTCCTTACTAACACCTCTCTTGAACAATAGCGTAACTTAAAAATCATAGCATGTTTCCCGTTGATTAGAAATACAATATCTACTAGCCTATATAGATTATGTTATTCTTAAAAAATTAAAATCTTCCACATTCGGCCGTTGAAATTCATGATAAAAATCGTCAGCTTCGAGAGAGAAACTGAAAAGTATTGTCCCAATGAAGAAATGACAAGTTTTATTGATCCATATCTGACGTGTCTTGATTAATGTACTACGTACACTACGTGTTTTGTGTACTACGAACCCAAGATCGATCCTTATGATCGACATCTCACTTTTATTTATTACCGACGTCATTTTGTTTTTGTTTTTCATTTACTCGCTGATAATAGTTTTTATTCTTACGCATATATCTTTGTCTTTCCTTATTCTGAAAATATATTTAGTTTAGGCATACTTTTACTTTCTTTACCTGTACCGTAAGTAGAGGAGGTATGTGTACAATCCTGAAATTCGATGTCCAGATTTCAGCAAAAAAATACGTTTTGAGGTTTCCTTAAGGGGAGATGGTAGTTATCAGTGTAAAAAAATAGGGTTTTTCTTAGGCTCATGTAATAGAGCATAGTCTTGTGAATATTTTGATATATAGGTCTTATATGTTGCGTTATTATTAAGCCAAGCAGAGCGTCCTGGAGCTTTCTAAAATGGATAAATTACCATAAGGGACGCCATTTTCTTATCGCTCTCCTGTAAAATTACATTTTTTGTACTTCAGGTACCATTTTCTGAAAAGCTATTCATGCTAAAATAATGAAACTTTCAGGAATTCATTATAGATGGATGACAAATCTCCCTTAGCAGAATTATGGGAAAAGTCTTGACTATACAGAATTTTCAACTATTTTTATTTTTAAAAAAATATTTTTTTTATCGTGAAGTTTTCATGCAGTAATATTGCACATATTAGACTGATTTTACTAGGGTAAATAGTAGTACCTATTGTTAGTAAGTTCTCAAAGTTTCACAAAAATCTAAGATACAGAAATTGAACAAAGCGTACCTAAGTCAAGGGAAGTAACCGTAAAACAAAATTACCACCTATGTGTTAAAAAATTATTTCCTACCAAACAGCGAGTTCTAGAACAACCATTTTCTGCTTATTTTAAACTGCAGAGTACACTTGCAAAGCATAAAAAATTCAACTAAATCTGACTGTTAATACCTGAGTTCTAGCTTCTTGAACATACGCTATATTTTCTATCATTTTGCTAGCGGTAACTACCATCTCCCCTTAATATAAAAATACTATTCTAAGAAATATGTCTATGTGTATGTGTTCGTGTCTCTTCTGTGCGTCTGTGACCGTAGGCAAACTACCATAGATATGTATGTAGAGGAAGAATTGTATTCGACACTTGAAATTTGTTATCGAGATTTCACCGTTAATACAAGTTCTGACACAAAGCGACGTGGCCGAAATGGTAACATCTTGGACTCGCATTCGGGAGGTCCCAGGTTCAAATCCTGGGGGTTTTCATGGCTTGCTACTTTTCCCAGCCGTAAATGCAAATGCCGGATTGGATAATTACTTTCCATGATCCTCGCTATTTAATCCTGTATCATATTCATTAAAATATCAGCTGAAATTCTTGGCGCCATAAAAATACACCAACAGAAAATAGTTGAGAATCAATGGATGCATGGCCTACTGGTATGCATACATAATATGAACTCCTGATATAACTTCGGTGTTCAAAGGAGTATAAATACAGCTAAATATTGTTAACTAGCTTAAAAGACCCGGCGTCGCCCGGGTTTTTTATTTTGTAATTGGAAATTAACTTATGAAGGACTTTAGATTTTTAAATTTTAGGTCCTTATATAGGTATTTATAATTTGAAGTAGGAAGAAGGACTTATCACACTCAAACTATTCCCTAAGAAAATGTTTGATATAGCTTTTATGGCTATATGTAGAATTTTGCATCCCATCGCTTGTACAGTACACAGCAAGCCCGGGAGGGGTTCTAATAAGAAGAAACAGAGGGTTTAGTTTCCCACTCATATAGTTTAGTCAGTCAATCATTCATTCAGTCAATCAGTCAGTCAGGACAAAGCCTCTTATATACATAGAGATATTTATTTATTTATTTTGTAGTCTTTCTGCACAACGCAGATTGCCTTGCAGACAAAGAATATCTTTCAACAAAGTATACACAAAAATTACAAGCTTTCAGTAAGATCATAAACATAATGACAGGAAAATTCAAATAATCAGTAGTAAAAACCATTGAATTCATTAGCCGTTAAATTGGCAAAACACAATATCTCACGCAATTTATAAACCCGTGACGGACTGCGAAGGAAACTATTAGCACAATTATTACGCCCACAGTTTATTTCTTGTACCATCTCTTATGTATATAAAAGGCTTTGTCCTGACTGACTGACAGAAATCAACGTAGAGCCTAAACTATAACAGGTAGAGACTTGGAATTTTGACAGTACCTTCGTTTCATAATGTAGGTGCTCACTAAGAAAGGATTTTTCAAAATGTTGATTTTAAATTCCAAAAATTAAATGTGTTTTGAGAATACTTAATCCCATTTTACACAGAATTATGAAATCCAAATCACAGAACATATTGTTGCCAATGGTATCAGATGGGTTTGAAAAAAAATGAAATGCAAGTTTGACAAATAAGAGAAGTTATCAATATAATTCATGTTATAAATAAATATTACAGAATGAAATCCACGAAAATAATGCAGTTACATAACTTTCTCTACCCTGGACATAGAGAAAACAAAACGAGGTGTGGTAATGTGTATATTATTATATAGCAGGTTTTTGGAGAGAGAAGTATGAAAGTGATATTGCTTTCTGTTTAATTTCATTCCCAAAACAGTTTTATGGTAACATGAGAGTGGGAAATAAAATTTTCCGCCTCGATATTACAATTTTGTCTTACAGGAATTTCTCTATGTACAAGCGATGGGATGTAAAATTCTTCATCTTCTATGAGACATAAAAAACTATATCAAGCGTTTTTTGAGGGAATAGTTTGCGTGTAATAAATCGTTCTTCCTATTTCAAACTATAAATACCTATATAAGGTCCTAGAATTTAAAAATAGAAAATCCTTCATAAGTTAATTTCCAATTACGAAATAAATAACCTGGGCGGCGCCGGGTCTTTTAAGCTAGTATTCTATAAAATCACATGAAACTTGAAAAGAGGCACAGCTATCAAAAATTTAGTTCATATTCTAACAGCCAGATGGCCGAAGCGAGTGTTTTTGCGGTCCGCACACAAAAGAAGGCTTTGCCTGAGAGTAACACTGCCAAATGAAGGAATTAAACGAAACGTTCACTTTTAGGTTTATTCAATGTAAAAAAAAAAAAAAAATAATAACTTTAGGCAGGCCTACAGGCTGAGGTAGATTTCGAAGTGCTTTTGGTTTAATTTATTGTCGCTGCGCAGCACTTTTCTTCTTTAGCCTTGGCATGACAAACCCGCAATAGTAACTGCAAAAAAGAGGAAAGAGCACTTTTTGAAACATTCAAATCTCGCCTTATATGAGAGCTATCGGAAAACTAGTTATTAATTTGTATAGTACTCATCAAGAGCTTTTCAACGATACCCCACAAGACGTGGTTTCAAAAATTTCGAATTTCCATCCCCCACCCCCACTCGTACCCTCCAAAACCCCGAACCGCTGGTGTCACTGTGAACTCCATAGGGAGTACTCTAATTTATTCGGACAAAGTTTCTCTGTATACTTCATAGGGGCCGAGATATCAAATTTTCAAAATTTCAACCACCTCCCCTTCCCCCCTTGGGCCAATTTTGGTCATTAACGAACTTGTCCGTTCTATTGAGCCTAGAAATAACGTAATAAAATTTGGTTCAAATATATTCATTATTACGGCCGCTAGCGTGTAAAGATATATATATCACAAAAATTTTTTTAACGGGGGGTGGTTACGTACTTAGGGAGGCATGAAACGTAAAGATGTGAAAGAACTTTTCGAAAATCATGACATGGTATCGATTGCAATAGGTAGATTTTTTTTCGAAATCTACCTAGGTGCCACAGTTCAAAAAGTAGGTTTTAGATGCTAAAAAGTTAACCGTTTCTAGGAGGAGGAACTCAGGAAAAGAATAAAGTTTAACCTAAAGATCTATTTATGATGTAGGGTACCATAATGTCATATAGTATGTTATATAGTATGTTGTAGATAGTGAACATAATTTTTTTTTTTTAAATTCAGCATAAATATTTTATAGCAGGATGAATTATGTACTTTGCTGTTCAATTCCAACTTTGCTATTTTATATAAACTGACTACCAAATGAGTGATATGCTGCATTATTTTTGGAGATTACTTTACATTTATCATTTTAATAACAGATATGGCATTACAGCACAGCACTTTAATTTCCTGTGAACTGTTAGAATTAACATAATCCGTTAATGTAGTCCAGATTATTATCAGATGATGGAAGGTTTTATATAATCTTTGCGTACTTGCATAGTTGGTGTGATTATAAAAAGAGTTTATCCATATCAACATTGCATTAATGGTTTTACGATTATCTACAGCAGGATTGCAATTGGCGGTCCGCGGGCCGTATGCGGCCTGCGACAAATCCAAATAATAAAATTTAAAATATTTATTTATAGTTTTATATTATGGATAGGCTAGTTCTGGTTGCGATTATCCTGATTCTTCTGTATTCCAAAATACGTTCTTTGCGTAAAAGGTAACAGTTAAATCTAAAATCTAAACAACTTACACAATTTATGCAAAACTTACTTGATAAATTATATTTTGGAAATTAGCTGGATGAAGGTATGCCAACAGCAATTTCTCGTACGCATCCAGTATCGTACTTTGATTGAATGACGTTCATTGCTTCTACCAGTGATTGCCGGTCGTCTGTCTGCATTAAACAAAAGTTCTCATTAATGTGTTCTGAATTTTAATAAATAATTACTTTTAATGACTATTCCACTCATACGCCGCGTGTCTGATGTTGACTAATAACGTTTAGCAATTCTTCGGATATAGACCAATAATGGCCGTTTATCTTACAATATTCTTGCAGGAATCGCGAGGATGCCGTTTTATCGGGTAAAACCGTCTGATCGTTACTGGACACGTAAGCATCAGTGTGCAGTGATTAATACGTCACATGTTGCAACTAGACGACACGAAAATAGATTATTTTATACAACTTAACTTGTTTGGAAATTGAAATAATAGAAATGTACATTACTAAGGGCCTGTATTACCACATGCTGACAAATCCTCCAGATACGTGACTTCCAGATAGCTTAACTGGAAGATGTCGTGTAATACCACCGCTGATCTGCTACCGGCAAGAACGCAGTAAAAATTTGTAAAATGGTCCTTACATCGCTGAGCAGAGAGGTGTGTTTGTTGTAGTTTGGTAGTCCTCCGCTAGGTGCGGCAGCTCGGATTTGTATTTGTACAATTAAATTACATAACAACATATCGTTTTAAGTGCATTAATCTATTTGTTCAATTCTATTTCATTCATATGTGAGCATAAAATGACAATTTTATGTAAATTAAATCTTCCGGCATCAGTTCTAAAATTCAGATGGCTAGGAAGCTTTCGGCTTGCGCCATCTTGTTTCAACCAAGATCCCTAACTAGCAGTCAGTACTTTGTCAGGCACTCCATCCTCCTGCTAGCTTAGCTGGAAGTTGTCTTCCCAGACAGACTTTGTCAGGAGACTATAATACGCAATTCTTGGCCAACTTCCAGATAGGTTCTCTATCTGGTAGATAAATACGATATCTGGAGGTCGTCATACGGGCCCTAAGAAACACAATTTTGATTCGGTGCAAGCTAGTTGGTGTGCTTTCATTCTGTTCTGCTGCCAGCTTACCTAAATGAAGTTAACTATGTCTTATATGCACCATTGGTAGCCCTGATTATAACATGGTAACTCGAATCGATTCATAGTTGGCCGTGATTTCGCAGCTGTTAGTTTTGTTTTTGTAAAACAAAGCACGAAAGTAATTATTATTTGTATAATCCGTTACATTTTTATTCTTGGAATAGTCTTAATAAATCCAACTCGAGTTGACGAGTTTCATTAGATAAATTCGATCATGCTGCGCAGTCGCGAATCTATCGATAAACTCGTCAACTCTCATTGGATTACCTATGATAATTTTACTGCATTAAAAATGCATGGCCCATTACGTCCACATACATCAGATAGTGGCCCTCGTAAGTAAAGAAATTGTCTTCCCCTGATTGACAGTAATACGCCAGTGCGAATAGTTTTACCAGTAATTGAATTGAGCTTAACTAATGTTTCTTGTCCTGATAAATATTTCAAGACCAAAGGTCGAGAAATTATAATCACATGACAAACAAGGGATCAAAAGACAATTAAATTACCCAAGTGAAATCAGAGAAAGGTGTATTCGGCTAGATAATTCCACGCGGAAAGGTAAATTTTGTGAATTTAATTCAAATTAAAGAATAAAAAGTAGTACATACCGGCAAGATTTATAGCACCGAGCGAGATGGTAAAGTCTTGGACTCGCATTCGGGAGGTCACAGATTCAAATCCCGTAGCCGACCAATTTGACATGGGTTTTTTCATTGTTTTCCCAGGCAATTGCCGATTGGATATTTACATACCATGAATCATTCTCACCATTTAATCTTGTATCATATCCATTTAAATTAATATCAGTTGAAATTTACTCCATAAAACACATTTACGACAGAAAATAATTGACAAACAAAGTTCCATGGCCTATCCTACTGTATCGACACAGATTCCGAAGTCCTGATATGTCCTTGTAGTTAAAATGAGTATAAATACAGCTGTAAAAGTATGTATAACCTTCAGTATGAAGTTTATTTGTATAATGTATTCCTAGGTCTCGAAATAATTATCGTTACAAGAAACCTCTGCCCCTTTTATGGGATCACGAAGAATAGCACGAGACCTAACAGATTTAGTAGTAGTCTTAGTAATCTTTGTAGTATTAGCAGTATTAGCTGAGTTGTAAATAGTACAGCGATTAATACTACTTTTCTTTATTTCAGGTATGGAATGTCTTCAATGATTTCTGTAGATGATGTTGGGACTCTAACGGTAAGAATCCATATATGAGTATTTAAGAAACATTTTGCTCTGCTAATACTTCGGGCACATGATAAATATTATTCAAACGTTAGCTTTCCGCTTAAGAGTAAATGTAAAGCTACTGTTATGACAGGTAACAGGAAATAAGATTTTTCCTTAGGGTTTTTTTCACACAGTATTGTTGTTACAAATTATACATTCCAATTTTAACTAACTTTTCTCTTCTACTGTCGTCTGTCCAACGAATCTTCATCTTGTAGTCCTCTTGCTACGATGCTTCCCTTAACACCATCCATCCAGATTCCAGATACGACATGATTATCCGCATTTATTAACTCGTTTAATACAGTATCTACTCTTATACAATTCAACGGCCCTAAATAGCGTGCTTGCTCGCCCGCTTCGTGAGACATCGGGTATACTCGGCGATGTTCGTCTCTCGCAGTGTAAACTTTCATGACGACTACAAGATTAGGAAGGAAAACTGTTTCTTTATTATATAAGGCCTAAGTGAAATTAACACAATGAACAAATATTCTAATTTTATTTTTACTTACAATTTTCATAGCTCTGATCCACAAACATTTTTAATAATCTACCAGTGTAATTTTCTCAAAAATCCTGGAGTCAATGAATAATGGCGGGCGAAGCCGGGGGCAACAGCTGAAAAATATTGATGGTTTTATCTCTTGAAATATCGCTGATAATAATAATCCAAACAAACCATTCCTCCCCTTGAAACATTATATAATTTCTGAAAATTACACTGAATTGATAAAATAAAATTCACATCATATTCATGTCAATAAACAACTGAGAAACAATACGTATTATGTGTTCACAGGTTCTTTGGAACTGCATAATCGATTCTGATATAGTTTTCCCAGGGGGCGCTTTCATGTCGTGGAATGTACTCTAAAGCAGGAATTTTAGCTGTTTCATTAATTAATTATTAATGGCTTAGTTTATGAATGATTCGCGTGCAAGTGTTAATAAATATAATGATTTATTAATTATTATACTCTTAATTTTTAATTTTTAAACGAATTATCGTGGCAAAGCCACGGGCACCTCCTAGTTCCTTTACATTTTCCCTCTTTGAGTTTTTGCTGGTCTTCTCCAGTAGTCCATTTCTGTGGATCGTAGTTTTGCTTTTTGTTTAAATTAGGGATGGGTCCTCGATACTTTCGATACCTCGATACTCTCGATACTTGCATGGTATCGGCATCGAGCGATTCTTCAGAAAACTCGCTCGATACTTTTTCGATACTTGGGTACTCTGCAATTTAAGGAAATGCAGTATCTCTTTCTGCTTCTGGTAGTCTACTAAATATAGTAAATACTTGTATTTTTCCTTGAAATGGAGAAAACCATTCTGTGACTTTTTTCTAGTCATAAACAAAGACTTTCCGATTTTTAAAATCCAAACAGAAGATATTCTTAATTGTTTCGTTTCCTGTCAAACGTTTCAATAACAACCAACAAGCAAGTTGACTGTCCAAACCCCATTGTAATTTTTGAACAAAAACTTGTAAGTGGACTGTTTCAAAAACTAATTTTAGTTTTAATGTAGAGTTTAAAAATAATTATAGGCTACTGATGATATTAAATTTTGCATAATTAAATATGCACACTTAATTAATTTAGTTGGTATTACACAGTTCTCTTAACTTTAAATGTTTAATGTACCTATTTATTGAAACTGGAAATGCTACGGTATCGAGTATCGAGGAAAAAATCATGTATCGGTATCGAGTATCGAGAAAATCTGGTATCGACCCATCCCTAGTTTAAATCCACGTTTCCGCTCCATATAGGCCTAACATTATATTTTCCACTATTGATTAGGAAATAAGTTAATTACTAGAAATAATACACTAAAGAGCTCTTAGGCCTATTACTTTGACTATAAATTTTTAAAGAAATGTATAGATACTAGAAGGTGCCCATGGCTTCGCCACGATAATTCTTTTAAAAATGAAGAGTATAATAATTATTAAAGCATTATATTTATTAACACTTGCACGCGAATCATTCATAAACTAAGCCATTAATAATATTAATGGAACAGCTAAAATTCCGGCTTCAGAGTACATTCTACGATTAGAAAGCGCCCCCTGGGAAAATGATATCCGAATCGATTATGCAGTTCCAAAGAACCTGTGAACACATAATACGTATTGTTTCTCAGCTGTTTATTGACATGAATATGATGTGAATTTTATTTTATCAATTCAGTGTAATTTTCAGAAATTATATAATGTTTCAAGGGAAGGAATGGTTTGTTTGGATTATTATTATCAGCGATATTTCAAGAGATAAAACCATCAATATTTTACAGCTGTTGCCCCCGGCTTCGGCCGCCATTATTCATTGACTCCAGGATTTTTAAGAAAATTACACTGGTAGATTATTAAAAATGTTTGTGGTTCAGAGCTATGAAAATTGTAAGTAAAAATAAAATTAGAATATTTGTTCATTGTGTTCTTTTCACTTAGGCCTTATATAATAAAGAAACGGTTTTCCTTCCTAATTTTGTAGTCGTCATGAAAGTTTAGACTGCGAGAGACGAACATCGCCGAGTATACCCGATGTCTCACGAAGCGGGCGAGCAAGCACGCTATTTAGGGCCGTTGAATTGTATAAGAGTAGATGATGACCAATCCGTTAAATTAGACATTATAGTGAACCAATCCTGTATGCAGTTGCATTAGTGTTCCGATAAAATCGCAACTGTTTTGGACGCTGTATTAAATTGTAATAAACATGTATAAATGCCGCTATTACTCAGTCAAGAATGAAAATTAGAAGTTGTGATCAGTTAATTATAACTACTGAACTATGAAATCTGTTATCGCAGAATTGATTTTTGTGGACTTTATTCTCTTTTAAACCGAACCTTCTTGCGAAAATAACTGATGAATATTGAAGGAGCTATGATAAAATTAATTATTGGTTCTATATTGCATTTAAGTTCTTAATTTTTCCATTTGGAAGTAATTTTTATAATATTTCCTTTGACTGTAGGGAGAGCTTTTAACTGCTGCAGTATAGAACTTCACTGTGGGAGGTATTGAATCAGTTGAGCACGTCAAAGCTCATGACTACGAAACCGCACAAAGACAAACGATGGGGATTAATAAGTTTAAACAGACCTTTTAGCGTAGTGAGTTCCATATCGTCATGTTGAAGGGCTCTTTAGGCTGAATGTTGGTAACAACTAATTCACTGGAAAGAAGAGAAAGTCTGAAAGTCTCCAAGATTAGTGTAGTCTTTTGGCACTTTGGTTTATGTTTGGCTTTATTAGCGTTATTTAAATTTCGAAGAAGGTTGTACAACTGCCTGTACACGAATCATAATTTTTATTTTCTGAAAACTAACTTATCTTTCTTTCTTTCTTTCTTTATCGTAGGTTTACCTCTCCCTTTTAGGATTTAAGCGACCCAAGCCGCCCGGGCCTTACAGGGCCGCGACCTGTCGGGAGAGGGATTATCTTTGGATCACATACATACTTTTTTGACCAGACAAGGACATGGAGGGCCTCCCCGGATGAGTGATCAGCCCAATGCCGGGGCCACCTCCGAGACAACACGAAACACATAGGACGAGACACACCATTCACACACACACTCACTCCAAACAAGGCGAGGATGGGATGAAGATGATAATGATGGCCAGATGATATCTGGGGACCGTAAGGGCCGAAAGTTACCCGACATTTGTCTCAAAGGTGAGGAAAAACCCCAGAAAAAACCCCACCTAATTAACTTGTCCCGACCAGGAATCGAACCCGGGCCCGCTGCGTGAGTGGATTGAACGCATCTCCTGAGCCACAGCGGTGGACAAAAAAACTAACCTATCCCGGCCCAATATTTCGGCATTGTAAGTCGTATGGCATTAGAAAACGCCAATGTGCCATTTCTATAATCTGCCTTGTTTTACATGCATGTTTATACATATAACTTTCTAAACAGAATCCCAACCTTCATGATAAAAAAAAGACTTTGAATTCGTAGTCAGAATACATTTTAAATTACAATAATATCGTAAATTTCACTAGATTATCAGTAACTTAATTGTCAACATAGGCCTACACAAATAAAATAGTTTGAGTCGGCCTGGGTGGCGCAGTTAGTCTCGCGCTGGCTTTCTGTGCTCAAGGTTGCGGGTTCGATCCCGGCCCAGGTCGATGGCATTTATGTGTGCATAAATGTGACAGGCCCAGTAGATTTACTGCATGTAAAAGAACTCCTGCGGGACAAAATTCCGGCACTCCGGCGACGGTCACAGGCCTAAGTTGCAGTATATCTCGGTCGTTAAATAACCATATACCAACTAAAATAATTTGGATCCTATGGTAGTACAAAACGAAAATAGGCCTATTATTTCTCAGATTTGGAAGCTGCAAGATAAGATGTATATTAAAAACCATAGAATAGTGCTTAAAATTATAGGTCTGACTTTTGCTCAAACGTTTGTGAAGTATTCGTATAAACAGAAAAATGCGAAAGTTCTTGGCAGCAAAATAACAAGGTATAAATATTAGAAAAAAAAAAACTTTAATTTTTTTTCAGTTTTTCCTGTATCACTTACAGGCTGCCTTATGACAAAGAGTACCAAACATTGAAATATAGAAGGAAACAAACAAATATAAACTTAATACCAATGAACCCGACTATGTAACATAATAATGTTGCACTTGAACACAGGTCATGTAAGCAAACACAAGCAAAATAAATTAAATATATGGTCCATATGCATGGTTTCGAAATATGGCCAAAGATCCTTTCAATGCTGCCAAAGCTATGTCTTCCAGAATGTGTTTAGGAAGACTAAATTTTTGGCAGACATTGGCCATTATATGAGGGATGGTTCCTCGGGCCCCTATCATTAAACCCCTCACACTGATAGACGTAAGGATGTATTTTTGTTTGTAAAAATTTACAGTGGGTTCATAAATCTTTCGTTTCTCTGCATCCACCTCTTCTGGCTGCTGTTCATAGGATTCGAACCTGTTTACAATATGCTTGAAACCAGAACTTACATTTTTTTTTTGTCACATGGGAGGGAAGTCTAACAGGAATTGAGACTGCATGTCTGCATGCCGAGAACACGAGCTGATCCAATATTGTTTTCCAGCATAATATGGGTCAACACAATGCAGGAGGGTGTGTAAGTCTTCTTACTTTACGTAACGTGAAATCCCTCAGTGTTTGATGTTCGTAAATAAATCCAGAATTACTGCATTTCTATAATAGCTGTCTGATACAATTGCAGGAATTAAATCTCTGACAAAGAATGAAAATTCATTCAAATAATTCTTTATCATAACGACTAGGGTTCGGATGTTTATGATATGTTACATTTTTATCCTGACCTAATTTCTAGCCGCAAACACAAATTAATTGCACATTTGCTATTGTAATCGGACCGTTTTTATTTTGCATATAAAGTCAAATTTTGGTCATTTTTGTGGTCCTGGTCATATTTTTGACCATATTTGTATTTTAGTGTCTTTTTCAATTATCAATTCGGTAAAGGAGCACAATTCTAGAGAGATAGGGAAAAAAGCGAATAAGTAAAAAAACCAAAGTTTCAGGAGATACAAAAACAATTTATTTCCACAGCATTGTTACAATATTTAGTTCAGCCCGCCCATATATTTTTACTCAGTATATGATAGTATGTAAAAATATCTGGGTGGGCTGAACTAGATATTCTAACATTGCTGTGGAAATAAATTGTTTTTTGTCTCTACTGGAACTTTTATTTTTTGACTTATTCGCTTTTTCCCTATCATTCTAGAATTATACTGTGTATATACAACATGGTCGAGTTAAATTTGAAATTTATTTAATTAATTTAATGTTTATGCCAAATTAATAGGTAATTTAAATTTTAAAATTAAAGCAATTGTTCAGATTTTATAGGGGTACAAAAGATCTGCAAAACATTAAGAGTATATACCTAGGTAGAGCTGATGAAGCGAGCAAACAGGAGAAAACTCTTTAAAAATGGAAGTTCATCACAACTAAAACTCTAAATCACCAAAATTGTTAAAAAGTTATTATCTGATTGAATTAATGTCATGTAAGTATTTAGTGTCTTTAAAAGTTTCAAATTGGAACGTTTATTTTTTGAAAATACGTTATTTTATTAGATCATATTTAGGGTTTTTGGGGTAATATTTAATAATTTTTAAGGGCATATTTCCACTTTTTTAGGTCATGAACATCCGAACCCTAATAAAGACTATAGTAACAGCTTGCGTTGTATAATTGTACACGCTTAGATTCGATCCCCGCTACCTCTCAGTTTTCAGCCACAGGGGTAGATTGGTCTAGACCAGTGTCCGGCAGATGCTGCAGTTGTGACGTAAGAGCCGATCATCTCGCAAGAGCTTGAGAGAGCGAGCAGTTGAGATGCATTCCTGTTAATACGCACTAGCGCAGTGGCGTTCAGTGCAGCAGTAGGGTTAAGGTGAGCCGTGATGGTACATTGAATTGCGTGCATTAACCATGGCAAGGGTGCAGAGGTCAGTTAATCAGTGAAATGTATGGTAAATTTAGTGCATTCAGATTAATACTAGACTTACGGAAACGTCAGGTCACCCTCGGAGACACGCCACATTTTTCCAAAGTTGTCTACAGTATGTCATTCAATTACAGACATTAATAATTATGTACAAATATTAGAAGAACTGGATCAGGATATTTTATTACAGATTTCAAGATTTTGCAAAACACCAATCCGATATTTGCATATTTGCGACACCATTTTCTGTGGATGTTGACAGTGTTCCAACGTCATTGCAACTAGAAGTCATTGATTTGCAAAAGAATATTGAAATGAAAGACTGCTTTCAAAACAAAAAGGATCTATCTATATTTTATAGAAGATTTCCCCAGGCAACTACATAATATATTTGCTGCTAGAATGTTGAGTATTAGGTATTTGTATCGACGTATGTATGTGAATAGTTCTTTTCTTGTATGAAGATCTGCAAACCACAACATGGAAACCGCCTATCTGATCAGAACATGAAAAATGTTCTCGTTTGTGTGTTAGCCAGACTATGTCTCCTAATATTGCAAAATTAGTGCGCGAGAAAAGAGGGAAAAAATCTCGACAATGCCTTGAGCTTGGGCACGATAGTGACACAAAGTAAGGGTGTGTATCAAAAGTCTGAATAGGCCTATACTTGGCATAGTGCTCACAAAGGTGTATAGTTTAATTTGTATATTTTGTGTATTTTGTATATTTTGTATACTTTAACATTTTTCAGTTTCCGAGTAGACAAAGTTTTGCAGTACTCCTTAAAGTATTCTTATGTTTTATGTATTTGTATGTTTATAGTAGTTTCGGAGCCTCATTTAAATAACCTGACGCATCCGCACCTGGATGCATTTCAGATTAGTGTAAGTAGGGCCTATATTAAATTTCATTACAAACAAAACTGTTCTGTTACATTGATTTATCACAGTTGTACTATTTTGTTTTCGTACAAATGCATTGTAATTGTGCTATTCCCATACTATCTACGAAGATCGGAGCGCACTCTGCCAATGCATAGGCGTCGTTCCGCCACTGGCCAGTTGAACCCTTCCTCCACGCTCAGTACGGAGATATTGCCGAGCAAAGAGCGCGGTTGCTCTGTAGTATGACGTCACAGAGCACGGAACATGCCGGTCACTGGTCTAGACCAGTAATTATCAGTCTTACGCTTTGTCACCATATACGTGTCACTTACCTGTCAGTGTTAGTGGAGCTGTGCTTGAAAACAGTTTATTTTTTAGCGGTTTGTGAGACCTCATGTTCCATGGTTTCTTAATATTTTTTTCGGTTTACTATTTTATGAATAACAATGTGTGAACGGCCGGTACCATAAAAGAAATGTTAGGCTGAGAGTTTTAAGACTACGTGATATCAGTTGTGATGAAATTATTTCGGTGAAGTCTTGCATTGATTGTTTTGAGAAAAAGATTGTATACCTCATTTTCAAGGGGAAAATATTGTTAGTTATGCAATTTTGAACACAACCTCTTATTATGGTGAGCTGTGTTTAATATCTGATAGGGAGTGATGTGAATGACGATACTAAATAAGCTTTTGTGTTAATTAGCTGTTAATTTGAAAAAAATATTAATATATATTCGAAACTGTGCATTTTGGTACATTTTTGACGCAGTAACTTTGATGTGTGCTCTGAAAATTCCTATAAAATGATTGTGTAGGGATAGTGTTTTGTTACTGAACATTGAAGAATCAATTTGCTTGAATTATAATTAAAATTCCCATTTTTTAAGTTTGGTCATTGCTAAAAGTCCCTTAAGACCTCACGTAGATGTTAATCTAACAGAATAATCACGTAGCGTAGTGGTTGAGGCGCTGCGCTACAAAACCGGAAGGTCGCGGGTTCGATTCCCGATGAGGTATTTGGAGTTTTTCAATTGGCCTAGTCCTTCTGGTAGCACTATGACCCTGGGGTCGACTCAGCCTCTAACAGAAATGAGTACCAGGAGCAATTCTGGGGGTGGAGGCTGACAACCTTACCACCTTCACGTGCCGAATGTCCAAAATCTGGGAGCCTCAACCTCCTGGAATCCTCGGGGCCTCCATGGCATGTATAGGGATCACTTTACTTTACTTTTTATGTCACTTAGTTATAAAATCACGAATTTAAGGCATTTGTGTTGGCAAGAATTAAAAAAAAAAATTCAAAACCCTTGTATATTAATGCTCGAAGCAGTTTGGAGAAAAGTGCCTCTGTAGTCTAGGAATAAAGTATGTAGAGTCTTCCTTTTGTTAAAAAACAGTCCCTCATGAATAAATAAAAACATAATGCGTAATTCTTTACAAAGAAGGCTGAGAATATGAGTAGTTGTCAGTATTGTCTGAAACAGAAGTTGTAGTCCTTTGTCTGCGTGTGCCTAGAAGCCACATCCAGTTTTCAATAGCACAGCCATTAGATTCGTGGGTAACCGGACTCTTGAGTGACAGGTAACTATCAAAGTGTGGATTATCGACCCAAGACTCAAACAGTAAACAGTTGAGTTTGTTGCTAAGCATTGCCAGCTCTTGTCAACACAAAAGGAAATGTGTAAGCATCATAAATAATTGAATGTATTTTAAGAAAATGAAAGTAGGCCTACAGGCACAGTGAGTCTGTATGAAGTCAGAAAATGTTTTCCGGCCCAAATTGAGGATCACTTTAGCAAAACATGCTAACTGAAGAAATTTCAAATGACACACAAAACTAAATATTATACTACTGTATAACTATTCATTTTTTTTTCACATGATATTTCGTACTGGATGTAGGCTGTTCACTGACACTCAGACGTATATACAGACACATTTCTGAAAATTAATTTTTTGGATTCAGGGGACCTCGAAACGTATGCTATATTTTATGTTAAAAAATCATCCGTGAATTTTGGGTTAGACACACTACTTCCTCTAGTTAAAGAAGTTATGGTACTGGTAGAGGGAGTAATAAAGTATGAGCCTATTTATTGTGTTAACTGTTTTCTTCTCAGTCCGACACAGATTTATAATTTTCATGAGAAATCGAGCTTATCACATTAAGGATTAATATCACATACAATCGCTTTTGCACTCCTTAACTAATTAGTGGTACTTACGAATGTTGTTGCCATGGATCGTAAGTTGACATTCCTTCATGCAATCTTGTTGCTTTGTGCGGTAAGTTTCCGTGCTGTTATGAATTTACTTACGCCACACCTCATAATACAAGCCTTTATGGACAAGGCCCCCCCAGGACAAATATTCGGTTCGCATAACAACAAACACATGCGAATCACTCTTTCCTCGATCCGTAAGCACCACTTACGGCACTTGTAACGCAATATACTATTATGATTCTATAGTATATTGCTATACAAGTGCCGTAAGGCACGTTTACGGGTCGAGGAAACAGATTGAAAACCCGAGGCGCAGCCGAGGGTTTTTAAGTTTTCGAGACCCGTAAATGCCTTTACGGCCCGAGTGTTGCATGCTATTTTTTGCACGATGATTATTTATATCAATTTAATTATATTAATTGTGATATTACCTGAAAATATTATGTAAATACATTCTTGAAAATAGATGTTTATTTCAGAAAGTGATTCGCATGTGTTTGTTGTTATGGGAACCGAATATTTGTCCTGGGGGCCGTGTCCATAAAGGCTTGTATTATGAAGTGTATCGTAATAAATTATGACGTGGCGCTTGGACCGTAAGTAATTTAACCTCATCGCAACGCCCTTAGCAACACGATTGTGTGGGAATGTCAACTTACGATCCATGTAAACTACTTTCGTAAGTAACACTTACTAGCTAAGGAGTGCAAAAAATGTATAAGATATAATACTTATTTATGATACAAGGGCTAAAATAAGGATTTTATTTTGCAATTAAAATAAAACCATATTAACACGAGTATTATACACTATTCCTTAGACAGTCGTCAATATTTATAGACATAATATTACGGATTATTAAAATTAGATGGTCATTAGTTCCTTCCTAGCATCGGTGATTTGTTATATTTGGATTTACGACAGTTGACTGTGCAGAGAGAATTTGTGAAGCAATTTTTTTCTTGTTTTTATGCAGAATCTGCTATAGGGTACAGCACTCGGAAAACGTAAACAGAAATGCTGATTTTACAATTATTACGCTTTGAAATGGCAATTCCTTAGGCGGATATTTGAATAGAATCGATTACGTGATTTGTTATGTATTTTGGATTTACAACAGTTGGCTGTGTGGGGAGAATTTGTGACGCAGGAAAATAAAGTTGGTCACCCTGCAGTGTTACAAAATTATAGCTAAAACTCCATGGCGCGACATCCCTGAAGGGACAAGGCCTACCACCCGACCGCTGCGTCATCTACCTATAGGCAGATGACAGGATTGGGGGCATGTGGTCAGCATGCCGACACCCACGGCCGTTAATGGTGGTTTCCATGACCGGAGCCGCTACTTCTTTATCAAGTAGCTCCTCAATTTGGATCACCAGGCCGAGTGCACCCCTGCCAGACCTCAGAAAAATCCGAGGAGGTACCGGGGATCGAACCCGGGCCGACGGATCTGTAGTCAGCGACGCTAACCACAAGACCACGCCGGCGGTCACAAAATTATAACACTGAATGAAATAATTTTCTCCTTTCATTTAATACCATGTGTACCTTTAAACGTATTTCTTTAACTTTGACTGTCTAAATAGCTTTTTATGTATCAAGTACGCTAAAGTTTTTGTGAATGTGGTTCATACATTAGTTCTGAATAAAATTATGTTATTTTACTACTAATGAGCTCAGATTTTCGCTTAAACAAAGCAAAGGTTATGGGGATTATAGCAATAGTGCATGTTTATAAACATTTCTTGCTACGGATTTATTTCTTTTTCTTAAAAATGTACTTTTGAAACTCGCTAAGCTAATAATATTAATTTATTAAGTATACTCAATATACTTACTTTATTAAAATTACATGCCATTTTTATCATATTTTCAAAAAAAAACTTATCAGGCACTGTTAAAAGAAGCTATTAAAATAAGAGCCGCGTCTGAACACCTGCTTCTCAGTTCTTAGTGTGGTCTAATGGTCATGGCCACGGGGTGGAATTACAGAGATGGCGATTTCGTGTCCAACTCTAGGCGTTTTTTATAAAATGATTTTTTTTAATTACAGTCAAGATATCTGAATGACAAGATTTACTATACTTCTTAATAATATTAAACTATACTCATAAAATGCATATATATATATATTTTTTTTCAAATTCATCAATACAAGAGGTAGTTTCAAAACCAGTATGTTTTCCGACTACGAGCTGAGTGTTTGTCAGTCATAGTAAAAAGACTTGAAAAGATTTAGTCACCGCCATCAAAATAACAGCAACTAAATAGCTTGTAGTATCACTTTCTGTTGTTCTTCATCTGAGTTAAAAGTTCTGTAGCACTGACTTCGGGGTTCTGCATATTGGGTAGTTTCTAGGGTCATATTGTCCAATAGCTGATATGAAAGGATTTTCATGGTTTTTGATCTTATCATAAAGTTTTCCAAAGCCATATAAAAATAATCTTCACAGGAAGACACAATAGGTGTCACAGTTGGAACTATGTCACCTAAAGGTTACCGTGGTAATTTTAGCGGTCTAGGCCGATAAAGTGCTATTTTACGGCGAGAAGTAGCTGTTTTAGAGAGCGTGAACTAAAAATTTGATTTACCGTATTTTACGCACTATTTTACCTTCAAGACAGAGCCTTGAAAGTTGGGTGCGTCTAATGGTTCGAAGTACACAAAAAAATTAAAAATATGAAAAATATTTCCGCAATACCATAGTTATAAACAAGGCGTTATAAACGATAACATAGTTACAAATTTTGGCACAAACTGTACAATAGTGCATTGTCACAATCGTAAAATGTAGGTATACAATGGGAAAAGAAAGGAATGTTGAGTTCTTTTATACGAAAGGAGTTGTCTCCGTCGGGTGGTTTATATGAAAGCAATGCCCTCTAATCAGCCTTGTTCCGTTATACTTACCGTATGGTGAACTGAGGGTTAGAGGGTGTAAAAGTATTTTCAGTCTTTCATGAGAAATCAGTTCGGTAGTTAAAATCTACGCTATGCCCCCAGTACAAAAGAGATTTTTGTACAATGCAGGTTTAAATTTAGATGTAATTTACACGGATTCCATTGTACAAGGTAAAATTTGTTTATGCAATGAAGTACATTATTCCCTTTAAAATTTGCCGTTTAGAATCGCATTAAATTTCTTTTCCTTTAAATTTCCATTCTAAAATCAAGGTGCGTCTTATGGTCCGGAGCGTCTTATAGTTCGTAAAATACGGTACCTCGTATTCATCCATATTGAAATTTTAAAATAAAAGCCAATCTAAAATATTTAATTTGATTTGTGGAACACAACTGACAATTGTTTGTAAAATAGAATGATTCAGGAAGGCGAATTTCTTGTATTAATCTTTCCTTTCTTTCTGTACGGTTTCTCATGTGCACAAGTTGTGGGGCGGGACAATCTACTTTTTCATTTTAGACATACTGTAATTTTTCCTTAGACTCATTTGGAGCATGCTTATCTGGAACATATTAATATCAGTAAGTTGAACTAGTTTGTTGAGTAAAGAACTCCAGAAAATCGAGTCGGTCACGCTTCTAAAAGATCTGGTGATAAAGTCAGGAAAAATGTTTGAAAAGAAAAATCTTGTTGCAATCAAGTTCTTAATTGTAGTCATAATTAACGATTGTTAACAAAACCATTCAATTCTATTCTTAGTTTTTATTATGTCCTTTCAGAGATAAACTAAGTAAATGGTACTGAAACGTCAAAATAATGCGCTACCAAAATATTAGAAGAGCAGAAAAAGCATTCGAACAAGTGGAGAAATCCACTGAGAAATCAGTAGCTGTACACACGGACAGTAAAATAACCATGGATCTCTTGCAAAATAATGCCAAACATATTAACCTCATAGAAGAGATAAAAATGCACGTAGAGACGCTAACCCACAGTGGTTGGGAAATTCATTTTACATGGATTAAAGCGCATGCAAGGTTTGCAGGAAACGAACTTGCGGATACGTTGGCCAAACAAGCAACAACAGACTTAGAACTGGAAATAGTGTACACTTCAATACCGATAAGCACAATAAAACGCGAGCTGTGTGAAGAAAGTGTTCAGGCATGGGAAACCGAGTGGCATAAAACGGTAAATGGAAGAACAACAAAATCATATTTTCGAACCGTGAAACACAGACTAAACAAATCCCTGAGGTTAAACCACAATATCACAGCTATGTTGACAGGGCATGGTAGGTTTGGCGAATATTTTCACCGTTTTAAAATTAAGGAAGATTCAACTTGCGTGCGTACCAGAAATTCGCAATCAGTGGACCACTTACTGTGGGAGTGTGAACTACTGAACTCGGAAAGAGCTCAATTCAGAAAGCACATCTTGGAAACTTGTAAGTGTTGGCCCGTTGAGAAAAGTGAACTGATACAAAAAATCTAAAGCAATTCGTACAATTTGTGAACAAAATAAATTTTGAAGCTCTACAAACAAACCAAATACATAATTCAGGATAATATTTATAAGTGTACATATGTAGATATTTTTGAGTAGTTAAGATAAAAGGAATGCATGTAGTATTGCTGCATTGCAATGGAGCATGTTGTTTAATAAAGATAATAATAATAAAAAAAAGTGGAAAAATCTAATATCTGGGAGCAGTACTTGCAGATAAAAATAATTTTAAGACAGAAGATAACTGTTGACTAAAATAAGGAATCGCTTGTTTTTATATATTTCGGAAATTTTTATCTTCTCGTCTTCTGTCCAGAAATAAAAAAAATAGAAGAAAATTATCCTGCCGGTTGTATTGTGGATGTGATACATGGTCTCTTACTCTTCGGGAAGAACATAATCTGAGAGTGTTCCAAAATAGGGTGGTTAGGACAATATTAGTGCCTACGAGAGATGAAAACGGGTACTTGATAAAATTGCATAATGGCGAGCTTCAAATCACGGACGGTGAAACGGGCTGGACATGTTGAGCACATGGAGAAACAAAGATATATCTCAGAAATAGTGATTGGGTGACCCGATGGCAAAAGACCTTGGAATACCTAGACATAGCTTTAAGCCTTCAAATTTAATTTTAACGTATTTTTTCAGTTACAACCAAAATAGTTTTTTTTTAAACATATAACTTACGTACCACACCTTGTACTGTTCCAAAATAAAACTTATGTATTTTTGTGAGTTCTTTTTTTCTTTTGGGGGGCTTTGGACCCCTCCCTGGCTACGTCCCTGCTGCTGAGCCGGAGATACTGTTTTTTACGGTGTAAACTAATTCACATTCCCGCAGTATTCCCCTGTTAAAGATCCCAAATACATTCAGTCGATTTCATAGTGCAATATACTTGATTTATTGAGCATACCTGTATCTCACATTATTCAACATTGTCACTAGACCAGCAATTTCTCGTACTGGCGTCAGAGAAAGCTTTATTTTGTTGTGTGACAAATTGTCTGTCCCTACAGCACATGAAATTATAGTGTTTAGATGGCTGTGACTTGAGATATAAACGAGAAATCGATATTTAGCTAAAGCGTCATACAGTTACACATAAGCAGAAATCAATGGAGTCTGAACAAAAACCACACGTTACATTAAGAATAGAATAGTAATTTAGTAAATTACAGAATCGTTAACTAAGCGATCATCATAATTAAGCCGTGCCTGAAAGCTGAAATCGTTAACTACATACTAGAGACTAGCAACTTGATAATTGGAAACTAAACACTTTGATCTTTCCACATGTAAGCTTCAATCACTGCCTTAATTCTAACAGAAATTAGTACTAGGAGCAATCCTGGGGTAAAGGGGCCGGTAATGCTGACAACCTGCTGCACCGAATGTCTAAAATGTTGACAGTTTCAACTTTTTGGAATCCCGAAGTCCTTTACGGTCTGTAGGCTTATAGGGACAAGATAGATATATATGCATTCATGAAACACAGATTATTGTCTCTGTTGGACATTGCATGAGAATATTATAGGAGGAAAAAAATTCTCTGACACAGGGATCTGAACTCAGGACCTTTGGCTATCCGTACCACTGCTCTACCAATTGTGCTAAGCCAGAGTTCATTTCACAGTGCCAGATGGAGAGAGATTTCATCTGGCGCTGTGAAATGAATCTGGCTTAGCTCAGTTGGTAGAGCAGTGGCACAGATAGCCGAAGCTCCAGGGTTCAAATCCCAGTTTCAGAGGTATTTTTCTTCTATAATATTCTCTATAGGGACAACTTTACTAATTTTTATATTAAATTAATTTCATAAGAATGATTTATAAGAGGTTAAATATAATTCCATACATTCCAAGGCTCCAATGTGTTATAATCAAGAACAAAGACGCTAAAGTATTTTTTATTTAAATATTGGAAACCATGGGAAAATAATTTTCAGATTAACTATCACCAGGATATAGAAAACTTATTTTCCATTACTTATCAACTTATACTTAAATGCGTGGTCATAATGTTCAGTTGTTTGGGTGGTTTTCTTTTGAAATAAGAATAGACTAATAAATGAGGTACACAATACAAATATACGCAATACAATGTAATAAAAATGATGGATTGATTGACACATAAAGAGTAAATAAAAATGTATCTTTGGTAAAAAAATAAAGCTCAATGAGAGAAGTGACATATGGGCCGTGGCGAGATAGAAATCTCCTTTATTGAACCACAAGATTGATTGGTGAGCCGTGGGGTGTATGTTGGTTATTGGCTTATCGAAAAGCACTTGATGTGGCAGTAACTCTGACGTCCTTTAGGCACTTTCCCCTCTAAAACCGCTGATAAGCACTTTCCATTACGTCACTTCAACTTGCAGCATTATTTTCAGTGCTATAAATTAATTGAAAGCTAAATATGTTTGTTGTGAATACCGTTCTTACCGGACGAGTTTCGGACCAAAAAATTATGATGTGTGATGGATTTAGAGCTGATTACGTCCCTTATATTGCAAATAGTATATTCTACAGCCTAATAAGAGGAACTGTTTGTCTGTCTGTTTTTCGTTTGTCTTTGTGTCATGCCCAAACATCATTTCAGCGATTCTATGTTTATGAATTCTATAGGCGATTTTTTAGTTTACTTTTAGAAATAAGAAAATTTAATAAGAAAGAAAAAAAAGGATGATTATTACTTTCTCTTGGAAGAGACACATCTACAGAAAGCAGACCCAATTAACTATCTGGGCCCTATTTCATAAAAGTTACAATTTTACAGGTGACAGGTATCAGTAAATTGTTTTACAGGTTTACATTTTGACAATTTGTGTTTTTCATAAAAGCTGACAACTTTAAATAAATGCCATTACAATTTTGTATATTTGTATTATAATTTTACATATTACTGTTTCTCAAAACTTTTGAGTTCACAAGTAAAAGTCTGAAAAATATGTCAAATCTTAGGATACCTACAATTTATCAAACATTTTGTTGACATACCTGTATTTACAAATTTACAAAAAATGTAGAATTGTCATTACAGAAGTGACAGGCAATTTTTTATGTATAGGCCAAATCAGTAGGTCATGTAAATGTGTGACACAACTTGGCGAACTGCCTTTTGTGATTTAAACTTTCTTTTCAATAAACTTTCTAAATTGTTTTGTTAATCATGAACAGTAGTAGTAGTGATATTGGTAGTAGTGAAAATTATGAAGTAATAGACATGAGACCACGCAGGGTTTTTAGGCAACGGATTAACCTAACATTCAATTTCAGCGACTTTATATTCAAAGAGAAGTATAATCAAATACTATAGAGACAATACCGGACACTTACTGGTAGAGAAATGGGGGACAGATTTTGCAGCACTCCTAGTGGCACAACCTAGAAACTTGGGGCAAAATTAATATATTCAAAACATATATAAACTGTAATATGCTATTCTGAGCCATTAGGTAGATACCCCTTATACATAACATGCCGAGTCTGGCTATTTCGGCTCTTCTATTAAAAACTGTTTAACATATATGTGTCTAGATACTGCAATTGTATTCAGTAGTAGCAGGTTGGGCCGCTAGATGGTGCTCAAAATATTGTCCCCCGATATATCGCAAAGTGTCCTGTATTGGTCTAGATTGTATTTGGTATAATTCAATTATTTTCGATAGTAATAATCGATTGCTTAGGTATCACATGCGATGTTGAGATCGATTATCGCACGCGTATATGAGAGCCATCTACAGTGTACTAATTTAATCTTTAGGTTTGACCTATCCATAGAACATCCATATATTCCCGGTCTTTTACTGTAACTTCTGCACGTTCCTGGAATCTTCTTCCCTCGAGCATCAGGGTCTGCTGTACGCTGTCAACATTTAAAACTAGACTAAACGAATATCTCTCCAAAAAACTCTAAATTTTCTTTTAGGTACTAAGCATTTGCGTTTTATTGTTTCTTGTATGTTGTAGATCTAAGATAAGTTACTTATTTTTCTAGTGTAACACGCTTTACTAAAATAGTTTTAATTCATGTAACATAGACTAAATTCACCAGTGGTCCGCGAAGATGGTGCAGATAGTCCGCAGACATAATTAAAAAATATAAAGCAAGTGGAAAGTAAAGAAGTAAAATTTTTTTCACATATTTCGTTATAATGACCTATAATTAATACCCCAGATATTAAGAATATAGGCCTTCTTTTAAAAATGGGATGTAAAATTAGGGGTCCGTAAAATTCTTTAGGCATTTTAGAGGTCCTCGGGTTCAAAAAGGTTGAGAAACACTGATCTAGTGTATTCTTATTGTTATTACTTATAGAACTATTTTAGTGTATTTGTTTGTTTCTTTTTTCTGTCTCTGGTTGAGTGTAAGGGACGGCCTTAAGGCCTTAACTCTGCCAGATTAAATAAAGATTTATTATTATTATTATTATTATTATTATTATTATTATTATTATTATTATAAAACTGTCGCGTTTATGAAAAGAGTTCTTTTAGTCTGACAATTTACATTAATTTGCCTGTAATGTAAGGAAAAGTTGTAATCTTTAAGAAAAATACAATTGCCATGACATATTGACAAATTTGTCAGACTTGACATATTTAACTGTCGTATTTGTCACACCTGTAGAGTTTTATGAAATAGTGCCCTGGTGTTCTATGTATGATTTTGCGACCAATTCGTCAATATACACATAGGCTTAACTAAATGAGCTCTCTGAAGTAATGGAATCAGTGTGATACGTATGTACAAGAAAGTGTAGGAGGAGTTGGTGTGTGAGGTTAATGTGTGCGTGACAGTGGTTTCTGAGGCAGGTGCGAAGCTTTATTTCATTAGCGGCTTGTCTTGCCTGTGGTTCTCTGATTCTCAGCCTACATTATAGGATGATCACTAAACTGGTTACCATCCCAACAGGATAGCCGAACGTTACATGCTAATGGTCACCATGTAGTCCTGGGTTTTGTAGGGGTAAGGAAAACACATTACAGGTAGTCTTTGAATATGATACTGTGTCTCTCACACTGCTGCATCCCACTACAGTTTAGAGATAAATATTTCCTGTAACTTATTTTGTGACTATTACAAGTATAGAACGATACCAACCTGTTACAAATAGTAAAAATCCCTTTAGGCAAGCCTACAGGCTGAGGTAGATTTCGAAGTGCTTTTGGTTTAATTTATTGTCGCTGCGTAGCACTATTCTTTTTTAGCCTTGGTATGACAAACCCGCAATAATAACTGAAAAAAAGAGGAAAGAGCACTTTTTCAAACATTCAAATCTCGCCTTATATGAGAACTATCAAGAAACTAATTATTGATTTGTAGAGTACTCATCAAGAGCTTTTCAACGATACCTCACAAGACATAGTTAAAAAAAATCGAATTTCCATCCCCCACCCTCACTCGTACCCCCAAAACCTCCGAATCGTTGGTGTCACTGTGAACTCCATAGAGAATACTGTAATTTATTCAAACAAAGTTTCCATCTATACTTCATAGGAGCCGAAATATAAATGTTTTAAAATTTCAACCCCCTCCCCCTCCCACTCCCTTGGGCCAATTTTGCTCATTAACGAACTTGTCTGAACTATTGGGCCTAGAAATAACATAATAAAATTTGGTTCAAATATCTTCAAAATTACGGCCGCTAGCGTGTAAAGATATATATATAAAGAGATATATATGTATATATATATCACAATTTTTTTAAACAGGCGGTGGTTTCGTACTTAGGGAGGCATGAAACGTAAAGATATGAAAGAATTTTTCGAAAATCATGACATGGTATCCATTGCAATAGGTAGATTTTTCTTCGAAATCTACCTAAAAATAACAAACTATTGAAGCTCCTGCCTAGAGTACCTTTATCGTCTCATCGACACGCGGTTTATGTAAGCACAGGGAACGGAAGCCGAAATAAGACGCGAAAAAATAGTAATTTTAATGATTGCCTTCACATTTTCCATAAATCCAGTTTATGCAAATATGCTTAGACTAGCTTGAAATTTCGAGTTTGATTTCTATTGCTAAAGCATTTAAGTTGTAGGCTATTTATCTCTAATGCAGGCTAGTTTGACAGTCGGCGTTGTTTTTGGTTAGCGTCGCTGACTACAGATCCGTCGGCCCGGGTTCGGTACCTCCTCAGTTTTATCTGAAGTAGGGAGGTCTGGAACGGGGTGCACTCAACCTCGTGTTTAAAACTGAGTGGCTACTTGATAGAGAAGTAGCGGCTCTGGTCGTGGAAACCACTATTAACGGCCTTGACTGTCAGCATGCTGAACACATACCGCAAAACCTTCCATCTGCCTATGGTAAATGACGCAGTGGTCGGGTGGTAGGCATAGTCCCTTCAGGGATATAGCGCCACGGAGATTAGTTTTACTTTTAGTAGGCTAGTTTAAAGTCATATTGGGTCGATAACAGTGGCGAGATGTAGACTATTGAAAAGTGATTTTGCAGCGAGACATTTTGTCGCCGTGTTGTGAAATTACTTCAGCACATTTAGACCCCCTAACAGTTCTAGAGGAACAGACTGTCTCCACGAAACTTTGCACGCACACTGGGTGTCAATTTTACGAAACTTCACTCATACTCTCAGATTTAACTACTTGAATAGCATGCCGCAAACTTTGTAATCTCACTCTTCAAGGTTTCTCTTGCTTTAAACCTAACGCTCCTGTACAGCTTAGGCCTATATGGAATTTTTATTAAGTGCCAGTATGGTACTTTATGAGATTGTGTGGGGGACGAAAAATGTCTGTCCGTCTGTCTGTGTGTCCGTCCGTCCGTCCGTGTGTCTGTACGCGCTCTAACTCAAATACGCTTTTTCGGATTTTCATGAAACTTGGAAAACACATTTATAATGTCAATGGGAAGAACCCTATTGATATTGAACCAAATCGGTTCACCGGTACCGGAGTAATGCCAAATTTAGTGCCTATTTTAATAGATTATGGCGCGCCAGGTATACGCATTTATGACATCCATGAAAAGTAATCTGTTAAATTTGAACCTAATCTGTTGACCGGTACCGGAGTAAAACCCAATTTAGTGTATATTTTAAAGGCGCAATAGCTCAAATACGCCTTATCGGATATTTATGAAACTTCGTATACGCATTTATACTATCCATGGAAAGACGTCTGTTGATGTTCAACCAAATCGGTTGGCCAGTACCGGAATAATACCCAATTTATTGCCTTTTATGTTAATATATGAGAAGTCGCGATAACTCAAATATGCTTTATTGGATTTTCCTGAAACTTTGTATACCCATTTATAATGTACATGGGAAGACGTCTACCGATATTGGACCAAATCGGTTGTCCGGTACCGGAGTAAAACCCAATTTAGTGTCTATTTTTAAAACGCGGTAACTCAAATACGCTTTACCGGATTTTTATGGAATTTGGTATACACATTTATAGTGTTCATGGGAAGAGGTCTACTGATACTGGATGAAATCGGTTCACCTGTTTCGGAGTAATGCTCAATTTGGTGCCTATTTTATGATAATATACGTATTCGAAAGAATTTATATAAAAAAAAAAGCAAATCATTTATCATGACAACATAGTCAATTGTTTTACTGTGATATTTTACGGCTTTGGAAATTAAAATAGAGATAGCTATGACCAAAAACACTATTGTTTTACATGCGCTTATCTACTCTTATACAATTCAACGGCCCTAAATAGCGTGCTTGCTCGCCCGCTTCGTGAGACATCGGGTATACTCGGCGATGTTCGTATCTCTGTCTAAACTTTCATGACGACTACAAGATTAGGAAAACCGTTTCTTTATTATAATAAGGCCTAAGTGAAATGAACTCAATGAACAAATATTCTAATTTTATTTTTACTTACAATTTTCATAGCTCTGAACCACAAACATTTTTAATAATCTACCAGTGTAAATTTCTTAAACATCCTGGAGTCAATGAATAGTGGCGGGCGAAATCGGGGGCACCAGCAGTAAAATATTGATGATTTAACTCTTGAAATATCGCTGATAATAATAATCCAAATCAATCACTCCTTCTCTTGAAAAATTATATAATTTCTTAAAATTACACTGAATTTATCAAATAAAATTCACATCTCATTCATCTGTCAACAAACAGTTGAAAAACGCCATTATCCACCGCCGTCTCGAGAATTACGCACGAGAATTAGCCTATACAGTTTAGAAGGCAGTGGATCACAGTTATCTTTGGAACTACATAATCGAATCTGAGATCGTTTTCCCAGGTGGCAATTTCTAATCGTGGAATGTACTCTAAAGCCGGAATTGTAGCTGTTTCATTAATTATTAATGGTTTAGTTTAAGAATGATTCGCGTGCAAGTGTTAATAAATATAATGCTTTAATAATTATTATACTATTAATTTCTAATTTTTCAGTTAATTATCGTGGGCGAAGCCGCGGGCACATCCTAGTAACTTACAACTAGACCGTTAAACTGACCCAGGTGACCGAGATGGTAATGTTTTGGCCTCACGTTATGGAGTTCCATGGTTCAAATCCCGAAACCAGCCAATTTCACTTTCTTTTTCGTATTTTTATGTGAGTGTGCGATTGTCAAGATATCAAAAATCTGTACAGTTCAGCTGATGCTGGAAGATTTTAATCTGATTAAAAAGAAAACTAGACCTTTGTTCTTCCCTAAGCCCTGCTTAATGAATAAATCTGGAGCTTAACTTGTAAATCAATTAAAAAAACATATTCTGCATATCATAATTGCAGTCATAACTGATTAAAAAAACATACTGGCACTTTTTTACATCAGTTTACCTGATTTTATTTTACAGTCACTTCAGTTAACTCAAGCGACAATGACCAACGCATCATTTCAGTTTGGCCACGTGTACCCATTCCTCTGTACGGCGTCCCATTTTTGGCAAGTGGTTTAGCCACTGTCTTTGGCATAAACTCCTGTTGTTAATATTTTGATTATTAAGTGCCAGTATGGTACTTTATGAGATTGTGTGTGGAGATGGGAAAATGTCTGTCAGTCTGTCTGTCCATGTGCCTGTACGCGCGATGACTCAAATATGCTTTATCGGAATTTCATGAAACTTGGTTTACGCATTTATAACGTCCATGGGAAGAAGCCTAATAATATTGGACCAAATCGGTTGACCGGTACCGGAGTAATTCCCAATTTAGTGCCTATTTTAATAGTATTATATTAGAAAGGCCCCATAATTCAAACACGCTTTATCGGATGTTCATTAAACTTGGTGTACGCATTTATGACGTCCATGAAAAGTACCCTATTGAATTTGGAGCTAATCGGTTGACCGGTACCGGAGTAAAACTTAATTTATTGTCTATTTTAAAGACGCGGTAACTCAAATACGCTTTATCCGATTTTCATGAAACTTGGTATACGCATTTATAATGTCCATTCGGAAAAGTCTGTTTATATTGGACCAAATCGGTTGACCGGTACCGGAGTAATGCCAAATTTAGTGCCTATTTTATGGTAATATGTTAGAAAGGCGAGATAACTCAACGATTCAATCCCCAACGTTATCGCCTGTTCTCTAGTCATATATTATTGTAACACCTGCTGTGACAAGAATGGTGTTAACTGTGGTAAGTGCATACACAGTCCGTTATCTTATCTCTGCAGGCTTATGGATTGATCGGAACTGGGACAGGTCTTCGCAAGAGCAATAGAAAATTCCAGGTAGTCACAGCACACCTTTCCAAGGTGTACTGATTGTATTTTGTTTGTAGTATTTTGCAAAGCATGGAAACCTCAAGGGCGACTCACAACACGTAAAATACGTTTTATAAGTATCGTAGTGTTATATACGAGGCGCGACCATAAAGTAAGTTACCCTAGGGCTGTTTACAGAAACAAAACACAATTTCAAGGAAATATTTGTTGCAACAGACGCAGCCAATGTTCAGCTATTTTTCAACATATTTGTTACCGGTATTGAAACATTAGTCTTACCATGGCACCAACTTTTGAATACCTGTGTCGTAGAAGTGTTCTGCCTGGGATTTGAACCACCTTATGACAACCATTTCCTCTTCTCTTCCATTCTCTGTCATTTCTTGAGGTGTAGGGAAAGATGGATATCACTGGAAGCGAGGTTCGGGCTGTAGGGGTGGATGTTTAAACACCTCACAGTCGAACTTAAGCACTAGACTTTCTAGGAGGATTTTAAACATCCACCCTACAGCCCGGGCTTCACTCTCTGTGATTTCCATCTTTTCCTTCACCTCACGAAATGACAGAGAATGATAGAGAGGCAAAGGTGGTTGTCATAAGGAGGTTCAAATCCCAGGTTGCACACTTCTACGACACAGGTATTCAAAAGTTGGTTCCCTGGTATGACAAATGTTTCAATTCCGGTGGTGAATATGTTGAAAAATAGCTGATCACTGGCTGTGTCTGTTATAATAAATATTTCCTTGAAATTGTGTTTTGTTTCTGTAAAAGGCCCCTGGGAAACTTACTTTGTGGACGCGCCTCGTAACTTTCTTCCACCCTGTATAAATATTATGTGGTTGTGCGTGCGTGAAGCCATTAGCATAATAATGCTTTAACACCTTCCAGCACTATGTGATTTTTATCCGATAGTGCGAAGCTCAGCAAACTACATAATAAACATTGAACTTCCTGTAGCTTAATGTGTAGTCTTTTAACTTATAATAAAGGAATCTTATCAGTACCCTTTTCCTCCTAAATTGCAATCTTCCGCATTAATCAAGCAATTTTTGTATTGGACACGTGAAGTCAGAATGAAAAATTCAATGCCATAGCCGTGATTTGAACAAGGATCCTCGGTTCTCCGTGCCGATGCTCTAACCAACTGAGCTACCATGGCAACGTGCCGGTACAACATTAAATTCTCCAACTGACTCACAATCTCAGTGTACCACCAGGCTTTCTCAATATGAGATACGAACCCAGTGGCGACTTACAAGCTGCAAGTGTTTAAAGACCCGGGTTTGTGACTCACAGTTGTAACTCACAGTTGTGAGTCAGTTGGAGAATTTAATGTTGTACCGGCACGTTGCCATGGTAGTTGTGAGTCAGTTGGAGAATTTAATGTTGTTGCACGGTGCCATGGTAGCTCAGTTGGCTAGAGCATCGGCACGGAGAGCCGAAGATCCTGGTTCAAATCCCGGCTATGGCATTGAATTTTTCATTCTGACTTCACGTGTCCATCTTAGCCTACACACGGCCAGTTTGAAAGAATTATCATTCCAATTTTTGTATTCTTTGTTTTCACGTGTAAACATTTTTAAATTCAGTCTTATGGTGACAGTTTTAACTGTTTTGTTTTTGGACACGAGGTCTACTGTTCACAGAACATTACTAGTTTACTAGTGGAAGATTTGATTCAGAAAATCACAGAAAATTGCTACTCCAATTGGTAATCATAGAATTTCAAGCCGTGACTCTAAACTTTGTTTCCACAATATTAACATCTCAGCTAAACAACTTTTCTAATATCTCATATAATATATTTACTTATTGCAAACATAACAGGTAGTCTATATTCCGAATTACAATATTAAGAAGTAACGAAACATAAAAATCGATATTACAAAAAGAAAAAAACGCAATAACAATAAAATCAGGTAAACTGATATAACAAAATGCCAGAATGCTTTTTTTAATCAGTGATAACAGCAAATATGTTAGGCCCATGAAGAAAAGAAGTTATTTTTTTAGTAGATCACAGAGTTAAACTCCAGATCGATTCGTTAAGCAGGGCTTACGGAAGAACAAAGGTCTAAAGTTTGATTCTTACCCTTAATTCATATTTGTATACACTGATATAATAAATTCTTAAAATATGTCAACATTTTACAAAATGCACTGGCAATAATCTTCATGATGTATGTTGGTAGAGCATCTGCATGGAAAGTCGAAGGTCATATGTTCGAATCTCAGTGCTAGAAGAGTTTTTCTCCTAAAATATTTGTCCGTAGTTGCGAGAATGTTTAAAGTACGAGGGGATGCTGAAAAGTAATGCCTCCAAATTTTTTTTCGTCTGTTTGGAGTATGGTAGAGGTTTCGCATGTCCTGTATAATACTCGGTTGTACTTGCCGCTGAGCTGACGCAAAGTACAACCCTCTGCCGCTAGAGGGCTTCGAGTAGTACCGAGTAACATGGCGGTCTGTAAAGTGACTATGTCGGTGCGTGAGAAACAGCGTGCTGTAATCGAGTTTCTAACCGCAGAAAACACGCCTCCAATTGAAATCCACAGAAGAATGAAAAACAGTGTGCCAGACCGCACACGAGCGCTGCGACATCTGCAACGATCCGACGCCTTGGATTCACTGTCATTCACTGTCATCGATCATCCTCCATACAGTCCCGACTTGGCTCCATCCGATTTTCATCTCTTTCCAAAGCTTAAAGAACACATTCGCGGTGTCCACTTTACAACTGATGAAGCGGTGCAAGCGGAGGTGAGGCTGTGGTTCAGACAACAAGGTCCAAACTTCTACAGTGACGGGATCCACAAACGGGTCTCTCGTTGGGAGAAATGTGTGCGTCGCCAGGGTGACTATGTTGAGAAATAAATATGTAGAAATGGAGAATAAAGATGTAGTATTGTAATACAGTTTGGTTTATGTCAAAAGCTTTAAGGTGTTCCCGGGAAAAAAATCGGAGGCATTACTTTTCAGCATCCCCTCGTAGTTCTCACATGGGAAACGTAACGTTCAACATCTGAATGTTCTTCTATACATCGTTCTGAACGAAAGGAAGATATGTAAACAGGATTTAAATTCGGTTAATGTCTTTTGTCCAGGAGTAACAAATTCCTTTCTTGTATTTGACAAATAAATCTGAAAATTTATATTTTGCGTTCATAACTCGCAGGCGAAGACCTACGTTGTTTTCTTAACACGGCACGAAGCGTTTAATCAAGCACCATGGACCTTGTTACTTGGCTCCGTACATTTTTATTATTTTTGTAATCGATCTACGAGTTAAGCTCTAGATCGGTTTATATCATAGGCGTACCGAGGGGGGGGGTTAACCCCCCCCCCATTGATTAAAAAAAGGAAAATTATATAATTTTTTAAAGTCTGCCCATAGATTACTTAATGCAAGTATAAAGCGTGGGAAGCTTAAAACTCGTTATTTTGCGTCTTAATTTTTAAAATTTTCCGGGGGCGAACCCCCGGAAGCTTAAAACTCGTTATTTTGCATGTTAATTTTTAAAATTTTCCGGGGGAGGGCCCCCGGAACCCCCTCTCCCTGGGGGGTATTCCATACACCCCAGACCCCGCGGATGTTATAACCCCCCCATATGGTCGGCCTGGTTACGCCTATGGTTTATATAAGCCTACTAGCTGAAAAGGCCCGGCGTCGCCCGGGCTTTGTATTTTTAATTTGAAATTAACTTATGGAGGACTTTCGATTTTGAAACTCTAGGTCCTTATACAGTGAGTCCCACGCAAGAGTTGGCCAATGACGCGGGTTTCTGCGTCGCGGCTGGCACAGCTCCAACTCCCGAGCGATCGGGTGAAATATCTACGCAAATAATGCCGCGCTCGTTGTAATGATTCAGGTTATCACATTTGCAATGAAAATAACCACGTACTTCATCACAAGAGATGATGGAAATGTTCTCCTCTTGCATCCACACAACACTGACACCATTTTAGGAAATTTTCTTTCACGCGCATAAGTTCAGCTTCCGAGACAAAGTTCATTTCTCTTGTGATAGCCCTATGTGATATTGTCTTTAAGTTCTTCTAACAGTATGTGAGTATTATTTATGGAGAAACTTGAAAAATAAAGTGTATAGGTCAACTTCCCGTACATTACAAAGGAAACGGGTGAAATATCTACGCTAATAAAGCCCGCTGTAGGTGTAATGGTTCAGGTTCTCACAAAGAAAAACATATGTGATTTATTACATCATCTTGCAAGGACGCAAGACGTCGGTTTTTAGCAAGATCAGTAAACAGTAGTTTACAAGCCTTGGGTTTTTAGCAAAATTCCCAGGTGTACGTCCTCCAAGCAGAGAAGCCGTGCGAAAACTTGTAAGCAAACTTCGGGAAACGGGTTCGATTCTCGATAGTAAACGAGGGACCAAGCGGCGCGTACTTACTGAACAGAAATTAGATCAAACCCACACACATTAGAAGAACTTAAAGCCAATATCAGAAGAGAAATTAATTCTATCTTGGAAGCTGAACTTATGTGCGTGAAAGAAAATTTCTTAAAAAGGTTCCAATGTTGTGTGGATGCAAGAGGAGGACATTTCCAACATATCTTATGATGAGGTACGTGGTTATTTTCATTGTAATTCCAACTGTAAATGTGAGAACCTGAATCATAACACCGATCGCGGCTTCATTAGCGTAGATATTTCACCCGATCGCTCGGGAGTTGGAGCTGTGCCCGCCGCGCCGCAGGAACCCGCGTCATTGGCCAACTCTTGCGTGGGACACACGGTATAATATGTATGTAGAACTTGAAATGAAGAAAAAGATTTATCATACTCAAACTATTCCATCAGAGAACGCTAGAAATAGCTTTTTATGGCTCATAGAGGATGTCGAATGCTGCATTCCGTTGCTTATATACATCATGCTTGGGAGGGGTTGAAATAAGAAGAAACATAAATTACATAAGATTGTATTGACTTGACGGAAAATTTTATTTCTCATTCACATGTTACCATACAACCGTTTCGGGGCTCAAATAAAAGAGAAATGCAGTGTCACTTTCATACTTTCCTCCCCTAAAACCCGGGACATATACTGCGAGCATAGGACTCAAAATATTCCATTCCATGCTTACGGCCTATGATAAACATCCCTATTTCTCAACTAATACAAAGCCTACAGCTATGGATAACGTATCAGCTTATTCACACACTTAGTTGTCGCTGCAATACGACCTCTTATTCTTCATCAAAATGTGAAGTGAGAAAATATTTCTTATGTCGAGGGTTGAGAAAGTTATGTGACTGCATCACACTGTGCTTTATTTTCGTGGATTTCATTTTTCAGTAATTATTTTCGCCAATGTATACGTCGATGGAATCATAATTCGTTAAAAGTCCAGCATTATATAGTTGACAAAGCCCTATGTGATCGGAGTAAACAATACACTGTTGTCATGTGAACTGAACAGCATTTCATTTTTTTCAGTATAATATTCTCAGGAATTATATAATTTTCAAGGGAAGGAGTATTTTGTTTGAATTTTAATGTTGACCGCGTTACTTCCCGGGCTTAACTAGGTATGTGTGCAAAATTTCGTGTAAATTGGTAAAGAAATGTAGATTTGTATAGGGAACAAACATACATACATACATACATACATACACACTTTCGATATTATATAGGCTATTAGATACTAGCTTAAAACACCCGGCGTCGCCCGGGTCTTTTATTTTGTAATTGGAAATTAACTTATGAAGGATTTTCGATTTTTAAATTCTAGGTCCTTACATAGGTATTTATAATTTGAAATAGGAAGAACGACTTATTACACTCAAACTATTCCCTCAGAAAACGCTTGATATAGTTTTTTATGGCTCATAGAAGATGTAGAATTTTGCATCCCATCGCTTGTATAGAGCAAGCCTGGTAAGGATTCAAATAAGAAGAAACAGAAATTCCGGTAACATAAAATTGTAATATCGAGGCGGAAAATTTTATTTCCCACTCTCATGTTACCATAAAACTGTTTTGGGGATGAAATTAAACAGAAAGCAATATCACTTTCATACTTCTCTCTCCAAAACCCTGCGATATAATAATATACACATTACCATACCTCGTTTTGTTTTCTCTATGTCCAGGGTAGAGAAAGTTATGTAACTGCATTATTTTCGTGGATTTCATTATGTAATATTTATTTATAACATGAATTATATTGATAACTTCTCTTATTTCTCAAACTTGCATTTCATTTCTTTTTTTCCAAACCCATCTGATACCATTGGCAACAATATGTTCTGTGATTTGGATTTCATAATTCTGTGTAAAAAGGGATTAAGTATTCTCAAAAATATTTAATTTTTGGCATTTAAAATCAACATTTTGCAAAATCCATTCTTAGTGAGCACCTACATTATGAAACGAAGGTACTGTCAAATTTCCAAGTCTCTACCTGTTATAGTTTAGGCTCTACGTTGATTCCTGCAAGTCAGTCAGTCAGTCAGTCAGTCAGTCAGTCAGTCAGTCAGTCAGTCAGACAGTCAGACAGTCAGACAGTCAGTCAGTCAGTCATTCATTCAGTCAGTCAGGACAAAGCCTTTTATATATATAGAGATGTTCCTGTACATTAACAGTGGAAACTCGACCATAAAGTAACTAAATTAGTGTGCCTCACTGTACTGTACTGAGGGAGCCCATTAAGGGTAATTATTCATAATCCATCTGGCTAGCTCAGTTGGTAGAGCATCGGCACGTAAAGTCGAAGATCATATGTTCGAATCTCAGTGCCAGAATTGTTTTTCTCCTAAAATATTTGTCCGCAGTTACGAGAATGTCTAAAGTATTTCCCACATTGGAAACATAACGTTCAACATCTTAACGTTCTTCGATAAATTTTTCTGAAGGATAGGAGAGATATGTAAACAGTATTTAAATTCAGTTGAAGTCTTTTGTCCAGGGGTAACAAATACCTTTCTTCTCTTTGACAAATAAATCTGAAAGTTTATAATTTATGTTCATAACTCGCAGGCGAAGACCCACATTGTTTTCTTAACATGACACGAAGAGTTTGATCAACCGAGATTCTCGGAAAGATTTTTCAATGAATATTATTATTTTTGTAATCGATCTATGAGTTAAGCTCTAGATCGATTTATATAAGCCTATATTGTATTTTAGTAGAGTTAACAAAGTACTTAATTATTTAATTTCCTTATCCGACTGTAGATAAGATATTATAGTAAGAAACTCTGTTTTCACCCATGATATCCATGTCGAGATTTCAGCATTAATACGTAATTTGACATCCCCTGAATCCAAAAATGCAACTTTACGAAACGTGTGTGCCTGTGAATAACGTAGCTCGAAACGGAAACTCATATAGAGGCGAAATTTTATGATCGGTTAATGTACTGTTTGTGTTTTGGGTTGTTATACGAGGCATAGATACTACGCTCTCTTAGTTTTACTCACCGCCGTCTCGAGAATTACACTCCCTGTCCATGCTTAATTTTAACATGAAGTTCAGAATATTGTTAAATTGCCTAATTTCTCCAGTAGAGGCGACACAGTTCACACCCAGATAGCATGAAATTCCAGCATATTTCAGTTTCCGAGTTTATACTTCACAGGGTAACACAGTATACGGTAATGTAAAGGGTATTGCAGCTGGGTGTGAAAGGTGCTGCCATCTGTAATGTCGCCGCGTACGTAAAATTAGCCGTATAGGACAGGCAGTGTATACACGAGTAATACAGTCTAGAAGGCAGTGGTTTTACTGCACTTTACAAGACATACAAATATTTATTTTCTTCTGCCTGGAATTACGAGAGACCATTGGGGTCCAGAATACTGATATAATTTTCATTAAAGTAAAAAAATCTGATTCGAAATTTTCCTCCGACCAAATAAAAGTTAGCCTCTTAATATAATAGACTATAATTAGTATATATAACATTTTTTCATGTAAATTCGTTGTAAGAACGGAGAGAATGTCGTTACCACTCATATCTCATCACCGAAGGATACATAACCCAAATGAAATTTGATTAATGTACTCTCGTAACTTTCTTTACTTTAAGCGTGGCCAATATATTTTAATCACTTCACATTCTGATATAGAACAAGAGGCCTTATTGCAAAGAGCACGTATTCAGAGTGGGTGGCTTATAATTAATTACCTTTCAGATATTTTTTTTCGAAAAATGTTTCAAATTGAAGTTTTAGCTCTTAACATAAGCACCCCATGTGTAAAATTTAAACAAAATCGTAAGAACTGCTATCGAGAAAATCGCGACAAACTAAATTTTCTTCATGTAGCCTAAAGTCCCCTGAAAAATAAGAGAAAGTCATCGCCAATCTTCGTGTCACACCCCCAAAAGGTAGGCCTACCTAGCCCAAACACAACATTTTGGGGGTGGCTTATAATTACCCTTCAGAGATTTTTTTTTCGAAAAAATGTTTCAAATAAAATAGTATACGAAAATTTAAAGAAAATCGTTAGCTCCTACATCCAACCTACACAAAGCATTGATCCGGGCGTTCATAACTTTCTTGGCTTGGGTATCCTAGATCGAATCCTGATTATTAGTAAGACTGTTAGTCATAGACTACTGTATATGAATTGATAAATTTCACGTTTGCTGCAGAGGGAGGATTATTTTGAACAGAATTTACCTCCTTATACCCTCTGATATCAGATATCAGATATAAATTCTGTTCAAAATACTGTATCTCTCTCTCTCTCTCTCTTTCTCTCTCTCTCTCTCTCTCTCTCTCTCTGTCCTATATCCCCAGTGTCGGGGCGAAGGGCCTCCAGTTGGAGGTTTCTGATACCTATTTGTATTTTGTTACGCTTATTTTCCGAGAGAGGGCAGAGGGACAGGTGGTAAGCCCATCGCCTCACAACCCCCCAGGAAACTAAGGTATTACTTGGACGTGAAAGGCCGGGAAATTTTGTCCAGAGGCTCTAATTTGGGCCTGGAGTTCTTTAACGTGCCATAATCTACGACACGGGCCCCCCAGCTTAAAGTCTCTCCCGGAGGACTCCGTGCCCGAATTTTTACGTCCGGAAAAATCCATCGACCGCGGCCGGGTGTGATTCCGCGACCTGCGGATCCAGAGGCGGGAACGCTACCCCTAGACCACCGCGGCCGACAACATACTATATATAAGCTTACATAATAGAAGGTGGAAATAAGAAAATACAATCAATTTGAAAATTCAAGACAGCTGTCATTTATATCAAAATACTGTTGAAAGAAAACCAGTAAAATAATAAATGTGGGCTATGGGGAATGTTAAATGTTCTTACCAGTATTACAAAAGACCATGTGCTGCGGATACCACTGTCAGTTCCCACCGTTAACTTGAGCAACACAAAGAAATGTAGTACAAAGCAAGTGTTGGTTTGTAAGGAAGAGGGTGATCGATCGCTTTGGATCATTCGAGCATCAGCTCATGATTGATGAGTTTTGTAGCTTTTTTCATGATCGCCAGTCTTAATTGTGAATGAAGGAAAATTTTTAACGTCTATTTAACGAAGATGCATTACCAATTTACTAATATAAAGAGCTAAGCTTGAAAAATGAGCAATGGCTATGTTAATTATAATAAAATGGTTTAATACTAGCCTATATGTGTGAAAATTTGCTGTTTTTGCACAAAAAAGACCCCAATATTTTAAATCAGGTAGGTCCTTTTCACGCTGGGTCACTTGTGATGGTCACATGATAAAACAATTTGTAATCGCTTTTGACATTCCACTTCAGTTATAAAATCTTCAGTATTAATCAAATCTAAACTCATAGCTGAATAACTAGTTTCGCTGAGTTTGGCAGAGAATGACCGAGAAGCGGAGATAGTTGTCACACAGTGGTTCAAATCCTAGGGGGGCAGACTTCTACGACACAAGTGTTCAAAAGTTGGTCCCACGGTATGACAAATGTCTCAATTCCTGTGGTGAAATGTTGAAAAAAGCTGAACACTTGCTATATCTGTTGCAATAAACATTTCCATGAAATTTTGTTTTGTTTATGTAAACGGCGCTAGGGGAACTTTGTGTACGGCCCTCGTAGATTCTGTAAGCCATAGCCCCATTGTGCTTTAGGATGTGAGATTTAAGCGAAGAGCGTGCAAGCTTTGTTCTAGGGAAACATTAAGAAAACTGACAGGCAGTTCGGATGTGCTGATATAAATTTGAAATAAGATCCCGGCTAGTGTGGGCGGTGGGGTTGGGTGGGCAAGATACCCGGCTGTATCCTGGCAACAGTCACTAGGTAATTAACCTGCCAGGTCATCTGTACTTGTAAGATAATACACACTGTATGAAAGTAAACCCAGGCTCGACGAGAGGGAGGGGCAGCCGGGGCTGCAGCCCCGGGGCCCGGGGCCAAAAGGGGGCCCGGTCGACCAGGTTTTATTTTTTACTTTATAAATTTACTCTATAATAAAATTGGTTATAAGTCAATAAAAAGCTTAAGTTATGCTTTATGTGTTTATTTTATCTGCATTGTCCTGTCATATAATGGTGACACGGAATTATCAGCTAATTTGAAACGGATTATTTTTTAAGAAAAATTTCTGTTTTTTAAAAGTAGAAGCAGAAATCCTTTTGGACTCAACAGTAACGTTCGTCATTTAAAATCATAATTTTCAAAAGATTAAACTGGTTCATACAGATAAAATTGTTCCTAATTATAACATTTTAATGTATTTTCTGTTTCGTGCCCGGCATCAGTTAAGCGATTTGGTCCAAAATCAATTGGCTTCGTCCCATGGACGTTATAAATGGACCAAGTTTTATGAAAATCCGAAAAAAGCGTATTTGAGTTATCGCGCTTACCGACACACAGACAGACAGACAGTACTGTCTACCAAACAATCTCAGAAAGTATCGGTACCATTCTGGCATTTAATTATGTAATATCATTACATTATCTTTTTGTTGCATACATTAAAGGGCGAGTTGGGTAGTAAATTTAAAATTTGACAGGGGCCCGGGAAAATTTGTCCCTGGGGCCCTTGTTTTCTTTCCACACGGCCCTGAGTAAACCAAGCATTGAAAAACTTCCAAATAAACCCAACAATTAATATTCTCTGCTTAGTAATTGAATGGATCATTGCAGGAAGGGGAAAGTAAAGACAAACGCGAAAATAATTTAAGACCGTCGTTGCTCTCTCTAACCTTATACGTACATTTCCGTAGAGAAACGGGATAAGTTTGCTCATTCTCAACATATATACCTAGGTAGGTATCGCACTCATTGCAGGATTCAGTAGAGGACGTGAATTTAGATTTCTAACAGTACATTGGAAAAACTGGACAATTGATTATGTACAGGGTCCGGCAGAGGAACCTGACGGTTTTTAAATTGAAATTACGACAAAACTGTATCGTTTGCGTACATTATTTTATTTTAGAATTACAATACATCTCAAAGTATTTTACCTACATCAATTACTTTTTGAAAAATGTGTTCCTACTTCAATCCATAAAGCTAAATAAGTCCATTACATCAAAATTATTATTAAGATTTCGTGAAAAGTTGGAATCAGCCGAAACTGCGTAGTGTCGTAACTCGTTGTCGCCAGAACACATGCGCTTGCGCATTCAAGTAAAAAACAATTGCCTCCCACAACAGTATGGTCATAATGAATCTATTCATTATGGTATGGTATTCCGACATGGAATATTCTCATTTTTATGAATGTTGAAATGGCGTCGAAACTGATGCAATCTTGTTTACACGTAAATTTCATAACTAAGTTTCGCAATTGCTTTTTACTTGAATGCACAAGCGCGAGATGTACTGGCGACAACGAGTTACGACACTACGCAGTTTCGGCTGATTCCAACTTTTCACGAAATCATAATAATAATTTTGATGTAATGGACTTATTTAGCTTTATGGATTGAAGTAGGAACACAATTTTCAAAACGTAATTGATGTAGGTAAAATACTTTGAGATGTATTGTGATTCTAAAATAAAATAATGTAAGCAAACTATACAGTTTTGTCGTAATTTCAATTTAAAAGCCGCCAGATTCCTCTACCGGACCCTGTATAATGACAATTTATTTTTAATTGATATATTATTGTGCTCTTTTATATGTCCTCATTGTGTATTCATTTTGAAGTGGATTTTTACTTCTAAATAATACAAAATCATTATCATAATATGTTGGGACATTTCTGTAGCAGCAGTAATAGTTAAAATGCAAAAAGAAACTATATAAATGATTGAAGTAATTATAATTACACTATATACATTGCAATTAATGCAATTTAGTTTGTTTTCAAATGCTAAGTATTAAAAAAATTAAAATTTCCCTTTTTCATTTGTTTTTAAGAATTAATAGCAGAAGATAAAAAATTATAGACAATAATTTGAGAAGTCGGACGTCTAACATGGTTCATAATACATAACTCTTCATAAACTTACTACCAAAAAATAGTTGTAATGATTGCTTCATCATTGGAAGAAGGAAACAGTTTTTATTCATTATTTCAAAAGTAAGATTTTATTACTTATCCCCTTTCTGATATTCTGATTCAATTAGTCTTTCGATGTTCGAAAGGGATGCATTTAAGTTCCTAGCGGAGCGGGCAAGGGTTCGAATCCCTATTGCACGAGTTTCCTGGATGGGTTTCTTCCGGTGTTTTCCCTCACCTACGAAGGCGAATGAAAGGAAATGTATGCGGCTGGTGTTGTAGTCTATGCGACTGTTTATGTAATATTGTCCATATGACTAACACATAGAAGCGTAGCCTACAGTACGCAGACTCAAAGAATAAGAATGAGATATAGCCTAATAAATCGAAATTAAAATACAAACTGCAGGCATTATGCAATTCACTATTTGTTCAAATAACAGTTCATTGTTTTATCTTCTGTGCATTTAATTGTTTGTCTAGTTGGCCATTATCCATTCCTTTGTCGCAGCTCTAGTAGGGACTCCCCAAATCTTCATGAAGATTCAGCCTGTGGCTTTCCATGTTTCTGTTACACCTGTCTTGTTAATAAATTTTATTTTTCCTTTTAAGAGTGATTATCAATGAAATGAAATTAAAGATTTTATCACCACCTTATAGGCCTATCAAAAATAGTCCTTTATCTCATAAGGATAAATAACCTTCACAAATTTCATAAGGAGTTTTAGGGGTTGCTTTGAAATTACATTAAAATATCAGATATTTTTATCAGATTTTATTGAGGGTATAAGCCGGTGATAAAATCTTTAATTTCATTTCACCTGTCGTAACCTGCACCATTCGATCAGTTTTTAATTTTATCAGTATATCTGTATCCTATGATCCCCAGGTGGGGCGAAGGGGCCTCCAATGGAGGTTTCATTACCTATACTAATTTTGATATGCTTATTTTCCGAGAGAGGGTAGAGGGACAGGTGGTAAGCCCATCGCCTCGCAATCCCCCTCTGGAAACTAAGTATTTCTTGGACGTGAAAGGGCCGAGAAAATTTGTCCAGAGGCTCTAATTTAGGCTTGGAGTTTTTTTACGTGCCGTAAATCTACGACACGGGACCCTCAGCTTAAAGTCCCTCCCGGAGGACTCCGTGCCCAGGATTTTTACGTCCTGAAAAATCCATCGACCGCGGCCGGGTTTGATCCCGCGCCCTGCGGATCTAGAGGCGGGCACGCTTCCTCCAGACCACCGCGGCCGACTATCAGAAAAGAAAATGCCATTTTAATTTTTAATCGTTAATAAATCTACACCAACACGGCAATATGTCCTGAAGATGACATAAAAACGCCGAAATACCTATTCAGCACAAATGAAGGTTGTTGAACTGATGGTTTTAATTATACTTTTTATTTAATTTTATTGATGGAGCTCAACGGTTTCACATAATGTATTTTAACACAGAATTGTACATTTATCTTACAACTCAGTGGGAAATCTTCATTTCATTCCGTCTCGGGAAATTACGAGGAGGCATTAATTTTGAAAGCCTACCTTACCCTTTCTGAAATTCTGATGTTAACCAGATTTAAGCCGAGAACGGATTAATGCTAGGGTCGGGATCTGGCAGCGGATATAACTCTATTAGAGCAATCATCGTTATTAAGACGTTGCCGTCAAGCCGAGCCGAGAACAGGCTGTCAGAGTGGAATAAAATACAGGTGCAGTTATTCTCTTTTATGTCTTTTCCTCTATTCGAAGACAATAAAACCGCCAGACTGAACGCAATCAACAAAATGCGAGTGGATACTTAAATCCGAGACAGCTCCCTGTCTATCAATTTTATTTTAATTTCGCGGTTACCACTTAAATAATTAAGGATTTCTTGTGCATACTTTTAGTTAATTTACAATGCGATCAGTTTTGTTTTCTACCGTGTTTTACATATGTGGGAGCCCACCGCTCGGTGGATTTTATTTTATCCGAAATCTGTTTAAATGCTAGGCAAACTTTCCATGTCCAGTAAGAAACTGATTATAAAATTCGACTTTATAATTCTGTTTCAATGTCCAATACTTTTCCAACAGCGGTACGAACTCGAAATGTTGAATTCAGTAGGCGACACATGCACTGAATCTTTAACAAGTAATCTTATGAAACGACATACATTCAAGCATTTTATAGCATACATACAAAAAAGTAATTAAAATTTAACCACTGAAATAAATAGCCTAAGCTAGAAAGTTTGCTCACATTCGTTATTTATTATGTTATTATTAAAGGTCATGTTACATGTTACATTAATTATTCTACGATCATTGTTTTTAATGTTCAAATTTGTAATGACTTTAGATCTAGGATTAATGTATATCAGGGTAAACCAGGGCTCTCAGTTCCTTGTTGGATGAAAAACAATAAAATTTAAATTACAACATTCCGTTTTGTGAAGGGAAATGTAATTAACTATAAGTTCCTTCTCCCCCAAAAATGATTCAATATTTTCTTAACTATTGCAGAGCCTTACAGCGATGAATATAGTATCAGTGGATTGGAATATTTTAAACAATTTCTTACATAGCCGACTCGCTTTCTCCGAGTTAAGCTCCAGATCGATTCATTAAGCAGAGCTTAAGGAAAAACAAAGGTCTAAAGTTTGATAAGAATATGTAAAGGAATATGTGGGTAGTATTATTTCTCAAAGCCCATTGTACAGCAACTTCAAAAGCCGTATTTGAACACTGCAAACAATATTGTTGTCATGAGAACCTAATTTTTTAATGAATATTTTCAAAAATTAGGCACCTAATTGGGCAATACTCCGGAACCGGCCAACTGATTTGTTCCAAAGTCAACAGGCATTGTCCCATAGACGTTATAAATGCGTATACTAAGTTTCATAAAAATCCGATAGAGCGTATTCTAGTTATAGCGTGTACAGACACACGGAAGGACGGACAGATAGGCCTATTTCCCATCCACCATAGAATCTCATAAAGTACCATTCTGACACTTAAAAACATTTTAAACACACAATGTGTTTAACATAAACTGAGTATGCTGTGTAAGAAGTCTTTAAAAATCCTATTCACTGATACCTTATTAATTGCTGTAGGCTTCGTGTAAGTTGTGAAAAAGAGAAGTTGACAATAGAAATAAGATTATGATACGCATATCAACATTGTTTTACACTTTCGTGCTCTAATAGGACGCGATGTTCTCCATATAGGCCTAATTAAATTACGAAGTTCAAATATGCCTTCAACCATCTTCTAGTTCGAAGTTTCTGAGTTCAGTAAATCAAAGGTTAAGTTACGGCTAATCTGTTGTTGCTATGGTAACGATTAAATAGATGTTAATTTCTGGTAACTGTAGCTGTGCATTCTCTTACGCATTGCTGATTTCAAGCTTATGTTCGTTCCGCCAAAGGCGTTCCTCTCGCTTTACATTCAATTACGGCAGCGCCTTCAAGACGGGAAGCTAGAAATTAATACTGTGACTGTGGTTAATAGACTTTCAATAACTCGAGCAACAAAGCGGTGAACTTGTCTTACCAAAAACCCAATTCTACTTGACCGACTGTTTTCACACTTCTCACTTACAAGACGTCGACTTCGTTACAGTTTAGAAGACACCTCTGCTTGCAGAATTGACATTTGCACGAAAGTGGGTGTTACTGTCGGCAATCTTTAGCTAAAGGTCGTAATATAATATTTCACCACTTATGTCTTTAAGTGCAAAAAATTAGGGGTAGTTAGATACGTTAGTTAGATAGTCTAAGTTTGTTTATTTGCTTACACAGTGCAGTGATTTTCATTTTACATTTACATGTGCATATACTTATAAACATTTCTTTAATCAATACATTTACCTTTTAAATTTATCTTTTACCTTACTTTTAAGCTATTTACCTTTTACCTTTTTACCTTTTATCTTTTTATCTTTTACCTTTTATCTTTCATTACCTTTTTACCTTTTAATTTTTATCTTCTATCTTTTACCTTTTTACCTTTTACCGCGAGGTGGCCGTGAAGGCAACGTCTTGGACTCGCATTCTGGAAGTCCCTGGTTCAAATCCCGTAGCCGGCCAATTTGATTGTTTTTTAGTATTTTTATGTGAGTGTTCGATAGTCAAGGTATCACAAATCTGTATAGTTCTGCTGGTGCTAAACGATGTTAATATGATTTTTTTAAAACTAATTCTTTGTTTTTCCGTAAGTCCTGCTTAATGAATCAATCTGGAGCTTAACTCGGAAATCGATTCAAAGAAAAAACTTAATTTTCTGCATATCATAATTGCAATTATTACTGATTAAACAAAAGCATTCTGGCAATTTGTTACACAAGTTTACCTGATTTTTATTAATTATAGTTATTGATAGTTTGACAAAATCTACTTCCTTGTTAATGTGAAATTTGTAATAATTTTAATCGAACTTTAACAGCTTTTACTTCAGGGTAAAATAGGGCTCTCAATGTCTTATGGAATGAGAAATAATAAAGTTCATATCATTAATCACTGGAGTTCGTAAGTACATGCGGTAGTGAGCATTGTGATAGTGAAATGCAGTTTCAGGGTAGCCTAAGTGGAAGTGACACGTTTCAACAACTATCGCTCTGTTAGTTTGTCGTGATAATATTTCACACTGAATGCCTGCTACTCATGTAGGCCTACTCGTAATTCAAACAGGTGAACACATCCACAAAGTTAAATTGTAAATTCAGCGTGTCTATCAATTGACAAAGCCCTACCACCCAAGGGGCACTCCAAAAAAAAAAAAATAAATAAAAAAATAAAAAAGCAATTCCAATGCCATGATGAAGAACATCTCAAAGCGTTCGTTGTTTTGGTATAGACATGGAACAAAACCGTTGGCATTTAATATAGGCCTATATATAATCTATATATTATATGTATATATACAGGCTGTTAATAAATAACACCGAAATATTTTACCTGTATATAGAGGGGACTTAGACAAGTAACTTTTATTAGGAGATTTTTGCCCTATGACATAAAATGTGCATGCTACAGGGCATTAAAGTCATTACAATTTGGTGCTCGTAAGTCAATAATGAAGCGAAATAGGGTTAAATTTTTCATTAAATTGACTTCACGCCTTCTCAGTGATCGATAAAACCCTGATTCTTAATCAATGATCAACAGCTTTATCATAATTTAGAGTTTTCATAATCCGCAAAATTTACAGACTAATCGCATGAGTGGTCGCCACTTTATTAGTCTTTTTTTTATTCATAACTACTGACTACAGTGTTAACAGCGAAGTTCCTTTGTTAAATGCATTTTTTCTAATGTTAGAAGTCAGTGGCGTCCATGCCCTCGTAGATTTTATGCTGAAACAGGAAAAAATTAATCCATAGAGCAAAAGTCTCATACTAAAAGTTGCTTATCTATGTCCCCTCCATACACAGGTAAAGTTTTTCGGTGTTATTCATTAACACCCTGTATGTATACACCATATATATGTAACACAAAGGTGACATGTGCCTGACACTTCAGGCGACCGTAAAGATCCAGAATATAAAACATGATCAATTCTTAGCATTATTTAGGCATGATTAAAACAAAACAAAACTAATATCTAACCTAAGAAACAAAGATTTTAAAAAACAAAACAAGAAAAATCAATACTGGCAATACAAATGATGGTGTAGAATGCATAGAGAGTCCTTCAGAATGTGTGTAGAGATATCCTCTATCACTCCACAATAGACCCACACATTTCAAATATTCGCTCGTATATTTGAAACATTTAAGCTTTTGTTCAGCAGGATGTAACCTTTTAAAATGTTCATAATTTTTTTAATACGTTCACTCCTTATTTTATCTTAAACTTTTCGCTGCTGCTAACGCATAAATTCGTGACTGAAAAATTGTTTAAAAGCAGAAATATTAAATTAGTAAAGTAATACGATATCATAAAATTTTATGATTTTTATTCTTTCCTTGAGATTACATTCTAGGAAGCCAGCAATTCCACTGAAATTTTCCATAATGATCTCAAACTCAATACCCACTGACGATTTCACTTGATGATTACTTATATTGACTGTCTATATAAATTCAGCCTTGTATGGATTAGAAAGTCTTGCAGTCCTTCGCCTGTCAGTTATTTTTATTTATCATATGAAACGCTAATTTAAAATACATTTTTTATATTTATACATACGTTAACTGCGGAGGTCATGTGTTTTAGGTTCTATGGCTGTACCAGTAGGCCGTTTAAATATTGATGTTCATCTGCTTCCATTGCCGTTGTGTCATTGTTGTCAACCGTAGCGGAATTCAACGACGCGTAGCGATATTTGAGCCTTCGGGAGATAATGCTGCAAAAAACGGAAAAGTGGGAAAATGTAGTGATTATTGTCAATTAAAATTAAATTAATAAATGTTTGATTATTACTAAAATAAACATGTAATATTCTCCCCAAATAAGTTTAGTAATTATAAGTTTCTAAACCGCCGTTAATACCTATTCAGCATGTGGATGTACAGGGATTCATAAAATAAGCAAAATAAATGTTTGGTATCAGCAACTCTATATGTTATTGTATGTCGATGCATTTAGACATTCCTTTATCATTTTCAGGACGTCTTTTTATGCTGGCGTAGTTGTATTAATAACTAGAAATTAAAACTTAAAACAACATTGTCTTATGTTCTTTTCAGTGAAATAAAATAATTAAAAGATGTAACAGAGTCTTAAGACAGTGATGAGTAAAACACTATAATCCCTTGGCCCTTCATTGATTTGCAGTGATAGTTAATAATTGGTTTTTGTTACTTTTTATTAAGTCCCTTAATACACTTTACTCAAACACAGCAGCATCATCATAATCATCATCATTATTAATCTGTCGTCTTGGTCATCTGGCCCTTCACAGAGAAATATGTTATATTAAAAAAAATAATAATAATTATGTTTTAATTTTTGTAGCGGAATGTAGCGGAATTTTATTCGATCTGTAGAGAGATTCAATTTTTTTGGTTGGCATCACTGCTTTGTGTAGTGATGTGTTTATTTCTACTACAATTTAATTTGGTAATTTGGTAATAATTATTATATAGAGTGAATTAGCGGTAGTGAATCATGGTAAGTAAATATCAAATCTGGAATTTGTTGTCCTTAACATATAACTGTTATGCCTTCGTGATATTTTGGTTAGCGTTGATGACTTTATATCTGTAGGAAGAATTCGATCCGCATACCTCCTGGACAAGGAAGACGACTCACGAAGACAATTGACGAGCTACTGAAGTAAAGAATTAGCGGACATTGCCAAGAAGACACCTTAACGAATAGCATGCTTTCCCCAAGAGAACATTATAGGAGAAAAATTCCTCTGACACTGGGAATTAAACCCAGGACCTTTGGCTATCCGTGCCACTGCTCTACCAACTGAGCTAAGCCGGAGTTTGCTTCACAGCGCCAGATGGAACCTCTCTCCTATGACTGATAGATCTTAATGGTCTACCTCATAGTGTGCCTCACAGTACAGCATATGACATAACTTGTCTGTCAGTGAGGTAAACCATTAAGGGCAATCAGTCATAGGAGAGAGGTTCCATCTGGTCCTGCGCCGTGAACTCTGGCTTAGCTCAGTTGATAGAGCAGTGGCACGGTTAGCCAAAGGTTCTGGGATCAAATCGCAGTGTCAGAGGAATTTTCTCCTATAATATTCTCATGTGGGGTACGCCGTAGCGTAGTGGTTGAGGCGCTGCGCTACCAACCGGAAGGTCGCGGGTTCGATTCCCGATGAGGTCGTTGGAGTTTTTCAATTGGCCTAATCCTTCTGGTGGCACTATGGCCCTGGGGTCGACTCAGCCTCTAACAGAAATGAGTACCAGGAGCATTCCTGGGGTAAAGGCGACCGGTGCGTAAGGCTGACAACCTTACCACCTTCACGTGCCGAATGTCCAAAATCTGGGAGCCTCAACCTCCTGGAACCCTCTGGGCCTCCATGGCCTGAATAGGGATAACTTTACCTTTACCTTTACCTTTTAATATTCTCATGTAATGTCCAACAGAGACAATAATCTGTGGTTCATGAATGTATATATATATATATATATCTATGCGTGCCCAAGCTTTCTAATCCTGTTGTCTACCAAGGTTGGATGTAGTTGACGCAGCGCTTGAACTACATAGGTAGTTTATTTTAGCTTATTTTATATACATTTCTGTAGTCAGAAAGCTCATACACGTTATTTCCCAACATCGTAATAGACTTTAGATTGCGAAGTAAGATCTTTCCTTAATAAAACTGGTAATTAAATAAATTACTTCTTTAGCCTTTGTAATCCTGTACCTTCAAGCATATCTGATGAGCAATATTGCGGTCGCTGACCCAGGACTTAATCCATCTTAAGCTCTTTATTGCAGGTGCTGCCCTCTTTATAATTACGTGGCACCAAGTAGTTCCCGGGTCCCCTTGACACATCTCATTAAAGAATAAAATTAAGTGCCTTTCCGTCTTGCTCCAGACGTCTTACAAAATAAACTTAGCTTTACTGCCTCTTGGATACTTGACTGGTAATTTATAAGGAAGATTTCGATTTACGATGGCAGATAAAGACAGCGCTTCGTGCTTCTCTCGCGTTAATCATTCCATGACCGGAGTTCATCTCTGTTAGTCTTAATTAGTATCGACCTTCTTTGTATTCATCAGTGCATGCCATGGATCTATATGCATGCGTACCGGTATTAGGTGTATGGTATATAAATGCGAAGGGGGTCAGCTGGCCTCTCCTGTACTTCAAGTCCGCGGTCATTACTGTTTCAGTCTGACTAGTATTCCTATTCTAAACATGGAAATTTACCTTGAATTTACCTTGCCAATATCGTTAGGGGAGATATTGAGGTTCAACATTAAAATTTAATAAAATTATATATATATTTTTTTTGCACAACGTAACTAATTAGTGGTACATACGAATATTGTTGCCGTGGATCGTAACTTGACATTCCCACATGCAATCTAGTTGTTATGAAAACAAAAGAAATCTCAGTGCTGTAAAATTGACAAAAAGCACTAGTGCCGTAAGTAAAACTATCATAATACAAGCCTTTATCGAAGGCCAGAACCAAGGCCCCCCAGGTTGTGGCGGCTTTAACAGGAAAAATATTCAGTCCCCATAACAACCAACACATGCGAATCAGTTTCTGAAATATAACATCTGTCTTCAATAATGTATATACACTAGGAGGTGCCCGCGGCTTCGCCCACGATGAAAAATTAATTGAAAAATTTAAATTTAAGGGTATAATGATTATTAAAACATTATATTTATTAACACTTGCACGCGAATCGTTCATAAACTAAACCATTAGTAATTAATGAAACAGCTAAAATTCCGGCTTCAGAGTAGGCTACATTCCACGATTAGAAAGCGCCCCCTGGGAAAACGATCTCAGATTCGATTATGCAGTCCCAAAGGAACCTGTGAACATATAATACGTAGTGTTTCTGAACTGTTTGTTGACAGATGAATATGATGTGAATTTGATTTGATAAATTCAGTGTAATTTTCATAAATTATAAATTTATCAAGGGAAGGAGTGGTTGGTTAGGATTTTTACTGTCCGCGATATTTCCAGGGTTAAGCTATCAATATATTATAGCTGGTGCTCGCAGCTTCGCCCGCCATTATTAATTGGTTCCAGGATTTTTAAGAAATTTACACTGGCTGTTTATTAAAAATGTTTATGGTTCAGAGCTATGAAAATTGCAAGAAAAAATCAAATTAGAATATTTGTTCATTGTGTCCATTTCACTAAGAAACAGTTTTCCTAATTTTGTACTCTTCGTGAAAGTTTAGATTGCGAGAGGCGAACATCGCCGAGTATATCCGATGTCTCACGAAGTGAGGGAGTGAGCACGCTATTTAGGGCAGTTGAATTGTATAAGAGTACATTATTAGTTTTTTTCTCTTAGCAACCAGTGAGTCATTCGCCTTGCATTTTGGTATGATAGACGTACACTATTGATATTATGTTATTAAGTGCCAGAATGGTACTTTATGAGATTGTGTGGGGGAAGGGAAAATGTATGTCCTTCTGTCCGTGTGTATTTGTTCGTACGTTATCTCAAATACGCTTTATCGGATTTTCTTGAAACTTCATATACGCATTTATATTTATAACAATGAACACAATGAACAATGGACACAATGAACAAATATTCTAATTTTATTTTTTCTTACAATTTTCACAGCTCTGAACCACAAACCTTTTTAATAAACTGCGTGTAAATTTTATAACATCCATGGGAAGAAGCCTAATGATATTGGACGAAATCGGTTGACCGGTACCGGAGTAATGTCCAATTTAATGCCTATTTTTGTGGTAATATATTAGAAAGAATTTATTTGTGTTAAAGATTTTTATTTTTGTTTCCTTTCTAATCCGTCGATCCCACAGAAACCCATTTAATGTTTCAGTAGCGAACTTTCCAGCATTTAATCCATGAACTAATTTCTTTATCTTGTTTGCCATCTTATGTTATTTTTACTGTGTGTAATAGTTCCGATACCTTCTTCTTCCAGTGTCAAATTTTAATTTGTGTCTTCTATTTCTGTTGACCTGAAATGTTGAAGCATGCTGTCACATCTATTCCAACTCAATTTAATAAGTTATCATGGATGAAATTGTTGTTATTTCACTGGCATTTTTATTCACTTACAATGGTCTAAATCTCGAAAGAATTAAAGCCTGAAGAATTTGAGGTTATCTTTTCGCCAAGTTCCCGCAAGTTTAGTGGCAGCCGGGGGCGGTTCCATTGGGGAGGGCGGAGCCGGCACGCGACGGAACCACCTGTTGCTTGTGTAGTAACAGGCCCACGTAACTTACGTGCACGTGTAAGCCACGCATTGCTATTCTTTTAAACCCTTAGATCGGAATTCTATCCAGTAAGTTATCCCTTCATTGGAATGTCCGTAAATGAGAAGAGTAAGTTAAAACTCTTTGGTACATAAAATTGGTTTATCAAAACGTAAATGTACTAACACAATATTATTTTTGCACCCATTTTATAACGGGCTGGAGTCAACATTATTTTTACCGTGCAAACTAAAAATCTTCTTTTTTCACATATATAAAAAATGAAAGCATTACATAAATTACTTGAAAAATGCAATATGATCTTTGGTACCATACATAGGCCTAATACCCTAAAGAACAAAACTAGATCTGAACCAAGGATAATGCTTTACAAAACAATGGCAATACCAACGTTGATGTATGGTAGTGAGTGTTGGGTGCCAAATAAACAACTCTTAACAAGAATTCACAGTACAGAAATGAAGTTTTTAAGGACAAAATATTGCACTAGAAAAGACCGTGTTAGAAACGAGAAGAATTGAATGTAGAAGGGATAATAACTAGGGTTAATAAATACCGCGATAAATGGCTACAACACATACATAAAATGGATGATGAAAGATTTCCTAAGCTGGCTTTTTTATATAACCCAAAAGGAAAGAGAGATATAGGAAGACCAGTAAAGAGTTGGACAGAAGTACTGTGAGGAGGGATCAGGCGCAAGCGTAAACCCTGAAGTGTAGAAGAAGAAGAAGAAGAAGAAGAAGATGTAATATTTTTTTCGCAAGGGCTAGGCCTATAGAATATAATCTTGAAACAGGAGCAATCGTAAAGGTAAAGATGCAGACTTTAAAAAAAAAGTTAAAGTAACTTGAGCGTAAGTTCCCATTCATACATTTATGATTAACATTTGTATTTTCTTATTATTACATTTTATGGGCTAGGTGGGAGAGACGGTATTGTTTTGGACTCGTATTTGAGAAGTCTCGGCTTTAAATTAAGTAATCGACCAATTTGATTTCGATTTTTTTTATAGTTTCCCCAGTCGTAATATCAAATGTAGAATTGGATATTTACTTACCATGATTCATCGTTGCTATTAATAATCGAAACTGAATATCAGTTGAAATCAAGAGAAGCCGTAACACATCAACAATATAAAATACAAGTGGTCAATAGTTACATGGCCAGAGAATCTAACATTCGTGATTTGACCACTGAGTTAAAACGTGTATAAACAAAGTCGAACTAAAAAGAACCAAAAAGTGTGAAAATCAAATTGGTGCTTCAAGCTTTTTCTCAGATAATATACAAACCCATGCCGGACTGCACAGAAAACAGTTAACATTATGTATATGCCATGTTTATTTCTTGAACCGTATTCTGTAATTTATTTTACATAGAAATAAGGTTTGTATTTGTATTTATTTTCCATAATTTTATTAAACACTTAAGATAAACTACTGTATCCCATACGATGCATTAGTGCATGATGCTTCATCTTTTGCCATAGGTAATATAATGAGAGTTCGGATCTTGAAAGAATCTGGACCTCGAAGTATAATAATTGTATTTATATAGCGAATACTTAGCTACAGAATTAAGCATGTAGAGAATAATTAAAACAAAACAAAAAATTGAATAAATAACATCATTAATTGTGTCATTGTAAGCGAGATAGCCGATGACGAGATAATCGACATATTGTAGCGATGGTCGCGCTGCGTGTGGTTATTACATAACTTTTCGTTCTGGAAATCAGCTTTCATTTTTTTAGTATAATCTCTTTGATACTAATAATAATATACAGTGTTATTAATATTGTATCTATTGTATTTATTACTGTTGGCCTGTGAGGCGCAGTCAATACAGCGCTGGCTTTCTGTGCCCCAGGTTGCGGGTTCGAACCCGACCCAGATGATGGCATTTATATATGCATAAATGTGACAGGCTTATGTCTGTAGATTTACAGACATGTAAAAGAACTTCTGCTGGACATAATTCCGGCACAGCAGCGACGGTCACAGGCCTAAGTTGCAGTACATCCCTGTCGTTGAATAACCATATAGGCTACCAACCAATATTGTACTCATTATTATAAGAGGTTTATAATGCTTCACCACACATAAAATTATACAATATTATCATATTCTCCTTTTGATTATTATATGCAGCTTATACTCATTCGCTGCGTTCAATGATTAATTTTTGAAGTGAAACTTCTTTAACCGCGGTAGGGGTGAATCGAGAGCTTGTGTAACGCTCAAAATCGTAACGAAATTAGTGTCACACTCAAAATCGTCACGAAATTAGTGAGGTGTGGCGGAACGGACTGCACAGAAAAAAATCAACTCAATGATTATGCTTATCCAAAATTTAAAAAATAAAAAAATAAAAATTCCAAAACATAAAAATTCAAGGATCCAAAATTTGAAAAAACTCAAAATTAAAAAACAAAAATTCCAAAATTAAAAAATTCAAAGATCCAAAATTAAAAAGTCCAAAAATCCAAAATTTAAAATATAAAAAGTCCATAATTAAAAAATCTAAATATCTAAAATTTAAAAAATAAAATGTTCAAAAATAAAAAAATAAAAATCCAAAATTTAAAAAACAAAAATCCAAAATTAAAACATTCAAAATCAAAAATTTAAAAATAAAAATACAAAAATAAAAAATACAAAAATACAAAATTAAAAATAAAAAAAATAAAGAATTCAAAGATCTAAAATTTAAAAAAATCGAAAATTAAAAAACCCAACAATTAAAAAGTTAAAAATATAAAGAATTAAAAAATATGAAAAAAAATTAAAAAATCCAAAACCCAATATTAAAAAGTCCAACAATCCAAAACTTAAAAAAATCCAATAATCCAAATTGAAAAAATCAAAAAATTAAAACAAATTTCACTTCTGTCGCGTGGCGTTCCACGTGGCGTTATATCAAAGAAGCTCCAGTATGAAGATGTTTCAGTGTTCAGTTCCGATGAATTTACGAAAAAATCAAGGGCATGTAGGTGCGATAAAATGAAACTGATTGGTTGAAATTCCACATAATATATTTACGCCAGATTGATCAGTGATTCATAAGCTGAATTGTCACTATGATTAACTGGCTGTACAATTCTGTACTATTATTATTAGAACATTAGCTTATGTAGAGTAGTATAGTTGATAATTCTTATATTTTTCAGGTTATGCAGCTGTGTATTTTTTTATTTTTTTTTTAATTTATTATTTTATTTTTTTGCTCTCCACCACCCCCGGAGCCCTCGACCATAGGCCATACTCCGGTCTCAACAACTTTCCGGCGCTTGTGTTCTATTGCTGTACTTTTCGCTCCTGTACACTTTACGCTTGTGGGTAATGTGTTTTGAGCCAGCTGTTTAATTCAACACTAATAGAACTGTGTAACTCTGTTATGTCATCTGTCTGTCGGGGGTCGTCTCTCCGATAGTTGTGTATTATTATAAGTTAATTTTATGTAGCCTAATGTATTCAGTTGTATTTAATTACAATTTTATTCGTTACAGATTTATTTCTCCGATACGCCATTTACATGAATTACTAAGATCCCTCGAATCTTCGGAATTCTTTAACTATCTGAGATCTACATATCTACACCGAAATGAGGTATAATATTAAATATTGCAGCAGTAGGCTATTGTTATCTCTTATACAGTAGTATCGGACACTAAAGTTTCCTAATTATAGAATTTGTGGTATTTAAACCTTCCGAAGTTGAGTAGCAATTTACCAATGATGACTTTATCAGAATAGGCTATTGTACAATACCTACCTATCTAATGTAGAAATAGTAATAAACGTAATGTAGAATTTAAAGTTGAGTAGAAATCGTAGCAAAACTTTTAGTTTTAGTTTTGTTGCAACCTCCTTTCTATAGGAGTCGCAAATCTAATCTAAATCACACTCCTATATGACGTTAAAGATTGTTCGAACGTTGGTGTTAGACAGTGCTTTAGTTGGAAAATATTTTTTGGGGGTACTCATCTTACTTCAAAATTTTCCATATCGCCTCATACTGAATGTAATCCTTCGGTTGACATTTTCTGCATGCAGTTTCTTCTGCTGACCTATTGCCACCTTGTAGTCATGACCTGACGTATGGAGCAGGATCAAAAACGTCTAGTGGTGGTCCCACACATTTTATGAAAACAAGGTGGCTAGCCAACATGTGATCTAAGGAGAAAGTAACTGTAGAAATGCGCACGAAGGTGAAGATTAGAACGCATATCTGTGGCGAATTTAATAGGGCTTGTCATTTTTGGTATTGAATTAGACATTTAATAAGTATTTTAGGACAATCTCGTTCCTGTACTGCCAGTACGACGTACCGGAGCACATATTTTTCCCGGTATGGTAGAAGGAAAATAATTTTATACCGGTACGCAGTACCGGTGCGTACCGGCCCAACTAAAGCACTGGTGTTAGAGGAATTTTCTCCTAAAATATTCTCATGCAATGCTCAACGGAAGCAGTGGTTCCATGAATACATAATACTACACGCATAAATCTCCATACGGCAAAATAAATCGCTAAATTCCACATCTATTTTCCCCTACTTTTCTACAACGGTCAGTAACATTTAATGAATAAGCCTTTACCATAACACTTTATTAAAATATTAACAGAAAAAACGTATAACCGGAAATCTGTCAACTTCACAAAGCCAACATACCAGGAAAAAGCACAAATTGCGAGTTCAAATATAATTCTGGTCTCGTGAGAACAATGATTACATTTCATTTTCATTTTTCAGGAATAAATAATAAATGAGCGAAACCACTGTCATGAATTGCAATATTTGATTTATTCTTATTTATTTTACCTTAATGCAATAATTCACAGTATCGAAAATTACTAACTAAATCAGCCTACAAAACCTGCTTTTGTTTTATGACATTGTTGTAATAATGATTCTGAAGAAAGCTAATGAAAAAAGCCTGGTTAAAAAAGAGTAATCACTGATTTGGAAAATAAAGGGTGCGGCAGAGGAAACGGACGTTTTTCAAATAACCACAACTCAGAAGATTTTCAAGTTAAACAAAATTTAATTGCACAGAAATGTAGCTTGTATACTGCAGTTTCTGTTGACTATTTCAGAATTACCTCCGAAAAATAACGTCCGTCAGGTGATGACCTTCTTTCTGTATACACTCTTGTAACCTTACTTTGAAATTCTGCATTGCTCTTCTCAACATTTCTTCCTCGATATTACCGATTTCTACACGAATGAACTCTTTTAGTTCTTGGATGTTGCGGGGTTTATTTAAGTAAACGTTTGATTTGAGGTAACCCCGCAAATAATAGTCACATATGGACAAGTCAATGTCGCCAAAACGGGAGATCACATGTTGAGGAAACATGTCGCGTACCACTTGCATTGATGCTCTCGCAGTATGCGCTGTGGCACCATCTTATTGGAACCAAATTTGCTTCATGTTTACTCTTCGTCTGCGTAGTTCCGGAAGCAGGAACCTGTTGAGCATTTCAATGTAGCGTGCTGAATTCACTGTCACTGTGGTATTGTCCTCTTCAAACAAATAAGGACCGATGATTCCAAATTTAACAACACCACACCACACCACACTGTTACTGGGTATACCCAGAAGAAGGCTACAACATGAGGGCCGAAACGTCGGTTTTAGACATGATGACACGGCGCCATCCGGACATTCAAGGTTATTAATAATGAGATTGCATGTTAGAAAATTCCATTGTTGCGTCACTTGACGGCATTTATTTTTCGGAGGTAAATCTGAAATAGTCAACAGAAACTGCATTATACAAGCTTCATTTCTGTGTAATTAAATTTTGTTTAACTTGAAAATCGTCTGAGTTATAGTCATTTGAAAAACGTCCGTTTCCTCTGCCGCACCTTGTATTTACGTGAAACACACACAACTTCCTTTCCCAAAACTATGTTATTGCATTTGTGATAGGCCTATTCCAATTTCCGTGCAAAAGCGGATTCCGTTGCCTCTAGTTATGCAAGCCCAACTTTGTCACGAAGAGGGAAATTAAGCTTTGAGACTCGTGGAAGAGGAGCAAACTTGTAAACTTTCTAAAAGGTACCCCAAAAATAAAAGTAGTTTGTCTTAATACCATCAATTATTTTCAGGAATTACAACCAAATTAAGAAAGCTCTTAAAAAAATCACGTAATATGAAGCCAGTCCAGTTATTGGCGACGGTCTGGAGGGAACGGAAAATGGACGTAAATGAGATATTTGTGAAATGCATTACTATTTTCAACCTAAATAACAATGTTCATGTTAACCTTTTCGCTGCTACTGACATATAAATTCGTTCGTTCAAAAAATTGTATAAAAGCAGAAATGTAATATTTATAGAGTAAAGCTACATGTAAAATTTTGAGAATTTTTATCCTTGTGTTCGACTGTAATCCATAGTAGCCAGATATTCTACTACAATTCTCTTTGTCGATTTCAAACTTAGATCCCACTGATGATTTCAGTTGATGATGGCTTATATTATTGTATAAATTCAGCATTGTAATGGTTCAATAAAAATGTTAAAATCTCTTAATGAATTTCGAAGCTATCACAATAGTATATTGCGACACAAGGGCGGAAAGGCACGTTTACGGGTCGAGGAAACAGATTGAAAACCCGAGGCGCAGCCGAGGGTTTTTAAGTTTTCGAGACCCGTAAATGCCTTTACGGTCCGTGTGTTGCATGCTATTTTTTGCACGACGGTTACTTATATCAATTTAAGTATATTAATTGTGATATTACCTGAAAATATTATGTAAATACAGACTTGAAGAATGGTGCTTATTTCAGAAAGGGATTCGCATTTGTTATTGTTTATGGCAACCGAATATTTATAAAGCGGGGAGGCCTTGGTCATTTCTGCTCGCATTTGCGGGCGGTAAAGTAACTTTCCGCCCGTCGCCCCTAGCAACAATTCACTTTCCGCCCGTCGCCCCTAGCAACAAGATTGCGTGTGGTAATGTCAAGTTACGAGCCATGTAAACAACTGTCGTAAGAAACACTTACTAGCTAAGGAGTGCAAAAAACTAATTACAGTATTTGAAATGAAGTTTTTCCCGTTTTTCTCCCCAAGCAATCCTTTTAAACTGTCATGGATGATTTGGTTAAAATACGTTCTTGAATCTCGTCGGCTGTCGGGCTGTAGAAGCACCTTGGTTTATTACATCGCTGGCATTCTTGTTACTAAAGACAACTCATATCTGCTGTAATTGCTCAGAGTAGAATGCGGACTTTGAAGGTCCGAAGGCAACATCAGTACCGAAGATTAAATTTTAATTTCAATTTAAGCCGTGCATAAATGTTGGTGTAATGAGCACACGGGTTCCGAGAACTCTGGGTTGTTGAAACTACACAACACTTCCATTCTCTGCCATCCTTTCACACAATTAGAATCTTCTGCTTTTGTTTCTACTTACTCTAGAATGCCTCTATTAAATCTGCCTCACTTGCCTTCCATCCTTTGCCTTTTATCGGCCTATTCGTCTATTCAAGCAGTCACTCTTCATATTAATAGATTCAATGTTGTATCGCTAGAAAATATATCATTAATAAACTTCTAAGTAGGACCGCTGCCGGTTATTTTGACTGAAGTTTCTTTATGTATTTATTATTCAGATTTATTTTAATCCGTAATAGTAGTCTGCTCTCTTTTGAAGTTAACAAATTACTATGTTCAAAGTTTTATAATATTTTATTGACAGTGAAAATAAAATAGTTAAGCTAAGAAGATTCCCTTAGGCCTATGCCTACTAGTTTTGCTAGGTGTATAGCATGCAAAATGTAAGTACACATCAAGATTGTAATTAATGTTTATTAACATTATATTTATTAAATATATTATTATTATTATTATTAATAATGTTTAAATTATCAACGATTTATATACGAGTATATATTTATTTGATAAAAATTAGATATAGTATTCATTACAAATCGAAAATATGTATAATCATCTTCGCAATTATTTACACATACCACGCGAAGTTTCTTCTTCTTCGTCGTCGTCTTCCACTTCTTCTTATTCGTCTGGAGCAGCCGACACCAGACTTTCAAGATTTTTCAGAAAACATACCCACGCTTTGATCTTTTTTTTTTCTAAAGGTTTCATCTTCCTCTCTTCCCATCTACAGGTTCGTCTTTTTGGTTCTTCTCACCTTTCTACATTTTTCCATTATATCTATGTTGCTTCCATCATTTCCTTCTGTCTTTTATTTCCTTAATGAGGTCTTGAATAATACTATTTGCTCTAATATGCTATTCTGATATTGACAATTTTTCGACCCTTGTATTAAACAAGAAGTTTTTGAAGAGTCGATAATATTTAACTTTTCAGTAACGTGGGTACAATCAAGGACACTATCTATCTCAAAACACTTTGAACATGTACTAAACATTTGCAGAATATGAACCAAGCATACATTTTGTTGTACTGGACACACATTGCCAAAGTATAAAGCAATACATTCAGCGGTGCGTATATAAACACACATAGAAACCGAGCGAAGTTGCAGAGAGATCTTGTTCTCGCATTCGAGAAGTCCCGGCTTCGAATGCCGTAGCCGGCCTATTTGACTTTGAATTTTTCATGGTTTCCCCAGTCGTAAAGGCAAATGCCGAATTGGATATTTACTTACCGTGAATCATCCCCATTATTTCAGCCTGTTCCATATTCATTAAAATGAATAAAGTTAAAATTTAACAGACGCCATAAACACAATAACAGTAGAAACAGTTCTACATCAATAGTTACATGGCCTCCTACACAGAACCTGATCATCTGATAAAGCTATGTAAAAAGTGGCGGCTCGTGTATAGGAGCTGTGGAACTGCAGCACCCGTTATTTCCACTTAAAATTATCGATAACATTTAATAGCCTTTAATAAGTCCTTTTTTCTTTAATTCTTTCTTAATACTTGTACAATATATAATCCTTAAGCTTAATGTTAGTAGCCATCCCCAGTTTATGAAAAAGATAAAAGAAAATCTGTATATGGAACTGTGCTCTTCACAATTGTTTCCAGCTATTCTATTTGATTCATTTTTTAGGTTCTTTAGGTTCTTTTAAGAACAAATTTTAGCCATGGCAAATCGTGGAGGAAATCATTGATCTTTTTTGCGGAAATTAAAACAAGAAGAATGGATTTCATTTTTAAATGAATAGATCAAGCTTTAACTGTGACAATTTAGATTAAACAAATGTTTTTGTTGTTTTAGGGTTTTATCAAATTTCTGAATAAATTTTCTTTTTATACAACTATGTTTCCTTTTACACAATTTTAAAACAAATGCTAAAATTCTCTGGAGCAGCATCCCCACTAATTTTAGCTATGAGCCATCACTGAGTATAAAAAATCCCTTTAGGCAGGCCTACAGGCGGAGGTAGATTTCGAAGTGCTTTTGGTTTAATTTATTGTCGCTGCATAGCACTCTTCTTCTTTAGCCTTGGCATGGTAAACCTGCAGTAATAAGAACTGAATTCGGTAAAGAGGAAGAGCCTACAATCATTTGTTTTGACAACAAGAATAGGATATAATATTCTGGGAGGCCGTGCGCAAGATCAGCAATGAATAAAATTAGCAAAGCCGCTAAACAAGACAAAATTATGATATTATAATAATTCTTTTAAGTGTTATTATTTTCAAACATTAAAATCTCGCGTAATATGAGAGCTATCAAGAAACTATTTATTGATTTGTAGAGTACTCATCAAGAGCTTTTCAACGATACCCCACAAGACGTGGTTTCAAAAGTTTCGAATTTTCATCCCCCACCCCCCACCCTCACTCGAACCCCCGAATCGTTGGTGTCACTGTGAACTCCATAGGGAGTACTCTAATTTATTCAAACAAAGTTTCCCTCTATACTTCATAGGGGCCGAGATATACATTTTTAAAAATTTCAACCCCCTCCCCCGACCACCCCCTTGGGCCAATTTTGCCCATTAACGAACTTGTCCGAACTATTGGGCCTAGAAATAACATAATAAAATTTGGTTCAAATATCTTCAAAATTACGGCCGCTATCGTGTAAAGATATATATATATATATAAATATATATATATCACAAAATTTTTTTTTGAACGGGCGGTGGTTTCGTACTTAGGGGAGCATGAAACGTAAAGATATGAAAGAATTTTTCGAAAATCATAAAGTGGTATCCATTGCAATAGGTAGATTTTTCTTCGAAAATCTACCTAATAAAGCTGATTAAAAAAAGATTGAACAAGGCCTTCTATACAAGATGTCACGTATTCTGATTTTGAAGAAAGCCGAGAAATAGCCTACTCATCCCAGAATCTTTGTTGCTAAGAAACCAAGAGTTACAAAGACAGGACGCTATTGTAGAAGTAATTGACACGTGGGGGTGTTTATACTCGGCACCCTCGCCACCGAGCCGAGCGTTATTGGGGTTAACAGTTAATTGCATTCTTTCATTATGCAAATATTTCCACGCGTGTGAACAAACAACTCAGGCATCATCAGTGTTGCCCGACTTATGGCCGGTTTCTACAAACTAGTGAATTACCTATGGGTAAATTATCCAATGGACAGAATTTACACAAAAATAACACCACACAAACACAAATAATTTAAAGATAGCAATCACATACACTTGTGGCGAGTTTCTAGATAAATGTCCTCTGGATAAATATGAAAATGACAGAAAAAATGTTCCTACAAACTCGGGCTAGTTCTTTCCAAGGGTAAATCTTCGGGCTAATTTATCCTTTCATGGATGGCTGGATAAAATTTAACCTTTCATAGGATCAATAGTAATATTTAAACAATGATAATCAAAGCCTTCTGAATTAAATTAACTGTACAACTCCAAGGCCTTGCTCATTATATCATTGTAGGTTAAATGGAACTAATTTGTCCATGGATAATTTACCCATAGATAATTCACTAGTTTGTAGATACCGGGCATCAGTGAACTAAAACATCATAAAACTAATTGCTGTTTTCAGTCCTTATTAGTATTATTTTTGGAATAAAAACAATATTTTAATATTCACCTGCACATACAGAGTGTTTTTTTATATATATTTTGTAAACTGAAGTGGATATGTAACGTACAGGGTGTTTGGTGAACTACAGCTTACCTAAGATCGTTGTATCCTATAATATTTTACCAATGGATTCGTTTACATACCTATGATACTTTAGATATCAGCGATTTCCAATTTTCAGATAGCACGCTGAAAAGTTACGTGAGTGCATTAATAAGATTTTATTTACCGAGCTAGGTGGCCGAGATGGTAACGTCTTGGAGTCGCATTCGGTAGGTCCCAGGTTCAAATCCCGGGGCCGGTCAATTTGACATGGGTTTTTTCATGGTTTCCCCAGTCGTAAAGGCAAATGCCGAATTGGATATTTACATACCATGAATCATCCTCACCGTTTCGTCCTGTATCGTCCTAATTTATCTGTTATATTTTTTACATGTGCAATATATACAGGATGTTAATTAATAACACCAAAATGTTGTAGCTGTGTATAGAGGGGACATAGATTCAATGTTTCCTGTTACAGCATCAACTCTCCCAAGGCATGGCCGCCACTGACTTCTAACATTTGAAAAAAATGCAAAACAAAGTTAAGTTATAAAATAAGTAATGCAGTGGCGACCAGTCATGTGATTAGTCTATAAATTTTGCAGATTATGGAAACACTAAATTATGATATAGCTACTGTATTGATGAATGATTAAGAATTAGGTTTTTGTCGATCACTAAGAAGGCATGAAGTCAATTTAATAAAAAAATGTACCCTATTTCGTTTCATTATTGACTTAGGAGCACCAAATTGTAATGACTTTAATGCCCTGTAACATAGACATTTTACGTCATAGAGGGAAAATCTCCTAATAAAAGTTGCTTGTCTATATCCCCTCTATACACAGGTAAAATATTTCGGTGTTATTCAGTAACACTCTGTATAAATTTATAAGGACCAAACAATGAAACATCTTCATACATTTAGCGTCTTTGATTTAAAAAAAAAAAAAAAAAAAAAAAAAAAAAAAACAACACTGAAATGAGTAAAAGGAGATGTGAAAATAATGTAGTATTTTATGTGCGGTAAAACATTATAAATATCTTATAACAATAAGTAGGTCGACAATAATAATAGCATAGGATTGCATAATAGCAAATTTTGGTTGCCGGAAATAATTGAATTGATTAGGATCCATGTGGCACTGTAGACTATATCAACAAACTGTCTTGGCAACGAGAGAATTTAATGAATATTATTGAGTAAGAATAGAAGAATATAAGTAAGTAGGATGTAAGATTCCGCCATTTTATTCGCTAAATAACTCCGTGGTGCTACATTCCTGAAAAGACAAGGCCTACCACCCGACCACTGCGGCAGATGGCAGGATTGGGGGGCATTTTTTTCAGCATGCTGACACCTACGACAGTTCATGGTGGTTTCCATGACCGGAGCCGCTACTTCTGTATCAAGTATCTCCTCAATTTGAATCACGAGGCTGAGTGCACCCCTACCAGACTTCCTTAACTCAGAAAAATCCGAGGAGGTACCGGGGAACGAACCCGGGCCGACGGATCTGTAGGCAGTGACGCCAGCGGTCTTATTCGCTAAATAGTCATAATATCATTTCGAGGTCCGGATTTCCTCAAGATAAATTCACTCGCAACTTCGTTGGTGATGTATTTATCGATAAAATCAGGACCTTTTGTTATATTACCTACGACAGGTATTAATTTACCTGTACATCACCGTGACGAGATTCGAAGCTGCATTCTCACGATGAAGACAAATACTCGAAATTATGCTCCTCCAGCATTCCTGAAGCCGTCTGAGAGGCTACTTACCTTCTAATGGAGCACGATTCAACAACTTGCGCAAACAAACTAGATAGCAGGCCCTGTACGCACAATCATGCAAAGCAGGCAATTCTTCATCTTTGTGCAGTACTGGAATAAAGTTTATTTTATTCTTGTAAATTAAGGATGAAAATAAAATCAGGTAAACTGATGTAAAAAAGTGCTAGTATGTTTTTGTTTAATCAGTTATGACTGCAATTATGATATACAGAATATGTTTTTTTTTTAAATTGATTTCCAAGTTAAGCTCCAGATTTATTCATTAAGCAGGGCTTACGGAAGAAGAAAGGTCTACCATCTCGGCCACCTGGGTCATTTTAACGGTCTAGTTGGATAAGCGCATGTAAAACAATAGTGTTTTTTGTCATAGCTACCTGTATTTTAATTTCCAAGGCCTTATAAGATCACAGTAAAACAATAGGCTATGTTGTCAAGATAACTGATTTACATTTTTTTTATAAATTCTTTCGAATACGTATATTGCCATAAAATAGGCACTAAATTGAGCATTACTCCGAAACAGATCAACCGATTTTAACCATTATGAATAGACGTCTTCCCATGGACATTGTAAATGTGCATACCAAGTTTCATAAAAATCCGGTAAAGCGTATTTGAGTTACCGCGTCTTTAAAATATACACTAAATTGGGTTTTGCTCCGGTACCGGTGAACATATTAGGTTCAAATTCAATAGGGCACTTCTCATGGACGTCATAAATGGGTATACCAAGTTTCATGAAAATCCGTTACAGCGTATTTGAGTGATGGCGCCTTTCTATGAGAAAGGCGCCATAATCTATTAAAATAGGCACTAAATTGGGCATTACTCCGTTACCGGTGAACCGATTTGGTTCAATATCAATAGGGTTCTTCCCATCGACATTATGAATGTTTATACCAAGTTTCATGAAAATCCGAAAAAGCGTACTTGAGTTATGGTGCGTACAGACGCACGGACAGACGGACGGACAGACAGACAGACGGACAGACATTTTTTCGTCCCCCACACAATCTCATAAAGTACCATACTGGCACTTAATAATCAAAGCTTTCTTGTCTTAAGTAGGGTAAATTTATGATCCATTTTATTTAAATTTTGTTAATATTTTTCAAAAGACTGTTACATTGATGTTAAGTGTTCCAGAAAATATAGTTTGAAAGTCATTTCTATACTGCCTACTTTTTCTGAGGAGAAAAATGGACGTTAAAAACCAAGTTATGAATACTTCCCTGCGAAGAATATAATACTGTAGGTGAAAAATATTTCCTCGTCAGAAAATAGATTTTTGGTTGTTAAGAAATGTTGGACACTTAAATTACGTTTTATTTGCCTATCGGTACTATAGATCAGTTGATTTGTGGACAAAAATTGCGTTTGTCTTTCACAAAGATTCGAGACGGTTTCCACTAGAGGAATTTTATATAATATGCGATACATAAGTATGGACAGTGCAACTGGCCAACATAAAATAAATTAAAAGATCATCATCGAATAGAAGAACATAGGTAATTATGCAACCGGAGCCTTAAAAAAAATTATAAAACATATCAACTTACTACGGAAATATTCTATAGAGTTCGCTAATGCTGATTAAATCGCCTATGAATAAAGATCAATGCCTGAAACAAAATGATTGATTTATAGCTATAATAACGGTTAAGTATAGAAGTAGTTTCGGGAGTATCCGTGGCCCATTTGGGTAGGGTAATGCGCTAAAGTTCCGGGAATTCGCTGCAGATTCGATCCCGAAGAGGTCGATGGAAGTTTTCATTTGGCCTGTTACTCTTGTGGCACTAAGGCCTGGGGTCTATTCTGCCTCTAACATATGTTAGTACCAGGAGCAATCATGGGAGAAAGGCGGCCGTGGAATAAGGCTAGCACAAACCTTACTATTCTCACGTACCGAATTTCTAACAATCTGGGAGTCTCACCTCCTGGAATCCTTTGGACTTCCACGGCCTGTATAGTGATCATTTCACATTAGCTCACTTTTTATTACTGAAGTATTTCTGGTAATATTATTAAATTGGAAGTAATATTTTACACTTCATTGGTTTGTAACATTTTCTTGAACGATTCATAATGAGTTCCACTTGTTAATTTCCTTAGCTTATTTGAGTTTGCGACATAATCTACAAGAAGAAATTATTTCGTGGTGCTTACTTACTTACTTACTCATTCAATGGCAACAGATAATTCATAAGCAAGCTAAAGGAATAGGCTATTATCTATTCTATGGTACCCAGATGTTCATTGCCGCGCTTACATGAGCCCGCCATTCAACCATATTCTGTGCCAACTCTATCAAACCATCTCTCTCAAATCCTACTTTCCTTAAATCTATTCTAATATTGTCCTCTCATTTAGGTCTAGATCTTCCAAGTGGTATTTTCCCTTCGGGTCTCCAGGTTATATTTTGAGATGTCTTTCATTCCCAGTGCGCCCAACATAAGTTATCCAGTTTTGTCCTCAGAGTATTCGGTACGGGTTATGAAGCTCGTTACCACTAATTTTTCAGGTTTGATAGGTATAGATACATCAACAAGAACTTTCCCACAATTTTTCGCTATACAAGGTAAAATAATATAATATGCTGTACCTACTACATTCATACCATTAAAACTCTTCAGATAGTGAATAATTTACAACGCTCAGCTCGCAGACTCTCCATGAATGTTTAATGGTTTCCAGAGATTAAGGTGTGCGGTTAAGTTCACAGTGCACAGAACCTGGTCAGTTGCATATAAACTGTCTAATACAACATGAAAAATCGTACTTTTTGAAACATGGTAAATTAGCAGGTGCTCAACTGCTATATGTTTTATTTGAATAATTTATGTAGCAGAAAATTAATGAAATCATTTTATTTATTAATAGTGACACCGTTTTACGTAAATTGCATGAATTACGTAATTTTATACTTCATGCTACTGCTTTACATAGTAAATATAAATAATTAAACGAACAAAACGAATCTTGAGCTTCCAACTGGGGAACAGATTCGAAATGAAACGATTGAACATACCACAGATTCATGAGCCTTATCCAAATCTTTCATAAACAATTAAAGCTATTGGTAATTAACAAACTAAAAACCTGGCTTCGATGTGGATTTCACGATTAAAGTGCGTTGCCCGGGGGGAAAAACGAACTCGAATTCGAGTTCCCAAGCACCCCCCCTAAAAAAAAAGAACAGTGAGTTTTGTCCAAATCATTCAATGTTTACCCATTTAGGCATTCTTCATGATCCATTTCTGTCCAGCTATGTAAAAAAATAGAAATAGATGTCTGAGTGTCGTAATGTTATAAACATATGAATAAAGTAGTGCGTGTTAATAACATCGAAGCGATCCATTAATTGATGTGTAATGTTGCAAAAAAAAATCGATTTCTGCGTTGATATTACGATTTTTGCGTAGGCCTAAGTTTAATTATAATGATGACTTAAATACTCAAGTGAAAATTCTGCGATACTTTTGTTTGTTAATTTCCGCAAAAAGAAAAGAGTAATTGCAGGATTCTAAAGCAATAAATAATATCTGTTTGGTATCTTTAATTAAAAAAAAACAAATTTATGGATAGCTCTTGTATTGGTGTCTTAAAGAATTGTCATTAGGCCTACAGTTCTTATGGAAACATTAACATGGAAATATTCACGGTTATTTCTTTGTCATCCTCCGTAAGACACACTATATATATAAAAAATTTCGTGGCGCTACATCCTGGAGGGACAAGGCATCCGAGTGCTGCGTCATCTACCATAGGCAGATGGCAGGATTAGGGGCATGCAGAGACGTAACGAGGGGGGGGGTTTGGGGGTTTGAACCCCCCATTGATTAAAAAAAGGAGAATTTTAAAAATTTTTTAAGTCTGTTTATAAATTACTTAATACGAGTAGCCTATAAAGAGTGGGAAGCTTAAAACTCGTTACTGTGCATCTTAATTTTTAAAATTTTCCGGGGGAGGACCCGGAATATTTTATTGCAAATTATTCGGACGGGACCGTCTAATATAATAGTGTTGAATTATATTGAGGATCGTTAATTAACGCAAGGGCGAAAAAAGAACAAGTAATGTTGCTAACTCAGATAGCAGCGCATATTTTCGTCCCAGTGATCCTTTAACGCTGAGATATTCACATCAAAATTCCCGTTGAAGTCAAGGAATGATGTAGAGCTTTATCTGAAATCAATATTGTTGTAAAGAACTGAAACAAACGCTCTTTCAGGTATGGAATTATGATTTGCATAAATACAAGCACCCTTTTTAAGCTGGTGAGGGAGGTACCAGGGGATTTATGAGGTGAAGTGAGGTACATGCCACCGGACATGCGCAGTGCTTGCACAAACAAATTGTTACCGGAAGCCTTGCATTACCTGTCCAGGACTAATCGATGGCAGTGGGAACGTGAAGGATCTAAAAATACGAAAAGGTTCCCTGATTGATCCCCCGGGCCGCTGACGGTTGTTTTATTTCCGTGACAGCTGGGACGAATCAGGGATCGCACCCTGCCGAATTCCACAACCGGGAAATTCCGTCATGCTATATATTCAAACAGGTATTGGTAAGAAGGTACCAGTGCAAAATTACCAGCCTTTCTATACACCAGAAGCTATGCAGTACAGGTATTTAGAAAACGGGAAGAATGTTATTTATGGAAACTGAGCATTTTGTCCCAAGCGGCAATGGAAGGCACAAGATTGTCCTCTGGTGTCGACTGTGAACGATCTGATTGAGGTTTTGTCTGAAAATCTTAGATTGATGAGGTCTTGTAATGCATATCGGATTATTCTGTATATAGGCTATATATAATTATATATACAGAGTGTCCCAATAAAATGTATACAGTCTTTGACAGTTCATAACAACCACATTCTTTGTTCTTTTTTGAGTTGTGACTGCTTAAAATAATGGCTGGAGTCAGACTAAACTTTGAGGAAAGAAAATTCATTCTAAAGTGCTACTGGAAGACTGAGAACATAAGTGAAGTGCAAAGACGGTTTAGAATGGAGTTTCAACGAGATGCACCAACGAGACTCACAATTACTCGTTTGCGAGATAAGTTTGAGGAAGAAGGAACTGTTAAGGATGTCCATAAGAACCACCACAAAACCAGCTACAATCATTGAATTGAGAGCAGCCATTGAAAGAGAATGTGCCGAAATACCAACGAATGAAATGATTAGGAACGTTTTGGATTCAATCAGTCAGCGTTATCAGCTGTGCATGGACCACAATGGCCAACAATTTGAACACTTTCGATAATTGGCTGATTTCTACATTTGTTCACATTATTTTGATTTTTGAAAATTTTCTGTATTATAATAAAATCAGGTAAACTGATGTAAAAAAGTGCCAGTATGTTTTTTTAATCAGTTATGACTGCAATTATGATATGCAGAATATGTTTTTTTAATTGATTTACAAGTTAAGCTCCAGATTTATTCATTAAGCAGGGCTTAGGGAAGAACAAAGGTCTAGTTTTCTTTTTAATCAGATTAAAATCTTCCAGCAACAGCTGAACTGTACAGATTTTTGATATCTTGACAATCGCACACTCACATAAAAATACGAAAAAGAAAGTGAAATTGGCTGGTTTCGGGATTTGAACCATGGAACTCCATAACGTGAGGCCAAAACGTTACCATCTCGGTCACCTGGGTCAGTTTAACGGTCTAGTTGTAAGTTATAAGCGCATGTAAAACAATAGTGTTTTTGGTCATAGCTATCTCTATTTTAATTTCCAAAGCCGTAAAATATCACAGTAAAACAATTGACTATGTTGTCATGATAAATGATTTGCTTTTTTTTTATATAAATTCTTTCGAATACGTATATTATCATAAAATAGGCACCAAATTGAGCATTACTCCGAAACAGGTGAACCGATTTCATCCAGTATCAGTAGACCTCTTCCCATGAACACTATAAATGTGTATACCAAATTCCATAAAAATCCGGTAAAGCGTATTTGAGTTACCGCGTTTTTAAAATAGACACTAAATTGGGTTTTACTCCGGTACCGGACAACCGATTTGGTCCAATATCGGTAGACGTCTTCCCATGTACATTATAAATGGGTATACAAAGTTTCAGGAAAATCCAATAAAGCATATTTGAGTTATCGCGACTTCTCATATATTAACATAAAAGGCAATAAATTGGGCATTATTCCGGTACTGGCCAACCGATTTGGTTGAACATCAACAGACGTCTTTCCATGTATAGTATAAATGCGTATACGAAGTTTCATAAATATCCGATAAGGCGTATTTGAGCTATTGCGCCTTTAAAATATACACTAAATTGGGTTTTACTCCGGTACCGGTCAACAGATTAGGTTCAAATTTAACAGAGTACTTTTCATGGATGTCATAAATGCGTATACCAAGTTTAATGGAAATCCGATACAGCGTATTTGAATTATGGCGCCTTTCTATTACAAAGGCGCCATAATCTATTAAAATAGGCACTAAATTGGACATTACTCCGGTACCGGTGAACCGATTTGGTTCAATATCAATAGGGTTCTTCCCATTGACATTATAAATGTGTTTTCCAAGTTTCATGAAAATCCGAAAAAGCGTATTTGAGTTAGAGCGCGTACAGACACACGGACGGACGGACAGACGGACAGACGGACAGACATTTTTCGTCCCCCACACAATCTCATAAAGTACCATACTGGCACTTAATAATTTTCAGTGTTATAGTCATTTAAAGAGTGTATATACATTTTATTGGGACACTCTGTATATAACTTTTTGTAGCAATTTTCATTCATGTGTCTCAGACTACCATAAATTCATGCCGTGAACGTTTATGGGATACTTTACTAGGTAGTGATTAGGCTCAGTATGTTTAAGCAGGGATTGAAGACTCAAGTTTAGTGTGACTTTTACCCAACATGATTTTACTGTGTATGGACAGTCATCCCACAACATAAGCAGAGCGCGCTTGGAGTGCATCTCCTGGAGTCTACACGAAGATGATAAAAGGACAATTTATTTACATTCATAAACGTCACTGGTCACGATTTATGTGTAGAAATTAAACCGAGATGATTTATTCGACCATGCCTTCATTATAAAAGCAATATAGAACGAGTTCACTTTATATCTCTATCTGTTATGTCTAAGCGAACTCTTGTTGTCATCGCGTGATACACTCCCCCACCTCTTCCTATAGAACATGCCTAGAGAACCTAACCGTTCCTTGTAATTATTTTTTTGGTATAGAACGGAATTATTAGTTAGTTAATTTCAGTCTTTTGATTTGTAGGCTATGATATCCTCTAAGTTCATACTGGGGCACATGGGAAAACGAGCTGAGAGTACTCTCACCATGAACACTGCAGTCAACTTAGTAGCTTTACTGTAAGTCTAGCTAAAGGACGGAATAGATGACGAATCTACACTGCACAAACTTTCAGAGACTTGAGAACTTGTCTTGTGCATTTTTGAGGCACATGCCAGGGATGGATTATAGACGAGAATAAAGGGCAATGGTGGAATGACAAGAAAGAAGAGAACATCTCTCGACTTTCCTTCTAAATTAATATTTTCTGAATTTAGCGTACTAATGTCTATCAAATTTACAATTAATGTATTTTATTAACTTAAGTTACCGTACATTAATAGAAATTAAAGCATTAGATCATATCCACATTCCCAAACATACGATAAAAGACGAAACGAAACAAATACTTTAACTGAACCTAAACATTTAACGGACACGTGAAGTCAGAATGAAAATTCAATGCCATAGCCGGGATTTGAACCAGGATCTTCGGCTCTCCGTGCCGATGCTCTAACCAACTGAGCTACCATGGCAACGTGCCGGTACAACATTAAATTCTCCAACTGACTCACAATATTATTTAATGTTTTACTGGCACGTTGCCATGGTAGCTCAGTTGGTTAGAGCATCGGCCCGGAGAGCCGAAGATCCTGGTTCAAATCCCGGCTATGACATTGAATTTTTCATTCTGACTTCACGTGTCCATCTTAGCCTACACACGGTCAGTGTGAAAGAATTATCATTCTAAACATTTCACATCTGCAGGTCTAGAATACACCTCTAGCTTTGGTCGCAGATTGTTCAATTCATTTGTTAGGGGTAAATATAACCCGAATTATTTAATTCCAAGATTTACAGATTTTTAAAAAATAATTCATTTTATTATATAAATATTTATTTTTGATGTTTCTTTTATCTTTCTTCATGTTTAAATATCCTTCCTATTATTACTGTACACTATTGTAATTTATTTTATTAGTATTTTTATTTGATGCATTTATATTCATTTCTGAAATGTTTGTATTCTTTTAGTGAGAAATAACACACATATTAATTTATATTAAAATATAACAAATGGTGCTAATATAAATTGACATCCCCAATATAACAGATTCCTTAAAACAATGACTCCTTTAAATATTAATGCATGGATGACCTCAGTGCAAGTACCAGAATCACTTCTTCCATAATACCCAGGTACATAAATTTAATGTTCTGTTCTCTCACGCAAAAACGCCTGATTACATTGATTAGACTACGCGCACAACACTTAAGTTATGCGTGTAGTCTAAACGAAGTAAACAGGCGTCTGCGCTTGAGAGGGGAAAACGTTTTTCTGCCTTTGTTATTAAGACAGAAGCGACTGTGATTGAGAAGACAATCTTTGTTTTGGGGAACTACAGATATTTTGGCAAAATGTAGATCCACTGAAAGACTAACTTTACCTGCCAGAGTCTTATCAATGAATCTAACCATCTGACGACATACAATCTCTTGATCAACACAGAATTTTTTGAAGGGGTGGGGAAGTAATCCCAATTTACTTCAAGTAGATAATGCAATAATTTTCGTTAAATCCAACTCAAAATTTGCTCCTAAACCAGCCATAAATATCGTTAAACCCGCAAATAATAATAAAACATCATTTAATCCAAAGTGAGACGGCTCATGATGGAACTGGCCGGGGGATCGAGGAACTGGGAACGAGGATATAAGTGGGAGAATATTAAATTAGAGCTATAGAGGCATCAGTTTTAAATAGGGGAACCTAGTTAATAAGTTTGTTTGTGTTGCGGATTTGTTGGTGTGTTTGTTGGTTTTGTTAGTGCGTTTAAAAGTTTGTTTGTATATTTGTTAGTTTTGTCTGTTTTTGTTTCTACTTGTGAATGGTTACAGCAGCGACGCCTAAATGGCTCATGTAAAGAATAATGGAAAAGTACCTAAGTATGCTTTTTGTAATAGGTAGCAAACAATAACACTTTGGAACCGGTTTTTCAGAGCAAACTTATGATCGAGGACAACGTTGTTTTATGTCTATACCAGAGAGTCCAAATATCATGAATGAACTATAATAAGTAGGGTTCGGATGTTTATGACATGTCTTATTTTTATCCTAATCTCCATTCTAGCCACAAACACAAATTAAACATGAATTGCACATATGTTATCCTATTCGGAACGCCTTTATTTTACATATAAAGTCATATTTTGGTCATTTTCATGATCTTGGTCATAGTTCGGTCATAGTTTTAATTTAACGTCATATTTCAGTGGTCATTTTCATGGTCTTGGTCATATTTCGGTCATAGTTTTAATTTAACGTCATATTTCAGTTATACATTCAGTAAAAGAGCGCAATTATGCTGTATGTGCACTAAATTATAGACTTCAGTTTTTCCGAAAGAGTCGCGAATATTTTGGTTTTGCTGTAACTAAAATGTGAAGGGGCAATTACACGTAATAGCACAATTACCTCTTCCTCCTCGTTGTTAATAACTTCCATTAGACATGTTTTTAAAATAATTTCAGTTCACATTTGCAGTGTTATCTGGAAACATTAACAGATTAGAAGTTCTTAACAAGTACAACTGTAAATAACCTGTAGGCCTAAAATGGTTAAAAAGTGATTGATTGAATTAATGTGATATAACAATTTAGTGTCATTAAATGTTTTAAGTTGAAACATTTATTTTTAGAAAACACGTTCTTTTATGAGGTCATATTTAGGATTTTTGTATCAAATTTAGTCATTTTTAAGGTCATATTTGCAGTTTCTTTTCTTACTTTTTAAGGTAATAAACAACCGAATCCTAATAATAAGTATGCCTGCATGTAGACTTATTTACGTTCTTTCCATGCGTGGTGCATTTGCCAACGAACTGACTATTGAATATTTGGGCCTTGTTAAAGAGTGTTCAGCGGAAACAATTTTCTGTGGTATGAGGAGGCGAGGAAAAAGTCCAGCGTAATGTGCTGCAGTTAGTTAGGTATTAATAGTGACAGTTGTACCACTGCTATCATTGTGCGAAGGTTACGGGAACGACTTTCCGGTTCATACCAGAATGCTTTATTGAAGTCATATAACGTTTATCTGATAAAGGTACTGACCATGTCGTTGTTAATGTCCAGCCACGACAGGGGTTATTAATAATGTACATTGCACTCTACAGCAATGAATGGAGTAAAGTGGTTTTGTGAAGTTTCTTACCGGTCACTTTTGTCCCCAGGGCTTGACAGGAAGTAGCATTAAGCCAGAAATCTTATATAAAACACTAACATAACTGTAATATATTCCAGCATAGAGGACATGGCTGGATTTCAATAAAGCGTATTCGGTTGTTTGATCCTCATTTAAAGTCGCAGGCGAAACAAGACTTCAAAACTAGGTTTTTTTTATGAAATGAAGGAGAATTTATTGAATTTCTTTTTTCAAATAAAAGTTTTAGCTCTTTATATAGTGTACCAAATATTATAATGGACTATTATATATAATAGGAAAACAGTGTCCTAGGAAAGTGTTGTTAATATATAGGTCTTAACCCACTAGGAGGCAAAAACCCAACTCTCCAAGGAAATAGCTCACCTTGGGAGAGTAAAACAGAGCCAGCCCTACCATGGTAGGAGGCCCTTGCCCTATAAGGGATTGTGTCGGGCTAATTTATTTATTTATTTTATTATATATAATATGCGTTGAAAATTTAAACAAAATCATTAGAGCCATATAGAAAATATTATAATAGGCTATATATATTGAAAATTTAAACAAAATTATTAAAGCTTTTTTTTTCGTGACAAATAAAATTCACTTCATTTAAAAGAGTTACAAAAATGAAGAGAAAGTCGTTGCCACTCTTCGGGTCACCTCCTGGGTTTACCTAGGTATACAACCGCAATAATAAGCTGATAAAATGCACTCACATAACTTTCTAACTCTAACCATGGATAATACAACTTTGTCACTTCGCAATCTAATATAGAAGAAGACTATAAAGAGTTGTGTATTCAGTTGTGTCATCTTCAGCCTACATTCTTCGGCTCCTGAATCTGCCACTACCTCCGGAATGTAAACACAAATAAATGTTGCAAAATATGTGGCACAAACTTTCTCGCGTATGTGTGTAAATTATAGACAATTAATTTTTAAATACATTTTTATAACACGAACAGGTATCCAGAACAGAAGGAATGCTTTTTCCGTGAAATGATGATGATGATGATGATAATAATAATAATAGTAATAATAATTTAAATAATAATAATAATTATCAAAGGTGGAGGGTAGATATTTTGAGAGGGTGTACTCATCAGTGAAAAAAGAGTCTTTGTCTAAGTAAATCATGCATTTGACAAAATTTATTGCCCATAATGAAAGAACTATATTTGAGCAAATAGTGTGTACAAGAAAAACTTAAATATTTTGAGAATCTTAATATTCTGAATGATTTATGTATAGCGTAGAGCTTTATCACTGGTAATATTCCATAATAAATATCTCTGAAATAGGTAGGCTACTGGGAAATCACCTGATAGGACCAAGATCGCCAACTTTTCTTATAGTATTTAGACATGTGTTTTAGCCGGTATATTTTCTTTTATGTTTTATAGCACTGCCTTCTATATCTTACAAGCCATGCTGCTTGAAATCTGACAACACAGGAGGTAGTCCTATCTGTGGTGGTCTGTGGGAAGCATTTGAATACGTTTTTCTTGCAGATAATTTTCTTCATCACAAATACTGACTTTATTTAGGCCAAATCAGTAGGCCTATATTACATAGCCTATACTTGTGATGTGCATAATAACGTAACGTGCGGTAACTCCACATATCAGAAGGAATTCGTAGTTTTCAGTGCCTCCTCATTATACGTTATGATGTCGCGTTTTTTCCTTATTTTATTGGTAATAATCTCACTTATCCTGTTAGGCCTACGAGCTCTGTTATTTGGCCCACTACAGAGTCATATTTTATTAAGCTGCTACACTTCTCTGGGTCATTTTGTACCACCACTGAGCTAGTTGTCCCAGGTTTAATATCACCTAGAACACTGATATCTCTTTTCTTGTCACATGCACTTTGTGGAAGACTACGCCCATGACTGTCACTGAAAAGAATAACTTTGCCTAATTCCTTAAGAACACTCAGCTTTCCGTTATTTGCTGTCAAGTCATTCATTCGTTCATCCTCCGGTGGTGAACTGTGTTGATTCGCCAGCACTTTTGAGGTTAAGGTTTGAATCTCGTTCATTACCTTCACCAAACTGTAGGAAAACGCTGTTAGTAATATTGGGAGGATAGGAGATTGCATATACTACGATTTGGCGTCTGCCACATTAAGATGAATTAGGCCTACTGTGAGCAGCTTGATAAAAGTTCATACCAGTAAAAGTGACTTTATTTCTCTTCAATTCTTCTTTAATACCAGCCAATTCTTCCTTAAAGACACTAATATCATACCGTACCTCACTCTGGTATTCGTTCGTAGCTGATGCACACGAAATTCGTCTGTGAAAAACTGTTCTCTGGTGTACTCAATTAGAGGTGACGGTTTATATAAAACTCTCATTAAGTACACGGTTTTTACCTTCCCTATGCTCTCCAGTTGCTCTTCAGGTGTATCCAGATGTTCTCTAAACAATAGGCGATGACTGGGATTACTTTAAGCTGAAATATGCTTAGTTTTTCGATGATTCTGATGGGAGTTCATTGCTTTATTTACAACATGTTCATAACCGATAGGACTACCGATGCGATGTTGCCAGATTTAACAGCATGGCTTGTAAGAAATAAAGAAGGCAGTGTTTATATCCATTGGTGATAGAATTAGGTCCTCATATTATATGCTGATCGAATTCCTATTGATATCAACATTATTCTACAACGATCCGTATATTTATGTATTTATTTATTTAACCTGGCGGAGTTAAGACCAAAAGGCCTTCTCTACCACTCAGCCAGGGCAAAAACATGAAGTACATAATAATAATAATAAATGAAAACAAGAAATGATATACCTGAAACAAGATACGTAAATGAAATACAAAAAAAAATCAAACATTAAGTAGGCTACTTAAATAATATATAATACAAATTACTAAAATAATAAAAGAAATAAAGAAATGAAAAGCAGATGAAAGACTAAAGAAGTACATTCTTAGTTATTACAAATTATAAGTTCATGAAAATTAAAAAAAAAATTACTATTTAGCATCAATTCCTAAATGTTATTGTATACTAAATTTAATAATTTTATATATATATATATATTCTCCTAAATTAGAGCCTCTGGACAAAATTTCTCGGCCCTTTCACGTCCAAGAAATACTTAGTTTCCATAGGGGGGTTGCGAGGCGATGGGCTTACCACCTGTCCCTCTACCCTCTCTCAGAAAATAAGCATATCAAAATTAGTATAGGTAATGAAACCTCCATTGGAGGCCCCTTCGCCCCACCTGGGGATCATAGGGTACCAGATACAGATACAGATACAGATACCAGATATATTCTCCGGCCCCTGAATCTGCCACTGCCTCCAGAATGTAAAATCTCCTTTCACAAGAATATCTTTGTAACGATTACCATGGATATTGCATTTTCATGATCGTAACAATGCAGAGCCAGAAAGTTCGAGCGGGCCACCGTCAAAATGACACCTGTAGCATGTAGGTGAAGCGCATGCGTGAGTGTATAGCCATTTACAGTAGCGTCTTGTGCATCAGTATTTTTAATACTACTGAGGCAAGCCTAATTTAACATTTCTCGAAATTCTTCACTTTCTAACCAATAAATCTGAAATTTCACCCACATTTTAAGTTCAATATCTTATCGCTTAGGGAAAATTTCCATTATACTACGTTATGGATTTATTCATTAACTTATTTAAAATTATTACACATAAAATACAGCTGCTGAATCACATGAAATTCTTCTCAGTAATATCAACACCAAGAAAAATTCTGGATAATAGTAATAACTAATGATAACTTTTCCATAATTGGTATCACTTATCAGAAAAAAATAATGTATATGTGAGTAAAATATGTTCAATCTTAAAAAATGACATTGCGTATCATTTAAAATGATAAATTAATAAAACTGCGAATCAAATTGAAATGATAACTAGTACGAAGATACCATTTTGTGCAGTTAGAACTAATATAAATCGAAATTAATAGCCAGAATGTTATTTACTAGGAGGTGCCCGTGGCTTCGCCACGATAATTCTTTTAAAAATTAAAAATTAAGAGTATAATAATTATTAAAGCATTATATTTATTAACACTTGCACGCGAATCATTCATAAACTAAGCCATTAATAACACTGGTAAACAAAAATCAACTTTTTTTTGTGACATGGATAAAACAAGGTGTACCTTATGTAAAATTTCACCAGAAAGCAGAAAATGACCTTGGATTTTCTCTGTCACCCACTATTTGTTTGCTACGAAGTGTTTTGTGTTATACTGAAATATATTAATTTCGGTATGTTCTTAATGTTATATTTAATTCAAAATTTTATTATAAGATTTTTTTAGCGATATTTTGTCACTGCGGCATCTCGGATTAATGTCCAGCAGTAATCAGCAAACAAACTAGGACTCCATTTGCCTTGGTATCGTTTTTCCATAGTTGCAATGTCCTGGTGGAATTGTTCCCCATGTTCGTCGCTTACGGCACCCAAATTTTCAGGAATGAAATCGAGGTGATCATCCAGAAAGTGAATTTTTAATGACATGTTACATCCTATTTCGCTGTAGGCACTAAGTAATTCAGTCATAAGGTCTTTGTAGTTTTCAGCTTTGACATATCCAATAAAATTGGTCACAACTGTTTTAAAAGCTTTCCATGCTCTTAGTTAAGCTTCATTCAGCATGTTAATTTTTGCCATCTTTCATAACTTCTCGTACTTGCGGTCCCACAAATATGCCCTCTTTAATTTTTGTCTCACTAACTCTCGGAAATTTCTGTTTCAGATACAAGAACCCCCTTCCGTTCCGATCTAATGTTTTTAAGCTAAGTTTAGAAGAATCAGTAAATAGGCGCAAATTGCTTGTTTCATGTTCCTGCCCCAACGCATCAAATAAGTTGTCAACATCCGTGCAGTAGCCTATACCAAAATCCCTTCTTGAGCGAAATAATGTGTAAGTTATTTTTGATGATTTCGAAAGTCAGTTATATGTACGTCACGTTCGAGGAGATTCCATCCTTTTAATCTGGATGCTAGGAGTTCTGACTGTGATTTTGCTAGTTTTAAATCTCGAACTAAATCATTCCGTTCAGCTTTTGAAATCAGATGTGGCTTTGTTGAACATTTTGGTACTTGAAAGTCTGAATCATTGTCGATTTCCTGTGCGAATTGCACAATATCAGGTGGATCACCAGCACATTCTTCTTCGTCCAAACTCCACGATTCTGGTGGGTTTGGGATAGGAAGTTCTTCACTATGTTCGACGGGCCAGGCTGATGGTAAATTGGGATATTGCACAGCATCCTTGGACTTCAGTCCGATGCCCTGTATTTTAGTGAGGCAAAAGTAACAATCTGTTGGATGGTCTTTTGGTTCTCTCCACACCATTGGTACTGCAAATCGCACATTACTTTTTCACCTTTCAATCAACCTGTTAACAATGTTATACAAGTCTTGCAACATATGTGAGGGACCCATGACTTATCTTGATCTCCTACTTTAACTCCGAAATAAAGTTCGTAAGCTCTTCGCACAAGTTGAGTGAAATTACGTTTATGCGATTAAAAGTTATTTTTTCACACTTATAACAAAAACTGTTGACATTATTTACACACTGCCTAGGCATTGTATTGACTTGTTAATTCACAGTCAATCACAGTACAATAATAAAAATAAACCAAGTAAGTAGAACACAAACACGTTAGTAAAGACGACATAGGAAATGCAGTAACTTCATACGCGGGTAAATGTCTACTAATGCACAATCTCATTTGGGTGCATACTTCTAGCATTTAATATACTGAAATGAACTTGTCTTAACACACTGCTACACTGCTGATACATACATTACACGAAGTGGTAAAATATGCATACAGTTACTCACAAAACTGTTGAAATGATTGCTTTTTTTTGGTTATATTTAAAAAAGAAACGCTTGTTACTAAAAATTCGTGGGTGATAGGCAATTTCTGTTTTTAGATTTGTTATTAGGGTGCCACAATATATCGGAAACACCTAAAAATTTCCATGTCACAAAATGTGTGTTTAACAGTGTAATTAATGAAACAGCTAAAATTCCTGCTTTAGAGTACATTCCACGACATGAAAGCGCCCCCTGGGAAAACTATATCAGAATCGATTATGCAGTTCCAAAGAACCTGTGAACACATAATACGTATTGTTTCTCAGCTGTTTATTGACATGAATATGATGTGAATTTTATTTTATCAATTCAGTGTAATTTTCAGAAATTATATATTGTTTCAAGGGAAGGAATGGTTTGTTTGGATTATTATTATCAGCGATATTTCAAAAGATAAAACCATCAATATTTTACAGCTGTTGCCCCCGGCTTCGCCCGCCATTATTCATTGACTCCAGGATTTTTAAGAAAATTACACTGGTAGATTATTAAAAATGTTTGTGGTTCAGAGCTATGAAAATTGTAAGTAAAAATAAAAATAGAATATTTGTTCATTGTGTTCATTTCACTTAGGCCTTATATAATAAAGAAACGGTTTTCCTTCCTAATTTTGTAGTCGTCATGAAAGTTTAGACTGCGAGAGACGAACATTGCCGAGTATATCCGATGTCTCACGAAGCGGGCGAGCAAGCACGCTATTTAGGGCCGTTGAATTGTATAAGAGTAGAAGATGCTTCATGAACCCATAAATGCATGAGACTCAATTCCCAACGCAAATTATTAATCCATGCCGGACTGCTTAGAAAACACAATGATTAGCCTCATACTTTTTTCTTGCACCCTATTCTGTAAATTTTAGGTGAATTTTCGAGTTTCTTACGATTTATTTTCCATTATTAAATGCCAGACTGGTACTTTCTAAGATTACATGATGGATGGGAATAATGTACGTCCGTCTGTCTGTTCGTGTGCGTAAACGCACGATAACTTGAATACCCTTTATCAGATTTTTGTGAAACATAGTATGCACACTCATATCGTTTGTATAACGAACGCTATTCATTTTCGTACCGGAGTAACACCCAATTAACCTTTCAAAAATAGCGAATCATCACTATACTACAAAGCCACGTGGCTAATCCACCCATTGTCATAATTGTTTGCCCACTTCCTGATAATTCAGAAACTTGAAATTTGCCATACTTGTAGCTTACAACCGACGGAAATATTCAAAACGATCCAATGTTTTATTTTTTTACCCGCGAAAAACATTCAAAATGGCGGACGCAAGATTAAGGTCTGTGAAGACATTCTTAGGAAGCTTATAGTAGCAAAACGGCAAGTCGTATCAAAAAACTGTTTGCACTAGCATGGGTTTTGAGAGATATAAGGTTTTGTGTTAAGACATCTTGTCATATCTCTATCGGTTTATACTTTGAATTGAGTTAGATATTTTGATTTGAAGTAAATTGTGTATACTTCCCTCTCATTATGGAATTTTTTTACTTATAATAATTTAATTATTGCAGCCAAACTGGCCATTTAGTGTGTGGAATACAGGGTTTTACAAGTATTATTCTCAGTCACTACAGAATTTCACCAGCGACTCTGATCTCATCCTACAGTTTAGCACATGGTATATCTCACGCTGGTCACCACATCTTGCAGACACACAGTCTGGGTCGGGCTCATGGAATCTCTGGGTGCTGCACAGCTTTTGGTGGAATCCATGGACAGAGACTCTTGTCACTGGATGGCGTAGTTCGTATCCTCCCTCAGTCCATTCACGGCTTGTCACGGCCTCGGGAACATAGAATTCCTCCCATATTTTGCTTAATTTTTTACTTATAGGGCAGATAGAATCGTAAAATTTGGCGGGAATATTGGCACATACAACAGCCATGTTAGTACAACATTTGGTGTTCTTAGCTGCCTCATAAGCGTGTAGAAATTGGCTGGATATCCATGACGTCATTCAAACCGAGATCAGTGGTCTTCAATATTTTCTTAACTAAAGGGCCCTTTTTGTTTAGGTGAAAGACTAGCAGGCTGCATTGAATTATTCAGTATTAATAACATGATACGTACGTAACTCAAATACGAGGGCTATATGAATTACATTATAATATCTGTAGGGATTATTTAACATTATTCATGCGTATGTTTTATATTTTGTCCTCCACTTTGAAACGCTAATGAATAACACAAAGCACAGTAACATATTTGAATTCATTATAGGACCTGACACTGTTTATTTGTCGCTAAATTGTCAGTATTGAAATTGTAGTTAAAATTAGTACTTTTTTGCGTGCTGCGGGTTGAAAACCACTGGTCTGGAATATCAGTATACCTGATTATATTTTATTGCAGATTGAAGACAGACTATTGTTGTTTTATGTGTCGACAAATGGAATTGGTCTGTTAAGTAGACTGCTTATGTATATTGCTTGTTTTTTTTTCTTAATTCAGTTGTGTTTATACCCCTTTTAGCTGCGAAGCCATTCAGGAGTTCGGAATATGTGTCTTTACAGTAGGGTAGGCCATGGAACTATTGATGGCCAATTGTTTCTATTATTGGTGTATTTTTATGGAGTAAATTTCAACTGATATTAATTTAAATATGATACAGGAAAAAGTGGTGAAGATGATTCTTGGCATGTTAATATCCAATTTGGCATTTTACTTTATGGCCGGGGAAACCATGCAAAAACCCATGTCAAATTGGCCGACCACGGGATTTGAACCTGGGACCTCCCGAATGAGAGTCCAAGACCTTACCGTCTCGGCCACCTCACTAGGTTATTAAGTGCCAGTATGGTACTTTATGAGATTGTGTGGGGGACGAAAAATGTCTGTCCGTCTGTCTGTCTGTCTGTCCGTCCGTCCGTCCGTGTGTCTGTACGCGCTCTAACTCAAATACGCTTTTTCGGATTTTCATGAAACTTGGAAAACACATTTATAATGTCAATGGGAAGAACCCTATTGATATTGAACCAAATCGGTTCACCGGTACCGGAGTAATGCTCAATTTAGTGCCTATTTTAATAGATTATGGCGCCTTTCTAATAGAAAGGCGCCATAATTCAAATACGCTGTATCGGATTTCCATTAAACTTGGTATACGCATTTATGACATCCATGAAAAGTACTCTGTTAAATTTGAACCTAATCTGTTGACCGGTACCGGAGTAAAACCCAATTTAGTGTATATTTTAAAGGCGCAATAGCTCAAATACGCCTTATCGGATATTTATGAAACTTCGTATACGCATTTATACTATCCATGGAAAGACGTCTGTTGATGTTCAACCAAATCGGTTGGCCAGTACCGGAATAATGCCCAATTTATTGCCTTTTATGTTAATATATGAGAAGTCGCGATAACTCAAATATGCTTTATTGGATTTTCCTGAAACTTTGTATACCCATTTATAATGTACATGGGAAGACGTCTACCGATATTGGACCAAATCGGTTGTCCGGTACCGGAGTAAAACCCAATTTAGTGTCTATTTTAAAAACGCGGTAACTCAAATACGCTTTACCGGATTTTTATGGAATTTGGTATACACATTTATAGTGTTCATGGGAAGAGGTCTACTGATACTGAATGAAATCGGTTCACCTGTTTCGGAGTAATGCTCAATTCGGTGCCTATTTTATGATAATATACGTATTCGAAAGAATTTATATAAAAAAAAGCAAATCATTTATCATGACAACATAGTCAATTGTTTTACTGTGATATTTTACGGCTTTGGAAATTAAAATAGAGATAGCTATGACCAAAAACACTATTGTTTTAGATGCGCTTATAACTTACAACTAGACCGTTAAACTGATCCAGGTGACCGAGATGGTAACGTTTTGGCCTCACGTTATGGAGTTCCATGGTTCAAATCCCGAAACCAGCCAATTTCACTTTCTTTTTCGTATTTTTATGTGAGTGTGCGATTGTCAAGATATCAAAAATCTGTACAGTTCAGCTGATGCTGGAAGATTTTAATCTGATTAAAAAGAAAACTAGACCTTTGTTCTTCCCTAAGCCCTGCTTAATGAATAAATCTGGAGCTTAACTTGTAAATCAATTAAAAAAACATATTCTGCATATCATAATTGCAGTCATAACTGATTAAAAAAAACATACTGGCACTTTTTTACATCAGTTTACCTGATTTTTTCTTGTTGATTTGATTTAAAGAAGTAAGAATTTTTACGCTATGCATTTTAGGGTTAAAGTGTGGAATTTAACACTTACAGTGTCCCGTTCATATTAAGATATTATTAACGTTACACCGAAGTCTATTACATATTATAGAATAAGGTTATTATATATAGAATATAGGTATTCTAAACGCCTATAACATATCAGCTTAAGCTATAATCCAATAATAGCAATCATAGTACGAGTTAAATCTACAGCTTTTTTTCTGTGAGCGAAAACTCTTTTGTGTGTTTCGTGAGGAAGTCATAGCAACGTTTTATAGAGGCACGCCCTTCAACTTTTGCTGCATAGCATAATATGAAAGCACTCTTATCACAAGGATGCACACAAGCTGAAGAAAGGATGCTAAATAAAAATATATAACTAAAAAACGTAAAAACATATAATGTCGAGGAAAGAATACATGCTTTGTTCATGCTTACAGTTCTATTTTTTTTTGGTCGTTGTAGAGGGATTTTTTACCGGATTATAATATTTTCCGGAGCGTTTGATTGAACGTGTTTTTTTATACAGGGGAACAAAAAGTAGGGGAATCATTCCTAGTATATAAACAGCAGTAAAATTTATTGCATGAAGGTGGGTCTGAAAATGCCTTGATTCTTTGTTAGGGCCCTTAGCAGAATACTCGAAAACAGAACTGTGGAAAAACAAGATCATTTGTAATGGTTCTCAAAAACAGAACTATGGGCAACAGAAAATCAAATTAAATTTTCAAAATGTTCTCCGTTAGCATGGATACATCCGTCAACCCACAGTCGCATGGACTCTCTGATGCGGCGATGAATCCCTGGAGTATCTCGTATTATCTGACAGCCTTACGTCAGTCAGCCTTACGATCACTGAGACTTGGTACATCTTGCACCACTGTTGCATTCACAAGAGTTTTTAAATCCTCTCAGAAATAAAAATCTAGTGGATTGAGGTCAGGTGAGCGTGGAGGCCAAAGAATTGGTCCATATCTTCCTATCCATTTATCACGGTTGAAATGAGCAGGAGTTTCATTGTGCTTGAAGTACATGTCTAGTCATTTTCTTAATGACACATGTTTCAAGAGACCAGGTAATTTATTTTTTAAGAACACACTGTATCTTCGTCCATTGGCACGATGTGGCAGTGCTTAAAGTCCCAGGAAACAGTTACCAATAATGCCGGCGCATAGTCGTAGACAAAGGTGTCTGAATAGGAAAAAAGACATTTTCGGACTATGTTCAAATAACATAATTTCACCCTTTATATGTAAGAAATGTTTCTGCAAATGTGTGGCCTACACTCTGTGTAAATAACGCAGAAATATTTCAATTAATATTATATAGACAATTCTAGGACCGATTTTTAATAGTACACTCCTATACAAGAGTGGTAAGTTAATCGTAGGAAGAGATTAAAAAACGAACCGAAGACTTAACTTGGTCAGTTTTCTTTATATCGTAAAAATTATATAAAATATATAAATATAAAAGTAAATATGATAAATATAAAAATTAAATATAAAAAAGGGGGTGTATGTAAACTTTAAGGCGAAACTCTAATTCGAAGTATTACGATAAAAGGACACAGGTACTAGAAAGGAAAATAAAATGAAATGATGATATATATGGTGGCAGGAAAGCCGTGCTGCCCTAGGAGTTGTCTGTTGAAGCAGTTGGCGCTGAGAAATTAATCTGTAAACAAAAGGACGGCAGGTATTGTGATGAAGGACTATTGTTCGTGTTCTTCTTCCATCAGTTTCACGAGGAAGATTTCCTCTTGTGTATTGCCATTTCATTTCATAAGCTGAGTTTCTGCAGTCAAAGTGGAGAGAAAATCGAGCGTTTAGAAGTCATTTTCTGTAGACAATAAACACACTACATTTCACTCTGAAGCGATAAACAGCAATGTCGATATTGTATCTCAGAAATATAGAATTTGAGAAAGAAACGAAATTTCAACAGGAGAACTTTGTTCTTATAATTTTGTTTTACATAGGACTTCTTTACGATTTACTACTCCACACATAGGCCTATGTCATAAACAGGGCCCGGATTCTGATGACCTAAAATTGTTTGAAAAATGACCCTAAATTTTAAAGAAAATGACTTAAAAATTATAAAAAATGACCTAAAAACTTATATTTTATTTATAAAAAATGATTATTGTATACACAAGTTATAGACTAGTTTGTACATAATTGTAAAAACTGTAATTAACTGTAATGTTGTGAATGTTCTTTTCTCACGGAAATTTATACTGGCACTGACGAGTCAAAATTCGGCATTCACTTTTGTGGTCTGCCGGATCATATTGTTGTTTATTGAGGGTAAACAGTAGTTTGCACTCTCAAATCCAAGCAGGTGGCAGACTCTGGTGTCAAGTAAATCTAATAACAATAGTAATATAATGTAAAATTTTGACGTTTCTTTGACTCTCATTTCCGACTGAGACATGACAATACTTTAACGCCGAATTTTTCCTTCTTGCATTAAACAAGCAACAAAGACAGCACCGCAAGCGACGAAAAAAGTTAATACACTCAATGTAAATACATGAAAATGACTAAATAAGGAAGCAAATGACACGAAAATGACAAAATAATGACCTAAAATTGAAAAAAATGCCCTAAAAATAAAAATTGGCATAAAATGATAAAAAAATGACCTATTAAAAATGCATTTCTATAATCTAGAGGCCATGATTAGGATTTATCTACAAGTTGGCAATGTCTATGCAGCATCAATAAAAAGATGACATGTCATTAGAATCCGGGCCCTGGTCATAAATCATGTGTAATGTGATCAATAGGTAGTCGCGAGGGAATTTATCTAGGGGAGTTCCAAGTCACGAGTTGCTTTTACAATTACTATTTACCGAACAACATATCACATTAATAATTATAAAAAATAATGAAATATGCCTATTTTAATTCATAGCATTTCAGATTGATGCAGTAGGCCTACTACGAAGCGCGTCCATAAAGTAAGTTTCCCTGGGCCGTTCGCTACGGAGGTCTGGAACGGGGTGTAGGCCTAATCTGCCTCGTGGCCCCAACTGAGAAGCTATTTGATAAAGAAATAGCGGCTCCGGTCACTAAAGCCAGCAATAATGACCGTGGGAGTAGGCATGCTGACCACATGCCCCCAGTCCTGCCATCCGCCTATGGTAAATGACGCAGCGATCGGATAGTAGGCCTAGTTCCAAAATGGTTATAGCTCCAATAAGTTTATTTAGTTTTTGAAGTGAAACTTCTTTAGCCACGCTAGGAGTTAACCCAAACTTGCGTTACGAACAAAATCGGAATCGGAATCGAATTGAGAATATCTGCAACGTACTTTTGATACGTGGCTCCTTCCTCTTTTATGCCCACTACTATGTAGTAGGCAATGGGTACCTAGGCAAAGCCCATTTGCCCCATAATTTTTAGTATGATTTGGAGGTGGTGTCATAGTAGTAAAGTAAAGGTGGCTAGCATGTTCCATTCTATTGTTGTTGCCGGAAAGACAGTCTATTGTAATTTTGTATAACCAATTTCTTACTCTAAAATGTTATCTTACGCGGTCTAAGGGTCCTTTTATTTAACAATTTTGAAATTTGGGGAGGTTGTTATTATGCGGGTTGCGGCCCGTCTTTTGCAAGGGAACTATTCCAACATTCGTTGCGAGGCCTTGGAAAACCGCAAAAAACCTTGGCAGAATAGCTTGACTTTAGTGGTTTGCAACAGGACCAGATTTTATTTAGTGTAGGCTTAATGCATGGTGACTTCTAGTCTGGAGATCCATTTCCTGAAATCACACAAAATGCTTATTAATTTCTACTCGGGGAACCAAATTAAAAATTTTCCCCTGCTATTTGGCTCGTGTTCAGAGTATTGCCAGTCCGAATTACCAGTTATCCGCCTTATATAAGGTCTTGTGTGTTATGTTAGAGTCCTAGTGCTTCAATCATCTCCTGTGGAAGGAGTGACTTCGGCCTCTTGTGTTTGTCATGTGTTATGTCATAACGGCCCAGCTCCGCGATTTGGGGATTTTCGTGCCCGTTGCAGCTTTCGTAGAATGTCGCCGCGCTAGTCGCTATATATTCTTGGATGGTGTCCATGTTAGTTTCCTTATGGAGGGTCCAGATTGTCGTCACGAAATTACTGGGGTGTGACGGAACGGACTGCACAGAAAACAATCATCTCAATGATTAGGCTTATCCAAAATAAAAAAATCCAAAATAAAAAAACAAGAAATCCAAATTTAAAAATAAAAAAAATAAAAAAAATTCGAAGATCAAAAATTTAAAAAAATCCAGAGTTAAAAATACAAAATTCCAAAATTTAAAAATTAAAATATCCAAAATAAAAAAAAAACAGAATTTAAAAAATTAAAAATTAAAAAATCGAAAAATCCAAAATTAAAAAATTAAAAAATCTAAAATTAAAAAATTAAAAGATCAAAAATTAAAAAATCCAAAATCCAAAATTAAAAAAGTTCGAAAACCAAATATTATAAAAAGTCCAACAGTCCAAAATTAATAAAGTCCTTAAACCCAACTAACCCAGCAGGTTAGTTACTCTCAAGAGAGACGGACGTGTTTGTCGTGTGCTCTACTCAAAGAAAGAAAAAAATGGGAAGAAACAAGCAACCTAACTCCACTGACAAGGTGAGTGACTCCAATGATATACTGACAACTCTAAGAAAAATGTTTGATGATTTCAAGAGTGACATAAATGCCCAGATGGATGAGATGAAAAAATCCATTGAATTCATTTCAGAGAAGTTCGATTCTTTCAAAATAGAACTTAGCGAGATGAAAGAAGAAATAAGAAAGCAGAAATGTGAAAATACAAATCTAAAAAAAGAAAATGAAAAGTTATCTATGAGAATAAATGACTTAGAACAGTATTCCCGGCGAGATAATCTGATTGTACATGGTGTACCAGAAATTAAGTCTGATTCTGTGTATGACATAATTGATCGTATTTCTACACTCATAGATGCGAAGGACTGCATGCGAGACATTAGTGTAGCACATAGGTTACCAACAAAAGAGGGGAAAAGAAAACCCATTGTAATAAAATTTTGCAAGAGAACCAGCAGAGACACCTGGCTGTCAAAGTTCAAAGAAGAAGCCAAAAGAGATGAAGAAGGACCTGGCATCTCTTCCAGCAAACTCTCTTTAGAATGCCTCCCCCCTAGCAGGATTACGGCAGGTGAGCACCTTACAGCGGCAACAATGGACATGCTAAATAAAACAAGAGATACCGCCAAGGAACTGAACTATAAATTTGTGTGGATCAAGGACGGAAAAATTCTAGTAAGGAAAAATGAACAGTCTAACATCAAAAGAATCTACAAGTGTGAGGACCTTGATAAGCTCTAAGTAACATATGTTGTAAGATTTAAACCGAAAACAAATCTGTATATATTTTATCAAGTATATATTTTTATTTTTGTCCCCAACAATGGATGGTTTATTAGATGAATTAAGCAACTATTCCGACAATTCAATAACGACAGTCTTGGAAAATGCCGATTCCTGCTCTAGTTTCATAAACAAAACAATCCATGATTTCAAAATTTTTCACTTAAATATTCGGAGCCTTAATAAACATTTTTTAGAATTCTGCACTGTCTTGCAAAGCCTAAAACAAGATTTTGATTTCATTATACTAACGGAAGCCTGGTTAAGTCATGATATTGGGTTTGATTTACCCGGTTATACAAAAAACGTTAAAATGAATAAGTACAGCAAATGCGATAGTTTAGTGGTCTATTGCAAGAATAATATTGACTTCACTCTCACTGACATAGAAATTTCAGAATGTAATTCTTTGCATTTAAATTTTACGTTTGGCAACAATACATTTTCATTAACAGCTATTTATAGATCACCGAACACCTGTAAATATGATTTCCTTGATAATTTTGAACGCTTTTTAATAAATTCAAAGCAAACAGATAACCATCTAATTGTTGGCGACATAAATATTCAGATTATTGAAAATCATTTAGATATTACTGGAAACAGGTATATGGATATGTTACATGCACATGGTTTTGTAAATTTTTTAAATGGCGTTACGAGACCAGGCTCAGAAACTTGCTTAGACCATATATTTTTTAAAACTAAAAAGAAATGGAAATTTATACCAGGAATTTTCTGTAGCGCCGTAACTGACCACTATGCCGTTTTTTCTCTACTAAAAAATCCTAATGGTCACATTTCGAAATCCCCAGGTACTCAACAATCTTTGACCATTTCAAATAACATTAACAATGAAAAATTAGTCTCGCTTATTGAGAGAGAAACCTGGGACTCTGTGTATAAATGTAAAGATCCAAATACTTCTTTCCAGTTATTTTATAATTTAATTAAGAAATACATAATAAGTAGTTCGACCAGCAATCAAAAGCTTCCTCATAAATTCAAAAAACTAAGCCATGGATCACTGTAGGCATAATCAAATCTATTCGTACTAGAGACAAGATTGCGAGAAAAGTAATTCATGACCCAAACAATGAAAATTTGAAAATTTATTATAAAAATTATAGAAATATGCTGACTCTTGTTATAAGAAATATGAAGATTAGTTATTATAAATTAAAATTTGAAGAATATAAGAACAACCCTAGGAAATTTTGGCAAACTGTTAATGAAGCCACAGATATAGGTACTGTAAAAAATAAATCGGTTTCAGAATTAATAAATGAAAATGGTACTCACATAACAAACAAAGAGGACATCGCAAATGAATTTAATAAATACTTCTCAAAAATAGGGCACAGTGTAACCTCAAACGTTAATAAGGCATCGTCAGACTCTTCGGAGTACAATAAAACAGCCATGAATCCAATCACATCTATGTTTCTCAGTCCTGTTAATGAATGCGAAATTATTAACATTGTGAAGACCTTAAATAATAATGTAGCTCCAGGCATTGATGGAATAAAAAACATTACATTGAAATCTATCATTAAATATATTGTAAAACCTCTTGTCTATATTTTCAATCTTTGTTTCACAGAAGGTGTTTTCCCCAATACTCTAAAAAATGCTGTGATAATACCTATACATAAATCCGGGAAAATGAATGATTTAAACAATTATAGACCAATATCACTTCTTCCGGCCTTTTCCAAGATACTAGAGAAATGCATAAAAGTTAGGCTACTAAACTATTTACAAAAACATGAAATTATATCAAAAAATCAATTTGGTTTCCAGAGCAACATATCTACTGACGATGCTTTTATTAACGTTACAGGTAACATTATTAAAGAATTAGACAAAGGTAATAATTGTTTAGGAATTTTCTTGGACTTACGTAAAGCTTTTGATACTGTTATTCACTCGATACTATTAGATAAACTGAATAAGATAGGAATTAGAGGAACAGTTTACAAATTATTTGAATCATATCTGAGCAATAGATGTATAATGACAAAGGTTGACAGCCATATAAGTGAAATATCAAATATTGATATTGGTGTACCACAAGGAACGATATTAGGACCAATCTTATACTTAATTTATGTAAATGATTTGCTAAATTTAAACCTAGATCAAATAAACGGCTCCATATTTTCTTACGCAGATGACACTGTTGTGATTTTCAGTGGTCATTCATGGGAAGTAGCATATAAATACGCTAATACTGGCATGAAAATTATAAAAAAATGGTTCGATTCTAACCTTCTGTCACTAAACGTGGATAAATCAACATTAGTTCCTTTCTCATTAACATCTACTGGTCAGATAGCGCGGAAAAAATGTACAAATTTAAATTTAATAATACATAATTGTAATTTTGATGTGAATTGTAAATGCTTACCACTGAAAGAAACAGCCGTTGTGAAATATTTGGGTATTTTTATTGATAAACACCTTAAATGGTCTCACCATGTTAACTACATCTGTAATAGACTACGCCGAACAATTAATAAATTTGTCATTTTACGCCACTGTATGCCCATTACTGTTTTACGTTCCGTTTATCTAGCACTTTTCCAGTCCATTATTCAATATGGCATTCTCGTCTGGGGAGGATTAGCGAAAACTACCCTTAAGCCCCTCTGCCTTTTACAAAAAAGAATAATAAAAATCTGTCTAAGAAAACACATTGATTACCCAACTAGACTAATATTTTCGGAATTTAATGTTTTAAGTTTGGACCAAATTTACAAATTTTCTATATTAAAATATTTTCACAAACATCGTATAAAATACTCTTCCAGTGATCATTTCTACAAAACTAGACGAAATACTAATTTACTCCTATTAGAACCCAAATGTCTCACATCGGCAGGATTAAAGCATAGCATTAATTTTGGACCGCGCTTCTATAACTCAATTATCAGAAAAAATCCTGATCTCTCAGCATACTCCACTGTTAAATTTAATAGATATGTAAAGAATTTTTTGTAATTTTTTAGCTTTTAAGTAATTTTTGTTTCACTCCTTTTATGTATTTATGTTTTTATGTTTTAATGTTTTTGTTTTACTTTCTTTTTTAGTTAAGCACATTATACACTCTTATTTCTTTGTCTCTCCTCTTTCTTCACTTTGATATTTTTGAAACGGCACCCGAGCACGAGCAGTCTTGCTCATTCGGGTGTATTACTAAATGTAATACCTCTTGTAATATCTTGTAATAATAATAATATTAAAATGTCCACCAGTCCAAAATTGAAAAAATCGAATAATCCAAAACTGAAAAAATAAAAAAAAATAAAAACAAGTTTCACTTTTGTCACGTGGCGTTCAACGCACACTTTTTTCCTGTAGTAAATTTCAACTACAATATTCGTGATTTTGCCAGGAAAATGCTTATCCTTAACATGAGAAGTTATTTAGTAAACAAAACACGTTTTAGGAAATAAAGATATTAGAGGAGACTTCCTGGAACGTTGGCAATTAATTACATTTTCCTCTAAAGTCTTATACCAGTGCTTTCTTGTTGAAAGGAGTGGATGATAGAAGGCAGGCAGTAATTTCCTGTCAGTGTTACTTATCCGTGCACGCCATATTTCTGGAAGGCAGCCTCTCTCTCTGTGTGCTTGTGTGAAAGGCTCTTAGCGACTCACTAAGCCTGCATTGTATTCTCTTAGTTGCCATAGTGATGTATTAAACCGAAGAACGCGTGCTGTTTTCGAGGTCATAACATGGGGTCAAAAGAAATTCCACGAATACTACTCTGAAAGATGAGTCTATAAAGCGATGTTTGTATTGACAAGGCAAGTATCAAATCAACAGGCGACGAAAAGGCGCTCAGTGACGACGCGAACCGGGGTGGGGGGGGGAATTGCGCTTTAAGTGACTCAACATATTTTGATTTGAAAAATTATCGAATATAACTTTTGGTACTTCATGATCACATTATGGAAGAAATGCAACTGAGTCAAACGTAATATTGTATCACCGTTTTTCAAGTCATTGATTGATTCCATCGGACTTTCACCATGGTGCTTATAAAGTCGACGGACAATCCACCGGGAAAGCATCAGGCTGTTTGTAAACTCACCGATGAAAGTCCGGTGAAAGTAATCGATTGCAATCAGGCTCATCGAACTTAAAGAAAGATTCTTCTTAGATGACAAACATGGCGGAGCAGAGAAGCAGATGACAGTTGCCACAAGTATAAATAAATTGAGTTTATTTTTGTGCAAAAGATAACGAACTGCTCTTCATCAGAGTGTGAGTCCTCCGAAAATGAAAGTGATGACTTGATTTTGTTTCAAGGCGAGAAAAGAAAGAAGAATACTCTACATAAAATCTATTAATTCCAAATATCTCGAAACTAACAGCACAGGTTATCCATAATGAGGTTAGGTACCGTATTTAAATATGCAAAATGTTTTACGGATTTTAATATACTCAAAACATTAATTATGGGAATGGTATCTGGTATCTGGTACCCTATGATCCCCAGGTGGGGCGAAGGGGCCTCCAATGGAGGTTTCATTACCTATACTAATTTTGATATGCTTATTTTCCGAGAGAGGGTAGAGGGACAGGTGGTAAGCCCATCGCCTCGCAATCCCCCTCTGGAAACTAAGTATTTCTTGGACGTGAAAGTGCCGAGAAATTTTGTCCAGAGGCTCTAATTTAGGCTTGGAGTTCTTTTACGTGCCGGAAATCTACGACACCGGACCCCCAGCTTAAAGTCCCTCCTGAAAAATCCATCGACCGCGGCCGGGTTTGATCCCGCGCCCTGCGGATCTAGAGGCGGGCACGCTACCTCTAGACCACCGCGGCCGACATGGGAATGGTAGCACTCAGTTATTAGTTTCCTGTTCATCATATATTATTATTTCCACTTCTTGCAAATCCATGATACAATAATTATTATACAATTCGAATACTCCCGCTGAAATTCATCAATCTGTTTGTAAAGTCAACGGCTCATCAGATGGAAAAAAAGAAAAAAAAAAAAGCGGATTTAATGACCATAAAGTAGTGAAAAAAACAAAATAAACAACGCATTTAGCCCTGAAAGTAGTAAAAATGGCACAAAATTTAAAAAAAATGTTCAGTAAATTTTTATAGACCTGTTAAGTTTTGGTGATTTCGATAAACAATGACACCTTTATTAAAACAGGTTCACTTTTTTAAATGCAATTCTACAAAATAAGGTGATCTGACGATGGTTGTATGAAACCGAAAGGTCTAGGCAAAACAAATGAAAAGCGGTTTAAATTAATGTGTTACATTGTTATATAGATTAGTAGTTATTATTTTAGTATTTTTAGTTTCATTCAGTTTGTGAAGGAGCTTTGGTTTGATTTATTTTAGTAATTATATTTTCAGAGTTACGGCATATTGCAATGTTAAAAATGCAATGTTCTTTTAAATTTTATTCCTTTAAGTTTATATTATAAGACTGAGAAATCTGTTTATGTGCTTATTCGCTGATGTATTTACTTTCGTCACAAAGCTGATATCTGTGTTGAGGTTAATTTAAAGCCGTTGGACTTGCGGCTGCAATTAGATAGAGATGTCTGTTTTGAGGATTGAAATCTGCATCCTGACTCGGCTCTAATCCCCCCCCCCCCTTGATGCTCCCGTCTGTGGCTCACCGTCGTTCCGTACTCTTTAACCTCAAATCGATAAGCAGCCACTTAGAGTGACGTATGTTTCAGATTTCAGCAAAATCTCGACCTGTGTATTTCAAGCTGACACTTCATGCTGCTCGTGTTTTCATAAACAAATGCGGTTAACTTTCACTAAAGAAATAATAAATAAAATGGATGCCTGATACCAGCACCTCAGCTGAGAAATGTTTTATTTTATGTTTAGGGTTTTGGACATTATGTCATCTTTAAGGTATCTTATTATGCCGGTTAAGATGTAAGTTATTAATAACTAAAAATTTAAACAACATTATCTTACATTCTTATCACAGTTAGGCTGTTAGATTACATTAATGTTGGGTAGTGTAAGCTCTTCGGCTTCTCAACACTGCGACCTTAATAGATCGATTGTGAATACCGTAAACCCTATTCTGGGATTCACCACTTTAATTAAAGGCTTTTTAATATAGCCTATAATTTTCTGGGTGGTTTCCAGGCCTGAACCCGAGGATTTTTCGTTACTGAAAAACCCACTATTTGACCGGGAATCGAACCCGGACCGACAGGATGGAAGGCAAGTACGTTACTTATGCACCCATGGTGACGGACACAGTTAGGCTATAGAAAAATGAAAATGTTTTCTCATTACTCAGCAAATACACAATGAAAAAGTCACTAGGAGAAGAAGTAATTGAAAACGGGCTGTTTCCTTGAATAGCACCAAGAAAGCATGTTTCACGATGCCTGAAAGCTAAAAAAAGTTATTTTGGAATGACGTTCGTAGGTCTATCTGTCTGTCTGTCCGTCTATCTGTAATGCACATGCAACGTGTTTAAGACATGCTAGAAATAACATAAAATTAATGATCTTATTTTACATATTGTATATGTTATAAATTCTGCGATAATTCATCATATTTGGTTAGTAGGCTAACTAATAAAACATCTGTGCATATTTTATTAATCTCTCACTTTTTTAACGGCATATTTCTGAGATATTTTAAGTATTGTACATGTTTCTGTGATTCAAACAATATATGACCATATTTTGATAACCAAGACGAAGTACAATAATTGGTAAAATTCATAGCTAATGTTTTTGGAACTGATTGTACAATATTATAGCGACGTTGCACTCCAATAATTTTTAATGACTTATTGAACTGATCTTATTTATAATAGAATGTATATAAGTTATACAAGTTAAGTTATTTTCTAACATTTATAATATAATTCAGGAAACCAGAGAACGTAAAGAAGTAAAATTATTATATGTCTGGTGAAATATAGGTTAATTAACGGAAATAGATGTTCAGAAAAACACGGAACGCTTTTGGTTATATTCTGTTTGTGCATCCACATAAGCTATTTTTGCTGATACTAATTTAAAAAGTCGGAGTGCATTTGTTATATCACTGTGTTGCTTGAAATTAAGTGAGAAATGCATGTTATCTCCTTCAGTTTTAAAGGCTGCTATAAAAACAGCATTGTATTCTGGGTCGGGAAGGAAAGAGGATTTAAATTAATGCAGAACGTTATGCAGTGCCATCACAGTGGAGACGTTTTCAGACATGGGTTGGAATTGTGTTGTAATGTCGATATACAGGATGTTCCAGGAGTAAAAACCATTATAGTTAGGTCTGAGTGATTGATTAATGCGAAGGCCATGTTTAGACACATTCACCGCCGTCTCGAGAATTACACTGCCTGTCCATGCTTAATTTTAACATGGAGTTCAGAGTATTGTTAAATTGCCTAATTTCTCCAGTAGAGGCGACACAGTTCACACCCAGATAGCATGAAATTCCAGCATATTTCAGTTTCCGAGTTTATATTTCAGAGGGCAACACAGCATACGGTAATGTAAAGGGTATTGCAGCTGGGTGTGAAAGGTGCTGCCATGTGTAATGTCGCCGCGTACGCAAAATTAGCCGTATAGGACAGACAGTGTATACAGTCTAGAAGGCAGTGGACACATTATTAGGAGCGGCTAATTCTGACTGCTTTATCTCCTGACTCAGCAAGGATCTGGAAAATACCGCAATTATAGGCCTACCTAAACTCCACACTGGTGCCTTCCCCAGATTTAATCTTTGGTGTAAATGGACATAGCTACCATTTTCCTCACGAGGATATCTTGCAGAAAAAATCTGTATCTATACTTTGGCTTCTAAACTAGGGATCCCTGTGACGACTGGTTATTCACCTGGATTGAATTACAGGAAGCTTACTGACCACTAATCTGTTGAAGGTGCTTACTTAATTACTTGCTTACTTACTCAATGGCAATAGACAATTTCTAAGCAGATTAAAGGAATATTATTTATTTCATGGATCCCAAAGGTTCATTGCCGCGCTTACCAGAGCCCGCCATTCAACGCTATTCTGTGCTAACTCCATCCAACCATCCCTCTAAAATCCTGTTTCTCTTAAATCAATCCTAATATTGTCCTCCCACCTACGTATAGGTCTTCAGAGTGAACTTTCCCCTTTGGCTCTCCCAGTCAATATTTTTTAGATATGTCTGTCCTCCCCCATGCGCGCAACATGTCCAGCCCATTTCATCCTCCGTGATTTAATTGCCCTTACTATATCCGGTGACGAGTACAGATTATGAAGCTCGTCGTTATGCAGTTTTCTTCAGTCCCTATTTTCATCTCTCTTACGCCCAAATATTTTCCTAAGCACCCTGTTTTCGAATATTCTCAGACTGTGTTCTCTCACATCCATATAAAACAACCGGCAGGATAATTGTTTTATATATTTTTATATATATATATTTAGATTTCTGAACAGAAGACGAGAAGATAAGAGTTTCTCAACTGCATAAAAGAAGGCATTTTAGCCAACACTTAACTTCTGCCTTAATATTATTTGTGTCTGTAATTATTGCTCCCAGATATTTGAATTTTTCCACTTATTCGAATATTTTGTAGCGCATTATTTTGACGTTTCATGGTCACATACATAGTTTTTTCTGTATTAATTTCCAATCCAACATTCTTGCAAGCATCGAAAAGACTTTTTATATTTATTAAGTGCCAGTATGGTACTTTATGAGATTGTGTGGGGGACGAAAAATGTCTGTCCGTCTGTCCGTCCGTCCGTGTGTCTGCACGCGCTCTAACTCAAATACGCTTTATCGAATTTTAATGAAACTTGGTATACGCGTTTATAATGTCCATGGGAAGAACCCTATTGAAATTGGACCAAATCGGTTCACCGGTACCGGAGTGAAACCCAATTTAGTGTATATTTTAAAGGCGCCATAACTCACATACGCTTTATCGGATTTTCATGAAACTTGGAATACCTATTTATAATGTCCATGGAAAGATGTCTATTGATATTGGACCAGATCGGTTGGGCGGTACCGGAATAATGCCCAATTTAGTGCCTTTTTATGGTAATATATCACAAAGGCGTGGATAACTCAAATACGCTTTATCGGATTTTCTTGAAACTTGGGTACAAGCCTATTGAATTAGGGCCAAATCGGTTGATCGGTACCGAAGTAACGCGTATATCAATATTAATTTTGTAATCAATATTCTTTCAAGGCCCACAATGTAAGCTTATTAAAAAAACTTAACAAATTGCCAATCGTTTATTCATATTGTTAGCAGCCTTCATTGATTTGTTTCTTCATAACGATGTCAGTGTGGCTAAATAATAACTTAAATAAACGATTTATAACAACTAGCCGTTGAATATTGATATTATAATGTGTATTCTATGGTTATGTAGACTACCGATATCTACATTAGACTATATTTTACTGTGAGTATTTTTCTTATCGTTCCTGTGCAGCAATATACCTAATGTAATTCCTGACAGATAGATTTCATATGCTTATTATTCATTCATAACCTTTAAGGCTGCTTTAAATTGAAACAGAGATATCAGCGAATCGTAGGTCTATTGCATCATTATTATTATTGCCGGCACATTTTGTTTTTGGAGTTAACTCGGACATCTATTACAAAAATAACTTTTATGCATGGGCCTATCATAATTGCGTGTATCACTGATTAAAAAAAACATACTGGCACTTGGTTATATCAGTTTACCTGATTTTATTTCGATTGTATTTATGTCATTTCCCAATAAGCAAATGTCATCTGCATAAGCTAATATCGTGTGGCTGCCATTTAATTCAAGGCCTACCATGTTGTGTTGAAGATACTGAAACAGAAAATTAAGTTGACAATCATTGCTTGGGTCCTCTTACATTGAAAAATAAATCTTCGTATATGTTGTGTTATGCCTCGCGTAACTGTAGTCTGGTAGAAGGGGACAATATAAACAAAAAACCTCACAAGAGAAATGCTGAAAGGCGAGACACCAAACATTTGGAGAAGATCACATGCTTCACTTTCAGACTGGACATCGATGAAAGACGACGTATGAAGTGGGCGAAACGGATAGGACGACATATATAGTGCTGGGATAAAATCTCTTGCATCCTGAGATCAGTATAGTTTCAACTTTGTTTAAGGTTCTATAAGGTCTAGATAAAAGCATTGTGAATAAAATTTTCCTGTATATCATGCCCTTAGCTATTTGCTTGTACATTAATTTACTTACATTGTTTTTAGTTATTCTATTATATTATTATATTTATTTATTCCTTATAACGTACTATTTTAGAGAGCATAAAAATAGAAATTCCAACGCAAAATACACGAAGTAAAAGATGCACAATATCGCACTATTGTTAAAATTCATTATAACTAACTTTGGTTTTAGTCCCATGGAAAATATTATTTTGATTAAGAATATTTGCCTATGATTAAGCCTATTAAATATACTCAGTTTGATAAAAATTGAAAATGCTAAAATTCATTATAGCATTTAAATGTAAAATTCCTCACTGTGGTTACAAATCGGTGGTTGAAATGTATTGCGAATTATATTCCTTATGTTGGCAGTCGTACACCAGAAAATCAGTAATTCTTTCTGCACATCCTCCGTCCTTTCATCCTCCATTCTAAACTAGAGACAAAATTTCACAGTAATTTGCCCTGCGACCACACAACCACTCGCTCCTTACAAATCAATAGAACAAGGTATTTAATGATTTTGCATCTTTTTTTGTATGAAGGTTAAAAGATAGCTCGAATAGGCCTATATGTAAACGTGTATAATCATTTTTCATCATTCTCAAGGGCTAGGATTTTTTTGCAATTTTTAGGTAATTTTCGGTATTTTAGGTCGTGTTTCAGTGGACGTACAGAGGTGCTTTTCAATGTACAAATCAACAGATAATCGTTTTTATTTAAGAATCTCCAGCAAGTGTTCATACTTCATTTTAATTCAGGTTTAGTGTAAACACCATAGCAGTTTGTGTTGTAGCACTAAAGATTTTTCTTTCTTTTTTAATGGCACATATTTGCTAGGAAGAAATTGATGGGCATGCCAGTTCAGAAAAAAAAAATCGCTAAGGGTGTCCAAGTTGTATAAATGTACTTACTTCTTTTGTAACAAAATAAGTGTGTTTTATATTGTAAATTCATATATAAGACACTGCAATCCATGAAATTGCTTTTAGTAATTCATTATTTAAAAAACTAGTTTTAAGTAATAATGGTAAATTTATTGGTCTTTTTAATTGTTTTATCATGTTTCCACCGTTTTTAGTTCATAAATAAATATTTATTTTGCATTTTTCACTATTTTATAGTCATTAAATGTCTTGCCCTACAAATCAGTTTGAATTTTTTCTAGGATTCAGATAATCACTACAAAAAAGCCCCACCACACCACCACATTCAGGTATAGAATTCAACACTGTTCTGTAGAGAATTCATTTTATACCTGTTTCTTTCAATAAAGTCACAACCACCTTGGCATGCTCTATTATAAAATTGACTGCAACATTTGAAACCTGACAGAAGCTAGTGTCATTTCAAGAATCTGCCTCTTCTGTTATTATATTGAAGTTTCTTTGCCTCCGAGCTATGAATCCGTTATAAAAGGTTGCTATGATTTAGAGAAAGGATGAGGGGAAAAAAATTCTCTCTCGTGTACAGAAGAAGAAAGAAAAAATAGAGTGAAAGAGAGAAAAAAAAGTAGGATGAGTCGGTCGGAGGTTCTGAAGAAGTTGGCGGAATCCTTGCAAAGTCCTATGCCATTTTGCTGCTCGCAACAGGATTGTCGAAAGCTTAATTTCTAATTAAAAAGTAATCGAGGTTTCTCCTTACAACAACAATTTGCTTTCTGTGGACTTCAGTAAGCTTAGCGGAGCGGAAATTTTGCCTTTTTCGAGCTTTTATCGTAAATATCGTATGCTGTTTATTTGTTATTATGATGCGCTCACAGAAGTATTTCTATAGAAGGACTCATGTACACTCTGTTTCACTAATGCCCGGTTTCTACAAACTAGTGAATTACCTATGGGTAAATTACCCATGGACAAATTAGTTCCATTTAACCTACAATGATATAATGAGCAAGGCCTTGGAGTTGTACAGTTAATTTAATTCAGAAGGCTTTGATTCTCATTGTTTAAATATTACTATTGATCCTACGAAAGGTTAAATTTTATCCAGCCATCCATGAAAGGATAAATTAACCCGAAGATTTACCCTTGGAAAGATCAAGCCCGAGTTTGTAGGAACATTTTTTTGTCATTTTCATATTTACCCAGAGGACATTTATCTAGAAACTCGCCACAAGTGTATGTGATTGCTATCTTTAAATTATTTGTGTTTGTGTGGTGTTATTTTTGTGTAAATTCTGTCCATTGGATAATTTACCCATAGGTAATTCGCGAGTTTATAGAAACCGGCCATAAAAGTGCCTGTTTGTTGACGTTTCTTCCGCATTGTTACCCGATTATACGAGAGAGGATCGAAAAGTAATTCACAATATTTTTTTAAAATAAAAGTTTAATAGGTACAATTACAAACAATGCACACATGAAGGGACATCTTTTGTCTATCTTTATAGAGAGAGAAATCCTGTTAGGATAGCTGCCTTAAAATTAAGGATGCCAATAGGACACAGCCAAATAACAATAATTCTAAGAACTATATATTTTTAAGAAGATAATTTTTAGTAATTTTCCATATTCATGTATTATTATATTGAATTTTAAAGCAGCTAACAAACGAAGGACTCCCTTCCTATTTAATAACACATTCAGAATACAAATGGTTATGCACAATGTAGAGCGAGTCTTGTAGGCCAATACCTGTAATTGCTGAAGACAGTAAACCAAAACGTTGGAAAAAATTTATACAACATTTTGAAATTATCCACACGGTTGAGTGACTGACTGACTGACTGACTGACTCACTGACTCACTGACTCACTCACTCACTCACTCACTCACTCACTCACTCACTCACTCATTCACTCACTCACTCACTCACTCACTGACATTGTTTGCCCACTTCCAGATGGGCTAGAAACTTGAAATTTAGTACACATATTATAGCTTTTAGGAAAAAATCCAAAAAAAGTATTTTTTTAAATTTTTAGACTTAAAACCCCCCAAAAAAGGGCTCTGTCACTGAAATTTTATCGCAAATTTACCAATGTGATGCACATATTATGTAAAAATCCACTGATAGTTTAGTTTCACAAACTACATTACATTTACCAAGGCAATAGCATTATTAAGTGCCAGTATGGTACTTTATGAGATTGTGTGGGGGACGAAAAATGTCTGTCCGTCTGTCTGTCTGTCCGTCCGTCCGTCCGTCCGTCCGTGTGTCTGTACGCGTTCTAACTCAAATACACTTTTTCGGATTTTCATGAAACTTGGAAAACACATTTATAATGTCAATGGGAAGAACCCTATTGATATTGAACCAAATCGGTTCACCGGTACCGGAGTAATGCCCAATTTAGTGCCTATTTTAATAGATTATGGCGCCTTTCTAATAGAAAGGCGCCATAATTCAAATACGCTGTATCGGATTTCCATTAAACTTGGTATACGCATTTACGACATCCATGAAAAGTACTGTGTTAAATTTGAACCTAATCTGTTGACCGGTACCGGAGTAAAACCCAATTTAGTGTATATTTTAAAGGCGCAATAGCTCAAATACGCCTTATCGGATATTTATGAAACTTCATATACGCATTTATACTATCCATGGAAAGACGTCTGTTGATGTTCAACCAAATCGGTTGGCCAGTACCGGAATAATGCCCAATTTATTGCCTTTTATGTTAATATATGAGAAGTCGCGATAACTCAAATATGCTTTATTGGATTTTCCTGAAACTTTGTATACCCATTTATAATGTACATGGGAAGACGTCTACCGATATTGGACCAAATCGGTTGTCCGGTACCGGAGTAAAACCCAATTTAGTGTCTATTTTAAAAACGCGGTAACTCAAATACGCTTTACCGGATTTTTATGGAATTTGGTATACACATTTATAGTGTTCATGGGAAGAGGTCTACTGATACTGGATGAAATCGGTTCACCTATTTCGGAGTAATGCTCAATTTGGTGCCTATTTTATGATAATATACGTATTCGAAAGAATTTATATAAAAAAAAGCAAATCATATATCATGACAACATAGTCAATTGTTTTACTGTGATATTTTACGGCTTTGGAAATTAAAATAGAGTTAGCTATGACCAAAAACACTATTGTTTTACATGCGCTTATAACTTACAACTAGACCGTTAAACTGACCCAGGTGACCGAGATGGTAACGTTTTGGCCTCACGTTATGGAGTTCCATGGTTCAAATCCCGAAACCAGCCAATTTCACTTTCTTTTTCGTATTTTTATGTGAGTGTGCGATTGTGATGCTGGAAGATTTTAATCTGATTAAAAAGAAAACTAGACCTTTGTTCTTCCCTAAGCCCTGCTTAATGAATAAATCTGGAGCTTAACTTGTAAATCAATTAAAAAAACATATTCTGCATATCATAATTGCAGTCATAACTGATTAAAAAAAAACATACTGGCACTTTTTTACATCAGTTTACCTGATTTTATTATAAATTGATATTTTCCGTGTTGGCATAGATTTAACCTGCAAAACAAAATGTAAAAGTATAAAACTATCTGTAATTGTTTCTTAGGATTTTTAGCACACAACTGTTATAAAACAAACCTCAAAAGTCTAGCCTATTCTCACTAAAACAAAGTTACAAAACAATTTCAGAATGCAGAATTTGGAGACTGAATAAGAAAAAGTCTAACTCCATTTAGTAGTGTATAAAATCAAACTTTCAGACCCCAATGTAACAAGGAAATATATAAAACTCAAAATGTAGGTAAATTGGCGTAATTAATAGTACCATATAACTATGGGCGTACGGTGAAATTTTGTTCGGGAGGGGTTCAATGTAAAGTCGTCTCAGCTCCATGTCCTTGCGCACATTGTGAATTATTAACTTACTTTTTTAATTATTAAACAGTTGTATTGGGATAATTAATACAATGTAATAAATTAATATACAGCTCAGTCTCTGAAGCTGTTTTCTTGAGATTTCTATCCATTTCTCGTTTAAGCTAGAGTCTATAAATAAAAACTCTCTTTTGAAAAATTATCATAATTCTGTATGGTGTATAGGGCACGTTTTTAAAGTCATCTGTAAATCCACCGGTGGAAAAGCCCGATTAATGCCGATTACTTCATGATCATTTTGTGATGAGCTCGTGATTACTGTTGGCTTTACAAACAGGTTGATGGATTTCGGTGGGAGTATTCGAGTTGTCGTTTGACAGATTCCAAAGGGATTTTTATTTACTAGTAATCGGCCTATATCACTGTTATTAACCTGAAAAATTATCAACACCACGAGGTTTTGAAATTTGAATATTAAATAAATTACGATAAATCTTAAATATAATGTAACAACCGAATCAGAGTTTTTTTTATTATTATTTTTTTTATTTATTTTTTTATTTTTTGTTCCATGATTTATAATCTTCAAAATGTTGTAGATATTTCGGGAGGGGTTTCAACACCCTGAACCCCTCCTTACCGTACGCCCATGCATATAACCATAGAATTATTCCTTCCTGTCTCATTTATACAGTACGTGAACACAAAATGGTCCTCATACGATTCAGACACCTGCGAATATGGATAGTTCAACCCTGAAAGCATATCAATTTTACAGGCATTTCAGTACGTGACAAATAAACGTGAAAGTATTCAATCTGTCGATATTTGAAAAGTGAGTTTATAAATGCTGTACGTGAGGTTTTACATTTTAAAAGCCGAGCGTCAGGGCACGAGATTAGCACGGGGGAAAGATGTATTGTCTAGGTCTGCCATGCTGGCTGGGCCAGATAAACACAGCTGAATGGCTTCCCCATCATTCGCACGGATGACAACATAATGCTCCACACAGCTTCATAATATTCCGCTTCACAATGGTCCAGTTTTCAAATCGAAAAGTAAAAATCTCTGCTCGCATGAATAATACTGGGTATAAACTCTTTTTTATTTAGGACACAGTACAAATCAATCACTATTATACGACTTATCCAGCTTAAGAGGGAAGACATACTTTGGCTAGCGAAAAATTATAAAACTTTTCGTTTCGACTATAGTATAATAGGCTTATTACTTGTGACATAACACAATCATAATGACATAGGCTATGTATATAATAATAGGAAGTGTTTGTCTGTCTTTCTTTCTGTATACAATGCCCAGCGAAATCTACTGAACGCGGAGATCTGAAATTTTAAACGTAGATGGACTGAAGGGTAGGCGAATGTACCTCGAAGCCGGATTTTTTTATTTTAGCTTTTGTTCGCGAGTTATGAGTGAAAAACTGGCAGAAAACGTGAATTTTTCTTCGCTATCCAAGCATCAGTGTTCAGTACTTCATTTGTCAAATCAGTTGCAGATGGCTTTGCAGTTTTTTGACATAATTTGGAAATGAAAGAATCGCCATCGCTTGAATTTTGTAAGTCCACCCTGGTCGATTCATTTGTTTATAATGTCAAGGCACGCAGACATGTGAAATTTTCAACCTAGACAGAAGAGGGATAATGAATATAGACCTAAAAGAGCAAATATTGTTCGATTTGGACGGAACTCACTATGCAGGGGTTTTCTAGGCCAAGGAACTCTAATCTGAGGTCTTTTTCCCATGCTGCGCTTTCTAATCGTGGAATGTATTCCACGTGATTTAGATGTTAATAAATATAATGTTTTAACTATTAGTACAACACGAGCAAGCATAGGCGACAGTACTCACATAGCAAGGGCTGAAGATGACCTAGAAAACGGGTCGAAATGCATTCTCTATGAGGCTTCCAGGAGAAACCATCTGCCAATATCAAAAAACAAAATAGGAAAACACAACGCAGTCAAGATACGACGTACATAATTAAAACGATCAGCAAATTCAGAGACCAGCAAAGGGAAACTCCTATTCAACGTGCCATCAATGACAACAAACAATAAGGAAGATAGTGAGTAATAAACGTTAATAACAACAAAAACAAATTGAAATATTTAGTGCAGTTTATAAACACTATTTGCCTGCTTTGACAGTAGGCCTATTAAGACAAAAATCACAAAGTGTGATATGAACAATTTATAGACAAGTAGTATTATTACTATTAAAATATACATTTTAAGTTTTGAAGATAAACAATTTTTAATATCAAGAGATCACATTTTATAATATTTAATGCATTTTAATTTGTGACCACATAACAAGTTTTTACATATTTTAAACAAATAACTTATAATTAGCAAATTTTAATCAATTATGTAAATAGAAAAAACTTGTATATAGGCTAAGTTAACTATACATTTTAAGTTTTTAATATCAAGAGGTCACATTTTATTTTATTTATACATAAAACTATGACTACATAACAAAACTTTTACATATTTTAAATAAACAACATAATTTTTTAACCAACTGTGTAAATGGACAAATTTGTACATAGGCTAAGCTATATGGTAAGAATGTGTTATGATATGACAGGCTGCTGAGCAGTTAATGACATACGAAACAGATGGTCGTAATTTCGTGTAATATATACTTGAACCATTAATATACAGGTTATATGCAGATAGAAATAAACAAGATTGTAATGATACTGGCAGCGTAAGATTATCCTTGGAAATATCCTCTATCACAACATACTTGAGGGTATAAGGTGGTGTAATTTCAAAACTAATATTATGCTCTTAATTTTTAATTTTTTAATTATTTATCGCGGGAGAAGCTGCGGGCACCGGCTAGTATTATAATAAAATCGAAACATCCTCCGGCAGTTGAATAATAATAAGATCACATGTGTTTCACTCATCACCATCCCACGTAACAATTAATTTTCTAGTTCGGTGCTCTCTCTCAGCTAAACCAAGCAATTCCCAGTCTATTGAGTTTCTTGCCAACACTAATGCTTAACGAGGAGCGTTTGAACCTTGCAGCTGAACAGGAGGAGCTCTTTTATCTTTAAAGGCGAGAACAAAATGTATTAAACGAATTCAATTACGGACCTAACTACAAAGTGCAGTCAAACATGCACGTGTCACGGATAATAATAAAAATATGGCCTATACATCAAGTTATTTCTACAGATCGACCTGAATGCAAAAAAAGTTTTTTATGTGATTCATCTTACTTACTTACTCAATGGCAGTAGAAAATTCCTAAGCAAGCTAAAGGAATATTATCTATTTTATGGAACCCGAAGGTTCATTGCCGCCCTTACCTGAGTACGCCATTCAACCCTATTCTGTGCTAACTCCATTCAATCATCCCTCACAAATCCCACTTCCCTTAAATCCGTTATAAGATTGTTCTTTCACCTACGTCAAGGTCTTCGACGTGGTCTTTTCCCTTCGGGTCTCCCAGTCAATACTTTTGAGATATGTCTTTCCTCCCCCACGCGTGCAACATGTCCAGCCCATTCCATCCTTCGCGGTTTAATTACCCTTACTATATCCAGTGCAGAGTACAGGTCATGAAGCTCGTCGTTATGTAGTTTTCTCCAGTCACCATTTTCATCTCTCTTAGGCCCAAATATTTTTCTAAGCACCGTTTTCGAAACTCTCAGATTATGTTTTCCACGAAGAGTAAGCGACCATGTCTCACATCCATATAATACAACCGGCAGTATAATAGTCTTATACATCTTAATTTTTAGATTTCTGGACAGAAGACGAGATGATAAGAGTATTCCTATGTGATACCTGATACTCTCAAATTACATTTAAATCAGTTAATTGCTATTTGCTACTACAAGCAGTAATTTTCTAGTGGGAGGCAAACAGGTTTGGGGACTGAAATAATGGAAATTAATAATTATTTTCTGAGAAATTCATTGCCCTACAGCTGTAATCAAACATGTTCTTTATTGACTTTTTCTACTATGGCATATTATTTTCAGAATTAATTAAACTATTACAGTTACGGGTAGTTATCTGTACAAAATAGTAGGCATATTCCTGCGCTGAAATGCCGTATCCATAATAATTTACACAAATATAAATATTTCTAAACTATTATTTTATCTATCCATTAGTTAATGTCATATGAAAACAGTATTTACAATCACTGATTTAACATTAATAGGTTATTTCTAAAAATTTAATTTCAATGTAAAAGAAACTGTGGACTTTTTATTTTTTGGATTTATAGTGTAGATATTTCAAATATTCTTATTCTGTCTGATGTCTTATTACAACTGTAGGGCAGCGAATTTCTGATAAATTATGAATTTCACCTACTTCTCAGTTAACTAACCCGTTTTTTATTCTTATTAGGCCTATAAATTATTTAGAAATACATAGAAAATAGAATCACTCAGAAATATTGACATTTTTGGAAATTATCAATGGAAACGGCATTTAATTTAAAAGAATAAATACATTACAGAAGCCTCTCTCCTGTATAATTCAATATTTATGACCTTCCTGCTTTTGCCATTTAACCATATTATAACATGTCAAAGTCAATATTTTCAATTTCTTCGCCGTATTTGAATTTAGACCTACTCACCTTCAATTTATAGTAAAAATTTAAAATGAATGGAAATAAGATCAAATCATCTGTAGTTGTCGAGATCCCCATAAACAATAGATCTAATCAAATAAATAAGTAAATTAGAAATCCACATCAATATTTACAGTTATATTTTTCTACATTTACAACTTATACGGGAAAATTCTAGAGTGTTAAGGCAGTGTTAAATTGTGAAAATGAGATAAGTAAATTACACTGTGTAAAAAAAAAAGTATCTTCTCAAAAATATATTTATTTGACTTATACTCTTTTGCCTTTACAGTCCAGATGAACGCTGTCAAGGCAAAAGAGAATAAGTCAAATAAATTTAAAATGAGATAATGTGTACGTAAATAAAAGTATCTCCTGAAAAATTATGTGTTTTGACTTATACTATTTTGCTTTAACAGTCTAAAATATTAGTAGATAACTTTCCTGAGAAAATTAAGATTTAATTAAACATGTATCGTTTTATTTGTAAGGATTTCCATCATTACACTTGAAGCTATCGGCCGGCCAAGATCTGAAATGGAACTTGACGTCCCTGATATCTTCAATATTGATATCACTCTCCCTATTATGTTAGGGATTAAAGCTATATATGTCTTAACAATGGGAGCGTATCATCGGAGCTCATTTATTGGCAAGATTGAAAGGGAATTAGCCAGAATGTGTGTATAGTAGCCCACGTATTGTTCTGCTTAATGAACTAACTTGACTATCTAGGAGTTGGAAATAAGGATGATAGCAATATACAGTACATAAGGTGTCTTCAAATTGCACATAACTTGAATATTTCGTCCTGTAGCGTGGTAAGAATGTATAGCTTCCTGACGTAAAATACTCGCTAAGCTTTCTTTGCCCTAAGCAGTTTTCTCGCTTCAGATTTTGATAAAGAGTAAAATCAGGCAAACTGATGTAACAAAGTGCCAAAATGATTTTGTTTATTCAGCAATAATTGCAATAATGATTTGCAGAAATTAAGCTACTTTTGTTATAGATTTCCGACTTAAGCTCCAGGGATTACGGAAAGACAAAGGTCTAGTTTGATAAGCATAAGTGAAGGAATATGTGGATAGTGATAATTGTCATGCCTAACTGTACTGCAATTTCCAAAACCGTATATGAACTGTAAAACAGTATGTTGTCATGAGAATTGATTAGTATTTGATACATTTTTCTAATATATTACCATAAAATAGACACTAAATTGGGCATTACTCCGGTATCAGTCAACTGATTTGGTCTAATATAAATAGGCTTCTTCCCATGGACGTTATAAATGCGTATACCAAGTTTCATGAAAATCCGATAAAGCGTATTTGAGTTGCAAAATCATCAAATGCCTTGCCCTACTTATTTATAACATCCCCTCATTGGTAAAAATGAAATTGATTAATTTATGTAAAGGTACTGTATAATTAATTTTTACTAGATCGAGAGCATAAGACTATATAGTGATTATTGCTGTAGTGGTATAGTATAGTACACGCCGGTATGAGGGACTTCTCTACTTCAGCTAATTACACACCGGCACATTTTAAGGAATGTCTTACCGGTATACGATTTAAATAGTGCACATCATATTGGAGCTTAACTCTAGTATACTGCCCGTTTAATTATTCTTCCGAATTTTCATCTAGGCCTACCATATTTTCCTTTCTCATGTTCATGATGTCTTCCATTAGAAACCATCCTGCATGTATTTCTGATGGAAGACGTCATGAAAAAAAGTAAGGAAATACTTAAATTTACTGCTCGCCTAGAGTGTAAGACAACTTCTCCAACAGACGTGTACTGCGTGTTGACTAGTCATCAACTGCAGGGGCTCCTCGCTCGCCTAGCACCTTAGACAATTTCTCCAACAGACTTGTACTGCGTGTTGACTAGTCAATAACTGCAGGGGCTTCTTGTCCTTTCTACAATATTTTTGCAACGGACTTGTATTGCATGTTTTCTGGTTGATGGCTATTTAGCTCATGATTCAGTGACCAATCCTGTGGGAGGATATGTTATATTTAAATTAATCACCGCGGCCTATCGTTTACTTTAATCGCTTGTACGTTGAATTGTTAATTTTTTTATTTGAATTCGTGAGAGCGTACTTAATTATGTTTAGCTTTTTTGATCTAAGCCAGTGCTTCCCAATCTGGGGGCGATTAACAGTCTTAGGGGGAGCACAAAGGTTTGGAATTAGTACGGTAACTCAGATTTTGTAGGTAGATTTCGAACAAGGATCTACCTATTGGGATCGGAACCATGTCGTGATTTTCGAAAAATTCTTTCATATCTTAACGTTTCATGCCTCCCTAAGTACGAAACCACCGCTCGTTCAAAAGTTTATATATGTATATATTTATATAAATATATCTTTACATGCTAGCGGCCGTAATTTTGAAGATATTTGAACTAAATTTTAATCTGTTATTTCTAGGCCCAATAGTTCGGACAAGTTCGTTAATGAGCAAAATTGGACCAAGGGGAGGGTCGCGGGAGGGGGTTGAAATTTTGAAAAAATTACATCTCGGCCCCTATGAATTATAGAGGGAAGCTTTGTTTGAATAAATTAGAGTACTCCCTATGGAATTCACAGTGACACCAACGATTCGGGGGTTTTGGAGGTACGAGTGGGGTTAGGGGGATAGAAATTCGACTTTTTTGAAACCACGTCTTGTGGGATATCGTCGAAAAGCTCTTGATGAGTACTGTACAAATCAATAGCTAGTTTCTCGATAGCTCTCATATAAGGGGAGATTTGAATGTTTGAAAAAAATAACACTTAAAAATATTTCTCAGCCTGAAGGCCTGCCGAAAGAAATGTGTTAGGACCGACTAAGGATGAAATTATCAACGTAATAGAGTTTGAAATATTAAAAATAATAGCTACACACCTTTAGAACAATAATGCATGGCAAAATAAAAATAAATAAAATATAATATTAATTTAAAACATAATAATCAACTCTCTTTTTATAAAAAAAAAAAGATTTCAGATTTATTTATATTTCATATGGTGCATGCATTATGCACTTTGATATTGCTTTCGAAATCTACTTCAGCCTGTAGGCCTGCCTAAAGGGATTTTTTATCTTTAACAATATACCATACAGGACTGACCGCAGCGGATGTCTCGTCTCGTACGAACAGTTCCATTTAACGAAATACAAACACCTGTTGGTGCTGCCAGCTTAACCGCTTCAAAAATCGCTTCACTTGTCACTGGGAATCCTGGCAGCGTCTCCTCATGTGAATGGTTATACGGTATATTTCCCTAGATAGGTCGACCTTCAGATAAAACTAGGTATACATTTTTGTCAAACTTTTATAGTTTTAGGCTTGGTTCTAAAAGGGCCAATGTCATAAAACTTGCTTTTGAGATAACTGACTTTGAAGACTTTGTAGAAGTAACATTTTTTGCTGAGAATTTCCTACATTGGTCTAAGGCTTCAGTATTATGTCTTTTAATAGCAAGATACATTAGCACTTTTATTATACGAAAGATGAAGACTAGCCGAGCTCAATAATGCATAGATCTCATTTTCGCAGGAAAATGGCATTGGCCCTTTTAGAACCAAGCCACATATATTATTTCTCCTATAAGACTCCCCCCCCCCCCTAAGTTATCAACGGCCTATGAATTTATGCTTACGAAACAACTTCGAAAAATTTCGTTTTGTTTCAGTTTTCTGGTTGATCGCAAAAATGTTACCAACCATCACAGTATTATAATCCACAGGGTGAACAGTTTTACTGGAACAAAAATGTTTCCTCGAACTTCTTTTTCTTTTCTTAAAAATGGCGTCACTGAGCATAGTATCATCACAATGGCACAGAACGATAGGAAAAATAAACAATAAAAATAAAAAATAGGTTTTATTTCGCGAATTATGGTGTTTGTGGTTTTATTTACGAAATTAACGTTATTTTGGGGCTCAGAATTCATCATTTTGTAATGGGTTTAATTCATATCAATTTCAGTCTAATATTTTATGTATCTGTCCTATTGGACGGCCCGGATTTACGGGGCCTTTTTTATGATGCATCTATCGTCTGATCTGCGAAAATATACGGTAGCTATTTCAAATAATGAAATCCCCTGGTGGTGCTCCCATGGTGGCTCGTGTAAAGGCTATTTTTTTAAGAGTATAATTCTCAAAAGAACTTACAATTTATAAAATTAACACATGGTTGGATCTTAAGGAAATTCAAGAGAAGGCAAGGTGTAGTAAAAAAGAATCCTTACCACGATCTCGTCATACGAGATTGCTTGTAAAATTATTGCAGATCATTTCATACTGTAAAGTAAGGTCATGTGATCTTTTTTATGAACGAAGCTAATATAAACAATTTATATTAGCTCATTCACATATTGAAATGGGAACAACTCTGCATCATCACTAATATGGTTGTTATTCTAGAAAATTAAATCAATGGCTTATATTCAATATTGTTTATTTTGCATTGTTATTCAGTATTGTTTATTTTACAGTTCTGCACGCTTGCAAAATATTTCCGTATCGCAGACAATTGGTAAACAATAATTTGCGGAAACAAGAGAATTAGTATATCTATGAAACGGCCGACCTGCTTTTATAATTAAGCGATGACCACGTTAGTGATGTAGAAGTAATTGTTTCAACACCGCAGATAACGATACCGATCCCTCTATCGACGTATCCTATCTCTGTCTGCCTGTCTCTCACTAACTATATTCCATCGTTTCTCCTTCCCTTTAGTTCCCACTCCGGCTTTCCAAACAAATAAGAACCTACATGATGATGATGATCAGGGCCCGGATTCTGATGACCTAAAATTGTTTGAAAAATGACCTATAAAATGACCCTAAATTTTAAAGAAAATTACTTAATAATTATAAAGAATGAAGTAAAAACTTATATTTTATTTATAAAAGTTATTATTGTACACACAAAGTTATGAGCTAAATTGTACATGATTGTAAAAACTGTAAGTGCAGAAAGGATGTTTTAGGTCTAAAAACTTTGTTCTTTGTTCTTGATTGGAGCATTTGACAAGGAAAGTAAGGAAATTGTTTTTAAAGTACATCATACAAAAATGTTGCATTCTTTTTAATTTTGATATAGACTGCTTATAAAATTATGCTAGATCATAATTTAAACAATTTCTAATAACCACTACAGTGGCATTCCTTGCAAACCTCTACAACCAAATATTCCTTCTAATAAAATTTCAAATACTACAAAAGGGGCAGAAGGAATTTGATATAGTTTCTTGATAGTTATAATGATTTATAATCATTTTGTTTTTCTTATGCTCTAGAACAGTTATTAATCATGATAAAATTAAACTGAATTTAATTGCCTGTATGTTGATACATATCATCACAAAGTGTGGGTACGATATTATGCAGGGTGTTAATGAATAACACCGAAATATTTTACCTGTGTATAGAGAGGACATAGTCAATCAAGTTTTATTCGGAGATTTTTGCTTTATGTTTTAAAATGTGTATACTACAGGGCATTAAAGTTATTACAATATGGTGCTCATAAGTCAATAATGAAGCAAAATAGGACTAAAATTTTCATTAAATTAACTTCATACCTTCTTAGTGACCGACAAAAACCCTATCCTTAATCATTCATCAACAGCTATATCATAATTTAGTGTTTCCATAATCTGCAAAATTTACAGAGTAATCATATGACTGGCCGCCACTAAATTAATTTTTTACTCGTAACTCCGTGTTAACAACGAAGTTCCTTTGTTTTGAATTTTTTGAACAATGTTAGAAGTTAGTGGTGCCCTGGGAGATTTTATACTATAACATGAAATATTGAATCCATACAGCAAAAATCTCCTAATAAAAGTTGCTTGTTTGTCCTCTCTATACACAGGTAAAATATTTCGGTGTTATTCATTAACGCCCTGTATATGACATTATAGTATATTCCGATACAAGTGCCGTAAGGCATGCATACTGATCGAGGAAATAGCTTGAAAAAACGAGGCGCTCGCGCCGAGTTTTTTCAATTTTCCGAGATTTGTTATGCGCTTACGACACGAGTATTGCATGCTGTTTTTTGTACGATGATTATTTATATCAATTTAATTATATTAATTGTGATATTACCTGAAAATATTATGTATATACATTCTTGAAGATAGATGTTTATTTCAGAAAGTGATTCGTATTTGTTGTTGTTTATGGGAACCGAATATTTGTGCTGGGGGGCCTTGTCCATAAAGGCTTGCATTATGAGGTGTGGCGTAATATTCATAACAGCACGCAAACTCTTACCGCACATAGCAACAAGATTGCGTGTGGGAATGTCAACTTACGATCCGCGGCAACAATATTCGTAAGTACCACTAATTAGTTAAGTCGTGCAAAAATTATATTAAGTTTGTCAACCGACTCAATGCACCCAAGAGTCGAACTAGGCCCGCGCGGTGGAAATTGAGATCTCTAGAACTGAACCACAAGCGCCTCTTTCAGCTTGTGGTAATCCTCCAACCACTTGTGAACATGTGCGGTCGTAAGAAACTCTCATGTCCCAATTTGCATGGGAATTAAATTGGATGCCAATACAAACATTATTCGCCTGCTGTTACTATGGAAACGTAATCTTCCAGAACGCCACGTCTCTATTAAGCGTGGTTATTCCTCTTTAAAATTTTCATTTCTTGCGAAGTGAAGAATTCTAAAACACGAAAAATTAATCTTGCGCTTTCTTTATTTCCACGTTGAAGGGAAGTCTAATGTTCTTTCTCATGAATAGAAAACTGTTGCTAGTCCTCTGAATGGAGCAGAAATTATTTCCGCAAAGAAGAAAAAAGTCACCTATCGACTTTTATGAATCGATGAAAGAAAAGTGTGAGTCTTGAAAGAAGATTCCTTATAACACCATTTATTAAATTAGCTATAAGAAGGAATTTATAGTCGAGAATATTCATACAGAATTTTCAGTTAACAGAAAGTTGGAGATGAAGTTATGCTTCGAAAAAAGTAATTAAGTCGTTTAATCAATACTTTATGGAATACCAGGCGAGTTATAGTTTTTGAAAAATCAATGTTATCTTACTCTAGGTGTGGTGAGTTGCTTAAGCTATTTGTTGCTACTCAAAATCATCTAAAAAACTAAACTCCGTGGCGCTACATCCCTAGAGGGACTTGGCCTACCACCCGACCGCTGCATCATCTCCAGTAGGCAGATGGCAGGATTGGGGGGCATGTGGTCAGCATGAACGACACCCACGGCCGTTAATGGTGGTTTCCATGACCGGAGCCGCTACTTCTCTAACAAGTAGCTCCTCAATTTTGAATAACGAGGCTGAGTGCACCCCTACCAGATCTCCCTACCTCAGAAAAATCCGAGGAGGTACCGGGAATCGAACCGGGGCCGACAGATCTGTAGTCAGCGACGCTAACCACAAGACCACGCCGGCGGAGAAAAATCACCTACATGATAAAAATGTTAATACAAAATAAATTACCAACATCCGATGAGAAATATTTCATGGTTTAAAACCCTTTTTATCAAGTCTGATCTTCAGGACTAACGTCTTTTAAGTGAGTTCGTTGCAATCCTTCTCCAGATCTCATCACTTATGTTTTTTAAAAATAAAAATAAAAATAAAAATAAAAAAATTGATGGTTCACTGTATACAAATATGTATGTTACCGACATTGTGTGAAATCCCGGTATTCTATAGAATGCCTAGGTAATGTATAGAATGTTTTATGGTTTTAGTCAAACTATGAAATATAAGTTGTTTGTGAAAATGTTACATAATTTTCCTTGGCATTCTAAGGTATACAATTCCTAGGCATTAGACAGAATGACCAGTACCGTATACGCAAAGTGTTAAAAGGGAACAAGATGAAAAGCCTTTATTAATATGCATTTGAAAGTGAAAGAACAAAACCACGAAATAAAGCACAGGATATTCTTACCGGAAAACAATGAAAGCAGTACTGAGATTGAAGTACTTGCTACAGTAAGTACTCACCAATGAAATTTGCATCCTAATTTTCTCAGCAGCCTGTCTTATTCATACAAAGAAGTCCTACTACGTAATCAATTACATAATGACATAATCACTTTATTTTTGTTTTCAATAGTTACGGGCTATTATGAACTCCATAGTTTGGAATGAATAGTACAGTATATGCATTCTTTTCTGCTTTTACTCCATTGCTACCGGCGGACGATAAGCTTTCTGCGCGTGTTTGGCGCAGGTCATACCGATCGAGTTATACAAAGCTAAATATAGCTCAGGAAAGCTTTTTGTAACATTTAGCGCTTATCTCTGGTACCAAAAATACCATCTCTGACAATTACTGTTCACAGTTTTTACATATAGGGAAAATTAATTTGTACTGTAGAAATTATATTAAATGATTAACTTACTGTACCGTTTATTTAAGTTATACCGGAATCGTATTTATTCCACGGCCGTTCTGCAATTCGAGCCGCTGAAATTGTCTGTTTGGGCGGACATATTGCTTCATTGTGTAGCCGCGAGGGAGTGTGAAAAGAGGCTTGATAATCAGCAAGGTGTTTTGTTCCCGCTGGAAGCTGCTGATAAGCTTGACAGCGTATTCAAGTTCACATCGCGTAACGTCGCAATTTGCAGCCACACACAAATATTCCGTCCCAATCCTTCTGTCCTCACAGATTAACGAGTTCAATTTATAATGAGATTGTCATGGGAAATAAACGGTGCAAAATATGTTGCACAAACTTTCAAACATATGCATATTCAGATTTGAGAATCTGGGGCTGTGAAGAACTCTGGTTTAGCTCAGTTGGTAGAGCAGTGGCATGGATAGCCAAAGGTCCTGGATTCAATCCCTGTGTAAGAGGAATTTTTCTCCTATAATATTCTCAAGTAATATCCACAGAGAAAAAATATATGGTCACAAAAATCATTAATTATGTGCCTCACTGTACTGCATATGACATAACTTGTCTGTATGTGAGGTAGACCATTAAGGGCAATCAGTCATAGGAGAGAGGTTCCATTTGGCTCTGTGAAGTGAACTCTGGCTTAGCTCAGTTGGTAGAGCATTGGCACGGATAGCCAAAGGTCCTGGGTTCAATCCCAGTGCAAGAGGAATTTTTCTCCTGTAATATTCACATGTAATGTCAACAGAGACAATAACCCGTAGTTCATGAATGCATATATATATGTGTGTGTTCATTACTTTTTCGAAAAAAAATCTGTACGGGGTTTCCACCACTTGTTTGTAGAAACTCGGTTTTGCCTAGTGAACAATAAAGCTATGCATGAGCTTCAAACAACTGAATACGTGCACTTTGCAATACAGCCTCTTATTCTATATCAGCATGTGAAGTGAGGAAAAGATATTGCCCATCTTTAGAAATAAATAAGGTCACGTGAGTGCATTAATGAGATTTCGTTTGGGTTATATATCCTTTGGGGATGCGATGTGGCGTGGTATCGACATTCTCTTCATGTTTCCAACCAATTTACATGAATAGAATATCATACTAAGATGAAAACTTTCATTTCGGCAGAGAAAGTTATGTGAGTTTACGTAAGATTTTTTTAATTTACTTTGAATACGGATAATTGTTGTTTTCGATGATATACATGCATAAAATTACACCCTAGAGATAATTAGAAGTCAATTAGAAGGATATCGTTGTAATTGATAGTTCACATAAGGATTTGATGAAAAGCAGTGGTGCTGTGTGATCTTAGTCATAATGATAGAGTAGGTTCTGATTCTGTGCACAACCTGTATTCAGTGGTTGCTATCTCATGTTAGACAATCCAGCGGAGCAAACATATGCTGTACCACCACACAGACAACTTTAATGGCACTCGCGAACAATAGCTCCTGCTCACAAACCTTTGTCTCTCTCTCTCTCTTCCCTTCAAACCCCTTACTGGAATGTCTTGCAAGAAGACGATCCTTAGAATTTGAGCTTGTGTTTGTAAGCCCGCAGAATTACGAGATGTTTATAATGAAATTACTTTATTATATTACTAGCTTAAAAGACCCGGCGTCACCCGGGGTTTTTTATTTTGTAATTGGAAATTAACTTGTGAAGGACTTTCGATTTTTAAATGCTAGGTCCTTATATAGGTATTTATAATCTGAAATAGGAACAACGACTTATTACACTCAAACTATTCCCTCAGAAAACGCTTGATATAGTTTTTTATGGCTCATAGAGGATGTAGAATTTTGCATCCCATCGCTTGTACAGTGCACAGCAAGCCTGGTAGAGGTTTAAATAAGAAGAAACAGAAATTCCTGTAACATAAAATTGTAATAACGAGGCGGAAAATTTTATTTCTCACTCTCATGTTACCATAACACTGTTTTGGGGATGAAATTAAACAGAAAGCAATATCACTTTCATACTTCTCTCTCCAAAAACCTGCGATATAATAATATACACATTACCATACCTCGTTTTGTTTTCTCTATGTCCAGGGTAGAGAAAATTTTGTGACTTCATTATTTTCGTGGATTCCATTCTTTAATATTTATTTATAACATGAATTACATTAATAACTTCTCTTATTTGTCAAACTTGCATTTCATTTATCTCCAAACCCATCTGATACCACTGGCAACAATATGTTCTCTGATTTGGATTTGATAATTCTGTGTAAAAAGGGATTAAGTATACTCGAAACATTTGATTTTTGGCATTTAAAATCAAAGTTTTTCAAAATCCTTTCTTAGTGAGCACCTACATTATGAAACGAAGGTACTGTCAAAATTCAAAGTCTCTACCTGTTATAGTTTAGGCTCTACGTTGATTCCTGTCAGTCAGGACAAAGTCTTTTATATATAGCCTATATCTATATATATATATAAATATATATATATATATATATATATATATATATATATATATATATATATATATATATATAGATTCTATTGTGAGTAACAGTAAATTATTTTGTAATAAAATTTTATTAGTCTTAATTTAATTACAAGGCATTTGGAAAGTCAGAATCACAATTCCGGACGTTTTCCCTGAAAATTATCAATATATTGAAACAGATGTACACGAAATATTTCAATTATTTTAATTTTCATACTGAGGTAGGCCTATACATTTGTTTTTAAATTATAATTTCCACCTATGCTCAGTATTTAAAAATAGTAGAAAACTAACCTACTCTAAAAACATAACATATCTAATTATAGTCTAACATATATATATTAGCATAAACTGCTCATCTAGAAATGTAAAACTTGACAACATCTGACAAGACAAGGAAGAAAACGCATCTGCATTTTAATATAATACTTTATTTTATGGACTTTAAACCCTTTTTTGATAGTTTTAAGAAATGTTAGTATTATTTATGACTAACTTATTGTTTGTACACAAGTCTTATATTTCTAGACGAATTATAATTATTATTTATATTAGACTATAATAAGATAAGTTATGTTTTTAGAGTAGGTTAGGTTTATATTAAACTAAATACTAAGCATAGGTGGAAATTATAATTTAAAAACGAACAGGAAATAGTCGAACCATTTTATACTTTATTTCTGGGCTTTGGAAGTTAAGGTATTAAAAATAGTATTTTAGGCAACTAAAGAGGCATTTAAAAGTAATAAAAATATAGATTGAAACTATATTTCGTAAGAAAAGTCGTATATTCAAACTAGCTCACATAACACAATAATTGCACTCGAAAAATTAAATTAAAGCTGTTTATTTATCAGTAGACACTATTCATAATAACAGCTAAATTAACCATATTCTCTTACACGCAGTTCTTTTTTATTTAGAAGTCTCCAATTAAGATAATAAAAGAAAAATAATACCATGTAGACAATTGAACGGAAAAAGGGCATCGGTAGAGAAATTAAGTTTTATGAAGATAGCCTTAAAAGGTTCCAAAATTGTAACTTGGTAGTAGTAGTGTGTATTTATTTTCACAAAAAAATTCTCACATATAAATCACATTATTTACATTAACCGGCGCACGGGTCGGTGTCGACCATACGTGCTCACTGCATACACTTAAATTATTACCCCATAAAAAACCCAATTGAAAAAAAAAACTATATTCTATTATTTACATAACCCCAGACGTAACCCCCCACCCCCAAACAAGTAAAAATTTCATAGACACATAGACATTATTAAGACAAAAAACAAAAAGATAATAATAATAATAAAAAAAATAATACTTAGATTTCCTTAATTCTCTAAATCTAGGCTTTCAAGCAACATTGTATTGTTATTGGATCTTGAAAATCTTATTGAATGTTTGGCTCATTAATATGTAATAATTTTTGTTTCAAACTACCGAGTCTTTTGGGTCCTTTTTAAAATAAAAACAAGAAAACTCAATAAGAACTTAAATTTTTTGATGTAGAAAATAATGTAGTTGCATTTATACTGAACTGAATTAAAGAAAAATTCAAATTCCTAGTTACGAACTCAACATTTTTTCAAATGCTGTTAAGAGAGTATTAATATATTTTTAAATTAAGAAAACTAAATATATTAGTAAGAAATGCACAAGTGGCAGAAGAACGTATCTATTAATGGACTTAGCCTACCACCCGATCGCTGCGTCATCTACCACAGGCAGATGGCAGGATTGGGGGCATGTGGTTAGCATGCCGACAACCACGGCCGTTAATGGTGGTTTTCATGACCGGAGCCGCTACTTCTATATCAAGTAGCTCCTCAATTTGAATCATGAGGCTGAGTGCACCCCTGCCAGACCTCCCTACCTCAGAAAAAACCGAGGAGGTACCGGGGATTGAACCCGGGCCGACGGATCTGTAGTCAGCGACGCTAACCACAAGACCACGCCCACCTTTAAATATGTAGGCCTACAATCAAACAAAATAAACATTTCCTAAACTCCCGATGCCTATTTTTTCACATGCAAAGGAATCTGTTGGTAACAATAATGATTGTCAAAATAAATTATAAGTTGAGTTGCGGCGCCGGTCTCTTTAGCCGAGATAGCAAAGGCACGCTGCTTTGGAGCCGCGGTGGAGATTATGGGTTAGAGTCCCGCCTCGGTCATGGATGTTTGTGTGTGATAAGGAAAAAGAGATAAACAGAAAATCAAGGTAAACAAAACAGTAAAAGAAGACGGAAAAATTCATGAAAATTAGCCTTTGGCCGTCTAAATTTATATTTTAAAAAATTTGAGACCGTGGTGTACGTCATATAATTTAGAGTACCAGCCTTAGACATAATGCAAATCCTAACATAAGTGTACTAGATTTAGATAGCACTCACAAGACGATTCAAGTATCCTGCGGCTGCGTCCCGAAACGAGTTTTCAGATAAAACAAGGCATCATGATTTTTAGTGTTCAAATTACACTCCTCTCTACTGGTATAACCTGTGGAGGAGAATCGATATTGCTTCTTCAATGAAGTGCAGAGATAAGTCAATGTTCTGACACGTCATTTTGATAAGCAGTGATAAGCTTACGGGTTGTTTCTAATGGGTAAAATTATATATGATGGGTTCATTAGAAAAACCGGAGAAGTACAAAAATTAATTTTTCAGGAATTGTCTTGTTTTTGGAGAAGTAAATTATCAAAACTTTCAATAAATAATAATATTTAATATTATTGCAAAAAATTGTTTTTGAATAAACAAATTTTACCACCAGGTAGATCTGCTAATAGAGTAACTTATGTAAAGTGGAAAAGTTCATTTTTGGACTAGTCTGTTTTTTTTTTAAATCAACCCTTCATATAATTTTTATCCTACTATACATTTATTCTGTTCTATTTCTTTCTTTGAAAGCATGTCAGATTGGATTTCTTTTCACATGAAATGATCTAGCCGAATACCACTTGTGTTGAATTTTGCTTGGGTAATTGAATTTCGCTTTTGAACTCATATTTCTTATTTCTCAACCTCAAAATTATTATCATGACAAGATAAAAATTCGTTAAGCTCAACTAAATCACCAATAAAACTATGGTCGTGGTGTTAATGTTATAAGCAGGGCCCGGATTCTGATGACCTAAAATTGTTTGAAAAATGACCTATAAAATGACCCTAGATTTTAAAGAAAATGACTTAATAATCATAAAAATTACTTAAAAACTGATATTTTATTTAACCTATAAAAAATTGTTATTGTACACACAAATTTACAGCCTAGTTTGTACATAATTGTAAAAACTGTAAATAACTGTAATGTTGTGAATGTTCTTTTCTCACTGAAATTTATACTGGCACTGAGGCACTGGCGAGTCAAAATTCGGCATTTCCTTTTGTGGTCTGCCGGATTATATTCTTGTTTAATTGAGGGTAAACACAAGTTTGCACTCTCAAATCCAAGCAGGTGGCAGACTCTGGTGCCAAGTCAATCTAATAACAATAGTAATATAATACAAAATTTTGGCGTTTCTTTGATTCTCATTTCCGACTGAGAAATGACAGCACTTAACGCCGAATTTTTATTCTTGCTTTAAAGAAACAACACTCCAAAGACAGCATCGCTAGCGACGAAAAAAGTTAATACACTCAATGTAAGTACATGAAAATGACTAAATAAGGAAGAAAATGACATGAAAATGACTAAATAATGACCTAAAATTGAAATAAATGCCCTAAAAATATAAAATTGCATAAAATGACGTAATAAAAATGTATTTCTATAATCTAGAGGCCATGATTAGGATTTATCTACAAGTTGGCAATGTCTATGCAGCATCAATAAAAAGATGACATGTCATTAAAATCCGGGCCCTGGTTATAAGGCTACTGTTCATACATTTTCAGTGCACTGCAAGTATATTTTGACAAGCTTTCAAGCCATGGGGTATGTGCTGTCAGTTGAGCTGTGACGGGTTTGGACATGGTGACCCCAAGATCCACAGCCCGCTGCTCGCTTGCCAATCACATGCTCAGGCAAGCATAACAACATAGCCCTTCCAGTGATACCAGCTGTACCTGCTAGATTTAATTAATACATTGCCGTAATAGATCCATTTTACATAGTTAGTCCTTTATGATTTAGGCCTACCATAATCGGGCTTCCTATCTAATTTAAGGTTTCATTAGTAATTGAACAAGGTATTAACATGTTTATCCTCAAAATGAGTTTCTGTTTACCTTTATAAACACTTTCCTATCTATAAGCACTTACAATACACCTACTCAACATACCCATTCTACTGACATTTGATATCATTATACAATAAGTATAAGTTTTGAAGCTCTTGGATTTAAATATTCAGAAACAAATATTTTTATTTTTTCTTACTTACTCAGTGGCAATAGATAATTCCTCAGCAAGCTAAAGGAATATTATCTATTTTATGGAACCCGAAGGTTCATTGCCGCGCTTACCTGAGCCCGCCATTCAACCCTATTCTGTGCTAATTCCGTCCAACCATCCCTCGCAAATCCCACTTCCCTTAAAACTACCCTAATATTGTCCTCTACCTACGTCTAGGTCTTCCAAGTGGTCTTTTCCCTTAGGGTCTCCCATTCAATACTTTTGAGATATGTCTTTCCTCCCCATGCGTGCAACATGTCCTGCCCATTTCATCCTCCGTGATTTAATTACCCTTACTATTTCCGGTGAAGAGTACAGATCATGAAGGTCGTCGTTATGCAGTTTTCTCCAGTCCCCATTTTCATCTCTCTTAGGTCCAAATATTTTCCTAAGCACCCTGTTTACGAACACACTCAGAATATGTTCTTCCCATCAGACCAGTATCTTATATTAAACTTAAATTTTAGTTTTCCTTATTAGAAGGGAATAGTGGGCTCCTTGTGGGTCGAACAAACAAATATAAATCTAGTCAATGAGATATTCATCCTGTAACATTTTCTAAAGGTCCCGACAGTTGTGCATTCTTGTCTTTAGAACAGATTTTCACGAGCTGTGGAATTTATTGAGTGATGAGCGTAAAGCCCTACAGCTTCAACTGATAGCGAGATATGCAGTGTGGTACAGCTTACACATTGTGTTGTCTCACAATATAGGTATCTAACACAATGCTAAACATCTTGTTTGCTGCCACTATTGCTTACCATTCTATCTATACTTACTATACCGTAAAGTGGAGCATAGGCGTACCGAGGGGGGGGGGTTTGGGGGTTTGAACCCCCCCCCCATTGATTAAAAAAAGGAAAATTGTATGATTTTTTAAATCTGCCCATAAATTACTTAATACAAGTATAAAGCGTGGGAAGCTTAAAACTCGTTATTTTGCGTCTTAATTTTTAAAATTTTCCGGGGAATAACCCCCGGAAGCGAAAAACTCGTTATTTTGCGTCTTAATTTTTTTAATTTTCCGGGGGAAGACCCCCGGAAGCGAAAAACTCGTTATTTTGCGTCTTAATTTTTTAAATTTTCCGGGGGAAGACCCCGGAAGCGAAAAACTCGTTATTTTGCATCTAGATTATTAAAATTTTCCGGGGGAGGGCCCCCGGACCCCCCTCTCCCGGATGTTATAACCCCCCCATATGGTCGACCTGGTTACGCCTATGAAGTGGAGTAACTTTGTCCCTTAGGTTCCTACTTTGTCTCACAATGAGAAAAAAATTTCAAATGGGTCTGGCGCCACATGATTTGGTCACAGAAATTTCAAACCTGCATTGGCAACACTTCCACATGTTAGTCGGTAACTTTAAGAGCGAAAACGCCGACTTTCTTGTTCCGTCAGAAATATTCAAGATGAGATAATTTAGAAGAAGAAAGTCAATTTTTGGAAGGGTTATCTTGTCTCACAATGTCAGAATGACAAAGAATATAGTTTTTCTTGTTCTTATTGTTGGAAAAAGTAGAAATAATAACAAGATAAGATGATTTAGGAGCAGAAAAATTTCCTTGTGGTGTTACTTTATCTCACACTAGCTTAAAAGACCCGGCGTCGCCCGGGTTTTGTATTTTGTAATTGGAAATTAACTTATGAAGGATTTTCAATTTTAAATTCTAGGTCCTTATATAGGCATTTATAATTTGAAATAGGAAGAACGACTTATTACACTCTAACTATTCCCTCAGAAAACGCTTGATATAGTTTTTTTATGGCTCATAGAGGATCTAGAATGTTGCATCCCATCGCTTGTACAGTGCACAGCAAGCCTGGTAGAGGTTTAAATAAGAAGAAACAGAAATTCCTGTAACATAAAATTGTAATATCGAGGCGGGAAATTTCCCACTCTAATGTTACCATAAAACCGTTTTGGAGATGAAATTAAACAGGAAGCATTGTCACTTTCATACTTTTCTCTCCAAAAACCTGCGATATAATATAATAATATACACATTACCATACCTCGTTTTGTTTTCTCTATGTCCAGGGTAGAGAAAGTAATGTGATTCCATTATTTTAGTGGATTTCAATCTGTAATATTTATTTATAACATGAATTATTTTGATAACTTCTCTTATTTTTCAAAAGTGGATTTCAATTGTTTTTTCCAAGCCCACCTGATACCATTTGGCAACAATATATTCTGTGATTTGGAATTGATAATTATATGTAAAAAGGGATTAAGTATTTTCAAAAACATTTAATTTTTGGCATTTAGAATCAGAATTTTTCAAAATCCTTTCTTAGTGAGCACCTACATTATGCAACGAAGGTACTGTCAAAATTCCAAGTCTCTACCTGTTATAGTTTAGGCTGTACGTTGATTCCTGTCATTCAGTCAGTCAGTCATTCATTCAGTCAGTCAGGACAAAGCCTTTTATATATATAGAGAAGATTGTCAGAATCGTAAAGAATAATGGATATTTTCAAGTGAGACAAAGTGACCCCAAATAGGGGTCAACTTTGTACCACTCATTCGAATGTGTTTTTGTATTAGTAAAAATGTTCCAGGCACTCTGAAACAATTACAGTGTCTTCTAGAATTATCCCTAGAGCGATGTGTATTATTTTTTCGTCGAATTTCTCTTAGCAGTTCTATTTATTTAATAATTTTTTTCATTAGCAAAAAGTGGTACAAAGTAATCCCACTTTACGGTACTTAATGCATCCTGAGAAGTGAGTTTGTTTGCTTATTCCTCCGAGACTCTTTAACCAAGAGATGCGAACTTTTTCACCATACGTTCCCCATGACATGGGGAGTGTCAATAGCAAATTTCGTCTTGATAGCGCAGTAATTTCGCTGCGTCAAAATTCAATTCAATTCCAGGATATAGCCTGAATACAACGTATTCTTGCGGTGATGGTATGGATTGCACACAGCGTACTCAAGCAGCGGTGTTGCTAAGTTGTAGCGTTGTGATCGCATCCATCATTCCTGTTCTGGTACCTCAGCATTGTGGCATTATTTACGTTTCACTTTTTGTTAAATTCTGTTGCTATATCGATAAGCTTCACTTAATGGCAAAACTAACATTTTCCCAGCCCATGCAATGGGCTTAATACTCTAGTGTTAATAAATGAAACTTCAGAAAAGCTCGTCGTGTAGAATTTTAGAAACTGTGGTTCTGAAATATCCCATCACATCTCATGGGATTGAAAATTGTGTATTCCTTGGTATGACTGTTTCACAAATAAAAATAGGTTAGTATTCTGGTTTATAAAATATTGATATGTCACATTTGAAGACTAAGAAGGAAATTAATTATGGAGGGAATAGTGGGGCGTATTGCAAGGAGTACACTCGAATGCACGGAATCTTTCCGATATAATGCGCATTCGTTTATGTTGGTAAGAGAATTGTAAACCGGCCCCTCCGTGTCCACTCTCCACCACTGCTCATCCCCCTTTTTCGCGATGATGAATACGGCTAAGAGCCTCTCGATTCGATGAAAGAACATAAACCTTGCTGGATAAGGGAAATAACTTTCGATTTGTAGACCACGACCTTTGTTCACTTCAAACTACTGTAGGCCTATCTATAATAAGAATAAGAAGTTAGATATAGGCATATGCATTCATGAACCACAGATTATTGTTACTGTTGGATATTACATGATAATATTATAGGAGAAAAATTCCTCTGACACTGGGACTTGAACCCAGGACCTTTGGCTATCCGTGCCAATCCTCTACTAACTGAGCTAAGCCAGAGTTCACTTCACAGCGCCAAATGGAACTTCTCTCCTATGACTGATTGCCCTTATTTGTCTACCTCACTGACAGACTGAATTAGTGTGAGGCACACTTATTAGTGATTTTTGTGACTGGGCTTTCACTGTTATTGTACAGCAACATTCAAGATAGTTAGGCCTATATACATATGCATTCATGAACCACAGATTAATGTCTGTTGGACATTACATGTGAAGTGAACTCTGGCTTAGCTCAGTTGGTAGAGCTGTGGCACGGATAGCCAAAGTTCCTGGGTTCAAATCTCAGTGTCAGAGGAATTTTTCTTCTATAATATTATCAATAAGAGGAAGTGTTTGTTTGTATGTCTGTGCGCGATACCCAGCGAAATCTACTGCACGCAGAGATCTGAAATTTTAAACAATGGCAAAAAACGTGAAATTTTTGCCCTATCGAAGCATTACTTTTCGGTAATACATTTCAATTGTCAAATCAATTGCAGGTGGCTTGGCTTTTTTGACATAAATTGGAAATAAAAGCATCGCGATTTTTTCAATACAGCCTATCGCACGGAATTATCGATCGTTTCGATTCTGTGAGCTCACCCTGGTCGATTCATTTGTTTATAATGTCAAATACAATAGAGGCGCTTTCTAATCGTGGAATGCACACTAAAGCCGGATTTTTAGCTGTTTCATTATAATTATTAATCGTTTGGTTTATGAATGATTCACGTGTAAGTGTTAATAAATATGTTTTATTTATTTTACTCCTAACTTAATCTTCTAATTAATTATCGTGGGCGAAGCCGTGGGCACCTGCTAGTATAGAATACACTATTTACAAGGCAATTTCATCCAATATTTCTCTTAATGTGTGTCTTATTCCCCCAATCATTAACTCCTGAACCTGAAATTGACCTCAGTTCATAGGTTAATGTTTGAGTACAAGACATTTGACTTCAAAGTAATACGAGTCGTACTCGTAGATACTCGTTGTAACGCACGCCTTACAGCTACTCAAATGAAACTCCAACTTATTTCACCCCTCACGTAGGTCTGACCGATGTCAATAGGCTAAATAATGTGGTTGAACTTGGACTCAAACTAATATTAAACTGGTTTACCCAGGGCTGGTTTGGAATGCAAAATATGATAAGGAGATTCAATATCAAAATGGGTATAACGGTTTTCTTTAAATTTTGCACATGGGTTATGCTATGAGCTAAAGCTTTTATTTGAAACATTTTTTCTAACAAATTGTCTGAAGGGTAGTTATAAGCCACCTACTGTGAATACTCTTTGCAATACGGCCTCTTGTAATGGAAAATAGCACGAAAACAAAATTTTGTATTTGGGTTAGGTACCTTTGAATATGCAACATAACACTCCCATTAGTGATATAAATGGTGCAATATAAGTTGCACAAACTTTCTCTCATATACGAGTTAAAAGTTAGCACAGAGGAACAGGCCTACATGCGAGAAAGTAAAAATTACGATTCAGAGAAAAGCACAAACGGCAGATAGGAAACATAAATCTCATCGCATAGCCTATTATGCATTCTAATCGTAGGTTCAGTCACTTTAAAATGGGATAAAAATAAAAAGGTATACAGGAATTCAATCCAATTATCATATTTTCTGTACAAATAACAACATTTTCTTCTGTCTTTATTATAGCAATCTGAAAATTCATATTCTTTATTCATAACTCATAGATGAAGTCTCGCATTCTTTAAATGATAATGGCTTACTTTCGTTTTATCACCAGAAATACCACACTTTTCCACCTGTAATTATCAATTTTTGCAATCGATCTCTGAGCTATGCTCCAGATCGTTTCATATTAAAGTCCCCGCCGTGGCTGCCTTCCGACTCGGCGGTCCCGGTTGGGGAATTTTCAATAGTGAAAAATCCCTTTCCCGCGTTTAGACTAGGTGTTATAGGGTTAAGTATTAGATCCCGGTATTACGAATTTTCTTTAAATTTCGACAATTTTATGACAACGTGACACATTCTCCAAGTTAAAAGAGCTTAGACTATCTCAAATATGATCCTATATTTGTCTTCAAAAACGCATCATAAAGATTTGTTTATCTAAGCCTTCTGACTATTCTTCCAAATTATTAAGTGCCAGTGTGGTACTTTATGAGAATGTGTGTGGGAACGAAAAATGTCTGTCCGTCTGTCCGTCCGTCCGTGTGTATGTACGCGCCATAAGTCAAATACGCTTTTTCGGATTTTCATGAAACTTGGGAAACACATTTATAATGTCTATGGGAAGAACCCTATTCATATTGAACCAAATCGGTTCACCGGTACCGGAGTAATGCACAATTTAGTGCCTTTTTTAATACTGTAGATTATGGCGCCTTTCTAATAGAAAGGCGCCATAATTCAAATACGCTGTATCGGATTTCCATGAAACTTGGAATACGCATTTATGACGTCCATACGAAGTGCCCTATTGAATTTGAACCTAATGTGTTGACCGGTACCGGAGTAAAACCCAATTTAGTGTATATTTTAAAGGCGCAATAACTCAAATACGCTTTATCGGATATTTATGAAACTTCGTATACGCATTTATAATGTCCATGGGAAGACGTCTATTGATATTCAACCAAATCGGTTGGCCGGTACCGGAATAATGACCAATTTAGTGTCATTTATGTTAATATAAGAGAAGTCGCGATAACTCAAATATGCTTTATTGGATTTTCCTGAAACTTTGTATACCCATTTATAATTTACATGGAAAGACGTCTACTGATATTGGACCAAATCGGTAGACCGGTACCGGAGTAAAACCCAATTTAGTGTCGGCCCTAATTCATTCTATTCTTCAATATGGCATAATTGGGTGGGGAGGAGTTGCAAAAACGATCCTCAGCCCTTTGCTTTGTCTTCAAAAACGCATCATAAAGATTTGTTTATTTAAGCCTCCTGACTATTCTTCCAAATTATTATTTTCTGAATTTAACGTTTTCACCATAGACCAAATATACAAGTACGTCATACTGGAATATTTTCATAAACATCGTGACAATTACAAGTCAGAATCTCACGTATATAACACGCGAAGGAATCAATTTAATTTATTACTTGAACCAAAAAATGTTACAACTGCTGGAGCTAAGCACTGTTCAAGTTTTGGCCCAAGACTATTCAATTCATTTATTACCAACCATCCTGATCTAAATAGCTTAAACAACAAACAATTTAGGTCTAAAATTAGAAAATTTATATAATTATTACTTCTGTTATCGACTATTACTGTTATAACATTTTTCATATTAAACTTTAAAATTTGGATAGAACTTAATTTCTTTATTTTTACTAAAATTTGAACAAATAAATTGTTATGTATTATTGTTGTATTGCTTCGTACCTTTGTATTGTAAATAGAACATGTTCTAACCTTTCATACATAACATTTTGTCATACTTCTCCAAATTATGCATTTTTTTTAAAAGTAATTGTTTAGTATAAGTATTTCTAATATATAACTGAACCACCCCCGAACACAAGCTCTGCTTCTTCGGGGGGTGTATCAACTTTTGTATATATTTTTCTTGTACTCTGGAGTAATAAATTGTAATTGTAATTGTAAAAAAATTGTGTCTATTTTAAAGACGCGGAAACTCAAATACGCTTTACCGGATTTTTATGAAACTTGGTATACGCATTTATAATGTTCATGGGAAGACGTCTATTGATATTGGATAAAATCGGTTGACCTGTTTCGGAGTAATGCTCAATTTAGTGCCTATTTTATGATAATATACATATTCGAAAGAATTTATAAAAAAAAAAAGCAAATCAGTTATCTTGACAACATAGTCAATTATTTTACTGTGATCTTTTAAGGCTTTGCAAATTAAAATACAGTTAGCTATGACCAAAAACACTATTGTTTTGCATGCGCTTATCCAACTAGACCGTCAAACTGACCCATGTGGCCGAGATGGTAACGTCTCGGCCTCACATTCTGGACTTTCATGGTTCATATCCCGAAACCGGCCGATTTACATTTTTTTTTGTTGGTATTCTTATGTGAGTGTGTGATTGTCAAGATATCACAAACTGTACAGTTCAGCTGATGCTGGAAGATTTTAATCTGATTAAAAAAAAAACTAGACCTTTGTTCTTCCGTAAGCCCTGCTTAATGAATAAATCTGGAGCTTAACTTGGAAATCAATTAGAAAAACATATTCTGCATATCATAATTGCAGTTATAACTGATTAATCAAAAACATACTGGCACTTTTTTACATCAGTTTACCTGATTTTATTATTTTCTGAATTTAACGTTTTCACCATTGACCAAATTTACAAGTACGTCATACTGAATTATTTTCATAAACATCGTGACAATTACAAGTCAGAATCTCACGTATATAACATGGGAAGGAATCAATTTAATTTATTACTTGAACCAAAAAATGTTACAACTGCTGGAGCTAAGCACTGTTCAAGTTTCGGCCCAAGACTATTCAATTCATTTATTACCAACCATCCTGATATAAATAGCTTAAACAACAAACAATGTAGGTCTAAAATTAGAAAATTTATATAATTATTACTTTTCTTTTCTACTATTACTGTTATAACATTTTTCATATTAAACCATAACATTTGGATACAACTTAATTTCTTTGTTTTTATTATTGTATTACCTCGTACCTTTGTATTGTAAATAGAACATGTTCTAACCTTTTATACATAATATTTTGTCATACTTCTGCAAATTATGTATTGTTTTAAGTAATTATTTAGTATAAGTTTTTCTAATATATTGAACTGAACCACCCCCGAACACAAGCTCTGCTTCTTCGGGTGGTGTATCAACTTTTTTATGTATTTTTCGTGTAATTTGGAACAATAAATTGTAATTGTAATTGTAATATTAACTATCTAAATTTATGATCCAAGTGTTAAAAAAGAGATTTTATTTTGGGAGGAGGTTATTTTTGCGTAACGAGCTTCTTTAGGGCGAATGTAGCAATCCTACGAGTAAAGCAATAGTATATTGCGATACAAGTGCCGTAAGCGGTGCATAAGGATCGAGGGAAGAGTTTTTTCAATTTCCGAGATCCGTTATGCGCTTACGGCACGAGTATTGCATACTATTTTTTTGCACGATGGTTATTTATATCAATTTATTTATATTAATTGAGATATTAGCTGAAAATATTATTTATAGGGCTTTACACTATTGAAGATGGATGTTATATGTCAGAAAGTGATTCGCATATGTTGGTTGTTATGGGGACCGAATATTTGTCCTGTTAAAGTCGCCACAAACTGGGGGGTCCGGGCTCCGGTCTTCCATAAAGTCTTGTATTATGATGGTTTTACGTACGGCACTTGTGCTTCTTGTAATTTTTACCGCAGGGAGATTTCATTTGTTTTCATAGCAACCAGATTGCGTGCGGGAATGTCAAGTTACGATCCACGGCAATAATATTCGTAAGTACCACTAATTAGTTACGTCGTGCAAAAAATCATTTTACTACATGTATCATATTATAAATATTAGTCTAGGGCAAGGTATTTAATGACCATAAAATAGTGATAAAATGTAAAATAAAATATGCATTTATGAACTAAAAATAGTGAAAAATGACAAAACATTTTAAAATAATGACCTATACATTTTCCATTATACTTATATTTAGTTTTTTAAATAATAAATTGCTAAAAGCAATGCGTTATATATGAATTTACAATAGGCTATAAAAATCATTTATTTCGTTACTAAAGAAGTAAGTAAATTTATATAGTAGGCTACTTAGACACCCTTAGCAAAAAAAGAAAAAAATCTTTCTATCATGCTTGAATTGGCATGCCAGTCAAATCGCCCCAAGTAAATACGTGCCATTTAAAAAGAAAGAAAAAAAACAATTATTTATTTCCACAAGACAAACTGCTGTAGTGTTTACAATAAACCTGAATTAAAATGAACCATGAACACTTGGAGATTCTAAAATAAAACGTTTGTCTGTTGTAAAAAGTAACGATTTGTAGGCCTACAAGGAAATGCTCTTCTCTACCTCCTCTAAAGCATGATCTAAAATGCCGAAAATGACTTAAAAATGCAGAAAATAATCTAAAATTTCAAAAAATTGACATCTCTTGAAAATGATGAAAAATGCAAAATAAAGCAAAAAATTCAAAAACAAATTGCGCTTATTTAATCATTTATTACATGATACAACAAATACTCGACCTATATATATATATATATATATATATATATATATATATATATATATATATGTCGGCCGCGGTGGTCTAGAGGTAGCGTGCCCGCCTCTAGATTCGCAGGGCGCGGGATCAAACCCGGCCGCAGTCGATGGATTTTTCAGGACGTAAAAATCCTGGGCACGGAGTCCTCCGGGAGGGACTTTAAGCTGGGGGTCCCGTGTCGTAGATTTACAGCACGTAAAAGAACTCCAAGCCTAAATTAGAGCCTCTGGACAAAATTTATCGGCCCTTTCACGTCCTAGAAATACTTAGTTTCCAGAGGGGGGTTGCGAGGCGATGGGCTTACCACCTGTCCCTCTACCCTCTCTCGGAAAATAAGCATATCAAAATTAGTATAGGTAATGAAACCTCCACTTGGAGGCCCCTTCGCCCCACCTGGGGATCATAGGGTACCAGATACAGATATATAGGCTATATATACCTTCGTAATTTAGTAGTGAGTACCAGTGATAAAGCTCTACGCTATACATAAATCATATACCTTCGTATAAGAAAGATGCAAAATCATCAAATGCCTTGCCCTAATATTAGGCTATATATTTTATTTTGTCGTGACGATGAAGATAGAATTAAGAGGTCATATTATATGAATCGAGTTCCCATTAATAAAAACATTATTCTACAACGTTTCGCGTGCTTGGATACTATTATGCATTATTTAGACTATCTGTCAGATTTTATTTGGGTTATGTATCCTTCTGGGATGCGATGTGATGAGGTAACGACATTATCTTCATTTTTACAACCAATTTACATGAAGAGAACGTCATACATAATATTATATTGTACTATAACTATCTGGGCGGACGAAGTCATGTGAAATTCACATAAGATTTTTCATAATGTAATATATATATATATTATATATATAGGGCAAAACCGGGTGACGCGCCGCACCGGGATAGATGCCGCACCCCCTCTAACTCGAACATTTGACGCTAGGTACCGCTAATTGTCGTGATACCATCTCCAGTTCCCTCCCTAGAGTAACTGGATCACGTGTCTTCATTGTTTGCGGTGTTTGTGTCATTGTTATAGCGGTATTTATCAGGTAAGTGCACTAGTTTCACTGCGAAACTTTTTTTGACTCATTACTTAATTCTTTCCTGATCTGTATTTGTTCCATTTTTTCTGCGTGTACTACTTTTAATTGACTATTTAGAGGTTCTAAAGATATTGTGAGTGAAGTTCGCCATAACAACAATAACAATAAGCTCTACAGATGAGTGCGGCACGTGTCCCTGAGTTTTGGGTCACATGCCGCATAGCTTTCAAGGGTGACACGCCGCACAATGTCTTGCAGTATAATTACCCCCCAAAATTATTTTTTCTGCTCTTTTCAGCAATAGGCATGCCAACAAGGTATAGGGAAAGGGAGGGAGCTAAACATCGTGGCCTATGGAGTGACAGTGACCTACGCGTACAAGAAGCTGTTCGGCGAATTAAGGCAGGGGAAATTTCCATTCGGGAAGCCAAACGTTGCTATAATATGCCAAAGAGGACTATTCGTAGGCGCACGGACACAGGAAATTGGGAAAACCCTCACTTGGGCCTGAAGGAATATTTGGTACTGAAAATGAAACAAGGCTAGTCGCCAATATTCAGAGATTGTGTAGATAGGTTCTCTTTTGTTCTGTACGTGCCTTTGAAGTAAATTTAAACTAATATTGTGAATGCGGCATGTCTCCCATGCGTGCGGCATAGCACCCTGTAACGCGGAATCTCTCCCGCTTTGTCTTTCAATCTAATAATTGCATTTACACATTTAATTACTATTTTATAAGTATTTTTGTTGCTGAAATAAAGGGAGGGAAGATCGTAGCTTGGAATCTCAAAAAGAGTTTTCAAAATATTCAATCCTGTTTTGAGGTAGACGAATTTCAAGAAAAGTGCATCGCGTCACCCTATCTTGCCCTATATATATATATATAAATAATATTTTTTACTAGCTTAAATGACCCGGCATCGCCCAGGATTCGTATTTTGCTTATACTTTGAAGTAAACTTATGGAGTAGTTTACATCCGATTTTCAAACTAGACTCTTATATAGACTTCCGTTTAAATACTCAGATACCAAGACATAAGGTTCACGGATTTAATTTTTATCACGGATTTAATTTTTATAGCCTCTGTCTTTTGGCTGCAGAATTTCATTTTCTTCGGTGGCAATTCGATAATTTTTATTTTTTTAAAGGAAACTTCCTGAACGGCGATAAAGAGGGAAAGAACCCATAGGCTAAGTGTGCAAAATTACATCACTATTGGAATAAAAGTGTGAAAAGGTGAAGTGATCCTCATGCGGGCCAAGGAAGCCTTTATGTTCCGGGAAGTTGAGGTTCCCAGATTTTGAGACTAACGACAGGTAAAGGGTGCAAGGTTGTCAGCCTTAAGGCACCGGCCAAGGGGAGATGGTAGTTACCGCTAGCAAAATTATAGAAAATATGCCGTATTTTCAAGATGCCATAACTCAGGTGTTAAGTCAGATTTAGTTGAATTTTTTTATGCTTTGCATGTGCACTCTGTAGTTTATAATAAGCAGAGAATGGTTGTTCTAGATATCACTGTTTGGTAGGAAAGAATTTTTTAACACATAGGTGACAATTTAGTTTTACGGTTTCTTCCCTTGACATACAGGTAGGTACGCTTTTTTCCATTTCTGTAGCTTAGATTTTTTTGAAACTTTGGTAACCTACTAACAATGGGTACTGCTATTTACCCTACCTCAATCAGTCTTATATATACAATATTACTGCCTGAGAACTGCATGAAAACTTCACGACTACAAATAAATACTTTTTTTTTAAAATAAAAATAGTTGTAAATTCTGTATATTCAAGACTTTCCCAAAAATTCTGGTAAGGGAGATTTGTCATCAATCCATAATGAATTCCTGAAAGTTTCATTATTTTAGCGTGAATAGTTTTTTTAGAAAATGGTACCTGAAGTACAAAAAATGTAATTTTACAGGAGAGCGAAAAGAAAATTACATGCATGTTCTAACCTTATGGTATTTTATCCATCCAGGTAGCTCTGCTTGGCTTAATAATAACGCAACATATAAGACCTATATATCAAAATGTTCAGAAAACTATGCTCTATTACATGAGCCAAAGAAAAAAAAATCGATTTTTTTGACATTGGTAACTACCATCTCCCGCTGCAGTGTTGCTACGTGTCTGGTTGTGCAATAACTGTGGTAAGCCATGTTTCTTGTGTAGGAGAGTCAGGTTCGTGTTTCCTGGAAGGAATTCATTTGTATTTATATAAACACAAGGGAAATTATTCTTTTTGTTTATACCTACTGGAAAAGGATTTCGTTTAGTATGTTTAAATACAAGCGAAAGAATTATTAAGTGCCAGTATGGTACTTTATGAGATTGTGTGGGGGACGAAAAAATGTCTGTCCGTCTGTCTGTCTGTCTGTCCATGCGTCTGTACGCACCATAACTCAAGTACTCTTTTTTGGATTTTCATGAAACTTGGTATAAACATTCATAATGTCGATGGGAAGAACCCTATTGATATTGAACCAAATCGGTTCACCGGTACCGGAGTAATGCCCAATTTAGTGCCTATTTTAATAGATTATGGCGCCTTTCTCATAGAAAGGCGCCATCACTCAAATACGCTGTAACGGATTTCCATGAAACTTGGTATACCCATTTATGACGTCCATGAGAAGTGCCCTATTGAATTTGAACCTAATCTGTTGACCGGTATCGGAGTAAAACCCAATTTAGTGTATATTTTAAAGACGCGGTAACTCAAATACGCTTTACCGGATTTTTATGAAACTTGGTATACACATTTACAATGTCCGTGGGAAGACGTCTATTCATAATGGATAAAATCGGTTGATCTGTTTCGGCGTAATGCTCAATTTAGTGCCTATTTTATGGTAATATACGTATTCGAAAGAATTTATAAAAAAAATGAAAATCAGTTATCTTGACAACATAGCCTATTGTTTTACTGTTATCTTATAAGGCCTTGGAAATTAAAATACAGGTAGCTATGACAAAAAACACGATTGTTTTACATGCGCTTATCCAACTAGACCGTTAAAATGACCCAGGTGGCCGAGATGGTAGACCTTTCTTCTTCCGTAAGCCCTGCTTAATGAATAAATCTGGAGCTTAACTTGGAAATCAATTTAAAATAAAACATATTCTGCATAACATAATTGCAGTCATAACTGATTAAACAAAAACATACTGGCACTTTTTTACATCAGTTTACCTGATTTTATTGTTATTGTTGCTCCTTGTAAAATATTAAGCTTTCTATTACATATTTTGGCGAAAGACAAATATAAGGTGCAGTTTAAGCTCCGCCCACTCGATATTCACATTTTGTTTCTCAGCGCAGCATGGTGACAAACTATCCTTGTATATTGTCGCCGACACTCCCGACCGTACCAAATATTAAAAATGCGAGAGTGCCTCTTGTACCAAATATTAAAACTGCGAGAGTGTCCCTTGTACCTAATATTAAAAATTCGAGAGTGCCCTTGTACCAAATATTAAGATTTCGAGAGTACCCACAGGTTTGCCTTGTACCCAACAGTTTGTCAGCCTGTTTATCCTCGAAGAATTCGCTAGATCGTGGTATAAAAGAAAGTGCTTCGATGGGGGTGGGTGAGGGCGGGATATGTCCCATGCGACGATGCATCTTATATTTGGTTTTCCCCCATATTTTATAACACTGATTATAATAATTATCAACATACAACAAAGCATCAGAATATTAACTCGGACACCAAATCAGAACATTCCAAAAAACCAGGATTGAACTGGAAATTACAAAATAATTTCAGAGCTGAAATTATGCATTATTATAAGTAACCATCAAGTAAAATCATCACTGGGCTCTAAGTTTAAAGTTAATGAGGGAAATTTCGGTGGAATAGCTGATTTCCATAAATGACAATCCTAATTGTGTACAAAATATCCTGACATTACATGTAAAGCGATACTTAATTAACGTTATATCGCTGGTTGTATACAGATTTTAAGGTGACAAATTTATACATTAGCAGCAGTGAAAGTGCTCAATAGCGGCGGCAGTGGAGAATTGGAAACTTTCACGACATAACAAAATAATACATACATCCTGCTCCGACGAATGCACCCGAAGACTTTCGGATCGGACTTTGAATCTGGAGCCAGGTCTTTTTGTCTTAGAGGGTATATGTTTTCCTCGCAGTACTTTTGTATGTACAACAATTAAAGGTATCATCTTAAGGGACATACATTGCGTGAAATTACTTTTGAAATGAGTAGCCTATTATTCATTTAGCGGAAACCTTGTACCACAGTACAAGTATAGGCTACTGTGCTTATACTGACTGAAGTGATCTTAATAAGTTATTAAGTGCCAGTATGGTACTTTATGAGATTGTGTGGTGGACGAAAAAATGTCTGTCCGTCTGTCTGTCCGTCTGTCCGTCTGTCTGTCTGTCTGTCTGTCTGTCCGTCTGTCTGTCCGTGTGTCTGTACGCACCATAACTCAAATACGCTGTATCGGATTTCCATGAAACTTGGTATACCCATTTATGACGGCCATGAGAAGTGCCCTATTGAATTTGAACCTAATCTGTTGACCGGTACCGGAGTAAAACCCAATTTAGTGTCTACTTTAAAGGCGCAATAACTTAAATACGCTTTATCGGATATTTATGAAACTTCGTATACTCATTTATAATGTCCATGGGAAGACGTTTATTGATATTGGACTAAATCGGTTGGCCAGTACCGGAATAATGCCCAATTTAGTGTTTTTATGTTAATATATAAGAAGTCGCGATAACTCAAATATGCTTTATTGGATTTTCCTGAAATTTTGTATACCCATTTATAATGTACGTGGAAAGACGTCTACTGATATTGGACCAAATCGGTAGACCGGTACCGGAGTAAAACCCAATTTAGTGAATATTTTATAGACGCGGTAACTCAAATACGCTTTACCGGATTTTTATGAAACTTGGTATACACATTTATAATGTCCATGGGAAGACGTCTATTCATAATGGATAAAATCGATTGACCTGTTTCGGAGTAATGCTCAATTTAGTGCCTATTTTATGGTAATATACGTATTCGAAAGAATTTATAAAAAAAAAAAAAATGAAAATCAGTTATCTTGACAACATAGCCTATTGTTTTACTGTGATGTTATAAGGCCTTGGAAATTAAAATACAGGTAGCTATGACAAAAAACATATTAATTGACATGCGCTTATCCAACTAGACCGTTAAAATGACCCAGGTGGCCGAGATGGTAGACCTTTCTTCTTCCGTAAGCCCTGCTTATGGCCGGTTTCTATAAACTCGCGAATTACCTATGGGTAAATTATCTAATGCACAGAATTTACACAATTTACACAAGAATAACACCACACAAACACAAATAATTTAAAGATAGCAATCACTTACACTTGTGGCGAGTTTCTAGATAAATGTCCTCTAGGTAAATATGAAAATGACAGAAAAAATGTTCCTACAAACTAGGGCTAGATCTGTCCAAGGGTAAATCTTTGGGTTAATTTGTCCTTTCATGGATGGCTGGATAAAATTTAACCTTTCATAGGATCAAAAACAATGAGAATCAAAGCCTTCTGAATTAAATTAACTGTACAACTCCAAGGCCTTGCTCATTATACCATTGTAGGTTAAATGGAACTAATTTGTCCATGGGTAATTTACCCATAGGTAATTCACAAGTTTGTAGAAACCGGGCATTAATGAATAAATCTGGAGCTTAACTTGGAAATCAATTTAAAAAAAAAAAACATATTCTGCATATCATAATTGCAGTCATAACTGATTAAACAAAAACATACTGGCACTTTGTTACATCAGTTTACCTGATTTTATTCTCTTGTGTTACAGGTAGGTGGAGACCAAGTTGAAAATCTATCGCTGAGTTGTAAGTAAATCTAGCATTTATGCTTCCATAACAAAACAAAAATGTAAGTCTTCCATAAATGAATTCAAACGACTAAGGGAGGTAAAGAGGAGGTTTTTTTGTATATAAACATTTTATTTCCTAATAATTTTTATCTGTTCTTTTTTTTTCACCATCCGCAGTAATTTGCGGAGCAATGGTAAAAAGTTTGGGATTGAATAACACAGTTGAAAGGGTTTAAAGTCTGTAATTCTGTTAGTAATGACTAAGGTTCGGATGTTTATGACCTAATGTGGAAAATATGACTGCAAATATGCCCTTAAAAATGACCAAATATGCCTAAACAATCTTAAATATGACCTAATAAAATAACTATTTTTTAAAAATAAATGTTCCTCTTTAAAAAGGTTTAATGACACTAAATTATAAAATCACAGGATGCAATCAGATAATAATTTTTTGACAATTTTACAGGTAATTTACAGTTTTACTTGTTTTAAAGAAATTGCTCCTCTTTAAAACACAGCTCCAAATAATATCTTGTAGACCATGTGTATCCCTTAATTTTAAAATTAAGTTACCTATTAATTGGGCATAAACATTAAATTAATTAAATTAATTTGAAATTTAACTCGATCATTTAGTGCATTTAGACCATTTTTAAGTTATAATTGTGCTCCTTTACAGAAGTTATAACTGAAATATGTCGTTAAATTACAAATATGACCAAGATCATAAAAATGACCAAAATATGACTTTATATGCAAAATAAAAACGGTCCGATTAGGATAATAATCGTGCAATTCGCATTTAATTTGTGTTTGCGGCGAGAATGGAGGTCAGGATAAAAATATGATATGTCATAAACATCCGAACCCTAGTAATGACTGAAGAATTGTAGCCTTACAGATATCACTCGTTTATTACAAAGCCGGTTACATCTGACGGGTTTGGGTCGATGAACTGTATTTAATTTTATAACAAATGTGCTGATACATAGGCTAAATAATTGCGGTGAGCAATGGCCTGATCAACCTATTAGGATGCCAAGCATCGAAAAAGTAGGCTATCGTGTTCTTACACACTAATTCCATGAGAAGATTTGTTATATTTTGAAATTGAACATGGTTTATCAATTTGTCGTAAACATTGAACAGCTTTTGCAAATGGAAACATAAGTAATGTAAGATTTGAGGCTTTCCTGGCGAATCTTATGTAGAAAATCTTCTCGGGTTTGCAGCCAGGTGAGAAGTTTGTTGTGGTCCAACGTTTCCGAGGCTGACGCTGCCTCCATCCTCAGGGAATCTGAAATGTCGAGTTTTGACAAGTAGGGGAAATATATACCAACCCGAGTTGGGCGGAGTCAACCAATCAGGGAGCAGCTGTTCTGTTTTCGGTCCTTTTCCGGGCCAAGATGTTCCTTTTACCTTTCAGGTCCTGAATGCATTCAGGATGGAGGCAGCGTCAGCCTCGGAAACGTTGGACCACAACAAACTTCTCACCTGGCTGCAAACCCGAGAAGATTTTCTACGGAAACATAAGTAATTGTTTGTAACAGTAAACTATTCACGCAGACGAATAGGGTGAAGTAATATTTACTTGTAAGTTAGTTCTCAAATGAAATCCTTGGTACAATATATTTGTATTATTGATATATTTATGCGATTGTTAAAGCATTATGCATATATTTATGTTGTTAAATAGACTAATCCTACTTTTTTTAGTAATGAATGCAATGCGCGAAATATATTTCATGACTTAATAATGATATATAACATTCTAAACCTACCTAAACCGTGTTCAGAGGGGGGCTGAGGGGGCTACAGCCCCCCCCCCGAAACGTAAAGTAATGCTAATATGTTGCTCAAAAGGACATTTTAATTTGGCAAATAATAGACAGTTTATTGCACACCCGAGTCATGAAATAGAAATGCCGTTACTGCTTTGTCCAAGTATTTACCAAATTCAACCTAAAATCGAAGTTTTCCCTGAAATTTGTAAAATATGCTCCGCAAAAATGAGGTATGCTCTATCATTTAAGTAATTTTAATACAAAACGTTCTGGTGCTGACTGAATTATACATAATTAATTTTTTTTTAAATGGTATAAGTTGTATAAATTACAAAACCAAAATTAATAATAAAACAACGTTATCGCAATACTTTTTTAAAAATTGAAAACTAATGAATAAAACGTTGCTTTAATATTATACAAACGGTTACAAAAAATAGGCTATGTACTATCAATAAATTGTATAGTCGGTTCCCAAAACATTCACTTAGCCAAATAGCTGAAAATTTTTGAATTAACAGATATATACACAATATTTAAAATCGGACATAATATGCCGTTAGAAATGTGACAAATTGGTTAAATATGCACAAATATTTTAATATCGAGCAAATATGATGCATTATTGCAAAACTAACAAAATAATATGCAAAATTTTACCATCAGTTTCTTGTTATTTCTTTAATACCTTGTATATTTCAACACTAGCATGCAATAGTTTGCATTATAAAAACTATGATTTTCATAACCTTCCGTGCCCTGTGATAATAGTGTTAGACTTATATAGCCCCTCCGTAAAAATATCTTGGATACGCCCCTGATATTTTTATAGGTCTTACAAAACATTAAATACTCTTAGTGCATAGAAAATACTGATCTTTCTGATTGAAGATAAATACTGCTGGTAAAAGCTTGCTTTCGTTAAATATTGTGAGTTTATCTTCGACTTTCGTAAATTAAATTTCTCTAGCTGACTAAGCGGAGCTGTTGACATATCCAGCCCTGTTTAATTATATTTACTTCGGTGCATTTATGCTTATTTGTAACACGCCTTGATTTTCTATCGTCATTATTAGAAGTGGTCCGACTGAAAACAAATCAACTGTTCCATGCATTTTTTCCCGACTGATTGGCATCAGAATATTACAATAGGTGTTGAGTTTTCTGCATATTTACCACTAATTCAGCAAAATAATTATACAATTAAAAAAAATTACGTAAGAGAATAATAAATTAGCAGTGTATTGCTTATTATAGAAAATTACAATATATAAGTTAGTAGTTTTATTAGCTTATAAATGCAAACTGTAACTTGCAAAGGCATGTGTGTGGAAAAAATCTTAGATGAGGTCTTGCAAGAATAATTACAGTAGGTTAATAAGCTTGATATTAAATTATAAAAAAAGTTGCTATAATTAAAATTTGAAAGTTTAAAATACAAACATTATATCTACAACACTGTTATTAATCTTATAATTAAAGTACGTAATTAATTATGACAAAATAAACATTACTGTACAGTACTGTATGTATGCGGTGGTGTGTATTGATTAGTTTCAATTAAAAAATCAAAGCATAAAAAGTAGCCTACATAATATTTTTCCATGAGTGTTTTAAAATTATTTCCCGTTCATGCTATCGTGGTGGGAATTCTGATTTTTGAAAGCAGTTAACGACCTTCATTTAAAATAAAATCAATTCTGTTCATTTTTTTAATGGAGTTCATTTCATGTGTCTTAAGGTGCGTTGATTTGAAGTTAAAATGTGCAAGCGAAGCCCTGCTCCATTCAAGATCTTATTGCGTACCATCTATCGCAAAATACGAGAAAAATTAAAAGCTGGATAGTCACCGGGATAGAGAAAGTTGTTTGTTTTATGAAATACAACATAGCAAAAAATATCAACATTTAGACATTTAAAGATGATCCAAAAACAGTGTTATGCAACATGGTGATTAAAACGCTTGTATGAAAATCATGAAATTCGCTACGCTCGTTGCATAATTATACTCGCGTCTTAATGAATTCTATCATAAGTTCGTTGCATTATATACTAATAAACTCCTCCTTCGAAGAGAATCTTAACGATGTCGAAGTTATTATATTCTTAACAAGAACACATTTCAAATGCCCATGTCTTTATGGCCGAAGCCCCCAAAGCAAAGGGGCGTTGTCCTTCCTTACTCCTCATAACCGGGAGGTTTATTTTGAGATAAGTTCTACCCCTAGTGTCTCATAGCGCTATAAATAAGCTTCCAGCTCCTCAAGCATCAAGGGTGAAGCAGGAATCGATGTACGGGGCCCACAAGCGCTATGACGGTAGCTTCTTGTAAAACCGATACCACAGTAATCTGTGTCTGCTAACAGACGCAAATCGGTTACAGGAGAAACACTACCTCACTTGAAACGAAGACTGGCTTACATGTACAAATCCAATTTGTAATAATGAAAGTAACCTAAGGATGTAAGAGGAATATCAAAGCATTGATTCCCGAACCTAAGTTGAGAATATGGTGTAATATGAACGATCTCATTATTAATGTCTGTTTGCTATTCCAAAATAGAAATATCATCCAACTGTCTGTTCAGTGCGACAATTTTATTTTAAATTCTTCAGATTCATGTAAATTTTTAGGTATTTATTTTGATTCTAATTTAACTTGGAATTTGCAAATTGATAATGTTTGTTGTAACTTAAATTAAACAAAGCAGAATATTATATATGTGCATCTAATATTCAGAGGGTTTTTACAATTCAGAAAAGAATTTTAAGAGTAATATTTAATCTTAAACTTAGAGATTCTTTACGTGAGTATTTTAAATCACATGTCACAAGCATTTTAATTTTTAAAGCTGGTGTGTTTTACAAGAAGAATCTCCAAAATTTTAGACTTAATATGGGTATACATAATTATGAAACAAGACAAAGAAATCATGTGCTCCTATCTCATTACTCAACTACAAAGTATACAAAATCTCCAGTTTGCCTCATTAGTAGGATAGTAAACAAACTTCCAAACAGCATTTCTAATACAGTATTAATAATCTTCATCTGTACAAGTTAAGACTAACGACATTTCTATGTAAGAATTCGTTTTATGATTTAATGAATTTTTTAGTTTTTAATTGTATTGTATTGTATTTGTTATATTGTTACGTTTTTTTATCTGACGATTCTATCTGTACTGTATGTACGGCAAGGTAGGACCTAATTTGCACCCTGGACAATGCTTTGTATAACCGACCCTTTCATTTGTTTATTTTTATGTTAGTTTTTGTGGTAAGTTAGGGTTTTAGCCAATTGTCAACCAATAGTATTTCGATAGCATTTTATTATTGCGAGTAATCCAATCACTTCTTAGGTTATAAAAAAAAACAAATAAAAAAAAGTAATAAAAAAGTAATTAAAAGTGATTACGTTTTGGCGAAAAATGCATGATTGTTATCGTAATTTCATTTTCGAAAAATGCCCAAAGCTCTAAATGTATTTTAAATATATAGCCAATCTTTGACATTTCAACATAATATTTAATAGATTATATTTGGATATTTTAAAATATAATTATGCTAAAATATATTCATAAAAATGTTGTAAAAGATGTAGTAATGCTAATATGTATATAACAAAAACGTTAATTTTATTGCCTAATATCTACTTTACAATGAGCATCTAAAACTCAATCTAACATTTTTTAATTGTGTAAAGTTCAATTCTTTTAAATTCAATTGGCGTAAAGTTTTTTTTTTAAATTCCCAATGGATTTTCTTTTTTAAAAACTCACCTAGCCTACAATGTTATATATGTCAGAGTTAGCCTATATATTTTTCCGAGCACGTTAGAACCGCTTGCATTGGAAAGCTGTTTCGCCATCAGTGTAAAACCATAGCCCTCAAAAGTTTTGATACAACATTTTGTTATATAATACATTTTTTAATATGATAAAAAAGTCCAAAAATTTTCCACCCTTTCTAGGTTTGCTACTCTAGGCAAATGCCCAGTCTGCCCATTTATAGCCTAAATCAGCACCTGTCTCTGACGGTACAATAGGTTACATAGTTACAGGTATTGTCTTCCACTCCGAAATTTGATGCCGATTGTTTAACATAAATATACGTTGCGAGGTGCCCTGAATCCAAAACAGATATTTTCAGAAACATGTCAGTGTAGGGATCTGTGTCTGAACAGCCTAACTCGAGAAAGAAAAATATTATGAAAACAACATTTTATATTTCGTTTAGGTACCTTCTGGAGATGTGACATGAAGACTGGCGACAACTTTCTCTTAATTTTGATGTTTTTTTATATGCAGAAAATGACATTTTTCAGTATTTTTCCTCGAAAACGGCTCAAACAATTTTGTTTAAATTTTGTTTATGAGGTGCTTATACTAAGTGCTAAAACTTTTTTTTAACTTTTTCACGAAAATTCTCTGAAGGGTAGTTATAAGCCATCCATTGTTTGTAGAAACGCAGTTTTTCCTAGTGAATTAGAAATCTTTCCATGAGATCGAAACAATTGAATACGCGCTCGTCACTGTACAACTTGAGTGATATTATGGCACTTTATAAGATTGTGTGGGGGGCAGGAAAATGTCTGTCCGTCCGTCCGTCCATGTGTCTGTACGCGCGATACCCAAATACGCTCTATCGGATTTTCTTGAATCTTGGTATACACATTTATAACGTCCATGGGAAGAAGCCTATTGATATTGGACCAAATAGCTTGACTGGTACCGGAGTAGCGCTTAATTTAGTCCTACTTTGTGATAACTTAAGGGGGCTCATACACCAACCAGTGTCAAATTTTTCGAATTTTTTTTATTCTCATATTAAAGAACACACCTTTCTGAACATACCCTATAATTTTTATATTTAAATTAGGTAATTTACTCAAGATACTGCGTCAAGTGGGTGTGGCTTATATGTAAGTTGAAATGCATGTTGAATTTTCAAAGCCATTTTCCCGTAAGTTAATATTTTCAACTCAAAAAACACAATATCTCTTAAAGTAGGCCTAATGGTCCAAATTTCATGAAATGTTGCACACACATAGTTTTTTGTGTGTTCTAGAGGACAAATCTGAACATGATGTGAAAAAATTAGTAATAATTTGATATTGAAATTTTAAAATCCCTGAAAATTGTATCAGGCATACTACAGTACATAATGATGGTTTATCCTCTATATTATATTGTCAGCTGTGAATAAAAAATATTATACCAATCAGATTGGCCCTTTGCAAGAAATCATGTTTCTTAAGCCTTATCGCATGCTGAAAAATTAAAAATTTTAATTTTCTAATATCAACCTTCATATTTGTGGTATTATAATAATTTTTGAGCACATTTCAAGCCCCAAGTGTATACTTCTAACGTCCAAAATTGCATTTTGTTATTGCAAATAGTGTGGAAGATATTGAACTTTTACTGCAATGCCTGCTCGGGCATGGTCTCTTGGTGTATGAGCCCCCTTAATATATTACAAAGAATTTATCAAATGCAAATCAGTTCTCATATCAACATATTGTTTTAGTGTGTTCATATACGGCGCTTTGGAAGTTGCAATACATTTAGCATTGACAAATAACACTATTCCTTTATTATGCTTATCAAACTAGACCACTGAACTGAGCGAGGTGGCCGAGATGGTAATGTGTTGGGCTCGCATTCTGGAGGTCGCTGGTTCAAACCCCGTGACCGGCCAATATGACATTTTGTTGTTGTTCGTATTTCTACGTAACTGTGCGATTGTCAAGATATCACAACTCTCTATAGTTCTGCTGATGCTGGACGATATTAATCTGATTTTTTGAAACTAGACCCTTGTTCTTTCGTAAGCCCTGCTTGATGAACCGATCTGGAGCTTAACTCAAAAATCGGTTTAAACAAACTTAATTTTCTGCATATCATAATTGTAATTATAACTGATTTAATAAAGCATTCTGGCACTTTGTTACGTCATTTTACTTTGTTTTATTATTATTATTAATATTATTATTATTATTATTATTATTATTATTATTATTATTATTATTATTATTTTCTTTAAATTTTGTGCAATTCGGAGTTATAATAAGAGGTAAAACTTCTATTAATTCAAATATCTTTTCACAAAAATTCTTTCTAGCCAGTTATTACCAAAAACTTGCATGGCGAAGTCTTGCAGGAGTCTGAATTGATTGAACTTTGTTCTTAACCGTTTTCAAAAAATTATAAAGTTTTTATTGGAAAGAAATAAAAATAATATATTTTGTACAGGAATAGTAAAGTTTTTTCTTGTTTTTATAAAAGAAATAAGAAAATCGATAATTTAAGTTTATAACTCGTAGCCGAAATCTCGCGTTGTTTTCTTAATCTGGCTAGAAGCTGTTTAATCAGTGACTACACGATTCACAATCCGTTTTTAACAAATCCGCTGAGAATATCCCCTTACGGGATCACCAGGGGTCGCTTGCGAACCTGAGGAATAACTTTTTTTTAATGATATAATTTTTGTATTCGATCTACGAGTTAACCTCTAGATCGATTCATATACCGGTAATCTATATTGCGTTTGCGACTGGCATCAACGTTTTTTTTACATAACTTTGTCTACCCGTCCAGCAGGTAAGCTACTAGGCTATGGGTAGAGGAAGTACCGTATGGCATTGTTTTCATCCCTGAAATTCGAATAGAGTTTTCAGCATTAATACACGTTTTGAGGTTCCCGAAAACAAAAAATCTAAACATATATGTATGAGTTGTAAATAGAAATAACAGCATACAAGAAGAAATACATGAAAGAATCTCCTTAGGCTATAAAGCCTAAAATATTTTTTCAAAGTAAGTATTAGAATCCAAGGGAGCAAAACTTAGATTATATAACACTATCATAAGAACAATTATGACATAGGCTTAAGCAAGAAAATCCTGGATTCTGCAAGCAGTGAAACTTAATCTTTCTTTCTTCCTCTTCGTTTAACCTCTCTCGTCATAGGGACGTTTATGTGCACCATGCCGCCCGGGCCTTAAAAGAGGGGGAGGAGTTTCTATGGATCACGTAATATGTTTTTTTCTCAGACAAGGACATAGGGGTCCTCTCCGGATGAGTGATCGTCCCAATGCCGGGGCCACCTCCGAGATAACGCAAACACATAGGACGATATACACCAGTCGCATAATCTCATTCCGAACAAGGTGCGGATGGGATGAACATGTCAATGACTCCCAAATGATATCCGGGGACCACGAGGGCCTACAGTTTCCCGATATTCATCTCATAGGTGAGAAAGAACCTCCGAAAAACCCCGCTTAGGAAACTCGTCCGGACCAGGAATAAAACCCGGGCCCGCTGCGTGAGGAGAGCGAACGCATCTCTTAAGCCACAGCGCGCTGAGGGAAAAAAAGATAGGTAAAAGAAACTAAAGTATGGTCACTTATTTAACTGTTACATTTTTGCGTTTAACTCATTCATTTATTAAGTGCCAGAATGGTACTTTCTGAGATTGTGTGGTGGACGGGAAAATGTCTGTCCACCTGCCAATGTGTCTGTTCGAACGATAACTCAAATACGCCTTATCGGATTTTCATGAAACCTGGTACGCATTTATAACGTTCATGGGAAGAAGCCTATTGATTTTGGATGTACTCGGTTGACTGGTGCCGGAGTAACGCCCAATTTAGTGTCTATTGTATGGTTATATAATAGACAAAATTTATCAAATGCAAATCAGTTCTCATGACAACATGTTGTTTTACAGTGTTCATATACGGCTTTGGAAGTTGCAATGCAAGTTAGCTTTTACAAATACCACTACCCACATGTTCCTTCTCATATGCTTATCAAACTAGACATTTGATCTTCCGTATGCTCTGCTTAATGAATCGATCTCGATACATATTATAATAGCTAGTTACCCGTCCTTCGTACGGATAAAATAGTAATTTGTGCAATTTTTAAAAATATATTTGAGGAGAAAGTTATGTAAAAAAATACAACACTTTTAATCAATGTTGATAATTATTTCGATACGACAGTCGTGTAAAGTAGGCTACTGTAACCAAGTGGGCTTATCTACTTCTTTTGGATTTACCAGTAGGCCATGAAATATTGATGTTCATGTGTTTATATACAGTTATTGTATCGTGAATAGGGTTCATGTTAACTGATAACAAATACTATCTACTCTTATACAATTCAACGGCCCTAAATAGCGTGTTTGCTCGGGTATACTCGGCGATGTTCGTCGCTCGCTGTGTAAACTTTCATGACGACTACAAAATTAGGAAGGAAAACCGTTTCTTTATTATATAAGGCCTAAGTGAAATGAACACAATGAACAAATATTCTAATTTTATTTTTACTTACAATTTTCGTAGCTCTGAACCACAAACATTTTTAATAATCTACCAGTGTAATTTTCTTAAAAATCCTGGAGTCAATGAATAATGGCGGGCGAAGCCGGGGGCAACAGCTGTAAAATATTGATGGTTTTATCTCTTGAAATATCGCTGATAATAATAATCCAAGCAAACCATTCCTTCCCTTGAAACATTATATAATTTCTGAAAATTACACTGAATTGATAAAATAAAATTCACAGCATATTCATGTCAATAAACAGCTGAGAAACATTACGTATTATGTGTTCACAGGTTCTTTGGAACTGCAAAATCGATTCTGATATAGTTTTCCCAGGGAAATGTACTCTAAAGCAGGAATTTTAGCTGTTTCATTAATTATTAATGGCTTAGTTTATGAATGATTCGCGTGCAAGTGTTAATAAATATAATGCTTTAATAATTATTATACTCTTAATTTTTAATTTTTAAAAGAATTATCGTGGCGAAGCCACGGGCACCTCCTAGTAGAGGACAATACCGCACACTTACTGCTTTGACAATGGAAAAATGGGGGACAGATTTTGCAGCACTCCTGGAGGCACAACCTGCAAACTTGGGGGCAAATTAAAATATTCAAAACACATATAAACTGCAATTTCACCAAACACTAAGGACCAAAACACTGTTTAAGTAATTATAAGAATAATAATGAGCAAATCAACCACAGAACTTCCAAAATAGTTATCAAAATATCAATGAAAACACAAATATTTCAACTTAACGGTTGCTAACAACAACAACTTTCTCTTTTTTTCAATGTTGCTTTTTTGTTTTAATTTTTTAGGTCATTTATTTCCAAACCAGCATTTATTTCTGAACCATAGATAGATAGAAAAATCATATCCCTTATACATAACATGCCCAGGTTGGCTACTTCGGCTCCTCTGACAGAAATTGGTTGATATCTTTGTATTTAGTTACTGCATCTGTATTCAGTAGTAGCAGGTTGTGCCGCTAGATGGTGCTCAAGATATTGTCCCTCGATATATCGCAAAGTGTCCTCTATAGTATTTGCTGATAATGAATTAAAATGATCGGGATATTAAGTGAAATATAGAGAATGAGTTAACGGCTACAGTCTTTCATTTTTTCGGATATGAAACTATGTTCAAACAGAATTTCAGCTCAATCAGGTTAGTGGATTTTGCGACAAATCGGGACAGAGATGAACTATTAGACTTTTTGCAAGTATATCATGATAATTGTCGGTCGCGGTGGTGTAGAGGTAGCGTGCCCGCGTGTTCGCGGGATCAAACCCGGCCGCGGTCAATGGATTTTTCAGGACGTAGAAATCATGGTCATGGAGTCCTCCGGGAGGGACTTTAAACTGGGGGCACGTAAAAGAACTCCAAGCCTAAATTAGAGCCTCTGGACAAAATTTCTCGGCCGTTTCACGTTCGAGTAATACCTTCATTTCCTGCGGTGTCTATGAGGCGGTGAGCTTACCTCCTGACCCTCTGTCTTAGCTCGACAGTGGGGATATACAGGAAGATAGATAAATTCATGAGAATTAAGCTTCATTTCGCCTAGTCTGAACTGTTTAGACTACCTACAAAACCTGCAGAAAGGCTAAATGGAAATTTAGATCTTTCACTTCGCCTGTTCGCTCTGTTTAGACTACCTGCAAAACCTCGTTATGCATGGTAGTCTAAACATTGCATACTGGCGAAATTGAATTTTATAACATACTAGCTGGGTACCCGTCCTTCGTATGGGTGAAAAAGTATTTTGCACGACTTTTAGCGTTACCTGAGAAACATCACGAGGACTTCTTGACTTCCTTCGGAGTTTAAGAATGTGTGTAGGAGAGAAGTATAATTTGATATTAATCTGTAGTGGATGTTTATATTTTGAAATAATCAATGAACTTAACAAAATGAAATCATAGAAGACTACGTCCCGGTTTAGTAATATAGATACCAGGGCATAATTATGCAGAATTGTTTTGTTTATTATATATATATATATATATGCTATATTATTAGGCGTTGAAAATCCTCAATATATTTACCACCATGTATATTTTCCGGTATAACGTGAAATATTCACCGTGGGATTTTTCTAAGGCTCCTGAAAAATATGTACTATTTACGAGAGCAGTATTTTCTAATCATTTTTCAATTTTTCATCTTATACCCAATTTAATGTGAAATATTTGAAACCCGACTTCAAAGTAAAATTGAAACGGAATTTATACTAACTCAATTCTTGTCAGGTCATGGAAATTTTGACTCTTACTTTGAAAGGTTTAAAATTATAAGGGAGAATGGATATTTATGTATTTGTAAAGAAAAACAGACCGTAGAACATCTACTTTCTGACTGCCCACTCTTTGGAAGGAATAGATTTTCGTTAATTGGACACTTAAACTATTGTGGTTTAAAATATGATAAACCACTCTTAAAATCTTTCAGCTAGGATTGTTGTTTTAGAGAATTCCACTATTTCATATGTTCTATATTTAAGAGTTTACAATAATTTTATTTAAACTTTAGCAAAACAGGCTTTGCTACTTTAGCAAAATAGGCTACAAGAAAAGAGGTACATAGTTTGTTCGGTTCGGATAGGTTCGGATCATTTTTACGCTTCTAAACCAAAAGAGGTTCGGATAGTTTGAAGCATTAATATTCTCACAAAGTTTTTATATAACTTGAAGATTGTTAACCAAATGAGTTACAGTATTACTTTTTCTAGTAGAATGCTTTCCTGGCAGTTGATTCACATCCGCTCACTAACTCACTTTCATCCATGCACTGAGTAAACAAACGTCCCGCTTTCAGAGGAATATATTGCTATATACTTTTTTATTTCCGGAAAATAGTTCTATACTACGAATTTAATCTACTTCTATGTATGTATGTATGTATGCGAGAGCCACCCTTTTCCTTCCGGTCCCTCAATCCATGGCAGACCATGATATAAATCAGGGTTTACCAAAATGTATGAGCCTTACAGAACATGCATGTTTCATTAAACATAATATCTTCATTATTCGTGGTTGCTGTAGGAATATTTATTATCAGTTGCGTTTCTTTAAGTTATGAAATTCATAGGTGAGAAATAGGTGAATTTCATTATTTTTTTCTTCAGCAATGAATTGCTCTACATTCTTGCAAACTGAAATAACTAACCCTTTATTGACTACTTCTACAATTGCATACTATTTTGAAAATTAATCAAACTGTTACAGTTACGGGTAATTTTCGTTTCAAAATGGCAGCCACCTTTCACGCACTGAAATGCCGTTTCCTTGATAACTTCCACAAATATCAATATTTCTGAGTGTTTATTTTTCTGTGTATTTGTTAATATCGTATGAACAACACTATCTACAATCGTTCATTTAACATTAATACTTTATTTTGTTTAAATATATAGATTCTCATGAAAAAGAAAATTAAAACAAATTGATTAAAAAATAATAATTTTTACTGTAGATGTTCCAAAGATTGTAGATGATGTTGTTCACATGATATTTGCAAACAGATAGAAAAAAGAACCACTAAAAATATTGCAATTTGTGGAAATTATCACGGAAACGACATTTTAGTGCACGAAACTTGGCTGTCACTTTGTAACGATAATTACCCATAACTGTACCAGTTTGATTAATTTTGAAAATAATATGCAGTGTGTAGTCAATAAAGAGTATGTCAGCTTGCAAGATTGTAGAGCAATTCATTGCTGAGGAAAAAAATAATTAATTTCACCTATTTCTCACCTATGAATTTCACCGAGAGCTGTATGTCACCCCTCAAGCCTAACTAACTTACATTAATGTCGGCTGCGGTGGCGCAGATTATCATGCCCACCTCTGGATCCTAAGATCGCGGGTTGAAATGTGGTCGATGTGGATCGATTTCTTAGGAGATAAAAATCCTGGTCATAAAGTCTTTCGGAAGGGACTATAAATCGTGAGTCACGTGTCGTAGATTTACGGCGCGTTAAGGAACTGTCAAGCCTAAATTAGAGCTTCTGTTCTAAATTCCTCTACCCTTTCACGCCCATGTATTACTTGAGTTTCCTCTAGCTGGTCTTCGAGGCAATGGGCTCACCACCTCTTTCCACTATAAGAAAATAGGCGTAACTAAAAAAATTAATCCTTGGAACGAACAGTATTCCATACAAACATACATACGTACATACATACATACGTACATACATACGTACATACATACGTACACACATACGTACACACATACGTACATACATACATATATACATACATATATGTTAAATAAATACTACAGTGAGTTTCACGTAAGAGTTGGCCCATCGTGCGGGTTTCTGCGTCGCGGTGGCCACAGCTCTAACTCCGGAGCGATTGGGTGAAATATCTACGCAAAAAAAAAAAAAAAAAAAAAAAAAAACGCTAACGGTGTAATGATTCAGGTTCTCACAGTTACAGTTAAAATTACAGTGAAAATAACCGTGTACCTCATCACAAGAGATGTTTGAAATGTCCTCCTCTTGCATCCAAACAACATTGGCGCCTTTTTAAATAAATTTTCTTACATGCGCATACGTTCAGCTTCCGAGATAAATTCATTTCTCCTGTGATATTGGTTTTAAGTTCTTCTAATGTATGGGAAATTTGCATGTACACTTTATTTTTCATGTTTCCTCATAAATAATAGCCACACACTGTTAGAAGAAGCACTACACTTTACAATAAGTGGCAGGAGAACACAAATTTCTTGGAAATACAGTATAGTACGTTTTTTAAATAATTTTCCTAACATTCACGCTAGTGTTAAAAGAATTCTGCAACTGAAAAAAACACTGCAAGCTTATTTTGTAAAAATCGTACCTTGTATTCACTGCCACTAAATGAATTGGCACAGTAACGAGGTTTCTTATGTATTTTATATGGGAGAAGATCCGTTCATTTGCGTTTATTGGCGCAGTGTGAGGGTGACATTCTAAAGAGGGGCATTTTATCGAGGATTGACTGTATATTGAAATATGGAAAAGAACATAGGCCTACAAACACATATGTTTGATGATAATCAGCTAACCAAATTCATTTGGTCTAAATTACTCCTAGCTTATAGTAATGTAGATTTTAACTCAAACATGGTGTTCTGTCTCAGTGACTCTTTTAATTCATTGTACGAAAATTACTTTCTAATAACTACGTAAGTGTTGGAGGTAAATTCATGGTCCGTTTTTAAATGAAAACTACAATCTTGTTCTACATTTTTATGTATTGTTAATTTCACCAATATTAAATCACAACAAAGATATCCTATCTCATTGATTACTAAGTTCCTTATTTTCACTGCTACTGAAGTATAAATTTATAACTTCAAAAATTGTAAAAAAATCGTAAATATAAGGTTTATAAAGCAATTGTACATGTAGAATATGATGATTTTTATACCAGTGTAAGACAATTTATTCATAGAATCTAGCTACTCTTCTGAAATTTTGCATTTTGACTTCAAACTTAGATTCCACTGATGAATACGCTTGATGATTGCTTATATTGTTGTATAATTTCAGTTTCATTTACTAAAATAATTGTCATTGATCATACAGATTCAGTGTTGCCATACATACGACTATAATCGTACACATACGACTATTTCATAGATTTGTACGACGCGACCACAGTATAGTATACTGTGACGCGACCATGTGTCGTATGCCTATTCGTACGACCATTTTTAATATTAGCATTTTATCAGCCTACTACAATTTTCTGTTAATTTTTTAGCAATCCACTGCAGAATTTTCAATTTGGATAAACACGAATTTTTTGTTTTTTCGTAGTTTATTTTGTATATGCCTACATATCGCTAAATGAATGGCGGAATGTTATAATAGCCATTGTCAAATAAAACTCAGTCCATTTATTTATTATAGTGCAGTTACTCATTGGATGGCCAGTCGGCTTCAAAGGTTTCGGTGTTTCTTTATGTTAATTGATCTGACTAAATCGGTCTTGGGCTTCCGCTATCCAAAACAAAAGCAACGTTGCAATATTCTCTCATTGTTATCACTGACCTCACTTCTTCCTTCGCTTTATTCAATTCACACGTGTTATTGTTTACTGTAACTTGATCTTGCAACAACGCATTTTACTCCACGCGGAGTAGACGAGTAGCCACAGGACATTCTTAGATTTTGATTGGCTGGGGCAACTAGCTGATTGGTGCGGTAAAACAAAGAACATGGGTTGAGCTGTCGGCAAACTTTTCCTCCTAGCGAAAGGAAGCCGCCTGGGTATGCAATGAGTAACTGGACTATACAGGCTTTCACGGGCCGGTGCCGCACCTCGCTTAAGTTGTATTGTTGTATTGTTATTGCTACTTCTCTCATTCTTCTCCAAATATTTTATATTTTAGCCGCACGTGTGCTAAACGAAGCAATCCAAACCTCTAAAGAAATAAATACCGATAAAGAGCAGCTGGTCTTATTGCTTTTCTTTTATTTTGACCAAACATAATAATCATATGATTGTTATTATTAATAGCATAATGAATAGAATGAGAAAGTGTGATGACTTCGCCGCTAATACAATGGTAGGTATAGGGAGAGCGGCGGTCCACCGAAACACTGGCAGCACCTTCGTTTGCGTTTCAACTTCTCAATGCTGCATCATGATAGTTTGGCATCTTATGATTAAACTCGCAATCTTTAATTAACCTTTGGTCCTATTTCTGTGAAATTTGTGCAGAAATAATCTGCACAACACAGTCCTTCTGATGGTTAAAACAGAAACTTAAAAAATGCGGACATAAATGTTTTTATTTCATTATATAAACATCACCAATTACACAAAATTCATGGAGGGTGAAACGGAATTTGACTATGCGACAATTTTTTTCATTTTTGTGTCCCGTAAAAACTTCAAGCGAGAAAGTTTTAGGGAAATATTTCAACTTTATTTTAAATTCAGTACCACCTTTATATCTTGAATGGTTTACGAGTAATTGAGTGGTAATTATTCCGGGCGCTCAGCTCTCTGAATGATGTGGGACGATCGTGAAATGTTGAGGGTGAAGCAAATTTGACTATGCGACATTTATTATTTTATTTTTGTGTCCAGAAAGAGATTAAGGGTGTAAGGTTTAGTGAAATATTTGGATCTTATTATAAATTGAGTACCACCTATATATCTATAATGGTTAACGAGTAATAGTAAATACTCTAAAGCTAAAGCTATCAGAATGGTATTGAGGTATTAGCAGGCATCTTTTCCATAAAATACCAGCAATAACGTAAAAAAATTTACATAATTTATTCGTGGTCTCAATAATAATACCATATTAACTAACTACTTGTACCCATACTGCAAGATTGACCCGCTGAGGAAGGGAGTGAATGAAGCTTTTTTCTAACTTAGTAAGTCTCACTACTTTTATTTATGCATTTATTGGATTATTTATTTATCATATTTTCTGTTCACTTATGTTAGTAATTTTTATGTATAATTATCATAACAAATGTCTTATTAGTTTAATATCTTGTTCCTTTTTTTAATAATATAATTTAACAACATAAGATGCACATAATTTACAGCGAACGGCGAATGGTCGAGGGTTTGAGCAAATAGCGGGCTGTAGTTAAGGCAAGAGGATTTAATTTGTTTATGAAAAAATAAGGGAAAATGCTTTGAAATATTGTGTGATATATGTAGAATGCGTTGCAAAACAATTTTTGCGTATGTGCGTCTTTATCGGATGTTGAAACGCCAATTTTAAAGATCACGCGCCCTATTTTTGTAGTGCTGCTTATGAAATTTTCCGTGCCCTGCAATTCACAAACCACCCCTTAGTTTATATTATCTCTGTTCACATAATTTGTACACATATCTACACTTTTGACCGTGTTTCACCTACATAACTTACCCCATACAGCCAGGAGAAAATTAATATTATTATAAATAATATTTCTATTAATACAATATTAATACAAATTAATACTCAGTAATATTCTATACAAAGTAATATTAATATTAATTTATAAAATCCCTTAGCTGTTTTCTACCCTAATTATACGTTGTTATTTCTATACAAATGTACATTCTTTAACAAATTCTCATCAAATTATACTAACATACCATCTACCCTATTTTCTAGGCAATAAAATATTAGATCAAATCATCCCTTAGCTGTTTCATACCTATATTATATAATTGTTCATTGCTTGTGAACATCTTCGATTTTTTGAAAGATGTGGAACGAAATGTTACGGTCAAGCTTCTTGGAATCTGAGAAATTACTGTTACACACGGCCATGTTTATTTTTGGAGATGAGATCTTCCAAGACGTGTAAAGCAGCCCGAAAATTGTCAGAAGTATCTAACAATTCAATTTAGATAAGGCGAGTCATTTTGAAATAGATTAATGTATTATTTTGTTTAATAATGTTTGCAATTTTTCCTATACCGCCCGTAGTAATCTTGCTCCCGCGACTCACAAGCAGAGTAACTGCTACCTAGCGGCGGAACCAGTGAACTACCTCAGTCATCACACTTTCTCCTCTATTCATTATGTTAATAGTATATGTTGATACGTCCATATCAAAAGTGGCTGTATACTTTTCTTTAAATAATATTTGGAAATCTTACTTTCTTATGGTTTGTAATGTAATTTTATTATTTTATTTCTTCCTGCAACATCTGCAGGTAGCCGATGGCAAAGAGTACCAACAACAATGGGTATATGTATACAGTTACGAGAGACCAGTTATCTGAGTAGTATATATAATAGCAATGAGCAATAAAGTCAGCATGCGTGAGTGGAGCAGTAGCACGTTATAGAACTTACAAAAGCAAATTTCAACGACCATTATAGAAAAAATGTCTGTACAGAGTACCTCACTTGGCAATCATTATTATTACATTACTATTATTATTATCATCATCATCATCATCTTCATCCTGACAATTTGCAAAGTGTACGACGATTTTAACTAGCGTACGACTATTTTCAGTTGTTGGTACGACTGTTTTACGTTTCTGATCTGGCAACCCTGTACAGATTTATGATGCCTATAAATATAGGCACTGGGATTATATATTTATGCATGCTGTAGATTTCAGCTCTTCGTTTCATCTACGAGTAGTTTCGAAGTAATTAAATCGTGATCTTAAGAATGTAGTAAATAATAGGCTACCCATTATCGAGGAAAGTGAAAAAAGTCGTGGTATGAAATTGTTACAGTTATTCAGAATTTACAGGAAGAAAAGGCATTTGAATAAAAGTTTTAAACATATTTGCGAAAATTCATACAATTTGAACCAAATTATCCCTTTAATCCGCAATTTTATTTATACGTGAAAGTCATAAGTGAGATTCTCGTACATAATGGAACTTCCTTCGATTTTGTCGCTCGTATTTTTAACGGTAATGTCAAAAATACTCGTTACATTATCTATGATAAGAGAACGTGTGATTGGTTGTATGCACTTAGATGATTGTGATCATTATATTACATGCGATGACCAGAATGTAGAGTGGATTCCACGTTAAGACGACTTCTTGTCAAGAGCACCGCAAACTGTAAATCACCTTATATATGAATGTCCCATTGTTAAATCCCAAAGAACAAAACTAATAGATGAAATAAGAAAGAAGGGGGACAATTGGCCAGTGACAAATGAGGGACTAATACAAAAACACCTCAGAGCTTTCAATAATTTTGTTAAGAGTGTGAACTTTGGAATTTTGTAAATACAAACAAACATAAAATAGGCTACAACTACCAATTAGGATATTGCAATACAGGATAGAATTTAGTAAATACAAAAGAATACACACAAGAAAAACACAAAATAGGAAGAAGGAAATAATGTAAAGTAATATAATGTAAAGTAAGATACAATTAATGAATGTATAGTAACTTGTCAATTTGTAAATCTATATATATAAAAATGAATGTATGTGTGTGTGTGTGTGTGTGTGTGTGTGTGTGTGTCCTTTATGCATTACTACACCATTCATCCGATCGCCATGAAACTTTGGGAAGTTGTTGGGTACATTCCCGGGAAGGTTTCTGTCATACTACATTTTTAATTTTAGCCTTCGTTCGCGAGTTATGAGTGAAAAACGGCAAGAAAACGTGCATTTTTTACGCTTTCGAAGCATCAGTTTTGAGTTATTCATTTCAGTTGTCAAATCAATTGCAGAAGGCTTTGTCTATTATTGTCATACCTTGGAAATAATATCGTCGCGATCGCTATGGAAGGCAATGGATATCTCAGGTTATTATAAAAGCTATAGATGTCGATAAGGTAATGTTAAACATATTTTATTTGACATGGAATATAGTTTACAGAAAATTCCGGGGAAGTTGCTTAGTTCGGGGTCCTGGCTACAACGTTTTTATATGTAATCGTAATTAAAATATCTTATGTAGGGTCGTTAAATCTGCCTGAAATGTAACGGAATTATAAGTCTGGACAAATGAATATAGAAATCACGGCCTCAGTAGGCTTATTCCATTCTTCACCTATATAAATAAAAACTAATGTACTATGTCTGTCTGTCAAATACATTTACGCACTTTTTTTTATCGTGAGTTTAATCGATTTCAATTCTCATAATCTTTCGAATACTGCATTTTTCCATTTATTTTCTAATCGTGAAATTCACTTCAAATTCGGATTTATAGCTGTTTCATTAATTAGGCCTATCAAATGTTTAGTTTACACCTATGAATGTTTCGCGTGCAAAGTGTTAATAAATATAATACTTTAATTATTTTGCTCTTAATTGTTAATCTTTCAATTAATTATCTTGGGAGAAGCCGTGGGGATCTGCTATAAGCTATAATAAGCTATAGCCTATCTACCGTTTTCTGAGGGAATAGTTTGTGTGTGATAAGTCGTTCTTCCCCATTTCAAATTCTTAATACCTATATAAAGACCTTAAAGACCTAGCGTTTGAAAATCGAAAGGCCTTCATAAGTTATTTTCGCATTAACAAAATACAAAACCCGAGCGACGCCGGGCCTTTTAAGCTAGTATTTCATAAATATCCTAAGCAAGTAGTATAACAGATAGATAAATATTGTATAGTATATAGTAGTTTAGTTAAATGTAAATATTTCACATATCTTTAGCAATAGAACAATCAGATAGATAAAATTGTACATAGTAAGTTAGTCAATTGTAAAGCAAGGGCATGCAATGCATGTAATATTACAGATGTAATGGGGCAAGCTGATTGTACTGAAATAAAAAATAAAAAATCGTTTCTCTACAATATATATAATAACATTGTTCGCTAATCCGAAAATCTATACTGATTTTGTAAAGGTTTTGGGATGACCTCTTTGCGGTTAACTAACAGTGCGGCATTGAAGAATCTACTGTAGACAATTACCGTATATTCTTATCACAACACAGTTTAAAGTCATTCTGCATTGGTAACGGGTTCAATAGACTACAAGTACCTTTTCACTGTATAATATCTGAAATAGGTCAAATGTTGCCTAGAACTGAGGAAGTAATGTAAACAGCAGTTCTAGGAAAGGAGATCTTCATAACATGAAACATTATTTATAAGAATGAATTCATATTCGTCTCAATCATGATTTTAAAGTCATGCATATTAGAGATGAATCAGATTGAACTTGAATTAGGGGCGAAAATAACCTTGTATTCTAAAGTATTTACATGCTTAATCTCTTCTCTCTATATACAATAAATGGCTTCGTCCTGATTGACTGACTGAATGAATGACTGACTGACTGACTGACAGAAAATCAACGTACAGCCTAAACTATAATAGGCAGAGACTTGGAATTTTGACAGTACCTTCGTTTCATAATGTAAGTGCATACTAAGAAAGGATTTTTAAAAACGTTGATCTTAAATGCAAAAAATCAAACGTTTTGGAGACTTATAAGCTGTTTTGTCCTGATTGACTGAATGAATGACTGACTGACATAGAATCAACGTAGAGCCTAAACTATAATAGGCAGGCTTGGGGTTTTGACAGTATCTTCGTTTCATAATGTAAGTGCACACTAAGAAAGGATTTTGCTAATTTTTATTTTAAAAGCCTAAAACCAGATGTTTTCGAGGAGACGAAATACCTTATTACAAAAGAATTAATAAAATAGAAATCACATTGCATGTGCAGTTCTCATGAAAACAGTGTGCTCACAGATAGCTTTGGAAGTCCATGATATGGGACTTGGAGAAATTAGAGAAGCTATCGATATAATTCATTGGCGTTTTAAGCTAGTTATTATGTAGGCTGAACAGTGACATTGAAAAATTAAACTGGATTTCACTTTCAGCTTATCTATAATTAAGTTCTGTTTGATTACTTTTACTCAAATCAACTCGCTACAAGTGTGTGTGTGACAGTCCTTTAATTTGATTTCTACCAGCACAGCATAACAATAAGCTTATTACAGCTACAAAATGATTGTCCTCGTATGCCACACAGTTTTCACATTACGAAGTGCAATAATACAACGTTTGGACACCGACATAAATTGATTAATTTAAACTAGTCGTTCTTTGAACATTATAATTAGAGATACAAATAATACTAAGGCAGAAGTTAAGAGTTTAATGAAATCAGGAAATACTTGTTTTTAAGCAATTTAGAAGCTTCTACCTTCTCGTCTTATGTCCAGAAACCTAAAGATAAAAATTTATAAGGCAATAATCCTGCCGGTTGTATTATATGGATGTGAGACATGGTCCCTTGCTATTCAGGAAGAACATAACCTGACAGGTGTTCGAAAACAGGGTGCTTAGGAAAATGTTTGGTCGTAAAAGAGATGACAATGTGGACTGGAGAAAACTACATAATGACGAGCTTCATAACCCGTACTCGTTACCGGATATAATAAGGGTAATTAAATCACAGAGGGTGAAATGGGCTGGACATGTTGCGCGCATGGAGAGGAAAGATATCTAACAATATTGACAGGGAGACCCGAAGGGAAAAGACTGCCTGGAAGAGCTAGACGTAATTGGGAGGACAATATTAGGATAGATAGAAGTCGGATTTGCGAGGAATGATTGGATGGAGTTAGTATAGAATGGGGTTGAATGGCGGGCTCAGGTAAGCGCGGCAATGAACCTCCGGGTTTCATAAAGCAAATAGTATTCCTTTAGCTTGCTTACGAATTTGTCTATTGCCATTGGGTTAGTAAGTAAGTAAGTAGGTAAGTAAATTTTGAGAAGTAGACCTCGCGTCCGAGAAAAAGAAATATCACTTTCGGTTACGTCCTACAGGCATAGGTAGATATCGAATCTTACAGGTACATTCATTTTGGTCACTCCTTGCAGCAAAGATTGGTTGTATAAAAGTGATTTCAGACAAAAGTTTAAATAACATTTACAAGGTTTACAAAAAGTTTTAATATATTTGATATTATGCTTAGTAAGGGAAATGTGATTTTTATTGTCCTTTAACCCGTGTTTTTTCCACACATAGTAATATTATTTCGACCGTAGGATTGCTTCACTCTCCTTAAGTACTCGATTCGCAAACATACCTACTTGAAAAATAAAATCCCTCATTTTATAGGCCTATATCATAAATAACTATTTTAATACTCTAATCACTGTATTGATTCGTCAGTTGGTTCTGATACCCTGAAAGAGCTCGGGGGCAGTTTTAGTATACTTTAACGTGTAGATTTGATATTCATTTACAGAAGATACGTCCACCAATACGAATAATATGTTTATGTGAGAAGTTTTGTGCAATATGATAATATGTTGTATGTACATTTTGCGCAATACGACTTTGCACCATTTATTCCATATTTGGGAGCCCTTGTTAGTGAGATCCAAGTTAATGTTTCGCAACTCTACTTGCCGATGCTTTATTTTATCGATTCATTGAAGCAGGAAAGTTAAAATTCACGAATGTTGTCGACCCCTTAGTGAAGCCATTGATTTCCAATGTTTGCTATAAGGTACATCACGTATTCATGAAAAAGAAATTGCAGTTGGCAGGCCTAGGTGGTGCCGGATATTGAAGTCTAGCACATGCACTGCCTACTCTGGCATCATAGCTTCATTATGGTATATTCAGCAATGATATAAGCCTAGATAATACTAAAACATTGTAATTTGTAATGGTAGTGCAATATATTTATAACTAGGTTCTGATGTTTATGTCTTCGAAAAAGTGGAAAATATGACTCCAAATATGCCCTTAAAAATTACTAAATATGACCCAAAAATCCTAAATATCTTTTAAAATAACATATTTTCTAAAAAAGTTCCAATTTAAAACATTTAAAGACACTAAATTCTTACATCACAGGAATTTAATCGGGTAATCACTTTTTTTTAACAATTTGGTGATTTACAGTTTTGCTTGTAATGAACTTCTATTTTTAAATAATTTTCTCCTGTTTGCTCCCTTTATTAGCTCCAAATGCTCGTAATATTTTGTAGGCCTTGGGTGTCTCTATCAAATATGAACAATTGGATTAATTTTAAAATTTAAGTCACCTATTAATTGGGCATAAACATTAAATTAGTTAGATCAATTTCGAATTTAACTCGACCATGTAGTACATACACTGAATAATTTTGCTCCCATACTGAATTTATAACTGAAATATGATGTTAAATTACAAATATTTCTAAAATATGACCAAGAGCACTAAAATTACCAAAATATGACTTTATATGTAAAATAAAACGATCCGATTATGATAACAAGCATGCAATTCATGTTTAATTTGTGTTTTCGGCGAGGACGGAGGTCAGGATAAAAATATGACATGTCATAAAAATCCGAATCCTAGGCCTATTTATAACATTAGCATAATCGGTTTCTCATCTAACTGCAGTTTCCTCTGATCTTCATTGTTTTTCAGCTGTAGGCCTATTCACGAAAATTAAATGTATCTCTCGAGAACCAACTGCAGATAAAGTTTTGTAGCTAGAACTATATTCATTATAAAGGGTGAAAGTTAGCATAGCTGAATAGATTTTAACAGCTTATTCCTTTGGTAGAAACAAGTTTTTTTTTTGGTCCAAAGTGAGTAATTTTCTGAGAAAAAAATTATACGTCTACCTAAACTTTAACCATGTTTTACTTGATAGGTGTTATTCATGCTGTTCTATCTTCCCCCCTCTTACTTATGTTTAAACTCTTCCCAGCCGAACTTCTGCCGGAGTCTTGCTGGGAGATGTTTAAAATCCATTCTACAGCCAAATTCTCGTTCCCAGCGATTTTCATCTTTTCCTACACCTCAAGAAATGACAGAGAATGAAATAGGCATATTTGGTTGTCACACAGTGGTTCAAATCCCAGGCGGCGGACTTCTACGACACAAGCATTAAAAAGTTGGTCACACGGTATGGCAAATGCCTCAATTCCGGTGGCGAATATGTTGAAAAATAGCTGAACATTTTCTGTATCTGTTGCAATAAATATTTTCATGAAATTGGGAATTATTTCTGCAAACATTCCCAGGGGAACTTACTTTCTGGACGGGCCTCGTATCTAGTAGGCGAAATGGCGTGTGTGTAATGTCCCATACGTGAAATGGCATGTGTAAATCTTCTTAACCCAAGTAATAAATAGGGCTGAAAACCGATTAAAATTTCTAATCGAGTTAACGGTTGACTTGAATCGATTAATCGACAAACAGGTCGGTATTTTAAACGAAACCAAAGTGTACATTTAATAATGTTTTACACGTTTAATAACTACTACACTACAGAAAATCAGAAGCAATCCTGAAATAATGAATACCATTATTAGTAACAAGTCAAAAAATATATACGAAACTTACATGTCAGGTTGCTTTTTCAGCCAAGACTTGTAAAACTATACTAGCCTTCAGGTTTCTGAATAACGGGAATTGTTTGGACACAAAAGGCTGAATGACACATGATGTGTCAAGGCCGGAGAAGCGAGAGAAAGGAGTTTGGTCATTTGACCCATTTCTAAAAAAAAAGTTTTTCAGAATTCGACTAAACCGAAAGGGGGGACACACAGCTTTCGATGAAATTCATTGGTGAGAAATATGTGGATTTGATTTTTTTTTCTCAGCAATGAATTGCTCTACAGTCTTGCAGTCTGACATACTCTTTATTGACTATTTCTGCAATTGCATACTACTTTCAAAATTAATTATACTGTTGCAGTTACGGGTAGTTATCGTTTCAAAATGGATGCCACATTTCATGCACTGATCAGCCGTTTCCCTGATAACTTCAACAAATGTAGATATTTATGAGTGATTATTTTTCAGTGTGTTTGATAATATCATGTGAACAACATAATATCTTCAGTATAAGTATTTTTTTAATATATATAATTTATCGAAAAAAAAATAAACAAAATGATTTTAAAAAATACCTATTCTGAAGATATTTAAAAAATCATAGATTATGTTGTTCACATGATATTAACAAACACACAGAAAAATAATCACTCAGAAATATCTATACTTGTGGAAGTTATCAGGGAAACGGCTGTTCAGTGCATGAAACATGGCTGCCATTTTAAAACGATATCTATCCGTAACTGTAATAGTTTGATTAATTTTGAAAATGGTATGCAATTGTAGAAATAGTCAATAAAGAGTATGTCAGATTGCAAGACTGTAGAGCAAAAAAAATAATGAAATTCACATATTTTTCACCAGTGAATTTCATTGAAAGCTGTAGGTCCCCCCTTAATCGGAAAATGTAATTGATCGACGATTAAATGTTTAATCGATTAATCGAACCGATTAATCTAACCGATTAATCTATTAATCGGTAAAGCCCTATAATAAACCTTGTCTGCGACGTCAGCGTAGGCTAACATAGAAGTCTGATGACTTTCTCTCTGTAGACTGCCACAGTTGATCGTTTGATCGTTTCACGTTGCAAGAGACGGAATATCACTGGAGACTAATCAAGTGTGGTATTATGTGATGCACATGGGAGAAATTAGGCTTATGTAGCGTAACATTACATCATTTTGTAATGCATTGGAAAGAATGCAAATTACTGACAAAGTTTCCATTAGATTGCTCACCGATGGCAATGATTGGATTCATTGGCATATGATTTCGTTTAGTTTTCCATGCTCATCGGCTCTATTAATGAAATTGGCTGCATGAATTTACGCCAGTCAATTGCGATTGTCATCCGAACTGGATGAATTACCATTAGTGGGCTGTGAATGAGGTTTGTTATTTATAGTAGTGAGAGCTTATGTAATGTCTAATTCGCAAGTGTTTATCAAACGCTATGAATCTAACAGTAACAAACCCCCGTTAGGGCCTACATGTTTTGCCTTTTCACAGAATCATTGATAGAAAAAGACATGATGCACCGAACAACAAACCAACAAGAAGAAAACAAATAACCAAATTCTTATGTGTTTCCATTAATAATAATAATAATAATAATAATAATAATAATAATAATAATAATAATAATAATAATAATAATAATAACAATAATGATTATTAGCCAATATCCATACAGTTGATGCTTAATAACAGTTCTTATAAGACAAAGTCAGCAGTAAGGAATTCGTGTACAGAGTAAAATGGTCTCCTTATCAGCCATGCATATACATAATTTTTAAAACTATTTATGAGTAAACAACGGACGCTTAAAGGTAGTTTGTTGAATAAATTAATTCCATTATAAAAACAAGTGATTTCTACTTTCTTCTGGTTTTGCTAACCATTTCTTTTAATTATAGATAGCATTTTTTCTTAACTTTTTCAACACCGTTACATTTATTAAGTGCCAGAATGGTACTTTATGAGATTGTGTGGGGGACCGGAAAATGTCTGTGTTCTGTCCGTGTATCTGTACGGGCGATAATTCAATTAAGCTTTATCTGATTTTCATGAAACGTGGTATACGCATTTGATAATGAACCAAATCGGTTGACAATTACCGAAGTAATGCCCAATTTAGTGCCTATTTTATGATAATACGTTTGCGTATCACAATCCCCTGTTTTATATTGCTACAATGCTTACCTTGCATTGTCTGTAAGTAGGATGTAATCAATCGTTGCGGCAATCAAATTGTTTAACAGATCAGTCGCAACAAGACATTTTCGGACCCATGTTCATATGGCATAACTTCACCCTATATTTGCAAGGAATATTTCCCCAAAGCTTTGACCACAGACTGTATACCGATGGTACGAGCAGAGTAAGCAAAAACACGATAGTAGCAAAGTTATTAATAAACAACATTTTAGGATGAAGCTCTGTTGGAACAGGGTACAATAATAGGACAGAAGTGGAGGGAAAAATAATATTGTTACGGAGATGGAAATTCAGCGAATGGCCGGTATTCTGTAAATAGCTCAGCTAGGATCACAAAATAATTCTTGAGGGCTCTCAACGTTGCGCTGTGGTGAAAGCTAAATCCCACAACCTGCAAAACAAATTAATTTATCCATGCGTACAGCATTCAAGCATACCGGTACTAGTTATGGCTAGAATTCAGTTGTTCATGACATAGCAAAGTGTATGATGCCTTGTTAACATTTTTCAATGGTTATACATAACTGCATTACACCGAATTTGTACATGTGGCAGGTTTAAATTGAGAGCTGATCAATGCGCGTATCTGTGTGTGTCTGTTCGCGCGCGTTCCTGTGGGGGAGGAGGAAGGGGAGGGGAGGAGAGAGAATGTGTTTGAGATAGAGTGAGTGTGAGTGAGTGATATTGTAGTGATCTTTATTACAAATTTGAAGGCCTGGGTTCACTCCCCGGTTCCTAAGGCTTTTCTGAGGCAGAGAAAATGGTACGGGATGCACTCAATCTCGTGAAGACAAATAAGCGGCTATTTAATAATGAAATAGTGGCTGCAGTCTCGACTACCAGCAATAATTCTTGGATGTTTACTGGCGTAGCTAAATTCGAGACCAGTTTAAGCAGGTTTTGTAAAAATGTTAATAATAGCAATTCATTATTTCTGTTTATTTATTTATTTATTTATATAGTTATTCATTTTATTATTTATTTATCCGAATTCCAATGCCTTAATCTCAGATAACATATCTTTTCCCATACCTTAGTCCTATAGATTCCCCAGTCTTCTTCTTCCCTTGTACTTAAAGAATAATCTGAGAACACTCGTATGGTTTCGAAACTTTCTTCCCTTTCATTCTTGTACAAATTAAGTGGTCGCATTGTGTTAAAACGCCTTCACTTTGTCTCATCTTCATACACTAGCCTGAACACTTCAGAAGCGAAAAAATTAACCACAAAATACCGTTCTTACATTCTCAGCCAAAACTGAGCTTAAATGCTTGCATCTAGCTTTATTAACGCTCCAAAAACAAAAGTATAAAAAAAGTTAAAAACTCATTTTTCAGACAATTTTACTTTTGTGGCTTAAATGTTTTCTGCATAGCCTAATATTATTATATTTCGTTCAAAACATTTTTTTTTCCAAACAATGTTTAATACTGACTACTCCATTCATTATTCCATTGATGATATTGACCAATAACGTTTATAAATTCCTTAGATATTGTCCATTCACGATCGCTTATCTTATAATATGCTTTCTAAGGTCGCATGGATGGAATTTTATCTGAAAAAAAAAGCTCGATACTGGACACGTACGGCACCATCGTGCATTGATTAATAGGCCTACGCCACATGCTGCCAGTGAATAGAATAAAAGCACTTTATTTTATACAACATAACTTGTTTAGAAATTGAAATAATGTAAATGTGTATTGATTAACAACACGATTTAAATTCGGCGCAAGCCAGTTCATGTGCTCTATTTCGTTCTGATGTTAGCAATCTACGACGACGCTATCTTGTGGTACGCACTATTGGTAGCATTGATAACTCGAACAGATTCACCGAATGTCCATTAATTTAGTATGATCTCACAGTTGACAGAATATAGACAACAAAGTAAGAAAATAACTTTTATTTACAAAATTCGTTTCATTTTACTCATGGAATAGTCTTAATAAATTCTACACAAGATTACGAATTTCATCAGACAAATATATCGATAAACTAGTAACCTGTCGTGGGATTACTTGTGATAAACTCACGAACACGCATGGGTAGATTTATGAAAAGTGTAGTACTCTGAGGGGTCTATTAACACTGCAACTCTATGTCAATTACAGCGTTAAATATAATAATTTATTACATCTGTAGCTATACATTGTAGCCTATAGATAGATACTGTCAACAATATTTAGGACAAATAAGGATAGTGACTGCAGTAATCATTTATGTAAAAAATCCTTACGAGAATAAAATGTCTTCTCATACAAATACTCTTTCAGTTTAAGTTTAAAACACCTGAGATTTTCCACTTTTAAAATACTTCACTAACTATGTAAACTGGCGATTTAGTGTATCTAAGAGTTCGATATTTAAAAATATGTATAACGTCTTTACTCCTTGCGTTGTGCTCATGTAATTCTAAAATAAAAAAATCCCTTTAGGCAGGCCTATAGGCGGAGGTAGATTTCGAAGTGCTTTTGGTTTAATTTATTGTCGCTGCATAGCACTCTTCTTCTTTAGCCTTGGCATGGCAAACCTGCAGTAATAAGAACTGAATTCGGTAAAGAGGAAGAGCCTACAATCATTTGTTTTGACAATAAGAATAGGACATAATATTCTGGGAGGCCGTGCACAAGATTAGCAATGAATAAAATTAGCAAAGCCGCTAAACAAGACAACATTATGATATTATAATAATTCTTTTAAGTGTTATTATTTTCAAACATTAAAATCTCGCGTCAATATGAGAGCTATCAAGAAACTATTTATTGATTTGTAGAGTACTCATCAAGAGCTTTTCAACGATACCCCACAAGACGTGGTTTCAAAAGTTTCGAATATTCATCCCCCACCCCCACCCCCACCCTCACTCGAACCCCCGAATCGTTGGTGTCACTGTGAACTCCATAGGGAGTACTCTAATTTATTCAAACAAAGTTTCCCTCTATACTTCATAGGGGCCGAGATATAAATGTTTTAAAATTTCAACCCCCTGCCCCTCCCACCCCCTTGGGCCAATTTTGCCCATTAACGAACTTGTCCGAACTATTGGGCCTAGAAATAACATAATAAAATTTGGTTCAAATATCTTCAAAATTACGGCCGCTATCGTGTAAAGATATATATATATAGAGAAAAATCACAAAAATTTTTTTTGGACGGGCGGTGGTTTCGTACTTAGGGGAGCATGAAACGTAAAGATATGAAAGAATTTTTCGAAAATCATGAAGTGGTATCCATTGCAATAGGAAGATTTTTCTTCGAAATCTACCTAAAATGAACATATCTTTGTTGCTAAAATAAAATAAAGCAGCCTTATATATTAAAATTCCAATTACTGTTAAAATCTTGCTATTTTTGAAAAGCATTCTTAAAGACTCCGTTGGTGCCAAGTTAAAAATAAATCTTAAGATTTTCTTTTGCGCAACAAACACCCTATCTATGTTCGTTGCCCTGCCCCAAATCAGTATATTATAGGAAATAATACTAAGTCCAAGAGACTCATTAAGAAGACTTTTACTATCCATAGAATGTTTTAAACCCCTGAAAGCAAAACATAGCTTGTTAAGATGTCCTCTTCTTACAGTACGTAGAGTATACTTGTGGAGAAAGTAAGAAGCTGAAACACAGAAAGATCATGGCGCCAAATCAGACGCAGGCTCTTTTAATTGCGGGGAGGAAGCAGGTCGAAGAGAGGTTTGAAAACAGCCAGGAGCAAGCATCGTCGCATAGCTTTAATTATTCTTCACGTAGCGCCGCCATGTCCTGCATACTAAACATGGCAAACATGCGTCACTGAATCCCTGGTGCGATTAATTAATATATTCCACACATACCTCACCTATCCGATCATAATACTAGTCATATCAGTGGCCGTTCCGTTTCCCCTTAAACTTTATTTATACTTCTTCTTCTTCTTCTTCTTCTTCTTTAACAACAGGGTTTAGGAATACTGACCTGTTCCGTCTCCAGATTAAAACTGGCCACTCCACCTTTTTCTAGGTCTTCCTACATTTCTTCGACCTCTTGGTTTATAATATTGTAATGCTTTGAAGGGTATGCGGCTTCTATCCATTCTCATTACGTGCTCACTCCAATTATTTGAATCTCTCTCTCTCCTGTGCATCCAAGTGGAGGTTTCTGTACCTAGGTGAATTTTGTTACTCTTATTTTCCTAGAGAGGGCAGAGGGACAGGTGGTAAGCCCATCGCCCCTTAACCCCTCTCCGGAAACTAAGGTATTACTTTGACGTGAAAGGACCGAGAAATTTTGTCCAGAGGCTCTAATTTAGGCTTGGAGTTCTTTTACGTGCCGTAAATCTACGACACGGGACCCACAGCTTAAAGTCCCTCCCGGAGGACTCCGTGCCCAGGATTTTTACGTCCTGAAAAACCCATCGACTGCGGCCGGGTTTGATCCCGCGACCTTCGGATCTAGAGGCGGCCACGCTACCTCCAGACCTCCGCAGCCGACAATTATTTGAATAATTGTTATTTGAATAATTTTCTATTTGTAGTTAATTCCTTATATCTTCATTTCTTTGATGGTCTAATAAAGAGTACCCCGCTAACGGTCTTAACAATATCATTTCTGCAATTTCAATTCTTCGCTTCTTCTGTTCTGTTATTGCCCATGTTTCTGATCCATAAAGCAATGTTGGGAGTGCCATTGTTTTATAAAATTTAAGGACTGTCTCTTGTCTAACCTTTCCTAGTAATGTTTTCTTTATCGTACCCAATAATTGTTGAAATTTATTAAGTTTCAATTCTATATCCTTGCTCTCCGTATTTGTCAGCATGCATCCAAAATAACTGATCGAATTTACTTGTTGGAGTATTTAATTTTTTATTACTATTTTAGCTCTTACTGGTTATTTATACTCCTATGTACATCGAGGTCATATCAAGAGTTAGGATCTGCAGATATACCAGAGATGCCTGGTTAATATCAGGCATGTATCCACAGACAACTGGAAAAGACTGCACGAAAGAGAGAAGAAGAAAAATGAGATCTGCTGGTATAGGAGAAGATGTTCCATCTGGCGCTGTGAAGTGAACTCTGGCTTAGCTCAGTTGGTAGAGCAGTGGCACGGATAGCCAAAGGTCCTGGGCTTAAATCCCAGTATCAGAGGAATTTTTCTCTTATAATACGAGTATTATCACATAATGTCCAACAGAGACAATAATCTGTGGTTCATGAATCCATATGCATATATCTAACTTGAATGTTATTTTACAATAACAGTGGAAGCCCGGTCACAAAAATCACTGTTTAGTGTGCCTCTGCATATGACATAACTTGTCTGTCAGTGAGGTAGACAATTAAGGGCAATAAATCGTAGGAGAGAGGTTCCATCTGTTCGCTGTGAAGTGAACTCTGGCTTAGCTCTGTTGGTAGAACTAGCTACTGATGTGAGTCCTTTTTCTATTGTTGATGTGTTATGGCTTGTTAATTTCATCTGATATTCAACAGCATATGAGAGAAGTTAAGCGTAAAGGATCTGAGGACACTAGAAACAGTCAAATCACGCTTCTGAAAGCTTCCCTAGGTGTATCAATAGGCTACATACAAGATCGAGACTAGCTTATGAACTCGCCAAAAATCCTTTCTTTATAGAAGACCTGCTTATGAAGTTAGCCCTGCCATCCATAGATAACTGAGAAAAAACTGCACAAAAGAGAGAGGAAGAAAAATGAGATCTGGCCCAATTTCTACACGACGGAGGCCATGACGAACAGATCCTGGACTGAACTCCAACATATTGCGAACTCGTTGGCAGTGCATGGATACCGCTATAAAATATGCAAAATCATGTGTTTTCATGACTCCGACTTCAACTGCTTATGTGAACTGTGTGACCAATTCTGTGACCGGTAGCACGCTACCACGTGCAAAAAAAAATCCATATTAGGATTTTTGTACCTAGCATACAGTATGAAGTGATCAGAGTGTTAAAGAACACCAGAACTTATGTACAACTTGTGCCCATATTTCCTATTATTATATTCAACAAGCTTAAAAGGCCCGGCGTCGCCCGGGTTTTTTATTTTGTAATTGGAAATTAACTTATGAGGGACTTTAGATTTTTAAATTCTAGGTCCTAATATAGGTATTAATAATTTGAAATAGGAAGAACGACTTATCACCCTCAAACTATTCCCTCAGAAAACGCTTGATATAGCTTTTTATGGCTCATAGAGGATGTAGAATTTTGCATCCCATCGCTCGTACAGTACACAGCAAGCCTGGAAGGGGTTCAAATAAAGAAACATAAATTCCGGTAACATAAAAGAAACATAAATTCCGGTAACATAAAATTGTATTGTCTTTGCGGAATATTTTATTTCTTACTCTCATATTACCATAAAACCATTTTGGGGATGAAATTAAACAGAAATGCAATATCACTTTCATACTTCTCTTCCCAAAACAAATTACCTTACCTCGTATAGTTTTCTCTAGGTCCAGTTTAGAGAAAGTTATGTGACTGCATTATTTTCGTGTATTTCATTCTTTAATATTTATTTATAACATGAATTATATTGATACCTTCTCTAATTTGTAAAACTTCCATTTTATTTAATTCCAAACACATCTGATACGACTTGCAACAATACTGTTGTCAAATTTTCTGTGATTTGGATTTGATAATTCTGTGTAAAAAGGGATTAAATATTCTCAAAAACATTTTATTTTTGGCATTTAAAATCAAAATTTTTCAAAATCCTTTCCTAGTTATCACCTACATTATGAAACGAAGGTATTGTCAAAATTCCAAGTCTCTACCTGTTATAGTTTAGGCTCTACGTTGATTCCTGTCAGTCAGTCAGTCATTCAGTCAGGACAAAGCCTTTTATATATATGAGTCTAGCTGAAAAGGCCCGGCGTCGCCCGGGCTTTGTATTTTGTAATTTGAAATTTACTTATGGAGAACTTTCGATTTTGAAACTCTAGGTCCTTATATAATATGTATGTAAAACTTGAAATGAAGAAAAAGATTTATCAAACTACTCCATCAGAAAACGCTAGATATAGCTTTTTATGGCTCATAGAGGATGTCGAATGCTGCATTCCGTTGCTTCTGCACATATCAAAATGTGAAGTGAGAAAATATTTCTTATGTCGAGGGTAGAGAAAGTTGTGTGACTGCATCACACTGTGCTTTATTTTCGTGTAATTCATTTACCAGTAATTATTTTCGCCAATATATTGCATCGATTCAAACATAATTCGTTAAAGTCCAGTTGCCAAGGCCCTATGTGATCAGAGTAAACAATATATTGTTGTCATGTGAACTAAACAGCATTTCATTTTTTTCAGTATAATATTCTCAGAAATTATATAATTTTCAAGGGAAGGACTGATTTATTTCAATTTTAATGTTGACCGCGTTACTTCCCGGGCTTAACTGGGTATGTGTGCAAACTTTTGTACAAATTGGTGAAGAAATGTGGATTTGTATAAGGAACATACATACATACATAGATACATACATACATACATACATACATACATACATACATACATACATACATACATACATACATACATACATACATACATACATACATACATACCCACAAACACACATTCGACTTTATATATTAGATTTCAATGGATATGAAACTTGATGGAATAGCGCCGATGAGGCACGATAAATACAGTGCGCCCGGGAATAGTCTCCGCAGCGGCTACTTGTTGGAGAGGCAGCTAGCTGCAGCAGTTAAGTTGGCACTCACCACAGCCGATCATTGCAGGTGCTGGAAGTGCTGTCACAATATTCAATCTAAATGCTTGCACACTGCAATATGTACTGATTAGTAATTAGACAATGCACCCATTGATAAAGTGGCAATGACCTCTGCCTGCCTGCCAGGGCCGTCGCGTGGGCAGGGCGACCGGGGCGATCGCCCCGGGAGCCGCGACCAGGGGGGCGCCGTGGCAACGGCAAAAATAAAACAAAATTTGAAATAATATGTTAGATGTACATAACGTATTTTTAAAGTTAAGTATAGCTGAATTTTGAATATTACGTTGTTTGTATTTATTGAACAAATAAATATTTGACACCAATAACTTTATACTTGCTAAGCTATCCCAAAATAAATATTTGCTCAAAATTGAGCAACTGGATTTGCTTGTATACTGTTAATAATAATAACCTAATAATAATGCGTGTTTAACCCCATTATGTTTATATGTATTTGATAGTGTCGCGTCACGTCGCTCGCTGTGTGTTTGTGTTTGAATCCTTACAATAGGTGGAATGTCGGGTGGGTGCACGTGGGATTAAGTTTTTTTTTTGGGGGGGGGCGCCTGACGAAATCTTGCCCCGGGCGCCAAAAAATCACGCAACGGCCCTGCTGCCTGCATACACAGCTGGCGGTTTGTTTTTATAAAAGCTCGTGTTGCCAACGTAACTGCTGCAGCTAGCCCTCTCTCCAGCAAATAGCAACTGCGGAGACTGTTCTCGGGCGCACTGTAGATTTCTAATTCGGAATTTGCCTTCACGAGTGGGGAAACAAACAAAACACTCAAGACAGATTGACCGGCCACAGAGTTTGAATCCAGTATAAACCGAATGCGACTCCGCGACGCTTAATTCTACGCATTCATTAACTACAAAATCAACTTAAATTGACAAAAAATAAAATCGATAAAGATTACGTAAATAAAAGTGTTCCTCTGATAATCCGACTTTTTGTATTCCGACCATGCTTCCGGTTCCGTTGGGGTTCTAACTGTACCGAGAATCAGGCCCGATCTTAGGTACTTCACTGTTGGCAAAGCTTTGTATAACCGTCCCTTACTTTTTTTTTTAACTTTTAGCCCCACCCACCCCTACCCAAAAGTTGTTGTTTTTGTGTTAAATTTTAGTTTTACCCAAGTATCAATCATTAGTATTTCGATAGCATTTTATTATTATGTGTAATCCAGTCAGTACCTAAGCTACACAACGAAAATTTAATTTGTTTTTATAAAATAAAACTAATTAAGTTTTGGCGAAAAATGCAATATTGCTGTTGTAATTTTATGTATAAAGCATTACCTACAAACTCTAAAAATATTTGTTCTATAATCAATCTTTAAAATTTTACAAAAATGTTTAATTTATTTAGTAATTCTAAATCATAATATGCTAAATTATACTTCACTCTTGTGGAAGAGGAAATAAGAGATTTAGTTTCATTTTTCTCTGAACCATGTAAGTGCTATCGTAATAAACATAGTAATAAATCTACGAAGTCCATCACAGCACCAGCACATTACAGCGTGTTTGTGTTAATTTAAGTGGCTGTAGAAGAAGTCCATCCGCAGTGTCATTCATCACGGCAATGCTTGACTAGGAAAAAAAAATTCTTTAGAGAATCTCGAACTGACAAATTAATGCAGCAGTTCCTTTGTCTTTGTGGTGTTTAGTACGTTAATGCAAGTATGGCTGTCAGTACTTGTTGACGTCTTAGCGAAAAGTTTCATTCTCGGCAGACACTGATTTATAAATGGGCATTCAACCCTATTCTGTGCTAACTCCATCCAACCATCCCTCGCAAATCCTTCTTCCCTTAAATATATCCTAATATTGTCCTTCCACCTAGTCTAAGGTCTCCCAAGTGGTCTTTTCTCTTCGGGTCTCCCAGTTAATACTTAATTCCTTGTCGCCCTGGGCACAAACCTAAAAAGGGCGGTAAATTCTTGGGGGGAAATATTTTATCCATTAAAAAATTGTAAGTTATTATACTCGTATTATATAAGACTTTTTGGGCGTTGTAGTTTTAATATATTTGTAGTATATATTTTTACGAACATTATGATTGTAAATAGGCTATTGATATTCGTGGAAATTATCACGGAAACGGCATTTCAGTGCATGAAACGTAGCTGCCATTTTGAACTAAATGATAACTACCCATAACTGTAACAGATTGATTAATTTTTAAAATAGTATGCAATTGTAGAAGTAGTCAATAAAGATAATGTCAGATTGCAAGATTGTAGAGCAATTCATTGCTAAGGGGAAAATAATGAAATTCACCTATTTCTCACCTACGAATTTCACTGAAAGCTGTATGTCCCCCTCTTACGGGATGTAATCGAGGAGGGACGTAAGGGGCATTTTTAAAAAAAATCATTCATGAATTCACCGATGTGATTGTCATACATCAGTGTGCTCGTAACTTTATTAAGCTAATGCCCTTTCAATTACTGCCTTGGACCTATGGTATTAACGTATGCTGTATATTTCGTGTAGATGTAATCGGAATAATGCTCAGAAACGTTTCTTTCTTACCCGACATGCAATATCCTTTAATGATCATTCCCTCATTTTTATGGTATTAACTCTAATAATAGGTTGAGTTATTACATAATAAATACCTCCCTCCTTTATGTAGATAACCGGAATCTTGAGCAGTAAGCATTTCCGTTTCACAAATTTCTAGTTTCTGGAAGGTAGGCTATTCGCTTGCGCTGATGGATACTGTCACGCGAACTTATTTAATTTTCCTTCTTCTTCTACTTAAAAAAATGGCCAGATAAATAGCCTCTTTATAGGTGTGCAAACATTCAACTGGAACCTTCATATTCGCATGCAACGTAATAGCGTCGTTTTTCATTTGTTTTGAAACTGATATTTATCTTCTGAAAGCCTTTCTACGTGGAGTTAATAGTTTCAGTTTAGTACAATCGTTTAATTAATAGCAATAATAAATCAAATATACTTATCTTATTTTAAATGTATTTATTGTGTTACGGTCTATATAAAAGAATTATCTACTAGCATGAAATATGTTTTAACCCATCCACTTACCCTATTTTATTCTTCCATCACGTAGTGACCTCTGTGCGAGGATTTTTGTACTTCTTTAAAGCCATTTTTAAAGTTCGCAATGCAGAAGTTTAAATCGTAGAAAAATGCTTTTACTTCTTTTTAAATGTATATTGATTGTTTTTTTATTTAGGGAAGATATTTATTCTATCGCAACAAACAATGTTTTCTAATATATACATGTATTCAAGTATATATATATATATATATATATATATATATATATATATATATATATGTAAAACATAGACTCAATTAACTACTGTATATATATATATATATATATATAACTAGCGTATTCTTATTACTTATAGAACTTGTTAGTGTATTTCTTTGTTCCTTTTTTTCTGTCTCTGGTTGAGTGTAAGTGAAGGCCTTAAGGCTTTAACTCTGCCAGATTAAATAATGATTTACTATTATTATTCATAAAAAATCCTCGTTTCTGTATTATGTATGAACTATATACATAGATTTTCGGAAAACGTTTCTTAACCCTAATGTTGTCTTCCTGGTCACAAATCCTATTTCCCGGATTTTCAGATCCGGTCAAATAACAATTCGGAAATAAAATTTTTAGGAGGGCTAGTCCAATTCCGATAAGATGTTCTAATGGCCAGTTCAATTCAGGATTCCCTTATATCACAGCTAACAAATAGCTATTTATAGAACAAATGGTAAAAAGAGAGATTTTATTTTGCGTTTTATCAGTTTAGCTGAATTTATTTTAATTCTGATTAGTGCTCAAGCAATTTTATAGACATAGGCCTATGGATTTTCTCAATAAACATCTCAACTTAATAACGCCTTTTTAAAAATATTTTAAAACTGAAATTTTACTTCTCAAAGCCACAGTACAGAGAATTCACAGTTCGAGTTTTGTGGAATCGTTCAATTAGCAACAAAAATAAATTAAACGCTTGTGATGTAAGATCGGAGGTTTTCCTAGCCAAAAACGTTTAATCAAACGCTTATAATGTTTTAAAATATCCTTCATAACTTAAGTTTACATTTTTTTATTAAAATAATGCCTCAAACGTATAAACCATTTGGATATTCTGACCGCCTTTGTCATGGGGACCTAGTACAAAAATTACAATATTTTAGAGTAGGCCTACAGTATTTTTTCTTATAAATTAATAGGTGGAAGGCATTCAAGGGGCAATGAAGATAATATTATTACGGAGTTTCACCTCGTCAGTACGGTACTCTATCGAGAGCATGGAATAGTTTACGTTGCCATAGCTACGAGTTCCTTCGCCTGGAAACACATCACAACTTTGGTAATGTTAGGCGAAGTTAGCCATTGTCAGGCTGGAAGAGGAAGTTTCATTTCCAAAACTATGAGAAAGCGAACGCATTTGAAGGGGCAAATCAAAGAGCATATCAGAGCCAATCTATTGGTGTCCATCACAGTCCTTAACGTGTTCTAAAGTGGAAAATTCAATTGGAGAACATTAAAGTCGCAAGTCTTTGTTTTACCACATCCATTTAGAAAATAGAGTAAAGGAATATATCACCAGCTATCCTCATGCGGGTAAACAAATCTCCTTTTTGTAATTGTAATTTATTGTGTTTATATTATTTGGTATTTGTATTTATAATAATTTGTAATATTTTGTATTTTGTAATTTATAATAAATTTGTAAAAAAAAAAAAAAAGAATCAGGGTAAAAATAATCCGCTACGCATTTATTTAAGGTTGATCCTCCTTGCGTTCTGAAAGGAATTTTCTTGGCCTAGTACGTCCTTTTTCCCAAGAAATTAAAGTATTAACTGGGAGATCCGAAGGGAAAAGACCACTTGGAGACCTTAGACTAGGTGGATGGGCAATATTAGGATAGATTTAAGGGAAGTAGGACTCGCGAGGGATAGTTGGATGGAGTTAGCACAGAATAGAGTTGAATGGCGGGCTCAGATAAGCGCGACAATGAACCTCCGGGTCCTTTGAAATAGAGAATATTCCTTTAGCTTGCTTAGGAATTGTCTGTTGCCATTGAGTAAGTATTAATCCTGATTTAGTTAAACATTTTTTCTTAGGCTGGATATCGAATAGGGAAATACAACTTTATAAGAAGATTGTGGAACTCTTCATGCGACGAGATAAGCTTAATCCGGAATTTTATCTGCAAACAATAAATTCAGTTTTTGAAGTAAAACTTCTTTAGTGGCGGTAGAGGGTAAATCTGGAAAATCAGTCACACTAAAACTGTCACGAAATCAGTCACAATCAGTCACGAAATCAGTCACACTCAAAACCGAACGAAATTACTGTGCGGACTGCACAGAAAACAATCAACTCAATGATTAGGAGTAATCAAAGGAAATTTCTCAGACCTTACTTCCTCAATGGCAATAGACAATTCCTAAGCAATCTAAAGGTATATTATCTATTTTATGGAACCCGGAGGTTTATTACCGCGCAAATCCAAAATTAAAAAATACAAATTTCCAAAATTTAAAAAAAACAAAATTAAAAATTATAACATCCAAAAATACAAAATTTAATAAATAAAATTAAAAATTTAAAAATACAAAATTTAAAAAAATCCAAAAATAAACAATTCAAAGATAGAAAATTCAAAGATCCTAAATTAAAAAGTCCAAAATCCAAAATTAAAAAAGTCCAAAAACCCAATATTAAAAAGTCCAATAATGCAAAATTGAAAAAATCCAAAAATTGAAAAAATAAAATAAAGTTTTACTTCTGTCGCGTGGCGTTCCACGCACTCCTTTTTTTTTTTTTTTTTCTTTGGACGAATCGAATATTTCTCCAGAAACACTGTTTTCTCATGAAATAGAGAGATTAAGCTTATTGTGCTAAAGATGTCAAACTTGAGTGAGATTTTGTACCGTACTCCAGTTCTGCTATTCGAAGTAAGCTGTATCAATTACTATTAAAGAAAACGAGTATTTGCAAATAGGGATGTAGGATTTTTTTTAATAATTCAACTTCATTTATACTGTACACGTTTTCACTCAAAGTTCATATCACGTCTGTATAATCCGAACGGCTGAAATATGATTCACAGACCTAATTAAAAAAAAAAAAAAAGAGAGATCAGCTAGAATGAAAAATTATCAGTGGGATTGACTATGATTTGGAATCCAGATAATTGGAATCAGATTTCTTGTAATTTATACTTTACTAGCATGTGCCCGCGGCTTCGCCCGCGATAATTATTTCAAAAATTAAAAATTAAGAGCATAATAGTTAAATTATTATATTTATTAACACCTAAATCACGTGGACTACATACCACGATTAGATAGCATCGCCTGGTAAAAGCGACCTCAGATTCGAGTTCCTTGGTCCAAAAATCCCCTGTATAGTGAGTTTCGTCCAAATAAAACAATGTTTGACCATATTAGGGCTTACAACATTCAAGCGATCGCGAAAATTTAATTTCCAAGGTATGACAAAAATAGACAAAGTCAACTGTAATTGTCAAACTTCCATTTAATTTAATTCCAAACCCATCTGACAACAATATGTTTTAATGTCAAATGTGATTCGGATTCGATAATTCTGTGTAAGAAGGGATTAAGTATTCTCAAAAACATTCGATTTTTGGCATTTAAAATCAGAATTTTTCAAAATCCTTTCTTAGTGAGCACCTACATTATGAAACGAAGGTACTGTCAAAATTCAAAGTCTCTACCTGTTATAGTTTAGGCTTTACGTTGATTCCTGTCAGTCAGGACAAAGCCTTTTATATATATGGAGATAATTATTGTTATTAAATAAACAAATATGGAAGTTAATATTGTAAATTTTTGCTCATGTCAACTGAACATTTTGCAGTGGTAGTTCTGACTTCATTTTCAAGCAGTGGTATAAGAATGCTGGACTAATGTGAGAGACGTGTTTTTGGCAGTCGTGTATTTGCATAGGCAATCAATCAATTTCTTAAAGCATGGACAGGCGGGTGGCAGCCCCCGTGAGGATGGAGATCGATTGGGAGTCTTCTCATGAGATTGCGGTCAGCACGTGCAAGCGGGGATATAACCCTAGGATTCCCAATTTTCGTACGACAACTGACGGGTTCGTGGAATACAGACACATGTAATATTCTTTCTCTTTTTATCTGGTTTACCTCCCTACTAGGCAATGGCTTAGGGGCTGTAGATATCAACCCAAACTGTGCTGGATAATCGGGGCACCTTAGTTTAGATTTCATTGTCGTACACGAATTCAGTTGCGATTATTTTTCTCCAGAGTCAGAGTGTGAAACTTTAAGCCTCAGAACTAGTAATACTTATGAAAATTTACAAACTTAGTGATTTCCTACCCGTTCAATAATTTTGTCTCTAATAGTACGGCACTTAGGCCTAGAAATTAATGGATCTTATTTCCAGTAGAGTACGCGGAATATTTTCGATATAATGCGCAGTGGCTTATGTTTGTAAGGGAATACATAACTGGCTCCGCTAGGCCCACTCCCCACCCCTGATCATATCCTTTTTTCGATTTGGAGGATACGCAGTGGCTAACTCTCAACTTGATGTTTGTCTTATTCCTTTCACTCCGATTTTGAACCTGTGTTCATAGGTTAATGTTTGAGTTTGACATCAAACTAATACGAGTCAGACCCATTCATTGTGTCTCATCTAGGTCTGAGCGTTTTTCATAGACTAATTGTGTTGTATAATGTGTATTGTATAACAATTCCACCTATGCCATCGTAATTTTGTTTTATAAAATTTGTCTGTTATGTTATCAGCTTAATAGCCTTGTTTGTCTCTAAAACTTATAAGTTTCTCTTCAATATTATAAAACATCGTTGAGTGAATCATTCTTTTTTTCTCTCTTTCGTAGTTTTACCTCTCCCTGGTAGGGACCATTATGCGGCCCGCACCGCCCGGGCCTGAGTGAATCATAATTGACTTAAAATCGTAAAAACATTAAAATATTGTAGGTCCATTGTTTTATGGGTCGATATATTTCGGCTTTTATTCCGCTATCTTCAGGAGCTAAAATTATAACGTTTATTGTATAACTGTTACTATATTTGTAACTTCATGTAGGCTATATGAAGATTTTTAAGTATCTTTCTCGGATTGACTTATTAGGCCTACTCTAGTTGATCAAAGGCATGTGCTCAGACTTGAATTCAAATCAATAAGAGATTGGCTAAGCCAGGACTGGTGTTAAACGCAAATGATAAGTAGATCCAATGCCAACTTGAGTAAAGAAAAATACTAGAAGAAACCAAAAGCATGTGAAAGTTTTCATGTACTCCACTGTACAATATAACGATTCTTTCGAGATCCTTGCTAAAAACATTATAGGCTATAAATAGACCAACTGAATTTCCTGCAAAAAGTTTTCCCTTCGATATACCGTATTTTACGGACTATAAGACGCTCCGGGCCATAAGACTAATCTTGATTTTATGATGGAAATTTACAGGAAAAGAAATGTATGTGATTCTATACGAAAAATATTAAAGATAATAATATACTTCATTGCATAAACAAATTATAACCTTTTACAACGTAATCAGTGTAAATCACTTCTAACTTAAAACCTGTGTTGCACGAAAATCTCTTCTTTACAGGTTGCATCGTGTAAATCTTAACAACTAGCTGCTGATTCCTAACGAAAACACTTGTACTCCCTCTAACCCTCAATTCAGCATTCAGTAAGTGTAACGAAACACGGCTATTTAGAAGTTATTGCCTTCATTTAAACCACTCTTTCGTATAAAAGAACTCAACACTCCTTTCTTTTCGCATTGTGACAAGTGCACCGGTGAATTCTTATCGTTCACAACACTTTGTTTAATTATGGTACTCCGGCTATATACCATAATTTTAATTTTTTCAGTGTACTTCGGACCATTAGACGCACCCAACTTTTAGAGCTCTCTTTTCAAGGTAAAAAAAGTGCGTCTTATGGTCCGTAAAATACGGTATACAAAAATCTGATAAATTAATAAATAAAAAACAAACAAGAGATTTTACCTTAACAGGTTCTTTTCTCAGGACCGGAGGTTTTCTACACCACTTGTAATGAATGAAGTTGTTCAGGTTTGTGTGTTGATAAGTTTGTGGAAGGAAGTTTAATAGGAGAGCAGAAAGTTGGGCGAACCCCGCCTCTCTCAGGCAAAGCTCCTTATGCTATAGTAGATCGGGAGCGATAGGGCACAACCACTCCAGTATTACCTAGTCGACGTTTTTAATTTACCAATAAAATGAAAGCTTAATACTCTGTTATGAACCCTCACATGCAGGGATATGTAAAATGCGGTTCTAGATCCTCGGTTTCGCCTTACCTTGAATGGAGCAAGACTAGTCCTCCATGAAAATAGTTTTAGGTTGGTACATTTGTACATATAAAATATTAAATTATATTCAAATCAACAATATAGAATGGTAATAATAATAATAATAATAATAATAATAATAATAATAACAACAACAATAATAATCATAATAATAGTTAAATCAAATAAGTAGTAATAATGACTTGTTAGCTCATAATTATTCATTTATTTCTATTTGGACCAGTAAAATGTAAGAATGAGTCTAAAATCTGCCGATTTAACAAATTTGCTTTATCGCTTCCTACAAATGTCACAGGATATGTCTACATTTCTACCCTAAGTTTTATACTAACTTTCTAAAATTACTATAGATTTAAACCTATTCTTATTCAAATTATTAATTTATTATTTATTATTGTATATTGCATTTACTCGCTTCTGGGGTACGCCGTAGCGTAGTGGTTGAGGCGCTGCGCTACAAACCGGAAGGTCGCGGGTTCGATCCCCGATGAGGCCTTTGGAGTTTTGCAATTGAAGAGCGTTTTTTCAAAAGCCGATATCTACATAAAGTATATTTTTGAGATATCAAATTTTGATAGAACACCTTAACCGTAGATATCGGATTTTGCAAAAACTACCGTTTATCTACCATTTCTGAATGGAACAGTTGTCGGAATATGAAAGAACCATTATAACCATTGGAAAGGCAGCTACTTAAACTATATGAAACAATATATATCTCAATTTTGTCAAAACCTGCAGTTATCGGCATTTGAAAAAACGCTCCTCAATTGGTCTAATCCTTCTGGTGGCACTATGGCCCTGGGGTCGACTCAGCCTCTACCAGAAATGAGTACCAGGAGAAATCCTGAGGGCAAAGGCGGCCAGTGCGTAAGGCTGACAACCTCTTGCAGAATGTCTAAAACCTGGGAGCATCAACTTCCTGGAACCCTCTGGGCCTCAATGGCATGTATAGGGAACACTGTACATTTATTTAATCGCTTTAGATTATAATAAAATCAGGTAAACTGATGTAAAAAAGTGCCAGTATGTATTTGTTTAATCAGTTATGACTGCAATATTATGATATGCACAATATGTTTTTTTTTAAATTGATTTCCAAGTTAAGCTCCAGATTTATTCATTAAGCAGGGCTTACGGAAGAAGAAAGGTCTACCATCTCGGCCACCTGGGTCATTTTAACGGTCTAGTTGGATAAACGCATGTAAAACAATAGTGTTTTTTGTCATAGTTACCTGTATTTTAATTTCCAAGGCCTTATAAGATCACAGTAAAACAATAGGCTATGTTGTCAAGATAACTGATTTTCATTTTTTTTTATAAATTCTTTCGAATACGTATATTGCCATAAAATAGGCACTAAATTGAGCATTACTCCGAAACAGATCAACCGATTTTATCCATTATGAATAGACGTCTTCCCACGGACATTGTAAATGTGTATACCAAGTTTCATAAAAATCCGGTAAAGCGTATTTGAGTTACCGCGTCTTTAAAATATACACTAAATTGGGTTTTACTCCGGTACCGGTCAACAGATTAGGTTCCAATTCAATAGGGCACTTCTCATGGACGTCATAAATGGGTATACCAAGTTTCATGGAAATCCGTTGCAGCATATTTGAGTGATGGCGCCTTTCTATGAGAAAGGCGCCATAATCTATTAAAATAGGCACAAAATTGGGCATTACTCCGGTACCGGTGAACCGATTTGGTTCAATATCAATAGGGTTCTTCCCATCGACATTATGAATGTTTATACCAAGTTTCATGAAAATCCGAAAAAGCGTACTTGAGTTATGGTGCGTACAGACGCACGGACAGACGGACGGACAGACAGACAGACAGACGGACAGACATTTTTTCGTCCCCCACACAATCTCATAAAGTACCATACTGGCACTTAATAATCTCTAGCCTAAGCTTTTTGATAATTTTTTTAGTCCACTATTGTCTGTAAGTTTTTTATCCAGTAGCTCTAGCTTCCATTAGCAACGACTCAGTTTTACATAATCAATTATTCAGTACTACCCAAATTTGTATAGCATCAAACCAACGTGAGTTGGTTTCGGTTTCAACCGTAAAATTCCATAGAGAGCGATAAAATACACAAATATTTAACGTTGCAGATTCATCCGCAGGAGCACAAAATGATGTTAGCCTGGCTTATTGTTTCGGAATTCGTTGAGTCACAGGGATTTATAATGAAGGGGTACGTACAGGTAAATGGATCAGTGCGACAGAGGAGCTAACTGGTTTTTGCCGGTAATTAAACAGCTAGTGCCTTAACTTCAAAGAGTGCACGAGCAGCTATGTATTATGACTAACAGAATTACGAGTCACAGCTCTGCACTTCACAACTAACAAGCATCCAGCCATTCAAATTGCTCCTGCCACAACTCTGAAGTTTTTACAGTACCACGACCTTCTATTACAGTTATTATAGCAAGCAAAATATGAGCATGTACTGTTTAGGTCTTAGAAGGTGAGACTAGAGTCATTAATACGCTCCATGCAATAAGAGTTAATTAGGTTTATTTACATCACACGGTTTAGTCCCAAACATTTCTTAAATGTAACTTATTACAGACTTACATTTAAATTAAAATACTTTAAATACAAAATGTGCAATATAAAAATTATTACCTTAGTATAAATGTTTTATTATGTATTTTAAACATGCTGCATTTTTAAAACCTGATAATTTCTAACTATAGGCTACATTATAATATTTAACACTTAGCGTACATTTTTGCTGTACATGGAAAATTGATCTATAAATAAATAAAACTTATTTTTGCAAGTATAAAATTCAAAGGAAATGAAAGATTTAGCAAAAAAGTTCACAAAATTACAAAGAATAAAATCTGTTTGTATAATTGAAACGGGGTACGCCGTAGCGTAGTGGTTGAGGTGCTACGCAACAAACCGGAAGGTCGCGGGTTCGATCGCCGATGAGGTCGTTGGAGTTTTTCAATTGGCCCTGGGGTCGACTCAGCCTCTAACAGAAATGAGTACCAGGAGCAATCCTGGGGGCAAAGGCGGGCGGTGCCTAAGGCTGACAACCTTACCACCTTCATGTGCCGATGTCTAATAATCTGGGAGCCTCAACCTCCTGGAACCCTCTGGGCCTCCATACTTTACTTATATAATTGAATCATTTTTCCTAAAAGAAAAGATTTGAGCATTTTCTTAAAACATATTTATGTTTTCTTTGTGACGCAATGTGTAAGAATAGTGTATGAAATATTTTAGAACAAAAGTAGTATGGAGGCGATTGGAAAAGATGGATGAGGGAGTGTTTCGAAAGTGCTATGCTACCGTGTCGCGTGTTGTAAGAATGATAATAAGATATTTTTTGAAAAGGTATCTATAAGAATAAGCAAAAAGAACGCATTTTTCCAAAAACTTGAAAATACGAGGGAGAATCAAATAAAAACTGCAATTAATTTTTCCACTATTTTACTGCAGAAAGAATGTTTGCTTGTACATTATTTTTCTACATAGTCCCCTACTTGCGCTATCGGATAGGAAGTGCTTTGATACCGCGTGAGAAAAATTATTTTGGTTGACGCTGTAGCCACTCGTGCACCGTCTATTGGACGTCTTCATCAGACTTGAACTTCTGCCCTCCAAGGTGCTCTTTTAATGGGCCAAAGATGTAGAAATCTTATGGTGACAAATCTGACGAGTACGGCGGATGTGTTAAGCACTTGAAGCGAATGCCATCGATGGTTTTCATGGTTGCACGAGCAGAAAGAGGTCGGGCATTATCATGTAGAAGCAAAACACCTGCATTCAGCAATCCCCTTCGCTTTGTTGTTTGAGCTAGTAAAAATAAATGATTAAAAGGAAAAAAAAAAACTTGTGCTGCAATATGGGCAATCAGATTCGAAATGAAACGATTAAACGAACAACAGATCCATGAACCTTACCCAATTAAAACGATTGAATACCGGCTTCGAGGTGCATTTCACGATTAAAATGCTTCGTCCGGTGGAAAAAAAGACTTCAGATTCGATTTCCCTAGCCCACCTCCAAATAAAACCAGCTAAGTGAGTTTCGACCAAATCATTCAATGTTTTCCCATTTATGCATGCTTTCACGATCTCCTTCTGTCCACTTGTGTAAAAAAATAACTCTGTGTTTCGTAATGTTATAAACAAATGAATAAAGTAGAGCAGTTGCTATGGCAAATCGAGCATGACCACCTTCAATGAATTTGATAATTGAATACTGTCTTTTTAATAGTTGGCGTTGGTCTATAAGAAACACGAGCTGAAATATTATTTTAGATTATACTAAGAGGCAAAGCTTCTATTTAGGCAGAGAAAGCTTTTTCATCGCATCTTTGTACATATTTTATTATTTATATTATACTGAGGATGTTTGATGACTGATAGGAATTTTTAACACTTTGGTTACCCTAATCCTCGCCCTCACACTCTGCTTATCAAAGCGAGATAACGTGCTAACATCTGTTCAATCTCTGTGTCCACTCGAGTTCAAGGTCCTAAGTATCAAAGGTGGAAACATCGTCTCCTTGATGTCCATTGAATTCAGACAGTGTACACTGCATAATCATGTAACCGGTACCATTGCACTGTGAACTGTAAAGTTATCTTAGGTTTCTTGTATCAATAGAACAGTTTCTATCTTACATGAATGAATCCAAGGTAATGGTATTGTGTAGTTATAAGATCAGATTCTTAACACCTATATCCTTGCGAATTATTGCATAATATATTCCAAATATTTTTTCTCCTTATACCCTCTTATCAAATGTAACACATTGTATCCTTAAGGAGCTGGACCAATTTATCGTGTTGGCTTTTTATTTGTTAACATTAAAATAAAGCGTCAGGTCTACATATATAAAAAATTGCATATCCAATTCAAATAATTAAAATCATTATAAGCACATACTGTAAAGCTTAAAGATGAAGTATGTCCCTATGTAGGCCTACATTGTCAAAAGGTAAAAAATTAAATTACAATAAAAGCTTTTTACAATAAAATAATTATGCCTGTAGGCTTACCAACTTGGTGGAGCGTCTATGCAATGTGTAAAATCCTTAATAGTTTAACACTATAAATACTCTTTAAGCTTAAAAATATCCAATTAGAACTCCTTTGATTGTTATGTTGAAGCACTGTTAAAGATGATGTCCTGATCGTTAATGGTGTGTAAAATCTTATTCACATTTATAAAAACACAGAATACAGTATAATTATTTAATAAATAGTGAGTCTTAAAATGCTTGGTTAAATTGGATTCTTCAGCAGGCGTCACAGCTTCTTATGGTGGTGTCCAGTGTGTTTTATTGTCATATCTATATCATAGATATCATTCACCCTCACCCTCTTTGGTCAAAATGAAATTTATCAATTCACATTGCATAATATACTTATTTGCGATCGTTATGGTAGAACTTAATGTACGAGCATGGGAGTTAACAAAACGAGCAGTAGAAAACATATTTAGTTTTGAATGGCGGTCGAACGTTGTACGACGTTCTATGTTATTTGGAATTATAAATTTTAAAATGAAAATAATTTCATTCATAATAAGCATGTAATAAGCATTGGAGTCAGATGTAGGCCTACCCATCCATAGCGAGGTCAAATAGCGTCCAGAGGAAGATTTTTATTGGGTACTTCCCGTGGGAACCTAGTGGTATAGGCATCAGGGATATTATGTATGTATAGGCAGTTTGATTCCCGCACAGGATAAATTTTCCAGTATCCTATATAATATATAACAATTTGTCATTGTTGATTATTTGTTTATTAAGGCTGACTCGATAAAATACTAAGTATAATTTTAACTTAAATCTTGTAGTAATCTGAGTGAAGCCTCTTATTTTTAGTTGTGCAGTTCAACTTTACATGAGATTTGAAGAGTAGACACAATCAATAAATTAAACACTCATACCCTCGACCGGCCTCTCATGGACTCTTGACCTGCCATTTTCACAATTTTACGGATCACTGTACTTATAACGCAAGACTAGAGTGCGTAAAAGAAAATTCCTCCTCGAGCAAATCACATAGAAAGGCAATAAAAATCCATGTAGCTTCATAGATGTATGTACTTTTTCATATTTTTTCTTACATAAACAATTTAATTTAAAGCCATGAGAATGATATGAAGATCAATACCAATATAGGCCTATTACTTTTGAGGTAAGAAAGATCATTTTCATCTTTCCATTTCAACATTTAGTAAATTTTTTGTAGTTATTGAGTTATTTTGGGACGTATACTGTCATATTATATAATTAAAACTGATAAAAAAGACAGATGAAAAGTGTTTATTTTTTAAGAAAATTCAATTTTATTCCTTTGGAAGAGCACATATCTCCATAAAACAAATTTGATTGTTTTGCCCTTCAGGAATGGGATCTGAAATGAGTAATATGTGAATGAAAGATACTTTGCTTGTTGTGGGCAATGCCAAAATAAGTTTTTGATAGTTTCGCTTGTTCACCAAATATTTTGTACTTTTAAACAAATTACTTTTATGTATACATTTCCAAATAACCGATTAAATTACTTCTGAATTAAATGCACTCCAGTTTATTTGCACAGATGTACATGGGGTCTCTTGAATTCGTTAGTATTGAAAATATCTGTAAACTTTCTGAGTGTGACCCTTCATATGTTATACAAAAAAAAATCTTATGTGAAACTTCCTCTGCCTAAATGAACGTTGCATCCCCGAAGGTTACATAACCCAAATAAAATCTCATTAATGCACCCACGTAACTTTCCTTACTTGGACTCTTCCACTTATTATATAGGATACACATGTATTCCTGAAGCAAATTATTATAGAGACTTTTACAGTGTGATATGCAGTGATAGAAACGTAGGTGTTCTAATTCTTCTAACTTAAAAAAGCTGTTCTTGCAAGCTGTGAGTAGTCACCTGGATTCCTTGCAAGATACAAAAAACACAACAAAGTGGTAAACCAATTACAGATCTGTGTCTTCTAATGAAAGACGTGAGGGAATCGTCTTCACCTGGGATTACTGCTCCCGCTTTTCCTCCTTATTTAAATTAACTCTCAACTTCACAACCAACAGTTATCAGTTTTACTTCTCTCGCCAGAAAATTATTTGTCTACTTTTCGTTTTTATTTTTCCACGTCTCCTGCCTACGAATGCTTTTTCGACGATGGTGTTTTCTCAACCGTTTCCAGTTCGTGCTATTATGATGGAATCTTGAATATCCTGCACTCAGTGCCGGTAACTAAATCTTCTTTGCAGCCCAACGTAATTCTGACTTCCGGCGTTGTCTTGTGGTTAGCGTCGGTGACCAAAGATCCGTCGGACCGGGTTCGATCCTCGGATTTTTCTGAGGTAGGGAGGTCTGGAACGGGGTGCACTCAGCCTTGTGACTCAAATTCAGGAGCTACTTGATATAGAAGTAGCGGCTCCGGTCATGGAAACCACCATTAACGTCCGTGGGTGTCAGCATGCTGACCACATACCCCCTAATCTGCCATGTGCCAGTGGTAGATGACGCAGCGGTCGGGTGGTAGTCCCTTCAGGGACTTAACGCTATATAGGCTACGTTTACCTCAGAAAGTTGAAATTTTTATAACTTTAGTGTGAGGGAGACTTAGGCCTAATTGTTCGGCTGTCAATGCAGATAAAATTTACATGTCATTGATACATGTAGATAAGAACGAGTAGAATTTTCAACATCTACTTAAAGATAATAATAATAATAATAATAATAATGTTTTATTTTGCCTGGCAGAGTTAAGGCCATAGGGCCTTATCTTCCACTCAACCAGGATAAAGACAAAATACATTAAAAGGAATTTACAAAAAACAAATACAATAGATATCATACATAATACAAAATGTTAAAAATAAAATAATAATACAATATTGAAGTACCTATATTAAAACATCAGACAAAAATGCGTCCAATAATATGCCGAGAAAACAAATTGAATTAAAGAATTATATTATAATTGGATGTGTGTATAATTATAATATTATACTATAATATACACAAAAATTGAAACTTAAAACTAAGAAATTACAAATAAAAGCAATATAGGTTAAGTGCCATGAAAATCGTGTACAATATAAATTTACCTAGGCTAGATAACGAGACATTCATTCTAGTTATCAGCGAGATACTTGATTGACTTTGACCTAAAAATCTGTAGGCTCCGACTACCCCTGATGTCCGGCGGAAGGGAGTTCCAGATACGGGTGATGGCTATTGTGAATGAGGCAGAGTACAGAGATGTTTGATGGCGTGGAATTGACAGTATACTGTTATTCTGAGATCGTGTGTCGCGGTTATGTTGGGAAGATAATAGTGAGAAACGAGAGACTAAATAATTAGGTGCAGTATTATTAAGTATCTGATAGAGTAGAGTTAGGGAGTGTAGTAGGCGTCTGTCCTTTATTCGAAGCCAGGATAATTGCTCAAAATAATCTGAGACATGATCATATCGACGTATGTTGAATATGTGACGGACACAAGAATTCTGAACACGTTGCAGCTTACAGGATAATTCAACACTTAGGTCAGTGAACAGGACATCGCAATAGTCGAAGTGTGGCATCACAAGTGACTGCACTAACGTCTGCTTTAGTTTAGCAGGCACGAAATTTTTCAGTCTATTTAGTGAATGCATAATAGAAAATACTTTTTTACAGATATGTTTATAGATAGGCGAGTTATATACTGAAATTCTTCTTTCCATTTGGGTATTCTCTTACTAGAATATTCCGCCCGAGACGGAAGTAGCCGATAGAGCTAAAACATATTGTAACATTGCTGACGCACATATCTGTTGACAAATTCGACAAGTAGAGGATGTTACGAAATTATTGCTTAAAATGTTAATATTAAGATTTCATCCAAACAAAACATGTTTTGCAGGAATTCGTTTAAATAGTGGAACTATGTTAATATAATTATGATTTCGCATTATTTCGAGACTCAAGGATACGTTTTGTGAGTTTTTATGGGCTGCGATAAGTTTGCGAATATTTTGTCGAAATCAGAACAATTCGTGTTATCCCGTCTCACTGGTTTTACGGATCTCAAGTAATAATATAATTATATAATAATTGTCAAAAAATATTTATTCAGATTCTTTTAAATTGCATTTGCCTCTTGATAACACAACTTGATAATTATAAATTTCAGTTTATAATAAAACTTTTAATTAATAATTATAATCCTGATCATGCAGTTTCGAATGTGTACTGATGGCATTAGAGCAGTTTGAAAGCCCTGCTAATTGACCCCGTGCTTGACTGATAAAAAAACAAATGTATAGACCTGCACAGTGCATTGGTCTATCCAATCAAATCACAGCGAGACGAGGTACAAAAGAGCATCAGGACTGAATGGGACTGGAAGGGATGAGTATGTTCATAAACATTCGCTGTGCTCTCTCTACATTGAATGTAGCCACAGGTTGACAGCAAAACTGGGATTTCAAAACTGCTTCCATGCTGACTTTATTTTACATCCCCACCAAACCTTGTTAAACTGACTTCATTTACCGCGAAATTCATCACACGTGGGAAACCCGTAGGCCTAGTCGTCTTTTTTTCAGTACCATGCATGCATTTAGTTTTATTTAAATCGCTGTAAAATCTGTGTATCTGAATATTCATACCTTTCTTGATCGTGTTACCTGACGAAAATGTTGACTTATTCGGTGTGTGTATTGTTCCACTGGATCGCGTGCGACCCTTGTACCTCTTAAGGGGACCGACCTGTGAAATTTGCCAAAAATCTTATGTGAAAGTCACATAACTTCCTCTGTCCAAATAAAAGTTATCCTTTTACAGAATAGCGAGAGACAATTTTTCGCTAATTATGCTAGAAATACCTTATAGCGACTAAAAACCCAGACTATGGACAGACAAAAAAGAAGAAGAAAAAACAAGTGTTTGCAAACGTTTATTGAACTTTCCTCCGTTAAGAATAATTTCCGAAATTTATCGAATAATCCCCTCAGATATTTCTTTTTACTGTAAGCATGGCCAATCTTTCTCACTTCACGTGTTTATATAGAATAAGAGGCCGTGTATTGAGTTGTTCACCAGGCAAGACAGAGCTTCTACAAACAGTGGGTAGCTTACAACCACCCTTCAGAGTATTTTTTTAAAAGAAAAAGTTTCAAATAAAAGTTTTAGCTCTTGGTATAAGCACTCCATGTACAAAATTTAAAGGAAATCGTTAGAGCTGTTTTTGAGAAAATCGCAAAAAAAAAAAAAAAATCTTCATATAAAGTCACCTTAAATATAAGAGAAGGTAGTCGCCAATCTTCGTGTCACAACCTCAGAAGGTATCTAACCCAAATACAAAACTCGTTGTTGGTTTTTTACATATTAATTAACACCAATTCTTGCTAATAAAAAATGCAATATATTTTAGCTTAGGTGTATTTACATATCCATAATGTGACTTTTAAGGGTTGATAACTTCTTTATGTCGCAACTATATCATCACAACACATGAATAATTATAGATCCAGTGATTTTCAGAAAATTGCTGGAAGGGAATTCATATATTTTCAGGTTATTACCCCAAGGAATTTGTAGTTTAGGGTAAAATATTTCTGTAAACAAAAAATATGAACAATATAAAAATTCATCAGTAATTTTATAAAACAGGCATCAAAGAATTTCAATAAATTCTCATTTACCCTGAACAATCTGTGTGAACAATGTAAAACTGTTATGGTATCATATGGACATGAAGTTATCCTGGTGGACTAATGCTGGGGCTATTTCCGTTGCATTATTTCAGTCACATTATGGTATACATATCTGGGGTCACTCTACTGAAGCCATCAGTATACTAAAATGTCAGAAGAAAGTAATTAGAATAATACTCAACATAGGTAATGGACGGGAGGTCCCAGGATCAAATACCGTGGCCGGTGGACAATTGGTAGGTTTAAACTAGGGATGGGTCCTCGATACTTTCGATACCTCGGTACTCTCGATACTTGCATGGTATCGGCATCGAACGATACTTCAGAAAACTCGCTCGATACTTTTTCGATACTTTTGTAATTCTGCAATTAAGTGAGATTGCTAATCTTTTTTTAACAAAAACTTGTAAGTGGACTGTTCAAAAAACTAATATTAGTTTTATTATAGAGTTTAAAAATGATTATAGGCTACTGATGATATTAAATTTTGTCTCATTAAATATGCAGACTTAATTAATTTAGTTGGTATTACACAGTTCTCTCAAATTTTAATTTTTAATGTACCTATTTATTGATACTGGAAATGTTGAAGGTATCGAGTATCGAGTAAAAAATCATATATCGGTATCGATTATCGAGTATCGAGAAAATCTGGTATCGACCCATCCCTAGTTAAAACTGTATTTTAAGTTGGCTAATACAAAAACCATTTTATTCTACTGAAGAATTTCAGAATGTAGATGTTAATATACAATTTAACTATACAGTATGTTAATTTTATGTTAAGTATCCTATAGAAAACACTGTATTGCTCAATGGCGAATAAATTATTTATTATTATTATTATTATTATTATTATTATTATTATTATTATTATTATTATTATAGGTTCCCTGAGGATCTAAAATACAATTTTCAGAAACCTGTCTGACTCTGTGTATTCGTCTACGAGTGTGTCTTTGAACAGCATAGCTCGAGAACGAAAAATCTTATCGAAATGAAATTCTTTATTCGGTAAATATCATCTGGGGACGTAGCACGAAGTTTGGTAACGAATTTCTCTTACTTTTCGCACCACTCAGTTTTTACGATTATATTTTGGAGATAAGGTGCTTCTACTAATAGCTATTTGATAAATTTTTATAAAAAATTCTCTGGAGGATAATTTTAAGCCAGTTTTCGTTTAGAAAAACTCAAGCTTAAAGACGTGCGGGATGAACAACAGATTTAAACATTTGCAAGATGCTGAGAATAACTGAATGCGCACTTCCTGAGATAAGGTCTCTTATTCTATATCAGAACGCGAAGTGAGAAAGTTATATTGTATAGCATGTGCCCGCGGCTTCGCCCGCGATAATTATTTCAAAAATTAAAAATTAAGAGCATAATAGTTAAATCATTATATTTATTAACACCTAAATCACGTAGACTACATACCACGATTAGATAGCGTCGCCTGGTAAAAGCTACCTCAGATTCGAGTTCCTTGGTCCAGAAAACCCCTGTATAGTGAGTTTCGTCCAAATAAAACAATGTTTGACCATATTAGGGCTTACAACATTCAAGCGATCGCGAAAGTTTTATTTCCAAGGTATGATAAAAATAGACAAAGCCAACTGTAATTGTCAATCCTCCATTTAATTTAATTCCAAACCCATCTGAAACCAACTGGCAACAATATGTTTTAATGTCAAATGTGATTCGGATTCCATAATTCTGTGTAAAAAGGGATTAAGCATTCTAAAAAACCGTTTGATTTTTGGCATTTAAAATCAGAATTTTTCAAAATCCTTTCTTAGTGAGCACCTACATTATTAAACGAAGGTACTGTCAAAATTCCAAGTCTCTACCTGTTATAGTTTAGGCTCTACGTTGATTCCTGTCAGTCAGGACAAAGCCTTTTATATATATATATATATATATATATATAGAGAGAGAGATTTGGAACTATAATTCTTTCACACTGACCGTGTGTAGGCTAAGATGGAAAGGTGAAGTCAGACTGAAAAATTCAATGCCATAGCCGGGATTTGAACCAGGATTTGAGTTTGTTAGTCGCCACTGGGTTGGTATTCCATGTTGAGAATGCCTGGTGGTATACCGGCATATGTGAGTCAGTTGGAGAATTTAATGTTGTACCGGCATGTTGCCATGGTAGCTCAGTTGATAGAGTAGCGGCACGGAGAGCTGAAGATCCTGGTTCAAATCCCGGCTATGGTAATGAATTTTGCAGTCTGACTTCACCTTTCCATCCTACATTATCTTTATCCACGGTAGAGAAAGTTATAGATAGCCTATATGTAAGTATTCATGAACCACAGATTATTGTCTCTGTTGGACATTACATGAGAATATTATAGGAGAAAAATTCCTCCGAAACTGGGACTTTAACCCAGGACCTTCAGGTAGACCATTAAGGGCATTCAATCATAGGAGGAAGGTTGCATCTGGCGCTGTGAGTTAAACTCCGGCTTAGCTCAGTTGGTAGAGCATTGGCGCGAATAACCAATGGTCATGGGTTCAAGTCCCAGTGTCGGAGGAATATTGCCCCCAATTTTATTCTCAGAGAAGTTATGTTAATGTAACATCCGATTTTTTACGTGAAGAGCATTTTCATGTTTTCTTTTCACTAGGATTGTAAGGAACAGAAGAAAAAGTTTATCTTGCTGATTTAACTATTATTTTTCCCGTTGTCTTCTTTGGTGAAGAATCAGACGTTCTTGCTCGCTTCAAGTGCATTTTCTGTTATCTTTCTATTTGCGAATATTCCAAGCAGAAGGCCTTGCTTGCGTGTTGAATGAAATCGCTATCAGATCATTTTCATGAACATTATGTTGTGTCTAATTAGCTCTTCCTCGTTCTGATGTGTGTAAAAACAAAACTCAGTAGACCGATAAAGGCTCTGAAACTTATGTAGAGATAAGATATAAAAAATGAAATTAACACAAGATTTTATTTTTAAATACATTACAAGTTTTATGATCATTAATTTAGTTGGGAGAAATAACATAGGAAAGGACACGGGAAACAGCATGAACATTTTGAGAGAGAAAATATATAAATGTAAAGTAAAGTATTCCCTATTCAGGCCATGGAGACCCAGAGGGTTCCAGGAGGGTGAGGCTCCCAGATTTGATACATTCGGCACCTGACGGTGGTAAGGTTGTCAGCCATACGCACCGGCCGCATTTACCCCCAGTACTGCTCCTGGTACTCATTTCTGTTAAGAGGCTGAGTCGAACCCAGGGCCATAGTGCCACCAGAAGGATTAGGCCAATTGAAAAACTCCAACGACCTCATCGGGGATCAAACGCGCGACCTTCCGGTTTGTAGCGCAGCGCCTGAACCACTACGCTACAGCGTATCGCGATATATATAATTGTACATCCTAAAATTAATATTTTGACGAAGGATGATATTTGTTTATTTATTTTATTTTTTATTAAGTGCCAGTATGGTACTTGGAAAACACATTTATAATGTCCATGGGAATAACCTTATTGATATTGAACCAAATCGGTTCACCGGTATCGGAGTAATGCCAAATTTAGTGCCTATTTTAATAGATTATGGCGCCTTTCTAATAGAAAGGCGCCAGAAAGGCGCCATTACTCAAACACGCTGTAACGGATTTCCATGAAACTTGGTATAGCCTACGCATTTAAGACGTCCATGAAAAGTACCCTATTGATTTGAACCTAATCTGTTGACGGTTACCGGAGTAAAACCAATTTAGTGTCTTTTTTTAAAGACGCGATAACTCAAATACGCTTTACCGGATTTTTATGAAACTTGGTATACACATTTATAATGTCCATAGGAAGACGTCTATTGATATTGGATAAAATTGGTCGACCTGTTTCGGAGTAACGCTCAATTTAGTGCCTATTTTATGGTAATATACCTATTCGAAAGAATTTATGGAATGCAAATCAGTTATCATGACAACATAGTCAATTGTTTTACTGTGATCTTATAAGGCTTTGGCAATTAAAATACAGTTAGCTATGACAAATAACATTATTGCTTTACATGCGCTTATCCAACTAGACTGTTCAACTGACCCAGGTGGCTGAGATGGTAACGTCTTGGCCTCACATTCTAGAGATCCATGGTACAAATCCCGAAACCGGCCAATTTGACTTTTTTTTTTTGTAATCTGCATATCATACTTGCAATCATAACTGATTAAAGAAAAGCATACTGGCACTTCGTTACATCAGTTTACCTGATTTTATTTCTTTTATTCTTTATTTATTATATTTTTATTTATTTTATTTTTTATTTATGTTATTTACTTTATTTATTGCATGAAACAAAAGAGAAATACATCAAAAGATTACCCGAATGAGCAAGTGCTCGTGTGCGGGTTCAATTCAGTTATTTATATTACACAATACACAATTAAAAATATACATAAACCAAAATATAACTTTAACTTAAAATTCATTACCTAGATTTAAAGTAATAAAAAAAGGGGGGAAAAAGAATAAATTTGAAATCCTTTAGTTTCTTTACTTATTTTTTCAGACGTGGAATATTTGTGATTTGATCGCGGGTTCGAACCCGGCTCAGGCGCATTTATATGTGCATAAATGTGACAAGCACATATATGTAGATTTACAGGCATGTAAAATAATTCCTGTGAGACAAAATTCCGGCATACCGACGACGGTCATAGGCCTCAGTTGCAGTATACCCCTTCGTAAAGTAACCATGTAACCAATTAACCACTGCAATCTTTACTTGACTTTACTTATTTTCTTACTTACGATTTAATTCATTCAGTAAGTAAGTATGGTGTGACTAGTTACGTCCGAGCTTAATGATCGATTAATCGATCGCTACCAAGATTAAAATACTCTCTACTTTTTAATAGTGGTGCCTTTGCAACTTGACACCTTCTCGAATAGCTGTTAATAAATAATATTATTTTCATGTAAGTAATATTTTATTAATCGCTATCGTAGAAAGAATAGTGTGCAATACACGTGCGTTAAGTGCATTGGATAATCAAGGAAGTCTTGCACTTACTTCTCTTGTACCGGAATTTACTATTGTACTATGGATGTCATAGATTCCTATAAATAGTTTAAGCCTATTAGTAGTTATCAGTGAATTGGTTGGCAACAGTGAAATCCTGCAATTTAAAAACAGGGTTAAGCCTCTGATGCAAATTGTCCTCATTTAAGGACAGGTGTCGTTCAATTCTTTTAAATGTCCTGTTTTTAAATTGCAGGATTTCACTGTTGCCAACCAATTCACTGATAACTACTAATAGGTTTAAACTAGTTTTTGAAGATCCTTGGCAGATGGCAGCAGTGCATTATCATAATGGAAATGTTTGAATGTTCCATTAAACTATGAACTGATTCACAGATGAAGTGCAGCTGAGGAGGCATGCATGCAGCCTGAGATTTTTTAATTGAGGGAGAAGATGGGATGTCACTGGCCCGATAGGTATATCTCATTCGTTACCCGTGACGTCACATCATTAGGAGTTTGTGCTGCTAAATATAGTTGTCATTCTGTACTCAAATCAATGTAATTCCCTTAATAGTACATACCAAGAAACTGCATGAGCAAGCCTACTCATATTGCTTATCAATTTGAAGAAATTAACTAAATTTATAGAAACAATAGGTCTGCTGGTCATCAAACGTATACTGCAGCCCTCCTTCGTAATTGGAGCTAGTTTGAATCTACATGAGGGTAAATTACCTGGTAAAATTTTTCATATTCAGCTCCGTAGGCAGCCATTTTGTTCCACCTAATCTTCCTAACTGGCAGTTGGTAGTTCATCAGTAGGGTTCGGATGTTTAAGACCTAAAAATGTGGAAAATATGCCCTTAAAAATGAAGAAATATGAACCAAAAATCCTAAATATGTCCTGATAAAATAACGTAATTTACAGTTTTACTTGTAATGAACTTCTATTTTTAAATAATTTGCTCCTGTTTGGTTGCGTCATCAGCTCCAAATACTCGTAGTACGTATTTTGTAAACTTTTCGTGTCCCTGAACAATTGCATTCGTTTTAAAATTTAAGTTACCTATTAATTTGGCTTAAACATTAAATTAATGAACTAAATTTCAAATTTAACTCGTCCATGTAATACATTCACTGTTTAAATTGCTATTTTACCAAATTTATAACTGAAATATGACATTAAATTACAAATATGGTCAAAATTTGACCAAGACCACAAAAAGGCCCAAAATATGACTTTATATGCAAAGTGAAAACGGTCCGGTTAGGATAACAAGCGTGCAATTCATGTTTAATTAATGTTTGCGGCGAGAACGGAGGTCAGGATAAAAATATGACAAGTCATAAACATCCGAACCCTATTCATCAGCCTCTCGAACCTCCCTATACCTTAAGTGGAAGTTGGCCTTCCAGATAGTTTTTGTCAGGAGGCCGTAGTAGGCAATTCTTGGCCGACTTCCAGATCAGTTCCCTGTATGGCAGAAAAATACTTTATCAGGAGCTGGTCATACAGGCCCTAATACTTGCACAGAAATAAGTAAGGAGTGTTCAAAATGCCTATTTAACTCATGACCAATCCAGAATTTTAAAAATGTGGAATTTATACCACTCGCAAGTATCTATCATCATGCTAATATCGTTTTATTTAGCCTATATCACTTTAATTTTGTTCATCATTGAACCTTGCGATTGAGTATATAATAAGCCGCAACAAATGAACTTCGTGTATAATTTAGTATAAATATTACACAAACTTTTGAGACGCTGAAAGTGTGTCAATTGCAGAAAGAGCTGAATGGAGTTTCGCAATAAAAAATGTCAAAATTATTTTATATATTACTAGCTTAAATGGCCCGGCGTCGCCCGGGTTTTGCCTGGGAGGAGTGAAAATAAGAAGAAAAAGAAATTCCGGTTACATAAGATTGTATTGTCTTCACAGAAAATTGTATTTCTCACTCTCATATTACCCTACAACCGTTTCGGGGCTTAAGTAAAAAAGAAATTCAATATAACTTTCATACTTTCCTTTCCAAAAACCTGGGACATAATATACTGCGCGTAGGACTGAAAATGTTCCATCCCATTTTGTCTTCTTTTAGATGCTTAGGGCCTCTGATAAACATCCCTAGGCCAAATTCTCAACTAATACAAAGCCTACAGCTATGAGTGACGTATCAGTGGATAAGATTTTTTACCGACTTCCGATATAGCATACTCACTGGCAAACACATAAGTTGTCCGACCGCTTATTCTACATCAAAATGTGAAATGTTTTTTCCATGTCGAGGGTAGAGAAAGTTATGTGACTGCTTTATTTTCGTGGATTTTATTCGTCAAGAATATTTTCACAATTATGTATTAAATACTTCGATAGTATCAGCATTTGTTAAAGCCCAGTATTATAATATAGTTTCCAAAGCCCTATGTGAACACCGTAAACAACACTTCCGTTATGTAAACAATTGACAGCAGAACTTTCTAACTCTGCCTCATTTCACATTTACGACTTTTCCCGTGGATTTTCCAAAAATTTCTTCTTTCATAAAAACCTTGTCCTGACCATTACGAACACAACAAAACAATAATCAGCCAAATCGGTCGAGCCGTTCTCAAGTGATGCGGCAACAACCCTTTTGTAAATTCATTTTTATTAATATAGATTATTAGATTACCAAATTAGCTAAATCAGCAGCATCTTCCGGTCTACGTTATTCAGAGTGAATAACAAAATGTTGCATTACATCTTTAATTGTTGGAATGACATTTGGATAAAAAGTGCAATTGGTGCCTTGCCTAAAGAACTTTTCGTCCCTACAGTGCACTTTCGGCTAAATGTTAAAATGTTTACACCAAATTTTATTTTAACACAATTGGAAAATCTGGGAGTTATTTTTTACGATTTCATATTATTTCAGATAGTGGTTATAAGGATTCCATTTTAACTGTAAAACATGTTTTGTTCGATTGTCCTATGTTCGAAACGAAAAGACTCCGACAGCTAAATTTGCTTTTTTTGTAGATTGTGACGAAATTTCCATGTGTCAAAAAATTTTCACGAAGCAATGTTATTATAATCATTTTGTGCAGTATCTAACATATATTCGCAACCATATGTATTAATATTCTATATTTTACTGTATAAGCTATAACCCTAACATGCCTTTTCTGGCAAAATAGGATTCATAAAGATTTGGAGATACAATAAATAAATATTAGATTACCATTATAACAATTATAATTATCGTTATTATTTTTATTAATATTATTGTTGTCGTTTCCTTGTGGTTGTTTCCGTATACCTCTGAATTTATTAGTAGGGGAATGGCCAAATGGCCTTTAGGATAATGGCATATTGAGAGGTAGAACACCCCTACGGCATATCGCTAGTGATTTGATTCTGATTTGCATATTACTGTATAATTACATTCCCTTATTGAATCAATTACACGCGCTACTGGAAGCTGTTACCTACAATTATGATCAGCGAGAACTAAACTTAAGGGATCCTTTGGACGGTTGGTAATATAAAAAATGTATTTCTCAAATTTGTAAACATATCCCCAATCCTTTTGAAAGTAAGCTCTCCTCAATAGCATAGGCCGCTATGCCTCAAGGTACAACTACTGTCTTTCAGAACCTACAGTTGGATTATGTAAGTCAAGAAAATTGTTTAATTCTGTAGTTGTTAGCTTGTGCAATAGGCTACCTCCAGAGTTGCATAATGTAAACCAGCAAAATTTAAATCTGTTCCATTTTAGAAGGTCGAAGCTTAACCTATGTCTCTTATCATGATAATTCATAGAAATGCGTCATGTTAACCTGTGAACCAAATATGTATTCAGTGAACGTCATAATGGAGACTAGATGTTATTAAGTGCTACTTTATGAGATTGTGTGCGTGTCGGGAAAATGTCTGTCCGTCTGTCCGTCCGACCGTGTGTCTGTACGTGCGATAACTCAAATAAGATTTATCAGATTTTCATTAAACTTAGTATACCGGTACGCATTTATAGCATCCATGGGGAGAAGCCTATTGATGTTGGCCCAAATCGGTTGACCGGTACCGGAGTAATGCCCAATTTAGTGCCTATTTTGTGGTAATATATTACACAGAATTTATCGAATGTGAATCAGTTCTCATGACAACTTATTGTTTTACAGTGTTCATATATGGCTTTGGAAGGAGCAATACAGTTAGCTTTGACAAATAACCCTGTTACTTCACATACGGTTATGAAACTAGACCGTTAAACCGAACGAGGTGACCGATGTAGTAACGTCTTGGACTCGAAATTTGGAGGTCCATGGTTCAAATCCCACAGTCGGCCAATTTGATGTTTTTTGTTGTATTTTTATATGAGTGTGCGAGTGTCAAGATATCACAAATCTGTACAGTTCTGCTGATATTGGACGATTTTAATCTGATTAAAAAAACGAAACCTTTGTTCTTCCGTAAGCCCTGCTTAATGAATCCATCTTGAGATAACTCGGAAATCAATTTAAAAAACTTATTTTCTGCATTTCATAATTGCAATTACAACTGATTAAACAAAAACATTCTGGAACTTTGTTACATCAGTTTACTTGATTTTTTTTGTTTTAATTTGTTGCATTTTTGTTACATTTTACCGGTGTGTAAATATCTTTATTGTATTACATTCTTTGCTTTGGAAGCAATCTCAGAATAAACTTTTTTCGCATGAAGCTATTTTGTCCTTACAAGATCACGCAACTTCTTGTAACTCAAATGGTCGCGCTTGGTGCTTTTGACCGGTTCGTTTGGACTAATGTGAATGTTATTGGCAAAATCTCCGAGATTTCCTACATACGTAATTAATTAGGGTATAAGGTGGAAATTAAATTCTTATTATTAGGGCAAGGCATTTAATGACCATAAAATAGCGAAAAAATGCAAAATAAAAATTCATTTATTACCTAAAAATAGTGGAAAATGACACAAAATTTTAAAAAAGACCAGTAAATTTACTACCATTTCTCGTAATTAGTTTTTTAAGTAGTAAATTGCTAAAAACAATTTAATGAAAATGGTTGACATAGCGTTATATATGAATTTACAATAGAAAACATACTTATTTTGTTACTGAAGAAGTAAATTTATATTAAAGTACTTGGACGCCCTTAAAGAAAAATGAGTTCTTTCTGAACTGGCAAGCCCATCAAATTGTCCCTAGCAAATATGGTCCATTTAAAAAGAAAGAAAATATCTTTACTGCTACAAGACGAACTGCTATGGTGTTTACAATAAATCTGAATTAAAATGAACTAAGAACACTTGGTGGAGAATCTCAAATAAAAACGATTGTCTGTTGTCTCAAAGTAACGATTTGTACATGGAAAAGCTCCTCCCCACCTCCATAGAAACATGACCTAAAATCCTAAAAAAGACCTAAAAATGCCGAAAATGACCTAAAATTGCCATAAAATGACCGATCCCTTAAAAATGACGGAAAATGCAAAATAAAGCAAAAAATGCAAAAACAAATTGCCCTTATTTAATCATTTATTTCCTGAAACATATTTATATATATTTGAGCTATCTTTTAACCTTCATATAAAAAGACGCAAAAACATGAAATGCCTTGCCCTACTTATTATATAACATCCCCTCATTGGTAAAAATGAAATTAATTAATTTATGTAAAGGTATTGTATAATTAATTTTTACTAGATCGAGAGTATAAGACTATAAGTGATTGTTGCTGGAGTGGTATAGTATAGTACACGCCGGGATGCGGGACTTCTATACTTCAGCTAATTTCACACCGGCACATTTCAAAGGAAATTCATACCGGTATGCGATTTAAGTAGTGCACATCATATTGGAGCTTAACTCTAGTATCCTACCCGTTTAATTATTCTTCCGAATTTTCATGTAGGCCTAGCTTATTTTCCTTTCTCATGTTCATGATGTCTTCCATTAGAAACTATCCTACATGTTTTTTCTGATGGAAGACGCCATGAAAAAAAGTAAGGAAATACTTAAATATCTTAGTGCTAATAAAAATTCCTTACAATCTTTTTATTCTAAGATACCCTCGTAAACAAGATGAAATTTATTAATATCTTAGTGCTAGCCTAGAGTGTCAGACAACTTCTGCAGTCGTGTACTGCTGTTTTCTAGTCATTAACTGCAGGGGCTTATTGCCCGCCTAGTACGTTAGGCAACTTCTGTAGCAGATGTGTACTGCGTGTTGACTAGTCATCAACTGCAGGGGCTCCTCGCTCGCCTAGCACCTTATACAATTTCTCCAACAGACGTGTACTGCGTGTTGACTGGTCAATAACTGCAGGGGCTTCTTGTCCTTTCGACAATATTTTTGCAACGGGCTTGTATTGCATGTTTTCTCGTTAATGGCTATTTAGCTCATGATTCAGTGACTTTCCTGTGGAAGGATATGTTATATTTAAATGAATCACCGCGGCCTATCGTTTACTTTAATCGCTTGTACGTTGAATTGTTTTATTTGAACTCGTGAGAGCGTACTTAATTATCTGTTTAACTTCTTTGATCTAAGCCAGTGCTTCCCAATCTGGGGGCGATTTAACAGTCTTACGGGGAGCACAACGGTTTGGAATTAGTAACTTCGTAGATTTTTTAGGTAAATTTCGGAACCATGTCATGATTTTCGAAAAATTCTTTCATATCTTTACGTTTCATGCCTCCCTAAGTACGAAACCACCGCCCGTTCAAAAGTGTATATATATATATATATACATACTAGCGGCCGTAATTTTTAAGATATTTGAACCAAATTTTATTCTGTTATTTCTAGGCCCAATAGTGCGGACAAGTTCGTTAATGAGCAAAATTGGCCTAAGGGGAGGGTCGGGGAGGGGGTTGAAATTTTGAAAAATGTACATCTCGGCCCCTATGAAGTATAGAGGGAAACTTTGTTTGAATAAATTAGAGTACTCCCTATGGAGTTCACAGTGACACCAACGATTCGGGGGTTTTGGGGGGGGGGGGCTACGAGTGGGGGATAGAAATTCGAAATTTTTGAAACCACGTCTTGTGGGGTATCGTTTAAAAGCTCTTGATGAGTACTCTACAAATCAATAACTAGTTTCTCGATAGTTCTCATATAAGGTGAAATTTGAATGTTTGAAAAACAATAACACTTTAAAATATCTCAGCCTGAAGGCCTGCCGAAAGAAATGTGATAGGACCGACTCTTTGGCCTAGGATCAGTGGGTAAGGAGGTTGTGGGTTCAAGTCCCGCCTCGGGCATGGTTGTTAATATGTAACAGGGCAAAAGGAAAAATAGGAAAAAAGGGAAAACAAGGAAAACATTTTTTTTAAAGTTGTGTAAAATAAATAAACAATATAAAAGAAAGGAATTTTTTTAACACCTTATATATGAACTTACGTCTCCTGTAATAAGATAATTATTTCCAGCTCGGTTTGACAAGAAACACGTGTTAAGCTCAAATAAATTACCAGGAAAACTATAACTCGTAATCTTACTGTAGAAATTAAGCTACTTTAATAAGATATAAAGATACTCGTTACCGAAGATTTCTGGGAATTAAAAAGAGTGAATTTAGTTTTTACTTGCTTTTAAGCGCAGCACAAAACATATAAACTAACTCCTATTGGGAAACAAAAAGTGTAAAAGGAAAAGAAATACGAGTTATTAAATAACAAACAATTGTAATTTGAAAGATTTAAACTTCCCAAGTTGCAGGTAAAACTTTTAAGAGAGAGATGCTGAAGAGATTCAGAAGCAATGTAAAAAATTACTCTGCGAAAAGAAAAGAAATTTGCCGAGAAGTATCTGTAAAACAAAGTTAAACTTTATTAGCAAGCCCTTACATAGATGCTCAACTTCTGAAAATGTAAAGATGAAGTATCCCTCAGGCGAACAGTGATGTACTTTTTGTGTTCTCTCTTTTATTCAATGCGTTTTATAAGCTACAGTCATTTAATTTTGTTTTTGTTCGACCGTACCATAATACGCTTTTTACGTGTGACGTAACTGTATCATAATGACACTCATTTCGAAACTGTTTTTCATTTCGACATAGGTTTGGTATCGATTATTATCGAACACGGAACGATCTTGAAACCTTGAGAGTAGGAGCTGAAAACTACGTAATAAATAGCCTATTTATAAAACAAAATCAGTTCTGTTCGTGTTAATTTAACATAATATTAAAATGAATTCAATTCGTGTTGTCAAAGTCTGTTGATTTCAAGAAAAAACCATAAGATAGCTTCGATTTGATCGACACCATGAGCTTCCATCTCTCGTAGAAGACAAGAACTAGGACAATCAGCTGACATGAAGGGAATGGTGGGCTCGTCGACCCCTTAAAATCCAAACTCAGATATCAAAATTTAAACATTTAATCTAATTGTGGTCGAACAAAATCAGTCGTATGCAACTAGGCTATAATGGTAATTACGAGGGTCAATTCAATAATTAAAGAGACAAATTGGTCTGGGGAAAAGACGGTTGGTAGTATAAGTTTGATACATTTAGGATTTTAAGTTGGCATCACTGGGATGAGTTCTAATCAGCTGATGGATCAACTTTGCTCTTTTTATAACCTCAATATTAAGTTTAACGATGTCGGGTCTTCTTGAAAATACCACATTGGTTGAACAACGTTCTGAGATTCGTTTTTTGATTGCTGAAGTTAAACAACCAGCTAATATATATTCTAGAATGCCTAAAGTGTATGTTGAAAGTTGTATGAACCGTGGAAATTTTTACAAGTGGGTTCAAAAGTTCAACAGTTCAAAAGTGGTCGAGAATCAGTGACTGACGAACACCGTTCTGGCCGGCCTGTTGAAATTGCAACTTCCTCACTTGAAACTCGAATTATTTGGTCCACTGAAGGAGGCATTACATGGGAAGAAGTTCCATGTTAACGAGGATGTCCAGAAATTTGTGGGAAATCGGCTCCGACGCAAAGACAAAGAGCTTTTTTGCAGCCGATATTAAAATTCTAGTAACCTGTTAGAACAAGTGCATAAACGTTGATGGGGATTATGTTGAAAAGTAGGAAAAGTCTTGTTAAGTAAAAATAAACGGGTTTTCTCCAGGTCAGTTTGTCTCTGTAATTACTGAATGACCCTCGTAAGATACTCGCGTTGTTCGTTTCATAAATAAACTTGTATCTTGATAAATGCCATTATAGGCTTGTTGTATAATGTACTATTTTATTTATGACTAGCTTAAAAGACCCGGCGTCGCCCGGGTTTTGTATTTTGTAATTGGAAATTAGCATATGAAGGATTTTCAATTTTAAATTCTAGGTCCTTATATAGGCATTTATAATTTGAAATAGGAAGAACGACTTATTACACTCAAACTATTCCCTCAGAAAACGCTTGATATAGTTTTTTATGGCTCATAGAGGATCTAGAATTTTGCATCCCATCGCTTGTACAGTGCACAGCAAGCCTGGTAGAGGTTTAAATAAGAAGAAACAGAAATTCCTGTAACATAAAATTGTAATATCGAGGCGGGAAATTTCCCACTCTTATGTTACCATAGCCTAAAGCCGTTTTGGGGATGAAATTAAACAGAAAGCATTATCACTTTCATACTTTTCTCTCCAAAAACCTGCGATATAATATAATAATATACACATTACCATACCTCGTTTTGTTTTCTCTATGTCCAGGGTAGAGAAAGTTATGTGATTCCATTATTTTAGTGGATTTCATTCTGTAATATTTATTTATAACATGAATTATTTTGATAACTTCTCTTATTTGTCAAAAGTGCATTTCATTTGTTTTTTCCAAGCCCACCTGATACCATTTGGCAACAATATATTCTGTGATTTGGAATTAATAATTCTATGTAAAAAGGGATTAAGTATTTTCAAAAATATTTAATTTTTGGCATTTAGAATCAGAATTTTTCAAAATCCTTTCTTAGTGAGCACCTACATTATGAAACGAAGGTACTGTCAAAATTCCATGTCTCTACCTGTTAGGCCTATAGTTTAGGCTGTACGTTGATTCCTGTCATTCAGTCAATCAGTCAGTCAGTCAGTCAGTCAGTCAGTCATTCATTCAGTCAGTCAGTCAGGACAAAGCCTTTTATATATATAGAGATTACATAAATATCAAACTCAGCGTAAGCTCAATTGTATCAATGTGACTAAAGGTAAATAAAATATATGTAACTAGCGGGTGCCAGCGGCTTCGCCCGAGATTATTTACTCAAGTGCTAGATGTTTTATTTAAATAATTTGACAGAACAAATAATAAAAACATATTTATTAAAGCTGACATTGTTTCTATCCTACATAAATGCCATGAATTACGTAACTGTGTTCTTATTTATATTGTTTTGCCTCATTCATTCATTCATGGTACTTCTGCCTTGCGGCAGGTCTACACTCCCATGTAAAATTCCATTTTCCAGCTCCTTCTATTTTCTGCTGCATCCTTTAACTCTCCATAATTTCTTTTCTTCTTGATGTCATCCAGTATCTCAATTCTTCTTCTTCCTAGTCTTCTCTTTCCTTCTATTTTTCCTTCTATGGCATCTAGCAAGAGTCCTCTTCTTCTCATAATGTGTCCCATCCAGTTGGCTTTTCTCACTCTCACATCTTGCAAGATGGGTCTCTTTTCTTCCACTCTTCTTAAAACTTCTTCATTTGTGATTCTATCCGTCCATCGAATCCTCTCCATCCTCCTCCAACACCACATCTCGAAGCTCTCCAGATATTTCTTTTCTCTTTTCCTGAGTGTCCATGTTTCGGCTCCAAACAAAGCTACACTCCAAACGTAGCATCTCATCAGTTTATTGTTTTGCCTAGTAAATATAAATAATTAAACGAATAAAATGAATCTTGTGCTGTCGTATGGGCATAAAGAATCGAAACGAAACGATTAAAACGTACCACAGGTTCATGAACCTTACCAAAATAATGGATAAACAATTAAGACAATTGATAATTTAAAAGCTAAAAACCCGCCTTGAGATGCATTTCATGGTTAAAATGCGCCATTTAGTCTTGCATTCATTAATCTGTTTAAAAAAATTATATATCGATATGTTGTGCTGTTACAAACAAAATAATGAAGTAGAGCAGGTTTAAAAATCGAATCATACGACAAATTTATGTGTTATATTGCAAAAAATAGATTTCAGCGATGCTCTTTTTCCCCCGGTTGCTATGACTGCACAGGTCTACACGGAAACATCAGCTCAAATATTATAAATATTCTATTATCTACCGGTACCTGATATCTAGGCTATGTATTTCAGTTTTCCTTTAAGGGTAAGTTTTGCAACAATTTGGTAATTTTCATACTTTTATCGCAAACCTTTCCCTCCTGTTATTCGGTTCATATATACAGCATATATATATATGTATATATACACTTAAAGAGTATATACCGGTTTACTGAGTACAAATGATCTTATATTTCAAGTGGCGTTCATTTAATGAGATAAACGTAGGGCCTAAGTTATTATTCTCAGCATCTTCTTCGCTGGTAAGTTGCGTTAGCCTGTCAACTTGCATTGAAGTAAATAGTTTTAATTTTTAATAAATGTTTTTCTCTCTAGTAGTTATGAAAATATATATAGAGTCAGTAACTGAATTAAATTAATATCTTTGAGCTACGATTAATAAAGTATTTTCTTATTATCAAACAAATCTGAAAAGTTGTAATTTATATTCGTAACTCGTAGGTAAAGTTCTACGTTGTTTTCTTAACATAGCACGTTCTGTGTAATCGTGACATGACTCACTGATACTCACTATTTAACACTTTTTCAATTTTTGTAATCGATCTACGAGTTAAACTCTAGATCGATATTTCTAACACCTTAAAAAGCATCGAAGTTTATTACTTTCTCCACCTGTGCCATAGGTAAGGTATGCAGCGAAAATACTGCTGACTAGACTATACATGCAAATGGATCAATGAGGCCTCTATAGCTGACTTGACACAAATTCATGTTATGCATTGAACTCTCCAAATGTTACTTATAAAATTTAAGTGTTATTATAATTGTTTTATTATTGTATATCATCGTCATCATCATCCCTGTATAATTATTATTATTCTATTTAAAATTTGTAAAAATTGTCTGTAGCATCTTTAAATAAATAAATGAAATGAAATTATTATTATTACTATTAATATTATAAAACTACTGTTTTGTTCCATTAAATGTAATGAGTTTTCAACATGATTCCCGTACGTTTTTCCCGAAACATTTTACGAATTATCATTTTTCCGTAAATCCGAAGTTCACAAATCGAAATTGCCGAATACCATCATCCAAACACTTTATTTCCGAAAGTCAATGTCTTTGCATACGTGTGTGTTGACATTTTTGAAAAGTCTGAACCGGCACATTGTGCGTACAGAGCAAAACTATGAAAGTATGAAGTTATATCCGACTACACCTGTCTATTTCCATTTTAAACTGTTCATATCACATTCTTTGCGTTTCATTCGTTGACATCCCCAGCCTACTCGTATTTCACAATCACTGCCTTTTTGTTTTATGGTAATTGAAGGTAGTTGTTCGGCTTTATAATAATAATAATAATAATAACAATAATATTTTGTTTTATTTTGTAAAGTAAAGTAATCCCTATACAGGCCATGGAGGCCCAGAGGGTTGCAGGAGGTTGAGGCTCCCAGATTTTTGGAGATTCGGAATTATAATAATAATAATAATAACAACAATAACAATAATTTGTTTTATTTTGTAAAGAAAAGTAATCCCTATACAGGCTATGGAGGCCCAGAGGGTTCCGGGAGGTTGAGGCTCACTGATTTTTGGACATTCGGGACACGAAGGTGGTAAGTTTGTCAGCCTTACGCACCGGCCGTCTTTACCTCCAGGATTGCTCCTGGTGCTCATTCCTGTTAAGAGGCTGAGTCGTCTCCAGGGCCATGCCAGAAGGATTAGGCCAATTGACAAATCTCAACGACCTCATCGGGAATCGAACCCGCGACCTTCCGGTTTGTAGCGCAGAGCCTCAATCATTACTCTACGGCGTATCCCGTTTTATTTTATTCCCTCACTCATAGGCGTACCGAGGGGGGGGGTTTTGGGGGTTTGAACCACCCATTGATTAAAAAAAGAAAATCGTATAATTTTTTAAGTCTGCCCATAAATTACTTAATACAAGTATAAAGCGTGGGAAGCTTAAAACTCGTTATTTTGCGTCTTAATTTTTAAAATTTTCCGGGGAACCCCCGGAAGCTTAAAACTCGTTATTTTGCGTCTTGATTTTTAAAATTTTCCGGGGGCCACCCCCGGAGGCTAAAAACTCGTTGTTTTGCGTCTTAATTTTTAAAATGTTCCGGGGGAGGACCCCCCTCTCTCTGGGGGGTATTCCTTTATAACCCCCCCTTATGGTCGGCCTGGTTACGCCTATGCCCTCACTTATTATCTTCATCGGCGTTTCTACCTTGGGACTGATGTATACCCCTTGGTAAAGTCCTTTCTCCAGTTCTTCCTACTTTCTGCTGGAACTTATAACACTTCATAGCTTCTGTTCTAATTCAAGTCATCCAGTAGCTTACCTCAATTTCTTCTTCTACAGGTTTTATGGTTCCTTCTATTTTTCCTTCAGTTAGGCTACATCCAGCAGAAGTACTCTTCGTCTCATGATGTGTACTAACGAGTTAGCTTCTTTCTTTACAACTTACAAAACACATCTCTTCTCATTCACTTATTTCACTTTCTTTACTCGTACCGTTGGTAAGGTCAGAGAACTACTGTTTCCTTTCATGGAATTCGATGACGAGTTTTCAGGTATATTATACGATTTGAGATTCGCTGAATCCACAACATGCAATTTTACGAAATATGAATATGTGTTTGTGAACAACGAAGCAACCTCTGCTGCCAACTTCTGGGCAGGGCCGTAGCTAGGCGATGGCAAGATGGGCCACCACCAAGGGCGCAGGTATAAAGAGGGTGCAAAATCAACCATGAAAAATACCACCTTTTTTAGACTGGTGCAATTTATCAAGCAATAAAAATTCTATATTTCATGAATTAAGTTCAATTGTCTGAAAATAAGGTTTTAGTACCTTGAAAGTTCAACACTTAGTTCATTTTCAAATTGAGGTTTAGGTTTTCTTTGATAATAACAGTGTTTTTATATTAAAATAATGAACAATTTTACAGAGATTAAAAAAAAAAAATTGTTCAGACCCCCCAGTATTGGAGGGCGCAGATTTGTCAGACTCGCTAAGGGCGCAGAAGGATCTTGCTACGGCCCTGCTTCTGGGAGAATTGAGTTGGTTGGGAAAAAGCTGTTCTTATATAGGAAAAGACTGGATATATTAGAATGGGTGGTGGGCCAATAGGAAAGCTTGGAACCGAACCCACCCGGTTGGAAGCCCGAGAAACAATAATATAAAAAAAATCTACTTTATTTTAAAGAGTGTGAAATTAAACATTTATTCTAATGAAATATCGGGTAGCTATACTGGATTCTCGAGCTATGCCATCTACTGTCGCACATACACTTCCACAATCACAGGCATAGGTTATTGATTTTCTGGTGCATGGCTGCCAACATAAGGAATATACTCAAAAATACTTTTCATGCACTAAGTATGATGCTTTTTGCGACAACCGTGGGAAATTTAATATTTGTGATTGTAGCTAAAGTTAGTTGCAAGGATTTTTAACGCAACTTCTACTATTCACAAGTTCTTCACGGGCTATCAGCCGAGTCGAAGGTTTAAAGGTCTCCAAGCTTTCGGACTCCACCTTTGAGTCCATCTTCTGGAGTCCGAATGCTTGGATGGCTGATAGCCCGTGAAGAGCTTGTGAATAGTATTCGCAAAGAAAAATTCAAATCTTTCAACTTTTAACTTCGTTTGTCATGTGTTAGAAGTTATAATTTTAATTCAAGTACTCTAAAATAAAATAAAAAATCCCATTAGGCAGGCCTACAGGCTGAGGTAGATTTCGAAGTGCGTTTGGTTTAATCTATTGTCGCTGTGCAGCACTCTTCTTCTTTAGCCTTGCCATGACAAACCCGCAATAATAACTGAAAAAAAAGAGGAAAGAGCACTTTTTCAAACATTCAAATCTCGCCTTAAATGAGAGCTATCGAGAAACTAGTTATTGATTCGTAGAGTACTCATGAAGAGCTTTTCAATGACACCCCACAAGACCTGGTTTCAAAAATTTCGAATTTCCATCCCCCCCCCACCCCCACTCGTACCCACAAAACCACCGAATCGTTGGTGTCACTGTGAACTCCATAGGGAGTACTCTAATTTATTCAAACAAAGTTTCCCTCTGTACTTCATAGGGGCCGAGATATAAATTTTTAAAAAATTCAATCCCCTCTCCCGACCCCCCCCCCCTTGGGCCAATTTTGCTCATTAATGAAGTTGTCCGAACTATTGGGCCTAGAAATAACATAATACAATTCTTCAAAATAACGGCCGCTAGCGTCTATATATGTATACAACAAAAAAAAATTGAACGGGCCATGGTTTCATGGTTCCATGGGAGGCATGAAACGTAAGGATATGAAAGAATTTTTCGAAAGTCATGACATGGTACCGACCCCAATAGGTAAATTTTTCTTCGAAATCTACCTAAAAAATCTAGCTACGGTCCTATATGAAACTGTATTTGTAAATGCCAGTCGTTATGTTTCCTTTACAAGTAAGAGCTATCAACAGGCTCTTAAAATGTGCAAATTTATTCACTCCTTATGACGGACGCACAATGTAAAAGGAGGAAATTTTAAAGGTGAGATCTAAGATGTCTATGTTTTCCTTGCATCATGTTATCCGTCTTGATTCAAGGGTTGATTAGTGCACTCATACAAATTTATTTCAGACGTCGTCCCTATCTCATGCATATTCATGTCCGGCATTCGTGTCTCCCCCCGGCGACTACACCATAGTCTTGCTTCCTATTTTTAAAATCTTTCCACAACTCAGAGTACAGTGAGAATTTAAATTCCTGTTATGAATGTTAATTTCGCTATCAGAATTTACATTTTATCATGGTCTTAGTTTCAAACAACTTGTTTATTATGAAATGACTTGATAATTTACTAGGTTTGTGCACTGAAAGTTAACTGAAACATTCTAACATAACGTAATATAGACCTATTATACAGGGTGTTAATAAATAACTCCGAAATATTTTACCTGTGTATAGAAGGGACATAGACCAGGAACTTTTATTAGGAGATTTTTCCTCTATGACGTAAAATGTATATGGTACCGGGAACTAAAGTCATTATAATTTGGTGCTCATAAGTCAATAATTAAGCGAAATAGGGTTAAAATTTTCATTAAATTGACTTCATACTTGTGGCTTTTTCGAGAGCAGTTAGCAATTGCGTTTCTAACTTTATTGTGGCGATTGATCCTAAGAAGCTCCCCTTAAGGACAGTAGCCAAGCACACGTGGCTTCAAAAAGCCACCAGGTTTTAAACCACTTTAATGGCATTTGTCCACTGTGATGATGAAAGTCCTTTTTTGGTCGAGATCCACGAATTGCATTTTAGGTAGATTTCGAAGAAAAATCTACCTATTGCAATCGATACCATGTCATGACTTTCGAAAAATTCTTTCATATCTTTACGTTTCATGCCTCCCTAAGTACGAAACCACCGCCTGTTCAAATTTTTTTTTTGTTGATATTTATATAAGTTGTTTATATATATATATATATATATTTACACGCTAGCGGCCGTAATTTTGAAAATATTTGAACCAAATTTTATTATGTTATTTCTAGGACAATAGTTCAGAATAGTTCGTTAATGAGCAAATTTGGCCCAAGGGGGTGGTCGGGGAGGGGGTTGAAATTTTAAAACATTTATATCCCGGCCCCTATGAAGTATAGAGGGAAAGTTTGTTTTAATAAATTAGAGTACTCCCTATCGAGTTCACAGTGACACCAACGATTCGGGGGTTTTGGGGGTACGAGTGGGGTTGGGGGGATGGAAATTCGAAATTTTTGAAACTACGTCTTGTGGGGTATCGTTGAAAAGCTCTTGATGAGTACTCTATAAGTCAAACACTAGTTTCTTGATAGTTATCACATAAGGCGAGATTCGAATGTTTGAAAAAGTGCTCTTTTCTCTTTTTTGCTGTTATTATATCGGGTTTGTCATGCCAAGGCTAAAGAAATAGAGTGCTACGCAGTGACAGTAAATTAAACCAAAAGCTCTTCGAAATCTACTTCAGCCTGTAGGCTTGGCTAAAGGTTTGTTTTCCAATCAGAGAAAATAGAGACACCTTGTCCCTTTTGTGGACTACTCTAGCAGTGTTATCCTCAATTTTCTTAAGTGTTTCGTGATCACTGAATAGTATACATTCTTCAGTCTTTGCTGTAATCGATCCATAATTTCTCCGCAGCCATAGAAATAGCAGAAAAGGAAGCATGCCATAGGAAATGAAGAAAAAATCACACTAAAACAAAATATTAGATTATGATTCGAATTTTTGTACACATTTATCAGTTTACGTATGGAATGGGCGTATTTCGTCTTTAATTAGACATTCCGCACAATCGAACAAATTTCGCGATATTTCTTGGATTTAGTTTGCTTAATATTTTTTTTTCGCATGTACAAAACTAAATATAGCAAAGGAAAGCTGTTTTGTAAAATTTCGCGCTTATCTCTGTTATCAAAATATGCGGTCCCTATGCATCAGCTATTAAAGGGCACACTCTTTAATTTTATCCATTCCTTGGGTCTCTATTAAATCATTTCCTATTTGTATTTTATTCTTCCCTTACTTCATCCTTTTCACTTTATTGCCCTTTGTATTAATCTCTACCCTTCTTTTATTCCTCTTAATATCAATCTTTCTGCTCTCTTCTTTTTCCTCTTCTTTTGCGTTTTAGATCTTTTGTTACCTTTTTTCCTTTCATGCAATCACTCAGTGCTAATGAAGAAATTCATTTTTAACGTCAGATGCATGAATGCTTCTACCTATATAATTTAGATTGTGAAAGAACCTCTTGTGTATTCAATGAGCTTCACAATTTTAAAAGCCTGCACTGTTGGCGGACTGTAGGCTACTTTTTAATAACTTTTCCTTGATGCAGAATCAGGAGAAGAAGAATTTCATCTTAAATTTGGCATTGTTCGGAATTTTCTTCTTACTCTTCATTACGGGCTTATGCAGGAATCAAGGCTGTGGTGCCACACCACAAAGTTTGTTGAAATTCTTTTTTAAGAAAAATAATTTTTAAGAAATTCGGAATAGCATGTTCTCTAGTTGGTGTTCACTCCTATCAAAGTTAAAATAGAAATGATTCTATGCGAGAAAAAAATGCATTAAATAGGCATTCTATTGTTATTGCTAGACTATCGTGGATGTGAAGGACTTCCCGGCTATCCAGCCAGTTTTCCTATACTTTTCTGGCAGCTAGAAACACCACATTTGGCACGCTTAAGACAGTTAAAAGTACCAATGCTCCTGGCGAATTTTGCGATTCTAGCTGTCCTATAAGTGTATGAAAAAATACACAATGTTAAGAAAATATACAAAATTGACTTAAAGTAAAATTAATCTATCTACGGTATAACCGATTGAGATACAACAAAAAGTAATAGTACCAAACTTGCAAACTTGCAAACTAAGTTTCTTGAAAATATATAGCGTGTAAAAAATTCCGTATACAAACTTGGAGGGTTTGTAGAGGAGATGAAATGAAATTCTTTTGTTATATGATAAATATCTGACAGGTTCTCCGTTGGGAGGAGTGGGCCACCACGTACAGTGGCCACCGCGATCTCCTGATCTCAATCCTATGGATTGCTTTTTGTGGGGGGAGATGAAGCGTTTGGTGTACGAAACACCAATAGATACTCCAGAAGAGCTGGTTGTCCGTGTGCCTGAAGCTGCAGCAATTATTCGTGAAACACCTAGTTGTTTTGAACGTGTGAGACAATCATTTGTACGCAGATGCCAGCTGTGCATTAATGTAAAAGGACGACATTTACAACAAAATCTGTAAAACATTCATCACACGGCAGATTGAATACTGTCAAACCCTTTAAGGACCCCTAGCGGGGAAACGGAGAAGCTGTCAGATCTTTGTCACATAACAATAATAGTTTCCTTTTATCTCCTCTACAAGATCTCCAAGTTTGTACACGGAATTTTTTTACACTCTGTATAAAGGGTAACCGAGGTATCGCGCGTATAGACACACGGGCGGATAGACATTTTTCCTGTTCACGAATTAATCTTAGAAGATATCATTCTGGCACTTACTTTTGATAACATACATAGTGTATCAGTTCTGAGCCGGTCTTCTTAGCCGCGGTAGCCTTGGAGCCGTGGGTAAGGATGCTGTGGGTTCGAGTCCTGCCTCGGGCATGGGTAGTAATCTACTCTTATACAATTCAACGGCCCTAAATAGCGTGCTTGCTCGCCCGCTTCGTGAGACATCGGGTATACTCGGCGATGTTCGTCTCTCGCAGTCTAAACTTTCATGACGACTACAAAATTAGGAAGGAAAACTGTTTCTTTATTATATAAGGCCTAAGTGAAATGAACACAATGAACAAATATTCTAATTTTATGTTTACTTACAATTTTCATAGCTCTGAACCACAAACATTTTTAATAATCTACCAGTGTAATTTTCTTAAAAATCCTGGAGTCAATTAATAATGGCGGGCGAAGCCGGGGGCAACAGCTGTAAAATATTGATGGTTTTATCTCTTGAAATATCGCTGATAATAATAATCCAAACAAACCATTCCTTCCCTTGAAACATTCTATAATTTCTGAAAATTACACTGAATTGATAAAATAAAATTCACATCATATTCACGTCAATAAACAGCTGAGAAACAATACGTATTATGTGTTCACAGGTTCTTTGGAACTGCATAATCGATTCTGATATAGTTTTCCCAGGGGGCGCTTTCATGTCGTGGAATGTACTCTAAAGCAGGAATTTTAGCTGTTTTATTAATTATTAATGGATTAATAATGCTTTAATAATTATTATACTCTTAGTTTTTAATTTTTAAAAGGATTATCGTGGCGAAGCCACGGGCACCTCCTAGTATGTAACAAAGGAAAAGGAATAAAAGAGAAAACAAGGAAAACATTTTTTAAAAAGTTGTGTGAAATAAATAAACAATATAAAATAATTAATCATTAGGCTTAATGAATGTTAACCCAGAGACACATATTCCACTGATATTTTCATAATTAATATCATGCACTGTTAGTTTAGCGTTGTAACGTTGATATAATATATTTAGTTTGCTAGCTATTGAAATGTAAAGGTATTGCTTGAGCGGCTAGAACGATTCGCATTACATGTGATTCTAAGGTCATGGGTGAGAATAGACATTCAGAACCTGTCAGAGTGGCAGTGATTATTCACGCTCTATAAGCACGTCTGTAATATTATAATCGAGGTTACAGGAACGGTTGCTGGGTGACGTTGTATCCATGGTGATCGGATAACTGCATCTTGACCATGACTGTCGTTTAGATTTCTCGCTTCTCTGAACAAAACGACAGATATGTGACAGGAAATACATTATTGTATAGGATCTAACGGTGACGTCGATGTTGGTCTATGTTTAACGTCATTTTGATGATGAGGAGATTTATCTCCTTTATTTATTTTCTTCTTGTTAATGGCCTTCTCCTTTTCTTTCTCCTTCTTCTCTCCTCACCTCCATCCACCTTCATCCATCTCCTCTTTCTACTTCTCTTCACTCGCGTCCTCCCTCTTTCTTCTCGTCCTCATCTTGCTGGACCATTTTAATGGAACACTGTACAGCACGAAGAAAAATCGGTACCTGTTATATCGTTGTGTCAGTATTATTATATTTTAACTTATCTCTCTGGAGAATACAACAGGCACATTGCCCAATTACAATATTCTCTAATAATAATACAACATTTTTACAATACTAATTTAAATATTTAAAATAATACTGAAGTCTACTAATACTAAAAGCAGAAAAAATAGAAAACACGCACAATATTGCAAAAATTATGTAATGATGGGAACAGATTTTAGCATTGTAAATTACAGTATAATGGTTATAGAAAAACATGTAAACAGAAAATATTTAAATAATGAAAATGGCAACAAGCTTATTTCAATTACTTTTTAGCCTACTACTGTAGGCTATATAATTTACACAATTAGTCAATGTGTAAAATTGTGCTACTTTTATTAGTTTATAATTTTTATCTTTATTACTTTTATGGATTATAATTTTATTAATACTCGAGTTACGATTACATGTACTTTTAAACCGTTTATTGTTCGTATTAAGTGTATTTATATTGCCGATTTTATGCAGTTTATTGTATAGAGGGAGTACGTTTAAAGAGAAAAATGGTGTTCAGTGTTACCTTTTGGGATGAAAAATGAAGATTATGAGATTTATATGATCTATAATGGGATCAAAAATTCTTCGAGAATGTTAGTTTCATGTATTTTGTTATCAAGTAATTTGTTTAAGTACATCTAGACCTATGCATACAATTTCTTCTTTCAAGGATATTGAAATATTGTAACATCGATGAATAGATTCAAATTGAGGATAGGTCTATATAATAATCAAACTGTTTGCAATATGTATATTTTAGAAATTTATTTTGAATAAAATAAATATATATATTTATATACATACACACTGAATATAGTATTAGAAATTGTGAGTAATGCAAGTCACAATTCTACTCGAGGAAGTTGCGGTTACCAGGTGCAAGTTATTATTAGACCTGGGATTTTAGGCTCTAAAAATATTAGTTGTAGGCACCTAAAATAGGATTTTAAAACAAGTAGGCCTAAATAGGCTTTTAAAAGAGAAAATAGGCACTTAAAATATGCTTTAAAAATAGGCAGAAAATAGATTTTAAAATACTACAATATGCTTTTAAACTGTAACGTAATAATTTTTTACTGTAAGAAACGTGGTATATCTATTCTTAACAGAAATAACTGCAAAATTAAGACAGAATTAAACATAAATTTATCAAAAACAGTTTTGGATTACCTATATGAAAAATTGACACAGTATGTCCCTTCTTACTATATACCTGCTACTTGTTGTTTTGAGCGAATCCTCCCCCATCATTCAGCATTCCTTTGGCGACAATTGTTTGGGAAAGTCAAGTTTCTGTGAAAAACCCACCCTCTGCTGTTCTGCTCTTCATTCAGGGATGTCCATTAAGTGATTGTAAAAGTTATAAAGTTGAATTTTATTTTAAATGTACAAAATAGGCATTTTAGGCACTAAGATAGTAAAAATAGGCTCCAAAAATCCAAATAGGCATTTTAGGGCAATATAAAAGTCTGTAAATATAAGTGATATATCATGAAATGTGAACATATTAAAATATTTTCATAAGGAACAAAATAGGCATTTGCCTTAAAATCCCAGGTCTAGTTATTATGGATAACCTAAAACGAAGGATTAGAGTACCTAAAAAGGCGGGTCCTAGATATTATTTATTTTGTGGTTGTTTTACTACATTAATATAACACATAGGCCTATCTGTGTTCTCGCAGCTGCTGTTTTTAGTACTGAACCATTTAACATAACCATACTGGTTACTTTTTTATGCTTTTACGGATGAATAGGTGCCGTGCAACTTTCTCTGAGGTCAGCTATTCTTAGAGACTTGTGTGTGCTCAGTTCATATTCTTGACCAAGTGAAGTGTATTTGTCATACGCTCTCTCTCTCTGTTTGGATTGTTTGTTCGCCATTGCTTGAAGCAATCACTGGATTAATCCAAAGTTCTTGTGCTCAATTTGAGACAAGGCGCTCTAATCTTTCTTAATCTCCCCCAAACATATCCAATTTCTCAACTCAATTTAGATAATTGTTCCAGTCTGATTTAATTACATCGAGTACGTATTTCCGACAGCAGCACGGGAACTACGACATCATAAGAAATAATAAATTTGAAGATGTAAAACACTTTCGCTTATTGAAACACTGTAACAAAAGACCTCGCGTCAAAAAAAGTCTTAACATCTGCTCTTCGTCTCTGAAGGTTTAGCCAATGTTGTAATAACTATTGTGAGAACAACGTTGTTTCTACCAAGCGAGGTGGCCGAAATGGTAGCGTCTTGGATACACATTCGGGCGGTCCCGGGTCCAAATCCCATGGCCGGCCAATTTGACTTTAAGGCAAAAAACCTGAAATGTTTAATACCTTGCATACCGGTACTAAAAGTAGGCCTATATATTTTGAAACAAAAGTACAGTAATGGATACATCCATTTTTATTCATTTCAAGAAATAGAAAAATGTGAATTTCGTACGTCTTTTATGGATTTAAAAAAAAATAACAGATATAGTATAGGATATTGCGATAACTTACTAGTTTTTTAAGCGGTGCATACGGATCGAGGAAAGAGTTTGAAAATACGAGGCGCTTGCGCTTACGGAACGAGTATTGCATGCTATTTTTTGCACGATGATTATTTATATCAATTTAATTATATTAAATTGAGATATTAGCTGAAAATATTATGTATATACATTATTGGAAATAGATGATATATTTTAGATATTGATTCCCATCTGTTGGTTGTTGTGGGGACTGAATATTTGTCCTCTTAAAGCCGCCACAGCAGGGGGGCCTTGGTTCCGGCTTTCGATAAAGGCTTGTATTATAATGGTTTTACTTACGGCACGTTAGATTTTTATAATTTTTACAGCACTGAGATTTCTTTTGTTTTCATACCAACCAGATTGGGTGTGGGAATGTCATGTTACGATCCACGGCAACTATATTCGTAAGTACCACTAATTAGTTACGTCGTGCAAAAAATTTATTAGCCTAACTACTTTCAATTGGATGTGCAATCATTTGACGATTTTCGTGAAAAATTTCTGATAAGAGTAAATTGAAAAATACGTTTGTGACACTTACAGGCCCTTCTATGGAAATGCTAGCTGTAACTCCGAGGTAGTGATTTAGTTTACCGCATATAACCGGACGTGTTTATTGTTCAACACACAATACTGTATGAGGCCGGATAACGAGTGTGGTACCCTTGCGGCAAACCGCACACAAGTTGAACGTGCGGTGTCGGAGATGTGTGTAGTTCTCCATCTGAATTCTACTATCACAAGCCGCAGAGGTAAGGTAATACTTGGGATGTGTGAACCGGGAGATAGACATGCGGTCCACCATGGTCCGAGTCGGTAGCGCTGCGACCACGATTCGGTCTACCGGCCTCCTTGGAGACTTGGGTTAATTACAGGGTGTTGTTTGTTTTCTTCTGCCCGTTTCCCTATGTGTTTGTGCTGTCCTAGGAAGAGCCCTGCGTGGAGTTTTTCCTGTAAATCCTTTCATGTTCGTCTGGTGCTGACCCATAATCTCTTCCCTCCCCATACAACGATGTGTAAGCCCTTTGAGAGGAGAGTTTAAACGCGGGATAAGAAATCAAGAGGATAAACATATGCATTATCAAGAAAAGTGTAAAGATTTCCAGTGAAATTTAGTGCCCAAGTTAAAACGAAGTTTATATTTCGTTTTGAGGCAAATTTCATGGGGGAAGAGAAGACAAGAGTTGCCCAGAAGATAATTTTACTCTATGTGTAAATAAAACAATACATCAATAAATAATGTCAATAAACCTCCTCATATTATAATCGTAAAGCTGCATGGAAACCTAGACAAATTAAAAAAATAAGTGCTATAAAGTTAAAATATGCGTTTCAACCGAAGCTGTTAAAATATGTAAAATATAAAAAAATGGTCAAATTCAATTATTCATCTTTTGAAATCAAAAGATATAATATAATCACTTCTTAATTATGACCTAACAGTAGGCTAAATAAAATTACATGTATTTTCATGCAAATCCTCGGTCCGCTCATTACACTCTAAAAATTTAAAGAGTTAAAATATCAAAATATGAATTTGTAGCAGTCGTTTTTCTATCTATCTTTACCTTAGTTTTACCTCTCCCTTTTAGGGACATTTAAGCGACCCACGGCGCACGGGCCTTACAGGGCCGAGACCTGTCGGGAGAGGCATTATCTATGGATCACATACTTACTTTTTTGATCAGACAAGGACATGGAGGGCCTCCCCGGATGAGTGATCAGTCCAATGCCGGGGCCAACTCCGAGACAACACGAACACATAGGACGAGATACCTCATTCCGAACGAGGCGAGGATGGGATGGAGATGATAATGACGGCCAAATGATATTCGGGGACCAAAAGGGCCTAAAGTTACCCGACATTTGTCTCATAGGTGATGAAAAACCCTACCTAGGTAACTTGTCCCGATCAGAACTAGAACCCGGGCCCGCTGCGTGAGAGAAGCAAACGCATCCCCTACGCCACAGCGGTGGACAGCCGTCCTTTTTCCCACGGTTAATGAGTGAAATAAGTTTTCTAAAACATTACTATTATTAAATAGTATATTGCGATACAAGTGCCGTAAGCGATGCATACGGATCGAGGAAAGAGTTTGAGAAAACGAGGCGCTTGCGCCGAGATTTTTCATTTTCCGAGATCTGTTATGCGCTTACGGCACGAGTATTGCATGCTATTTTTTGCACGATGATTATTTGTATCAATTTATTTATATTAATTGAGATATTAGCTGAAAATATTATGTATAGGCCACTACAAACTGGTTGGGGGGGGGGGGGGCTTGGTTCTGGTCTTCCATGAAGGCTTGTGTTATGATGATTTTACTTACGGCACTTGTGCTTTTTGTAATTTTTACCGCACGGATATTTATTTTGTTTTCATAGCAACCAGATTGCGTGCGGGAATGTCAAGTTACGATCCACGGCAACAATATTTCTAAGTACCACTAATTAGTTACGTAGTGCAAAAAAAAAACATAAAATTTACTATACATTCTCTACTACTGTAGTAGGCCTACGTCAACACGAGAGCAAATGTCCGGAAGCTGGGACATAAAATATCACGCTTACTGCCATCAATTACCGCCGACAGTGAATCCGGTGTCGGCACAGAATCCTATAACATGAGTCAATCAATCAGTAATAAATTTGAGCATGTTGTGACGTCACATATGCCCAGGGGACTGGTTCCGCTTGTCATCTATCATTAGTTCTGAGAGAGACATCTAGCGGACATCCAGTGAATGTGTTTTTCCTGCCTAGCAACAGGTTATAGAAAGCAACAGGTGGCTTTGATCCGGACCAGACTGCCTAAAATATATTATTCCCCTCTCCACTTCGGCTTCCACTCTTTGGAGGTTCGTCTTCGTATTGTGTGGATTTAATAGTACCCGAGACGATGCTTTAAATTATGCGATCGATAGTGGCCGGTTTCTATAAACTCGCGAATTACCTATGGGTAAATTATCCAATGGATAGAATTTACACAAGAATAACACCACATAAACACAAATAATTTAAAGGTAGCAATCACTTACACTTGTGGCGAGTTTCTAGATAAATGTCCTCTGGGTAAATATGCAAATTACAGAAAATATGTTCCTACAAACTCGGGCTAGATCTTTCCAAGGGTAAATCGTCGGGTTAAATTATCCTTTCATGGATGGCTGGATAAAGTTTAACTTCTTGTAGGATCAGTAATAATTTAAACAATGAGAATCAAAGCCTTCTGAATTAAATTAACCGTTCAACTCCAAGGCCTTGCTCATTATATCATTGTGGGTGAAATGGAACTAATTTGCCCATGGATAATTTACCCATAGGTAATTCAGAAGTTTGTAGAAACCGGGCATAGAGCAGTTTGAAATCCGCCATGTTAATAAGTAGGACACGGCTTTTACTAAAACGAAAACTAAACATCCCTTGAAGGATAAAGCCTACCTCTCAACCGCTGCTCAATCAAGTAGTTCCTCAGTTTGTATCACGAGGCTGAGTGCACCCGTTCCAAACCTCCCTACTTCACTAACATCCGAGGAGGAACCGGGGATAGAACTCAGGCCTGCGGATCCGTAGCAAGCGATGTTAATCACGAGACCACGTGGAGCAAGGCATTTAATAACCATAAAATAGTGAAAAAATGCAAAATAAAAATGCATTTATGCCTTTACAATAGTACAAACGACATTATTTTAAAAAATGACCAATAAGCTAAATTATCCGTTATTACTTATAATTATTTCTTCAGAAGTAGTGAGTTGATCTTAAAGAGCAATTTAATGGAACACAGTATTTATAATACAGGCATAAAACATTCGGCCTTTCAAATTGCTCCAAGCAAATACCTCACTCAACTCTTATACATGAATGAATAACACTGAAATTAATAAATTAGGTTGGTAATTAAAAATAATACAAACAATAGCTTTCTCTAAACTTTCACCAGTTCCTACAACACCTCAGCCACTTTAATTAATGACTTACGTCGACATGTCATTAGATTTTCAGAAATAAAAGTATACTACATTTATATAGTATATTGACAAGTAAAACTTGCTTAGCTACTCAATGAAATAAAAAATGTTTTCTCCACTCAACCCTAAGATACTATTTTCTTATGGAATTAATGAAAGTAAATACAGATATTATAATGAACGGTGTACATTTATACGTTTATTTCCGTGTCTTCTTACTTTTGTTGATATTTATAATTATATTTTGACAACTAAGCTGTAAATTTTAATCACTCTTGCAAAATCGTTTTAGTTTTTAGTAGCCATCCCCCATACTAATAGCTGAAAAGCCATCTTAAATATGAAGTATTTATATATATTTTTTTTTTTACTTAATTCATAACTGACCGCCTGCGTGGTCTTGTAGTTTGCGTCGCTGGCTGTGGATCCACCCACCCGGGTTTGATACCCTGTACTTCCTCGGATATGTATTGATAATTAAATTTTTAAAAATGTTATACTCTAACTTCTACAATAATAAAAGGAAGTGTTTGTCTTTCTTTCTGTCTGTGCGCGATACCCAGCAATATCTACTGAACGCAGAGATCTGAAATTTTAAACACAGATGGACTGAAGGGTGGGCGAATGCACCTCGAAGCCGGATTTTTTATACTCGCTATCGTTCGCGACTTGAATGAAAAACTGGCAGAAAACGTGCATTTTTTGCACTTCCAAAGCATTAGTTTTCAGTAATGTATTTCAATTTTCAAATCAATTGCAAGTGGCTTTGCATATTTTTGTCTTGGCTTGGAAATAAAAGCATCACTATCACTTTAATTTTGTAATCCCATCCATTGTTTATAATGTCAAGGCACCCAGACTTCTGAAATTTTCAACCTAGACGGAAGAGGGATAATGAATATAGGCCTAAATGGGCAAATATTGTTAGATTTGGACGGAACTCACTATGCAGGGGTTTTCTAGGCCAGGAAACCCGAATCTGGGGTCGATTTTCCCAGGCGACGCTTTCTAATCGTGGAATGTACTCCGCGTGATTTAGGTGTTTAACTACCTAAATGGTGATTTAACTACCATGCTCTTAATTTTTAATTTTTAAACTAACTATCGCGGGCGAAGCTTTGAGCACCTGGTAGTAAATAATAAAGAGTAACAATAATAACAATGAATCATCGTCGTTATCGTGATGGACATGAGGAGTGAAGGTGAAAGGATTACACACTTACATGGCTTCAGGTTGAGCTAAACACATTGCAAATTAAGCTAAACATAGTTCCCTAGCATTATGCAACGCACTGCTTAGCCTAATCCCCACTGATGAATTAATGCATTGACTGCGTCTTCTGTATGCCACCACTGCAAATGGCTTCGTTTGATCATATGCATAACTCACCCCGTTTCCTGATACTAAAACCCCACAGCTTTAGTAGCTCTTTCTTCTATGCCAGTGCAGATTTACTAACGATGTGTACTATGACTCCAGATAATCGTCTCGTCAAAAAGAAATTGTGTGGCATATTGCAAATTTTTTTTCTTCAGAAATTATACATATATAAGCATTCATGAACCACAGATTATTGTCTCTGTTGGACATTACATGATAATATTATTACTTACTTACTTACTTACTTACTCAATGGCAATAGACAATTCAGAAAAATTCCTCCGACACTGGGACTTGAACCCAGAACCTTTGGCTATTCGCGCCAATGCTCTACCAACTGAGTTAAGCCGAAGTTCAACTCACAGCGCCAAATGGTCTCTGTGAGGTAGACCATTAGGTCAATCAGTCATAGGACAGAGTTTCCATCTGGCGCTGTGGGTTGAACTCCGGCTTAGCTCAGCTCCGGCTTAGCTCAGTTGGTAGATCATTGGCGCGAACAGCCAAAGGTCCTGGGTTCAAGTCCCAGTGTCGGAGGAATTTTTCTCCTATAATATTCTCATGCTAAAATTATGTTATTAAAATGTACTACAACTTCACTTTTAGGGGGGAGAGAAGTGTTGATCTGTCAAAAAGTGCGATTTTCGGATTTCAGTGGAAAACAAATAAATTATTACCTATAGCCTATAACTCTATACAAGTAGGCTATGTATATATACAATGGGGTATGCCGTGGAGTAGTTGGTTAAGGCAATGCGCCACGAAATGCAAGGTCCACTATTATTAAAAAACTTGCACTGTTGATTTAGTCACTTTAAAATTTTGTTAAATGTCTTAAGAGCCCGAATTCTTAGATTTTAAACTATTCTGTTCCTTGCTAGCTAACTGTGATATTTTAGCATAATTATCCATTTCATAGTCATGGCAGTCATACAGTCCAATCTTATAAAACCTAAAAATGGCTAAATAAGACTTTAGAAACTGAAAATAGCTAAATCGTAGTTTCACCTCTCCCTTTTAGGATTTAAGCGACCCAAGCCGCCCGGGCCTTACAGGGCCGCGACCTGTCGGGAGAGGGATTATCATTGGTTCACATACATACTGTTTTGACCAGACAAGGACATGGAGGGCCTCCCCGGATGAGTGATCAGCCCAATGCCGGGGCCACCTCTGAGACAACACGAACACATAGGACGAGACACACCATTCACACACTCATTCCAAACAAGGCGAGGATGGGATGAAGATGATAATGACGGCCAGATGATATCTGGGGACCACAAGGGCCTAAAGTTACCCAACATTTGTCTCAAAGGTGAGGAAAAACCCCAGAATAAACCCCACCTAGGTAACTTGTCCGGACCAGGAATCGAACCCGGACCCGCTGCGTGAGAGGAGTGAACGCATCCCCTTAGCCACAGCGGTGGACAAACTTATTTTCTGCATATCATAATTGCAATTATCAATGATTAAACAAAAGCATTCTGGAATCTTGTTACGACAGTTTACCTGATTTTATTAATATAGATTATTAACTGCTTAATTATAATTAAGCAGTTTCCAAGTAAAGGAGGTACACGAGTGTGAGTAGTATATGTGGTGGATACTTGTGCATAACCTGTTACACCGCCTCTGGGAGGCTGCAAGCATATTGAAGTCTGCTCTTTGTTCACGATCCCATTTCAATTACAGATTTCTGTTTGCTTAACTCTCATCCCTTCTCTCATTTCACTTGTTCCGACCCTGGGTACTCCAACTATAGTGCACTGTTATTATAACAATTAATCATCATCATCATCATCATCAGTTGTCCTGGTTGGGACACTCAGACACTGTCATTCTGAAACTAATTTCATGGGTTCGATCCCAGCCTAGTCGATAGCATTTATGAGAATGTAAATACGATATTCCCATGCTTGTTTACATACAGGCATGGAAAAAAAAGCCTGCGGGGTAAAAATTCTGCCACACGGGGCAGTTACAGGTCTCAGTAATTACTAGGGACCGGATTTTTAGGTTTTTAAAAACACTGTTTTAGGTTTTTCATTAGGTGAAATAGGTTTTTTTAAGGTTTTTTGTCCAAAATATCGTTTTCGGGTAGAATAATTGGTTTAATGAATTTGAATGTGCTACATAGGATTCAATACATAATTAACACGTCTTCTTAAAACACAGTGTGACCACTCAGTGCGATTAACAGGACAGTACTAAAGGCAAAAAAACTCTTTAAAACACAGAATTCTATATCCTTGTTCATACACGGCAGCAATGGTTGTTCGTACGAATATTTTAAAAGGAATACGCCGGTACTCTACACTTCCTCTCTTGATACTGTCCTTCCTAGACGACAATGGGTTGAACGAAACGCTGGTGGTATTAATTTCAACCCGACAAAAATTATTGTCTCTCCGCAAAATATCGATTCCCCAACTGACAAACAAAAAAAGACACAAAAAAGTAGCCTAAATTAGATATTTTAGGTTTTATATCCCGTTTAGGTATAATTAGGTTTTTATACCCCATTTAGGTATTTTTAGGTACCACAGAATTAATGTGGGTGAATCCTATGGGCATGATTCGAAAAAGTGTATGAGCGCTTTTTGTTTTGGAAGCAAGGAAAAAAATAGGTAAAATCCTAAGAATCCGGTCCCTAGTAATTACTTAACGATTAACTTTCATCGAGTAAAAAGTAAAATAAGTTATGTCAAAGTATGGGTGTTTTTTTTTGTACCGGCCACAGTTCTGGTAATCTGGAAAATTCAAATGAACCTGTCGCTGTTGTATGGAATATGTTTTTGTTTATCCCAGACTTCATTTGTCTCCTGGTATTAACCCTCGTGTAACCGATGTGACATTTTCCATGTAGCTCTTGGCGAGTATTTTTTTTATCAACTGCTGCATCATACATTTACTGTTTAAATTTCCATGTCCATTAGTATCTATTTTTAAACTTCGTTTTCTGTTCCACGCATGATACGTAGGATTACATTCACCCCTTTTAAAATAGAGAGATTGTCCACCTTAGAACCCTTGTCGTTGCACTTATCTGGGGCCTTTTATAAAATATAAAACAACATAGAAGGCATAAGCACACGTTAAAACACTGTTGTCATATTATTAAAACTTCTTCTTGGTCCCAGATGCGTCTATTACTTGAAAATGCATTTCGATGCAAGTTGCATCGAAATGCATTTTCAAGTAATAGACGCATCTGGGACCAAGAAGAAGTTTTAATAATATGACAACAGTGTTTTAACGTGTGCTTATGCCTTCTATGTTGTTTTATATTTTATAAAAGGCCCCAGATAAGTACAACGACAAGGGTTCTAAGGTGGACAATCTCTCTATTTTAAAACTATTTTAACCCTGTCTGACGATGAAATTCATTACTAATTCACCTCTTGTTTCGGTTAGACTTTCAAGAATAGAAGACTAAAAATTAAGAGCATTTGAATGAAGCCCGTATTTTCAAATGCAGTATTAACGTAAGAGCTAACTGGATTAAAAGTGATACTTATTAAGTGACAGAATGGTTTTTTTCTGAGATTGTATGGTGGACGGGAATATGTCTGTCCGTTTGTCTGTCTTTCTATCTGTCCGTGTGTCTATACGCGCGGAAAGTCAAATACGCTTTATCGGATTTTCATGAAACTTACTACTCGCATTTATAACGTCCATGAGTCAAAGCCTTTTGATATTGGACCAAATCGGTTGACCGGTACCAGAGTAGTGCTCAATTTAGTGCCTATTTTATGGTAATATATTAGAAAGAATTTATCAAATGCAAATCAGTTCTCATGGAAACATATTGTTTTACAGTTCCTGAGCATTTCACTTTATCTACCCGAATTATAGCTGTTTTGATGTCTGTGTACCAGTGTGACTGTGAACAGATATATGGTAACTTTACGATAACGAAAAAATCTAATTAATTGTTCCTGGTTTTATAATTGACTTTACAGTGCGTTTTGAAGTAAACGAGGCACAGACTCTAGACGTCAACAAGGAAAGCAGGACATCTATAATCCTACCATCCCCTACTATTATAAGAAATAAAGACTGGAAGAACAAGAAAACGGACTTATGGTAGGATCCTGAAAAACACATTCGAGGGATTAGGAATCCGTTCGTCTAACACAATAGAAGTACCGGTAGCTATATTGAGGAACCACGTTACATGATTAATGATAAATGTTTTATTTTTGAAGTAAAACTTCTTTTCTCGCGGTTGGGGTGAATCGGGAAAATCAGTCACGAAATCAGTCACAAAATCAGTCACAAAATCAGTCACACCCAAAACTTCGTGTTTCGGAGTGGACTGCACAGAAAACCATCAACTCAATGATTAGGAGTAATCAAAGGAAAATTTTCAGACATTACTTCCTCAATGGCAATAGACAATTCCTAAGCAATCTAAAGGTATATTATCTATTTTATGGAACCCGGAGGTTGATTACCGCGCAAATCCAAAATTAAAAATCCAAAATTAAAAAATACAAATTTCCAAAACTAAAAAAAAATTAAAACATCCAAAAATTAAAACAATAAACTCAATGATTCAACTCAATGATTAAGCTTATCCAAAATTTGAATAAATTATCCGACATTGGTAAAGTGTGTTAAAACCACCGCCTTCTCGAGAATTACATTGAATCTTTCTTTTCGTTTGACTGTGTACATTTTGAAAAAAGTTGAACAGTACTTGCCACCGCCTTCTCGAGAATTACACTGCATCTTTCTTTTCGTTTGACTGTGTACATTTTGAAAAAAGTTGAACAGCACTATAATCAACAGAGTCGTAGCAGAAAACGCATACGATTTTAAATGAAGTGCATGATAGCACTGATACGTATGAACCTATATTAAAATCTATTTTGCCTTATGCAAACTATAAATCTCATAAAAAGGCACACACAGACTTTAAAAAACCGAAATCAATTGCAGAGAGAACAAGAGGATACCGTGAGAGGATGAAAGTGACAAAGAAAAGGAAAATTGAAGAAAATACATGAAGTGTAACGGCCAAAACTGCAGCAGAACGCAAGAGAGAAAGCCGATCACGAAGAATAGCATTTGAAAATGCTCGTGAAGCATCAGTAAGTGAAGTGCATGATAGAACTGATACGTGTGAACCTATGGTAAAATCTATTTTGCCTTGTACAAACTATAATTCTCATAAAAAGGCACACACAGACTTTAAAAAACCGAAATCAATTGCAGAAAGAGCAAGAGGATACCGTGAGAGGATGAAAGTGACAAAGAAAAGGAAAACTGAAGAAAATACATAAATAAATAAAGTTTTACTTCTGTCGCGTGGCGTTCCACGCACTCTTTTTTTAACCCTACCGCTTAGAATGTTCAATTAGTTTTTTTACTTATTGTGTACTCTGTCTCTGAAGGCAACCCATAGTTATGGGAAGATGTTAATAAAAATGTACTTTAAGCACATTATATATATATATATATATATATATATATATATATATATATATATAATCATGCACTAAATATTTTACTCACTAATAACTTAAATGAAAAGCTAAATGGTTCAGCTGTGTTTATACTCCTTTTAGCTACGAGACCATATCGGGAGTTCGGGATCTAATGTATATACTTTAGGGTAGGCCATGGAGCGATTGGTTTGTCAATTGTTTCTATTGTTGGTATATTTTATGGAGTGAATTTCAACTGATATTAATTTAAATATATATGATACGGGATGAAATGGCAAGGATGATTCATGGTGTGTAAATATTCAATTCGGCATTTGCCTTTACGACTGGGGAAACATGAAAAAACCTATGTCAAATTGGCCGGCCAAGGGATTTGAATCTGGGACCTCCGGAATGCGAGTCCAAGACGTTACCATCTGGTCCACATCGCTCGGTGAGATGTTTTTGTAGAGAAAACATTAAACGAACTAATACTCATGACACCAATAATATGACAGATAGTGCATAGGATTTAAGCTACTTGTATAAAATTTTAACTCTGGCTAAATTCTTAGGATCAAAATCACATTAAAATGGCGATGGTTTTTTTATCGATCTTCAGTTGTTTTAAAAGCATATTTATAATATTTAAAAAAATATATTAAAACAGCTGTAATAGCAGTAGGCCTAATTTTTCTTGAATCTTAATTTTTTTTATAATCAATAAAAAATATGTAATAACATTAGTAAATTAGTATCATGTAGGTGTAATACGTCTATAGAAAACCTTGCCAACATATTTAGTAATTAGTAATCGAGAACAGATAATATATATTTTCATATAACTACAAAAATTTACACAGTATCATTGTTACAATTTCTCTAACCCCTGTATATGATCGTGGTGTATGTGAAGATCTTCAGAGGCAGAGCATTAATTGGCATTGGAGATTACCGGGACGGTACACGGTATTTATTGTTACATTACTTCGTGCACCCAGCACGGGTCCGGGTCTAAATATAGCGTCGTCATGGGAACGGGTCGGGTTTCAGGAAATTGCGCGCGCGGGAGATTGAAGCGCAGCGACAGCCTGTCGGCTTGTCTTTGGTTCGACATCATTTGAATACACATGCATTCAAAAATTCTAAAACCAACATATTAATTATATTGTAGTAAATATTTTGAGGATGATCAAAATCTTTAAGGGATGACTGAAGCGTTGAGAATAAGTTTCTAAACTATTTGTCCTGTAATCTTGTAATTTTGCATACTTAATAAGAACGTAAACTTCAAAAATAAAGTTTAAAATTTAATTCTAAAATCTCAGTTTCTTTCTGAGATATTAACTAATTAAATTTATTTTTAAAATCTGAATTGAAATCTGTCTCCTCCAACAAATTTAGTGATAGATTATTATATTGTTAATAGGCCTACTATTTGTTGAAAAATATATTTTGAAGATAGCAGCGAAGCAAGCTTCCAAAAGCTCAGAATCAATTCTCCTACTCACCCGGTCGGAAGCCCGAGAAATCTTCATACAAAGTACGATTACTTCCGAAAGCTAAGTACCAAAAAGAAAATACTTTTCAACCGTACGAAATCATTCTAAATTATTACACATAATAACATTAATAATGTCTTCTTTTTACATGCAAGGACCTATGTGATGTCTAAAAAATACGACATATCCATAGTTATGTTCTATTATTGACTATGTAGGAAAGAGAGACCAATCCTATTATGCAGAATTCCAAACAATCGCAAGTGCCTATTGTCGTAATTTTATCGTGTTATTTTTGTCTCTTTCATATGTTTTTTATTGCACCCAAGTGCAATTGTTTTTCATCTAAATTCACAAACACTCATCATTGAAACATCTTCATACATGTAGCTTCTTTGATTAAAAACAGAAGAAGACAAGAAAATCTCTATATATATATAAAAGGCTTTGTCCTGACTGACTGACAGGAATCAACGCAGAGCCTAAACTGTAACAGGTAGAGACTTTGAATTTTGACAGTACCTTCGTTTCATAATGTAGGTGCTCACTAAGAAAGAAATTTACAAAATTTTGATTTTAAATGATAATGTTTTTGAGAATACTTAATCCCTTTTTACACAGAATTATAAAACCCAAATCACAGAACATATTGTTGCTAATGGTATCAGATGGCTTTGGAAAAAAAAAATGCAAGTTTGACAAATAAGAGAAGGTATCAATTTTTTTGCACTCCTTAGCTAATTAGTGGTACTTACGAACGTTGTTGCCGTGGATCGTAAGTTGACATTCCCACACGCAATCTTGTAATATTATAATTATTTATATGTGTGGTGAAGCATTTCAAATTCGTACAGTAGGCCTAGTAAATACAATATTGATAACACGATTTTATTTTTAGCGATGAGGTTAATCCACAGTTGATGAAAATGAAACATTGGAAAGTCGCATGCCGCGCAACTATCGACATTCCGATAGATCGATTGTTTCACCATAAACTGCCTCGCTTACAATGACGAATATAGCACAGTTTTATTCACTTTTTTGCACGACTTAACTAATTAGTGGTATTTACGAATATTGTTGCCGTGGATCGTAAGTTGACATTAACGCTTGTTGCTATGGAAACAAAACAAATTTCCATGCGGTAAGAGTTTCCGTGCGGTAAGAATTTACTTACGCCACACATCATAATACAAGCCTTTATGGACAAGGCCCCCCAGGACAAATATTCGGTTCCCATAACAACAAACACATGCGAATCACTTTTTGAAATAAACATCTATCTTCAATAATGTATATACATAATATTTTCAGGTAATATCTCATTTAATATAATTAAATTGATATAAATAATCATCGTGCAAAAAATAGCATGCAATACTCGTGCCGTAAGCGCATAAAGGATCTCGGAAAATTGAAAAAACTCGGCGCGAGCGCCTCGTTTTTTCAAACTCTTTCCTCGATCCGTATGCATCGCTTACGGCACTTGTATCGCAATATACTATTGTAGTCTTACGTTATTCATTACATGCTTAGTTTTGTAAGTATTCGCTAAATAGTCACAATAAATATAACTCGAATTCCGGATTCTCCCAAGATAAATCCAAACCTCTCGTTATATCATGTATGACTATTCCATTCAATACGAACACCAACAACGTTTAGCAATTCCTCTGATGTAAACCAATCACCATCATTTATTTCGCAAGGATGCAATTATATCTGATAAAACATCAACTCGTTACTGGACACGTAAGTCACCAAGGTGATTAATACGTCACATGCTGCCATTAAACAGAATGAAAAAAAAACAGTATTTTATACAAAATAACTTGTTTGGAAATTGAAGTAATATAAATGTACATTTATTAAAAACACAATTTCGATTCGGTGCAAGCCAGTTCGTGTGCTTTTATTCTGTTCTGCTGTTAGCTTACCTGAATGAAGTTAACAATGTCTTATATGCATCATTGGTAGCATTGGTCACAACATGGTAACTCCAATCGTTTCGTGGATGGTTGATTCATAGTATGCCGTGATCTTGCAAATGCTAGTTTTTGTTTGCAAAACAGGAAATTAACTATTATTAGTATAAACCGTTATCTTTTTATAATAGGCCTACGTTATATTTTTATTCAGTCGGCCTGGATGCGCAGTTAATATCGCGAAAGCTTTCTGTTCTCAAGGTTGCAGGTTCGATCCCGGCCCAGGTTGATGGCATTTATATGTGCATAAATATGACAGTAGATTTACTGGCATGTAAAAAAAAAAAAAAAAATTGGCACACTAAGTTGTAGTACATACCATAAAGAAAACAACCAATATATATTTATTGAAAGAATAGTCTTAATAAATTCAAGTTGAGTTTACAAATTCCATTACATAAATTCGCTGCTGCTGCGCAGTCGCGAATCTATCGATAAACTCGAAAACTCTCGTGGGATTACCTATGATAATTTAGAAAATATGCTGTATGAGGACAAAAATATTGATTCTATGTCCAGAATAAAACATGTAATTTTAAAGTTGTGCTCGTCCACCGCTGTGGCTCTGGGGATGCGTTCACTCCACTCACGCAGCAGGCCCGGGTTCGATTCCTTGTCGGGACAAGTTAGCTAGGCGGAGGTTTTCCGGGGTTTTTCCTCACCTGTGAGACAAATGTCAGGTAACTTTAGGCCTTTGTGGTCCCCGGATATCATCTGGCCGTCATTATCATCATCCCCATCCTCGCCTTGTTCGGAGTGAGAGTGTATGTGTGAATGTTGTGGCTCGTCCTATGTGTTGGTGTTGTCTCGGAGGTGGCCCCGGCATTGGGCTGATCACTCAACCGGGGAGGCCCTCCATGTCCTTGTCTAGTCAAAAAAGTATATGTTGTGATCTCGGGCGGCGCGGGCCGCATAAATGTCTCTATAAGGGAGAGGTAAAATCTACGAAAGAGAAAAAACGTTGTGCGCATTGTATGACAGATGAAGATATCTAGTTTGATGAAGAGGTAAGCGCACTGATAAACATTGACGGAAATTTCGCAATCAGGACACAGGAAACCCACAGGATGTGAAGGTGTACGTGAACCACAGACATGGCGCACTCTATCGATCTCTATTTTAATTTATCCAACAGCCAACTTCCAATTCCGTTCCCCCAACCCCTAGACGCCCCGCTCTTTTGTAACACTCTTGTTAATCTCGTATGGTACACTATTTTTATTTCCCATGTCCGATTTGATTATACTACAGCAGATTTCAACCTTTCTGCATTAGTGAACATAATGACATTAGATGATATTACAAATTGAATTGAACACACGTACTTGTTTTGTTTATATTCTGCAGGGTGAGTAAAAAGTGTCAACGATAAATATCACGAATAAGGTAGATTACATAATCTACTTGAAGCAGTCAAGTATTGCGAATAACACAATTATCTGTTCTGGATTCATTCTTATTATATATCTGTTCAAACCTAGTGGTTCCTCCGCATCTGTCTGTTGATCTTTCACACAAAATCTAATCAACTGATAAACATTTTGTATGTATTTTTAGGTCATAAAATTATTTATTATTAGGCTATACTACTAAATCAGATAATTAACATTTTATAATAGCCTACATATTTAGAAATATTACGACTTTTTTAACTTTTCATGTCGTAGTTTCATAACTTTAAGATCACTTTATACAACTAAACTACACAATTATCGTTTTAAAATACATATTCAGAAGTATTAAGTCATATTTTCAACTTTCCTGTCGTAGTTTCATAACATCACTTTATGGGTCATTTTTCAGGCATTTTTAGGTTTTCAAATTCCGAGCCCTAATAATGAGAAATTAAGGTTTTGCAATTTTCTCGAGTATAAGCTCCAAGATATAAGTTAAGTTATGTACATGAGGTCACCGCCTGCGTGGTCTCGGTACCTCCTCGGATTTTTCTGAGGTAGGGAGGTTTAGAACGGGGTGCACTCAGCCTCGTGAGGAGCTATTTGATAGAGAAGTAGCGGCTCCGGTCACGAAAACCACCACTAACGGCCGTGGGTGTCGGCATGCTGACCACATGCCCCCAATCCTGCCATCTGCCTTCGGGAATTGACGCAGCGGTCGGATGGTAGGCCTAGTCCCTTCAGGGATGTAGCGCACGGAGTTTAGTTATGTACACGAGGTGCTTTTAGACCTATTAAAGACTGAAACATTTCCTTGAAATGTTAGGAAAAATTCTCTGAAAATCAATTCATTTCAATTTAAATAATTTACAAATCACTATATTTTCACTATATGACGTACAAGCGTGGAAGTAAGATAGGAAATCTGAGGTCCATCTGAACCCTCTTAAGAGTACAGAACACTAAAATAGTTTGGATTAACCTGCTTAGTCAAACAGCAGTCTAGTTACGCTTGAAGAGAGGAATTTTCGGATCATAACGCCTGGTGAAGGTGTTTAGACTACACGCACTGCACGGATGTCAGAGAAGTTGTCGCATGGGCGAGGAGCTAAATTACAATATTATTTAACTCCAGCAATAGCGGCTGTCTTTCAGGCATTTTAGGTCATCAAATTCTTAGCCCTAATTATGCACCTTCCTAAAAATATTAATCCAGTCTCACATAGCTTACATTATGTTTATCTGTGGTCTTTTTCATAGAACGGAGTTGCAACAATTAAAATTACTTCAGAATAGAGCTATTATAAATCTATTAGGAGCACATTTTTTATATCAAATAACATTGCCGCGGAAATTGTGGGGGTACTTTCTGTATTGAGTTATATTTGATATGTTGGTCTTAGGGCATCTCTCCGTCGAGAAAGGGTAATAAAAAACAGCCCCTCTTCCTAGGGTTAACAATATTGTACTAGATATAGGCTATATATATTATATATATATATATATATATATATATCTTTACACACTAGCGGCCGTAGTTTTGAAGATATTTGAACCAAACTTTATTATGTTATTTCTAAGCCCAATAGTTCAGACAAGTTCGTTAATGAGCAAAATTAGCCCAAGGGGGTTGAAATTTTGAAAAAATTATATTTCGGCCCCCAAAAAGTATAGAGGGAAACTTTGTTCGAATAAATTAGAGTACTCCGTATGGAGTTCACAGTGACACCAACGATTCGGGGGTTTTGGGGGTACGATTGGGGGTGAGAGGTGGGGAATGAAAATTCTAGATGTTTGAAACCACGTCTTGTGGGGTAACGTTGAAAAGCTCTTGATGAGTACTTTACAAATCAATAACTAGTTTCTCGATAGCTCTCATATAAGGCAAGATTTGAATGTTTGAAGAACAATAACACATAAAAATATACCTCAGTCTGAAGGCCTGCCGAATGGAATGTGTGAGGACCGACTAAGGATAAAATTACCTATGTAATAGAATTTGAAATGTTAAAAATAGTAGTTACACACCTTCAGAACAATAATGCATGGCAAAATAAAAAATAAATAATAACGTATAATATCAATTTAAAACATAATAAACAACTCTCTTTTTATAAAAAAGATTTCAGATTTATTTATATTTCATATGGTGCATTGTACACTTTGATATTGCTGCGATAAAATAATTCTCAGTAAAAAGGAGTTTAATATGAAAGCGTTGTTCTCAAAGAACATTTTGACTACTGTTCGGTTATGTTGATACCTTGAGTTTGATAGAATTATCACAGTCACGGCTCTCTTTAAGAATTATTATATTATCATTAATTTTGTCTTGTTTAGCGGCTTTGCTATTTTTATTCATTGCTGATCTTGCGCACGGCCTCCCAGAATATTATATCCTTTTCTTGTTGCCAAAACAAATGATTGTAGGCTCTTCCTCTTTACCGAATTCAGTTCTTATTATTATTGCGGCTTTGTCATGCCAAGGCTAAAGAAGGAGAGTGCTGCGCAGCGACAATAAATTAAACCAAATGCACTTCGAAATCTACCTCAGCCTGTAGGCCTGCCTGTTCCGTTATGTATTATGTCTTAGAAGGTCATGCATTCAATTCAATTTTAGGCTTTGGTTGTTTATGTGTTATTTATAAAACATATGAATATCATTTAACTTGTTTATTCCTATTGTATTCTCTAACCATGCTAATTGTAATTTCGTCCAATCAGAGACTGAATAATCTTTTATCATTGTTTTAACAGCCAATGAGGCTTCTTCTTCATTATTCTTCACTACTCTTAAAATATCTTCCACGTTCTACAATTCTATTGGAATTGTCTATCATTAAATACTCATAAAGACATGAGTTCTAGGCTTGCAAATGCCTATCTTCATTCTTCTTAAAAATGTCTTCTACATTCTATAATTCTATTGGAATTGTTTATCATTAAATACTCATAAAGACATGAGTCCTAGGCTTGCAAATGCCTATTTATCCATCGACCAAGTTTGATGGCTTCAACTATCAATTTATAAAGAAGGCAACTCTTCAAGACAAGTTTAAGCTTTAAATCATATATGGGCAACGCCCGGCCCGCGGGCCGGATGTGGCCCACTTCGACTTTTGATCCGGCCCGCGGAACATTTTAAAATCGCGCTCGAAAAAGTAAATATTTTCGGTTCTCGCCAACGAGAGAGTGAGAGGAGGGAAACAAAAGCCTGAACTACGAGGGTGTTCCTTCCGGTCAGTGCTAGAAAAATGCTACAATAGGCCTAAATCAAAGTATCGAACCAGACTTACAGATGAAAATTTGGAAAACACTCTGCGCATGTGTTTAGTGGTATTGATGCCAACATTGATTATCTTCTTTCTCAAGTTCAAGCTCAAGCTTCTCATTAATTTCTGCTTTTTGTAAGTAAATGCCTAATCAGTTCAATATTGTTCTCATTCATGTATCTTTAACATTATACTTTATAAATATAAAAACCGTATCATGATTATTTTTTCACAACTACCTATTATCTACGGCCCGCGTCTTCATAAATATCGTAAAGTTTAGCCCGCATCTTTCCAAAGGTTGCCCATACCTGCTTTAAATGCTTGATATTTTGATGACTGAAAATAGTCTCAATATTTCCAACGTACGTCTTGTGGTTCAATGAATCTTCTCATCTGGTTTTTGACGTCGCAAGGATCTCCAAGCCAGAAGCTTTAACATTCAGGATTGGTAATTATAATATCTAAAGACAAAGGTATGTCTATTTATTATTCAACACGATCTGAGAATCACTCAGACATAAACTCATCATTTATAAAGTTTTCGTGTGGTTATTGTTTCAAGAACTGTGACGTTCATAACTTAAAAGTGCTTCTAAATAGCATTCATCTCGACCAAGTGATCCGGTTCTGCATAATTTGATTATGAATTATGTATTACCAATTGTGGTAATAAAATGTTATGTGCCATCTCTATCAAATTTTTAAAAATGTATTGGGCAACTGTACTTAATCTGTCTTCCAGATTAAGTCTTCGTTTGTAAGAAGTGTGTAATCACCCTACGGATATTTGCTACAGTCTGCCAGAGCTCTGTTGCCCGTACACTGCCTAAAAGGATTTTTATATTGTATTTATTATTATTATTATTATTATTGTTATTATTATTATTATTACTCTATTACTGATATCGACTAGTGCATTTGTTAACAATTTATTACCTCACTGAACAAAATACATTTTTCTATTGTCTATTAAAGTAGATAACTATTCTGTGGAGTGCCTCCAGCACTCTGGGTTGTTCTACACAGCGCTGGGGTTCTCTCAGCCTTCGCCACCCACGATGCCGTGATGATCTCCCCTACTGTCCTCCGACGCCCTTATAACCAACCTGTGTGCCCTCTTTATCTCCATCTCTTAGCACCCTCGTAACTAATAAGGTGCTACACTAACAGATAAATAACTATATCACTCTTTCACTAATCTACGCCCGTTTATTCACAAATCCCCCTAACTATGCAGATACATATACAGGGTGTTAATGAATAACACCGAAATATTTCACCTGTGTATAGAGGGGACATAGACAAGCAACTTTTATTAGGACATTTTTGCTCTATGACGTAAAATGTGTATGCTACAGGGCATTAAAGTCCTTAAAATTTGGCGCTCATAACTCAATAATTGAGCGAAGTAGGGTTAAAATTTTCATTAAATTGACTTCATGCCTTCTTAGCGATCGATAAAAACCTGATTCTTAATCATTCATCAACAGCTATACCATAATTTAGAATTTTCATAATCTGCGAAATATACTGATTAATCACATGATTGCCCGCCACTGCATTATGTTTTTATTCCTAATTCCAAACCTAACAAAAATGCTTCGTTTGTCATTTTTTCCCTCAGAGTTGTAAGATATCGATCGTAATTTTTTACAATTTTCCCGACCACTACACAATATTCACTGTTCCTTTGTTTCCCATCATTTCAAGTATTAGAAGACAGTGGCGTGCATATCCTTGGGATATTTTATGTTATAACAGGAAGAATTGAATCCTTAGAGCAAAAATCTTCTAATAAAAGTTGCTTGTCTATGTCCCCTCTATACACAGGTAAAATATTTCGGTGTTATTCATTAACACTCTGTATACACAGTTTGAAGATACATAACTCTCGACTACATGGCTGTCGTTCACGCGCTTCTAACGCGAATCACCTCTTCCTACATACTGGCATAATTCTCCTCGCTTCTTTCCCACGTTCGTGGATACCCGAATTAGCATATTCACGCCTTACAGGAAATAGTACAGACTACTGGTAATCTTTAGAACAGAGGCTGTCAACTGCAACATTACAATTCTAGTTATACCGAGCGAGATGGTAACGCCTTGGACTCGCATTCGGGAGGTCCAAGTTTGAAATCCCGTGGCAGGCCAATTTGTCATTGATTTCTGCATGGTTTCCCCAGTCGTAAAGGCAAATGCCGAATTAGATATTTACATACCATGAATCATCCTCACCATTTCATCTTCTATCATAGCCATTTAAATTAATAAAGTGTGTTCCCTATTACAGGCCGTGGAGGCCCAGAGGATTCCAGGAGGTTGAGGCTCCCAGATTTTTAGACATCGGCACATGAAGGTGGTAAGGTTGTCAGCCTTACGCACCGGCCACCTTTACCCCCAGGATTGCTCCTGGTACTCATTTATGTTAGAGGCAGAGGTCGACCCCAGGGCCATAGTGCCACCAGAAGGATTAGGCCAATTGAAAAACTCCAACGACCTCATCGGGGATCGAACCCGCGACCTTCCGGTTTGTAGCGCAGCGCCTCATTTAAATTAATATCAGTTGAAATTTACTCCATAAAAATACAGCAATAATAGAAACCATTGACTGTCAATAGTTTCATGGCATGATATGGTCTCGTAAAGGAGTATAATCACAACTGAATTTTTTTAAATCATCACATTCCCCTGCCCAGCACATATTGATTACATTACTACCACAAACTGTTTTAAGTATCGTAATTACAGAACGTATTGTTCGGTAACAGCGATAAATGCGAAATTAAAAAACAGCTTTCCTTAGTATGTTTAGCTTTATAAAGAAAAAAATACTCCGTGGCGCTACATCTCTGGAGGGACTTGGCCTACCACCCGACCGCTGCGTCATCTACCACAGGCAAATGGCAGGATTGCGGGGCATGTGGTCAGCATGCCGACACCCACGGCCGTTAATGGTGGTTTTCATGACCACCGCTAGGCCTACTTTTCTGCACCCCTGCCAGACCTCCCTACCTCAGAAAAATCCGAGGAGGTACCGGGGATCGAACCCGGGCCGACGGATCTGTAGTCAGCGACGCTAACCACAAGACCACGTCGGCGGACATGATTAGCTTTATAGATACTTAAAATATTACTACTAAGCAAATTTTATCCATGAAATATTGCAAATTTTGTTGGATTTCACGAAACGTGTAAAAAAGCGCAAAAAGCGCCTTCTCCAGGACGAGTAGGCCTGTTGGGGAATGTGTTCGAAAACGTGGTCTAAAAACATAGTTGATAGTTTCTGAAATTTATTTTTCATTCTCTTAGTAGCTTGTTCTACCTCTTTGCTGTTTCTATGGCTGCTGAGAACTTATAGCTACTTATCGATTACAGTAATGATTGGTATAAGACGATATTCAACAGATTCCATACTTCGTGGAATTTATATTTGTAAATGATTATTAACAAAAACTAATTTACTCCACAAAATACACTAACAGTAGAAAATAATTGACAATCAGTAGTTCCATGGCCTACCCTACTGTATATACTTAGATCCCGAACTCCTGAAATGGCCTCATAGCTAAAAGGAGTATAAATACAGCTTAAATTTAAATTTAAAAAATCCCTAATTAGACTCGAACAAGCATTAATATATAAAACAGGAGTGAATATTTTTATTATCCTATGAAATAATCTGTAAGTGGTCTATACTTATTTCACGAAATATCCACCGAAATAGAAGGATGTTAGCACCGAAACCTGCCGTTTTATCTCACCACAAAACCAGGTCCCTAATTATGATGTGAATCGATCTGGAGCTCAACTCGCAGATCGATTACAAAAATTACATTACTATATAAACAATCTAAACAATTAAAAATCGAATCACATTGAATAGTTTCATGCCAACGTATGGGTAATTAGAATAAAATGCATATTTATAGAATTTTTATATAAAGGTAGTAAAAGAATCTGATAGTTGCAGAGAAAATATAGTCATTGGAATGAATTCCCGAGAAAGGACATTCCAATTTATGAAAATTATTTATCATATTGGGTCTATTATATCTATTATTTCTATTCTATGTCTATTGTACGCAAAATTATCGTAAATCGCCCACGTGTGAATGACGTTCAATCGAAAAGTTTATCCCCTTTGGTCCGACGAATTTACGTACAGTTATGTTTTAATAAAATTTCGGCTAGATTAATAACATAATGTTTTATGTACGTAAAATGTTAGGAATTTTACCCTTGTGTTAGAAGTGTAGTTTACGGAAAACAGCTATTGCACAAAAATGTTCTTGAATAATTTCGAACTTAGTGTCCACTGTTGATTTCACTCGATTAATGCCTTATTACCAGTGCATCAATTTAGCTGTGAAAAGATTAACAAAAATGTCGAAAAATGTCTCCAGTATGTTTTTCATGGAAAGAATAAATCAATATAATTAGACATGTTTAAATTCTGCGAAGTGGAAAACTAGAAGAACTAAACAATAGTTCATAAGGTATTAATTTGCTGTTCACATCGCTTAGTGACTCAAGGGAAGAGAGCGATGAAAGTTCAGCTAAGGAATAGCACTAATCTACTCTTATACAATTCAACGGCCCTAAATAGCGTGCTCACTCGCTCGCCCGCTTCATGAAACATCGGGCATACTCGGCGATGATCGTCTCTCTCAGTCTAAACTTTCACGAAAAGTACAAAATTAGGAAAACCGTTTCTTTATTACTTTCTCGCTTATACGGAGTATAGAGAAAGTATTGTGATAGTGACAAAAAAATCGAAGTCGAGATATCACCGGGAGAGCATGTTTCATGAAGCAAAGAAACAGAAAAAAGTATTTTTGGAATGACGTCTGTCCGTCTGTCTGTCCGTCTGTCCGTCTGTCCGTCTGTCTATGGACAAGCACAGCGGGTAAACGGCTCGTTGTATTTACTTCATTTTTTGAAATAAGGACTTTTTCGAAATTTTGTCGAACCGCCCAGAAATTTAGCTTTACAACTGAAATATTAAGGGGACTTTTCATGAAAACTTTTTTAAAATGTTTGATTTTTTAAAAAATGGCTCTAACGATTTTAATAAAAATTTAAAATTAGAAACTCTTATCTATGAATAATAAAATGGCTATATCTGTATTTCTGCAAAAATGACTTAAGGGGTACTTTACTCGTATCCATTTTCAGTTTTTCTAGATTATATCCATTACAGTAGGTGATACATGAAAACCTACCACAGTAAAGTTGTAGAGAAAATTAAAATGAACATTTTTTGTTTAAAACATTTCTTTATACATTTAATAGATATCAAGATAAAAACGAAATAAGTACAGCTTAAATACGAATTTCGGAACATGCATATCAATTAAAATATGAATGGCATTTTGTTGCCCCTAGTAACAAGAAAACTATAGGCCTAATGTACTTATTGTTGTGAAATGCAATCAGTTTAGCTCAGTCGCAATGAACACACTAAACCAATTACAGCGAGGTGGTAGGCCTATGGGGTAACAGGGAAGAGGTCCTGAGTTCAAATCAAACCTCGTGGCCGCCCAAATTGACTTGGGTTTTTCATGGTTTCCTCGTTCGCAAAAGCAAACGCCAGGTCTGCAGGACTTGCTTATTTTCCATAACTCATCGCCGCTACCTCACTGGATATTATAATCGTTTAAACTGAATGCCACATACGAAGACATTACTAAACAATAGAAACAGATGACGCGAATGAGGTGTTACAATAAACTAATGGTTCACGCAAACATACTAAACACATTACATGACCTACAATGCAGTTAAAGCGTGCAATATAACCTAAGTACTAGTAGCAGTAGGACCGCCGGCGTGGTCTTGTGGTTAGCGTCAGGTCCGTCGGTCCGGGTTCGATCCCCGGTACATCCTTGGATTTTTCTGAGGTAGAGAGGTCTGGTAGGGGTGCACTCAGCCTCGTGATTCAAATTGAGGAGCTACTTGATAGAGAGGTAGCGGCTCCGGTCATGGAAACCACCATTAACGGTCGTGGGAGTCAACATGCTGACCATGTGCCCTCAACCCTGCCATCTGCCTGTGGTAGACGACGCACCGGTCGGTTGGTAGACCAAATCCCTCGAGGGATGTAGTGCCACGGAGTTTAGTTTTAGTTTTAGTAGTAATAGTAGCGAAATTCAAACATAAGTCGTCCCTTAAGCTCCGTCCATTCGATATTCACATTTGCATGGACTGTGATTTATTTTGTTTCTGAGCGAAGCAGAGTGACCAACTGCCCTTGTATATTGTCGCAAGTGCCTTGTATCCACCTCTACATATAGCTAAATAATGCATAACACTAACCACATAGTTAAGTGCGCGAAGCGGAGGCGGCAGCCGTAGCGAAGCGCCCTTGCATTTTCGAATAATGTACGATACACTGTTTATAGGTTTCGAAAATGTGGCATATTATATCTCCCGCAAGGTTTGTCAGCCTGTCACCTCTCGTCTAGCGGTGTGACGTCATACCTCCAACGTCCAATCACGAGTTTCTTCATAATACGAGGACAGAAGATTTCGCTAGATCGTGGTAGAAAAGAAACTGCATCGGTGAGGGTGGGTTGGGTGGGACCGATTCATCCCAAGGTGCAACTTATATTTGAATATTCCCGTAGTAGTAGTACTAATAATATGCAGTTTTACTGCCATTGACTATTATTATTACTATTGTTGTTATTATTATTATTATTTCACAGTAAAAGCATTGAACATAAAGATCGACCCTGAAGCTTTCCGTCCTAGATAGGCCTACTTGTAAGTTTTATGAAAATGTATTAAGTAAAATTTAATTGTCTCTTTGATTTACTTTTTTCTGTACTAGCCTTTAACATGTATATGCGAGAAAGTTTGTGCAACATATTTTTGCACCATTTATTATATAAGGTCACAATGAACAAATATACTAATTTTATTTTTACTTACAATTTTCATAGCTCTGAACCACAAACATTTTTAATAAGCTGCCAGTGCAAATTTCTTAAAAATCCTGGAGTCAATTAATAATGGCGGGCGAAACCGCGAGCACCAGCTGTAAAATATTGATAGTTTAACCAAGAAAGTATCGCGGACAATAAAAATCCAAACAAACCATTCTTTGCCTTGAAAAATTATATAGTGTCTGAAAATTACACTGAATTTATCAAATAAAATTCACATCATATTCATCTCGCAACAAACAATTGAGAAACAATACGTATTGTGTGTTCACAGGTTCATTTGGAACTGCATATTCGAATCTGAGATCGTTTTCCCAGGGTGCGCTTTCTAATCGTGGAATGAATTTTAGCTGTTTCATTAATTACTAATGGTTTAGTTTATGAATGATTCGCGTGCAAGTGTTAATAAATATAATGCTTTAATAATTATTATACTATTAATTCTTAATTTTTCAATTAATTATCGTGGGCGAAGCCGCGGTCACCTCCTAGTTTTTTTCACAAATGAATGGAGGTTTTCTTATTCGCGTTGTCGAATATCTCCAGGTATATTTATACTAATATCTTCCTCCAATGTTTTCTCATTATATAATTGATAACATTTACATGTCACTTCCACCTGCCCAAATCTGGTAATTCTGATGGTTAGAAAACGTGAAAGGCATGATCGAACTTTGTATCTGCAGATTGATACCTTACGTTTCGAGTAACGAGCTGACGTTTCATTAGACAAAATCATATCCTTGTGTTTTAAGAAGCACATAGGTTCAATATCAATAAGGTTCTTCCCTTGGACGTTATAAATGTCTATACCAAGTTTTATGAAAATCCGATAAAGCGTATTTGAGTTATCGCGCGTACAGACACACGGACAGACGGACAGACATTTTCCATTCCCCACACACAATCTCATAAAATACCATACTGACACTTAATAAATACGCATCTGGCTTTATTATCTGGTAGCTAGTGATTAATGTACAATAGACAGGCAATTAAAGCAGCGAGAAGAAACCAGTTCGAAACTAAATGAGTTCGAGTAGGCGATAAAACGGCATGATATTCGAACAAATATTGTATTGTAAGGTTTATTTAGAAATCTAGTTCGTTATTAACGAATTGCTCAGAAGCTCGGTTTTATTCATCACAATGTCCAGTTTCTACAAACTTGTGAAATACCTATAGGTAAATTATCCATGGGCAAATTAGTTCCATTTCACCCACAATGAAATAAGAAGCAAGGCCTTGGAGTTGTACAGTTAATTTAATTCAGAAGGCTTTGATTCCCATTGTTAAAATTATTATTGATCCTACAAAGAGGTTAAATTTTATCCAGCCATCCATGAAAGGATAAATTAACCCGACGATTTACCCTTGGAAAGACCTAGCCCGAGTTTGAAGGAACATTTTTTCTGTCATTTTCATATTTACCCAGAGGACATTTATCTAGAAACTCACCACAAGTGTAAGTGATCGCTATCTTTAAATTATTTGTGTTTGTGTGGTGTTATTCTTGTGTAAATTCTGTCCATTGGATAATTTACCCATAGGTAATTCGCGAGTTTATAGAAACTGGCCATTAGTGTTCCTTTTCTATGATAACAGTGATATTAGAATAGTGGCCGAATATTGGTACGATGAGAACTTTTAAGAGACTTGAGAACAGAGCCTAAAGGGATAACAGAGAAGAAACGTATTTTGATGAATCTGTCAGAAAATTGCCGTTTTGTTTGTTTTTGTTTCTCTTATTTAGTCCACCGCTATGGCATAGGGGATACGTTCGGTCCTCTCACGCGGCGGGCCCGGGTTCAAATCCTGCTGGTCGGGACATGTTACCTAGGTGAGGGTTTTCCGGGTTTTTTCCTCGTCTTTGAGTCAAATGTCGGGTAACTTTAAGCCCTTGTGGTCCCCGGACATCATCTATCATCTTCATCCCATCCTCGCCTTGTACAAAGTGAATGTGTGTGTGAATGGTGTGTCTCGTCCTATGTGTTCGTGTTGTCTCGGAGGTGACCCCGGCATTGGGCTGATCACTCATCCTGGGAGGCCCTCCATGTATTTGTCTGGTCAAAAAAGTATGTAAGTGATCCATAGGTAATCCCTCTCCCGACAGGTCGCGGCTCAGTAAGGCCGTGGGTCGCTTAAATGTTCCTAAAAGGGAGAGGTGAAACTAAGGTAAAGAGAGAGAGTTTCTCTTATTTATAATGTTTTTCCTATTTCTTTTTTTGTAGAGAAGGAAATCAGTTTATATGTAATTGTATGTCTGTATGTCTGTATGTCAATACATACCTCCAAGTAAAAAGTGTTCATGTGTTTGCAAAATGTCTACTGGTAAAATGACAGGTGCCGAATCCAGTAGACTCTTTTGTACTTTCCTAAATACAATAAATATCATATATCACATGAATATTTACTTAAAATTTACTATTTATCTTTAACTGAATAATACAGACTATATTTTATGTATGTGATTATACTTATGTAATTATTTTTATTTGTTTCAGTTACAAAATGCTAGGCGGGGTGGCGGGCCGACATATGAGCACACGGCGGCGGGGCTCATCCCCCCTGGTGCGGTTGGGGGTACCAGGGGAACAAGGGGAGCCCTGGTCGGCCCCGCAACCCTTCCAGCCTCCTTCCAGCCCCCGATATCGCCGCCGCCGTGCAGTCACCACCTCCGACTTCAAGTCCTGCGCCTTGGTACAGACTCGTGTGAAGCTGGGAGACATCATGTAAGTAGGCTCATACCTCCTGCTCTTCCTTGTATCTGGGTACATAGTTTATTGGCGGAAGCGTTTAAATCATAGACGACCGGAACATAAGAATAATCAACAAGTGAATTTCACTGGAGTTTTAAGAATGTTTTAAGTTTTTAGCGAGTTAATTAAATCATCTTTTTTAGATGATTTTAGCATGACAAGTTAATGTTATTAAATTTAACTAATTCTTCTCATCTTCAGAAATAGGTGCTAATTTACTATTAATTGGTTTAAGAAACCATTACTTACTTTCAATCATCTGATGAATTATGTTAATGTTGAAATTAGGGGTGGGTCGATACCAGATTTTCTTGATACTCGATACCAATACATGATATTTTCTCGATACTCGATACCGTCAACATTTCCAGTTTCAATAAATAGGTACATTGAAAATTAAAAGTTGAGAGAACTGTGTAATACCAACTAAATTACTTAAGTGTGCATATTTTATGAGACAAAATTTAATATCAGTAGCCTATAATTATTTTTAAACTCTACATTTAAGCTAAAATTAGTTTTTGAAACACTCCACTTACAAGTTTTTGTTCAAAAATAACAATGGGGTTTGGACAGTCAGCTTGCTTGTTGGTTGTTATTGAAACGTTTGACGGGAAACGAAACATTTAAGAATCTCTTCTGTTTGGATTTTAAAAGTAGGAAAGTCTTTACTTATGACTAGAGAAGGAGAAATAGAAGTATTTACTATATTTTGTAGACAACTAAAAGCAGAAAGAGATACCGCATTTCCTTAAATTGCAGAATTGCCAAGGTATCGAAAAAGTACCGAGCGAGTTTTCTGAAGTATCGCTCGATGCCGATACCATGCAAGTATCGAGAGTATCAAGGTATCGAAAGTATCGAGGACCCATCCCTAGTTGAAATTCAATTAATAAATTTATTTGTGGATACGCTTTCGATTACAACTGGTAGGCTATAAAGCTATGATTCGCTTCCACAAATTTCTGAACGTTGCCCAGAGAACACTCCTGGCCGATTAGCCAGTAATAAAATGGTGTCATTAATCTTAAAAAGTGACTCTTCAAAACAAGATGACCTGTTGATGGTTCCGTAGAACTGAAAGGACTGGACACGATAAATATCATAAGTTGAGAATAATGGTATTACATTGCATTTTATTTTATGGAAAGAAGGAAGGACAGCAAAAGAATAGGATAACAATATTTTTGACTTCGGAATATTTTATTATGACGAAATAACGTATTAACTTCAATGGACAGAATTTGAATATAAAGACGGCTAAATATACAATTTTAACCTTTAAATTCATAACGTATCGTATGGGATAAAGCAGTTTCTGTTAAATTCGTGACAAAATCATGGAAATAAAACTTAAGTAAAACTTAAATTTAATGTAAAATTACAGAATAAAATAAATAAATTATGGATTAATCGTTGTGTTAAAGGTGTATAATCTAAAAAAATAGAGTAGTGGGTCTCCTTATTGGAGCACGTGCGGCCATCCATAGCTTCTTTGAGATCTTCAGGAAGAAGTATGGCCTACCAGGTAGTCTTAGGGATGACAAGATCAAAATTGTTTAAAATAAACCGTGTCAAATATTATCTAATCATGTAATTTGATTGTATTACTTTATATGAATCAATTTATATTTTATTTTTATGATTTAAAAGTTTATGTAAGTATATTGAGTCCACAGAGGCTACCGCCGATGGGAAACAGTTTTGAAAAAAAAAAATAATTGGATTGTGATATGAATCTGTATAGCCTATTGTGTGAGTCTCGTACATTTAAGGATTAACGATTCTAATAAAACGATTCTGTAGAAAATGCAAGGAGAAACTTTTCTCTCAAACAACTATGATCTTTGAGAAAAGCGGAAACTATCGTGGCGAAAATTACTAGTAATTTACTTGTAAAGTAAAGTGATCCCTATACAGGCCATGGAGGCCCAGAGGGTTCCAGGAGGTTGGGCTCCCAGATTTTGGACATTCGGCACATGAAGGTGGTAAGGTTGTCAGCCCTACGCACCGGCCGCCTCTACCCCCAGGATAGCTTCTGGTACTTATTTCTGTTAGGGGCTGAGTCGACCCCAGGGCCATAGTGCCACCAGAAGGATTAGGCCAATTGAAAAATCTCAACGACCTCATCGGGAATAGAACCCGCGACCTTCCAGTTTGTAGCGCAGCGCCTCAACCACTACGCTACGGCGTACCCCCAGTAATTTACTAGTAACACGAATTAAACACGAACTGCACATTTGTTATTCTAATCAGACCATTGATAATTTGCATAGGCTATAAAGTCATATTTTGGCCATTTTCATGGTCTTGGTCATATTTCGGTCATATATGTAATTTAACGTCATATTTCAGTTATAAATTCGGTAAAAGAGCACGAATATGCGGTATGTGCACTAAATTGTCGAATAAAGTTTTCCCGGAAAAGAGTCACGGATATTTTGGTTTTACTGTAACTGAAATGTGAAGGGACAGTAACAAGTAATAGCACAATTAGGGCCTACCTCTTTCTCCTTGTTGTTAAAACTTCAAATAGACATGATTTAAAAATATTTTCAGTTCACATTTGCAATGGTATCTGGAAACATTAACATTTTAGAAGTTATTTACAAGTAAAACTGTAAATCACCTGTAAAATTGTTAAAGAGTGATTATCTGATTGAATGAATGCGATGTAATAATTTAGTTTTAAATTAAACGTTTTAAATTTAAACATTTATTTTTAGACTATACGTTCCATTATGAGGTCATATTTAGAATTTTTTAGTCATATTTAGTCATTTTAAGGACATATTTGCAGTCATATTTTCCACCTTTTTAGGTCATAAACATCCGAAACCTACTTATAGGGCTTGCATCAGGTCAATGACATTTCTCCCAGGATTTCGGCAATCTGATAACGGCTATCATGGGATTTCCTGTCGAAATGTAGGACGACGAAATATTAATTGAAATTTATGATCTGCAAGCCTGAGAGCCGTCGATCAATGCACGCTCTAGAAAACGAGGCTGCTGTGTAACCTTACATGAGATTTGAAACCTTTTCTTCTGTGTCGGTACTGATAAGACATGAGCGTACTTAGCTTCACATACTTCTTCTTTCTTTCGACTAAGTGCTCTTTTGTCACCTTTAGGACCCTTCCTTGGAGTGAATAGATTTAACGCAGGTAATATTCCGAGTGTGTCTGATCATCTATAATAATAAGAGGAAGTGTTTGCATGTCTGTCTGTCTGTACGCAATGCCCAGCGAAATCTACTGCACGCAGAATTCTATTACCACCTGTAGACAATTCCTCCCGATACGTGACTTCCAGATAGCTTAACTGGAAGATGCCTTGTAATACCACCTCTGAACTGCTACCGGCAAGAACGCAGTAAAATTTTGTAAAATGGTCCTTAGCTGATTGAGCAAAGAGGTGTGTTTGTTGTAGTTCGGTAGTCCTCCGCTAGGTGCGGCAGCTCGGATTTGTATTTGTACAATTAAATTACATAATAACACATCGTTTTAAGTGCATTAATCGATTTTTGCACTTCTATTTCATTCACTTGTGAGCATAAAATGACATTTTTGTGTAAATTAAATCTTCCAGCATCAATTCTGAAAATAAGGTGGCCAGAAAGGTTCCGCGTCCTGCCATCTTGTTTCAACCAAGATCCCTAACTAGCAGTTGGTACTTTGTCAGCCACTCCATCCTCCTGCTAGCTTATCTGGAAGTTGTCTTCCCAGACAGATTTTGTCAGGAGACCATAATACGCTATTCTTGGCCAACTTCCAGATAGGTTCTCTATCTGGTAGATAAATACGATAGCAGGAGGTCGTCATACAGGCCCTAACATTTTAAACATAGCAGGTACATAACAAACAAAGCAAAAAATATGGAGTCAAAATCATAGGATGTTGTTCTTCTAAGGTGCATATAGATGAATTTTCAACACAGCAATTGATCCTCTAATAGCAGTAATGGAGATGTTTGATATAAAGTCTTTATGGACACTAAAACAACTGCAGAAGTCTACGAAGAGGCGAGGAATTGTACCTCTTGCACCTTTTCTATAGTTATATATATATATACAAAAACAAAAGGTAGTACGGATGAAAGTAACACCCACCAGAGAGAATGAAGATTCGTAGAAAATAAAGTAATATATATATATATATACAGGATGTTAATAAATAACAACGAAATATTTTACCTGTATATAGAGGGGACTTAGACAAGCAACTTTTGTTAGGAGATTTTTCCTCTATGACGTAAAATGTGTTTGCTACAGGGCATTAAAGTCATTATAATTTGGTGCTCATAAATCAATAATTACGCGAAATAGGGTTAAAATGTTCGTTAAAGTGACTTCATGCCTTCCTAGTGATCGATAAAATCCTGACTCTTGATCAATCGTCAACAGCTATATCATAATTTAATGTTTCCATAATCTACAAAATTTACAGACTAATCACATAACTGGTCGCCACTGCATTAGTCTCTTTTTTATTCATAACTAGCATGTGCCCGCGGCTTCGCCCGCGATAATTATTTCAAAAATAAAAAATTAAGAGCATAGGCTAATAGTTAAAACATTATATTTATTAACACCTAAACCACGTGGACTACTTACCACGATTAGATAGCGTCGCCTTGCAAAAGCGATCTCAGATTCGAGTTCCTTGACCCAGAAAATCCCTGTATAGTGAGTTTCGTCCAAATCGAACAATGTTTAATCATATTTAGGTCTATGTTGATTATCCCTCTTCCGGGTAGGTTGAAGATTTCGTATATCTGCGGGCCTTGACACTCTAAACAAATTGAATCGTCCACGATGGACTTAAAAAGTCAAGCGATCGCGACGCTTTTATTTCCAAGGTAGGCTATGAGGTATGATGACAAAAATAGCCAAAGCCAGCTGTAATTGATTTAACATTGAAATATATTACTGAAACTGATGCTTCGAAATCGCAAAAAATACACGTTTTCTGCCCGTTTTTCACTCATAACTCACGAACTAAAGCGAAAATTAAAATTCCGGCTTCGAGGTGCACATTCCGACCCTTTAGTCCGCCTATGTATAAAATTTCAGATCTCTGCGTTGAGTAGATTTCGCTGGGCATCGCGGACAGACAGACGGAAGACAGACAGACGGAGGACAGACACTTCCTTTTATTAATATAGATTACTGACTACAGTGTTAACAACGAAGTTCCTTTGTTTTGCATTTTTTTTTTCTAATGTTAGAAGTCAGTGGCGGCCATGCCCTGGGAGATTTTATGCTGTAACAGGAAACATTGAATCCATAGAGCAAAATTCTCCTAATAAAAGTTGCTTGTCTATGTCCCCTCTATACACAGGTAAAATATTTCGGTGTTATTCATTAACACCTTGTATATAACTGCACAAGACATAATTACTTTATTTTCTACGAATCTTCATTCTCTCTGGTAGGTGTTAATTTCATCCGTACTACCTTTTGTTTTTTGATCTTTGCAATTTCCGTGTAGAATCGTACAGGTGGTGTTAATTAGTTCACGAGATGCCGGTTGTCAAGATGAAGATGCATTGAGCTGAGCTCCATAACCCGAGTGACTCCTTTGTAACATTCAAGATTACCTCCTTGCTACAGAAACTTTTTTCCGTTTACAAACACCTAATTTACTACCCTATATTTCATATTATTTCAGCAGTTGTTCACAACAATAAAGGAGAGCAGTAGTGGAAATAAAGTACCTTCAAGGCCATGGAAAATTTGGGAGTTATTTTTTTACGATTTCATGTTACTTCAGATAGTGGTTATAATTGTGTCAGGAATCCATACTAACTGTAAAACATGTTTTGTTCGATTGTCGTATGTTCGAAACAAAAATATTCCAGCTAAATTTGCTTTTTGAAGATTGTGACGAAATTTCCATGTGTCAAAAAATTTTCACGAAGCAATGTTATTATACTCATTTTATGCAGTATCTAACGTATATTCACAACCATATGTAATTAATATTCTATAATTTACTGTATATATTGCTGTGTAAGCTATAACCCTAAGCAAAATAGCGTTCATAAAGAATTGGAGAAACAATAAATAAAATTAAAGTACCTTCAAGTGGTATGAATTTTTGTAAATTCAATATTTTACGAGAACACACAATTGAAATCCGAGCAAAATTTTGAAATTAGTTTTTTTTTTATTTACTATAAAAGCCGTATAGCCTTTCACATCCACAGTTGTGATTTTAAAAAATGGCACCCATAAGCCCTCTGTAACGTGAAAAAGAATTTATGCACGTGGAAAAATATGCGATGTTTTGTAAGGTATTCTTGTGAATTTTCTTATTCATTTGCTGTCACTTAGTTAATATTTAAAACTAAAACCTAAAAAGTTACAATCTTAATGACAACTCTTGTTATAAATATAAATTACAAAATAAAAAACAAAATGTCAGTTACTTGATTGGAATGTGTAGAACTCTGCATTTAGGGTTTACATTTGCGCAATAGCAGCATGTGTGTAGCTTTATTGTAGCGTGCCGAAAAGAAAATTTAAAATGGGGGAAGTTATCTACTCTTTCGAGGCCAGAAATTTGATGTGATTCAAAGAAATGAGCGTGGTTTACTTACAAGTCCAATATCCTGTAACATCGTGTCGATCGCCGGAAGTCACTCACTACAGTGGTCGGCTCTCTGTACCACGATGGCTGACATCTCTTCCACCAAAACGGACCTTACCACTCATTTTGATATCTCATAGGATAACCTGACAGGAGTGGATTAAAGAGCGTTTAGTTTCTCATAATAAATAGAATTATTATTTATACTTATTACTGCAAATAAAAATAAGTCAATAATCTCATAAACGACAGTTTTGTGCAAATAAATTGTCCACCTAAAGAACAAAATAATTCAAGCCAAAAATTAATTAATGTGACGTTTACTTTACACGTTGTTTTGTAATTTACAATTGTACAAAATTAACTGCAACCATATATATCACTCCTACATAAGATTTTTATGCCTCCTATTGTACATTCATAACTAGAGCCCGGATTTCCATGCAAATGCATGTTTTTATATACTTTGGTTACACTTCTCAAACTTTGTAGTTACTCATTACATGACTTATGGATTCCAAATAACCACATTTTTTCCGTGCATGTTTGCATATTTCGGCCTTTTTATGGAAAAATTCATGCATAATGCATGTTTTGGACTTTTTTGGTTTAATGTAGCATATTCAGACGTTTTTAATGCATATAAACCCTCGTTTTCTGGTTTTAGTGCATATATCAAGTTATCATGGATAACTGTGCATATTATGAATGTGCCTCCATAAAATCTCGGCTTTTCAAAGAAACGAAAAAATGTTGTATTGTATTATAGTCCAGTTATTCATTGCATACCCAGGCGGCTTCCTTTCGTTAGGAGGAAAAGTTTACTGACAGCTCAACCCATGTTCTTTGTTTTACCGCACCAATCAGAGAGTTACCCCAGCCAATCAAAATCTAAGAATGTCCTGTGGCTATTTTGACAGCTAGTCGTCTACTCCGCGTGGAGTGAAATGCCCAGTTGCAAGATCTAGTTACAGTAAACAATAACACGTGTGAATTGAATAAAGCGAAGGAAGAACTGAGGTCAGTGAAAACAATGAGAGAATATTGCAACGTTGCTTTTGTTTTGGATAGCGGAAGCCCAAGACCGATTTAGTCAGATCAATTAACATAAAGAAACACCGAAACCTTTGAAGCCGGCTGGCCATCCAATGAGTAACTGCACTATACCATTGTTATATTTTGATTGACTTGGCAACAGAGTTTGCCACCTGCATGAATTTGAGAGTGCAAACTACTGTTTGCCCTGAATAAACAGTAATATAATACGCCAGGCTACAAAAGAAAATGCCGACTCGCCGACCCCCACCACCTTCCATTGAAAGAAAACTGCTAAACAGAATGTTCACTGCTTGAATTTGTCAGTCACTAGCCATTGTTGAAGACGTTGAATAATTAACTTTAGAATCGTGTTGTGGAAAAATGGGTGCGACAGTTAGGGAAAAACTTAAGAAGGTACTTAGTTCAAATCCTGATCTTAAACTTCTGAAAACAGTGAAAGACATATTGTGTGGAAAAAATGTAAAATACATGGAATTCGATCTCAACCTGTCAAATTTCTTCCCTTAAGTATGCACCTGTTACTTCTTGTGAAGTAGAAAGATCCTTTTCTGCGTTCAAGAATATCCTAACTGATAAACGCACGAGTTTAAGTGAGGAGAATTTGGAAAAACTCGTATATTGTTTTAATGGAAATTGAAATATATTGCAGTAGAGTGCGGATTTTTGATAGTGCATGTTTCGCCCTTCATTGTGCATATTTGGAGATATGATAGTGCATGAATGCATGCATGTTTTTAAGTTTGATAGTGCATGAAAATCCGGGCTTTATTCATAACATAATTTTTGATATCTAATGACGTTGGTTTGGATATTCAAATATAGTCATAAAATAATAGTGTTATGTTAGATACATAAAAATAAATCAAAATAAAGTCCTAAGTAATCTATTTAAAATATAAAACCATTAAAATATACTGATTATACGTTGTGCATCATTATTAATTAAGTGATATAAAGCTAGGTATGTCTTTGACATATAAAATTTGCCGAAATTGTTCAGCAATAGTCAAAGATATTAATACATATACACACTGTAGCAGGATATTTGTGAGTTACTTGTAGCCTTATTAGGCAATACAATTTTTGCCGTGTTTTCTTAGCAATAATCAATGATATAATTATATGTAGATATGCTGGAGTTGAAAGTTGTGAGCTGCCTTGTGGATCTAATATTAGCTCTTGTTGAGTATGGCTTGCTGTAGAATTCGTTATATCAAATTGAACTTTCTGGCGTCTTTCTCATAAGGATATGCTCATTTCAATCATGTTCGATCATCATCAGTCTTTTTTAAGACTTGCAGGTTCGATATGCCTGAGTATATCTGTGGTAGGTGGACAATTTATTTACAGTAAATAATATTTACCACTAAAGGAAGAAAAATGAAATTTCTCAATAGCGACAATTTAGTTTTACAATATTGATATCGACAGAAGTAAGATGTTGTTACAATAGACTAATCATGTAAACGAATGAGATAGGATGGATTAATTTTCCCATCTATACAGGAGAAGTGGAGCATAAGTAATAGCAACTATTTTTTTTTTAAAGTAAGGGGATGGTACTATGCGATACTGTATTTACGGGATAGTGTGGCATCTCTGGAATCTGGATACATCATTTGGTAGCTTTATGATATACGGTTATATTCAGTCAGTATGTGCCCACGGAACGGGTTCGATCCCGGCACAGGTCGATAGCATTTAGTTCAATCAAATACTACGTACTGCTTTGACTATGGAAAAATGGAGGACAGATTTTGCAGCACTCCTGGTGGCACAACCTAGAAACTTGGGGGGAAAATTAAAATATTCAGAACATATTAGGCTATATGAACTGTAATATGTTTTTCTGAGCCATAGATAGATACCCTTTATACATAACATGCCGAGGCTGGCTATTTCGCCTCTTCTAATAAAAACTGTTTAACATTTGTATCTAGATACTGTATTTGTATTCAGTAATAACAGGTTGGGACGCTAGATGGTGCTAAATATATTGTCCCCGATATATCGCAAAGTGTCCTGTATTGTCTCTATAGTATTTGGTTCAGTATAAATGTGACAGACCCATATCTATAGCTTCACAGGCATGTAGAAAATTTCTGGGGAGTAAAATTCCGGTATATCAGCGAGGGCCATGGGTCTGCAGTACGCTCCCGACATTAAATAAAATTATAGTTAAACCAAACCATCATTTAGTTAATTCGAAATATTCCTACGCCTTATATGGAAAATATTATAGATTTTTTCAAGTGGCAAGGAATTCTGTGTGCATTTGATCTGTTCGGGACATTTTTGTAGTCTTTCCAACCATGCTCTTTGTATATATTTTTGCTTTGATGCATTGTATTGGGAGCATTTTCATAATATTCATTTCTCGCTTTTGAGTTTTTGATAGCATCAAGTTTCATTGAGTCCATTCAAGCGCTCCGTTGAGTTCCTTCTGTTCTCAACCAGCGTGGACTTCGTGTCTCGTACATTTCGCTAATGAACATTCCCCAACACTGAATTTATTCATCACGATTTTTTTTCCTTTTAATGCCATTAAAAAATATCTTCCGAGAAGATATAGGCAAGTGCCCATCGAGTGGTTGTATTTTTGACACATATTAAGGGTATATGTACATGAACAACCACAAAAAGATAAAAAAATGCAGGTTTTAAAATATTAAAATTTTACAAGAAAATGAAGTCAGAAGTGGACAAAAATTACAGGATCCTATAACAAGGCTTACTAGAACATAACTAGCAGATAAAAGTATAAAAAATTGACCAAATTAATTTTAAATTACACGTTTTATAGGAGCATGAAAAAAATTAATTCAGATGCACTTATCACTTCCTATAGGCATAGCATTTTTCTGGTTTATCTGACACCTTTTATTTTTTTAATGCATATAATGAACATATTTTTCTACAAAGTAGACTACTTTTATACAGCTAAAGTTATAATTTTTAATGCAATTAATTTTTATATATCGCAGATAAAATATCTTGAAATTTGATCAATATTTCATGACACATTTTCTTTAGTTTTATACCTATGGGCATCATTGTAGTCTACTTTATGCATATATGCATGTAAAATTAGTGTAAAAAATTTCAGTCTCCTATCTCTAATGCTTGTGGAGCTACCTAACAATATGTGTATAAAATAAGAGTTACCGGGAAATTCAATTTTAAGTTAATAGTGAATTTCTCATCTGACCTTTCTAAGGGCGTGGCTCAAAGCGTGTAAACATATTTAAATGTCCATTTAAATGGCACAAATAATTTCTAAACCTATATAAACTATATATCAATGGGTGCAGAAAATTCAGCACAATTGTTTAGTGCTATAAAAAAAAAACATAAATTTCAAAATAAAGCTAGAAAATGTGCTTTTACGGTATAGAGACGCTGAAGATGAACGCGTTTGCAACAGGCGATCAGTTTATAGGTATGAATTATAGGCTATGGGATGAGGGGTGTCGTGTTCGTGTCCCGTCAGTACGTCATGAGTTCCTTTTTTATCCCAACTGGATTAACAATATAAATGTGTTTCCATTTAAAAGTATAATAGTATATTGCGATACAAGTGCCGCAAACGGTGCATAGGATCGAGGAAAGAGTTTGAAAAAACGAGGCGCTTGCACGACGTAACTAATTAGTGGTACTTACGAATATTGTTGCCGTGGATCGTAACTTGACATTCCCTCACGCAATCTGGTTGCTATGAAAACAAAAGAAATCTCCGTGCAGTAAAAGTTACAAAAAGCACAAGTGCCGTAAGTAAAACCATCACAATACAAGCCTTTATGGAAGACCGGAACCAAGGCCTCCTAGTTTGTGGCGATTTTAACAGGACAAATATTCAGTCCCCATAACAACCAACATATGCGAATCACTTTCTGAAATAAACATCTATCTTCAATAATGTATATACATAATATTTTCAGCCAATATCTCAATTAATATAATTAAATTGATATAAATGATCATCGTGCAAAAAATAACATGCAATACTCGTGCCGTAAGCGCATAACGGATATCGGAAATAGAAAAAACTCGGCGCAAGCGCCTCGTTTTTTCAAACTCTTTCCTCGATCCGTATTCACCGCTTACGGCACTTGTATCGCAATATACTATTACATAATATAGGGTAAGGTGGTACATTTTCGAACACTTAACAAATATTCTTATTTTATGAACACAATAAACATAAGACAAGTTCAACTGTATTGTATTCACAAAGTTGGCAATGTAGTTGACCCTTCACAAAAATATCAAAGTCATACAGCTGCAATATTGGTCATGGCAATCGATCTTTCATTTCCAGAATATCGTTCGAAAATGTACCGCAGTAGGTACAATTCTAAACACCAGTGGGTACTATTTCGAACAGTGGCATTTTCAACGAACAAAGTGCTTTCTTCCAAATATTATTTTCTGTTATTATTATTTATCAGTAATATGAGCGTAATAATGATGTGTCACGTTTTAAATAGGCAGATGGCCGGATTGGGGCATGTGGTCAGCATGCCGACTCCTACGACAGTTATTGATGGCTTACTGAACCGGAGCCGCTACTTCTTTATGAATTAGCTCTTTTGTTGGTGTCAAGAGGCTGAATGCACCCCGTTCCAGATCACCCTACCTCAGAAAAATCCGAGGAGGTACCGGTGATCGAACCCAGACTTGAGGGTCCGTAGTCAGGAACCACTAGACCATTAAGACGGTCTGTTATAACATCAAGAGCAATAATAAAAATACTTAACAGCTGCATGCTATTGTGTATTGCATAAATGCTGAGATGAAATAACATTACACAGGGGTTTATAACTCTTCGTTGAAATAATACCACTGTTGAGAGACCCTTTTATATTTGACTTGCACAGTTAATAATAATAAACATGCAGAATGCTGTGACAGCAAAACAGCTTTTCCATGCAAGTCTTTCAGGGTGCGTATACATTTGCGCTCCTCTCGCGTTCCGCTCTGTCCGCGTGTCGACACGCGTATCGACACGCGTGTCGACACGCGAACAGTTCGTTGAAATTATCCATAGGAAAGCGACGAACATATTGCGAACCACCAGCATCATTATTATTATTATTGTGTTATTTATATTTGTATTTGTAATAATTTGTATTTTTGTAATTTGTAATAACTAGAACATTTTGTAATAATAATAATAATAATAATAATAATTATTATTATTATTATTATTGTGATAAAAATCATATCACAGCCCAATAACCCTAATATAGGGCCCACCACATCTTTGTATTAAAGCTAGCTTCGCTGGGGGGCGGAGCCCCCAAACCCCCACTGAGGTTCTCGGGAGAGGTTTTTTAAAAGATCTATGGGAGATAGAGTGCGTGTATTTAATCTCTCAGAGCCCTACGTGAACACAGTTTGATAAAACCGTTCCCATGGAAACCAAGCCCTTTTTCGGGAGTTTTAGGGCTAAAAATAAAAATAAAACTTTTTGGAATTTTCCTGTGGTTTACAGCCTAAAAGCTATATGTGTACCAAATTTCAAGTTTCTAGCTCATCTGGAAGTGGGAAAACATTAATGTCGGTGAGTGAGCCCTTTTTCGGGGGTTTTTAGGGCTAAAAATAAAATAATAAACTTTTTGGAATTTTTCTGCAGTTTACAACCTAAAAGCTATATGTATACCAAATTTCAAGTTTCTAGCTCATCTGGAAGTGGGCAAACATTAATGTCGGTAAGTGAGCCCTTTTTCGGGGGTTTTTAGGGCTAAAAATAAAAAAATAAACTTTTTTGAATTTTTCTGCGGTTTACAGCCTAAAAGCTATATGTATACCAAATTTCAAGTTTCTAGCTCATCTGGAAGTGGGCAAACATTAATGTCAGTGAGTGAGTGAGTGAGTGAGTGAGTGAGTGAGTGAGTGAGTCAGCCAGCCATGTGGCTTTATATTATAGGGATTTAACTTAATAATAATAATGAAATTAATAACAATAATAATAATGATTAGGGTTCGGATTTGTATGTAATAAAAGGTTTTTTTTCCTGATGCGTACATTCCTAAAACAAAGTTTAATATCCAAATCGAGGTCCGACAAACGCGAATTACAAATTTTATTTCGCATAAAAACACATATTTTACAAAAAAAGTTATGTGAATAAATATTTTCGATATTTTCTCCATAAATATATATTTTAGTACTTTTCGGATTTTTATGTAATTTTTTTTTCCTGATGCTCTTGTCAAGGTCCGACAACCGCAAATTCCAAATTTTATTTTACATAAAAACACATGATTTACAAAAAAAGTTATGTGAATAAATATTTTCGCTATATTCTCCACAAATAAATATTTTAGTACTTTCCCTCATTCTCTTTTAACATTTTACAACACAAATATCTATCTCGAAAGAATTCAACAGAAATTGCAATGAGGTGAAAGTGATTCACTTGCACTTGCTTGTCGGAGAAGAACAGAACTCAATCTCAACATTGCGCAATTCAGTTAAAGAAATACAATATGTTGAAAGGCAACTTAACACTATCTCAGGTTCGAAAATGAAGTTCTAAGAACAAAATTTAAAGGTATGTTTGAGAAAAATGGTGGCTACCAAACCCTCTGCAAAGTCGCTCAAGTTTTGGAAGGTCAAAACATAAGTGAACTTGATCGTGTGTGTGTGTTAGTGATATACAGTACACCTCTTGAAATATGCAAGGTTAACATCGTGTGATGTAGAACGTTCATTTTCTCAATATAAGGCATTATTCTCGGATAATAGCCAAGGATTTGTGATCCATAATCTGGAGATGACATTTGTTGTGCACAACAGCTCTAGTCAGCATTTTACATATGATATTTAGCTGCAATTGGTGATTTTCAATATAATTTGTTCTAGTAAGTTACGAACATTCTGGTGTTTTTATTCCTTTTTCAGAAAAAAAATATAGTTTTAGCACATATTTTTAAAATTTTACCATATATTTGTAACATTTTTAGCACATAAAAAATAAATATTTGTAAGTTTTTTAGCACATAGAAGCAATCGCGGGTTAAAGTACTGTTCGAAATAGTACCTAAAATTTGTTCGAATTTGTACCTCGAGCTAGTTTTTGTAAATTACTACATTGTTGAAATTCCGCTCACGAATGCCCATTGTTGTGCCAATGACTTACGTATTAAAGACTACGCTATTTGTTGGTATGAGTTAAAAATTGGTCCTCAAAAATATATTCCAGTAACACAACGTGGAATTATAAGCAATTTTATAACGTGCCATTTTTCAAGCATGGCGTTCTTACCTTCGGTTGGAAAATAATTTTTTATGGCCGAATGAGACAACTCGGAACATCATTCTCGCGGATACAGATCAACAAAACAATCAGTATGGACGCTATATTTTTAAAAAGAGGTTGGCTAACATTTGAAACCCCAAAATGGATAAAAATCTTAGTCCGTTCAGAATTGTACCATGTTCGAAAATGTACCACCTTACCCTATTCTATCTTATTTCCTCAATTATAAACATCCCCTCACCGGAAATTATTAATTTATAATTGAGGGAATAAGATGGCACGTATGTTTATATATATTTGTGCATGTAAACATCCCCTCAGCGGAACATGAAATACTTAGATATTTGTTTCAACATTTTATGTTGTCTTTCTGCAAGGAGAATAAAGTATAACATGTTATAAGTCAAGGGTGAAAGAAGTGTTGAATCCGATAGAGGTATCGAGGGTATCTGCTTTTATTTCAGGATATGTTATAATAGAACATGTTTTCTATATCTTTGTGATCTGGACAAATTTACTCGTTGAGTAATTTAAACCCAGTATAAGTTTTTTTCAATAGAAGATCTGGGTAGAGACAACAAGATTAGCGTACTCGTAGTTCGTAGTTTGATTGGTTTGTTGCTTGCCTAGTTGATGGTTGGTAGTAAATTTGTAAGTTGGTTGATTGGTGATGATTTAGTACTTTGCTTCTTTGTTTGCTTACTTGAATAGTTAGTTTTCTCTTGATCAGTTAGTTATTGGAGGTTTCCTTGAAATGCGATAGAGTTCAAAATGCACATCTCTTAAAAATAGGAGTAGCATTTATGCTGCATGTCTCCTTTGTTAACCGTGGCCTTTATTTAAACATAAAATTATTATAGGCAAGCAATAAGAACAAAAATAAAAATTAAAAATTCCAAATATTATAACGTAATGTACACTTTATTTAAAAGTATAAAAATGGCCTATAATGCCTAAAAATGACTAATCTCTTGAAAATGACGCGAAATCCAAAATAATACCATAAAATTGCCCTTATTTAATCAATTAATTCACTATACATGATTGTATACGTTCAAGCATCTAAGTTCTCTTTAGTTAGTTCAGATTATTTTGCTTTCAATAGTTAAATTTGAATGCCTCACAAATTTGAATGCCTTAGGTAGATTTCGAAGAGCAAAATTGGCCCAAGGGGGAGGTCGGGGGAGGGTGTTGAAATTTTGAAAAATTAATATCTCTGCCCCTATGAAGTATAGAGGGAAAGTGTGTTTGAATAAATTAGAGTACTCCCTATGGAGTTCACAGTGACACTAACGATTCGGGGGTTTTGGGGGTACGTGTGGGAAGGGGGGGATGGAAATTCGAAATTTTTGAAACCACGTCTTGTGGGGTATCGTTGAAAACTCTACAGATCAATAACCAGTTTCTCGATAGCTCTCATATAAGACGAGATTTGAATGTTTGAAAAACAATAACACTTAAAAATATACCTCAGCCTGAAGGCCTGCCGAAAGGAATGTGTGAGGACCGACTAAGGATAAAATTACCCATCTAATAGAGTTTGAAATATTAAAAATAATAGTTACACACCTGTAGAAAAAAGCACTTAAAAATATACCTCGGCCTGTAGACCTGCCTAAAGGGATTTTGTTTTATTTAAGAAGCGTGCAGTGAGCGCGTGATCAATGTACTTGACGCACTCATGTGCATGGTCAACTTATGCAGTGCCCACAGTGTGAAAAGATAATTGAATGCACGCTAATGCACTTTCAACATCATCATTCATCATAGATATGCTGTTAATATGCCCTTTTGGAAACACGGAAACTAGTTATGTATTGATCATGGGGAATTGTGGTTGTGATTTATACCAACTGATTTGAAATCCCCGTCTCTCAGCGAGGAGGCGAAAGTAATCTAGTGAAATGTTAGAATTTGTATCAAGCAGCACTGGAGCGAGAATTTCATCCGTTTATACTACAAGGGCCGTCCATAAAGTAAGTTTCCCTGAGGCCGTTTACAGAAACAAGACATAATTTCATGTAAATGTTTATTGCAACAGATACAGCAAGTGTTCAGCTATTTATCAACATATTCTCCACTGGAATTGAGACATTTTTCATACCGTAGGACCAACTTTTGAATACCTCTGTCGTAGAACTCTGCCGCCTGGGATTTGAACCACTGTGTGACAACCATCTCCACCTGTCTGTCATTCGCTGTAATTTCTTGAGGTGTTGGAAAAGACGGAAATCACTGGAAGGGAGGTCTGGGCTGTAGGATGAATGTTTAAACACCTCCCAGTCGAACTTCTGTTGGAGATTTTCGGAGGTATTTAAAAATCCACCCTACAGCCCGGATCTCTCTCCCATTGAATTCCATCTTTTCCTACACCTCAAGAAATGACAGAGAATGACAGACAGGCGGAGATGGTTGTCACACAGTGGTTCAAATTCCAGGCGGCAGACCTCTCCGACACAGGTATTCAAATGTTGGTCTCACGGAATGAAAAATGTCTCATTTCCGGAGGCGAATATTTTGGGAAAATAGCAGAACACTTGCTGTATCAGTTGCAATAAATATTTCCATTAAATTGTGTTTTGTTTTCATAAACGGCCTCAGGGAAACTTACTTTATGGACGACCCTCGTAAAAAGTACTTAACCTTTTTATATCTACTGACATAGCATCTAAAATGAGGTAACTCCGCCTTGTCAATATACAAGTTTTAAAATATTAAAAACTAAGAATATTTCGACCAACTTTTGGTCATCGTCAGTGATAAAATTTAAAAAGTTAAAATCATGGTCACATGAAACAAACATGGTGTGCTGTATGTGGCTGTGTTGGCCAGCTCTGAACTGGCCAGTATCAACAAAGGTACTGACTTATAAATTCGCCACAGCAAACCGCACGAAAGCAGACCCTATAGACTCAGAAACATTTTAAACAAGATTAATAGGAATTTTTATTTCTTCTTATTTCTGTCCCACCATCCTTGGTCTCTAGAAGCAATGGGGTGCAAAATCCCAAGTCCTCTGTGACCGGTAAAATGTGATATTTAGCGTTTTCTGAGAAATTAATCTTAGTGTGATAAGTCGTTCTTCCTCATTTTGAACTCTAATTAGCTATACAGAGACCAAGATTTTAAAAATTGAAAGCTTTCCAAAGGTTTACCTCGTAGTACAAACCCGGGCTTTAAGCTGGTACAAATTCAGCTCTGAAAGGATCAATTAATATTATGAACATTCTTTTTTTTAACGGTATGACATATAAATAATTAGGCTTACTCATTAGGCAAAATATGTTGCACAAACTTTCCCACATAATACATGTTTAGATTTATATTACTGAGGTTTCGTGAACACTTGCTGTATCTGTTGCAATAAATATTTCCATTAAATTTTGTTTTTTTCTCAAAACGGCCCTAGGGAAACTTACTTTGTGGACGGCCCTCGTCCGTTTGTGTATTTGTATACACTAGATAAAAATAATGCTAACCTGACTTCTAAGGGTCTGGGGTGTATATACGAGTATAACAAATTGAAATTTGCGGACCTAGAAAGTTTTGAGTCCTTGAAACAGTAATTCATGGCGCCAGTAATATTTCTGTTTTACAAGAACTTCTTATAACCGAAGTCATTGTCAACTTATTTCTTCGTTGTGAAGTGATTGGTTATTATTGTTCTCCTCAAATTAATTCTGGTAAAGATCTATCGAACGTGGATTAGTTTTTCACTCATGTCATTTATGCAAAGGTTAATGCAAGCCTGTGTTGTTCTCTGTAAAGTACAAAGTTAAACGTTTCGCCTGTGGCATAATGCGTTAATCATGTACACTATGTTAGCTCACAGAGAATCCATTCCGCAGTTCGTGTATAGTAAGCTGCAAAGAAACACATTTCCTGTTTTCCGATATCACAACAATTCCTCTTCAATAGGTCCTTTCCAGCGAACTATTTATAGCATTACTATATTCGACGAAATACTGGGTCTGATCTAAAAGGAACTTTAACTTATGGGAATTAAATTATTACAATTTAAATATTAATTGTTGCTCCTTATACAAAACTCAAGATGGAAAGCAGTATAGCCGACTCTCCTCCCCCTCTCTCTCTCTCTCTCTCTCTCTCTCTCTCTCTCTCTCTCTCTCTCTCTCTCTCGCTTTCTCCACTCATTCAGCCATCCGACTGGCTGATAATTAATAATAATAATATCAAAAAATAATTTGACTACAAAAGAACAGTTCAATTGCTTACATAAATTAATGGATGTGTTATGGGCCAGAACGTTAGGTCCTAATGAACGAAACAAAAATATATTTATTATTTTGATAATTTAAGTTACCATATGAAGAAAGGCTTTATGGAAGCAGACAGCAGGAAGTGTCAAGAGATATGTGTATATGTCAGCATTAGCTTGAATCCACCGGCCTCTTCAAGGTTGCTGAGTTAGGCATTCCTTTTTAACACACAGTGTGTGTAGATAGCAACTTTTGCATAAATCATAAATGTATTTTATTGGTTAAAATCTCGGAATAAGACCGAATATTCGCGATTTTTGTCGAACTCTGTATATTCCTGTTTTGCATTCAGTTTACCGAAATATACATTAAATCACAGAGTGTTTAATGAAAACTTTATATTAATAACGACTTATGTACCGAAATAGACGCATAATAATCAAACCTCCCGCGACATATTGACGGTAGGTTTTTCGGGTACTAGCGTCATGTAGAAAATTTATTTAAGGGCTTGCATTGCCGCTAAAAGCTCTCTTGCTGCTCAACTTTTCACGGCTATGAAGTAATTCTGCAGATCAAGATGATGACGCTGGAATTTCTGTCAAGAATAAACTGTAAGTTTAAACATTTATTTTAGTAAATGATAAAGATAATTTCAGTAGATTATTTCAAAAGAAATAAGAAGATGTTATAACTAGTTTTATTAGAAAAGTAAAGTTTTAAGAATTTATACCAAATTACACAGTTAAGAATTAGCAAGTCAAATTTTTGAAGTAAAGAGAAATATAATTTATGTAGAATCAAATACCATTTTTTAGATAATTTTTATTATATTAATTTAAAATAAATTAATATTTATATTTTTAGTATTTATGATTATTATTTAATGGTGCATGAAAATAATTAATCACATTGCATGTTATCCTATATTATCCACAGCAGTGCCTATCCATTTCCTAAAGGCTTAAAGCCCTTCCTGACAAGTGTAGTGTTATCGAAACTTCGATGAGGCACAACAAATTTGGTGTCCAGAAGCGGGTTCGACGCGAGTAAAACTTTTGAAAAATGCTTCGAGTGAAAATGTTTAGGAGATAGGATATGAAGCGTGTGATGTATATTTGTGGAAATTAACGTGAAATTAAAATTTTAAAGTAAATTTCAACATAGCTAAAGTTAAAAATTAAAGTTAAAGTTGATTAAAGTTTCGTACCCAGATTAAGCAGCCGTAAGTCGTGCTAGGAGGAAATTTAAAGATATATAAATTAAGTGTAAGAGAATTTAAGTTTAGAGAATTTAAATAAAATTGCATTCATTTAATATTTGAGACATTCGATAATTATTAAATAAATTCAGTTTGAAACAAATAAAGCATGGGAATTTTTAGTAAACTGTTAGTTCCGCACAGATGATTGTTGTATGAAAGTTTTTATTTTGATCGAAGTTGATAAAGTTTTAATATCAATAATTCAAAATTTTTGGTTTGGAAATAACTGTTAATTATAGTTATAAGTGTGGTTCGGGGAAATAATAATTTGTGTCTGCATATGGTCCAATAGAGTACAGAAATAATTAGTTTATTATTATTGGAAGATTTTTTGTGAATAATCAACGGATTCACTTACGTATTTGTATTTGCTTCAGTGTTTTTTATTGAAAAACGAATTAATGAGAAAATGATAGGACAGTTTTTTTAAAAAGTTGGCCGATGGAATTATGATGTATTATTCAGTTGCTGTGCATTAACATTTGATTGCCAAAAGTTTAGATGAATTTTTACTGTCATGAAAATTAAATTTATTCGAATTCGTGTAGTGAAGATAACATTTAAGATTTATTTTAATTTAATTTAAATTTACGAAATTAAATGTAGTAGGCCTACATAATGAAAGTAGTTAACAAGTATGTCTTGAGGATTCGTCGTAATTATTTTTAAAGGGAGGTAGACGAAATATGTAATTGATTAAAATACGAATAATGTTGTAGCCATTCATGATTTTTTTTTTTTACAATTTAAGATTTTAAGTATCATTTCAGTTATTTAAGAAGTTATTATTTTTATTAGTGAGATCAATTTAAACAGTTAATGTGAAATAACGTTATTAATTTCGGGTATATTTGAAATAATTATTGTGTGCATATTAGTGCAACGGTTATAGATTTTAACAAAGAAAAATGAAATAACGCGACAAGTTTGATTGCATAATAATAATGATACTGATTAATAAATCAGTAATGAGACATTAACTTTTGCTGGTTTATATTCCAGGATTGTTGATTGTTTAGTTCATTAAAAGAGATTATGAAAAATTAATGTTCATCGTATTTAAAGTAAACGAGAGATCCATGCTAGTTTGTAGCGTACATTTATCGTATTGGTTAGAGGGAAATTATGATCGATAGATTTGAGTTATCAAGTAAACCATTATTAATGTTTAATCATTTTTATATGTAAGTATTACCAATTATTTTAACATTCATGTAAAATTATTATATTGATACTCCCGAAAGTGTGATTTTTTATTAAAATTTATTAATTGACGAGAAACAAATAGGAAAATTTTGATATTTTTTTGATGCAATTGATTTTATCAGTTTGTGCAATTTACGAACCGTGGTGTAAGAGTACAGGCTACTATTTTATTAAATTACATAATTAAATTTGAACGAAAACCTCAAGGCATAGTCAGGTCATTTTATTAGTTTGCCAATAAAATAACGTGTGTTAATATCAGTGATATTTAGTATCGGTATGAAATTCAGAAGAAAAGAAAATTAAAAGAAGTTATCAGAATACTGCAAGCAAAATTTTAGATTTTATAGCGAAATAAATCGTGTGTGAAGTGATTATAATTTACAGAAAGACATAAGGAAAGGTTATTAGATAATCATTATCATTGTGTTTAATTGAAATAGTGATTCGAAGAAAATTTATATTGAAAAGTTTTTGTTATTAGTTAGGCCTAGCAAAATAAAAAGTTGTTCGTGTGTTACGAAATGAAAGGTTTTTGAAATTAAGAGAAATGTGCGAAAAGCGAATTGTTGTATATTAAATAGAAAACACGAAAGTAACAGTGACCAAGTAGGCAAGATGAACCACAAAAGAAGGGACATTAAAAATAGGTTATTGGAGATTTAATTTGTCATTTGAAACCAACTTTGAAATAGGGTTTGAGAAAAGTGTATGGGATTTAGGGTACGAGAGTTATAAGTAAAGTTGTTGGTCAAAGAAAATATTCGAGGCTGGCAAGGTCCTCGATGAAGAGATTTAATTAAACCAATCCCAGGGTATTCCACTAAAGTAATGGTTATGGCAACTTAGGAAAGAAAGATTCATGGCCTGCAGATTTAAATAGATTCAGCAGTGTTTGTTATAAATTCAGATGTAATAAAGCAATAAGATAAGGCGAAAGGTGAGCAATTGGAATTTCGTTATGGTTGATTTGGGATCCGTCGAGATACCCGAAATTGAAGTACCCCATGAAAGGAGGGTAATTTGTGTGAGATACCACAGGACAATGAAATTGGTACCAATTTCCCTGTTGAGAACTGTACTGACTGGTGTCATATGGAGAGAGTAATACAATCGTACTGGTAAAATTTCATAGCACGAACCGTCTCGTTGCGAAAGGGTTCAGATGTCGAGTTCGGAATAATTAACCGAAAATACTCGCTCGCTCCTTGAGTACGGAAAAGGCGATAATGAATCAAGTAGAACGCGATTAGGGGACTGCTAAAGAAATGAACCATCCTGGTTACCAGACTTGTATAACATCTGGGGTCTGAACTGGCGTGGAAGTTATGGTTGAATTATGTAAGGATATACAGTGTATGGAAAAGTTACACTGAAGATGCCAGAATAGTGGATTATTAGAGTATTAGTTTCACTACACCGCCCCACTATGAGACCTATTTCCCCTATAGAAGCACAATCGGGTGAAGAAAGAGATTAAAGAATAATTTTGTGCGATTGTGAGTTTAGTGTTACGGAAGAATAAAGTATTCGCGAATCAGAGGTTGGTGTAGCCCTTATCGTGGAAGAAAACAGGACGTGTGTATAAGTTAGTGTGTCCTCATGAAACAAAAAGTTGAAAGCCTGTTTTCGCAGTGACACTCTGTTGTTCATATTTAGTGCATATGTAGCAGTATAAAGTATTTTGTTGATATTTTTATGTGATAAAGTAAGAAAAAGGTTAGGACAATAAAACATTATATTTTGTGAAATTTTTGTTGTATTTTGTTAGGATTTTAATTTTGAAATTATATAGCGTTGATTAATTCAGCGAACATATGGTATATGCCATTCTGAACCTAGACAGAGCTGCAGATCTATTTTGGTTTTGGCGGCATTAACCATGTGATTTCACTGTAATAATCATTTTATTAGAGAAAAATAATGTAAGTTTTATTTGTTGAGAGTAGTTTAATTAATGGAGATAAGAGTTAAATTTATTTTAGGAACAGCCGATTAAAATTTAACGATGTGCAGATGGAGAAGTGAATATTTAAAAAAAAAATATATATATATAAAAGTTAAGAATTTATTAATTTTAAATAAATAAACATTGTTAAGGCTTGAAAGATTGTAAGTTAGAATATTTAAACAGAACAAACGCGCGTGGAAGTCAAAATTTATTTTATAAATTAATTTTATAAAGAGCAATTACGGAAATTTAGTTAATTTTAATGAGAGTTATTAAAGCATTTATGTGATTTTTACGATAACATTTACAATTTGATATTTTTAGAAATTTTTTTGTATAACGCAGTTATAATTATTTTAGACCGAATAGTTAAGATTATTTTAGAAAATCTGTAGTTAACTTTATTGCACGTGATGTAATATCAGTTATTTTACAAAATTAGTTAGATATTTTATTTTAAATTTTAATTGAAAAGATTTTATTTTGAATTACGCAGAATTTAGAAGTTTTAGACCAGTTTCGTACAAAACGTTTTAATAAAGAGAAGCATTCAAATTAATATAAAGCGTAAAATTTATGTGCATTTAGAATAGATCATGCACTTTAAATGTAACAGGAGGAGAGAGTTGTCACGAGGAAGCTTCCGTAATGTAATTTTATCCAACTATGTCAGGTTGTAGAGTGATAGTGGCAGAGTAGAGCCACAGATGAATAAGCTTAATATGTAAAATATTAGAAAGAGATCCTATAGGGAAGGACATCCAGTCAAGGTGATCTAATCGAAGGGTATTAGATGTTAATGATGATGATAATGATGATTAATAAGAGTAGTACTGCTCGAGTGGCTAGCCCAGGATTCCAAAAGAAGGAATCATAAAGTACAGTTCTCGTATCTCGTTGAGTATCCAGGGAAGGAATAAAGCCCCTGCGATGATTTGTCCCTAATGACGATTAGGGAGGATGAAAGACTCACCTGTAGATAGAGTTAGTGCCATACGACAAGAAGCGAATGAATTAAAAGGAATTGCCATAGACCAATGAAAGTAAACCAAGACAAAATTACATAACCTATTGGAAAGTCAGATAATTGAATCTTAACCATACGAGTTTAACGGTAAACCGAAATACGAACTTATTTAAGTTAGTTTATGTGTTTAGTTGCAGGGATAAAATTCATAGTAGCAGCACTGAACCTGTTAACTGAATTTTCGTCTCAGGACGGCCTCAATCTAAACAAGAATTAGTATTTTGGGAGAAAGCTAGAAAGCGAGACACTTATATTAGGATATAAATGGACAGAATTTACGGATTTTGGTATGGAAATATGAAGTTTTAAATGAAATGTTTAGGAAACAGTAATTGATTTTAAAATTGATATATTAATTTGAATAATTTAATGAGTACAATGTTTTAATGGGAACAGAATTTTTAAAATGAATTAATGCATTAGAATTAGCACTCAGAAAATAAAATTGATTTTTTTTACAGAAATGTAGTGAATTTTATTACATTCAGATTAATTTAGTAGAACAAGATGAGTTTAAATTATTTGTTGCAATATAAACAAATTTCGTTTGGTTTATAGATATTGACAGTTGTGAAAGAAAATATAAACAATTTATGTAATTTAAAAGGATTTAACAAATGTAATACAATTAAATTTGGTAGAATGTATAAATGGTAAAGTAATTCGGAAACAATAAGGTCGGAAGGATTTAAATTTGAAAAGATACACTTTTCCGTCATTCATTATTGATTAATTAAAGATAAGTAGTAAACAGTTTATTCGTTAAATCAGTAATTAACATTTTAAAAATTATTTAAAATTCAAATAGAGTAATTTCGTGATATGAAATAGTTATTAACAACTATAGGCAAATATAGCTTTTATTATCGCAAGAAAAATACTGTAATTAGAAAAGAAAAGGGAATACAATATTTTAATTATTTGCACAGAGAGTATGTTATAATAAAAAGAAAAAAGAAAAAGAAGGAAAGAAACATTATTGTTGATCGTTGACATGATGCGATATTTTAAATTGATTTAAGTGAAATCGTTACTAAATAGAAACTCGTCCATGGTTAGATCGATTGTGAGAATGTGATAGAGTAATTTTATATCACGTCTTTATGACGGATATACGCGTTCCTAGACAAAAGAAACGTCCATAAGCTCCGTACAGATCTGCGCTCCTCTTGCGCGCCGTGCGGCACGCGTGCCGCTCGGCACGCAGATGTGTACGGCATTTTGAGGTGCACGCGAACTGCTCGCGTGCCGCTCGCCACGATCCGTCTCCTGTCGGTTTTTTCGACGAACACAAAGGGTTTCTGATTTCATATTTGGACGTGTTTTTGGTAGTTGCGTGCTGCTCGCGTGCATCTCGCTGAAATTATTTCACAGCGCTCCGCTCCTCAAGCTTTACTGTACAATTGGCAAATAAAAAAATTATATGATAGGTTGATGCGAGTCACTTACTCACCTTTTGGGGAAGGATAGGTATACAGAAGCAGGAGCTGAGTCAGATGTTGTGTACGTTACTTTGCACTTTCTGAATTTCTTTAAAATACGCTGGAGAAAATCGATCTTTATGTTTGGCTTCTTCCTTCATGTAGGCCTACTCATAAACATTAGCAATAATCTCGCTACTTTGACTGTGTAGAGTTTCCCCTTTTAGTTTTGACAGTATAGGAGGCATTATCACGTTATTAAATAAATAGCATTCGTTAAAACACTTGCATGCACCCGTGCTGCTTGAATTATATAGCAGTGAATTGTCGTCTCCAAACAGAGTACAGGAAATTTGACTGTTTGTTTATTGTAACATGTGCTATTTTGCTGACGTGCCTAGCTAGCCCACTGGTCCCTCTCTGAAGGACATTAGTCAAGATTGAATGAGCTAGCTTGTATGTGATATAATCATGGAGTGGTACGAGGAGAAGATCTGCAGGTGATACATATTTACAAATCAAAACCTCTACTGTGGAACCCAACACATAAGGATAACTACAAAAAAAAATTAAAGGAGGATGCATGGAGGGAAATAGGAATGGAAATAAATACGTCCTCAGAAGAGTGCAAGAAGAAGATGTTATCTATGCTTTCTTGTAACCGGCGAGAGAAAATTAAAGTTAACGCCAGCAAAGGTACAGGAAAAGGTAAGTTATAAAATGTAAATAATAACACTGTTTACACACTTTTCAACTCTTGTTTAAAAATGGTTTTGTTTCGATATTTAAGCCGTAGACAAGTTTTGCAATTGAGGACTTTTTTCAAAACTCGTTTTCTAACCAAAAAACACACAAAATATTAGGCCTAATGATGAAAGCTAGTGGTTCGCAGTAGGTTCGTCGCTTTCCTATGGAACGCAAGAAGAGCGCTGTAAAAATAATTTCAACGAGCGGCACGCGTGCTGCACGGCGCGCAAGAGGAGCGCAGATCTATACGTACCCTTAGGTGATATCCAGATCCTTACGTCCCGTGGATTGTTTTTGTATTTTTAGCGTTGCAGTTTACAGCACCCAGCAGTTTCGTTAAATGGACCAGAGACCAGACTTTTAAAGGATTTTTGATGTGATCAACATTGAGTTTCAACAAGTTCCGTATGAGAGGATGAAAATCGGTTGGGTATACAATACCCAATGGTGAAATGATACATTTTTTTTGTTAAAGTAAATTTTGTTAAGAATTTGAGAAAATTTTAAATACATTAATTTGTAATTTTTAAATTATTTTAGTGCAGATTATTTCAGTATTTATTTAAGATTATTTACGGATGACTTCATCATCCATGGGTTTCTGAAGAATAAAAGTACATAAGAAAAGAATTAAAATATGATTTTATAATTTATAAAGTAATGGTTTAAAAGTATTTTATTGTTAATCATTTTAGTAATTTGATAAAAATTTTAAACTATTTTAAATTTAATCCATTTTAAATTTGATTGCACCGCAATATTAATTTTAAGTCAATTAATTTTTTTTGGAGTTGTAAAGTACAAGAAAAAAAAAAGTAAATTTTTTTTGGTGTCAGAAAATTTTATTGTTTTGTAATATTGGTAATTATTGTGTTAAATAGGTTATCCATTGGGAGTGACCCTGAGGATCAGAATATGTACCTCCAGTACACATGCTTCCTTAGGACAGAATGAAACTCCGGCTAGGGTGAAGGACCCTATCTATAATGACCACCGAGACCTTCGACCGACTAAAGTCGTAAAGGAATCAACAGAGTTTTTTTTTAAGTCGTTAAAGGAAGACATAATAAAGCATAAACAAAAGACATTATTATAGAAAATTTTTTTTTGAAAATTAGGAAAGTTAATTAGCATTTTAAAAGTATTTTGAAATAGATAATTTAGATTTTATTAAAAACAGCTGAATGAAAAGTTGAGCAACTTATTAATTAAAGAAGAAATTTAATTTTTGAAAGCATTTATATTATTTTATGATATAGCCTATTTTAAGTTTTGTGTGGAAAAAGTTATGCTGACGAGATTAACAAATTTAATTTTATGTTATAGTTTGGTTTGACAAGTAATATCATATTTTAATTTAAATAATTTGATAGCTGTATATCTTATGGTAACTTGTGATCAATGATTATTAATTAATTAGTATTGAAATATTAATAGAAGGATCATTTCATTCTGGCTCAAAATGCACCAGTCTCCTAGGAGTGAAGGAAATCACCTTACCCTGAGGGTAGTAGGCAATAGGTCAGTGTCGAGAATGGACTCTCTTTAGACATGTGTATGAATTAAGGGGGCTCCAAGCGAATAGATAAGTCTTTCGCAAGCCACCCTGTACATTTTAGCCTACCCAGCAGGAGGGATGAAAACAAATTGAAAAGCGCGTACTATATTGATAGTAATCGCCTTTTTTGAGAGATAAGGGCTGTGTTATGGGCCAGAACGTTAGGTCCTAATGAACGAAACAAAAATATATTTATTATTTTGATAATTTAAGTTACCATATGAAGAAAGGCTTTATGGAAGCAGACAGCAGGAAGTGTCAAGAGATATGTGTATATGTCAGCATTAGCTTGAATCCACCGGCCTCTTCAAGGTTGCTGAGTTAGGCATTCCTTTTTAACACACAGTGTGTGTAGATAGCAACTTTTGCATAAATCATAAATGTATTTTATTGGTTAAAATCTCGGAATAAGACCGAATATTCGCGATTTTTGTCGAACTCTGTATATTCCTGTTTTGCATTCAGTTTACCGAAATATACATTAAATCACAGAGTGTTTAATGAAAACTTTATATTAATAACGACTTATGTACCGAAATAGACGCATAATAATCAAACCTCCCGCGACATATTGACGGTAGGTTTTTCGGGTACTAGCGTCATGTAGAAAATTTATTTAAGGGCTTGCATTGCCGCTAAAAGCTCTCTTGCTGCTCAACTTTTCACGGCTATGAAGTAATTCTGCAGATCAAGATGATGACGCTGGAATTTCTGTCAAGAATAAACTGTAAGTTTAAACATTTATTTTAGTAAATGATAAAGATAATTTCAGTAGTTTATTTCAAAAGAAATAAGAAGATGTTATAACTAGTTTTATTAGAAAAGTAAAGTTTTAAGAATTTATACCAAATTACACAGTTAAGAATTAGCAAGTCAAATTTTTGAAGTAAAGAGAAATATAATTTATGTAGAATCAAATACCATTTTTTAGATAATTTTTATTATATTAATTTAAAATAAATTAATATTTATATTTTTAGTATTTATGATTATTATTTAATGGTGCATGAAAATAATTAATCACATTGCATGTTATCCTATATTATCCACAGCAGTGCCTATCCATTTCCTAAAGGCTTAAAGCCCTTCCTGACAAGTGTAGTGTTATCGAAACTTCGATGAGGCACAACAGATGCATACCCCCTATCACCCCATGGACGACGTAGAGGTGCCACCGAATGGAGATTACAGTATCTTAGCCGAATTTAGTTACGCTTATTTTCCAAGAGCAGACAGAGGATAGATGGTAAGCCCATTGCCTAGACTAGCCCCGAAAGGAATTTTAAAACTTGATAAAAAAATATAGCCTAGCCTTACACCCTTAACTAAAGCTTATCAGGGTTCAGTCCCCGATACCCCTCGGATTTTTCTGAGGCAAGGAGGTCTGGAACGGGGTGCACTCAGCCTCGTGAGACAAACTGAAGAATTACTTGAATGAAAAGTAGCGACGGCGGTCACGGAAACCATCATTAATGGCCGTGGGTGTCGGCATACTGACCACATGCCCCATAATCCTGCCTTCTGCCTATGGTAAATGTCGCTGCAGTCGGGTGGTAGGCCTAGTCCCTTCAGGATTGTAGCGCCGCGGAGTTTAGTTTTAGCCTATCTACCAATAGCACATTTAGAGAGCGAAAAACAGTGTGGTCTACTAATTGGGTTATATGGTATGTTAGGTCATTATATGTGAGGAACATTTACAGGACACAATCAACATGGGCATCTGCATAAATTTTGTCGAGGGGGCCAGTGAACAAATTAATGCCACCATGCCGTCACTATGCTACTACAACCACTTTATTATTGTTAATCAATTTTAATCCATTGAAGGTCATTTTAATAATGTTAGGCTTCTTTACCACCTTATACCCTCAACAAGATGTGCAGGAGTATATGTTATATACACTCGATACTGGTAGTCCTATATTATTGTTCAGCTTACCTTTGCTGTTGTCAGTAATAAAAACGCTATTACACTTGAGATTCAAAAAGTTAAAACACTATTAGATTTATCGTCACATATAAAAACATATAAAATAGAAGTAAAACTCATTTAGAATTACTATGCATTCTTGGTGGTGTCTTAAACTTATACCATTAGGTATAATAGGATATATTTTATATCTTTTTATGTGTGATTATAAATCTTTATTAGTGTTATAACTTTTGACTCTCTAATGTAATAGTATTTTTATTACTGACATCACCGAAGATAAGGTGAACAAAAATATAGGCCTACTAGTGTCGTGTGCATATATCATATACTCCTGCACATCTTATTGAGGGTATAAGGTGGTAAAGAAACCAAAAATTATTACACTTTATTATTATTTATAATACTATTACTATTACTATTAATACCATTATTATTATTATATAATCAACATCCTTCATTTACTGTCGCTGGACCTATGACTATAGATACAAAGAAAACAACTGATGTATACACTCACATGACTTTTTCTACACCTTACAATTAATATAAGATGCGATAATGTTTTGTATTTTCTTCATTATAATAAAATATTTGGCTGTAAATGGTTTCAAGTTTAGGGAAAGTACTTTATTCCTATATGCTCATATCTAGTCCGCTGTTACAACTCTTTTTCATCCAAACGACGTCAGCATACTACAATATGTGTTCACATTAATTGCTCATAGTCATTTAGTTTAGAGGTTTATATGTAAACAAAATTTCCGGGGGGGGCTGCCCCCTTCCGGACTGCCATAATAAGGAATACAACCAAGTAGGTCAAAGATTATTTTGGTAATTTACTTAATGTATATTGTTATGGAATTATATTCGTTCCTTGTCTACAATTTTTCCATACAAAATATAACTTTTTCTGATAAAGTATTTCATTACTTTCAGTATTTTAACTAATTTAGTTAGTGCAAAAGAAATAGTAAAGAATGTTTAAGCCTGTTCTTTCTCATATTATTGAGAAATGTATTTTTTTAATCTACTATACGTTTAATGCTAATTCAAGGTGACAGAAAATGTACTACTTTTCATTTTATTGAACTTACACACTTTCTTTGTGTATTGAAAAGAAATAGTTCTTTATTCGCTTTTTACCGACGTCTGTAAAAAAATCAAGCCGAAGCCCAAAACCTTTATTGTAGCATATTGACATTAATAAGTATATATATATTTGTGCAAATTCCAACTTTTCACAGATTAAATCGTTTATTGTGTAGTCAGTACATCCTGAAACTGTATGTATTTCTGAAACTTTCAGCTGGTAAGAAAGAAGTATAGGAACCCCATACGGACGGGCTCAATTCACAGCTGCTGCCATCTACCACCGTGGATGAGAATTACTGATTATCAGTGCAAACACTCCCTGCTAGGTGGCTGAAGTTTCCTCCATCTGGCAGTTACTTCATCAACCACTATATCTTTCCCTGCTAGATGGCAGTAAAGGTGAATAAAGTTACTGAGTTTCCCACTAGCTGGCATCATGAGCGCTACAATATGGACGACTAAATTCCCTACCACGTGGAAGTTATTGATTGTTATAAAGTTGCTCATGCCCCCAGAACATGACCTAATTATTACCGTTTAGCGAATTGGCATATAAATGGCAAGCACTCCATAAATCGAATTCTCTTATATTTTTGCTGTGTCTGCTCCAGACTTAGCTCTAATATGCAATTGTATGTAGGCCTATGTGTCTTTGTTATTCCATTTTAGAAATGTTATGGGATACATCAAATCGTTCACCTTATAAATAATTCACAGTCTAAATTAGTATTGTAATAGAAATAAGAAATATGTCAGTTTTTACATTCAGTATGTAAATAATCTAATGAAACTAATATAGAGCATACGAAATTATAAACTAACAACAGAATTATTCATCTACACAATAGTTTGTTTCTTTATATAGAAAAGGAAAGCAGATAGTTCGGACTTACATTTATAAAATTTTTGATTTCGTTCAATTTTTTTATAATTTGTTGAAGAGTTGTCCCCCATTGAGAGTAAGTCTACATCTATTAACACTTTTTGTTTAATATTTAGTATTGAATGTTTAGATGAGTTCCGCCTATATACCACTAAATATTAAAACAATCAGCTGAAGTCTACATGAGATAAGGAGAACAGTTAATTAGCAACACGTGTTTTGAATTTGGCTTTTATTGTCCAATACAATAAAAATAAGTTTATAACAACACAATAAAAATCAAATTCAAAACACATGTTGTTAATTAACTGTTCTCCTTATCTCATGTAGACTTCAGCTGATTGTTTTAATATTCAGTGGTTTTTTGGCGGAACTCATCCAAACATTCAATCTATAATTATACCACTGGAGAAATATGAAGCTAATTAACTATAATATTTAGTAGCTTGAGTGTACCGTTTTGTACTCGCGCACATCGACATGTTGTTCATTTATCTCCGCTTGTGGAATCTTTCACCGTTATGTCTCCACTGCGTGTTGCGCTGTTGCACATTAAACGTGGATGCACCAAAGAAGAACAGGGTGTAGTGATCTATAGATCGTAGTATAAAAATCGCATTGATCCTAGATCCCACGGTTCGCTTCGAGTTAGATAATCAACCGCAAAAGTGTGCATTTTGAAAAAATGTGCTACTTATCAATCAACTGAAGAGTATTTTACATATAAATATAAATATAAACCCTACCAATATAAATATAAATGCTGTAACTTGAAATTCATCTTAATGATTGATTAAATTGTTAAGTTATATTGTTTCCTCTTTAATTGCCAATATCGTACTAAAAAAACCTTGTAAATTAAGAAGGACAGAATGGTTAAAGTGTTTGTCATTTATGATATTTCTACAGAGTTGTATCTTAATTCTTTGAATGTTGTTGTTCTGATTATATTAAGGTTCTATAAAATTTGCAAGCTTACGTCTTGCCAATCTAGTACATCTAGTGGATTTATGTGTATTAATGTGACATAAATTTACCTAACAATAAAATCGTGATGTTATGCTCGATGCTAAACTGAAATTTTGACCTAAAACTTAACACTCAACTATGAACTATGATTTGAAAATTAGCACTGAACTATGATTTTACATATGGCCATACCGATTCAAAATAAAACGATTAAAACGTACCACTGATTCATGACCTTATCCAAATCGTCCATAAACAATTAAAACAATTGATAATTATTAGGGACCGGATTCTTAGGTTTTTACCTATTTTTTTCCTTACTTCCAAAACAAAAAGCGCTCATACACTTTTTCGAATCATGTCCATAGGATTCACCCACATTAATTCTGTGGCACCTAAAAATACCTAAATGGGGTATAAAAACCTAAATACACCTAAACGGGATATAAAACCTAAAATATCTAAATTAGGCTCCTTTTTTGTCTTTTTTGTTTGTCAGTTGAGAAATCGATATTTTGCGGAGACAATTTTTGTCGGGTTGAAATACCACCAGCGTTTCGTTCAACCCATTGTCGTCTAGGATGGACAGTATCAAGAGAGGAAGTGTAAGAGTACCGGAGTATTCCTTTTAAAATATTCATACGAACAACCATTGTTGCCGTGCATGAACAAGGATATAGATTTCTGTGTTCTAAAGCGCTTGTTTGCATTTAGTACTGCCCTGTTATTCATATTAAGTTTTATAAAGTGGTGTTAATTAAGCCGAAACAAATGAAATCAAGTTTATTACGGCAGTGGATTGGCGACGACCTGAATTTCACTACAGATTGGCAAAGTAATATTTTGTCAAGCCTGCCAGAAACACGTAAGTATTATTTACCTTTCTAGAAAAGGGGAATTTTTCGTCCGATTCGAACCTGTCGTAATTGCTTCGATGAAATTCGCACCTATGACGTCATGTGATTGTTTATGCTTTCTTTCTTCAATTGTCTATAATATTCTCCTAAAGCAAGTTTACACAAATTTAAGTTAATTTTGTTAAGTTAAACTCTACAAGTAGGGCCTATTATGTATTGAATTCTATGTAGCACATTCAAATTCATTAAACCAATTATTCTACCCAAAAACGATGTTTTGGACAAAAAAACCTAAAAAAAAACTATTTCACCAAATGGAAACCCTAAAACAGGGTTTTTAAAAACCTAAAAATCCGGTCCCTAATAATTATAAAGCTAAGAACCCGGCTTCAAGGTGCATTTCATGATTAAAGTGCGCCTCCCGGGAAAAAAACGACCTCAGATTCGAGTTCCTAACTCCAATAAACCTCCGTACAGCGAGTTTAGTCCAATTCATTCAATGTTTCCCATTTAGGCGTGCGTTCCTGATCACCTTCCGTCCACCTATGTCAAAAAATAACATCCCTGCTATCCTTAAACAAATGAATCAAGATAGCAACCGAGCAAGGCCATCTTGAATTATTTCACAATAAAATTGAATACAGTCTCATTAATAGGTGGCTTGGATGTTGCACAGTCACAGCCGGCAAGCTTTAATGTATATAGATTTATTTCATTGCATTTTCAGCTCATAATACTCCAGAACTATTTTTGTATGCGTTTTATATATTTTTTTTATGGATATACATGTACAAATACATATTTCGATACATGTAATATACATATTTAATCGTGCAATTGTTTTTCGTACAATCCCAATACAAATAACAAAATCAAGTTTCGTTCCAACACTATAAAAGGGGAAAATGTTATTTTTGCCTTCAAAAGCGAACGGGAACTGAACTAAGAGTCCATTCTCTCAACAGGAACAAAATGGAAAATAAATAAAACTTTTATTATTATTATTAATATTATTATTATTATTAGTATTATTATCAGTATTATTATCAGTATTATTATTGCTTTATGTAATGTAGGCCTACTTATCATCATTGTCGTCATTTTGCGAATTCACCCTCGTTTCAGTATTGTGATCGTCATTTTTATTGACATTGTTTTAGATTTATAGAAATATATTTTAAAAAATAATATCCCCAATACAGTAGGCCTAATATAAAATCAAATAAATGAAGGGAACAAATATAACAATTTGTTTAATTATAAAGTTATAGGTAGACTTAATAAAATATAGGCCCTACTGCGGTTGAATGTTCGCTTAACGAACTGGCAAATTAAGAGGAACTGGATAAAAGAAGAGAAGCAACTGTAACAGCTAAATAAAAACAATAGAACATTGAATGTTCGTCATTGTTGTGACATTGGACTTGGCCTACTTTGAGGTATTGAATTTCCTGGTTTGCGATGTGTTATCAGTCATTTTGCTTTAAACATGTCATTTACGGCTAATCCCACACACAGAGTATGATATATATTTCCATTCATAGAATTTTAATTGAAAACAGCGTCCAGGAAATAAAACGTTTGCATGATAAAAATATTTCTCTACAAAAATAGAAATGGTGAACATATTGTCATTTCACAGCAAGACTTGTTGTTACATAAAATTAAATGATATGGTAAAATAACATCAGTTTTACAAGTACAGTTTCAATACAATCAAAAGTAGACACAAAACTGAAATTACTAGCTGCCATTCATAGAAGCTAAAGTCATTAAATTTTGAACAATGAAATACAGAGTGTACGAGATGCACAAGCTCAAGATGTGGCTGGAAATTAACACATTTGTCGGCCCATCCTTTTCGCAGCCACCTGTATTCCGTGATAATCGGAAATCTCTATATAACTTATATATAAAAGGCTTTGTCCTGACTGACTGACTGACTGACTGACAGGAATCAACGTAGAGCCTAAACTATAACAGGTAGAGACTTGGAATTTTGACAGTACCTTCGTTTCATAATGTAGGTGCTCACTAAGAAAGGATTTTGAAAAATTCTGATTTTAAATGCCCAAATATCAAATGTTTTTGAGATTACTTAATCCCTTCTTACACAGAATTATCGAATCCGAATCACATTTGACATTAAAACATATTGTTGCCAGTGGGTTTCAGATGGGTTTGGAATTAAATTAAATGGAAGTTTGACAATTACAGTTGGCTTTGTCTATTTTTGTCATACCTTCAAATAAAACTTTCGCGATCGCTTGAATGTTGTAAGCCCTAATATGGTCAAACATTGTTGTATTTGGACGAAACTCACTATACAGGGGTTTTCTGGACCAAGGAACTCGAATCTGAGGTCGCTTTTACAAGGCGACGCTATCTAATCGTGGTATGTAGTCCACGTGATTTAGGTGTTAATAAATATAATGATTTAACTATTATGCTCTTAATTTTTAATTTTTGAAATAATTATCGCGGGCGAAGCCGCGGACACATGCTAGTACTAACTATAGTACATGTAGGAATTTCCATGTTCATAAGGATCGTTATCACCAGGGCCCGATTCTGATGACCTAAAATTGTTTGAAAAATGACTTTATAAAATAACCCTAAATTTTAAAGAAAATTACTTAATAATTATAAAAAATGACCTAAAAGCTGATATTTTATTTATAAAAAATTATTATTGTACACACAAAGTTATAGGTTAGGTTGTACATAATTGTAAAAATTGTAAATAACTGTAATGTTGTGAATTGTTCTTTTCTCACGGAAATTTATAGTGGCACTGAGGCATTGGCGAGTCAAAATTCGGCATTTCGATTATATTGTTGTTTGTTGAGGGTAAACAGTAGTTTGCACTCTCAAATCCAAGCAGGTGGCAGACTCTGGTGCCAAGTCAATCTAATAACAATAGTAATATAATACAAAAGTTTGGCGTTTCTTTGATTCTCATTTCCGACTGAGACATGACAACACTTAACGCCGAATTTTTCCTTCTTGCATCAAACAAACAACACTTCAAAGACAGCACCGCTAGCGAGGAAAAAAGTTAATACAATCAATGAAAATGACTTCATAAGGAAGCAAATGACACGAAAATGACAAAATAATGACCTAAAAATGAAATAAATGCAATAAAAATATAAAATTGCATAAAATGACAAAAAATGATCTAATAAAAATGTATTTCTATAATCTAGAGGCCATGATTAGGATTTATCTACAAGTTGGCAATGTCTATGCATCGTCAATAAAAAGATGACATGTCATTAGAATCCGGGCCCTGGTTATCACATTCTGTATCTGGTTTCCTATATCTCCTATGATGGGGCGAAGGGTCTCCAAGTGGAGATTTCTATTACCTATGTGAATTTTGTTACGCTTATTTTCCGAGAGAGGGCAGAAGGACAGGCGGTAGGCCCGTCGCCTCTCAACCCCCTCCGGAAATTAAAGTATTACTTGGACGTGAAAGGGCCGAGAAATTTTGTCCAGAGGTTCTAATTTAGGCTTGGAGTTCTTTTACGTGCCGTAAATCTACGACACTTGCCCCCAGATTAAAGTCCCTCCCGGATGACTCCGTGCCCTGGATATATACGTCCTGAAAAATCCATCGACCGCGTCCGGGTTTGATCCCGCGACCTTCGGATCTAGAGGCAGTCGATATCATTATCACATTACCTAAATGAACTATCTTCAAGAGTTTTTGAAACACAATCCACCACTCTTTACAAAATGATCTGTCTCTCTTTGTAGACAAAACATTGCTATGGTGCAACTTACCCAATTACAATTTTTCAGAAATTAGGTCTGTTGTTTATTCATTTATTTATTTGTTACACTCTAAGTGGGCCAACAACCAGTGGCAGTGTTGCAAATAAATACCAGCTATACATATGACACACTATACATACAATTACACACATTAAATAACACAGCAAACTATTTATACACCAATACCCTATCAATATTTGTATTAATATTTTTTTTTAATCTCTGTCCATTCAAAACTATAATATATAAAAATACCTACAGATTAAATTCTAAAAATACTCGATTAAAAACACTATTCTAGACCGATTTTTCTACGTGCTTTATTTAAATCTAGCACCAGTTTTAATTAATGCATTTATACTCCTTTCACTCTGTATAAAATAGTGTATATCATAACGTGTTTATTTGGAGCTAAGCTAATTCAAGTTTTGGATCTAAGATATAACTAAACTTCACATATTCCGGTTACTTTCATAATCAGTTGGGATCAATAAACTTCATCCATCCATTGACCCTCTATGTTCATCCCTGTATTAACTAGGCTAATTGATTTGCTCATACCTCATTTGCCTCCGTATCTACTTCATACCTGAACAGACACATACGCGAAATAGATATCACGGCACCAAACTCCTTTCTTGATTTCAGTACGCAATAAGAATTTGTTAAATGTCCTTGGTGATCGAATGGGTAGTATGATAGTCATTAGATGAAAAGTTTACGGATTAAGGTTTTCCAGGAATAAAATCCTGCAGCTTTCTTTCATTTGGAAGGGACGAAAAGGGGCTAGTCCTATGTCTTAGATTCGATCCCCTGCTCTGAAGGGTTCCGTTGTCTTTCTGCAGCTCATACTGTTTAATCCTCATCTTTCTGGAAGTGTCTTATACATAGGCGTACCGAGGGGGGGTTTGAACCCCCCCCCCCCATTGATTAAAAAAAGGAAAATTGTATAATTTTTTTAAGTCTGCCCATAAATTACTTAATACAAGTATAAAGCGTGGGAAGCTTAAAACTCGTTATTTTGCGTCTTAATTTTTAAAATTTTCCGGGGAAACCCCCGGAAGCTTAAAACTCATTATTTTGCGGCTTAATTTTTAAAATTTTCCGGGGGGGAACCCCCGAAAGCTTATAACTCGTTATTTTGCGTCTTAATTTTTAAAATTTTCCGGGGGAGGATCCCCGGAAGCTTAAAACTCGTTATTTTGCGTCTTAATTTTTAAAATTTTCCGAGGGAGGGCCCCCGGAAGCTTAAAACTCGTTATTTTGCATCTTAATTTTTAAAATTTTCCGGGGGAGGACCCCCGAAAGCTTAAAACTCGTTATTTTACATCTTAATTTTTTAATTTTTCCGGGGGAGGACCCCCGGTCCCTCCTATACCCCCCAGACCCCGCGGATATTATAACCCCCCCCATATGGTCGGCCTGGTTACGCCTATGGTCTTATATGTAAAAGAATAAATAATTAAATAAAACCTGCCAGCTTGATACAGTCTCGGTATGTCTTTATCCATAAAGCAGTTATAGGCTCCTATATAATTATAGACTCCTTTATAATGCCGTCACGGTGGCTCATGCTAGCGGTCCCGGGTCCCTACCCCGGGCCAGGCGGGCGCGTCTGTCATTCGTGATGGACGAAGCCGTGACCTTTGGGAGCTTTCTCGGGGATCCTCCCGTTTCCCCCTCTCATTCCACCAACACTCTCCATTTCATCTTCAAACTCCCCCTTTCCCGGTTTCCGGTATGCCCTCGTTTCAGCACCTGCTGTGGGCCTCTCCCGTCCTCCCCGTGGCTTGTGGTCATGAAGTTGCTGGCTGGTGTGCTGCCAACCTGGGGGCTCTATATCCCAAGAGGTATCGAGGCAACGGCAGTCGTGGAATGGTATTGGTATCTGCTGGATGCAGGGGAGTTCCGTGGGTGCTCGCTGTGGTGTCTGTTTACGGGGAGCTATTGGGCATGTACATAATTTCATTACCGGAAGTTGGCACAATGATCCGAATGACAGAAATGTTTCAGAAATCTTTAGGGTCGTTCCCAACCCGCCTCCCCCCCTTCAGGGGAATAATCCTAATCCTTATAATTATAGACTCCTATAATTTACTTTTAACTTTCTTATAAGTGATAAAATATCGGATCATCATTATGGCGAATAATCATACCTTAATAAAGGTATACCTTAATTTAATGAATGAATTTATTTATTTATTTATTATTACAGAATTATAGAAGTAGTGGGTCTCCTTATTGGAACATGTGTGGCCATCCCTCGCTTCTATGAGAACTTCAGGAAGAAGTATGACCTTCCAGCTATGTAGTCTTAGCGTGAGGGTGGATCAGATAGAAAGAGACCTTCATACAATAAGATATTCCAAATTTTCACTTCTTGTCCATTCAGGTCTAAACACTACACTACAGCTACTGAGTTACAGTTAACCGCTTACATGGACCCACATGATTTTCAACCCCTTTGTGTACTGTAGCACTGGACATTTCCTGTAATAAATTGAGTTACTGTACAGTATTTCATTTTATGTTAAAGTTCCCTTTTTGCTTTTTACTTACTTTTCTTTCATAATAGAGTATAGTAAATTAATAAAGCACTGTATTATGCCGTTTTTATTTTAAAAACAACATTTCGTTTTAGTTCCACCCTCGTTTTGTGCCACTAAATGTTAGAGAACGGATGGTGGCACTATATCGAGTAATAGTAATATAGTAATCGTAAATTGAAATATGAAAGGAGACCTTTGAAAGCTTTCGCAACTTGTAGCCATTGCGAGGAAAAAAATCCCTTTAGGCAAGCCTACAGGCTGAGGTAGATTTCGAAGTGCTTTTGGTTTAATTTACTGTCGCTGCGAAGCACTCTTCTTCTTTAGCCTTGGTATGACAAACCCGCAATAATAACTGCAAAAAAGAGGAAAGAGCACTTTTTCAAACATTCAAATCTCGCCTTATATGAGGGCTATCGAGAAACTAGCTATTGATTTGTAGAGTACTCATCAAGAGCTTTTCAAAGATACCCCACAAGATGTGGTTTCAAAAATTTCGAATTTCCATCTCCCACCCCCACTCGTACCCCCAAAACCCCCGAATCGTTGGTGTCACTGTGAACTCCATAGGGAGTACTCTGATTTATTCAAACAAAGTTTCCCTCTATACTTCATAGGGGCCGATATATAAAGTTTTCAAAATTTCAACCCCCTCCCCCGATCTCCCCCTTTGGCCAATTTTGCTCATTAACGAACTTGTCCGAACTATTGGGCCTAGAAATAACATAATAAAATTTGGTTCAAATATCTTCAAAATTACGGCCGCTAGCGTGTAAAGATATATATATATATATCACAAAATTTTTTTTGAACGGGCGGTGGTTTCGTATTAGCGAAGCATGAAACGTAAAGATATGAAAGAATTTTTCGAAAATCATGACATGGTATCGATTGCAATAGGTAGATTTACAGTCTCTACTTGCATTTTACCACGTACAATGTACAATACATGAAAACGTATGGAGAAGTTGGGATTGTAGAGAAGGCGTGACGCTAAAGGTTGGAGAAGGCTACCTGAGTGGAACACTGCAGTACACGCGCACCGGACCAGTACACACGCACTGCGTCCACCCCTCGTTACGTCACTGACAAGGAATTGGAGCAATCCAGCAACCATTTCCACGCAGCTGTGTGTACTGTGTGTAGATTGTGAACCACAGTGCGTAATCAGGCCTTTACATGCTTTGCCCGTTATACTGTGGCTCATTCGAATTTCTGCCTGAGAGTCCGGTTGGAATGATTTGAACGGATAACCTAAACAGATTGCTATAATCAGGGTTAGAATTGTTAGGCACTCACCTTTTTCTCGAAGGGAAAATTAGAGCTCGTGTGAAAAAACCACAATATGAATGTTGTCTCTAGTTGAGAATGGAGAACATTTTCTAGCAAATTTTTTACTGAATTTTAGGACCTTTGTCCCTTTTTTCTCCACCGTGCCCTTATTACCTCCATTTTTGTATTTTACTGCAGCTTTTCAATAATTTCTAAAATGCATTTAATCGTTTATAACCTATAGCTTTTCAGCTTGATTGCTTTTCTATTAAGTGCCAGATGGGTAGGCCTACTTTCTGTGACTGTGTGATGGACGGGAAAATGTCTGTCTGTCTATCTGGCCGTGAGTCTGTACTTGGAACTTGGTATACGCATTTGTAACGTCCATAGGAAGAAGCCCATTGAATTTTGGACCAAATCTGTTGACCGGTACCGGAGTAATGCCCAGCTTAGTGCCTATTTTATGGTAATATGGAAATAACTTATCAAATCAACATATGTTTTACAGTGTTCATATACGGCTTTCGAAGTTGCAACACATTTAGATTAAACAAATTACACTACCCACAAATTCCTTCACATTTTGTATCAGTGAATTAAATATACCCAAGAATGGGTATAAATTCTAAGGCACCAAATTGACTGTTGGTCTGTATATTAGTTCTCGGTATCCAAATACCGTATTTTACGGACTATAAGACGCTCCGGACCATAAGACGCACCTTGATTTTAGGATGGAAATTTCAAGGAAAATAAATTTAATGTGATTCTAAACAACAACAAAATTAAAGGGAATAATATACCTCAATGCATGAACAAATTATAAACTTGCACAATGGAATCAGTGTAAATCACTTCTAACTTAAAACCTCTGCTGTGTAATCGTGTAAATTTTAACAACTGAACTGATTTCTCATGAAAGTCTGAAAATATTTTTATATCCTCTAAACTTCAATTCAGCGTACTGTAAGTTTAACGAGACAATGCTGTTTAGAGATCATTGCTTTAATTTAAACCGCCCGGCGGAGACAACCCCTTTGGTATAAAAGAACTCAACGCATTGTATATCTGTCTTCAGGCTACCCTCATTTTATGCTTGTGACAAGTGCACTGATGTACAGTTTGTGCCAAAATTTGTAACTGTATTATCGTTTACAACACATTTTTTTATAAATATGGTATTCTGGCAATAATTACCATAATTTTCATTTTTTTGTGTACTTCGGACCATTAGACGCACCCAACTTTCAAGGCAAAAAGTGGGTCTTATGGTCCGTAAAAAACGGTAGTTAAAATAATTTTTTGGAACAATTAAGATAGGCCTACAATGATCTTGAGCCCTGTTTAGAAAATACAAAAAATTATAATATAATACAGTAGAACTCCAATTAACCGGACTAATTGCAACCGGACCCGATCCGGCTAGTGAAATATCCGAACAATTGGATAAATAATGGAGAAACTAAATTTTAAAGTACTGTACCTATATACAGGGTCATAATTTCTTGAACATGAATGTAAGAGTTTTGCTGAAAAAATGCAAATCTTGTCGGCGGAAAGTTTTACTTTTTAGCAAATAATCGGCCCTGAAAGAGGGTTCCCCAATGCTCGCTGCTGCAAAATCCACTTGAATATGGCCTCAAAGCCATCCGGATAATCGGAGTTCTACTGTATTTGAGCTTTTATTTCTATTAACAAGACCGATTTCATTTATGAAATTAATTGAACATGCTAGGTTGCTAGGTTGCTATTTTGATTCATAGCCTATGTTCACGACACGCAGATATATATATATATATGTATATATATATATATTTCTTTACATAGGTGGACAGAAGGGGGTCATGAATGCACGCATAAATGGGAAATATTGAATGATTTGGACGAAACGCACTATGCGGAGGCTTTATGGGTTAGGGAACTCGGAACGTTTCGTCGTTTTTCCCTGAGCGGCGCATTTTTAATCGTAAAATGCTTCTCGAAGCCGTTTTTTAAAAGCTTTTTGGACAATTGTTTTAATTGTTAATGCATGATTTGGGTATGGTTCATGAATCTATGATACGATTTAAAAGTATCATTTAGAATCTATATGCTTATATGTCAACACAAGATTAGCTCCTTTTTATAACGAGCGAGGTGGCCAAAATGGTAACGTCTTGGACTCGCATTCGGGAGGTCCGAGGTTCAAATCTCGTGGCCGGCCAATTTGGCATGGTTTTCTTCAAGGTTTCCCCAGTCGTAAAGACAAATGCCAAATTGGATATTTACATACCATGAATCATCCTCACCATTTCATCTTGTAACATATTCGTTTAAATTAATATCAGTTGAATTTTACTCCATAAAATGCACCAATATTAGAAATAAATGATTGACAATCAATAGTTACATGGCCTATCCTACTGTAATGTATACACAGATCCCGAACTTCTGATATGCCCTCGTAGCTAAAAGGAGTATAAACACGGCTGAATTAAAAAATATTATTTTTGTTCGTTTAATTGTTTCTATTTTTTACATAAAACAGTACAATTAAGAATAAAGTTTGGTGATTCATGAAAATAATGTAAAAACGATGTCAGTGTTAATAAATATAATTTTTTTATTATTTTCTGTTAAATAATTGATTTTAATAAAACATCTATCAGTTGAGTAAATAATCGCGGGCGAAGGCGCGGGCGGGTACCTGCTAGCATAATTAAAACTATTTACTTGCTACAAATCGTGGCACGTAAAGTTAATCACAACATCGACAAATCTTGTCCCTAACTAGCTGTCAATATAATTGACCTTTTCAAAGTAGCCCATCATTTTTAATTGTCTCTTTTGTTAGGTCAAACACTCAACTGTGTGGCCTATGGACTGACTGAGGTGGGCGATGCGCTACCATCCCATTCAGAAAGTCCCGGGTTCAAATGAGGTAATCGCAAGTCAGTAGGATTTTCAGAAATGTTCCCTTTAAAAACGGCAAACTACGAATTAGAATTTACTGAACTCATGACCGGAACGTTCATTGTTCGTCAAATATGCATACCATATGTGTTATCTTGCGAGAAGGTCCTGCATCAGCATAAATAGCATACATGGAAAGGTGAAGTCAGACTGAAAAATTCAATGCCATAGCCGGGATTTGAACCAGGATCTTCGGCTCTCCATGCCGCTGCTATTACCTATTGAGCTACCATGGCAACATGCAGGTACAACATTAATGGCCGGTTTCTATAAACTCGAAAATTACCTATGGGTAAATTATCCAATGCACAGAATTTACACAAGAATAACACCACACAAACACAAATAATTTAAAGATAGCAATCACATACACTTGTGGCGAGTTTCTAGATAAATGTCCTCTGGGTAAATAAGAAAATGACAGAAAAAATGTTCCTACAAACTCGGGCTAGATCTTTCCAAGGGTAAATCTTTGGGTTAATTTTATCCTTTCATGAATGGCTGGATAAAATTTAACCTCGGATCTATAATAATTTAAACAATGAGAATCAAAGCCTTCTGAATTAAATTAACTTTACAACTCCAAGGCCTTGCTCATTATAAAATTGTGGGTGAAATGGAACTAACTTGTCCATGGATAATTTACCCATAGGTAATTCACAACTTTGTAGAAACCGGGCATAAATTCTCCAACTGACTCACATATCCCAATATACCACCAGGCTTTCCCAATATGAGACACCAACCCAGTGGCGACTTATAAACTCGTAAGTGCTTAAAGACCAGGGCTTCATAGTAAACCACTAGTAGGTCACAATGGAATGATAAATCTTTCACATTGCCCTTATGTAAGTTAGGCTAAGATGGAAAGGTGAAGTCAGACTGAAACATTCAATGCCATAGCCGGGATTTGAACCAAGATCTTCGGCTCTTCGTGCCGCTGCTCTTAACAATTGAACTACCATGGCAACATGCCGGTACAACATTAAATTCTCCAACTGACTAACGTATCCCGGTATACCACCAGGCGTTCTCAGTGAGTGAAACAGGTGGAGAATTTAATGTTGTACCGGCACGTTGCCATGGGAGTTCAATTGTTAAGAGCAGCGGAACGGAGAGCCGAAGATCCTGGTTCAAATCTCGGCTATGGCATTGAATTTTTCAGTCTGTCTTCACCTTTGTCACCTTAGCCTACACACGGCCAGTGTGAAAGAATTATTAATCCAACATAAATACATGTTTTGAGGCCCTCTGAATCCAGAAATGTTATTTTCAAAAACTTTCCTGTGTGTGTAGCTATATTCTGTGTCGAGAATGAAAAGTCGTATAACAAATTTATATTTGGGTTGCATACTTTTGTGGACATGATACAAAGGTTGACTTTTTCTTACTTTTACTCTCACCTGGAGGCTTACATGAAGAAAATGTCATTTTCTGAGTTTCTTTCGAAAACGGTTCTGACATGTTTATTTAAATTTTGTAAAACTTTTATGTGAAACTTTTTGGTGAAACTTCTCTGACGGGTAGTTATATGCCAGACATGTTTTTGTGCAAACTCAGGCTTTAAGGCTGCGTGGCTAACATTACGTCTTTTCATCAGGCTGAAAAATTGAATATGCTCCCAGCAATGTGGCCTCTTATGTTAAAATATTTGCAGTGAGTAAGTTGTAGGCTATTTCCCACAAATTAAGGCATAGAAAGTTACGTGCGTGTATTACACCAGATTCTTGAAGTCAAATGGTGTTAAAATGGATCGTTTGACTGTAGTAGAGATGGGGAATGTTTCTTGTAACTGTTACTTTGTAACTGTTACATGTATGTAACGGTAACGACCTGTTACAAAAAATCAAAAGTAACGGTTACCAAAGCTCCTCCTAGGATATCTTATTTTCGTCTCAACCAAAGGCGGAACCAGAAAATACTGAAAGGAGGGACCGACACAGACGAAAGTTTGCTATTATTTGGAAATCCAAAAAATGGGGGTCCTCCCCCGGGATTTTTTATTAAAAAACGAGGGAAAAACAGGTCGTCCCTTTAGCTCTTCCCACTCGAGACATCTAGATGTGAATGGTGGAACTACTAGCAGTATTGGAAATTCTGACTCCCCCCTTTCACCACTTCTTTACCCTTTCCTACTATTCAATCCGTTTTCTCCTTTACCCTACCTATCTATTCCTATCTATTCCTATCCTTCGACCCAAGGAGATCCGAACACGGGACCGCTAGCATATTAGCCCTTCATCTTACCCACTACGCCATCGAGCAATCATTACAATGAGAAGCGAAAATTCATCTATTTAAGTTTAGACATCTGCATGAAATGGCGGAGATTGATCATTTCCTATTAATTGCATTTGTGTGAAGTGAAATAAAATCCCTTTAGGAAGGCCTACAGGCTGAGGTAGAATTCGAAGTGCTTTTGGTTTAATTTATTGTCACTGCGCAGTTCTCTTCTTCTTTAGCCTTGGCATGATAAACCCGCAATAATAACTGCAAAAAAAGAGGAAAGAGCACTTTTTTAAAACATTCAAATCTCGCCTTATATGAGAGCTATCGAGAAACTAGGTATTGATTTGTAGAGTACTCATCAAGAGCTTTTCAACGATACCCCACAAGACGTGGTTTCAAGAATTTCGAATTTCCATCCCCCACCCCTACTCGTACCCCTAAAACCCCCGAATCGTTACTGTCACTGTGAACTCCATAGGGAGTACTCTCATTTATTCCAACAAAGTTTCTCTCTATACTTCATAGGGGCCGAGATATAATTTTTTCAAAATTTCAACCCCCTCCCACGACCCCCCCCCCACTTGGGCCAATTTTGCTCATTAACTATTGGGCCTAGAAATAACATTTTAAATTTGGTTCAAATATCTTCAAAATTACGGCCGCTAGCGTGTAAAGATATATAAATATATAAGAATTCTGTATAGTTTCTCCAAATTTCTCAGCAGCTCTCCTTTTTCTCAGGGTTTTTTTAATACTTTTATTTTTTGTTTTGATTTTTATTTTATTTATTTACTTATTATTATTGTTATTATTAGTTGCGTTGAGAAATTTGTCGGTGTCGAGCGAATGTAACTGGTCTGGAACAAAGTAACGTGTCGAGAGTTACACCCGTTACATTATTTTCACCTGCTCCAGTTACACGGACCCGTTACTGTTATTTCCACCTGCTCCAGTTACACGGACCCGTTACTGTTATTTCCACCTGCTCCAGTTATTCTGACCTGTTACTGTTACTCTCGCCTGCTCCAGTTACTCGGACCCGTTACTGTTATTTCCACCTGCTCCAGTTACTCTGACCTGTTACTGTTATTTCCACCTGCTCCAGTTACTCTGACCTGTTACAGTTAATTCTGATATTTCTGTTACAAGAGTTTTATCCGTGACTTTCGCCTTTCGTTACATCTGTTACATCCAATATTTGAAAAACAAAAATAATTTAAAAAATAAAAATAATAAAAAATTAAAAAATTAAAATAATAAAAAACAAAAAATAAAAAAAAATAAGAATAAAAAATAACAAAAAATAAAAATAATAAAATAAATAAATTTTAAAAAAGTTATTTTCTTAATTATTAATGGGCGTAAAGAGTTCATGCATAGAATTCATGCTGTCTGATCTCATATATATTTCTTGCTTTACATACCACTTTAAAAATTTATCAAAATACGATATTGCCTTTACTGGATAATTTAAACTTAGAATGTGGGTATATAGCATGAAATATGAATTCAATAACTGTAGTAAGTTATTCGAAATAATATTGATAATTTTACTACTAATAATAAAATCCCTATAATATAAAGCCACACGGCTGACTGACTGACTGACTGACTGACTCACTGACATTAATGTTTGCCCACTTCCAGATGAGCTAGAAACTTGAAATTTGGTACACATATAGCTTTTAGGCTGTAAACCACAGGAAAATTCCAAAAAAGTTTTTTTTTTAATTTTTAGCCCTAAAACCCCCGAGTAAGGGCTCCCTCACTCACATTAACGTTTGCCCACTTCCAGATGAGCTAGAAACTTTAAATTTGGTACACATATAGCTTTTTGGCTCTAAACCACAGGAAAATTTCAAAAAGTAATTTTTTTAATTTTTAGTCCTAAAAACCTCCGAAAAAGGGATCGCTCACTTCGAGATGAGCTAGAAACTTGAAATTTGGTACACATATAGTTATTAGGCTGTAAACCACAGGAAAATTCCAAAAAGTGTTTTTTTTATTTTTGGCTCTAAAAACCCCCGAAAAAGGGCTCGCTCACTGACATTACTGTTTGCCCACTTCCAGATGAGCTAGAAACTTTAAATTTGGTACACATATAGCTTTTAGGCTGTAAACCATAGGAAAATTCCAAAAAAAGTATTTTTTTAAATTTTTAGCACTATAACCCCCGAAAAAGGGCTCGCTCACTGACATTATAGCTAGAAACTTTAAATTTGGTACACATATAACTTTTAGGCTGTAAACCACAGGAAAATTCCAAAAAGTAGTTTTTATATTTTTAGCCCTAAAACCCCCGAAAAAAGGGCTCGCTCACTGACATGAATGCTTGCCCACTTCCAGATGAGCTAGAAACTAGAAATTTGGTATACTTATATCTTTTAGGCTGTAAACCACAGGAAAATTCCAAAAAGTTTATTTTCATGACGATAATCGATGTTTTTTACATCGATGGAAAACAACTGATGTATTTGCTACATCGATGTTTCTCCCCGACATGGATGTTTTTGTAACAAAAAGAAGATTAATAGGCTACCTTGGTTCTACGATATAATTTTATTTACATGAGCTTAATTTCACAAAACATTGATTTTTTACATAGATTGTTTTCATGGAAATACTTCTGTTTATTTATAAATTTTGCCTAATTTTCTGATACCTAGACCTTTCTTAAATATACATCGATGTTTTTTGTCTAAATACATCGATGTTTTCAGGCCGATATTATCGTCATATCGTTGGTTATCTCCGATTTTAACCTCGATATTTTAGCTATCGATTATCATCCCTAATTGAAAGCTAAATTTTACAACTGTTTTTTTATTTCGGGGGGTCCCTCTCTAGAGCCCCAGCCTTGGCTACGTCCATAACCGTTATGGGGGGGGGGAGATAAAGGGCATTCCCCTACAAGTGGGAAGTGATCTGGCGATTAACTACGTAATATACAAGAAAAGTAACAGGTAACGGTTATAAATAACAGTTACTTTCGTGTAACTGTAACAGTAACGTAACTGTTCGAAAAAAAAGTAACAGATTACCATCTCTACACTGTAGGCAATTTTTTATTTTTCATTTAAAACTATTTCAAGGCAAATTTATATTAATAAGCATTTATCAAGTGATGTCAGCGAGTTTGTAGGTTTAAAATCAATGTACAAAATTTTTATGGAGTAACTGGTTTTCATAAATGAAAATCCTAATACCTGAATAATATTCCTCATATTATGACATAAAGCACTAATTTATTAATTTTATATATCTGCTTTTATACATTTTTTCGGTGATGCATATATATTTTAAGAATACAATGACTAGGGCATATGATAATGTACGTTAATATACTGTATGTATATTATATTCCTAAAATATTCGCAATATGTAATTTTTATATGCTATAGTTTTTAATGGAAAGAGATTTTTTTTTAATTAATAGGTATGTAGATAGCTGTTGTGATATTTAATGTGTAACTGTAAGTGTAGTGTGTCATTTTTGTATATATTTTTGGCTGATATTTATTGCAATACTGCCACTGGGTTGTTGACCCAATTGCAGTGCAACAAAATAAATATAAAAAATAAATAAATGAGTTATGTCAGCAACAGTGTCTGACCTATATGTCTATTTGACTCTGTAAATCAATTTGGATAGATAATATTATTTCCTCCAGCTATTGAGCCGATGAAATGGGTGCAGAAAATAAAAGTGAATATTTTGAAAACGCGGAAAAACTTACACCGGGTTCTTACACCGATAGAAAGGAGCTATATAGAGAGGATGGATATTGTTTCTAAATGAAAATCAAATTATGATCGCGAGTCAGAGTTTGATATCCAATTAAAGTTCGTCATGGGAGCATTGACTGACCCTTGATGGAGTTATTCTTAGCATAGTAGAATAATTACAAGTTGGACACATGGTAACAGTGTTATGCACAATGAATTTGCCGCGGTCTGGTTTGAATGGGCTGATTACACGAGTGTGGTATGAGGGTGGAGGCTGGTACAGGCGGCTCCCCCTTCAGTAGGGCGTCGAACTCTGGCGCCTGCGCGGGATGCATCGATCCTATCGGCCACGTGGCTCTTATGTACTTTCTGACTGTCCTCCGTCTAAGCGTATTTCTTGCCCTATCTGTCCAGTAATAAAAGGACATTTTTTTTAAATTTTTTTTTATTTATTTATTAACTGCATGCCCCATTACAACGTAATATTACATGCATTAACTTGCAGTATTACATTTGAATTCATATTTACAAATGAGTTAGATACGAATCATTCCTAATGGTTTTAAATATTTAAACATCCTATTTTACATTAGCTCATTTGAACAATATATCAGTATAATACACTATGTAAGTTACGTATGTATGTTCTCATTATGCAAGTCTACTTAACTTAATTGTCGTTTATAAATTAATTGAGTAAATATATTTACAAAATGCTTTTAAGTGATTATGTACAAGATTCTGATTTGTCATTGGCCACTTTCCACCATTTTTCTGTATTTCTTCTATTAATATACGCCTTTGTTGCCGTATGTCCCTGCATTCATATATAAGATGATTCACTGGTTGTTGTCCGTTATTACATGTGCATTGAGGATCATCTGTGAGGTGAAACCTATGTAAATAAGCTTTGGTTTTTCCGTGTCCTGAAACTATTGCTGTGAATGTCGGTGTCATGGGAAGTTTTTTCTTTAGCCGGTCCTTTATTGAAGGGAAGAATGATTTACTAAGGGCCCCTTTGTTCGTGCTGTTCCATCTCTGCTGCCATTGTTAATATCCTGCTTCTTCTATTTCTGTTTTGATGAAAGATTTTGGAACCTTATGGTATATGCTCTGTATTTCATCATCTTCCGCAGCTTCTTTTGCCATTTTATCTGCCAATTCATTTCCATTAATACCCACATGGGCTTTCACCCAACTGAAGTGTATTGTCCACTGGTTCTGTTCTAAAAGTTTGAGTACGTTAAGGGTCTCCTCTGCTATAGAATTATGTTTGCTGTTGTTGTGCAATATGGCTAAAGCTACTTTGCTATCTGCATATATAGCTGCAGTCTTCTCTCCATTCGGCGTATCAGTCATTATTTGTAGCTCTTGTAGTGCTTTCAGTATAGCCAGTTGCTCCGCCTGGTTGTTGGACATGCAGAAAACATAGAATACTGTTAAAGCATAGCAAAATTAGTCCTTAATACATAATTGTAAAATGAAATATTTGTATAAAGGAAATTAATAAAAGTCATGGGATTAAGTCCTGGCTTTTATTAAAGACGCCAGTATAAAAGAAATAAAGGACGAATGTTATTATTATTATTATTATTATTATTATTATTATTATCAGGGCCCGGAATCTGATGACCTAAAATTGTTTGAAAAATTACCTATAAATTGACCCTAAATATTCAAGAAAATGACTTAATAATTATAAAAAAAATGACCTAAAAGCTGATATTTTATTTGTAAAAAATTATTATTGTACACACAAAGTTATAGACTAGTTTGTATTAATACAAAATTTTGGCTTTTCTTTGATTCTCACTTCCGACTGAGACATCAAAACACTTAACGCCAATTTTTTCTTTCTTGCATTAAACAAACAACACTTCAAAGTCAGAACCGCTAGCGACGAAAAAAAAGTTAATACACTCAATGTAAATACATGAAAATGACTAAATAAGGAAGCAAATGACACAAAAATGACAAAACAATGACCTAAAATTGAAATAAATGCCCTAAAAATATAAGATGGTATAAAATGACAAAAAATGACCTAATAAAAATGCATTTCTATAATCTAGAAGCCATGATTAGGATTTGTCTACAAGCTGGCAATGTCTATGCAGCATCAATAAAAAGATGACATGTCATTAGAATCCGGGCCCTGTCTATTATTATCTATCCAGTAAAATCAGACGTTTTTACAATCTCTAATCTTCCGTTGTCACTTCGTTTATTTTCTTTCCTTTCATTTCTTTCTTTTAATTTCCGTTTCCTTATTTCTTTATTTGGGGCACGCCGTAGCATAGTGGTTGAGGCTCTGCACTACAAATCGGAAGGTCGCGGGTTCGATCCCCGATGAGGTCGTTGGAGTTTTCACTTGGCCCAATCCTTCTGTTGGCTCTATGGCCCTGGGGTCGACTCAGCCTCTAACAGAAATGAGTACCAGGAGCAATCCTGGGGGTAAAGGCGGCCGGTGCATAGGGCTGACAACCTTACCACCTTCATGTGCCGAATGTCCAAAATCTGGAAGCCTCAACCTCCTGGTCCCTATAGGGAACACTTTACTTTACTTTAGTTTACTTTATTTCTATATTTACGTCTTTAGTTATATTTTTTAGTCTTTCTAGACCATCTTTTTATCTTCCCTCTCCCTTTTCTTTTCTTTCATTCTATTTTTTCAAGCTTTGTCTTTCTTCCCTCCCTACTTTTCTTTATTCATTTTTATTTTCTATCATTATTATTTATTTTTCATGTTCTTTTCCTTTCTCTCTTTATTTTCTTCATTTTCATCCTTCATTTGTTTTCCCATCTTTTTATGTAGACACTTTACACACATTTTCTTACACCTCCCTCAACTTCAGGCGCTTCATCTAATGGCCTTAAGGGAAGCTATATCTTCGCCATGTTAAATTATTGAAGTTCATGTTTTTTTTTTCTCATAAGGTATTCCATCAATTTAAACAAAATTGGTAGACTTTTAGAACTGTATCTTTTCTTTAAACGTTGGTTTTTAAAACATTATTTTCCATGTTCTTTTTCTTTCTCTATTAATTTCCTTCATTTTTATCCTTAATTTGTTTTCCCTTCTTTTCATGTAGAAACTTTACATTTTTTTACACCTCCCTCAACTTCAGGCCCTTCATCTGATGGTCTTAAAACTTATCACGTGAATTGTTAACACACTGAGCGAAAAAAAATAGTCCCTAAAGACTGCCAGGTGAATTTCCTGTCACGTGAAAAAACTAACCTTATGAAGAATGTTCAACAGACTGGAACACTTTATGGAAGCAATCACAATATTTATTAAGACCATACGTCACTGGTGTAAGCGTAGGCTTGATTCAAACATCAAACAGACTGAAATCTTGGTCCTTTAGTTATATTCAGAGGCTTCGAAGATACAAATAAATTCACTGTATTTCATAAAAGAATATTTGATTGATTCAAAATATATCAGTATAAAAATTTAAACTAAGAATGCTGTTGAAAGAAGTTAATTAGAATTTAAGAAAATGATAAATTCTTTTTTTTCATCAGGATAACCGTAAGATAGGAATCGTAAATATAGTTTATGCGAGAAAAATAGTCAAATATGTTTAATATAGGCCCATTTAAGAGAATTGTGTAACCCTTATCTGTAGAAGATTGATGTTAATATATTGGGTTAAGCTGGCACTAATATTGGGAAGAGTTTAGGAAATATATAATATATTTAGGCCTTGGTAATTAGCAGGCTTTAAAACTTAGTGCCCGAACCCACAGAGGGAGTTGATTCCGGTTACCAACAACCTGAGTATAGGGGGTGGAGGGTGATTGCGTAGGCTGATAAGACAGTCATTGATAGAAGTACCGAGAAGGGAATGCGCTCGTGGTACGGTGCCTCTCAAATTGGTCAACAGTGTGCCTTGTCATTGTGCGTGTTTAAATTTATAATACGTGTTCGGTATGCCCAAAGTAAAGTGTTCTAAAACGCAAACATATATTGAAACATTTGGGAGGGACAAACAGGAGAAAGTATCGTTTTGCGTGCTTGTAATGTGAGTTTAGATAATGCGAAGTTATTTTGTGGTCTTCCTATATCTGTATTCAAGGTTTGTTTACTATCACGTAAACTAGCATATGGTAGCTAGGACATACGCCGAGAAAAGTCTGTACAGTTCGGTTGCTGTTAACATATTCGATCGGGCACTAAGTTTTAAAGCCTGGTAATTAGGTATAATTAGGCCTTGGTAATTAATGGCTGTATATAATTTTCATATTGAAAAATTCAATACATTATTGGACTAATACTTTATTGGTTAGGTTCACATTATGTCAAGACAAGTAGATAATAAGAAATTACTTTATAAAGGCCTATTAAACTGCTGTATGTAAGGCCAGTAGAATTTATAAAAACTATTTAGAATTTTCCTTATAAAATGTAAGGGGTATAAGGAACTTTCCTATGTATGTCGTGTATAAAATAATTACACCTATTCCCTCGTTTAAAATGTTTTTGTTAAAATATCAGCTAATAGCTCTGTCAAATCTAAAATTTATACTTGTCAATATTATAAAAAATAATGAAAAATTATAGCTGTCAATTTTCGTATTTTGTGTACAATATATTTAGGCTATTCAGCCATCTTCAGGTACTAAAAAAGTTATAAAATATATTAGTTGATTGTTAATTAACTATGTGCATACAATCTTACGTACAAAGTTTTTGACATACCTTTTTCTTTCTATGTTTGTAGTTCTGACACAACTACGTAGTTGTAGTGTTGTAGTTGTCCTCTTATTATTATAGATAATTGGGCACAGACAGACAAACATTTCCTCTTATTATCATTGCCATGGTACCTATGGTACAGGTATAGGAAGTAAAGTGATTTGAATCTTCATTCGGTTGCGTGTTTAAATCATTTTTGTCGTTTGTGATTGTCCTGTTGAACGGAGCGCCTGCTGAGTTAAGTTAGCCTACCCGCAGTACTCCGGTGCCAGAGAAGTGGTCGGCGTAATACCGGCAGGCGATACCGTAACTTGAATGGTTCACTGTCTCCTCATTTCTACCTCCGTCCACTTCAATTTCTCAGTACCCTACAGTGTAATTTCAAGTGGGAAATAGTTATGTTTGCAGTTTTTCAGAACAAATTATGTACCAGGAAAAGCCTACATATAGAATGATACTTCTACATTCTATTCGTCTACGAAAGAAAGCCACATACTGTATATATATATTCTTTCGATTTTTACCAATAGCGTATAAGAGTAAGAAACACAGATTTGTCCTACTCAATCAATATTGAAATTTGGTTACAAACATGAAAGAGACGTAACCTCGATACCATTATCACATTTCATATTGCTCCTATAGTAGTGAAGCGTAGGACCGGTGAAGGTTACTGTTGCTTTTTAAAAGAAATTACGCTTATTTCCCGATAGAGGGCAGAGTGACAGGTGGTAAGCCTATCCCCTCAAAACCCCCCCTGTAACTAAGGTATTACTTGGACGTGAAAGGGCCAAGGAATTTTGTCCAGAGACTCTAATTTAGGCTTGGAGTTATTTTACGTCCCGTATATCTACGACACGTCCCCCTAGCTTAAAGTCCCTCCCAGAGGACTCCGTGCCCAGTATTTTTACGTCCTGAAAAATCCATCGACAGTGGCCGGGTTTGATCCGCGACCTTCAGATCTAGAAATATCATATATATATATATAGCTTAAAAGGCAGGGCGTCGCCCGTGTTTTCTACTTTGTAATAATTGGAAATTAACTTACGAAGGGCTTTCAATTTTTAAATTATAGGTCCTTATATAGGTATTCAGAATTTGAAATAGGAAGAACGACTTACCACACTCAAACTATTCCCTCAGAACACGCTTGATAATATAGCTTTTTATGTCTCATAGAGGATGTAGAATTTTGCATCCCATCACTTGTACACAGCAAGCCTGGTAGGGGTTCAAATAAGAAGAAACAGAAACTCCGGTAACATAAAATTGTATTGTCTTTGCCGAAAATTTTATTCCTCACTCTCATGTTACCATAAAACGATTTGGGGGATAAAATAGCAAACTGGGTAAGAAGAGCATCGCAATTACGATGGGTGAAATTAGGAAAAGTAGAAATATGGAGAATCCAATAAAGATCAACGAACACTCCTGATGAAAATTCATCATTACAGACAAGAGAAGAACCATGTTGTAGTAAAGATATTGTAATGCGAGATGAATATGAGAAGCAGCGTGTGGCAATAGTATATTGCGATACAAGTGCCGTAAGGTACGTTTACGGGTCGAGGAAACAGATTGAAAACCCGAGGCGCAGCCGAGGGTTTTTAAGTTTTCGAGACCCGTAAATGCCTTTACGGCCCGTGTGTTGCATGCTATTTTTTGCACGACGGTTACTTATATCAATTTAATTATATTAATTGTGATATTACCTGAAAATATTATGTAAATACATTCTTGAAAATAGATGTTTATTTCAGAAAGTGATTCGCATGTGTTTGAAGTTATGGGAACCGAATATTTGTCCTGGGGGCCATGTCCATAAAGGCTTGTATTATGAAGTGTATCGTAATGAATTATGACGTGGCGCTTGGACCGTAAGTAATTTAACCTCATCGCAACGGCCATAGCAAGAAGACTGTGTGGGAATGTCAACTTACGATCCATGTAAACAACTTTCGTAAGTAACACTTACTAGCTAAGGAGTGCAAAAAGCTATAAAGGAGATAAGAAATTAAAACGAATGAGCCTATGGTTGCTATGGGGAAAACGAAGGTGAATTAGCAGATGCCTCTGTTTTCTTTTTCTTCATGCTTTGGCATTTAATTTAGAATCTCGGAATTTTGTGACCAAGCTAGTATTATACAATTAAAGAAGAATCGTGAAGTACCTAGGTATTTACGGTACAAATATTTGCATGCACTTCCGATATACTAACACAGTTTCACATCCCAATGTGATTTGTTATAAAGGCGCAACTGTGTACTTTATAGCGTGGATGGTGCTGCACTCTCTCCTACCGTAGACGGAACTAATTTCTCTCGATTCAATACCTCGATTGTCGAAAAATGAGTTATAGGTTATGTATTTTGAACCGTTAACGTGCAAAATTATAACTTATTCTTCCAAAAGTTGCATACTGTTTAAGTAACAAAGTACCGAAATATTAATTTATAGCCATTATCAGATTCCTATTCATTTTGTAAAGATTTTCAAAAGCAACAATAATCACAATTTATATCTGTGAAGCAATGAATGTTATACAATTTTTTTAATATATCAAGCAATTATATTCAGTTGAAACAGGCTATTTTTTTTAAAAATAAAGTATTAAATTGTCATTATATTGTAGAACATATTCTTCAAAATTGGGAACTTTAAAAGAAATCACTTTAAAGTCAGAATGATACAGATTTGTTAAATAGCTTCAACTCAAGCACGCACAGGCACTTTGCCATCGTCTGTATTGCGTGTCCCACAAATGGCAACTTTCCAACGACCTTAGTTTGCATAAATTGCGAGAAGGCATAAAATATGGTATCTATCGCCAAGATATAAAGGAGCAAACTTGTAACAAATACTTTGGAATTTACTTTCGTGAATCTTTATAATTTCAGTTAATAAAGATGTCAGTTGGATGTATCACGATACACTGCACTAATTCCACTGAACACTAATATAATTATGTGAAAATAGTATTAATTTTAAGTAAAATGTTTTCAGAAAACACGTGAACATTTTAAAAATGTTGTTGTTATTTTACTGTTGGGTAAATAATGCAAACAAGTAGGTACCTAAAAAAGCTAGCCATAACAACCAGTCAACTTGAATTACTGATCAAGCACAAGCGCCTTTTTTTTAAAAAAATGATAATCTTTTTGATATTACTGCTAATTCCCCATTATACAGAGTGTTGATGAAGTGTATAGAAGGGACATAGACAAGCAACTTTTTATGAAAAGGTTTTTGCTCTATGGATTCAATGACTTCTTACATTTGAAAAATTAAAAACAAAGGAACTACGTTGTTAAACTCTGTAGTTGTGAATAAAATACACTAATGCAGTGGCTGCCAATCATGTGATTAGTCTGTAAATTTGGCAGATTAAGGAGACACTAAATTATGATATAGGTGTTGATGAATGATTAAGAATCAGTAAGATCAGTAAGAAGGCATTAAGTCAATTTAATGAACATTTTAAGCCTATTTCGCTTCAATACTGACATATGAGTACCAAATTTAATGACATTTTACGTCATAGAGCAAAAATCTTCCAATAAAAGTTGATTGTCTATGTAACCTCTGTACACAGTTAAAATATTTCGGTGTTATTCATTAACACCCTGTATATAGGTACCATATGGTATTGCATTATTAACATTTTATACTAACATAAAAAACGAAAACCTAACATAATATATAAAAATATTCAAGTTATATTGAATTGTACAGCCACAATTTCAATGTAAATGAAATTTTCCAAATCCTGGAAGAATTAAATATAAACTTCAGGATGTCCAAATAATCAAAATAAACGTTAAAGAAAGCAAAGTAGAATTTTTTAAAGGTATAATTTACAAATCGAGGAGGGACTACATGATACTATTACCAAGGACTCATGGAAACAAAGACAAGACAAGAAAAAAAAAGAAAGAAGAAAGAAAGAAAAAGAAAAAAAAAGAGAGATCCGATCCGACGAATGGCCGATGGCAGAATACCAAAGGAAGTATGAATTGTGTGCCATAGAATGATGAGAATGAAGACCCGAAGAATGTAAGGGAAAACTTTATGAGGCTCTGAGCGAAGGAGCTTTAAGAAGAACAAACATTAAACAAAGTAGAATGGTGAAGTTTAAAAATTAGAAGGCTTCGAAGTGACTGAAACGAATAGGTATATCAGTATTGTAATCAAAACTAGGTCATATTTACTTTCCAACAGCGTAACTTAATAATAGAAATTAGAAAATTAGAAAGTTTTTTTTTTTTAAATCTGCATTATAATTTTGTAAAAATTCGTTTACAACAACAGCTATTCGTCACTGGAATTCACAGCCTAGCCATCTCAGGAGCTGCCAAACGACTTTACAGTTCAAGCGCCATTTAATAAATTTGGTATATAATAACATTTAGGAGTTGATGCTAATTAGTAATATATATTTTAATTTTCATTATATTTTGTAATAACTAAGAATGTATTTGTTTAGACTTTCATCTTTTTTTATTTCTTTATTTTTAGTCATTTGTATTATATATTCATATTATTCAAGTACTTATGTTCGAATTTTTTCTTTGTATTTAATATACGTTTCTTGTATTCATGTATATCAGTTCTTTTTTAATTTATTATTAATCATTATTATTATTATTATCATTATGTATTTCATGTTTTTGCCATGACTGAGTGGTAGAGAAGGCCTTATGGCCTTAACTCCGCCAGGTTAAATAAATAAATAAATAATTTGTTCAGAATATAGGAAGCATATTTTATCCTGAAATTCAATATACCCCTACGTAATGTAGACCTTGCTACACGCTGCTCTTCACACACGCTGTTGTTTCTTACGGTTGAAGGTAGATAGCGTAGGTGTAGCGTTCGTGTTCCGATTAGTACATTACCAGTAATATTAACTATAAGGGTGGGAATAACAGTCTAAAAGTAGTCGTTTCACTAAAAATATTAACGAATATTAAATGTGACCTACAACAATATTCTATGGTAAATAATCGTTGAAGAGACTGAAAAAGTGAGATATTAGGAAACCTAGCCAGTTTATTGTTTAAAATGTTCACTTTTTTATCTGATTTTCATCTACGAATAGAATTGCATGTTCCCGTATCTATTCCTTGTATAGAAAAAGTCATCCATGGATATTTATATTAAACTCAGATTTTCATAAAAATTGCTATGCAGTTTTCACCGAAGCGTATAACTTTTTAAAGATTTTAGGAAGAAATTTGTGTTCATAGAGAAACTTAATGAGTACATTATAATATTTTCACGATATTATAACAATATGTGTATGTATATTTAATTTTACTTTACTCTATTTTTAATGTAAATTATAATATACCTAGAAAAAGTCTTACCTAGAGATAACTTTTTCTACAGAAATAATCTCTCATGGCCATGTAAGTTACCAGATAAATAATTAAATTATTGCAGGTCAGAAAATGAAACTGCCATAGATTAGACCGCTCTTCTTATTTTTCTGCTTCATGGCTTAAATATCCGTATAGAGAATCACTAAAGAATTCTTTTACTAGCACGAAAATTGTTAGCCTTTACAACTAAATTTAAATTGTTTACTGTTACGCTGTTCAAGTATGTTAACTGCAGTGTGCAATCACTCCCTGGTCGGCTTGATTTACTTCATGCTCAGCGTAAGAGCTTAAAATAACATGCTACTGAGATGAATCTTATTTTAGGTGTATTTTTTATGTTAGTTTTAGCCGATATTTGCCATATGATCTTACTGTAAATGACAAATTAATTTTAAATAAGCGCTGAGTTGAAGATTTAGGGCATATTTTAAAGTGCAGTAATATTTCTTTTGTATTATTCCTATTCTCATGTGATAAAAACATTTTGACCTTAGTCAGGTCCTTATCACGTATGATTGTATGATTGGTACTCTTAAAGAAGTAGAGAGGTTCTGCAAGTGAAAGTTAAGGACTACTGTAACTGCTTTTGCGTTTACTCAGCATGAATCTAACCACAGAAGATGCTCAGTATGCCTCAATTGACTAGGTTAAAGAGCTGCATTTATCTGAAAATCCGCACTAAAATAGAAAACATTAATTGTAACTCGGGGCATAGCACACTTTATTCACTAGACCACTATGTAGGATTTCAAACACAAATTAGTTTTTGTTAAGTCTTAGTATGTTTCATTTATTTAGAGAGGGATACGCGGAAGTGCATTTTCTAAATAGTCTGTATTAAATTCAGAGATTTAAAATTTCTACAACATGCAGTCTATATAGGTTAATTTCCTATTGGGAATCCATACTGTATAATGTAAACAAACAAATAAAAAGTTACTCACATCATTGTTGTGTTACATCCCCAAACACGAAAAAATTAGTTCAAATGTTATAAAGCATTTTATAAAATAATTTTCTAATTATCGGATGATTTCATGAAAAAAATAGGCCTAAAGATCTGTTAATTAAAATTTTGAACCGTGATTTAATTAATTCCCATACATATTTCAGTAATCTTAATAGGTTTTCCTGATTATTTTGTTATTGTATTTTGATTTTGGTAGAATGAACAGATAAAATTTAATATTCAATATTTTTAACGATATACGGCATCCTTTGTAAAAACTTAATAATGATAAAAAAAATTGTCCAAAATATAAATTGTACTAGAAGTAAAAATTTCAAACGAGGTATGACATAGTAAATATCAGTACTTACGTACTAATAATACAATTTTTTTCTAAATATTTAATTATTTATGGATTTTGGAAAGCAAAAAAGAAAAGCATTGATACTACTATTTAAAATTAATTTGGCATAACATATCCTTAATACTGTTATATAGGGCACCAAAAATGCTTGTCAAATTCAGTTTTTTTTAATCTATGTATAGTAGAGAAATAAAAAACTTAGAGATAAAAGAATTTTAAATTTTCAACGATATAATTATTACATAATAAACACCAAAACATAAGTGTGAATGAAATATTTACAAAAGCCTTTTATCTTAATGTATTTTGATTATCTTTTAATTTTGGAAAAAATATAAATTTAAAACAGCAATAAAAATAAAATTCTGATTGATATGTGGCATAATACATGACAATGATAGTTCTAAAAGGCAATTTTTCTTGTTTGTCTTTTCATTAATTCTGGATTTTTGGAATTTATAAAAATAAGGAAAACGTAATCGGAATTTAAATTTTGAACTTAACAATTTATAAATATTCACATAACAATGTTAATTGTTTTGAAATCGAGTAGGTAAGTGTGAATTAAATTTTACAAAAGCCTTTTTTTCTTAATGTATTTTGATTATCTTTTAATTTTTGAAAAAAAAAATATTCAAAATAGCAATAAAAATATAATTTTGAATGATGTGTGGCATAATAAATGACAATAATAGCTCTAAAAGGCAATTTTTCTTGTTTGTCTTTTTATTAATTCTGGACTTTGGGAAATTATAAAAGCAAGAAAAAAGTAATTGTAATTTAAATTTTGAACTTAACAATTTATAAATATTTACACAACAATGTTAATTGTTTTGAAATCGAGTAGGTAAATTTTGGAGAGGTGGAAAGTAATTTTGATTGTAGAGCAGGTGGCGCGCGACGCGGGGAGGCGGTATTGAGCTGGGCGGATAGCTGGCCTGTCAGGGAGCTCACCAGTGTGTCGGGAACAGGCCGGGACGTGTGGAACGAAGTGGCGAGACGATGATGACGCAGTCAGTGACGATATTGTGGTGCAGTGTCAAGTAGCAAAGGGATTAAGCTCTCTTTGCCAAAACAACACGGAGAAAATACCTCATAAAGCGACGTGCAACACGGCACGGTATAATTCAACAGTTACCGTGGAGGAAGCAAGGGGGTTCAGGAACACCAAGGTTCAAGATGGCGACAGGGGCAACTCTCAGAAAGGTTAGGCAATCAGTAATTACATAACCACTTTTCCGTTCTCTCTTCGTCAAGTCTGTACATCCTTCCTGGTAGCTCCCTCTCAAGAATTTTCCCGAAGCTCCACTCTGCCAACATTCCTCCTGTTCCCATTCTACCACGCTTGATCACATTAATTTATCCTGGTACCTTATTTGGTACCTTTCTAAAGTCCCAAAAACGTTTAATCCATGCTGTTCACCATCGAAACACAACAAAGTGGTTTATGGATCTCTCTCGCTTTTGTTTTTACTGTGAAGCGTTTCTGTCTTCTTCCAACCGCTGTCCTTTTTGCTCGTTCTCTTTCCAAAGATTTATATCTGGTTTGTTGGAATAGAATCAACTAATGTTGCGTTAGATAGCCCGCCAGATGTGTAAAGCTGAAATGCTAATGCTACATCCATATTATACCAGCCAGTACATATAACTGACTGCCAACACTATATTTACATGCAAAATTACTAAGGATATGTTTCGACTTCTGTAATGAAATCACATGTGTAAGATTTATCCTGCAGTTAATTTTAGTGTGGCGTCATTGTTTTAGTCCTGACTATAGTTGATGTGTACCAAAATAAGACATACAAAACTCATACTAATTTGAGTATAATTTTTGTTCAACACTTCAAGGCAATTTAATTGAAATTCTATATTCTATACTAATGTATGAGTGACGTCTATGTATTGCCAATAATGGTGTTTCTTGAATACACATCCTCTGTCCAATTTACCAGTAGTTTCTTCTTGTATCCAGAGTTCGCGTGGATTTTCCTAGTAAGATGTTTAAAATATGAGTGTATTTTGGCAGTAAAAATGTATACGAATCTAGGGTATATGTTTATTTTCATATTCCTTAATTGTCTACGTAAAGCTAAATTAATAATGTGCATTTTTAAACAAAGTAAAAATTATCATATTTCGATAAACTGAATTTTGTAAGTGATAATGCTTTCTTAGTTCGTTGTATTTCTTTTTGTATTTTGCACCCGAACCGCCTGATTGTTTACTAAATAGTATTCACTTTATATTAAAAAAATTCAGATGATTGTAGCGTTACGACTTACGTGAATATTGACTTATGTAGCATGTTTCCGTACCACATTGTAAATTATTTTTCGAATTCTCTGTTGTATTTATTTGAAATGTTATTGTGTAATGTGATTTTTCTTAGTAAAATGTAAAATATCGTATTGTGCTAAGCTGAAAAGGTGTCCAGTAACCATATCCTAATGTACCTTATATTTATCTCGTTGCATACATTGGATAAAAATGATATATGACCCCGTGGTAGATATTTAAGCATGCCTACCTAAAATATCATGCATTAATTCGGAAGTGAAAATATTTTTGTTAACGATTTAAATGCATACGGGCATGCCCACATCTCACACCATAATGGCGACCAGTGTTTCCTCGTAACCCTGACCCTATCGCAATACAGGGTTTCCAGATTCGTCCATTTCCAAAAAACGGGGATTTTCTAATGACACGATCCGAAATTTTGCACCATACTTGTAACTGGAAATAGTAGCCTGGGATATCCTTTGCACTGTATGTTATGCCAGTGAGTCAAATGCAAGTTGTGGAGACATTGCGCAATCGAAATTGTTAAATTGCCGGTATATAGCATACTCTGGACTTCATAACTGTAACATTCATACGTGAATTCATAGTAATTATATGGTATTATAGTTTTTTTTATTTAATTTATTTTTCTTTTCTAGGTGAATAACATGTGTTATTGATGAAAATAATGAGGAGGTTTCACAGTACAGTAGATAACACAATTCTATTTCGATTCTTCACATTGGATTTCCTATTACTATTTATTATTGCTTTGTATTTTATCACACTTATGCACTTTTTTAAAATTTGGAACAAATTTAATTTCGTATTCGTTTGAAAATTGATTATATAGTAAGAGTTTTCTACTAAAATGCAGAATATCATATTGCGATGAACTGAAATGATGTTCGTAAATATACAATATAATTCAATTGGGAGATGAAAATATTTCTGTTAACAACAGATATATATAAGCATTCATGAGCCACAGATTATTGTCTCTGTTGGACACTACATGAGACTATTAGACTGGGTTCAAGTCCCAGTGCCGGAGGAATTTTTCTCCTATAATAGTCTCTTCTGTTAACAATTTAAATGCATATGAGAATGCCCATACGACCACAAAAATGTTGATATTAAATGCAGTTTTTTTAATATTTTAAAAATAAATAATTAGCCCTTGATTGTTTCAACAGGGGAGAGGGTATCATGATAATAATATCATATATTTCTCTAGTTGTACTTCTTGTATAATGCTGATTTAATAATAATAATAATAATAATAATAATAATAATAATAACAACAACAACAACAACGATTTATGGCCTTAAGGCCTTCTCTTACACTCAACCAGGAGTTTAACTAATTTGCATTATTTAGGAATACAAAAATACAATAGGTTATTTCTTAATAAATTGCCTTAAGTTAAAGGACATACAATTACAACTAAGAAATAACCATATAAAATGAAAATATAAATACCGTAAAGAAATAACATTCAATGTAACAATTTCTTAGGAACACAAACATAATTATAAGATAAGTTATTTCTTAATTAATTACCCTTACCGAAAATATAATTCAATTGGGAGATGAAAATATTTCTGTTAACAATTTAAATGCATATGAGAATGCCCATACGACCACAAAAATGTTGATATTAAATGCAGTTTTTTTATATTTTAAAAATTAATAATTAGCCCTTGATTGTTTCAACAGGGGCGGGGGTATCCTGATGTAATCATGGTGGCTGACTAAAGAAAGCGTCTCAGGCTAACCTATTCTGAGAAAGTTAAAATCTACAAATATCACAGTTTTTATATTTTAATCTTAAATAACAACAAACTAATCCTAGTGTAAACATAGCTATATTATCAAGTTCATATGCTGATTCACAAGGATCTTCCAGTCATTTGTCTATGCTTCTTCTTAAACACAAACTTCCCAGAAAATTCATAAACATTGTAGTAGGTGTGTTAAAATGTTTCTTTTAGGGAAGAAAGTTTATTTTGACTCATAAGTGTTAATTTCTATCGACAACTGGACATATATATATATATATATACACATTAAAGTTTGCTGACTGTGTCCGTAGTTATAACAGAAGGACATGAAATTACTTAGCCGTATATAAAGAAATTAACATAGTAGGCGAGAAAAGGCCATCTACTAATCAATACAACAAACATGATAAGCTTTAGGGAATTTACGTAAAATAAACATGAATTTTAAATTAAATTTATATTTTATTAAAGCTTGGCGGCTGTGACCATCATTGCAACATTCACTCCAGATATCAAGGAAAAATCACATTGCTCAGTTCATCTTTCATTTTTACGCTATAAGTGTGTTTAAATTCAACAGTAAGTGTTAAGTTTCAAATCTTAATTCATTGTTAAGCTTAAGGACAAAATTTCAGTTTATTGTCTAGCATAAAATAATGACTTTATTGTTCAGGTAAATTGAATCCACATTAATCCAAATTAATCCACATGAATCCACTAGATTTACTAGATCGGCAAGACGTATGCTTGCTAATTTTCTAATATGATAGTTAATTACTGTCTTAAAAAGACATTCAACTAAACTGACTTGGAAAATTTTATTATTTTTTACACTAATCCAAGAATTTATAAAACGTTTACCCCTAAACTCTCCCGTCTCTAGTTACTAAATTATTGAAACATGGTAAGGTACATAATAACTTACTTCTGAAGCATGTGTAGCTACACAACCAAGTATTGCTAACCCTTCCCTTACCTGTTACACCCCACAATTCTGCGTGTCGTCTCTTATTGAACATGACAATAACATAAGTGCATAGCAGTGTAGGTGGATGTAGAGGTTGACTATTTCGTAAGTTATTCTTTAGATTTCGACCAATAACCTATGAGAATAAATCCTAAAAATACCAACCAGTGTGTTCTATTTTGTTAATATACTCTATCCTTGTTATGTTTCATTGAACCGTGCAAGGAGATATTGTTGTACATTTCTCTACTCCAATTCGTTCTTGAATGTATCTGGTTTTCTAGGAAATAATTATAAGCAATAGTGTAAATTCAATTTTATTATTTTCAGAATATTTGATTTGTCTATAAAACGGCCGTAAGAAACAAAGATGAGTTGAAAAAGGAAAATGTTCAAGGAATACATTCTGTTGAAAAAAAAAGAAAGAAAAAAAGGTGCAAGGTAAATTCAGAAAAATAGCGATGTATTAAAATGTTGTATCAAGTTATATGTGTCAAGTAGGCATTTTTGTTTTTAATTCCATATGATGTTCTTTGTACATCATAGAGCTTAAAATAATCTTGACTCTTACCCGCTTAAAACCTAACTAAGCTTATTCTAATTTAAATAATGTAAATAAAACACACATAAAACATTCTCATAAGATGTTTCATTTTTTATACATTTTAAGTAAAATGCTATTTTTAAAAGTCATGTTTTTTTCTTTGAGTGGAAAAAGAGAACACATTCCATGACTTTTATGTCACTTTTTATTATATAAAAATTGAAAAAAGTTTAGCCATAATAAATCTTAAAAAGTGCGGGAAGACTTTAGGATTTTTTTCGGGGTAAAAAATTAAAATTTTGACTTTTCTGAATTTTGCCGTCGGTTACAAGTTAAAATGAGATTTCTAGCTCATCTGGAAGTGAGTAAACATTAATGGTGTATTTTATGGAGTAAACTTCAATTGATACTAAAGGATGAAATAACGAGGATGATTCATGATATGTAAATATCCAATTCGACATTTGCCATTACGACTGGGGAAATCATGGGAAATAAACCATGAAAAATTGCCCGGATTTTAACCTGGGAACTCCAGAATGCGAGACCTAGACGTTACCATATCGGCCACATCGCTCTGTTTAAGGAAATAATTTTTTATCGCTAGCATGTCTATTGATTTTTCAATAGACATAGTATATTGCAGCTTTTAAAGCCCTATATGAACGCTGCAAAGCATATTGTCGTCATGGGAACTGAGCAGAGATTTTAAAGATCATCCAGCCTTTTGAAGGTTTTTTAGGGGTAAAAATAAAAATAAATAAAAACTGAACTTTTACAGGCTATAAGTGTGCCAAATTTCAAGTTTCTAGCTCATCTGGAAGTGAGCAAACATTAATGCCAGTTAGAGAGTCAGTCAGCCTTGTGGCTTTATATTATAGGGATGCTGTATAACGTCCTCTGCTTCACGTTTCACTCAAGTGTTGTGGCAGTCAGCCATCACTAGCATTAACTCGTTATCTCCGATTCAGTGCCTGCGGTTACGATACGACTATGAAGTTAATATTGTCCTGATTTCAGATGTATGATTACTTAGAATGAAAGATCAGTTTATGCACCTATTTTCTAAAGATAGTGACACTTCGCAAAGAATCGTTATTAATAAAGAAATATAACCATAGATTACATTAGATTAATGAGGGGTATTGTATGCCCTTCGGCTTCTCAACACTGCTACCTTAATAGATCTATTCTAGCAGTCGCCTCTTTAATTTAAGACTTTTTATTTTAATATTATTTATTCACATTCAGCTTCCCTCAGTTAAGGGTTGCCCTAAGACAAAGCGTAATAGAAAAAAGATAATTTACACCACAAAAAAAGTGTTTACAAGCATTTGCAATAAACATTAAGGCAAACTCAAGAAAACTTATGAAACAAGAAAAAAAACTAGAACACAAATATATAAAAATTAGGAATATAAGTGATTCCTGAATATACAGAGGGAACCTTTCAGGGCTTTCAGAGACATAGCCTATAATTTTCCTGGGTGATGTCCAGTCCTGAACCCGGGGATTTTTCGTTACTCAAAACCCCACTACCCGGGCGGGGATCCAACCCGGACCGCCAGGGTGGAAGGCAAGTATGCTACCTATACACCCAAGGCGGCGGACAATATAATCATATATCAGATTGAATAAAGAACGCACTCCATTAATATCACCTAAAATCGGAAAATTTTTATTACTATAATTTTTGTTGAAATTGCCGTCATCTTTATTTTTACACATTGCTATATCAGAGATGACCACCTCGTAGTCTAGTGGTTAGCGTTGATGACTACAGATCCGCTGGTCTGGTGTCTCCTATGATTTTTCTGAGGTGTGGGGGGGGGGTCTGGAACGGGATGCTCTCAGCCTCATGACACCAACTGAAGAGCTATTTGATAAGAAGTAGCGGATCCGGTTCAGTAAGCCATCAATAACGGCCATGGAAGTAGGCATGCTGACCAAATGTCCCCTGCCGTCTGCCTATGGTAGATGACGCAGTGGTCTGATGGCAGGCCTAATCCCTCAAACGAACGTAGCACTATGGAGTTTAGTTTAGTTTGTGATCACACCATACAAAAAAAATCTTTTTAGGGGGTTCTTATGGGGTGTACCTTCAGATGACACAGAATAACAGACAGGGTAAGACATCACACAGTATTCATATGGATTCTTAGAGTTTAGGAAAAATGTGACATAAACATAAAATACACTGATAATGCTGTTCTGCTATAAGCCTATTCTAAGAGCTGTGAATCTATATGAATAAAAATGAATTACCAAATGGTTGTTGCCGCATCACTTGAGAACGGTTTGACTGATTTATTTTATGTAGTGTTTGTAATTGTCAGGACAAGGTTTGTATGATTTTTTTTTTTTTTAAATCCACGGGAAAATTCGGAAATGTGAAATGAGGCATAGTTAGAGAGTTCTGCTGTCAATTGTTCACATAAAAAAAGATTTAAAAAATTGAAGTGTGACATTCACAGTTTAAGGGTTCCGCTTTCACATGTTTTAATAACAAAACAAACAAAAAACAAAAAAGAAACAAACAAACAAAAAGCGTGAGTCTTGCAACCAAACCAAATCGAAAGTGTGTTGTCCATTCCTTTTGAGAATTCAAGTCCGTGTAAACAAATGCACGTGATTTGAACCCCAGCACACATCATGCTACAAGACAATATAGTGCGGTATTAGATTTTATTTTTATAACAGTAAAAGCTCATAAAATGTGACGAAAATTTTTAAGATAACAATATCAACTTATTGCAAATGTTTCAGTGTATTGCGAAACGTGGCATTCGTGATATAACCCTCCAGTTTGCGAGAGTTATTGTTGTGAATAATGTACACATACGAATTTCAGTCAACAGCGAAACGTGGCATTTATAATAATTATAACCCAGTCTGCGAGAAGCATTAAACATAATGACTGAAATTCAACCAGGCGCAAGTGGCATAATTAAAAATAAGAGAGGTAAATCTTTGCGAAGTGGACAGAAGGAAATTATATTGAATGTGTTTAATGGATTTAAAAACATATATATATATATATATATATATATATATATGTATCCAGCACTTGCAATTGAGGACGTTGCAAAATTGACATCTGAATTCGCCGGTATATCTACCAGAAGTATCTGGAAAGTGCGTAGTGAATACAGAGACTCTGGTGTAGTGAAAACTCCCCCAAGAAAGGCTCAAAAGCCGCGTAGGTGGCTGAGATGGTAACGTCTTGGCCTCACATTCTGGAGTTCCATGGTTCAAATGCCGAAACCGGTCAATTTGACTTTTTTGTATTCTGCATATCATAATTGCAATCATAACTGGTTAAACAGAAACATACTGGCACTTTGTTGCATCAATTTACCTGATTTTATTCTATTTAGAAAATTGTGAAAATTTTGTGTTTCTATTTTTCACAGTTTTGAAGTAATCATCCTTCAAGTTTATAGTCTAAATTTCCAAGGAAACAATTATAAATTATAAAAATTATAAATAATTGCAAAACATTTTCTTGTGAAATGTTTTAATATATATAAATTGAAAGTCCTAACGCTTAAAATAAAAATTTCACACCTCAAGTGTACATAATACCTTAATGGACATGGGCCGTGGTCTTTTAATTTCTGAAAGAATCAAATAGGAACGCCTGACTGCAACGACTAGACTACACGCAACACACAACGGAGCTGCGGGTAGTCTAAACGTAACATTCAGGCGTTCTCATTTATTTCTTTAAGTATTTGAGATGATGTTAGTAACTAACATCTGTTGTTCTTAGGACAGTAGATACTCGTCCATAAAGAAAATCATGACCTTCATTAGTTGAACGACCACCATGCCGTGTCGTTTTAATTACTTCAGGATAGATTCATGCCAAACTGTCAGAAAACGTACTTTTTTCGCTATCCAAGCATCAGTTTTCTGTAATACATTTCATTTTCAGTTGCAGATGACTTTGCCTATTTTAGTTATACTTTGGAAATATATATATATAGCTGTTCGTTTACCTTCATAATAATAAACAGTATAACACAAGTTTCGAATCATCTATTTAACAACGTGTCAATGTATACAAGGGAAGAGAAGCATTTACGAGCCCACGATCCCATACTATGTAGAAAAATTCAACATCAAATCCTTTGTTGTCACAGGTCTCTTCTTCGGCGCCCGTGGAAACATTCCCAGGTTCTTCATCAATTAACAAACGAAATATCGATGTATGGATGCAGAAATCGGTGACTAATGCCATCAAGTTCTCAGTGACTGTCTTGGGAAAACATTTATATGGAATTCACAGCTCTTAGAATAGGCTTATAGCAGAAAAGCATTATCAGTGTATTTTATGTTTATGTCACATTTTCCCTAAACTCTAAGAATCCATATGAATACTATGTGATGTCTTACCATGTCTGTTATTCTGTGTCATCTGAAGGTACACCCCACAAGAACCCTCTAAAAAGATTTTTTAGAATTTCTTAAGTTACCTGAATGGAAGTTTTAAGAATGTGATATGATTTTAAAACCTTATTTCATAGCAGTAAATGAACGATGGTGAATGGTTGTGTTTCTTCGTAGGCATTTGATACATAAATCCTATTCCATTTTCCTAACTCGAAAACCTTTAATAAAGAAATCTTGTTCCATTATGGAAACTCCGACTGCTTGATGCATGGTGTAAATAAAATCGTGTGTTTCACTAAACTTTTTAATCAGTTGGTTAAGACATAATTTCCATGTGAGGAGCCGTTACAACATAATCATCTGCTTTTACAAGCACGTCGTTTCATCCAATTTAACTGTGCATGTAATAACAGAGACCAGATTTTTAAGGAAAAATAATTAAGACCAGAATTTATTGGTAACGGTGTTTCCAAATTTAATTCAGTTGTTTTTATTTCCTTTTCTCAATTTTTTTGTCCAAGTTCTCATTTTAGCATGTTCAAGCTGCATCAGTTTTTAAGAAATCTTTTCATAAATATTTTGTAATATTTTTGTGATAAAACGATAATATTGATTTCGCTAATGTATCTTACCGTATCCAATCCAGTAAGTTATATTTCAACTTAACCAATTAGATCTTCGTCGGATGCTGATGAAGCAGGCGAGGACACTAAGGAAATGTAAGTTATAGCTAAAACTACTTTGAGTCTTGAAGCAACTACCGGTTTAATATACATTAAGAGGTAGAGTCTTACTTTTCTTTCTCTCTTTTCTTATTTTAACCTCTTCCGCTGTAGGGACGCTTACGTGGCCAGGCCTCACGGGCCTTACAGAACTACGACCTTCCGGGGAAAGGGTTGCCTTTGGATGGATCACATACTATTTTTCTGGCTAGACAAGGACATGGATGACCTCCCCAGATGGATGCTCAGCGCAATGTCGGGTTTACCTGCGAAATAACACGAACACAGAGCCGTGGCCAGAGCCGTTATTTCTTAATTAAGAAACTCTTATTTCGTAACACCCGTTCTGGACCTCTGTAGCTCATAAAAATCCGAGGGTGTCAATATATTCTTTTTTAATTCCATATTTGTGAAGTTGTTTAGGACTTTTCCCTTTGAAAAGTAGTCTCCAATGATAATTTTTACTACTTTATGTGTGTTTAGACCTAGGTCAGTGCAACACGAATATATACAGTACGTGACTGATGTGGGTTTGATATGCCTTTAGTTAATGTGAAGTTAAAGAGGTATCTCATCGTATTAATTACGTGTCATTACATTTCTAGTCATTAAAACACACTGAAGGTCACATGTTGCATGGATCCACCCTAGCAATGCACAGGAGTGCATGAATCCTGATGGGCGTAACCCAGACGGTCACTTCATTCCATCTGAGGGTAACAACACACTTGCTCTTGGCAGTGAGCACAACTTCCAGCCATTCTCACTGGTTCAAATCTGGTTTGGGGTAGATGCCCTCGTGGGATTGAATATTGTAGTATATTATTATTGTAGACTATTCAATTCATCTATTACCAACCATCCTGATCTAAATAGCTTAAACAACAAACAATTTAGGTCTAAAATTAGAAAATTTATATAATTATTACTTCTGTTATCTACTATTACTGTTATAACATTTTTCATATTAAACTTTAAAATTTGGATAGAACTTAATTTCTTTGTTTTTTACTAAAATTTGAACAAATAAATTGTTATGTATTATTATTGTATTACCTCGTACCTTTGTATTGTAAATAGAACATGTTTTAACCTTTTATACATAATATTTTGTCATACTTCTCCAAATTATGAATTGTTTTAAGTAATTGTTTAGTATAAGTTTTTCTAATATATTGAACTGAACCACCCCCGAACACAAGCTCTGCTTCTTCGGGTGGTGTGTCAACTTTTGTATGTATTTTTCGTGTAATTTGGAACAATAAATTGTAATTGTAAAAATTGTAATAATTATTTCTGTTGTCATTTTACATATTTTTCAAAGCGAATACATACTTTTTACATATTTTTTCAATACATACATTTTACATATTTTTCAATACATATATTTTACCTATTTTTCAAAGGTACGAGGAGGGTATCAGTGGAAATATTTTTCTCACTGGTTTGACTAATTTTCATACCGATAAGTTTTAATAAGTACTTTGGCTAACATTTTTAATTATACTGTTATATGTTAAAGTAAGACAAAATTTGTCGTTTCAATATCTCGATTCAAAACCCTGTAAGTGATTCATTCAATCAAAATTTCATAACAACGAATAAGTGATAAATTCTTGCGATTATGGTCAACTTTAAGCTGAAATTAATTTCAAAATACTTCTACCGTCAAATGAGCCCAATTTATTAAAAATTCATTTTAATTTTATCTAAATTTTTAAACCATAAGAAAGACCAAGAAGTCGCTGGTGTGATCAGTTTAATTGACACTATGTGGAGACGGATAAACCGTATTGTTATTGATGATGATGATCTAAATGTTGAACGTGGAATGTAAAAAAGATGAATTGACAAATAGTTCAAGTATAAAATATATTTAAAATATAAAATAAATTTTAATTGTTAACATATCTCTTTATCGACAGTGCATTCACTGAATCCTCATGTAAAACTCCATTAACCCTTAGCAGCATAGTATTTCCTGCAGGATACAATAGATAGCCAAAATTTATAATAAATTAACGGAAAAAAGTCGAAAGAAAGTTTAAAAATCATGTAAACTTTACGTAAATACGGTTTAAGAAATGAATTATGAGCGTAATTGTTGTGTTTACTGTTTTCTCAGCGGTCCGATAAGGATTTATAATTTGCGAGAGAAATTGAGTCTCGTTCATTAAATACTCAAACATTGAAATGAAAACTTTACACTGCTACTTAAAACATTTCTTACTTTTCTTGTGCCAGTATTAATATATTCGCTGACGGATTTTTTCCAGCGTGAAAGTGGTTTCGCTGTCCGCTGGCGAAGCCTGCAACCGGTACGACCATGCTAAACCTCTAACTTACTTGTCAGTGAATCGCATACAAATACCGTTAATTATTCTGTGAAGTCGTATATCTTTAACCATTTTTACTTATAAACGACTGTAGACATTGTACAGTCGGTCAAATAAATAACGTCGGGACTCGTATGCTGTTAAAATTAAAGTTTTGACGCATTAGTGCACAAGTATCCTATAAAAAACACAAAATACAGGTCATTTTCGGAACACATGAGGCCATGCGGCAGGAGGGAAAATATGAACAAGGAGGGAAAAAATGAAAATCGCGGAAAGCGCAACACACGATATTCAACTTAATGCATTGTCATAATTCATTTTGCTTTGTGTCATCGCCACATACAAATGCTAACGTGAGAGAAAGTGTAGTTAGGGCTGTAATTGACCTGCATTTTTCGGTCTCTGAAGCAGCGAGAAGGTTCCATATTTATGAAAGAGCAGCTCAGAGGAGGGAACTTGACTATAATGCGACCGGAAGTTTTCATAGCAAACGTTGATCTGGCCGGACGCGTATTTCGATGCTAAGATTGGTTGCAGAAGTTGAGCGTAAGTTATTGATTTTGCACTAGAAGTACCGGTATTATAAAATTAAATCTAAAAAAAATGCTCCTTGAATAAACATATTCCTCGCGAATCTATTAATTATTAATATTATAAAAATTTGCAACCAAGAATATGGCGGATTTGAGGCATATAGCCACAGCCTTCTATACATGTTTGTTTTGGAACAAAACTGACTAAATAATCAAGAAAATACATGGATAGACAAGAGGCGTGTGTGAACCTAACCTTAAGTCTTCCTGTACATGCGCATATGCTCGTTCGTGATACTTAATCAAATACCGCCCGACGTTTTTTATTTGACCGACTGTACCTAATTACTTAGCTAAATTTCGGCTTTCCTCCTGACTGTAGTAAAAAAGGGGAACTTGCGAAAGTTTCGCACGGGTTTACTAGACTATAATAATAAAAGGAAGTGTTTATTTCTCTCTCTCTGTCGCTCTTTTTCTCTCTGTGCGATTCCCAGCCAAATTTTCGGCACATAAAGATCTGAAATATTTAACTTGCAAGGGTTCCAATCGCACCTCAAAGCCGGATTTTCAACTTGTACTCGTTCGGGAGTTATGAGAAAATCTGGGACAAAACGTGATTTTTAATGCTTACCTACTAACATCTAATTATATATTCAAGCGTAAATGGGCAAACATTGATCGATTTGGACGAAACTCACTGTTCGGTTTTCTCGTGAAATGCATCTCGAAGCCAGATTTTTAGCTTTTTAATTAGGCCCTACTAATTGTTTTAATTACTTACAAATGATTTTATGGTAAGGGTAAAGTTTATAAACCATTTTTTTTTTAAATCTGGCAGTTCAATCTAAGCAATACGGACGAAGCCGCAGGTACCTGCTAGTAATTTAAAAACATAAATTTTAAACCCACCAGGATCTTATGTTGTAATTTGTCTATAAAAATATTAATGTTACTTAGGCCTATAACCTCATATTTCTATTGTATTTATTTATATTACTTAGGCCTATAGAAAAATTACTTACCAGTAAACGAGTTTGCCTCGTTTGATAGCAAGTAGAAGTAATAGAGGTTAGAGTATTTTCTGCCTAGTGCAGTTTATACAGTTTAAACGGCAGACATTTTAATATTATTGAAAATCATGCATATCAATAAATACTCTTTTTATCTCTGAACATTTAGTAGTGATTGATGTGAAATTTTGATAGTTGAAGTCAAGGCTATGGCAAATGAACATAGCCTAGTATCTATTTGTAAAGAAAATAACTCTTGATCTATTCAAAATCCAGAATATTTTTATGTAGTTTATTTTTCTATGAGAAAACCAATGATTATAGTTGCAAAATATTAAGTTTAGATGTTAACTGTGTTATTCGATAGCATTCACAAAAAATTCATGTAAATCCACTGGATTGTTTTTTATAAATAGAAAATTTTGTACATGAAAATGTAATTTATGAGAAAATGCTATTTACTTGCCAAGTGTATTTTCTGCTAGAGGGCTTTTAAATACCATTCCCACTTCATAACGAATTAACTTATTTTAAATATCCGTAACTCCGGTAACAATCGACATATTCACGTGAAATAAATTTTATTGTGAAGGTTATATATTTGTTATTAGAAATACCTTACAACAACAATGAAATGTTGTTTTCAACCCAACCTTATATTCAGGGGCGGATTTCTATGACATGTCATATTTTTCCCCTTTGTATTATTTCAGGTTTCCGACTAATTTAAACCCGATTCCAAGCATCCTGGTGAAAATGGGACGGCTTTTATTGTGCATATAACTGAATATTTAAGAAATTTTCAACTATTGTAGCATATTTAGTACGAACAGTGTGTAACTGGTAAAGTCATATTTTAAATTTTATTGGTCATATTTTAAGGTTTTTAGGTCATAAATGCATGCATATATCCTATTTTTCAGGTCATAGAAATCCGCCCTCTACTTATAATAATCTCCCCGTATTATCTATATCCACGTCGTATATAAATTACGAACCTAATACTAGTGAAATAATATGGTTTGAAGTGGAAGTGGCTGTAGTGTGCTATCTTCCCGTTTCAACTTGTTTGGAGTTACGCAATGCTGCGAGTTCCTTGCTTGAAGCGGGAGGTGGAGAATCCTCTAACTTCTTATCGTTATTATATTTCAGTAAGAAGGACATTTGAATAGTAAGGCTTCTTCTATACATGTTACCCATCTTCATGTTGTTCACTGTCTTGATAGCCCCTAAGGTTACAGTATCTCAAACACGATCAGAAGCAAAGATAATATTCTGCATAAATGACAATCTACCTTACTGTTTGAATACCAGTAGGCCTACTTCATTTACCGTATATTTCCGCAGATAAGACGTTAGTCGAATCAGAAGAAAAAGGCCCCAAAATACTCGGGGTCGTCTTATTGGATAGATATAAAAAAATTATATAAATTAAGGGGGGGGGGAATACAGCTTTCGGTGAAATTCACAGGTGAGAAATAGGTGAACTTCATTATTTTTTCCTCAGTAATGAATTGCTCTACAATCTTGCAATTTTACATACTCTTTATTGACTACATCTACAATTGCATAATATTTTCAAAATTAATCAAACTATTACAGTTACGGGTAATTATCGTTTCAAAATAGCAACCACGTTTCATGCACTGAAATGCAGTTTTCTTAATAACTTGCACAAATATCGATATTTCTGAGTAATTATTTTTGTGTGTATGTGTTAATATAATATGAACAACACTATCTACAATCATGCATTTAACTTTTATAGTTTATTTTTTAAATATATATATATAAATAAAATGTTTAAAAATTAATTTTTTTTAAATACTTATAATTGTACATATTGCAAACATTCTAGATGATGTTGTTCATATGATGTTTTCAAATAGATAGAAAAAAGAGTCACTCAAAAATATTGCCATTTTTGGAAATTATCATGGAAATGGCATTTGAGTGCACGAAACATGACTGCCATTTTGTAACGATGATTACTCATAACTGTAACAGTTTTATGAATTTTGAAAATAGATTGCAATTGTAAATGTAGTCAATAAAGAGTATGTCAGATTGCAATATTGTAGAGCAATTCATTGCCAAGCAAGAAAAGAATAACGAAAGTCACCTATTTCTCACTCATAAATTTCACCGAAAGTTGTATGCCCCCCGTTAAAAGCATTATAAAATGATGTATTTTGATATCAAGATTATATTATATTGGTATATTAAGATGCTGAGGTACCATTTGCGAGCAAATGTGAGCCCGAAACAACGCGAATTTCGTAAATAAAACAAAAAACGCCATATTCCGCAAAATAAAACCTATTTTTATTTATTTATTTTTCATTTTTCGCTATATACCGGTATGTGTATTACATGGCTCACGCACAATGCGCGTATCGTTCTAATCCCTTTATGGTGGGACTGTGCTCAGTGAGCCATTTTGAAAAAAAAAAGATCGACGAAGCTTTGTTCCGGCAAAGGTAGCCAACAGTCTTTTTAACTAGTTATTGTAGTTATTTTGCCCTAACTTCTACTACCTACCCATTGATTATAATAGTGCGATGGTTGGTAACATTTTTGCGATCAACCAGAAAACTGAAACAAAATCTAAACTTTTGAAGTTGTTTCGTAAACATAAATTCATAGTCCATTGATATTTTGGGTCTTATAGGACAGATTTATGCTAAAACTATAAAACTTGACAAAAATTTATACCTCGTCTTATCGAAAGGTCGTGTTATCTGCGGAAATATACGGAATTCAAGATTGTATTATCTTGCAAGTGGGGTACGCCATAGCGTAGTGGTTGAGGCGCTGTGCTACAAACCGGAAGGTTGCGGGTTCGATTCCCGATGAGGTCGTTGCAGTTTATCAATTGGCCTAATCCTTTTGGTGGCACTATGGCCCTGGGGTCGACTCAGCCTCTAACATAAATGAGTACCAAGAGCAATCCTGGGGTAAAGGTAGCCGGTGCGTAAGGCTGACAACCTTACCACCCCCTTCGTGTGCCGAATGTAAAAGATCTGGGAGCCTCAACCTCTTGGAACCCTCTGGGCCTCCATGGCCTGTATAGGGATTACTTTACCTTTTTATTATCTTGTAAGTATTTTTTTTAAATACAAAATTAAAAATTATAACGTAGAATCAATCATTACTATATCTAAGAAAGTAATTGTTTCCTTTTAGACTCCACTAAAATGGGCAACATGTGGGCTATCGAACAATCACTGGTCTATCAGAATTATGTGGCTTTTGTTTGACATTATTCTCTGCTTCAGAGAATTGTACGAGAAAGTCCATCCATTTATAAAAGTGACAACACTATTGTTACAGGTATCACCTGGCTTCCTGTGTAAACAGAACAGAATCTATTTTAAAGTTTTGCACAGAGTAAGAAATTGCCTTAAAGTAGGATTAGATAAAATAATGCACAATATGCGATTTACTACCATTATTACATGAACAAGACTACCCCCAAGAATGTTGAAATGTTTGTATAATAACCTGAAATTGAATTCATATTAATTGTTACAAAACATTTTCATCAATCTTTTAACTGCTGTAGTAGTCACTCTGACTGCGGAAAATAGTTATAGAATATCTGAATAATTTTTCATTAAAAACACTGTATTTTTCTAGTGGTATTTTCAACACAGAGATAAAAATATGCACTTTTTTACATAACTTGTTATAGGCTACTTACCCACTTATAGTCTATGTGGTCATGTTTAAGTAAACTTTTCTCCGGTCACGGCTCCAGCAGTTAAAAGATTAAGGGATCGTAAGACCGCGGTGATCCCAACTTAATATTAAATGGAAAGAATATTTTGGTGATTGTTTCAATTTCTCGAAATGGGCACGCATTCGTGAGTATACCATACCAGAATTTCTCTGTATCAGTGAATTTAGGGTATTTCATATCGGTTTGCTATTTAAGTATAGATAGATTAGGCAATAAAGCAAATATAATATATAATATTAGGTAATAAATCATTTTAATGGAGTTCAGCCCTATTTAATTGCAGTACTTGATTTTATCACATTCACCTAACCTTGATAACGGACTATTGCATTGGCATCGGTAGAAAGGTTCATTTTCATTGAGGACTACGAGCTGTTAGTAGGGATTGGTTTCGAAACGTACTATGTGTCATTAGTACTGCCTAAACTACATCACGCCTAACTCGTTCAACAATGTTTCATCTCTGAAACCCCTTTTCTTTTCATTTTTTTCGGACACATTAGCAAACCGGTTTCTCAAAAGTATCAGGGTTTCGAAACCCATCCCAACTGTTTAACATATTATCAAACGATCAAACCGTCATCAAACGTTTGGTGGTCGTGAAGTAGGAAAGGTGTGCTCCTATTTATTTGGGAGTTAGTTATTATTATTCCTAGTGAAACCTTCCTGTACAATTGGGTCAATTCGAGCTGAATGATAACCAGGGTCCGGATTCTAATGACATGTCATCTTTTTATTGATGCTGCATAGACATTGCCAACTTGTAGATAAGTCCTAATCATGCCCTCTAGATTATAGAAATACATTTTTATTAGGTCATTTTTGGTCATTTATGCCGTTTTATTTTTTAGGGCATTTATTTCAATTTTAGGTCATTATTTTGTCATTTTCGTGTCATTTGCTTCCTTATTTGGTCATTTTCATGTATTTACATTGGGTGTATTAACTTTTTTTCGTCGCTAGTGGTGCTGTCTTTGAAGTGTTGTTTGTTTAATGCAAGATGGAAAAATTCGGCGTTAAAGTGTTGACATGTCTCAGTCGGAAATGAGAATCAAAGAAACGCCAAAATTTTGTATTATATTAGTATTGTTATCAGATTGACTTGGCACCAGAGTCTGCCACCTGCTTGGATTTGAGAGTGCAAACTACTGTTTACCCTCAATAAACAACAATATATTCCGGCAGACCACAAAAGGATGTGCCGAATTTTGACTCACCAGTGCCTCAGTGCCAGTAAAAATTTCCGTGAGAAAAAAACATTCACAACATTACAGTTATTTACAGTTTTTACAATTATGTACAAATTAGTCTATAACTTTGTGTGTACAATAATCATTTTTTGTAAATAAAATATCAGTTTTTAGGTCATTTTTTATAATCATTAAGTCATTTTCTTTAAAATTTAGGGTCATTTTATAGGTCATTTTTCAAACAATTTTAGGTCATCAGAATCCGGGCCCTGATGATAACGGTGTAAGTACTCTGTACACGTGTCATTATGTACGTATGCTTAGATTTTGCAAATTACCGGATTAGCCGAACGTACAAATCCTGTTTACTGAGGGCCGTTTTTACTGTATCAAAACATTTTCTGCCGACTATATCATATTACATTTCCCGTGATTATAGTACGTAATATGGTCAATCTATTAATGTCGTAGAGTATATACAGCAATAACATAATTGTATTTAATATAACATCCCAATCCTGATGTTTATTTTGCTCTCAACTCACAGAATTTTTCACAGAGCTACCTGATTTTATTTCTTAAGCCATCTGCTAACTCCTACTAATGCATTTCATTCATGCATAACTCTCCTGCTCTGGATCAACACAGTGTTTAAGAATTTGTTTACAACCAGTGAATTATTGTGATTTATTTGCGGTGATATGCACCATCCATGTTATCGCTGAGCTGTTATCAAATTCTCCGTCTTTACTTATCACTTTTGCGATTTTCAGCATTAAAGTCATGTGCTGTTGGCCATTACTGAACAATGCAATAAATTCTACATGAATCTTTCTATAATAATTTCAGTACAAAAATGTCAGTTCTGGTTTGAATTTCGAATGCATTCAAAGCAAGTAGAATGCGAAATGGCCGGTTATTTTTTTAACTTTATTTTTCTTTCTACACCTAGCATAGGTGCTATAGCTAGAGGAAGTGTTTTTTCCGATCCTGAAATTCGACATAGGGTTTCAGCATCCATATACTTTTCCGTCGAGGGATCCGTCGGCCCCTCAGTACATCTTTAAGTGGATCAAAACATATGACAGTCTGATGGAGCTAGATCGAGTATCATGCAGTATGGTCCAATATTTCGAAGCCCAGTCAAAGTCTTTTTAAAGGCATCCTGTAGCAAGTGGAGCAAGCTTGTTGAAAGTCACGGGCACTATGTAGCAAAATTTTACAATGTAAGACCTCTGCTGCTGATTAAATAAACTATAAAAGTTGTGTGTGGACAGTTTGTAACTTGCCCTCGTATTTAGGTGTTCTTTTTTTTGTAGTGTTCTGCATTTGGTAATTTTAATTTTGTAAATGAAATAAATTATATAAATGCAACCAGTACTTTTGAGCTTCCATACATGCAGTACTCGTTCATGGTCTTGTAGAAATTACTAAAACCTAAATTTCCGGTTTTCTGTTATACTGGTATTTCAATGGATAACAGCCAAAACAATACGGAAACAAAAAATCAATTATTTTCTACTAATCTCATAATACTACTTATTATTAGGGCTGTACCGATTAATCGATTAATCGACCCGATTAATCGACCCGATTAATCGATTAAATATTTAATCGTCGATTAATTACATTTTCCGATTAATCGGTTTAGTCGAATTCTGAAAAACGTTTTTCGAGAAATGGGTCAAATGACCTAACTCCTTTCTCAGTGCCGAGTGAGAGAGTTTTTAGTGCTGCGGTATTATTGTAAACAAGCTACGATCGTGTCTTGAACATTCAAATGTCAACAAACTCGTGTGTCTCAAGTCTTGGCTGAAAAAGTAACCGGAAATGTAAGTTTCGTATATATTTTTTCACTAGTTAACTAATAATGGTATTCATTAATTCAGGATTTCTTCTAATTATCTGTAGTGTAGTAGTTATTAAACGTGTAAAACAATATTAAATGTATACTTTGGTTTCGTTTAAAATAACGACTTGTTTGTCGATTAATCAGTCGATTAATCGATTAAAGTCAAGCGTTAACTCGATTAAAAATTTTCATCGATTTTCAGCCCCACTTATTATAAATTGCTATTTCCGTCTTTTTCAGTTACTTTGCTTTTGTAACAATTATTTTACAGTAAATTTATTTCTATAACGAGTTGCAAGACCCAATGGAAGTCATTATTTTTATTTTTTTGGGGGGTGGTTCTTGTAGAGTTGAGGATATATTGCTTTTGCAGAAGAAAATAATTCGCATAGTGAAAATCTGCTCTGCAAACGTCTACTGCAAATACCTTTTTGTAATATTTAAGTTATTGACTGTTGTTAGCCTCTATTTGTTGGATATTTTGACTCATGGTATATAGCAACATCAGTAACTATGGTCTGAGACATGATGTGCGTGATCACTATATCAGGAGCAACTCTAATCTAAATTTACCACAAATCCGACTAAGTAAGACGACTAATGCCCGGTTTCTACAAACTAGTGAATTACCTATGGGTAAATTATCCATGGACAAATTAGTTCCATTTATGCCCGGTTTTTACAAACTAGTGAATTACCTATGGGTAAATTATCCATGGACAAATTAGTTCCATTTAACCTACAATGATATAATGAGGAAGGCCTTGGAGTTGTACAGTTAATTTAATTCAGAAGGCTTTGATTCTCATTGTTTAAATATTACTATTGATCCTATGAAAGGTTAAATTTTATCTAGCTACCATGAAAGGATAAATTAACCCGAAGATTTACCCTTGGAAAGATCTAGCCCGAGTTTGTAGGAACATTTTCATATTTACCCAGAGGACATTTATCTAGAAACTCGCCACAAGTGTATGTGATTGCTATCTTTAAATTATTTGTGTTGGTGTGGTGTTATTTTTGTGTAAATTCTGTCCATTGGATAATTTACCCATAGGTAATTCGCGAGTTTATAGAAACCGGCCATAAATCTACAATGATACAATGAGCAAGGCCTTGGAGTTGTACAGTTAATTTAATTCAGAAGGCTTTGATTCTCATTGTTTAAATATTACTATTGATCCTATGAAAGGTTAAATTTTATCCAGCCATCCATGAAAGGATAAATTAACCCGAAGATTTACCCTTGGAAAGATCTAGCCCGAGTTTGTAGGAACATTTTTTCTGTCATTTTCATATTTATCCAGAGGAGGACATTTATCTAGAAACTCGCCACAAGTGTATGTGATTGCTATCTTTAAATTATTTGTGTTTGTGTGGTGTTATTTTTCTGTAAATTCTGTCCATTGGATAATTTACCCATAGGTAATTCGCGAGTTTATAGAAACCGGCCATAAGTCATATTTATATATAAAGATATGACTTTTTAAGATTTCTTATATTTATGACACTATCAGTGCCTGTATTGTGCCTTACGAAAAAAATGATTATTGTTATTATTATTATTATTATTCCTATTATTCCTATTATTCTTATTATTATGAAACACACTCCAAATAAAGTATTAGACTATCTGTCACTATTTGATCATTACAATAATCTATAGTACGTCTTTTTCTCAAAATTCATCGATGTATTGAAATTCGTTTTGGTGGCCTCCACTCTGTACACTGAACACTGAAATACACGCAATTAGTGACGATATGGACCTATTTATTAGTTCATACCCATTCAACATTTCGCCGGATAAATTGAGAACTCTATAGCCTCGATAAGCAATATTATACGTAACAACAATATTTGGTAACACGTCAGCCATCATTTCTAATAATAGGGAGCCATAATCGGCTTGACGCCATCACCGTAAACGAATATCAAGCTGGCCATGATATTTTTATAATATTATTTTAAATTTTGAACCAAAAGATGAATTTTTAATTGTTGCCATAATTTTGAATTGACCTGTCCTCTACACCGGATATAGTAATGGTAATTAAATCACGGAGGTAGAAATGGGCTGGACATGGAGCGCGCATGGGTGAGGAAAGGCATATCTCAAAAGTATTGACTGGGAGATCCGAAGGGAAAAGACCACCTGGAAGACCTAGACCGAGGTGGGAGGACAATATTAGGGTAGATTTAAGGGAAGTAGGATTTGCGAGGGATGATTGGATGGAGTTAGCACAGAATAGGGTTGAATGGCGGGCTCAGGTAAGCGCGGAAATGAACCTCCGGGTTCCATAAAATAGATAATATTCCTTTAGCTTGCTTAGGAGTTGTCTATTGCCATTGAGTAAGTAAGTAATGCTACAATTTTGAATTCGTTATGAGTTTAATGACTTCGAATGAGACATTTCGCATCGTCTTTGCTGCTGTAGTTTTCTCATCATTTTCTGTAGCAACTGAATCACATGAAGTAGGATTCATTGCCCTTACCAAATTCCAATCTCAACTGCCTTTCAATGCCCGCTAGCAAAATCAGATATGCCGACTGTTGCTCTCTTTCACATCTTTAGAGATATTGAAGTTCGTGTGATAGTAAACTGAATGCGCTGGATACGGATATACTCGTTGTGCACCCCTGATGTTGTGCTGTGTTACGTGGGAGCGGGGCGGAAATTAACATTCCGTGATGAACTCAAAATGAATATTTCAAATTCATATTCTCCTCCGCTACAAACTCTCCTCAAAACCCTTCTTTCAAATTTGATATCCGCTGGCGGGAAATATTGTTACAAATAGTATATCAGTGTCCTTCGATACTTCTGTCTGAATCACTGACATGCAACGATTGGTGTCAGGTCAATCTGTCAGGTTACAGATTAAACTAAACTAAACTCCGTGGCGCTACATCCCTGGAGGGATTTGGTCTACCACCCGACCGCTGTGTCATCTACCAGTGACAGACACCCACGGCCGTTAATGGTGGTTTTCATGACCGGAGCCGCTACTTCTCTATCAAATAGCTCCTCAATTTGAAACACGAGGCTGAATGCACCCCTGCCAGACCTCCCTACCTCATAAAATTCCGAGGTGGTACCGGGGATCGAGTGTAAAAGGTCATAAGGATTTTATTGGTTGAAACTGTCATATCTGGACATAGCTTGGTTGGTTAACTAACAGTCCTCTGAATATATTTCAAACATGAAAAACTGTCAGACCGTAATTTCAGAAATATTAATCCTTAAATACACGAGACTCATTTTTTCACGCAAATTATGAATTCTTGCCAGACTGTAAAGCAAACGGTTAACACAATTTTATCATTAAATATCTCACGGAAAAATCTGTTTCCACAAAACATGGCTACAGAGCTTGATAATCTCTCAGCCATGGCTTTTCCCGACGATTTGGCAGTTATAACTAGGGACCGGATTCTTAGGTTTTTACCTATTTTTTTCCTTACTTCCAAAACAAAAAGCGCTCATACACTTTTTCGAATCATGTCCATAGGATTCTCCCACATTAATTCTATGGCACCTAAAAATACCTAAATGGGGTATAAAAACCTAAATACACCTAAACGGGATATAAATCCTAAAATATATAATTTAGGCTACTTTTTTGTATTTTTTGTTTGTCAGTTGAGAAATCGATATTTTGCGAGACAATAATTTTTGTCGGGTTAAAATTAATACCACCAGCGTTTTGTTCAACCCATTGTCGTGTTGGATGGACAGTATCTAGAGAGGAAGTGTAAGAGTACCGGCGTATTCCTTTAAATATATTCGTACGAACAATCATTGTTGCCGTGTATGAACATTGAACAAGGATATAGATTTCTGTGTTTTAAAGCCCTTGTTTGCCTTTATTACTACCCTGTTATTCATACTTCGTGATCACACTGTGAGTTTTAAGAAGACATGTTAATTAGAGGACCGTTTTTTTTCAAAACTAGCTTTATGCATTTAAAAAAAATAGTTTTATTGTGTTAATACATACTGTTTAGCATCCTCTAAAAGCCTATGTAGCCGGCTTTAGCAAAATTTGCTTTATTACGAAATTATAGCACAGAGAATACAGCTTGTTTTTGCAAAACTAGCTTCATTCATATGTAGTGGTCGTTTCAAAACTCGCTTTGTTTTTTGCATAAAGCGAGTTTTGAAAAACGGCCCTCTTTTTTATTATGCCGAAACAAATGAAATCGAGTTTATTACGGCAGTGGATTGGCGACGACCTGAATTTCACTACTGAAGGCAAAGTAATATTTTGTCAAGCCTGCCAGAAACACGTATTATTTACCTTTTTATAAAAGGGGGAAGTTTTCGTCCCTAGTTGATCTGTAGTGCGGTTAGCATGAGCAACAACCGAAGAAAGGAAAATAATCAGTTTCACATTAACCACATCCAACCATAAAGTAGTTTACTCACTAAATTAGAAGCATCGGATTCGAATCCTGAGAAGGGTAGTGTCTAGATACAGTATTAACTATTAACTAAGAGAGAACAGGAAGAACTTCACAGTTGAGAATCTTGAAAGATATTTAGTGATGTACTGTAAACAGGAAATGTGAGGCAATTTTATTTTCACTGCTTCTTTTGATTGTTTATGCTTTCTCTTTTCAATTGTACAATATTGTCCTAAAACAAGTTTACACAAATTTAAGTCAATTTTGTTAAGTTAAACTTTACAAGTATTATGTATTGAATCCTATGTAGCACATTCAAATTCATTAAACCAATATTATTCTACCCGAAAACGATATTTTGGACAAAAAACCTAAAAAAACTATTTCACCTAATGGAAAACCTAAAACACCGTTTTTAAGAACCTAAAAATCCGGTCCCTAGTTATAACAAAGGACACCTCTTCAACAACTTCCTTAATTTCTGTAGCTCAGTTGGGGCTTTTTTCAATTGGCCTCCATTGAACTTCTAAAGGGATAAATATTGTTAATGGAACTCTTATACCTAACTGCACAATATCTATAGAAAGTGGACACAGTGCATTAAGGGGGACATAAAGCTTTCGATGCTGGAAAATAGGTAAAGATTCATTATTTTTTCTCAGCAATGAATTGTTCTGTAACCTTGCAATCAGGCATGCTCTGTATTGATTAGTTCTAAAATTGCATACTGTTTTCAGAATTAATTTAACTGTTGCAGTTCATGGGCAATTATCATTACAAAATGGCAGCCAAATGTTGTGTACTGAAGTGCCGTTTCCCTGATAACTCAAACATTTATTAACATATTGCAGTGAAAGTTTGCATGAAAGTATATTTGATATTATTGAAGAACACTATTTAGAATCATTGGTGTAACTTTAATAGTTTATTTTTTTTTTAAATTTCTGATGTAAAAAAAAAAATTAACACGTGATGAATTATTTTTAAAAAAATATTTATACTGCATATAGTCCAAAGATCATAGATTATGTTGGTCATATGATATTTACAAATAGATAGAAAAAATAATCACCCAGAAATATTGGTAGGCCTATTTATGAAAATTATCAGGGAAACGGCACTTCAGTGCACAAAATTTGGCTGACATTTGTAATGATAATTACCCATTAACTGTAATAGTTAAATTAATTCTGAAAATAGTGTGCAGTTGTAGAACTAGTCAGTGTAGAGCATGCCAGATTGCAAGGCTACAGAACAATTCATTGCCGAGAAAAAAATAATGAAACTTCACCTATTTTTCTGCATCGAAAGCTGTTTGTCCCCATTTAATTAATATGCACGATCGAATAAAATATCTAGGAATAGATTTTAATGATGAATTAAATTTGATCCATCAAAAATTCCCAAACAACTCCACAATAATATTGACCCACTAGTGTCTTATGTCCTTTTGAAAAGTGAACAAAAAGTTAACACTTATTAATACATCTTCTAAATGTGATCCTCTCCATTGACCTTTATCTAAGTTCCTAGAAGAGATTGATCATATCATATGAAGTACTCTTAAGGAGATCCTTAATCTTCCAGGTGATAGCCTATTCCTTCAGCCATGTTATACTCTCCGAAAACATGTAGATAGTTAGAGCAGGATGGGAGGCTTATCTTCAGCAATACAACACCACTAAAGAACGGGAAAGTGTCTGAAACCGTTATATTGATGTCACAAGAGCACTTCAAGATGAACAAAGAATGTGTTTAAATAAACTTCTCCTTGGATTGTGTGAGTTGCCCCATAAAGGAAAAGGTGTCATCCTCTTTGGAGACGTCCATCATCTGGACAGCTGGATGAAAACCAGGAGGGGTATTTGCACAACTGAATGGACAGAAACAATAAAAAAAACACTTCCAACTAGATCTGTTCCTGAAAGATTGGCTGTAATGAGACTGAAACTGTACGTCATGTCTTGGATTCCTGTCCAGAGAATGGATTACTCAGCAATGTACGACACCACAAAGTCGGAACTCTGATTAAAGATGCCTTCCGGAAATAGAATTGGGAGATATATGAAGAAGTTGGCTGCATTTCCGAAGAAGGGTCAGTAAGAATGGTTGATATAATCTACACTGAAATTTTGCATTGGTTATTGATCCGACCATCAAAGAAACTATATTACAACAGGTCGACCATGAGAAGATAAGCATATACGAATCTGCATTCCTGACCTTTCAAAGAGATACAACATAAGTCACTGGCAGGTCATTGGACAAGTGATTGATGTTAGGGCAGCAGTACCGAAGTTGGTCAAACATTTTTTTAATGGAGAAAGATCTGCCACCTTACCTCTTAAAGACAATTGTCTAACGGTATTAAAAGTCTCGAATCATATCGTCTAAATCCATCTTTATTCTGAAAGTACAATGGAGTGCAAATTGAATGATTATAATATTTTTCACAGTTATTATTGTATACAGGATCATTTTTTGGTATTTTACATTAGTAGACACCTGTCAATAAAACATTTCCCCTAAGCTCATTATAATGCATTTAAAATTTTTTATCTAGTATCTTTCGTTCATTCATTCATTCATACATAGTGTTCAGCCCATGGGGCAGTCTTTCACTGCAAACTCAGCATTCTCCACTCCACTCTTCCCTTCTCTTAGCCTTCCTTTTGGTGTCTGCATAAAGTCCATTTATTTTAATGTTGTCTATCATCTGGTATCTTCTTCTGCCTCGAACCTTCTTCCCATTTATCATCCCTTCTATGATATCCTTCAGCAGACAATTTCTTCTTAGCCAGTGTCCCATCCAATTTATTTTCCTCTTCCTTATGAATTCTGATAAAATTCTTCTTTCCCCCACTGTGCCTAGCACATCTTTATTTTTAACTTTATCTGTCCATGGTATTCGCTCCATTCTTCTCCATATCCACATCTCAAATGCTTCCAGTCTTTTTTCCTCATTCCGTTGTAATGTCCAAGTCTCTGCACCATACAACGCTATTTTATTATAAATGTGAGGGAATTATGCATTATTCAATTCAGAGAACTGTCAAATGCATAATGTATCTTATGGGCTACAGTTGGTTATCTTAAATTGACGACAAAGAAATTTTGAAGAAAATTTAAATTTCATGTAAAATTAGCAGAATAAGGACAACAAATTAACTATGGGCATAATTATTGTGGTAACTGTTTTCTTTGCAGTCCGACATGGGTTTGAATATTGTGTGAGAAATCGAGTCTCGTGCATTTAAGGGTTGCATTTATTTATGACAGATTAGACCACTTTGGAGCTCTGAACCCGTCGTATGTCATTAAAGGTCTGTAGAACCTGACTTTTGCTAATTTCTCATATTATAGCCTCATTTAATTGAGACCCTTCATAAAGAAGACCGTGGTATATTTTCTGTCGTTGCATAACAAGAAGGTTATTGCTTGAACTGGCGCCGGAGTGAGGTTTGTCTTCGCCGTCTGCCATGCGCCGAGTGGGAAGTCTGCGGGGTTGTACGGTGTTTGGTAACCCCGACTAGGCGTCTCGGCCATGAATGGGGGATCGATATAGTTCCATACCACGCCTCTACAGCGCCATCCGTTTGTTTCGACACTTCCATTCAAAATCTGTATGAACCCTTGTTTATATTTCAGCTACAATCCCTCTCAGACAGAGAGCTCTCACTTCACTTCTAAATAACTTCCTCCTTGTGAAACCAGTTTTCATAAACGCGCCTATATTTGTTCTAAAAGAATAACAGCCATATTGTTTGTATAATTCAAACCGTCCTTTCCCTGTCCCCACGAGTGAATAATATTATAAACTGCATATAGTTGGAACGAGATATTGATAAATTTCATAGTGATTTATTATGAGGGTAACGAATGGTATTAAAATAAAATTAGGTATTAAACCGATTTAAGAAAGTGTCAGATGGAGTTAATAGGTCATATTTCACATGCTTCTGAAATACATGGAACAGACTTTGTAGGCCTACTATCAATGTTGTTATATGACTGACTGACTGACTCTGTCCTATATCCCCAGTGTCGGGGCGAAGGGCCTCCAATTGGAGGTTTCTGATACCTATTTGAATTTTGTTACGCTTATTTTCCGAGAGGGAGGGCAGAGGAACAGGTGATAAGCCCATCTCTTCACAACTCCCCAGGAAACTAAGGTATTACTTGGACGTGAAAGGCCGGGAAATTTTGTCCAGAGGCTCTAATTTAGGCTTGGAGTTCTTTAACGTGCTGTAAATCTACGATACGGGCCCCCAGATTAAAGTCCCTCCCGGAGGACTCCGTACCCGGATTTTTAAGTCCGACCGCGGCCGGTTTGATGCCGCGACCTGCGAATGTACAGGCGGGCACGCTACCCCTAGACCACCGCGGTCGACAATATTGTTATATAGGCCTATCTAAAACATAAATGTTTATTATTGATAGAGTACCCAATTTAAATATTATAATAATACGTTCAATAAGCAATGCATTAGCAGTAATGTAGGCCCACATAAAGACTATAATCACAATTACCACCACCATTTGGGTTTAATAACAAAATACTGACATATTTATCATTAACGTGTGTTTACTTACCATGAGTTATCTGAAGGTATAACATTTTATCAGTGAATTGCAGATATCCATTTAATTGAGAAATTAATTTAAGATGCCCTTACTCGGTTGCTATCTTCATTCATTTGTTTACGATTCGCATAGCTTTCTTTCTTTTTTTTTTTTTTTTTTTTTTTTTTTTTTTTTTTTTTTTTTTTTGCATAGGTAGATTTTGCGCATAGGACTGTTTCACCCGCACTTAAGAGCTCGTTCTGCAAACATACCTACTAACAAAATAAAGCCCTTCTTTTAGCCCTTGTATCATAAATAGCTATTGCGAAATCAATGGCGAAGACACAAATGATTGTTTCACGTTAAAATGTACAAAATTAACCCTATTTTTTTATACAAATAAGGTACAATCAAATAACATAATACATATCCACAGGTACATACAAATAATTCTTGCGCTATCAATCTGAATGTAAAATGTGTAAATTTATTTAAGGGGTGACATACAGCTTTCTGTGAAATTCATAGGTGAGAAATACGTGAATTTCATTATTTTTTCCTCAGCAATGAATTTCTCTACAATCTTGCAATGTGACATACTCTTTATTGACTATTTCTACAATCGCATACTATTTTCAAAATTAATCAAACTGTTTCAGTTACTGGTAATTATCGTTTAAAAACAGCAGCCACGTTTCATGTACTGAAATGCCGTTTCCTTGATAATTTCCGCAAATATCTATATTTCTGAGAGAGTATTTTCTGTGTATTTGTTAATATCAAATGAACAACACTATCTACAATCATTCATTTAACATTCATATATTTTTTAAATATATATTTTAATGAAAAAAAGGAATGTTAAAAGTACTTATACTGTAGATATTCCAAAGATTGTAGATGTTGTTGTTCATATGATGTTTACAAATAGATAGAAAAAATAATTACTAAAAAATTTTGCCATTTGTGAAAATTATCATGGAAACGGTATTTTAGTGGACGAAACGTGGCTGCCACTTTGAAACGATAATTACCCATAACTGTAACAGTTTGATTCATTTTGAAAATAGTATTCAATTGTAGACATAGTCAATAAAGAGTATGTCAGATTGCAAGATCGTATACCAATTCATTGCTGAGGGAAAAATAATTAAATTCACCTATTTCTCACCTGTGAATTTCATCGAAAAATGTACAGTATGTCCCCCTTAAAATTTAAGAGGAGCTTCTTGTTTTGTAAGTTCTGAGTATTTGCATGTTGTAATTTTCTAACAACTTTATTGCAACAATTTCACTTGTGAAATTTTGTGAAGTCATCCTCAGTAAATAATCATTGTGTTATGTTCTAATAATACATTTTATTTTATTTACTACTTTTCTATTTTTTTAAGTTTCAAAAAATTTAGTCTAGTGCACCTTTTAAAGAGAAAACTCATATTCAGTGGGCAGTCTGCATACAAATTAAAGATAAAATGTTGATAGAAAAATGTAACATAATCTAGGAAAAAGTAATAAACGTTCAGATTGACATCCGGGTCAAACAATTTAAAAGTATGGAGTAGCAACTCGTGTTTTTGTTTTTGTAATTGTGGATATTTTCCAACAACTCTATTATACAATCTAGATCCATAAATGCTACCATGAATAATAAAACAAACAAACAGAATATTTCGATTCAAAATTTGCCTTTAATTTGCATCTCTTACCGTAGCTATTTATACGAGTATAAATCTAATTAACATGTATTTTTATGATTGTAGTTTAATAAATATGTGATTTATTTATTTATTGGCTTTATTATTTAATTTATTAACTTATTTAATTTTATTTAAATTACATTTACAAACTTATGTACAAATACAAATACAAATACAAAAATGCACAAATAAACAAAAACCTTTACAAATTTCAAAAGATAAATCTATTTAAACCAAGCGAGGTGGCCGAGATGAAATCGTCTTGAACTTGCATTCGGGAAGTCCCAGGTTCAAATCCAGTGGCCGGCCAACTTGGCATGGATTTTTTCATGGTTTGCCGAGTCGTAAAGTCAAATGTCGAATCGGGTGTTTAGTTACCATGATTCATCCTTGGTATTTCACCTTGTCATATTCACTTAAATTAATATCAGTTCAAACTTAGGCCTATATACTGACGCCATAAAACACACCAACAATAGAAAATAGCTGAGCATTCATAGTTTCATGGCCTACTGGTATATACACAGAACTCTAACTCCTGATGTGGCATTGATACTCAAAAGTGTATTTATAAAGCTCAATTAAAATAAAAGTTTAAGAACATTAAAGTCACAGTATAGAAATTCAGTCGGATGCGCTTACGGAACGAGTATTGCATGCTTTTTTTGCACGATGGTTATTTATATCAATTTAATTATATTAATTGAGCTATTACCTGAAAATATTATGTATATACATTATTGAAAATAAATGTTATATTTTAGAAAGTGATTCACATGTGTTCCACAAACTGGGGGGCCTTGGCTCCGGCCTTCCATAAAGGCTTGTATTTTGATGGTTTTACTTACGGCACTAGTGCTTTTTGTAATTTTTACAGCACTGAGATTTCATAGCAACCAGATTGCGTGTGAGAATGTCAAGCTACGACCCACGGCAACAATATTCGTAAGTACCACTAACTAGTTACGTCGTGCAAAAAAAATCTTCTTTTTTGAATAGTGACAATGAAAAAGATAGTTTTTGAAATAATTGTAGGAAATATAATTGAATAATTGAAGAAATGTAGGAAATGTATTTTGGTACATGTCTTATTCCATCTTCAGTCCTGTATAGGGACTCCCTATATGTATTGCCAAGCCACGTACTTTTTTATCTCTGAATCAGAACAGGTAAAGCTGTGGTTTGAAGTCATGGCCATGTTACCTAAAGAGCACTTATCACACGTTAAAGAAGAGACGTAGATATTGACCTTAGAGATACAAATTCAGCACTTAGCGCATACATTATGCAAATGGCAGATCATGGAGGTCAGCTTTGTTAACAATACGGCAGAGATAATATCACAATTACTGTGGCCCGCGCTTATTATGTCCATCGGATGAAGCTGCTGCAGATGAAAGTTTGATGAGGCCAGTAGTAAAGTCCATCTCCGAGAGCTTTGAAATATGTAGCGCTCGCTACCCACCATCTCACTGCGTGGCAAGATAAAATCGAAGCCTCCATTCCTTTTAGAGCTCCATCAGGCGGAACCATATCTGTATTAAGCCTGCTTTACACGATCAAATTCTCTTCATAATCAAGACTCCATACAACTTCTATACGCTTTATCTTTCTTTCCTTCTTTATCTGAGTTTTACCTCTCCCTTTTAGGATTTACGCGACCCAAGCCGCCCGGGCCTTACAGGGCCGCGACCTGTCGGGAGAGGGAATATCTTTGGATCACAAACATACTTTTTTGACCAAAAAAGGACATGGAGGGCCTCCCAGGATGAGTGATCAGCTGAATGCCGGGGCCACCTCCGAGACAACACGAACACATAGGACGAGACACACCATTCACACACACTCTCACTCCAAACAAGGCGAGGATGGGATGAAGATGATAATGACGGCCAGATGATATCTGGGGACCACAAGGGTCTAAAGTTACCCGACATTTGTCTCACAGGTGAGGAAAAACCCCAGAAAAAACCCACCTAGGTAACTTGTCCCTACCAGGAATCGAACCCGGACCCGCTGCGTGAGAGGATCGATTCCCTGAGCCACAGCGGTGGACTATACGCTTTGTAAAAAGTGAAAAGGTTTCTTCTAAAAATTATTTTAGCAATCTGAAAGCGTTTGAAGCATTTAAACCATATATGGGCAACGCCCGGCCCGCGGGCCGGATGTGGCCCGCCCCGACTTTTGATCCGGCCCGCGGAACATTTTCAAATCGCGCTCGAAAAAGTGAATATTTTCGGTTCTCGCCAACAAGAGGGGGGAAACAAAAGCCTGAACTACGAGGGTGTTCCTTCCGGTCAGCGCTAGAAAAATGCTGGAATAGGCCTAAATCAAAGTATCGAACTAAACTTACAGATGCAAATTTGGAAAACACTCTGCGCTTGATGCCAACATTCATTATCTTGTTTCTCAAATTCAAGCTCAAGCTTCTCATTAATTTCCGCTGATTGTAAGTAAATACCTAATCAGTTCGATATTGTTCTCATTCATGTAACTTTAGCATTATACTTTATAGATACAAAAAAAGTATCATGATTATTTTTTCACAACTACCTATTATCTATGGCCCGCGACTTCATAAATATCCTAAGTTTAGCCCGCATCTTTCCAAAGGTTGCCCATACCTGATTTAAACAATATAACTGGATCTAATCGGTTAAACACACTTCAATACTTTAAATAATCACAAAATTCATTCAGAGAAGAGGGTTATATATGTATTCATGAAGCACATATTATTGTCTCTGTTAGATATTACATGAGAACGTTATACAGGAGAAAAATTTCTCTGACACTGGGATTTGAATCCAGGACCTTTGGCTATCCGTGCCACTGCTCTACCAACTGAGCTAATCCAGAGTTCGCTTCACAGAGCCAGATGGAACCTCTCTCCTAACTGATTGCTCTTAACGGTCTACCTCATGATAGACAAGTTATGTCATATGCATATGATATGACTTGTCAGTCAGTGAGGTAGACCATTAAGGGCAATCAGTCATAGGAGAGTGGTTTCATCTGGCGCTGTGAAGTGAACTCTGGATTAGCTCAGTTGGTAAATCAGTGGCACGGATAGCCAAAGGTCCTGAGCTAAGCCAGAGTTCACTTCACATCGCCACCTTCTCTCCTATGACTGATTGCCCTTAATGGTCTACCTCACTGACTGACAAGTTATGTCATATGCATATGACATAGGCTAACTTGTCTGTCATGAGGTAGACTATTAAGATCAATCAGGAGAGACGTTCCATCTGGCGCTGTAAAGTGAACTCTGGCTTAGCTCAGTTGGTAGAGCAGTGGCAGGGATAGCTAAAGGTCCTATGTTCAAATCCCAGTGTCAGAAGAATTTTTCTCCTATAATATTCTAATTCAGAGAAGTCATGAGAGTCGTCTGTCGTATCAGAATTTTCATTTGCACATGACGTTTCTGTGGAAACATCCTTATACAATAAATGCATTTTCTGGGTATAAGCCTTGAGTAATATAATTGACATTGCAGGAATGAGCTGCACTGGAATCTATTTTCGGTTTGGAGGGATGGGTCGCAAAATGTTTGCGATTGCGCCTGGATGTGGAGCGCAGACATAAAATAAAACACGAGCGACCTGTCAAAGACAGCTGATGAGGTGGACAATTCGCTTGGCGGAGTTAATCAAGCGTTAACTGCAATAACAAACATGCGATGGCGTCAATACAAAACACCTACTCTAGGTTACTGGATTTGCGTACTAGCCCACAAGCCTAATTCAATGTCATAATTTAATGGTGAAGGTACTTCTTTTCTCTATATAGCGTTTGAGGTGGGTTTTCTTACGGTAAATAGCTTAACATAATTTTTATGGAGGCTGTGTGGCCAGTAGAGCGCTCCTGACGCCATCTATCCTTCCTCCAGGGAGCCTTTATAAATGTATGCTTCTACCGGTAGGCCTATTTATTTTTTGCACGACTTAACTAATTAGTGGTACTTACGAATGTTGTTGCCGTGGATCGTAAGTTGACATACCCGCACGCAATCTTGTTGCTATGTGCGGGAAGAGTTTCCGTGCGGTAAGAATTTACTTACGGCACATCATAATACAAGCCTTTATGGACAAGGCCCCCCAGGACAAATATTCGGTTCCCATAACAACAAACACATGTGAATCACTTTCTGAAATATAACATCTATCTTCAATAATGTATATACATAATATTTTCAGCTAATATCTCAATTAATATAATTAAATTGGTATAAATAATCATCGTGCAAAAAATAGCATGCAGTACTTGTTCCGTATGCGCATAACGGAGTTCCAATATACCATAATATCAGCAGTTAAAACTTGTAGCTTACCGAGTTAAAGATTTTATTTTGCTGTTTGTCTTGAAATGTGAATTTGATTTTGAGTGACAAGTCTGCAGTAGATAAGTAAGAATAGCAGGGACCTTGTGGGAGAGGGTGAGTGACCGTACTCTGGGGGGTCAAGGTTGTTTAGAGGGAGGGGAGGGTCTCGTAACTGAGAGACTCCTGATCGAAACCCTCGCACAGCGGTATCCCACTTAATATAAACCTCATTCATGATGACTGTGGGGTACTTTACTATAAACTCCATGCTGCTTCATGTAGTAATATCTACCTAAAGGTAATTTATACGGAACTACTATTTATCATGCTTAAAAACAGTTCTAAAACTGACAGGACATAGTACGAATTCGCTATGACTGCATGAATCAGCTGTTAACTTAGTGTAGCTTCAGTAAGTTACGTAAATAACTCAGCTTCCTTTATTACTTACTCTACAAGTATGTACTATACGGAGAGATCCGTGAAATTTATGAGAGGCGATAACAGGAATTCTCCTGATTTCGACAAATTTTTCTAACATTTCTTTTACCGCTGCCAATAAACCCCCCCCCCAAATCTATGTTTCGAATAGGCTAATATTATGTATTGAATGGAATGACAAAATGGCCCTTAAATACCTTTTAGAATAGAATATTTTGTCTTAAATTTGTCAAAAAATAACGGAAAATAACTCGAAATAAAACTTTAAATTAATGTACAATTTATAGAGTAAGGTATAAGAAATAAACTTACAGCCTGATGATTGTGTTCAATGTTTTCTTAGCAGTCCGGCAAAAGTTTGTATGTTCTGGGAAGACTAGAATCTCGCGCATTTAAGGATTAGGCCTAAAACCTCCCCTTATACGGTTGGCAATAATTAAAATAATAAACGATTACCGGAAGTCATTATAACGGCCATTCATGAATAAATGAAACGTTTCGAAACGGGTGAGTCCCGTCTTCTTTTCGGGCATAGAATTTATTCTCCTGCAAAATTTCAGTGGTTTCAGTTGTAGGTAGATTTTGCGTGAATGAGGTGCGGACGGACTCACAGAAACCATTAAATTTAATATTACATACATATATATTATAAGTTGAGATAAGATAAGGATATAATATGTTTATTTCAACAGAAACCTAGTGTTATAAAAATATGTATTTGTCGTTTTGGCTACGTAAATAAAGATATAAAAAAGTGATATTATGTGTATTAGTTACATTTTATTGCCGATATTAACTAACAATCATAAGCTTTGTGGTAGGCTACTCTATCCTTATTTCCTATTACATTACCAAATGTCAATATGTACGAAACATTCCTCAAATATTTATTGAATCAAGACTACATTGAATGCACACCGCCCTGGGATTACATGAACATCTGTGAAATTTACGATTTTTTTTTAAGTTCCCTCACATAAACAAGAAGTTTTATGAATAAGTTTTTTAATTATTAGTGCATAATATAATTTTAGCACATACACAACGAACTTTGTATACAACTGCTACTTAGTGACTTCCTGTACATAACGATTGTGCAACTGCTGTATGGTGATTTTTTATATATTACGGGTGTTGACCTTCTGCATACAACCATTGTGAACTACCTGAGACATGCTAAGAAGGAAACCTGAAGTAAATAAAAACCTGTCTCACTCTTAAGTCATACGAGTAATTTGCTAAAGTGAGAAAGATGTACTTGTTTTTGTTTACTTGACATTTCCTTCTTAGTAGACCTTAGTGTTGCAATTCCTGCATTGTACGCAGTACTATTGAATTTTTATCAACACAATAATTTTTAAACCTTTCATCGACCATCAATAGATGTGAAATGAGAATTTTACTGTTACTATTTTTTAATCTGACATGGAAACTACACACAAAGGCCTATTTTATTAGTTAATTTCAGAGTAATCCCTAGTGGTTTGTGCATTTCATTTTAAGTACAATTGAGGGTATAAGGTGAATGTATTTATTAATTGATCATTTATTCAATCAATTCGTTTACGAAATAATTAGATAATATCGTAATATGTTGAGTAATACTCACTCTTTTCTCTTGTTACAGGTAAGTGGAATGTGCTGATTTATATGTTGGACAAATCCTTACTAGTAAGTACAACATTTCAGTATTATGTGCAATGGGGCATAAGTCGTGGCAACTTTTTTATTTAAAAAAAAATGGGGGAACATTTTGAAATTTTCAAATATACAAATGAAAGAGTAGGGTATGGAATGTAAGTATGACGCAGATTATGGGTACTAGATGTAGGATAGAGTAGGGAGCAGACACTCAAATAAACATGTATACACGACGGCATCGTGCCACTCTACTATAAAATAATAGTTGGAAGCATTAAAGCATGTGAGCGTCTATGCCGATACTGCTCTGAAGGTTGAAACTCGCCCAGTATTTTCTAAAATACACAATCAAGTCAGTCATGTTTAAAGTTACATCACTCCTTTTATTGCTATTGGCACTGATTTCTATTGGAGGATGCATTAAAATCATAGCCGTAGCGCCACCAGAAGGTTTAAATCAAACATTTCCTTGTAAGAGACTACCTTTAAGAATAATGTCAGAGTTTCATTCTTCTGGCGTGAACTTAGTTCGTCAGTTATTTACGATCTTTCGCAAATCTGTATCAGCTTGCTTGTCTCTTCTACTATGGCAACGTTCTTGTATAGTTTTTATAGTTGCTGTATTTATGAAACAATCGCTACCGGGCCCAGAAGTATGTGAATAATCATATTTTAATAATTTTTTATATTATATTCTTATCCTTAAGACATCGTCCCTCCGAACGGAGGCTGACGATCCATCTTGACAAGGCAGCATGAAAGGCCTCTTCGGATGTACAACTGAGGCATCTTCTGATATCTTTCAGCCACGAGTTTCTTCGTCTTCCAATGTGCCTTTTCCCCTGGATTTTCCCTTCAATAATTAGCTGTAATAACTGGTATTTCTCGCCTCTCAAAACATGTCCCAGGTATTGTGTTTTTCTTTGTTTTACACTAAGCAGTATTTCTCTTTGCTTTTCCATCCGACGAAGGACCTTATCATTCGAAACCTTCAGTACCCATGGTATACGAAAGAGTCGTCGATACAAGTACATTTCAGATGCCTCAATCCTTTTTTTTCAGTATTTGAATCCAACCTCCACGCCTTTAAAGGGGGCAGAGCAACGCATCATTCTGATTCACAATTGTAAACTGAGAATTTTCTCATATTGACGGGATGTTTTCTTGGCCTGTTCTATTCTAGATTTTATCTCTATCTTAGAGTCACATTGAGTTTTCAAAATAGTTCTTATGTGTTTGAAGGAGGACACTTATTCAACTGTTTTTCCTTTTATTGTGAGATTTGTTTAGATTTTCCTTTCAGAGATTACCATAATCTTGGTCTTGGAAGAGTTAATAGATAAACAGAATTAAGTGCACTGGACAAGGTGGTTTATCATACCTTGTAGGGTCGGTAGTTCATTTGCTATGACGACAGTGTCATCCGCATATTTAATGGTGTTAATAACTTTCCAATTTATCGTGATCCATCTACACTCTTCCGCCAGTGCTTCCTTGAAGTTTCTACTGTATAATAGTGTTAAAACGTGTATAAGACATAAAATAAATCACAAAGAATTGTTGCATATTTTGTTAGTTTGACGATAATGCGTCCTATTTGCTTGATATTAAGTTAATTGTGCTTATTTTATCAATTTTTAACGTTTATAGCAGCATATTTCTGACAGATTTTAAATATTGTGCATATCTCTCTAATTCAAACATTTATAGCATATTTGGCTGAGTGAATGTTTTGAGAACCGACTGTACAATAATTGATAGCATATAGCCTAATGTTTTCGGAACTGACTGTATTACATTACTTCATTACTTTCCAATTTACTAAAATTTGTTGTTTTTACCTCTTTCATTAAGAAGGTTTGCAATGTAATTTATACAACTTCTACTATTTTTCGTAATTTATAATGTAATTTAGCTAACATGAGAACGTAAAATGTTAGAATTCCTTAAATGATAGGGCATTGGTTCCAGAGCATGTTTTACAAGTTTTACAGCATATTTGCATGTATATTTCGAGTTCTGATAGACCACTAACTTCCTGTCATATTCATTACAGAATGGTAAAATCAGTGAAGTTAAGAACTGTATGTTTTAGGAATAAGATCTTAGAAGTGATGTACATGTGAAAAAATGAAGGAATAATATGTTAAAATACGAGGGGTGCTTATTTAATAGTGGCAACTCATCTATAAAATCACCGTGAATTACAGGAAGTGTCAGATAAGGCTTGGATATCCAGCAAACCCCAGAGCAAATTGGAGTCTTCTATCACTACGAATGGCTTCACAGTAACCAGAAGTAAATGATCTGGTTCCATCAGCTGGTCTAAAATAGGCTTCAGAAGTTGTCACAGAGGTAATAAAAATATTCATTATTAAGAGAAAATTCTTGACTTACAGAGGATTTTGAAGAATTTACATTGCCGTACAAAAAAATCCCTTTATTTAGGCCTACAGGCTGAGGTAGATTTCGAAGTGCTTTTGGTTTAATTTATTTTCGCGGCGCAGAACTATTCCTCTTTAGCCTTGGCATGACAAACCCCCAATAATAACTGCAAAAAAGAGGAAAGAACACTTTTTCTAACACTCAAATCCCGCCTTATATGAAAGCTACCGAGAAACTAGTTATTGATTTGTAAAGTACTCATCAAGAGCTTTTCAACGATACCCCACAAGACGTGGTTTAAAAAATTTCGAATTTCCATCTCCCACCCCCACTCGTACCCCCATACCCCCGAATCGTTGGTGACACTCTGAACTCCATAGGGAGAACTCTAATTTATTCAAACAAAGTTTCCCTCTATACTTCATAGGGGCTGAGATATTAATTTTTAAAAATTTCAACCCCCTCCTACCGACCTCCTCTTTGGGCCAATTTTGCTCATTAACGAACTTATCCGAACTATTAGGCCTAGAAGTAACATAATAAAATTTCTCTCAAATATCTTCAAAATTACGGCCGCTAGCGTGTAAAGATATATATATATATATCACAATTTTTTTTGAGCGGGCGGTGGTTTCGTACTTAGGGAAGCATGAAACGTAAAGATATGGAAGAATTTTTCGGAAGTCATGACATGGTATCGATTGCAATAGGTATATTTTTCTTCGAAATCTACCTAAAAGGAGCAGGATGGGTCAAAGTCTGTCTATTGTTCACTTCCTTCAGGCAGAGGTTTAGTCATGTATTAAATTCAATCATTCATCATGATGAGTAAAAAATTTTATCTTGAAATTGTTCATCATGTTATTGCAGTTTATTGTAAATCAATAATAATATTTAATCATTGATATTCTTTCAGATCTAAAATTCATTATGAAGTATCCTGGATATCCAACCAACATCTGTCAAAAGTGATTTGAACTTCCTGTAATTCAACGTGATTTTATAGATGTGTTGCCACTAATAAATATCCAACCCTCGTAAAATATATTGAACGGAATGCTATTGTTCTCCTCAGCAAATTTGGCAAGTGCTCCATTATCTACTACTTCATTCAATTATAAAATAATTCCTTTATTTCAACCGAAGGCTACTACTTCATATAACTGATATCTACTCACTTGAAACTATGTTCAAACAGCTGCAGAAAGGATAGACAGCCTAAAAGTTATGTTCCAGGTACGGAATACTGAGCATCGTCTCGTCTTCACCTCTGCAACACAAAATAACCCATAATTAAAACATTCAATTTGTTGTATTTTGTTGAGTAGAATACGAGGCGCGTCCATAAATATAAGTTTCACTTGAGCCGTTTACAGAAACAAAACACTATTTCAAGGAAATATTTATTGCAACAGACACAGCCAGTGTTCAGCTATTTTTCAACATATTCGCCACCGGAATTGAAACATTTATCTTACCGTGGCACCAACTTTTGAACACCTGTGTTGTAGACGTGTACCTCCTGGGATTTGAAACACTGTGTGACAAACATCTCCGCCTCTCTGTCATTTTTTGTCATTTCGTGAGGTGAAGGAAAAGACGGAAATCACTGAGAGTGAATTCCGGGATGTAAGGTGGATGTTTAAACACCTCCTAGCAAGTATAATGCAGAAGTTCGACTGTGAGGTGTTTAAACATTCACCCTAAAGCCCGGACCTCGCTCCCAGTGATTTTCATCTTTTCCTACACCTCACGAAATGACAAAGAATCACAGAGAGCCGAAGGTGGTTGTCACACGGTGGTTCAAATCCCAGGAGCCACACTTCCACGACAAATGTATTCAAAAGTTGGTGCCATGGCAAGACAAATGTTTCAATTCCGGTGGCGAACATGTTGAAAAATATCTGAACACTGGCTGTGTCCGTTGTATTAAATATTTCCTTGAAATTTGTGTTTTGTTTCAGTAAACGGCCCCAGGGAATGTTAAGTTATGAACGCGCCTCGTATTTGTTAGTTTAATTGGAGACTCGATTGACTAGCTTATCTGAAAAGTTAAAAAATAAGAATATATCTGAGAAACTAAATCCTAATGAAGTCAATAGGAAATAGGCCTATATGGTTACGTATTATGCCGGATCATATCAACAAGCAAAGTTACTTCGGTCGTAAAATCTCTGCTGTATGAGACGAGGGAGCAGTACCTGGGGCTACATTAGAATCTCAAACAATCTTTGCATTTATTTAAATTTCAATTATGTAGTCATGTGTGCAAGCGAACTAATCCCAAACATAGATTTTTTGTTGTTGTCATTTATTTGTTTTTTTTTTTTTAAGGAAAATCAGGTTTATTTATTTCAGTATTTTAGGGAGTTTGATTTTTACTGACTTATTAACAGCCCAAAATATTTAGAAGTTTGGTATAATATCCTGTATTAATAATTGTCTTCGAAACTCAGCTTCGAATTTCGTGGTCGAACACAGTACAAGGTACAAGGTACCTTTGTAAAGTAACTCTATCGGGAAGCAAACCCACAACCTACGGTACAGAAGGCGGAGACCTTACCTCTGCACGACACGACCAAGTCGGAAAAATAAATGTTCTTATTTGAATGGATTCAACTATAGCATAAAGATCTGAGCAATGAAAAAAGAAATTGTACCTCTAGATAAAAATTTATACGAGGGCTTTTTTTTTCAAGGTCCGATGGGGCATAAAATGAAAACCACAGCGAAAATCAAAACTGTTTTATTTGAAACATTTAGGTACACCTTCTAGCTACTTCCCTCCGTAGTCGTGCTCCGATTGAGACATTTGTCGTAGCATGGTGCAACTTTCAAATACCCTCTTCATAGAAGCTTGCCGCAGCGTATTGAGAAGGGTCTTCACGGCATTTTGAAGTGTTTTGAAATCCTTCGTTGGTGTGGAAGCCAGATCTTGGGTTTCTTCGGGAAATTTGTGTTCATCTATTGTTTAGATTGTTCTTTTGTTTGTCGTAACGAATCCACGTTTCATCCCCTGTACGATGGATTTCAAAAACTCGTTCCCGTGCCAAGTGAATTTCATGTTCTGCGGCAGCTGAAGAAAGATCTGGGAGGACAGAGCTTCCACACCAACGAAGAATTTCAAAACACTTCAAAATATCGTGAAAACCCTTCTCAACACGCTGGCGGCAAGCTTCTATGAAGAGGGTATTTTAAAGTTTCACTACGCTTCGACAAATGTCTCAATCGGAGCTAAACTACGTACAGAATTAGCTAGAAGGTGTACCTAAATGTTCCAAATAAAACAGTTTTGATTTTCGCTCTGGTTTTCATTTTATGCCCCATTGGACCTTGAAGAATATGTAGCCCTCGTACATGACAAATCCCCTTATAGCTTCCTAATGCAACCCGCATTACTCTTCTGGTGAAGTAGTTGCTGCTCTTGAACATATACGGCGTTACATGCATGATAAATCGCCTTATAGCTTCCTAATGCAACCCGCATTACACTTCTGGTGAAGTAGTTGTCTGCCCCTGAACTTGCACGGCGTTAAATACGAACTTCAATGTTAAAATCTTTATGTTTTTGTTATTAATCTCCAAAGATAAGGAACTTTTCCTTGTTTTAAATAACAGTTTCAGGAAACTGTAATACCATACTCAAAGTATGCCAATTTTGAAGTAAAACTTCTTTAGTGGCGGTAGAGGGTAAATCGGGGAAATCAGTCACACTAAAACCGTCACGAAATCAGTCACATTTCACTATATTTATGAGCACAATTGTTATATGCATTTGTATAATAAAATTTTCTTATATTAAAAAAAAAAATCAGTCACAATCAGTCACACTAAAACCGACTTCCTTCGGTGCGGACTGCACAGAAAACAATCAACTCAATGATTAGGAGTAATCAAAGGAAATTTTTCAGACCTTACTTCCTCAATGGCAATAGACAATTCCTAAGCAATCTAAAGGTATATTATCTATTTTATGGAACCCGGAGGTTCATTACCGCGCAAATCCAAAATTAAAAATCCAAAATGAAAAAATACAAAATTCCAACATTTAAAAAACAAAATAAAATAAAATAAAATAAACATCTAAAAATCCAAAATTTAATAAATAATAAATTCCAAAATTTTAAAATAAAAAATTAAGAATTAACAATTCGAAAATACCAAAATTGAAAAAATCTAAAAATCCAAAATTAAAAAAAACTAAAATACAAAATTCAAAAATTCAAAAAATAAAAAAATAAAAAATTCAAAGAATCAAAATTTAAAAAATCCAAAATTAAAAAATTCAAACCAAAATTTAAAAATCCAAAAGTCCAAAATTAAAAAAATTAAAATTCCAAAATTAAAAAATACAAATTTTCAAAATTTAAAAAACAAAATTAAAAATTATAACATCCAAAAATCCAAAATTTAATAAATAATAATATCAAAAATTTAAAAATCCAAAAAGAAAAGATTTAAAAAATAAAAAATAAAAATTCAAAGATCGAAAATTTAAAAAATCCAAAAATAAAAATTCAAAATTCCAAAATTAAAAAGTCCAAAATTCAAAATTAAAAAAATTTAAAAACCCAATATTATAAAGTCCAATAATGGAAAATTGAAAAAATCCAATAATCAAAAATTGAAAAAATAAAAAAAATAAAATAAAGTTTTACTTCCGTCGCGTGGCGTTCCACGCACTCTTTCTTTTTCTCAGGAAAAATAACAAAGAAAATATTAGACCATAATAAATTTCCATTGCGACTTATGCATGTGCTTCTAAAAGTACAGACCTGTTTTAAAACTGAAAACGCTATGGTTGGCAATACTGTATTTCTCTTCGTAGAGAACGGAGATTGCAGTACAAGATTGAAACCAATAGGTGGCGTCAAAACCTAAAAATTGAAATTTTACACACTGGCAGATATTTTTTACTGTGACGCGGAAAAGAGTTTATGGCTGACTTTCAATGGCACGTCACGTATATAATGCTTATATTTCCTCACATGTAAAGGCCATATGATATGTTTTGGAAAATTAGTAACAAGAGTTTTTGAAGTGAAACTTCTTTAGGTGCGCTAGGAGTAAATCGAGAGCTAACCCAAAGTTGCGTTACGAAGAAAATCGTCACGAAAGTTGCGGGGCTGTGACGGACTGCACAGAAAACTACCAACTCAATTAAATTTAAAAAAAATAAGAAATAAAAAAATCCAAAATTCCAAAATTAAAAACCGAAATTCAAAATTTAAAAATCTAAAAATTCAAAATCAAAAATCCAAAATTTTGAAATCCAAAAAATAAAAATTCAAAGATCCAAAATTTAAAAAATCCAAGATTAAAAAATCCAAAATTCCAAAATTAAAAATTTAAAGATCCCAAATTTAAAAATCCCAAATTTAACAACTAAAAAATCCAAAATTAAAAATCCAAAAATCCAAAATTTAAAAAGTAAAAAATCCAAAATAAAAAAATTGATAATCCAAAATTAAAAAATTCATAATTCTAAAATTAAAAAATCATAAATCAAAATTGAAAAACGTCCATAAACCCAAAATTAAAAAGTCCAACAATCCAAAATTGAAAAATCGAAGAATTAAAAAAATCCAAGATTCACATCTGTCGCGTGGCGTTCCACGCACCCGATTTTTATTTTTTTAATATGATTTTAGTCGGCCATAGGCCAATTTTCTTGAACTTTTTGTCTAGTTTTACCGTCTGTTTTACTTATTTTCCTTACCACAGAAACACCCATGTCCGAGGCGGGACTCGAACCCACAGTCTCCTTCACCATACCATACCTTAGCTATCACGGCTAAGGAGACCGACTGTTGAAGACAAAAAGTGAAAGTCCTATGGAAGTTATGCTAAGGTTTTCTTCTCTAGCATAAAGAATATTGTGAAAGTTGCGGGCAGTTGTCCGGCGGCGCTAGTCAGACTATGAATAATGAGATATGCTATAGCGTCATGAAGAAATGCAGCCATTACGTGTGTAGTGCAACGGGGGAGGAGAAATATGATTCTCTTCTCGTTACACCTGTTACATGACGGAAGGGGAGCCATACAGGCGGTCTCTAGGTCATTACTTCTTTATTATGTGAGGTTCTCCTCTCCCTCTTTTTTGATGCTACTTCACTTGCTGCGAAAGGGAGACTCTCTCTGTATATAATTATTATCCACAACATGGTCATTTAAGTTTCTACCGTTCATCGTTGTGAGGAAACTTTAGAGGTGATGAATGTAAATCTCCAATAACGTATTAAGGACAATTCCTGTGAGGCGTTGAGCATTGGAAGGTCGCAGATTCGGTCTCCGATGAGGTCGTTGATTTTTTTCTTTTGACCTAATCCTTCTGGTCCTGCGGTCAACTCAGCCTCTTAAGGGCTTCATTTATTTATTCTGCTAACTACAGGAATAATTCCCAGTTGGCGTAGTTTTGCCAATAAGCGTTATACAATATCATAGATTAGATTAGATGGAGTTATATAAGTATTGAGATGTATCTTTCTTCCCCATGCGTGCAACATGTCCAGCCCATTTCATCCTCTGTGATTTAATTACCCTTACTATATCTGGTAAAGAGTACAGGTCTTGAAGCTCGTCGTTATGCAATTTTCTCCAGTCCCCATTTTCATCTCTCTTGGGCCCAAATATTTTTCTAAGCACCCGAAGGGAAAAGACCACGTGGAAGACCTAGACGTAGGTGGGAGGACGATATTAGAATAGATTGAAGGGAAGTAGGATTTGCGAGGGATGGTTGGATGGATTTAGCACAGAATAGGGTTGAATGGCGGGCTCGGGTAAGCGCGCCAATGAACTTGCGGGTTCCATAAAATAGATAATATTCCTTTAGCTTTCTGATGAATTATTGTCGCCATTGAGTAAGTAAGTAATACTTAAAGTTTGTAAAAGTGTACTACGTACTGCAATATTTGTTTGTAATGTAGAGTGATCTCAAAGATGAGCTGGATTATTCGTCATGGGGAAGTCCCATGACAGTCAGTGTCACTTCTCTTGTGAAGCGATGCGCACGTAGGAAATCTATATTTACGACCTGCTTAGGTACTGTAATTCAGAAACGCATGACAGATCCAGGCAGTCTTTTCGATTTATATCACAATCACTCTGTTTTCCTGACTACCGAAGAGAATAATAATTAGTTTAATAAAAGCCTATCGGCTACCATTCACAATTTTTGTACTTTTAATTCAATTAAATATTTAAATATATAATAAAGTTCCGCCTTAACCTTTAACATACAACTTATCTGGATCCTCTCAAAAACAGCATTTATAAGATAGACAGAAATAAAATATTGATGTCACATATAAAGATGTAGATGAAAGCTGGTTTCTTCTGTGTGGAACCAAGATGTGTCACTATTTAAAAAGAATATACATATCGGCGTATTTGATGCGCCATCTTCAGTTTTGTCGAGTCGTATTGAACACCACAATTCCTCTGATCACCGCCGTCTCGAGAATTACACGAAGGCACGAATTCACAGTCTAGAAGGCAGTGCCTCTGATATAATGTTGTTTATCTGTTTGTTTATTTGGTAACCTAGGTCACAGTTGTAGTTAGGTCAAATAAATTCAAGGTTATGAAAATCGTATAGCTTTATAAATTTGCATTATTATCTTATTACCATAAAACCGATCAGGATTTATTTCCTACATTTTAAAAATGCATGAAAAAACGGCATGTTTCGTTTTGCGGAAACAAAATGTAGGACTACTACTGGATAATTAAGTTACATGGATTAAATTATTTTATAAAACTTTATGTTTCATTGTTTAGAATCTTGATTTCATAAAATATATTTCTAAGCAATTTAAGATAACAATTAGAAAACTATTTGATATTAATAATCAAATCTTATACCTTTTTGTCCCTCGTTTGTTTCATTTTAATTTCTTCCAACTATTTCTATTTCTAAATAGGCTATAAACATGTTTCTAAAATGATATTCTGTTTTTGTAATTTTGAATTTCCTTTGTTAAAACTCTTTCGTAAAAAATATTTATGGGAGGAAATGCAGCTTTCGGTAAAATTCATAGGTGAGAAATAGGTGAATTTCATTATTTTTTTCCTCAGCAATGAATTGCTCTACAGCTTCGCAATTTGACACACTCTTTATTGACTACTTTTACAATTGCATGCTATTTTCAAAATCAATCAAACTGTTAAACACGTTCAACAGTTCAACACGTTCAACAGTTACGAGTAGTTATCGTTTCATAATGGCAGCCACGTTTGATGCAATGAAAAGCCGTTTCCTTGATAACTTCCACCAATATCAATATTTATGAGTGATTATTTTTCTGTGTATTTGTTAATATCATATAAACAACACTATCTACAATCATTCATCTATTATTAATAGTTTATTTTTAAAAAATATATATTTTAATAAACAAGAAAAATAGATTTTGTTAAGAATACTTTCGTTGACTCTATTTCGGCTTTTTGCCTATCAAATCTATTTTTAGATCCACCTACCTTCGTTTTCTTCAATTTCATTCGTGTTCCTTTGGCTTCCTTTATTTATGTTGTGCTCATTTCCCCTGCAGATTTTCTTCGTCCCCTTTCGAACTTTCGTAAAATGTTCTCTTTGAATCCTTTGTTCTCTTTCACTCACGTCGACCTTCAGGGACAATTGCAATATTTCTTTATGGTAATTTAAGAATGTCCTTATCTGAAACGATATCAACAACAATCTTTGTTTGTTAACACTGAATGGAGTCGTTTTCAAAGTAGCTTAAAGTGTGCGATGCAGGGTAAAAGTAACAGAAAACGAACTAGTATTCTTTCTTTTTTTAAATCCTAGTGACCCTGCAGTGTAGAAGAATTTGGAAAATGCTTTCAACATTTTTGTAGTGAACCCACAAAATATAGAATATCTTTTTTATTTATATATTTATTTTTAGTTTAATTTCAGCTCAGTGTATACTCCTTTTAGCTTCGAGGCTATATCAGGAGCTCGGGATCTGTGTCTGTACAGTAGGGTAGGCCAAGGAACTATTGCTTGTCAATTGTTTCTATTGTCGGTGTATTTTAATGGAGTAAATTTCAACTGTTATTAATTTAAATGGATATGATACAGGATGAAATGGTGAGGGTGATTCATGGTATGTAAATATCCAATTCAGCAATTCCATTTACGATTGGGGAAACCATGAAAAACCCCATGTCAAATTGGCCGGCCACGGGATTTGAACCTGGGACCTCCCGAATACGAGTCCAGTGCTCATAAGTAATTAGTGAACTTTCATTCATTATTTTCTGTTTACTGTTGCCAAACACCCCTGCCATGTAAATGAGTATTTCCTGAAAACAATGGAATATGGAGTCGTGCTGGTAAAGCATTTAAATAGAATCCCGGGCTTGTGTCGGATCCAAGAAATGCCGATAACAACAAGATAGGAATGTATGGGTTGACCTGTGACATTTTAGTGCTATCGCATCAGTTCCTGGAATGGTTGCCTAGCTATGAATTTATTTAACGAGTTATACCCTATGGAACACCATTCACGCACTGCACTACACATGAAATACTGCACAGTTTCCTGTGCGTCTGAATAGAATAGAAAATCTATACGTTATAAGAAAACGTAGCGTACGCTTTATAACTGCCTACTTTAACCTTAGACTGCTCACCCTTGTCTGGGTCCTGTTTCATGGAACTTGCTATTAATATTTTTTTCATAATATTAGAACTTATAATATTATTTAATAGTTAGAAAAATCTTCTTTCATAGGCATATGAACACTAGTGATATAATCTTTTCACTAATATTATTAGTTCATTTTGGAGGTTATGTCTGGATTGTTGTTTCTTTTTTTCCCCCCTTCTTAGTCTTTTTGTCAATACTATTTCAAAGCAGAACGGCCTACATATGTCTTCATAAATGCAACAAATAATAACTAGCTCTAAGAAATGAATAATTCTGACAGGCCCGTATTCAAGGTAGCAGTAGGTTTATGTACTAAAATCTAACTTCAAATCATAACAACTTGTTATGACAAAAATTCCTTTGATTAGCATAATATGTAATATTTTTTTTAAATTGATCAGAGTGATTCATTTTCCACAGTTTTGAGATCACGAATTCTGAATTAGCCTACGTGGGTTTGAGAATAACTTATTAGCCCAAATACACTTATAGAAAATCACCTCGTATTATCAGTAAATTCTATTAGTTCTGCAGTCTATGAAACGGTTTACTACTAATATTAGCAATATTTACTTATAATTTAGAGCCATGATGTCAAAACTAATATTATTAGAAAAGATTCATGTGAAATAATAGACTAATAATTTAATTAATAATACTGTGTATTTGCTAATAATATGAGTGTAAAAGTTCTATGAAACAGGGCCATGGATACGTTGTCACCCCATTACATATGCCTCCCCTCTCTTCAGAGCAGTTTAATGTAGGCTCTACTACGGTATTTGGATAGCCCCAGGAGTTTAGATAACTTTAAGGTTATAATTTTTTAAAATGTAAACACTTTATATAATTTCACTTTGCTTTAAATTGACTAGATGATCAAGCCCATTAAGTAATGGGAAAATAATAATTTGACCATTAAGTGAATTTTACCTATACAATACTGAGGTTCCGAAACAGGAATGTTCTATGAGCTCACAACGCAACAATTTAGCAACACCGCCGCTAGAGTACGTTTTATGTAACCTATAAAATGACTGTATAGTACTGCATATAGCAGAACAAATAATCTTAACCAAATTTCAAATTACATTTTGACCGAATCGACTGATAATTGCATTTTGAAGAGCATAGCTTACGTACACGACCCGTTTGGAATGCATGTTTGGAAAAGACTTAAGTTGTCTCGATAAGGGTTATTATTGGCTGTTTGCTTCGAACAATCGACGTAACTTTATTACGATGCCTTCTGATTGGTTGAATCAGGGGTGAGCTTTGTCAAATGTGACCCGGATGACTTTGCAGGTGACAGGAGGCTGTGTAAGAGTACAGAAAGAAAACTGTAAAATAATGACAAAACACTATCCAAACCATGGATACAAGATTACAGCATAAAAATGACAAAACACTACTGTCAATAGCAAAAGCACAAAATAATTAAAAATTAAATTTTGACCGAAGCGACTGTGCTGTTAGGAAAAACTTTTCACATAGACATTCAAAGATAACCGTATTGCAACTTCCAAAGCCGTATATGAACACTGTAAAACAATATGTTGTGATGAGAACTGGTTTCTATTTGGCAAATTCTGTAAAATATATTATCATAAAATAGGCACTAAATTGGGCAGTACTCCGGTAGCGGTCAACAGATTATGTCCAAAATTAATAAGCTTCGCCCCATGGACGTTATAAATGCGTATACCAAGTTTCATGAAAATCCGACAATGCGTATTTGAGTTGTCCACGAGTAAGGGGGGCAGGAAGACGGAAGGGATTGAATTAAGGAGTAAAAAGAAATTACAAACTTCTAACCTCTTGTAGGGATCAGTGCCCATTCGTTGCTAAAATCAACACCAGGAATATGCGTCTGGCTTTTTTAGCGTGCAACAGATAGTGAAATTAAAGCAGTGTGAACACGTCAGCGAAAATGAAATTAAAAGAATGTGGTAGCTAAATTAAATAACGAGTGAAATGAAATGCGTTACTCATAGAGAGTTTGAGTAGTTGCTAATAGGAATAATCTATATTAATAAAAGGAAGTGTCTGTCCTCCGTCTGTCCTCCGTCTGTCTGTCCACGATGCCCAGCGAAATCTACTCAACGCAGAGATCTAAAATTTTATACATAGGCGGACTAAAGGGTCGGAATGTGCACCCCGAAGCAGGAATTTTAATTTTCGCTTTCGTTCGTGAGTTATGAATGAAAAACGGGCAGAAAACGTGTATTTATTGCGTTTTCGAAGCATGAGTTTTCAGTAATACAAATCAATTACACAAGGCTTTGGCTATTTTTGTCATACCTTCGACATAAAAGCATCGCGATCTCTTGAATGTTGTAGCTCACGCTGGTCGATTCATTTGTTTTTAATGTCAAGGCACGCAAACATAATATGAAATTTTCAACCCACACCGAAGAGGATTATTATTATTATTATTATTATTATTATTATTATTATAGGGATAATCAATATTAGCCTAAATATGGTCAAACGTTGTTCGATTTGGACGAAACTCACTATACAGGGGTTTTCTGGGCCAAGGAACTCGAATCTGAGGTCGCTTTTACCAGGTGACGCTATCTAATCGTGATATGTAGTCCACATGATTTAGGTGTTAATATAATGATTTAACTATTATGCTCTTAATTTTTAATTTTTGAAATAATTATCGCGGGCGAAGCCGCGGGCACATGCTATCTTAAAATAATAAAAGGACGTGTTTGTCTGTCTGTCCAAGATGCCCAGCGAAATCTACTGAACGAAGAGATCTGAAATTTTAAACATAGATGGGCTGAAAGTTGGGCGAATGCGCATCGAAGCCGGATTATTAATTTTAGCTTTCGTTCGCGAGTTGTGAGTGAAAAACTGGCAGAAAACGTGATTTTAGCGCTGTCAAAGCATCAGATTTCAGTAATACATTTCAATGTCAAATCAATTGCAGTTGGCTTTGGCTATTTTTGTCATACCGTGGTAATAAAAGCATCGCGATCGCTAGAATGTTGTAAGCCCACGCTGGTCGATTCATTTGTTTAGAATGTCAAGGCCCGTAGACATATGAAATGTTCAACCTACACGGAAGAGGGATAATCAACATAGACCTAAATATGGTTAAACATCGTTCGATTTGGACGAAACTCACTATACAGGGATTTTCTGGGCCAAGGAACTCGAATCTGAGATCGCTTTTATCAGGCGACGCTATCTAATCGTGACATGTAGTCCACGTGATTTAGGTGTTAATAAATATAATGATTTAACTATTATGCTCTTAATTTCTAATTCTTGAAATAATTATCGCGGGCGATCGCTTGATTTTGTAAGTCCATCCTGGACGATTCATTTGTTTAGAATATCAAGGCCCGAAGACATATGAAATTTTCAACCTACATGGAAGAGGGATAATCGTTATAGGCCTAAATATGGTCAAACATTGTTCGATTTGGACGAAACTCACTGTACAGGGGTATTCTGGGCCAAGGAACTCGAATCTGAGGTCGCTTTTACCAGGCGACGCTATCTAATCGTGGTATGTAGTCCAAGTGATTTAGGTGTTAATAAATATAATGATTTAACTATTACGCTCTTAATTTTTAATTTTTGAAATAATTATCGTGGGCGAAGCCGCGGGCACATGCTAGCTTTCTAATAAATGTCATTAATATAAGTTTAGTTATTTAGAGCTTTTCTTAACGGCAAGAGTAATAGAATAAAGGTGTCATAATGTGAACAGAAAGAAGGCATACAGTATGAACAGAGCTTAAAAGGAAGCAGGGAAGAAACTTATCTCTATATGTTTACACATACTCCATGAAAATGTATATTATTGTGTTTAAGATGACGTCTACTGGTAAAATGACAAGCGTCGAATCCGGTAGACTCTTTGTAATTTTTTCTTAGTACAATAAATATCATATCATATCGTATTTGAGTTATCGAGCGTGAAGACAGACAGTCGGGCAGACATTTTCCCGTCTACCACACAATCTCTAAGAGTACCATTCTGGCACTTAATAATCCGACACCTACAGTCTCCATGCACTACTGTAACTAATGGGTTTTCGTTTAGAGCAGATTTCACTACCTTGTAAAAATGAATAATACAGATAGCGGTAAGGTGACGGTTGCGCAAGCATGTTATGAAGATGATGTGACATGACCCGCACGTGATACTCCAGGGATGATGAGGTCACATGGCTCACATCCTCATCTGCATGCGGCCAGCACTGCTGGATAGCCGTTACAAATAACTAGTGACCGATTGTGTGTGTGACATGCGAGTGAGAATCGAGACGTCTGGAGTAAGCAGGTCTGTGTCCCATTTTGCATGTAGTGATGACTGTACGAAAATTGCCATGTGTCCAAGTAAGCTAAAGGAAATGGAAAACAGTTCTCATGTACTGAGTGCTTCATCGAAGTGTATTTAGTATGGTAGTAAGAAGGATATAAGTAAATAAATATTAGACTACTGTAATATTAATATTAATGTTAATATAATAGTAATAATAAAATACAATGAGATACATGCATACAAAATATTAACTTTTGGATTACAATAATTACGAAAAAATTCAATTTTGAGAAATGACTGAATTGCGGGATTCAAAAGGATATTATTCAAGAGGAAATAATTTAAACCTGAGTTTATGGACGAGATGCCTAGCTTATAAATAACTTTAGAGAATTTATTTTTATAATATTGAAATAAAACTGTTAGCTTTTAGTATAATAAATTTGTGTACAACATTTAAACAAGACGGTTATTGCTGATTTCGAGAATATAATTGAGGGTTCAGAGACATACGGGGCCATATGCCATTTTAAAAATTGAGAAACCAAAGAGTAAAGTTCAGTGTACACCATAGTTTAATTACTTATAAATTATTGCATACATGCACAATATTACATAAATGAGAGGGCCATAGACATGGACCACAATTAAGAACACTACCGCAAAGTGTCACTACCTCATTTTTACTGTTGGTGGAGATGACCCACTAAGGCAATCAATAGCAATGGTAAAAGTAAGATAAAATCGCCGCCATAGGCCCTACCTCGTGTGATATCCCCGGAAGATATTTAACCACAATTTAAAATGTCTTTTATACGATTTTTGCTTGTTTTGTTTTTGAGCAAACCTGTTAGCGCGCTTATACACAAACACACACACACCACAGATTTATTTCCAAGGACTGTATTTTGATTTCAGAGGACCTCAAAACGTGTATTTATGCAGAAAACTCAAAGTCGATATCGACATTTCACGGTCGAGCATAATGACTTGTACCTATGGTACATGTGGTACGGATAGAGAAAGTAGTCGTGTATAAAATGCTCCCTATATACACATATTAGACGTCACCAGAAATTTTAGAAAGTCGGCACATGAAGGTATAACTTCAGCTGCCTTTAATCCCAGGATTTCTCCTATACTAGTACTCGCTCCCGTTCCATGCTAAATCGACTAATGGATGATAGCGCCACCAGGGAATTTGGTTTAACCCTCCAAGAGCTTATTATTATAAGCAATCATAAAGTAAAACCATGATTGGGTTATAAGTTTTAAATAAAAACAAAATTTTCAGTGAAGTAGCAGGTTCTTATGAGTGACAGCCATATTCACTTTTAACGTATGTCATTAGTCATTACCAGGGCCCGGATTCTAATGACATGTCATCTTTTTATTGATGCTGCTTAGACATTGCAAACTTGTAGATAAATCCTAATCATGACCCCTAGATTATAGAAATGCATTTTTATTAGGTCATTTTTTGTCATTTTATGCAATTTTATATTTTTAGGGCATTTATTTCAGTTTTAGGTCATTATTTTGTCATTTTCGTGTCATTTGCTTCCTTATTTAGTCATTTTCATGTATTTACATTGAGTGTATTAACTTTTTACGTCGCTAGCGGTGCTGTCTTTGAAGTGTTGTTAGTTTAATGCAAGAAGGATACATTCAGCGTGTTGACATGTCTCAGTCGGAAGTGAGAATCAAAGAAACGCCAAAATTTTGTATTATATTACTATTGTTATTAGATTGACTTGGCACCAGAGTCTGCCATTTGCTTGGATTTGAGAGTGCAAGCTACTGTTTACCCTTAATAAACAACAATATAATCCGGCAGACCACAAAAGGATGTGCCGAATTTTTACTCACCAGTGCCTCATTGCCAGTTTAAATTTCCGTGAGAAAAGAACATTCACAACATTACAGTTATTTACAGTTTTTACAATTATGTACAAACTAGTCTATAACTTTGTGTGTACAATAATAATTTTTGATAAATAAAATATCAGTTTTTAGGTCATTTTTTATAATCATTAGGTCATTTTCTTTCAAATTTAGGGTCATTTTATAGGTCATTTTTCAAACAATTTTAGGTCATCAGAATCCGGGCCCTGGTCATTACTTTATTAATTCTGCTCTTATACAGTTTTTGTGGTGACGAATTTATACGTCAGTAGCTTTAAGAAGGTTGAAAAGAACATCCTAACGATCGAGAAATCGAACTCAGTTTGTGGCACAGTGTCTCAACCAACTCCACCAAGGAATACCCCCAAAATAATATAATATACTGTAGATTATTATTATTATTCTCCTATACAGGGTGTTAATGAATAACACCGAAATATTTTACCTATGTATAGAGGGGACATAGACAAGCAACTTTTATTAGGAGATATTTGCTCTTTGGATTCAATTCTTCCTGTTAAAACATAAAATCTCCCAAGGATATGCACGCCACTGACTTCTAATACTTGAAATGATGGGAAACAAAGGAACAGTGAATATTATGTAGTGGTCGGGAAAATTGTAAAAAATGACGATCGATATCTTACAACTCTGAGGGAAAAAAAAGACAAACGAAATATTTTTGTTGGGTCTGGAATTAGGAATAAAAACATAATCCAGTGGCGGGCAATCATGTGATTAGTCAGTAAATTTTGCAGATTATGAAAATTCTAAATTATGGTATAGCTGTTGATGAATGAATAAGAATCAGGTTTTTATCGATCGCTAAGAAGGCATGAAGTCAATTTAATGAAAATTTTAACCCTATTTCGCTCAATTATTGAGTTATGAGCACCAAATTTTAAGGACTTTAATGCCCTGTAGCATACACATTTTACGTCATAGAGCAAAATTGTCCTAATAAAAGTTGCTTGTCTATGTCCCCTCTATACACAGGTAAAATATTTCGGTGTCATTCATTAACACCCTGTATAAAGGAGCCCTATTTCACCAAGTGCACGTATGCTAGGGCTATATGTTGTTGTTCATTAGTTTTTTAAATAACCTCCGGCGTGGTCTTGTGGTTAGCGTCGCTGACTACAGATCCGTTGGTCCAGGTTCGATCCCCGGTATTTCCTCGGATTTTTCTGAGTTAGGGAGGTCTGGTAGGGGTGCACTCAGCCTCGTGGTTCAAATTGAGGAGCTACTTGATAGAGAAGTAGCGGCTTCGGCCATGGCGTGAGTGTCGGCATGCTAACCACATGCCCCCCAATCCTTCCATCTGCCTATGGTAGATGAAGCAGCGGTCGGGTGGTTGGCCTTGTCCCTCTAGGGATGTAGTGCCACGGAGTTTAGTTTTAGTTTCATAAATATATATACATATGGATGAATAAACTGCTAGGTTTGTGATACATAATAATGAAAAGTACATTTATATTATAGTGAAAATTAATTAAGTTATTATAAAAATAGTATGTAGAAAAATTTTGATGGGTCTCTTTAAGCATTAAAAGAAATTTCTGTACTTAGGACCGTTTTTAATTACATGTTTAACAAATAATTGCATAATATTTTCCGAAAATTAGTCACTCGATTTTCAATGAAAATAGCCTTGATTATGTAGCCTCAAAATTATAAAAAAAAAAGTTTAAAAATAGATTTATGTACAGAAATGTATTTGGATATTGGCTTATTATGGGCCACTGTTAGTCTGTAATTTTGCATACTTACTATTGTTGTCAATAAATCTGTTTTACAGATTGATTGTTTATTCGCTGTAAATGTTAGGCCTACATTAAAATTATAAGGGTTCGTCAATGCCCTAAACCTAATAAAGTGAAAAGTAAAACTATTTACAGAGTTTAATATAAATTACAGGATTTAACAATCTCGGGACTTAAACATTGATATCTGGACTTAGTGCTAATTACAACATTAATCACGAATGTCATAAAGTTACTCATTACATAATTTAGTAATTTCATAACTCTTTGTTAAATATGTTTGTCAGGTTTTCTGTTACCCACATACAATAGATATCGTTGAGGCAATGATTATATATCATTTTAAAGCCTGTTAGTTCCGTATCTTGACAGGTCGTGGGCGTCCGTGTGGGTATGTGAATAGGGCAAGATTGACTTAATAGAGTTAGAATGATCATGATACAAAAAGTGAGAACGGCTCGTTGATTCCTAACAAATGCGCCAATTCAACTTCAACGCCTTTTCAACTTCAATTTTGGAAAAAAGGAAATTTATATTCGGAAAAAAATAATTTCAATTTCGGAATTCTTAACTCATAAAGAGTCTGGTCAGTTTCAGAAAATTTCGGAAAAATTTAGAATTATATACGAGGCGCGACTATAAAGTAAGTTTCCCTGGGGCCGCTTACAGAAACAAAACACAATTTCAAAGGAAATTTTTATTGCAACCGACACAGCCAGTGTTCAGCTATTTTTCAACATATTCGCCACCGGAATTGAAACATTTGACACCAACTTTTAAATACCTGTGTCGTAGAAGTGTACCGCTTGGGATTTGAACCACCATGTGTCAACCACCTTCGCCTCTCTGTCATTTTCTGTCATTCTTTGTCATTTTGTAAGGTGTAGGAAAAGATAGAAATCACTGGGAGCGAAGTCTGGGCTGTAAGGTGGATGTTTAAACACCTCCTAGCAAGTCTCCTGCTGAAATTTGGCTGGGAGGTGTTTAAACATTCACCCTATAGCCCAGACCTTCTTCCAGTGATTTCCATCTTTTCCTACACCTCACGAATTAACAAAGAATGACGTGGTTGTCACACGGTAGTTCAAATTCCTGGCGGCACACTTCTACGAAAGTTAGTGCCACGGTAAGACAAATGTTCAATTTTGGTGGCGAATATGTTGAAAAATAGCTGAACACTGGCGGTGTCTATTGCAATAAATATTTCCTTTAAATTGTGTTTTCTTTCTGTAAACGGCCCCAGGGAAACTTACTGTATGGACGCGCATCGTAACTTAGTACAAAACAGAATGATGATAAACAGGCAGTTTTAAGCCAAGACCACGGCCCAACAGCCCGGAAGAAGTTTTTGAACTATAAATTTTATACATCACGAAATTTAATTTAAAGAACCATTTTCTCTCACGAGAAGATAAGTAAATTTAATCCCGTTATTATTAACGCTTTCAGAGATGAATTTACATTAATATAAAATCAGGTAAACTGATGTAAAAAAGTGCCAGTATGTTTTTGTTTAATCAGTTATGACTGCAATTATGATATGCAGAATATGTTTTTTTTTAAATTGATTTCCAAGTTAAGCTCCAGATTTATTCATTAAGCAGGGCTTACGGAAGAAGAAAGGTCTACCATCTCGGCCACCTGGGTCATTTTAACGGTCTAGTTGGATAAGCGCATGTAAAACAATAATGTTTTTTTGTCATAGCTACCTGTATTTTAATTTCCAAGGCCTTATAAGATCACAGTAAAATAATAGGCTATGTTGTCAAGATAACTGATTTTCATTTTTTTTATAAATTCTTTCGAATACGTATATTGCCATAAAATAGGCACTAAATTGAGCATTACTCCGAAGCAGATCAACCGATTTTATCCATTATGAATAGACGTATTCCCATGGACATTGTAAATGTGTATACCAAGTTTCATAAAAATCCGGTAAAGCGTATTTGAGTTACCGCGTCTTTAAAATATACACTAAATTGGGTTTTACTCCGGTACCGGTCAACAGATTAGGTTCAAATTCAATAGGGCACTTCTCATGGACGTCATAAATGGGTATACCAAGTTTCATGAAAATCCGTTACAGCGTATTTGAGTGATGGCGACATACTATGAGAAAAGCGCCATAATCTATTAAAATAGGCACTAAATTGGGCATTACTCCGGTACCGGTGAACCGATTTGGTTCAATATCAATAGAGTTCTTCCCATCGACATTATGAATGTTTATACGAAGTTTCATGAAAATCCGAAATAGCGTACTTGAGTTATGGTGCGTACAGACGCACGGACAGACGGACTGACACTCAGACAGACGGACAGACATTTTTGCGTCCCCCCACACAATCTCATAAAGTACCATAGGCCTACTGGCACTTAATAATCATTCAAATCTAGTAATTTTAATGGAATAGCTGGTTTTCCTGAATGGCCAACCTAATACGTGGATAAAATTCCTCATACTGTAACATAAAGCGGCTGCGGTGTTCTAGAGATAACGTGCCCACCTCTAGATTCGAAGGTCGCAGGATCAAACACGGCCGCAGTCTATGGGTTTTTCAGGACGTACAAATCCTGGGCACGGAGTCCTCATGGGAGGGACTTTAAGCTGCGGGGCCCGTGTCGTAGATTTACGGCTCGTAAAAGAACTCCAAGCATAAATTAGAACCTCTGGACAAAATTTCTCGGTCCTTTCACGTCCAAGTAATACTTTAGTTTCCGGAGGGGGGTTGAGAGGCGATGGGGTTACCACCTGTCCATCTGCCCTCTCTAGGAAAATAAGCATAACAAAATTCACATAGGTAAACAGAATCCTCCACTTGGAGGCTCTTCGCCCAAACATGGGGGCATAGGATTCGAGAGAGAAACATAAAGCATCACGGTACTCTATTAATTTTATATCTCTGCTTTTATGAATTTATACAACATAATAGGCCTAGTAATTCAATTTTAGATTGAATTCTCATTGAATTAAATGGCTATTAAGATGATTAAAGAGTGATTTCCTTATAACAATAGTTGCATACATCGAATAAGCTGTAGGCAGTCGGAAGATGTTAATAATTTCCTCATGGCATATTAATCCTCTTAGCTCTTGGCTCCTGGTTGAAGCCCTTTCCCTCCAAGGCGCACTGCGAGCATATTTATTACATTTCTAAGCTTTCACAGCAAACTCTTCCTGTTTCTTTTTGTATCAGCAATAACTCCCAAGCCTGCTAACATGGCCGGTTTAAGGAACCCCCAGCACCGGCAGATGGTTATTGGTTATTCTTCAACCCTGTCACTTTTTTTTTTTTTTTTTTTTTTTTTTTTTTTTCCATCAGCTGACAGGCGGAAGCGACAATTTACTACTTGAAATATCCACTAGGGCACAGCACCATGTTTTTGTGAATGCCCATATTAGTGGCGTCTGCAGAAGGAAGCTTTTCTAAGATTGTAATATCTGTAGAAATATCTGTCCGATCTTTACACAATGAGAACCTGTAAAAGTATTTGTTTTACAAAAAGCAAGAAAGGTTATGATTCAACTAAGGTTTCTTTTTCGAAAAATTATAAATAGGGATGCCACACTTATTTTTTATTTCTGGCAGTTAACTTTTATAAAAACAATTAAAATCAGGCTATACTTTGTATTTAAGAACTATCAACACAAGAACAGGATATACGAGGGCCGTCCACAAAGTAAGTTTTCCCAGGGACGTTTACACAAACAAAACAAAATTTCATAAAAGTATTTATTGCAACAGATAAATCAAGTGTTCAGCTATTTTTCAACATTCAAAACAGGAATTGAGATATTTGTCATACCGTGGGACCAACTTTTGAACACTTGTGTCTGCCGCCTGGGATTTGAATAACTGTGTGACAACCATCTCTACTTCTCTGCCATTCTCTTTCATTTATTGAGGTGTAGGGAAATTTGGAAAACACTGGGAGCGAGGTCCGGGCTGTACCTTAGAGTAAATGTGAAAACATCTCCTAGCCGAACTTTTGCAGGAGACTTGCAGGGAGACGTTGAAGCCTCTACCCTAAATTTCGGACCGCGCACCCAGAGATTTTCATCTTTTCCTACCCCTCAAGAAACGACAGTGAATCACAGGGAATGGTAGAAGTTGACAGAGAAACGGAGGCTATCACACAGTGGTTAAAATGGTTCGACCTTTCTCACATCCTCATTTCAAAAAATAATATAACTTAAAAACTTACATAACCATGGACGTTCGGTCTCACAGACCACTACAAAAACAAACTTTCTCTAGCATGACTCAACTAATCGTGAAATGTAAGAGATGCATATGGGGTGATATAGCGTCTTGAGACGGGAAGGGGCTGTAAATAATATACTTATAAAAGCGATATCCAGACAGTAGCAGCGGTTTATACTTTTACTGCGGTCACATAGACCTCATATCCATATTTAGGAGTTAATAATTATTTATGTAAAGAGGAAGACTTTAATTTAATTTTAACATTATAAAAACCTTATTGATGAACATGCTGCCATACATACTACAGTTCGTAGCTTTCATTCCAGCTGAGAGCAAGAGATTACCTGCTGTCAAAACATGCTTTTTTGGAAAGGTAATTGAAGCTCCTTGAATACTTCTGCGAAAGACTAACTACTGACTACTCATTACTGCTACTCCTGAGGGGGGTAAAGAAGGAATAATTCTGTAAGGACTCATTAGACTAAGACTTGCAAGGCATAGCATCTGTACATATTATAGGTGTAAAAGGCAACTTCCCTCTATCTGTCTATTAGTCTGTCTGTTTGTCAATCAGAGTGTCTAAGTTTGTCTGAATGTCCGTCCGTTAGTGCACTTATAATTCGGGAATCACAGATCCGATAGGCCTATGTTATCCGGGCAGGTTTTAATAATTTGATCCTTTTGATAACACAAGTAATAAAAATCAGGTAAACTGTTATAACAAAGTGCCAGAATGCTTTTGTTTAATCAGATGATAATCGCAATTAAGATATGCCAAAAATAAGTTATTTTTTTAATCAGTTTCCGAGTTAAGCTCAAGATCGATTCATTAAGCAGGGCTTAAGGAAGAACAAAGGTCTAGTTTGATAAGCATATGTGAAGGAATATGAGAGTAGTGTTATTTGTCAAAGCTAACTGTATTACAACTTCCAAAGCCGTATATGATCACTGTAAAACAATATGTTGTCATGAGAATTGATTTGCTTTGGTTAAGTTCTGTCTAACATATTACCATAAAATAGGCACTTAATCGGGCATTTTTCCGGTACCAGTCAACTGATTTGGTCCAAAATCAGTAGTCTTCGTCCCATGGACGATATAAATACGTATACCAAGTTTCATGAAAATCCGACCAAGTTTATTCGAGTTATCGCGCATACATACACACGGACAGGCGGACAGACATTTTCCCGTCCCCCACACAATCTCATAAAATACCTTTCTGACACTTAATAAATAGCTATTCCAAATCGATGCGGTAGGTTGTATGTAGACGTATTTGTTGAGCACTTCGACTTGATTAGCCCGCTCTGTTTGATTCAATTGTTTATAACGTTGCTGAATATATAGCTGAAAAGGCCCGGCGTCGTCCGGGTTTTGTATTTTTTAATTTGAAATTAAATTATGGAGGACTTTATGTATGTAGAACTTGAAATGAAGGAAAAGATTTATCACACTCAAACTATTCCATCAGAAAACGCTAGAAATAGCTTTTTATGGCTCATAGAGGATGTCGAAAGCTGCATTCCGTTGCTTCTACACATCATGCTTGGGAGGGGTTGAAATAAGAAGAAACATAAATTAAATAAGATTGTATTGACTTGACGGAAAATTGTATTTATCATTCTCATGTTACCATACAACCGTTTCGGGGCTGAAATAAAAGAGAAATGCAGTACCACTTTCATACTTTCCTCCCCTAAAACCCGGGACATAATATACTGCGAGCATAGGACTCAAAATGTTCCATCCCATGCTTAGGGCCTAAGATAAACATCCCTATTTCTCAACTAATACAAAGCCTACAGCTATGGATAACGCATAAGCGGAAAGGATTATTTACAGACTTCTGATATAGCATACTCACACACTTAAGTTGTCCCTGCAATACGACCTCTTCTTCTTCAAAATGTGAAGTGAGAAAATATTTCTTATGTCGAGGGTAGAGAAAGTTATGTGACTACATCACACTGTGCTTTATTTTCGTGGATTTCATTTTCAGTAATTATTTTCGCCAATATATTACATCGATGGAATCATAATTCGTTAAAGTCCAGCATTAGGCTATATAGTTGCCAAGGCCCTATGTAATCACAGTAAACAATTCACTGTTGTCATGTGAACTGAACAGCATTTCATTTTTTTTCAGTATAATATTCCCAGAAATTATATAATTTTCAAGGGAAGGAGTATTTTATTTGAATTTTAATGTTGACCGCATTACTTCTCGGGCTTAACTGGGTATGTGTGCAAAATTTTGTACAAATTGGTGAAGAAATGTAGATTTGTATAAGGAACATACATACATACAAACCCACATATCCACAAACACACATTCGACTTTATATAAAAGATGAGTTACATTAAATGGTTGGATTTTTTCTTTAGACTTCTTAAAAGGGTTTGCAACTGTTGTGCAATGAATGTTGTAGTATATTGCGATACTGGTTCCGTAAGCGCTTACGGCACGAGTATTGCATGCTATTTTTTGCACGATGATTATTTATATCAATTTATTTATATTAATTGAGATATTAGCTGAAAATATTATGAAAATACACTATTAAAGATGAATGTTATATTTCAGAAAGTGATTCGCATGTGTTGGTTGTTATGGGGACGGAATATTTGTCCTGTTAAAGTCGCCACAAACTGGGGGGCCTTGCTTCCGGTCTTCGATAAAAGCTTCTATTGTGATGGTTTTACTTACGGGACGTGTGCTTTTTGTAATTTTTACAGCACTGAGATTTCTTTTGTTTTCATAGCAACCAGATTGTGTGTTGGAATGTCAAGTTACGATCCACGGTAACAATATTCTAAGTACCACTAATTAGTTACATCGTGCAAAAAAAGAAATATTACCCTTCACAATGTAGCGGATTAAAACTGTCTTCAACCTTTGAGAGCTGAATTTGTTTTTGGATATATATAAGCAATAATCAAGTACAACCATCAGTGAGCTCTAAGTTTGAAATGAACAGAAACAATTCAGTGGCATAGCTAGCTTCGACAGGTAATAAACCTAATATGCCGATAAAAATCCTCACAGTTTACATAAATCATTAATATATTAGTCTTAAATATCTGCTTTAAATAGCTGTGGGAAGTGACGTAAAAAGGTTTATATAGATTATCCAGAAGCCCTATAAGGAGTTTCTTTAAAATATCGGTATGCTAAACATTGAACAATTAAAAATAAAATCAGGTAAACTGACATAACAAAATGCCACATGGAGCTAATAGGTCATATTTCAGAAACTACTCAGTTTTAGACCATGGTTTTATGACAGTGTTTGATAAGCATATATGAAGGAATGAGTGGGGTAACTACGAGGGATGTTCTGAAAGTAAGTTTCATCATTTTTTTCACATGGAAACTTTATTACCAAAACAAATACACAATGCAATCATGAAATATACCCCTTGCACTATTTTTCAACATAGTCTCCACCGACATTGAGACATTTGTCATAGCTTGCAATCAGTTTGAAGAAACCACTCTGGTAAAACTCGGTGCCCTGCTATGCAAGGAATTGTCGCACAGCCTTCTCCACCTCAGCATCGTTTTGGAAGTGACGTCCCGAGAGTGCGGCTTTCATTGCATGGAACAGGTGCCTTCCTTCACTGAACATGCAACACCAGCGACCAACAATTTGATGAGACATGACCTCTTCACCATACACAGTCTGTAGGCGTCCATGGATGATGGACACACTAGTCCTACATGCCCATTCATACCGGATAACAGCATGTACTTCCATTGTCGACCACGTTTTCAGTACACGTCCATCTGCCATCGTGATTTGTACTCAAATAACCTCGGGCACGCCAGTCTACTGCTACTCTCTCTTCTTCGGGACTCTACTCATGCATCGTTTCTCCTCTGCTGACGCTCTTTCCGTCGTTGAACCAGCAATAGGTGTCGATTCTTATGGCAGTTGTTTGCTTCATCTGCTTTACCATCTTCACTTTTTAAAAAAACGACGAAACTTACTTTTGGAACATCCCTCGTAGAATGTTAACAGAACTAAATTACAACAAATTTCTCACATCTAAAGCAAGGCTGATATCTTAATAAAATGATAAATCCACTGAAACGACCTAAACATAATTATGGTCCCTTTGGTAGTTGGAATGCGCTGTGGAGTCTGTAAATGATGGAAGATAACTAAAAGAAAGAAAACTCCTTAAGACATTGTTGATTGATATATGGTTATTTAACGACGGAGATGTACTGCAACTTAGGCTTGCTATCGTCGCCGGTGTGCCGCAATTTTGTCGTGCAGGAGTTCTTTTACATGCCAGTAAATCTACTGACATGGGCCTGTCACATTTATGCACCCATCTAGGCCATCCACCTGGGCAGGCATCGAATCCTGAACCTTGGAGACAGAAAGTCAGCGCGATACTAACTGCGCCACCCAGGCTAACCCTTGGCATTGTGAAAGTGAGGTAATATTGAAATGAAAGCTCATATTTTCAGCGTGTTAACAGTAAGACAAAGCAGTTCTTTTAGAGGGAATGTACTAAAAATAAATTATTAGGATCCCGCAAAATACACAACATATCTGAGGGACCCTCGATACCACAAACTGCATTATGTAGGCTACATGGTTTTCGTCAATTCGTGCGGCTGTAACTTATCTCCCATTACAAAATATGATTTATGCAAACACAAACCTCGGCGTTTGAACTTTCCGATAGTAATCATTAAGAATGGAAGTGAAAATTGCGTCTATACGAATTCATTATAATTAATATTTTCTATCTAAAAATAACAAAGTTGTTTACCTATCTTTATCAAATAATCGGAAAATTTGTATTTTATATTCATAACTCCTAGATGAAGTCTTGTATTTTTACTTTAAATATCATGCTTTTGTTTAATTAGCCGTCATCGAGCTAACCACAATCGGAAGTAAAGAATTTTTGTAATCGATCTTTGAGTTAAGCTCCGGATCGATTCATTAAGTAGACCTTACAGAAGAACAAAAGTCTAAACCAGCGGTTCCCAACCGGTGGGTCGCGACTCGATCCTAAAACTATTAGAAACCACTACTACGTATTTATGTTAACGTACTTTTTCAACTTGGTTTTCATAAAAAAAACAAATACAGAAATCGACTCGATGTTGAAAGTGACTTAAGATTAAAAATATCTTCATTCAATCCTAACATTGACGTGTTAGTTCAATCGAAACAGTCCCAAAAATCTATTAATATAGTATTCTTGCTTAAAAACAGCAATTTTGCCTGAAAAATTAAAATGGTCTTTGTATACTTTTATAATTGTAGTTTTTATCTTCACCTAGGAACACTTGTTAGTGAGTATGAAACCACTTGTTACATATATTGCAAACATATCTATTGTTAAATAAATAACTGTTTTGCTACAAGGTGCTTATATTTCGTCAACCGTTTTCAAATCAGAACACAAATTGTTTATCAATAATAAATATGTATCTTCAAAACAAGCATAAATAAGCTTATATATTTGCAATATTTGATGGTAAATTATATATACATAAGGAAGGGATACGCTACAAATAAGGTTTTTTACTCCACCATGGATCGATAGACCGTGGAGGTGGGTCCGACGAAGGGTGGGTCGCCAGCTGAAAAAGGTTGGGAACCACTGGTCTAAACTTTGATAAGCACATGGGAAGGAATACGTGGGTAGTGTATTTTTTAAAATTCAGCTGGGTTTATACTCCTTTTAGCTGCGAGGCAATACCAGGAGTTCGGGATGTGTGTCTATACAGTAGGTTAGGCAAGGGAACTATTCACTGTCAATTGTTTCTATTGTCGGTGTATTTTTACGGAGTAAATTGCAACTGATATTAATTTAAATAGATATGATACAATATGAAATGGTGAGGATAATTCAATTCATGATATGTAAATATCCATTTCGGCATTTGCCTTTACGACTGGGGAAACCATGAAAAAAACCCATGTCAAATTGGCCGGCAACGGGATTTGAACCTGGGGCCTCCAGAATGCGAGTCCAAGACGTTACCATCCCGGCCACCTTGCCCGGTGGGTAGAGTTATTTGTCAGAGCTATCTGTATTGCAACTTCCAAATCCATATATGAACACTGTAAAACAATATGTTTTCATGAGAACTGATTTGCATTTGATAAGTTCTTTCTAATATATTACTATAAAATTTTTATAGTAATAGGCATTACTCTGAACTAAATTACAGCACAAAATTTGGTTCAATATCAATAGGCTTCTTCCTATGGGCATTATAGATGCGTATATCAAGTTTCATGAAAATCCGATAAAGCGTATTTTAGTTATCGCGCGTATAGACAGACAGACGGACTGGCATTTTCCCATCCACCATACAATCTCAGATTGGCACTTAATAAATATAGGCTAACTAATATCTAGCCGTTAAATAATTAAACGCAGTTGGTGTTGTTATAATATTGTGCAGTCTTCCAGTGCCGATATCTACATTGTATTTTAATGTGGGTAATTTTTTAGTTTCAACAATCCTGTGAAAGCAAATAGGCCTAATGTAATTTCTGACATATTGATTCCAGATTGAATTTAATTCATTCATAACCTATACGGCTGCTTTAAACCTGAAAAAAAAAAAAACATATCAGCGAATCCTAGGCCTACACTTCAATTATTAATATTATTGCCAGTGCATTTTGTGAAATGTTACATATTTTAAGAATTTCTTATATCAGTGCACACGTGTAGGTTATGAATTAAGGTTAAGTATCAAACTTTAGAACTTTCTTCTACCGTAAGCCCTGCTTAATAAATCGATATGGAGCTTAATTCGGAGATCGATTAAAAAAAAAACTTATTTTCTGCATATCATAATTGCAATTATCACTGATTAAACAAAAGCATTGTGGCACTTTGTTATATCAAATTACTTGATTTTATTTTGATCTTAAATGACTCCAACATCTGGAGATTGAATTAATAGACGCAGGCGAAGTCTCGGGTACCTGTTAGTTTAAATATAAAAAGGTCTGTTAATTTTTGTGTAGTTTCAACTGAATATCTCGATAAACATATTTTAATAAGTATTATTATTATTATTATTATTATTGTTATTATTATTACGATTATTATTACCATTATTTATTTATTTATTCATTCTTTCTAATATATTGCCACAAAATAGGCACTAAATTGGACATTTCTCCGGTATCGGTCAACCGATTTGGTCCAATATTAATAGGCTTTTTTCCATGGACATTACAAATGCGTATAACAAGTTTCATTGAAATCCGATAAAACGTAAATGTGTTATCGCGCCTACAGACACACGGACAGAAGGACAGACATTTTCCCGTCCCCCACACAATCTTATCAAGTACCATTCTGGCACTTGATTGATTGATTGATTGATCAGTCCCCTGAAGGGGGAAGGCGATTCAGGCACTTAATGAAGCAATAATTTTATCATGACCTGAAGGCTAAACACTGAATGTTCCATGTCGTGAGATCCGCATAAAATCTGCCCGGTAGTTTATGAAAATTGTCACGTTATGTCTGGATTTAAAATATGCATTGCACGCTTGATATGTAGACCATATTGATCTGCTTGCTGCACTGTTCGCTTGGTTTCACTTTTGTCAACAAAATGACCTAATTAAGAACCATTATATCAAAATGTTGGGCAATCTGATTCAACTCTTTATTCCTTCGTTGAAGATCGTCAGTTCGATCATTAGTGTTATGAAAATGCATTATTAGAAGATATGTCGACTTTCAGAGTAATTAAGTGCTAGAATGGTACTTTATGAGATTGTGTGTCCGTCTGTCTGTGTGCCTGTAAGCGCGATAACTCAAATACGCTTCATCGGATTTTCATGAAACTTGGTATATCCATTTATAACGTCCATGGAAAGAAGCCTATTCATATTGGACCAACTCGGTTGACCGGTACCGGAGTAATACAAAATTTAGTGACTATTTTATGGTAATATATTATAAAGAATTTATCAAATTCAAATCAGTTCTCATGACAACATATCGTTTTACAGCAGCGTTTCTCAACCTTTTTGAATCCGAGGACCTCTAAAATGTCTAAAAAATTTTACAGACCCCTAATTTTAGGCCTACATCCCATTTTTAAAAGAAGGCCTATATTCTTAATATTTGGGGTATTAATTATAGGTCAAAATAACGAAATATCTGAAAAAATTTTACTTCTTCACTTTCCACTTGCTTTATGATATTTTTTAATTATGTCTGCGGACCATCTGCACCATCTTCGCGGACTACCAGTGGTCCGCGGACCATAGGTTGAGAAACTCTGTTTTACAGTATTCATATACAACTTTGGAAGTTGCAATTCACACTACCCGCATAATCCTTCACATATGCTTTTCAAACTAGACCTTTGTTCTTCCATAAGCCTTGCTTAATGAATCGATCTGGAGCTTAACTCCGAAGTCGATTTAAAAAATATCTTATTTTCTGGATATCATAATTGCAACTATCATTAGTTAAACAAAAACATTCTGGACACTTTGTTACATCAGCTTACCTGATTTTATTATTTTTTAGGCTATAAAACATTTGGCCCACGTTATGTAGGAGAGAAATCGAAGTCTCCTTTTAAGGAGCACTTACTATAGCTATCATATATCTGTGGCAGTGGAGCGTTGAGAACATTCACGACAGAACATGCGTGTGTGCTTTTTCGAATGCACGCGAAGTCTTCCCATTCGGACTTAGAATCTAGAGCCTGGTCATTTTGTTTTGTCTAATTGGGTACATGCGCCTTTTCACAAAATGAATACTCTCCTTGGCCGATCAAATGTAGTTCTTGATGATTTTGCCAGTCGCAAATTCCGGCTTGGATATTATAACTGATCTGATGAGACATGAATCATGACCTGCACTAGAATCCCGCTTCGAAACCACTCCAAAAGCTCATATTGCTACCGCACACCTTCAAACCAACTGCCTCGTCTTCACACTTATACCACGAATTGTAGCCGCTATTTCACCTAATACCATTCTGACAAATCAGTGAAAATGAAGACGCCATTACACGACGACAATAGCAAAATATATGAACATCAACAGGTACACGACCCACTGGTACATCCAAAGATTCTATTAGACTACGTGACATTTGCAATTAACGCCTGTATATGAATATACAGAGTGTTAATGAATAACACCGAAATATTTTACCTGTGTATAGAGGGGACATAGACAAGCAACTTTTATTATGAGATTTTTGCCCTATGACGTAAGATGTGTATGCTACAGGGCATTAAAGTCATTACAATTTGATGATCATAAGTCAATAATTAAGCCAAATAGGGTTAAAATTTTCATTAAATTGACTTCATGCTTTCTTAGCGATCGATAAAATCCGAATCTTAATCATTCTTCAACAGCTATATCAAAATTTGGAGTTTTCATAATATACAAAAGTTACAAACTAATCACATGAGTGGCCACCACTGCATTAATTCTTTTATTCATAGATCCAGTATTAACAACTAAGTTCCTTTGTTTTACATTTTTTCAAATGTTAGAAGTCAGTGGCGGCCTTGCCTTGGGAGATTTTATGCTGTAACAAAAAAAATTGAATCCATAGAGCAAAAATCTCCTAATAAAAGTTGCTGGTCTGTGTCACCCCTATACATAGGTAAAATATTTCGGTGTTATTCATTAACACCCTGTAGATACAAAATGTTATGTGAACCACACAATTTCCTTTACCCTTAATATTCCAGTGTAAAGTACATGAATGCACTGCAGGAGTGCGCATTCGGTTGTCATTCAAGCCTCATTCATATTCGCATTATTCGTGAGGCAAGTCTGTATATGTGAAGGAGTAGCTTATAACTACCATTTAAAGAATCTTAACCAAAAAGGTTTCAGTTAAAGGAAACCATTTGCTTACCCAACAGTGATTCATATCTAAACTGTCTTTTCATAATTTAAAAAAATGCATTAATGCTGTTAATGGTTAGTAAAATTAATTAAAATACTAGTCATATGAAATAAAACAATCACAATTAGTAAAAAAACATTCACATAAAGTTGAATATCAACTAATCATGAACACTAAAAATTAATTATAACATTTAGTAATATTATTTACCCTTAAAAATTGAGACCAGTAGCTGTGGGAAAAATAACATCAAATAGTCGAATTGGTGAAAGAAGAGTCTCTTAGGTCTTCAATATTGTATGTAGTAATCAATGAGCTTAACCTGCATTAGTTTAATGTTGAAAGGAATTGTAGTTCATGAGCACTTTTCTTCGATTCCAGCCGATGATTCTGTAGGTTTCTTTTAGTTTTAGATTACGGGATGCATTTCGACATATAATATGTCATCTACCTATAATATGCCCGACTACCTTTCTCGCTACGATTTTTCTTAATTATAGTTATTTTCCTTATTTTCGATGTAGAAATTGCCCTATTATTACCCATAATAATTATCCTATATTTTTCAAATATCAAAATATGAATCTCTATTAGAATAATTTTCCTTATAGTCATAGATATACAACAGCCTGCTCGCATACCGATCCACTAAGATTGTTTTGTTTTATTTTAAAATTTTGCAATAAATGTTTTTATTTCGTAGCATAAACTACAGCTTTCCCAATTTAGGGATTGCATAATACGAAGCTTACAATTAACAAGATAAGAAGACAACATAACAAGATAAAACTGAGATACAAGAGTAAAGGGGCAGGGTACTAATGGCAGGGCTGTAGAATGGCAACAGATATGTAGGGATGGTTGACTATCATCTACGTCCACATGGATTGATTACATACTAAAAGTAATGCCAACTTACTTTAATTTGCCAGAAAGTTGCTTGTAAGAACAAGCTTGTCTTCATCAATGAATTTTTTCCAGCAACATTCAGCGGCTATCATCGAATGCCCAGCATATGCGCACATTATCAGTTTTTTTGACAAAGGTGTTATGAAAGTGAGCATGTGTCGTACATGTGATGACTGTTTTTTATTTTGCTGGAACAAACCTAATATCATCCTTGTAGAATTAAATAAGTTTTCCAAAAGCCATACTGGTGAATAAGATGGCAGTTCAGTAGATGAATTCTTTCAGTCTATACATACAGTATGTCCAGAAATTAAATATATATTTTACAGAAATGTTCGTGCACTGGCTTTGTGACAGCAGTTAAACAAATTATTTTTTGTTATTTCTAAGGGAATCTACATAATAGATAGATATATAAGCTTTCATGAACCACAGATTATTGTCTCTGTTGGACATTACATGAGAATATTATAGGAATTCAAGTCCCAGTGTCGGATGAATTTTTCTCCTATAATATTCTCAATCTATATAATGTTTAGCATCCTGGAGATGGTATCTATTGTAATGTTTAATGTTCAGGAGTCATTGTCCCTAATGACATTCACATGAAATTTAATTGCAATTCCATCATAGACAAAACAATTTGCATGTTGGATGCATAGATCTCAAAAGTGGATGGCACGTTCCCTGGTCCTCATGCTTAAGGACTGCTTTGTGTGGGAATTTTGTGTGCCTCATTGTGAGAGCTCCAAAACAGCTGCCGTTGTCATAACACCCATGATGCTTCGAGTCACTGCCAGAAGATGGAAAGTGAAATACTATGTAAGGTGAAAGTAAACGTTAGAGCAGCTGTTCCCTAACTTTTTGTCCTGGGACCCACCTTCACCTAGAAATTTTTTCGCGACCCACTACTACCAATATAGGCTATATAATTTTTTTTCGCGACCCACTGATAAATAACGCGCGTCGCGCGGCAGTTCTTGGCTAGTCACTTTGCTATTATAAAAATAACCTATAGGACTGCAATTTCTAGTAGCTCTTCTCACTTTCGCTTTATTGTTCTTATCCTCCTTTATGTTTTTGTAAATAGATTTAGTTATTAACTTTGTACTTGGTAGCAATAAAAGTTTCCTTCAGCTATAGAAGTTTTGTATGGATTATTTAAATTAAACACTTTTATCTTGTATTGAAAACAAGTTTAATTTTTGCCACCCTTTTCGCGACCCACCGAAGGGACCCATAGTTTGGGAACCACTGCGTTAGAGTAATGTGTAACGACTATGTCCCTGAAAAACGTTGCCAGTAAAATCACTCTTTCAGAAAATAGATAACTAGCTTATAGATACTTAGATATTTAATTTAATTAGATAGTTTGGGAACCATAGTTTGGGAACCACTGTGTTAGAGTAATGTGTAACAACTATGTCCATGAAAAACGTTGCCAATAAAATCGCTCTTTCATAATATAGATAACTAGCTTATAGATACTTAGATACTTAATTTAATTAGATAGTTTGGGAACCACTGTGTTAGAGTAATGTGTAACAACTATGTCCATGAAAAACGTTGCCAATAAAATCGCTCTTTCATAATATAGATAACTAGCTTATAGATACTTAGATACTTAATTTAATTAGATAGTTTTGGAACCATAGTTTGGGAACCACTGCGTTAGAGTAATGTGTAACAACTATGTCCCTGAAAAACGTTGCCAGTAAAATCACTCTTTCAGAAAATAGATAACTAGCTTATAGATACTTAGATACTTAATTTAATTAGATGGTTTGGGAACCATAGTTTGGGAACCACTGCGTTAGAGTAATGTGTAACAACTATGTCCATGAAAAACGTTGCCAATAAAATCGCTCTTTCATAATATAGATAACTAGCTTATAGATACTTAGATACTTAATTTAATTAGATAGTTTGGGAACCATAGTTTGGGAACCACTGCGTTAGAGTAATGTGTAACAACTATGTCCCTGAAAAACGTTGCCAGTAAAATCACTCTTTCAGAAAATAGATAACTAGCTTATAGATACTTAGATACTTAATTTAATTAGATGGTTTGGGAACCATAGTTTGGGAACCACTGCGTTAGAGTAATGTGTAACAACTATGTCCCTGAAAAACGTTGCCAGTAAAATCACTCTTTCAGAAAATAGATAACTAGCTTATAGATACTTAGATACTTAATTTAATTAGATAGTTTTGGAACCATAGTTTGGGAACCACTGCGTTAGAGTAATGTATAACAACTATGTCCATGAAAAACGTTGCCAATAAAATCGCTCTTTCATAATATAGATAACTAGCTTATAGATACTTAGATACTTAATTTAATTAGATAGTTTGGGAACCACTGCGTTAGAGTAATGTGTAACAACTATGTCCCTGAAAAACGTTGCCAGTAAAATCACTCTTTCATAAAATAGATAACTAGCTTATAGATACTTAAAGTGTTCCCTATTACAGGCCATGGAGGCCCAGAGGGTTCCAGGAGGTTGAGGCTCCCAGATTATTAGACATCGGCACATGAAAGTGGTAAGGTTGTCAGCCTTACGCACCGGCCGCCTTCACCCCAAGGATTGCTCCTGGTACTCATTTCTGTTAGAGGCTGAGTCGACCCCAGGGCCATAGTGCCACCAGAAGGATTAGGCCAATTGAAAAACTCCAACAACCTCATCGGGAATCGAACCCGCGACCTTCTGGTTTGTAGCGCAGCGCCTCAACCACTACGCTACGGCGTACCCCTATAGATACTTAGATACTTAATTTAATTAGATACTTAATTTCTATAGAAATCTTCTGTTCATAGCACACCATAGGAAAATGGAATAAATAAGCTGAGTGCATAAAATAATAAAAATAGCCTTTTCAAATCCCTGATCGTAACTTCGTTATGACGTGTGAGTCGATGAACCGACAAATTTCATCAAAGGGATGATGATGCCGGGTAGTGGGTTGTGAAGTAGGAGCGTCATCGGTCTCCAGAACCAATGGATGTACAATATCAGTCACTATTTCAAGCATATTCTAAATAAATAATCAGTTGACGTCTTCGTTAAATCCATATAACATTTCCCAGTCCTATTATTATTTAGGATCTCTAAGGAGCCAGTACGGCAACATCCTGCTATAACTAATGAGCAGGGCCCGGATTGTAATGACATGTCATCTTTTTATTGATGCTGCATAGACATTGCCAACTGGTGGATAAATCCTAAACATGGCCTCTAGATTATAGAAATACTTTTCATTAGGTCATTTTTTGTCATTTTATGCAATTTTATATTTTTAGGGCATTTATTTCAATTTAGGTCATTATTTTGTCATTTTCGTGTCATTTGCTTCCTTATTTAGTCATTTTCATGTATTTACATTAAGTGTATAAACTTCTTTCGGCCGTGGTGGTCTAGAGGTAGCGTGCCCGCCTCTAGATCCGCAGGGCGCGGGATCAAACCCGATGGATTTTTCAGGACGTAAAAATCCTGGGCACGGAGTCCTCCGGGAGGGACTTTAAGCTGGGGGTCCCGTGTCGTAGATTTACGGCAGGTAAAAGAACTCCAAGCCTAAATTAGAGCCTCTGGACAAAATTCCTCGGCCCTTTCACGTCCAAGAAATACTTAGTTTCCGGAGGGGGGTTGCGAGGCGATGGGCTTACCACCTGTCCCTCTACCCTCTCTCGGAAAATAAGCATATCAAAATTAGTATAGGTAATGAAACCTCCATTGGAGGCCCCTTCACCCCACCTGGGGATCATAGGGTACCAGATACAGATAGATAGGTATAAACTTCTTTTCGTCGCTAGCCGTGCTGTCTTTGAAGTGTTGTTTGTTTAATGCAAGAAGGAAAAATTCGGCGTTAAAGTGTTGACATGTCTCAGTCGGTAGTGAGAATCAAAGATACGCCAAAATTTTGTATTATATTACTATTGTTATTAGATTGACTTGGCACCAGAGTCTCCCAGCTGCTTGGATTTGTGAGTGCAAACTACTGTTTACCCTCAATAAACAACAATATAATCCGGCAGACCACAAAAGGATGTGCCGAATTTTGACTCACCAGTGCCTCAGTGCCAGTATAAATTTCCGTGAGAAAATAACATTCACAACATTACAGTTATTTACAGTTTCTGCAATTATGTACGAGTACAAACTAGTCTATAATTTTGTATATACAATAATAACTTTTTATAATTAAAAAATCAGTTTTTAGTTATTTTTTTTTATAATTATTAAGTCGTTTTCTTTAAAATTTAGGGTCATTTTATAGGTCATTTTTCAAACAATTTTAGGTCATCAGAACCCGGGCCCTGCTAATGAGATAAGACCTGAAAAATAACTTGCGTGAGACTGCCGCTTCGAAGCCACTCCACAAACTCATATGATATTGTTAACGTGCATCTTCAAACTATTATCCTTGTCTAAATACTATATTTTCATGCTAAATCGAATATATAAATTGAAATTATGTGTGGATGGGTTGGGTTGGTTTTTTTCTGTACAGCCTATAAGGTATGTATTTGACCGATTTTTACCAGACTTTTCATATAGACCCTCTTCAATCTAGGCACAGTATAAGTCAGACAAACCACCCTTATTGTCAGCCTCTGAGAGTAATGTTTTCGCTATTAAATCTATATGCCTTGACCGATGTAAGCCTGCATAAAATTTAACACACTGTAGGCAACAATAGTATTTGAACATACCCGTATTATATAATCTCCTTATCTCTTTTCAGCTCTATATTGTTTGGTGAATATCAAATGTTGTCCTGTACACAGACCCTGTAAAACAAGAAGAAAATTTTAAGCAACTATGTTGGTCGACGAAACCACCCGTTAGCTGTTTTCAATCCCTATTACAGTCTGTAGAAGCAATGGCGCGCAAAATCCCAAGCCCCATTCGTGCGCTAAAAAGCGATACGGTCTGAGTCGTTCTTCCTCTTTTCGGTCCCTAGATGGCTATACGAGCACCTAGATTTTGAAAATGGAAAGATGTTGAAAATGTTTACCAGAGAACACGCCACTATTTCATTGTGTATGATATTACTTAAAATTGAATATGAGCTGAAATTATAGGACGATATAAACACATTAACAATAGAAAACAAACGCATATCAATAGTAAAGTTACATGGCCTATTTCGAGTCTGAAAGAAAGATAGGTACAGAAATACCAACCTTTGCCTGGGTGGAGAATATATTCAGTGTTATGGAGAGACTTATTGTTGGCACTGTATTTAAAAATTAAAAGCATAATACTCAGCGATATAAAGCATATTATTGTGACACCTTTAATTGAGTCAGTACTCTATGTTTAATTTATTCTGATATCTCTGACCTGAGTTTGTACTCTGATATGAAAATGATTATCAGGGCCCGGATTCTGATAACCTAATATTGTTTGAAAAAGACCTATAAAATGACCTTATATTTTAAAGAAAATGATTTAATAATAATAATTATTTTATTATTTTATTAATTATTAATTATTATAATGATTATTATAAAGAATGACCAAAAAACTGGTATTTTATTTATAAAAAATATTATTGTACACACAAAGTTGTGGACTAATTTGTACGTAATTGAAAAAAAAGAACTGTAAATGCAGAAAGGATGTTGTAGGTCTAAAAACTGTATTCTTTGTTCTTGATTGGAGCATTTGAGAAGAGAAGTAAGAAAATTTTTTTAAAGTAGATCCTACAAAAATGTTGCATTATGGTAACCTAGTAATTTATTTAAATATTACCCGTATGAAAAAAAAACTTGTAAATCTTACCTTATTTAGGATTGCAGTAAATTACTGTCAGAATTCGGAGATTACTGAAGGTACAAAAGTTAATATACTCAATGTAAATGCATGAAAATTACTATATAAGGAAGCAAATGACACGAATATGACAAAATAATAACGTAAAAATGAAATAAATGCCCTAAAAATATAACATTGCATAAATTGACAACAAATAACTTAATAAAAATGCATTTCTATAATCTAGAGACCATGGTAGGATTTATCCGGGCCCTGATGATTATAAAGCGCTTAGCGTTAATTTTGTATGTACAGTAGAGCCTCGGTAATTCGAGCCCCGGTATTTCGAGGTTCCGTGTAATTCGAGCTGGTCTTAAGAAAATTAAAATTTTCCATAAAACTAGAATAAAATCCCGTTTTTATAAGGTATTCGCATGTAAGTTTTACGCACTTCCGAATGTGTTACATTTTGAACTTTCTTTCAAATTTTCCATGTACAAAAATGCAGGTAAAACTATCCCAATTAGGGGTTTCGTTCATAATACACAGAAATAACCTTGGCTTCAAACTGCTAATGCATTTCTATTACATATTGACAGAAACCGTTCGATCTTTCTTTGTCGGGACTTCGTGTCAATGAATTGTATAGTGAATATCATCCTTTCAGAAAATAAAACTGTAAGTGTTTTCCTAGTAGCGTCGCTTTCCCGTTCCACTCCATTAAGGGTCAGTCAATGACTTAATCCTTAAAGGATGCCGATGTAGCAAATTGGAAATGTTTGACAACATATACATACAGGCATAACACAGTTATGTAGGCCTACTATATTGATTATTTATTTATTTTTAACCATTATGGTGCTCATTAAACATTTCTTTATGATTTACCCATTGATTTAGTGAAATTTCCGTATAATCCGAGTTTTTTGTAATTCGAGGTAGCATCAGCCCCAATTACCTCGAATTATCGGGGTTCTACTGTACTTTGAAAACTATTGTCTGTATTTGAATAGCCAAGGTGATGAAAATATCGAACGGTTTTGGCAGCGAAAGCTACTGAGATTCCAAATGTTGCTTATTTGTGGCGGATCGATCGGATAGACAGACAAATACACTAGCTATATATGACGAAAATAGCACAACGCGAACACGCACATGGCTGTTACGTAAGAGGTGATGTGGCCTTTCCTTGCAAGTCCATATTATTGCCTAAATCTGCAGTTTATGTATTGCTAACTAGCATGTGCCCGCGGCTTCGCCCGCGATAATTATTTCACAAATTAAAAAATTAAGAGCATAATAGTTAAATCATTATATTTATTAACACCTAAATCACGTAGACTACATACCATGGATAGATGGCGTCGCCTGGTAAAAGCTACCTCAGATTCGAGTTACTTGGCTCAGAAAACCCCTGTATAGTGAGTTTCGTCCAAATAAAATAATGTTTGACAATATTTAGGGCTTACAACATTCAAGCGATCGCGAAAGTTTTATATCCAAGGTGGGAAGATTTCACATTGAAATGTATAACTGAAACTGATGTTTCGACGCAAAAAATGCACGTTTTTTTGCCCGTTTTTCACTCATAACTCACGAATGAAAGAAAAAATTAAATTAAAATTCCGGCTTCGAGGTGCATTTTCCGACCCTTTAGTCCACCTATGTTTAAAATTTCAGATTTCTGCGTTGAGTAGATTTCGCTGGGCATCGCGGATATACAAGGAAGACAGACACTTCCTTTTATAGATACCGGTGAACAGTGAATGTTAGGCATCAATAAAAAATATTATAAAAGTAGAAATATCTGTAGGTTTAAGGGATGACAGAAGTGTTTATTCAGCGATTGTGGTAAAAATGCTATTTTTGGATTTCAGAGTAAAAAAGAATGAAGTATACCCTATCATATCGAAGTTTAAATTACTTTTACCGAATTTAAATTAAATTCTTTTTAGTATACACTCGGACTGTTAACACGCCCAAAAGTAGCCCTTTTCCAGCCTAGGCCGGTAAAGTAATTTTTACCGACCTAGGCCGGTAAAATCGTCATGGCAACTGAAAAATCCAGATGGCAGTGACCAGTCATACCAACCGTAACGGGATTTGAAACAAAATAGTTTGCCCTAAGACAACAAATGTAAGGTAACATTGTTTCTTTACGTTACTCAGAAACTTTACCTGGTTTTTTATACAACAAATTTAATAAAATAACGACAAATATACGCCTAAGCCAACATAGCTATCTTATTCATAAGAAACCCGCACTGCCAGCTAAATCCGCATTTTGTATTAGTTCATAGAGTAGGATTCAGGAGGCTGTGAGAATATGGCGTCAACAAATGACTGACTATGCCTGTTTAATTAAGTATACTGTATATGTATTTATTTCATTTAATATAATTTACAGAGCTTTTACTAAAAAATATTGTATGCACCACGTACGCAAATGCTTTAGCGGACTCATCCAGTAATACAAGATTCGTCCACTATGCGTTAATTTGCGTACATGATACATAAATAGCTATTCCGAAATTGAGGTTAATTTTTCGAATATAAATTTACTCTATCCAAAATTGAAATTACTTTTCTCCGAATATAATTTTCTTTTTTCGACATTGAAGTTGAAAAGATATAGGGCTATATACCATGACTGGTAATTCCTGTACCAGAGCTCACATGTATATGTGTATATTTATTTCATTTCATATAATTTACAGAACGTCCAAGTAATACCTTAGTTTCCGGAAATGGGCTTACCACCTGTCCCTCTGCCTTCTCTAAGAAAATAAGCGTAACAAAATTCACATAGGTAAACAGAAACCTCCACTTGCCTCAACATGGGAGCATTGGATTCGAGAGAGAGAGAGAGAGAGAGAGAGAGAGAGAGAGAGAGAGAGATATACATAAATAAATAGCTATTCCGAAATTGAAGTTAATTTTTCGAATATAAATTTACTTTATCCAAAATTGAAATTACTTTTTTTCCAAATATAATTTTCTTTTTTTCGAAATTGAAGTTTAAAAGATATAATTATATACCATGCTTGGCAATTCCTGTACAGAGCACACATGTAAGTTATACTGTGTGGAGAATGTAAGTGCAATGCGAACGTCAGCTGGGGTATGAGCTCGTTGTGCAGGGATGTGGGAGTATGCCCGGTCAATACACCTAGGCATAACTCGGATCCTAATTATCGGGAAACACTTCACTATTCTCTCCATCATTGTTTGTCAAACTTAATTAGTGAATGCTTCAGAATCCTCAGCTCACGACCCGCCATATCTTGCTATCCCAGTTTGGAAGCGTTCAGAATACTGGAAGATAGTGTTACAATCATTTTGAAGCTATTCATAACAATCTATATTGCATTCAGGGTCGCCACATGGGGGGCTGCGGGACCCAAAGGACCCGGCTCGGTGCTGGTGATGTGATATAATTTTATGTAAAACTGAAAAATCCTAGTATTTTTTATTTTTTTATTATCATTTCAGCGGCGTTTATACTCCTTTTAGCTTCGAAGCTACGTCAGGAGTTCAGGATGTGTGTCTGTACAGTAGGGTAGGCCATGGAACTATTGCTTGTCAATTATTTCCACTGTCGGTGTATTTACTGGAGTAAATTTCAACTTATATTCATTTCAGTGGATATGATAGGCTTACAGGATGAAATGGTGAGGATGATTCATGGTAAGTAATTATCTAATTCGGCATTTGCCTTTACGACTGGGGAAACCATGAAAAAGCAGGACATTTTCTCTATAAACATTTTCCACAAAAAAAAAAAGGATATGGAACTAATTTTATACATGACGTACTTATATTAAGGGTCAAACATTTTGTCGCTCAAGTTCTCTGAAGGGTAATTATATGCCGCCTACTGTTTATAGAAACTCAAGTCTTGCAAGAACAATAAAGCATTGCGTCAGGTTGAACAACTGAATATGCACTCTTTGCAATTCGGCCTCTTATTCTATATGAAGCGAGAAAAGTGCATTGCCCAGCCTAGGATAAAGAAGATTACGTGAGTGTGCATTAATCAGGTTTTATTTGGGTTGCCTATCCTTTGGGGATGTAGTAACGACATTCATTTTGTTTTTACAACCAGTTCACATGAAGAGAATGTCAAACATGTGCCAAACTTTTATTTGAGCAGAGGAACTTATCTTGCACATCAGATTTTTACTTCCTCTGCCCGTACCATAGGTAGCCTACTATAGGTAGAGGAAGTATGGTTTTCAATCCCCAAATTCGAAGTCGAATTTTTAACATAAATACATGTTTTGAGGTCACCTGAATCCAAAAATACTATTTTCGGAAACATGTCTGTGTGTGTGTGTGTGTGTGTGTGTGTGTGTGTGTGTGTGTCTGTGTTGATGTCTGTGAACAGTCTAGCTCCAGAACGGAAAGTTATGTGCAAATAAAATTTTGTATTTGGGTCAGGTACCTTCTAAAGATGTGACCCGAAGATTGACGACAATATCTGTTATTTTTAAGGGGGCTTTACATTAAGAAATGTTCGTTTTTCGTGATTTCCTCAACAACGGCTCTTACGATTTTCTTTGTATTTTGCACATGGATTGCTTATGCTAAGAGCTGAAACTTTTATACGAAACCTTTTTTTTTCGGAAAAATTTATCTGAAGGGTATTTATGTATGTGCTCTTTGCAATATGGCCTCTTTTTCTACACCAGAATGTGAAGTGAGAAAATTGTATTGGCCATGCTTAAAATAAAGAAAGTTACGAGAGTACATTAATAAAATTTTATTTGGGTTATGTATCCTTCGGGAATGGGAATCAATTTACATGGAGAGAATGTCATACATAATCTCGTATTATATTATACTAAGAGGCTAACTTTTATTTGGGCAGAGGAAGTCATGTGAATTTCACATCAGATTTTTAATTATATATTGCATTACAAAATGAGGCTTGTAGTACATAAGTAGGTGAAGACAAGGAGAGCTTCGGTAAGGAAAGCAGGCGGGCGTGCTGTGTCAATCAAGAGATAAGTAGATCCATCACACTGCATTACCCTCTCATTCATGCGCCACATGCTGTTTCAAATCTAGCTGCTCTACTCGTCAGCTGTGATCAACACTATCCATGTACAGTAGTTGATGAGAGCATGTTTTGAAAAGTTCACTGTACAAATGTAATCAAGAAACTAAGTAGATATATAAGCTTTCATGAACCACAGATTATTGTCTCTGTTGGACATTACATGAGAATATTATAGGAGAAAAATTCCTCCGACACTGGGACTTGAACCCAGGACCTTTGGCTATTCGCGCCAATGCTCTACTAACTGAGCTAAGCCGGAGTTCAATTCACAGCGCCAGATGGAACCTCTCTCCTATGACTGATTGCCCTAATGGTCTACCTCACAGACAGACAAGTTATGTCATATGCAGTACTGTGAGGCACACTAATTAGTGATTTTTGTGACCGGGCTCCCACTGTTAATGTACAGTTAACATTCTATAATATTCTCATGTAATGTCCAACAGAGACAATAATCTGTGGTTCATGAAAGCTTATATATCTATCTTGAATGTTAACTGTACAATAACAGTGGGAGCCTGGTCACAAAAATCACTAATTAGTGTGCCTCACAGTACTGCATATGACATAACTTGTCTGTCTGTGAGGTAGACCATTAGGGAATCAGTCATAGGAGAGAGGTTCCATCTAGCGCTGTTAATTGAACTCCGGCTTAGCTCCGTTGGTAGAGCATTGGCGCGGATAGCCAAAGGTCCAGGGTTCAAGTCCCAGTGTCGGAGGAATTTTTCTCCTATAATATTCTCAAGAAACTAAGTGTTGTATGTTACCAGATTAAAGTTTTGAGGAGCTTTCTTGGATTTGATACATTGCTTTCTTTTTATTATGCTCAGGTTGAGTCTGTTCTATGTTATGAGATTTGTGTCTGGGGTTCTAGTAATTTAATTAGGAATATCTTAGTTGCCCAAAAGAGAATCATTAGATGTATGTTCAACATTAATGCAAGGCAGTCATGTAGAGAGAATTTGAAGAAGTATGGAATTTGAACTGTGTATGGTCTGTATATTTTAAGGTTATTGGAATATGTACATGTTAATGGCAGAGATTTTAATACGAATGGTCAGTATCACGGATATTTTACTCGTAACAGAGATCATTTTAATAAAATTGGAAACATAATTTAACAGAACACAGCAAATCGCCAATGATCGTTGGAGTGAAAATATACAATAGCTTACCGGTACCTTAATTTATAAAGAATATTGGACAACTGAGAAACTTCAAAAAAGAGGTTAAAACTTATTAATTGAAATCTGCCCATATTCATTAATTGAACATATTTGTAATACTGTGTAGTTTGTAATTTATTAGTTTTTTTAGTTTTTATGTGAATTTGAATCGCCGTCTAATTATTTATTTAATCTTCCCATAGTTATGGGTTGCCTACACAGACAAAGAGTACCAGAAAAAAAAAACAGAAAGGTAATTGAACATAGAACATTGAAAAGAAAAAGAGAATAAAATTAATGAAAAATTAATACAAAATAGAAAATCATTAACAGTTACGATTAGGATTTATATATGTGATTCCTCAGTATTGAAACAGATCCTCTGAGGGTTGCTAAAGCAACTTCAGTTATAACTGATGGAGGAAGTCCCAATCTCTTGAAGGTGTTCAACATGAAAGTAGTAACAGTTCCTCTTGCTCCTACCATGAGTCCAATGACTTCAAGTTCTTTGAGATTGTACTGACGTTTCCCACAGCCAAAGGCTTTTATTGGAAATAAATAATAATTATTATTATCATTATTATTTTAGACTACATATGTAATTATTAGGGCAAGACATTTGATGACTTTACATATTTTTTATATGAAGGTAAAAAGTTAGCTCGAGTGTATATAAGTGAAATTTAATTAAGGGAAATTTAATTTTTATCTTTTGCTTTATTTTGCATTTTTCTTCATTTTCAAGAGATAGGTCATTTTTTGGCAACTTTTAGGTCATGTTTCAGCATAGGCGTAACCAGGCCTACCATATGGGCGGGGTTACAACACCCGCGGGGTCTGGGGGTATGTAATACCCCCCAGAGAGAGGGGGGTCCGGGGGCCCTCCCCCGTAAATTTTTAGAAATTAAGATGCACAATAACGAGTTTTAAGCTTCCGGGGGTCCTCTCCCGGAAAATTTAAAAAAATAACATGTACAATAACGAGTTTTAAGCTTCCCACGCTTTATACTCATATTAAGTAATTTATAAGCAGACTTAAAAAAATTATACAATTTTCTTTTTTTTAATCAATGGGGGGGTTCAAACCCCCAAACCCCCCCTCGTTACGCCTCTGTACAGAACCCTACATATAATTTATATTGTTAGGCCTACCACTTTCTCAAAAAAATTGAAATTAATAATAATGCACCAAGGAAAGCTAAAACACACTATTTTTCATACTCCAATTTCTAAATGCGTTGTTTTGAGCACCTCCATGTTTTTGAAGCCCAAAGATGTATTTGAATTGTGCAGCAAGATCAATTTTCAGCAACTCGAAACCAAAAAAATTCGTGGAAGTTTATTGCCTTCCCTATTCCCACTTTATTACGCATTTGGACTCGTCTAACTAAACAGTTCACATCTAACGTAATACAGAGTTGTCTTCTAAATGAATAAGGGGGTTAAATTACCAGGTACTTTAGAACAATCAGAGGGTCATAATTCGTGAATTCATTCATTCACAGAATGGTAGCAAGTGGTTGAGGTCCTGACATGCCAAAAGTAAAAACTAGTATTTCCACGAGTTTGTTTTGGAGTATGGTGACACCGTGACTGATGGTAATTCAGTATTGAGTGATAATGTGCAAGATCTCTTATTTCTTCTCTATCTATATAAGCGGCATTATCCTGACTGACTGACTGACTGACTGACTGACTGACAGAGAATCAACAAATAATAGCCTAAATTATAATAGGCTGAGACTTGGAATTTGGACTGTACCTTCGTTTCATAACGTAAGTGGACAAGGATTTTGCAGAATTTTCATTTTTAATGCCAAAAATCAAATGTTTTCGAGGAGACGAAATACCTTCCATAAGAAATACACGAGCAATTCGATTGCTGTGGAAATGATTAGCACGAAAATATTCAATTGTGAAATTAATTCAATACGGCCTTGCTCGGTTGCTATCTTGATTCATTTGTATACAATTCGCAGAGATCCGATTTACACAAAAGGGGATGATGAATGTACACCTAAACTGGAAAACTTTGAATGCTTTGAACGAAATTCACTATAAGGGTGTTTTTTTTTCTTTCATTTGGCCTGGGGAACTCTTAAAATGAGGTTTTTTTTTTCTCCGGGTGGCGCACTAAGCCGAGCTTTTAGTTTTTTAAACTATCAATCGAAAAAAATGCTTATGCATGATTTGGGTACAGCTCATGAATAAATGGTTAATTTTAATTGTTTCTCTCGGATTTGTATGCCGATATGGCAGCATGAAATTAGTTTTGGTCGTTCAATTTTCATATATTTAACGTTAAACAATATAATTAAGAATAAAATTCTGTAAATCCTGCAACTTATGAAAAACGACGCCAGTGTCAATAAATATAACGTTTTAATTATTTTTCTGTTAAATAAATTATTTTAACAAAACAACTAGCAAAATTGTCAGTCGTGTATGACCTACTTTGAGCTATATCTAGAATTTGATAAGGAAATAATCCTATTTTGTGTGTGTTAGAATGTTCATTAGATATTTATATAAAAACATAAATTTTGAAAATCGAAAGTCTTCAATATAAGTTAATTTCGAATTACAAATGTATATAAAAATAAGCGCGAAAGGATCGAATAAACACATGGCCTACTATACTTACAGTGCACATACATAAGGTAAAAATAAATTTGTTTAAGGAAATGATCTCTAACGTTTGAGGCGTCCTTCTGAGGACTGGAAACGCAATTCAAAGGTTCGAGTCCCTGCGAGGTAACACTCACTATATTTTGAGCTCGCTCAAAGATTAGTGTTACCTCGCAGGGACTCGAACCTTCGAATAGCGTTTCCAGTCCTCTCTCAGAAGGACGCCTCAAGCGTTGCGGACGTCACAGACCCTGTTCGTAGGGTACTCTAGGGAGTGTATTTGTACCCACTTTTGACAATGCAAGTGGGTATCATGGAAAATAAACTCACTGGGTTCACTTTTTACCCTGGCTAACATTCACTGAAACCAAGCACAGTAATCAATGCTTTAAACCGCATGACCATCTGAAAGTACTGATTGAACTTGAGTGAAACAGAGTAGTTGAGAGACTCTCAATATTTAGTTATTTGGTTTTTAAAAAGTGAACTGCGGGTAGATTAGAAACATTCACTAAGAACATTAGGCGTGTAGAATCCATGCTTTAAACCGCACGACCATAATCAACTGCAGTATGTAGAGCTAAAAACACTATTAACGTTAAAGCATCATTCGTTGGAACTTGTTTTATTGTATTTTCTAATCTTAATTGTATTGTAATATTACAGGAGCTAATTATAACTGTTAATAATAATTGTATGGAACAACAATTTAATGCAGGGCATTAGATTATGTCCTTGTAAAGATAAAAAAAACAAAATCTTCTTTGAAATCCACATAACTACGTCTGCCCAAATAACGTTAGTCTCTTCGTATAATATAATTGTGTGTGACATTCACTTATATAAATTGGTTGTAAAAATGAAGTGGGCGCCTTATAAATAACCTTCATATTTTTTCGAAAAAATGATTCAAGTAAAAGTTTTAGCTCTTAGTATAAGCTTCCCAAGTAAAATTTAACCACAATCCTAAGAGATGATTGAGAGAAAATTACGACAAACGAAATTTTTTCCTGTAAAGTTTCTTTAAAAATAAAGAGAGAAACTCGTCGCCAATGTTGACGTCACATCCCCAAAAAAGGTACCTAACCCAAAGATGAAAAATTCGATTTTTGTACGATTTTCCGTTTCAAGAGGCCATATTGCAAACAGCGGGTATTCAGACTGGCTGACTTATAATTACCCTTCAGACTATTTTTTCGGAAAAAAATGCTTCAAATAACAGTTTTAGCTCTTTTAATACCTGGAATAAAAGTAATAAAAAGAAGAACAAATTATAAATCCTGTGTCAACATCACGAGGAAATCATAGCAATTACGAAAATATTGTTTAAAAATTAATTAATTGTATGGTATTGTCCAATTAAAAGAAATTTTGCTGACATTGATATAAAAGCGGGGTTACTTTTACTTTTTGCTTTATTATGTGTTATTTGTAAAGTTATACGAGACAACAAAATGAAATTTTGCAAATTGAGAATAATTTAGAGTTGTCCTGATTTGCCTTATACAGAACCATAGGCCTAACCAGGCCTACCATATGGTGGGGGGGTTATAACACCCGCGGGGTCTGGGGGGTATTCCATAGATGGGGGTCCGGGGTCCTCCCCTGGAAAATTTTATAAATTTAGATGCACAATAACGAGTTTTAAGCTTCCGGGGGTCCTCTCCCGGAAAAGTTTAAAAAAATTAACATGCACAATAACGAGTTTTAAGCTTCCGAGGCTTTATACTCGTATTAAGTAATTTATAAGCAGACTTAAATTTTTTTTACAATTTTATTTTTTTTTAATCAATGGGGGGGGGGTTCAAACCCCCAACCCCCCCCCCCCCCCCCCCCCCGGTTACGCCTCTGTGTTTCAGTGAACGTAGAGAGGAGCTTTTCCATGGACAAATCGTTACTTTCAGACAACAGGCAATAGTTTTTGTTTGAGAATCTCCACCTAGTGTTCATAGATCATTTTAATTCAGGTTTATTGCAAACACCACAACAGTTTATCTTGTAGCAATAAAGATTTTTTTTCTTTCTTTTTAAATTGCACATATAGGCAAGGGGCAAATTGATGTGCATGCCAGTTCAGAAAGAATTTCTTTTCGCTAAGGGTGTCCACGTAGTATAAATTTACTTACTTCTTTAGTAACAAAATAAGTGTGTTTTATATTCTAAATGTATATAGGCTATAAACGCATGGCATCCATAAAATTGATTTTAGAAATACATTATAAGTAATAATGGTAAATTTATTGGTCATTTTTGAAATTTTGGGTCATTTTCTCGCGGTTGGGGTAAATCTGGAAAATCAGTCACACTAAAACGAAATCAGTCACGAAATCAGTCACAAAATCAGTCACACTCAAAACTACGTGTTTCGGAGCGGACTGCACAGAAAACAATCAACTCAATGATTAGGAGTAATCAAAGGAAATTTTTCAGACCTTAATTCCTTAATGGCAATAGACAATTCCTAAGCAATCTAAAGGTATATTATCTATTTTATGGAACCCGGAGGTTCATTACCGCGCCAATCCAAAATTAAAAATCCAAAATTAAAAATTAAAACATCCAAAAATCCAAAATTTAATAAATAATAAATTCTAAAATTCAAAAATAAAAAATAAAAAAATAAAAATCGAAAATACCAAAATTGAAAAAATCTAAAAATCCAAAATTAAAAAAACTAAAATACAAAATTAAAAAATCCCAAAAATAAAAAATTCAAAGAATAAAAATTGAAAAAATGCAAAATTAAACAATTCAAAGATCCAAAATTAAAAAATCCAAAAATCAAAAATTAAAAAAATTAAAAATCCAAAATTAATAAATACAAATTTCCATAATTAAAAAAAAACAAAATTAAAAATTATAACATCCAAAAATCCAAAATTTAATAAATAATAAAATTAAAAATTAAAAAATCCAAAAATAAAAAAATAAAAAATAAACAACTCAAAGATCGAAAATTTAAAAAATCCAAAATTAAAAATTGAAAGAACCAAAGTGAAAAGTCCAAAATCCAAAATTTAAAAAGTCCAAAAACCCAATATTAAAAAGTCCAATAATGCAAAATTGAAAATCCAAGAATAAAAAATTTAAAAAATAAAGAAATAAAATAAAGTTTTACTTCTGTCGCGTGGCCTTCCACGCACTCTTTTTTTAGTATTTTTAGGTCATGAGAGCATTTTTTATTTTGCACTTTTTCACTATTTTATTTATTATGGTCATTAAATGCCTTGCCCTGGTAATTATGGATTGAAAATAGAGCCAAAAGATTCGATTCTTCGATTAACATTGGAAAAATGTACTTGAAAACTCAAATTAATTATTCCATTCGAAATGTGTTAGTTGTCTACCAACAGTTACCTGCATTTTCGCGGAAAAAATTTATATAAATCACAGAATTTCAGCCTTATATCACTGAAGGCTGATTATACGATGGATGGGGCACAACTCATGGCAACTATTTTCCATTTTGAAAACGTGGGACAATTTTAAAATTTTGAAATAATCATACCAATGAAAGTTCAGGGCCCTGTTTCATAGAACTTGCTAATAATATTAGCTAATAATATTAGAACTCATAATATTATTCATTAGTTATCAAAATGTTGTTTCATAGAGATATGAACACTACTCATAAAATCTCTTCACTAATATTATTAGTTCATTAGTCAGCTGTTTGATTTGGAGGTTATGTCTGGATTGTTGTTTGTTTTCCCCTTCTCAGTCTTTTTGTCAATACTATTTCAAAGCAGCACGGCCTACATATATCTTCATAATAACTAGCTCTAAGAAATGAATGAACCTGCCAGGCACTTATTCAAAATAGGTTTATGTACTAAAATCTAACCTCAAATCTTAAAAACTTGTTTTGACAAAAATTCCTTTGATAGTGTATGTAAGCTTTTTCTAAATTGATAATTAGGCCTACATCAGAGTGATTCATTTTCCACAAATTTAAAATCACAAAATCTGAATTACATGGGTTTGGGAATAACTTATTAGCCCAAATACACTTATAGAAAAGCACCTAATATTATTAGTAAATTTTATTAAATAGATATGTTTGTTCCATAAGATTATAGGCTATTCTTGGCCTAAAATTCCTTGGTCTGCGAACATATACTTCTTCATCACTGTTACTTGAATCAGAATCAGCCATTTTCTTGATTTTCACAACTTTGATGTCACAAATTCAACCTCTCTGCTAATCTTATGGGAGAAAATTCACTCATAGAAAAACAACTAATATTATGATCAAATTATATTACCATTGGTGTGTATGAAACAGTTCACTAATAATATCAGTAACATTTACTAATAATTTAGGGCCATGAACTCATAACTAATAATATTTGCTAATATTCTTATGAAACAGAAGACTAATAAAATTAACTAATATTATTATGTTTTTGCTAATAATATTAGTGTAAAGGTTCTATGATACAGGGCCCTGATATGAAAGTATGTATAATACAGACTATTCGATTCAGGATAGTGAAAGATACAGACACCCATAAATATCCATACGCGACTGCATCGTGCCACTCTTAATGTATGGGGTGGTTGGAAGCATGATCCTTGAAGTTCGGTACTGATGGGCTTTATTCCCCAAAGCTGGCATTTATCCATCGGTTAGTGACTATTATGACGTAAGGATAGCATTTGCATAAAAAAATGTGTTTATCAAAGCTTTCCAACAATTATTCCAATTTTTGTCTGAATTTAACGTATTCTGCATAGACCAAATCTACAGATGAGTTACATCCTGTTAGGATATTTTCATAAAAATCGTAACAAATATAGGTCAGAAAGTCGTGAATATAACACGCGAGGATATTAATTAAATATATTATTTACTGAACCAAAAAAATTAACAACTGGTGGAGCTAAGCACTGTTCTAGTTTCAGCCCAGTACTATTGAATTCAACTATTAGCAAATATCCTGAATTAACTGGGTTAAACTGCAAAAAATTGAAGTCTAAAATTAGAAACTATGTATAATAATTACTAAAATTACTATAATATATATATAATAATTACTAAATAATTACTAAAATTCCTTACTTCTGTCATTATTACAACATTTTCAATGTTAAATTTTGAAATAATCGTTTTATCTTATCTTAAAATTTGTTTAAATTAAAATTTTATATATTAGCATTATATTGTAAACTCTTAATTTCCATTGCTGCAAATATAACATATTTCCGTCCTTACCGTAAATAATATTAACTTATATTTTTCTATGTTTGTAATTTTTTTGTATTACAGTAAATAATTATTTTAGTCCCAGTTATTTCATTATATAGAACTGAACCGCTCCCGAGCACAAGCTTTGCTTCTTCGGGTGGCGTTCGAATTCATATTATTTTGTAAAGATGTTATATTGTAATTTGTAGCGATAAATTAATGATTATTATTATTATTATTATTATTATTATTATTATTATTATTATTATTATTATTATTATTATTGAACATGAACTCGCTAAAGTGCTGACATGGAATTTCCTACTTGTTGTGTGTTTAAATATTCTTGTAATGTAATCATATTCCAAATGCCATCACATCCCATGTTTCACCATCATCATCATCATCATCATCACTACTTCACCAAGATGCCTACAATTAATAATTTGTATAAAATTGTCTGTAGCATCTTTAAATAAATAAATAAATGAAATGAAATGAAATGGAAATTATAAGGAAGCACAAGATTCGTTCTATTGGTAGATAATTATTTATATTTATTACGTAAAACAATAGGCTACAATTGAGAATAAAATTATTTTTCTGTTAAATAAAGTATTTAAAAAAGCATGTAGCAGTGAGTAAATAATCGTGGGCGAAGCCTCGGGCACCTGCTTGTTTTAAAATAACATTGATTAAAAATGGTCTTATACTGTAAATGCAATACCTTATTTATAATTTTTAAAACGTTTTACTACTCAATTGACAGATGTTCCCAACACTGATAAGTTATATTTTATTAAAAGAAATAAATTTCTGCCAGGAAAACGGAAACGCCTGTATTCTACTTAAATAGAATTTTATTATTACTCCTTCAGAAGTATGCAGCTTAAATCAGTATCCTAATTATATACTTATATTGTTTTATATTGTATACTGCTAATATTGTAAATACTGAGGAATACAATACCCATGTTCAGAGACTCCGTGGTCAACCATGTTGGGATGAACTGATGCCATTTTATTGGACAACAATAATAATAATAATAATAATAATAATAATAATAATAATAATATAAAAAATTGTTTTCAAAAGTACTTTGTGTTAATTTTTTGTTTCTTTCGTTTTTCAGGTGAGTTTTTACTGGCAGTATGGAATGCGTGTGATATGTCTCCTAATATTTTTTAATGGAAATGCTATCCTCTCAACTTAAGGGGGTATGTATAATTTTGACTAGATCCAAATTAGAGCAATATGACCTCATATATATCATGATCATGCAGGCATATTGTTATAAAATATGGTATTGTAAATTTGCACTAAATCTACTCTTTAACCGTGTCCGTTTGAATATCTTGCCGTCCGGAATCCTTAATTATTTAAATTATATAATAAATCTTACACTACTATTAATAATAATAATACCCACATCTACCCACAATAATATAATGGGTTCTTATCTCTTTACTCTATTATTTTGACAAGAGATAATGAAATCTGAAATGTTTATTTTAAAAATCTTTTAAACATCACGACAAAGCATTGTGGGGGTAAGCCAAGGCAGTTTGTTGAAGCACTGAGCTACAAACCGAAAGTCGCGGGTTTTATCCCCGGTGAGTGTTTGGGATTATTATTTTTATAGAAGTAGGCCTAGTTCTGTGAACAGTAGTAGCCTATCGCGTCAAAACAAAACCAAAAAATCTATGCTCTGATCTTCATCTTGAAGAAAATTCTTTACACATAGCCTACATCGTTTTTAATAACTCAAAACAAATTAGAAGAAAATCCATCAATGCCCTTGGCCGTGACTACGGAACAAACAGATTTACAATTTAAGCAGATAAAATGCCGGTAAATCATTATAGTTAAATCAGAAATATACTAGGCCTACAGGAATTTTTGTAGAAAATTTTACACTCGAGAGTAGAAGTAGTCTTCAAATTTTATAGCATGAACCAGTTTGGCTAGAATCGTTGAAAGGCTGAACTTTGCATGAAACGGAACCATTAAAACGACCACCATCTTGAAATTGTATAAAAAATTTAAAACCCTCACAAACTTGTCGTTCTTAATGAGTTGAAGGAATATTCCAGAAAAATTGGAAGAAAATCCAGCAAAGTATTTGGTCCTAACTGTGTTACAAACAAATTTACAAACGGTCGAGTTGAAACAGGTCTTCACTTCGCTCGGTCAGTTATAATGATCAATAAGTTTATTTACTGAGCGAGTTTCCCGAGATGGTAACGTCTTGGATCCATATTCCGGAAGTCCCAGGTTCAAATCCCGTGGCCAGCCAATTTGACATGGGTTTTTTCATGGTTTCCCCAGTCGTAAAGGCAAATTCCGAATTGGATATTTACATACCATGAATCATCCTCACCATTTCATTTTGCATCATATCCATTTAAATTAATATCAGTTGAAATTTACTCCATTAAATACACTAACAATAGAAACAATTGACAATCAATAGTTCCATGGCCAATTCTAATGTATGGGGGTACCCCGTAGCGTAGTGGGTACCCCGTAGCGTAGTGGTTGAGGCGCTGCGCTACAAACCGGAAGGTCGCGGGTTCGATCCCCGATGAGGTCGTCGGAGTTTTTCAATTGGTCTAATCCTTCTGGTGTCACTATGGCCCTGGGGTAGACTCAGCCTCTAACAGAAATGAGTACCAGGAGCAATCCTGGGGGTAAAGGCTGACAACCTTACCACCTTCATGTCCAAAATCTGGGAGCCTCGACCTCCTGGAACCCTCTGGGCCTCCATGGCCGTATAGGGAACTCTTTTTTACTTCCTCTGCCCGTACCATAGGTACTATAGGTAGAGGAAGTATTGTTTTCGACCCCAAAATTCGAAGTTGAGTTTTTAGCATATATACACGTTTCAAGGCCCCCTGAATCCAAAAATACTATTTTTGGAGACATGTCTGTGTGTCTGTGTGTCTGTGTGTCTGTGTGTGTCTGTGTGGAAAATATCTGTGAACAAGCTAGCTCCAAAACGGAAAATCGTATGAAAACAAAATTTCGTATTTGGGTCAGGTACCTTCTGAAGATGTGAGGATAAGATTGGCGACTATTTTCTCTTATTTTTAAGGGGACTTTACATGAAGAAATTTTCGTTTTTCGCGATTTTCTCGAAAACGGCTCTAACGATTTTCTTTAAATTTTGCACATAGGTTGCTTATACTAAGAGCTAAAACTTTTATTTGAAACATTTTTTCGAGAAAATTCTCTGAGGGTAGTTACAAGCCACCCACTGTTCACCCACTGTTTGTAGAAAGTTTGTCTTACGTGATGAACAACTGAATTCGCGCTCTTTCACGGCCTCTTATTTTATATAAGAATGTGAAGTGAGAAAGATGTATTGTTGGCCATGCATAGAGTAAAGATGTATCTGAGGGAAATATTCGATAAATTTCGGAAATTATATTTTACGGCAGAAAGTTCAATAAACGTCTGCAGTCATTTGTTTTTTTTTTTTTTAAAGTTTGTTATATAGACTGCGCTTTTAGTCGCATCATTGAAAGAAGAGGTATTTATAGGATAATTAGCGTAAAATTGTGTCTTGCGATTCTGTACAAGGATATGTGAATACTGCTAACTTTTATTTGGGCAGAGGAAGTTATGTGACTTTCACATCAGATTTTTTTTACTGTAATTTATAGACACAGATCCCGAACTCCTGATATAGCCTCGTAGCTAAAAGGAGTATAAAAACGACAAAAGTTTAAAAAAGTTTATATGGAGGAAAATATAATGATTCCTTCTAAATTCTCCACAATTATTGGCGTCGTTCGTCAACATTTTTACAATCATAGTTTTCTATGTTATTAAAATCATCACTATCATCAATACAGAAGCTGCAAACGCGCTTTCATTTAACTTAACACTGTAGATTTTACCTCTACAACCACGATAACTTTCGTCGCTCTCCCCTTCCCCTATCTAGATGGCCGTAATGGTAGACGAGTGAAGAGATTACTGTGGAAGCTGAAGTTGAAGCGCTGATGTCCAGTTGACTGAGCCAGTTGATTGATGTCAAGGAATGACGCACACTCTTTGCATGTTACCTGTGTTAGATGTGGTTGAAAGCTTCTGCATCATTTCCTACTCCATCCTCGTCGTTCACATATCCAAGCCATTTCAATAATAATAATAATAATAATAATAATAATAATAATAATAATAATGATAATGATAATGATAATGATAATAATAATAATAATAATAATAATAATAATCAAATGACAATCACAACCCGAGATTTTTACACCGCAATAACGAACGATCTTCATCCTTTCCTGTCCCTAGTTTCATCTCTCCGAGCTGATCATCGCGTTTTGATCTTCTTAGGACATATTTTAATATTGGTCTAATCCTATAGGCTAGGAGTTTTGTTTATTATCCTTTAGGGCACTCTGTTGTTTTACCATTCTAGCTACGTGGTCTGCTCATCGAAGTCTACGTGAACTAATCTCTCTCTCTCTCTCTCTCTCTCTCTCTCTCTCTCTCTCTCTCTCTCTCTCTCTCTCTCTCTTATATATAGCCTATATACAGGTGTTAATGAATAACACCGAAAAATTGTACCTGTGTTTAGAGGGGACATAGATAAGCATTTATTAGGAGATTTTTGCTTTATAGATTCAATTTTGCGTGATACAGCATAAGATCTCCCAGGGCACGGCCGCCACTGGCTTCTAACATTAGAAAAAAATGCAAAACAAAGGAACTTCGTTGTTATCACTGTAGTCAGTAGTTAGGAATAAAAAAAAGAATAATGCAGTGATGGCCAGTCATGTAATTAATCTGTAAATTTTGCAGATTATGAAACCTCTAAATTATGTAATAGCTGTGGATGAATGATTAAGAATTAGGTTTTTATCGATCACTAGGAAGGCATGATGTCAATTTAATGAAAATTTTAACCCTATTTCGCATAATTATTGACTTATGAGCACCAAATTATAATTACCTTAATGCCCTATAGCATACCCATTTTACGTCAAAGAGCAAAAATGTCCTAATAAAAGTTGCTTGTCAATGTCCCCTCTATATATAGGTAAAATATTTCGGTGTTATTCATTAACACCCTGTATAATGTATATATATATAGGCCTATATTTTTTTGCATACAATTGCGTAGATCAACAATTTTTCGCTCCAAAACGAACAGCTCACTGAGAAAGCCAAAGAGGAAGAAATTTAGGATCAAGATACGATACAAAGCACACAAAGTGCAACATTGTCATAGTCTGCTGTGTGAATTGTAAGCTTTTGCTACTGATTTTTTCTTCATATAAAGTGGAATTAAGATTAAGAGAAAATCATCAACGTGCTCTTTTATCACCACTACTGATTGCAGTTAACCCAATAGAGGTTATGTGTTTAAAAGATTTTGTTTACAAAAGTCTTTTTCTATTTGTGGGATCTCAAATATTACATTAAGGCTGAAAACTCTGCTTCCAATTCAGTATAATACACAATGCTTCCTCTACCAACAGTGCTTATGGTACTGGTACAAGCAATGAAACTAGAAAATGTCTCATATTTTGCATTTCGCTAGAGTCAATTGAATAGATATGATATCTCGACAGGAACCGCAGTAACATTACACTCCTGGGCAGGGGAGATGGGAGGTAGGGGGAATCTGCAAGCGTTGCTGTGGATACAGCTGCGATGACGTCAGGCGTCTACTGCGTAGCGTCCAGTGTGAAAGTAGGCTATTGTACAACATTATGAAATTATAATAGGAAGTCAATTCACTGTACTGCTAACAAAACAACACTTTCTTAGAAATTGTTGAAATAAATATATACACCAGCATGTTATTTCAATGTTGAAACTGTAATTGTGTGTGGTTGTCGCATATAGATAGCTATGAATAGAGCCCGGATTTATAAGCAAAGTAAACCAGTAAAATAAACGCAAATATACGCGAAAAATGTGAGAAATAAACACCAAAATAAGCAGAAATAAAACCATGAACATTGAAAATTGATGCCATAAATTATGACTCGGAATATAGCCTATAGATGTCTGATGGAGAGGTATTGTTCAAATATCAGTGAAGATTGAAGCATTGAAACGATAACGGTACGTATTCGGTTGGAGAAAGGGATCGTTAGAACACAAATAAGTTAATCCATAATAATAATAATAATAATAATAATAATAATAATAAGAGGAAGTGTTTTTCTGTCTGTCTGTTCGCAATTTCCAGCGAAATCTACTGCACGCAGAAATCTGGAATTTTAAACATAGATGGACTGAAGGATGGCCGAATGCAATTCGGAGCGGGATTTTTAATTTTCGCTTTCGTTCGCGAGTTATGAGTGAAAAACTGGCAGAAAACGTGAATTTTTCCGCTATCGAAGCATCAGTTTTCGGTAATACATTTCAATTGGACCACATTCTGCAGGAAGGAACCAACCCACATGATTTTTACGCTAACAAACAGGCATTTAAAGTTAAATAAAAAGTCACCTGGATCTTTTCAGTGTGTTTTTGTTTTCTTCATAGATTGCATATAAATGGATGAAGAGGGTTGGTTAGTTTGCACAATGTAGGCCTAAATATATAGTCCAGTAGGAAAAATATAGCATCTACTCCGGTTTTTCAAATTTGAGGGTTGGTTCCGTTCTGCAGAATGTGGTCCAATTGTCAAAACAATTGCAGGGGGCTTTTCCCTTTTTTGTCATAACTCGGAAATAAAAACATCGCGATTTTTCATCACATCGCATAGAATTTCCTATCGCTTCAATTCTGTGAGCTCACCTAGGTCGATTCGTTTGTTTATAATTTCAAGGCACGCAGAGATCTGAAATTTTCAACATAGATGGAAGAGCAGTAATTAATTTAGACCTAAACGGTCAAACATTGATCGATTTGGACGGAACTCACTAAGCAGGGGTTTTCTGGGCCAGGGAACTCGAATCTGAGGTCGTTTTTACTAAACTGCGCTTTCTAATCGTGGAAAGCGTTTCAAAGCCGGATTTTTAGCTGTTTAATTATAATTACTAATTGTTTGGTTTATGAATTATTCGCGTGGAAGTATTAATTTTCATTTTTTTAAATTTAAAAATATTGCTACAAATTACAATAAAAGTGTATAGAAATATGGTTTCGAACGCTACCCGAAGAAGCAAAAATATAATGTGTTAGTTATTGTGCTCTTAATTTTTAATCTTCGAATTAATTATCGTGGACGAAGCCGCGGGAACCTGCTAGTATATAATAACCACATGCATTGCAATATTAATTAATAGACTTCACACACCACCTGACTCTTTCTCTACTGACACGTGTTTTCATTCTGCCTCTATCGAGCATTGAATGAGTTAGGGATGTTACAGGGGATAATTACCATCAATGAACGTGTGCTTGGCTCGAAAGCTATAAAAAGGGGTGATGGGCATTTGATATAAAACAGCAGGTAGAGTTGATTACTTTGGTCTAGAACATCCCAGAATGCAGTGCGTGGTTTTCGTGGTAAACATTTAGCCCATGATCAAAACTGTTTAGGAATAGCCGTTTCAAACTGTGGTTAAAACTAAAACCAAACTCCACGGGTCTACATTATTTCAGGGACAGGCACTACCATTTTTTTTACTTTTACTTTTTTACAATTTTTTCCTTGTTTATCGGTTTTCCCCTTGTTTTTCGTGTTTTCTTTATGACGCACACACACCCATGCCCGAGGCGGGACTCGAACCCATAGCCTCCTTACCCACAGCTCCATGGCAGCACGCCTTAGCTACCGCGGCTAAGGAGACCGGCATCATTCATCTGTGGTGTCATGCACCTTCGTCTTTCCATTTCATTGGCAGTATAGGCGCCGACTTAACTTTTATGATGTTTAAGACTTAAGTATAATTTCTAACTCTCCAATTCTTATCCTCAAATAGTATGTTCAATCTGTATCTCTCTTTGATAGGATTGAAAAACTTGTGGTGAGCATGCTGGGTCCCATGTCCGTTAATTACAATTTTCTAGGTCCCCTAGCTATGAACTATTGGCCTATTGGTGTACCAAGATCCAAAACTTATAAACTAAAACTAAACTGTCGCTGTATGTCAAGATTTATTCTGGAAATAAAGTTAATTGCTTACGTCTGTGCAGGAATCAGCATTACAATATTTTACGGAAAATTTATTTCGTTGTTCGTCAACATTGCCATTTAACTGTTATCACCTCCTGTAAACATTATAAAGACTTTATATTACTTCAATAGTATGAATGAAAAACATTAGTTACTACACGAAGGGTACAGGGGAAGAAGGAGGAATGTCAAAAAATAAAAATTTTGCAGGAAATGATTTTAAAATTTGAGTACTTAAAACTCAGATACATGAAATCAATAATGAAATAAAATAAAATAATGTCATTGTTCTTCACCAATGTTCCCTGAAACCCCGTGTAAAATGATGGTATAAGAATAATAATTCGGTAAATGAACATTTAGGAATCTGTTTCCTTAAAAAAATAACAATTAAAATTCACATTTTGTAAGTTTTTCATTGTTAAAATCCCATTAACTCTGAGCGCTCACTCAGAATTCACGTCCATGTTAATGTAACAGAATAATCACCCATGGTTAAGGGCTAATGAACGCTTGTGGCAGTTTTCTTTAAAGTAAAATCTTGTCAGTCTGAGCCCGCAGGCTTGAAAGACATATTGCTGTAAGTCGTGTTAACTCTGAAAGCTGTTATAAAGGCTTGCACAATGCAAAAGTTTCCGTGCGATAGAGCGTACGTCTTAATAACAACATTTTTCACCGCCGAAAAGTGAAATCGATAGAATTTCCGTGACGTTATGCTCCACATGAGTGAAGTTTCGCAGCACGCCTGGGAAGTTGTGTTTTGTCGTGATCCAAGCGAGCCAGCCCGACGCAACTAATGAATTTTGTGTGGCAATGCAGTGACAATTAAAATAGCGTGTAAGCTACGTGTGTTAGAGGAAATAAACTTGGCTATCATTTCACTTCAAATTGATGGCTGGGGGTCTACCGTAAAAATGTCCTTTTTCATGCAAACCTCTCCCCAGCTAATAAATGCAAGTTCTCTTCTTAAAACTTGTTAAAACTGTAAAATAATGGAGTAACTTTAAAGTTTTCTTTGTCAACATGCGTGACGCTTTAATTGCTTTGTTAATAATGGCCTCTGAGAAAATTCCACATGGTCGTTTCCATTGCCTTTGTTTTATCTAGTTATCTTGTTCTGCGGAGTAAAACTTATGGACTAGAAAAGGCCGTAATGTATTTCATAGCCTAAGTTAACCATTTTCACAATTCTGATAATAATTAATGTTGGAAGTTTAAGCAAACTAATTTTATAAGACTAACGTACTTCTCTCGTGTTTAATTTACTTGCAGTTTATCATAATTCCTTAATTACTGTACATACGGCATGTCGTACTGTTTACATGAAATGATTATATTGCCGACTTTTAACATGTATTCCTTTGGGAGGAAAGAGAGCGTTAATCCTTGTTTTAGATTTACTTGAAGTTCAAGAACCTTGTGACCTAAAGGAAAGAAATTCTGGGCAGACCCGATTTCAGATACTTTGCACCCTGGCCAAAGCTTTGTATAACCGCCCCCTTTCATTTTTTTACTTTTACCTAAAAACCTAAAGTTATTGTTTTATTGTTAAATTGGGGTTTTACCCAGGTAAAACCAATATTATGGTTTATTTTAATAGTTTCATTTGGAATTTGTGTGCCTATATGGTAGCATAAGATTCGTTTTGTTCGTTTATTTATATTTTTAACGTTAAACAATATAATTAAGAGTAAAACTACGTAACTCCTCCAATTTATGTAAAAACGATGTCAGTGTTAATAAATATGTTTTAATTATTTTTCTGTTAAATAAATGATTGAAGCACAATATCTAGCAGTTGAGTAAGTAATCGCTAGCGTAATTATATATACTGCTACAGGGGTTATTTTATAGATAAATAAAAACAAATTGAAAGTTAGGAACTTATTTTTACAATAATAATAGTAATAATACTAATAATAATAACAATAATAATAATCTAGAGAGGATAGGTTTAGCATGGTAGAGATTAGGTATCCGGACGTGGATAGGTATCCGGACAAGAAAGAATATGAGAAAGGAATGTGTCCACTTTGCAGCTCAAATGAAAATGCGGGAGAAATGTTTGTAGATAAATTCTTATTGTTAGTAACGTGGAAAATAAAAAAATTAATACAAAGAAGGAACAAGCTTTAAAAAATTAGGCAAAGTATTATTTTTGATAAGAAAGAAATGGATATAAAAATATGAAAGTTTCAACCTAACGACGTAAAATGTTTTATTGCACCATTGAAAATTCATTGTTTGAAACTTTTAATTGCAATGTTTTGATATTATGGATTGGTTTACTCACAGAGCGCCTGCTGAATGCGACTAGACTACCTGCACAACAAATTTAACAAAATTGTTGTGCAGGTAGTCTAGTCGCTTGCAGCAGGCGCGCTGTGCATTGGATTGTGAATCGACGGGGTTGGCGTTACAATGATCTAAGTAAATGTCGACCAAGAGCTAAACTACGACCTACTAAGCTAAGTCAACTGCAGCTAAGCTAAGCTAAGCTAAAGTTGGATGCCTACCAAAAACTAAGTGAATGCTAATCAGTTGCTAGTGATTTGTTGAGTTGGACGGAAGCTACAACGAAAATGATCAGTACTGGGAGAGAAGGCAAATGTCTTGTGGAGGGAAAACCCTAGCTTAACTTACCCAGCGTGGAACTATGTGCACAGCTAACCCAATTGACGTAGCTCACTTAGTTTCCTTAGCTTAGCTTTGTTTAGTTTTAATTGATTAATTTCTTATTTCAAGTGGTATAGGACAATCAAGCTTCCGCCTGATATACCACTATAGGCCTATTTGTTCAATCACAGCTGGAAGCTGAATAATATAATCAGAAATACAATACAGATGATTACGTCTATTAAGTAAATTAATTTATAAACTTATATAAGCTATATATATTCATCTACTATTTTAAAGTTTAAAGTTTATAAATTAATTTATTTAATAGACGTAATCATTTCTAATGTATTCCTGATTACATTCTCATTCAGCTTCCAGCTGTGATTGAACAAACTAGTGGTACATCAGGCGGAAGCTTTCAAGATTATTGTTTGTTTAGTTTGCTGTCGACACAATGAAAACCCGCGCAGCTATGTAAACTAAGCTAAGATAACTTAGCTTAGCTCTTGGTCGACAACCCACATTAGTGTAAAAATCTAATTGAAGTTTATACTTTTTAGTGCCCTCTCTTACCCTCGGAGTTCCAAGCAATTAAGCCATACCTCCGAACTTACCAAAATCTGGATAAAAAAGAAAGTTCCTAACTTCCTGTTATTTAGCCCTTTTTCTGCATCCACCTGGGACGCTGTGTAACTGACGCGTGTGGGTTATGTTCCTTGTCAAGATTCTTTTGAGCATGGTTTCTGCATTGCTATTACACGTGTGTGCAGGTGTTGTCTGCGTTGTTATTCTGTGCTGTCCTAGTGGGCTTTCTTACTATTTGGTTTGGTTGACTTTGTGGTTATTTATCGACCGGGTTAGGGTTGTAACCATCGCCGGTGTGCTAGAATTTTGTCTTGCAGAGTTATTTTACATGTTTGTAAATCTAGAAACACCTGCATTTATTAAGTGCCAGTATGGTACTTTATGAGATTGTGTGGTGGACGAAAAAATGTCTGTCCGTCTGTCTGTCCGTCTGTCTGTCCGTGTGTCTGTACGCACCATAACTCAAATACGCATTTATAATGTCCATGGGAAGACGTTTATTGATATTGGACCAAATCGATTGGTCAGTACCGGAATAATGCCCAATTTAGTGTTTTTATGTTAATATATAAGAAGTCGCGATAACTCAAATATGCTTTATTGGATTTTCCTGAAATTTTGTATACCCATTTATAATGTACGTGGAAAGACGTCTACTGATATTGGACCAAATCGGTAGACCGGTACCGGAGTAAAACCCAATTTAGTGAATATTTTAAAGACGCGGTAACTCAAATACGCTTTACCGGATTTTTATGAAACTTGGTATACACATTTATAATGTCCATGGGAAGACGTCTATTCATAATGGATAAAATCGATTGACCTGTTTCGGAGTAATGCTCAATTTAGTGCCTATTTTATGGTACTATACGTATTCGAAAGAATTTATAAAAAAATGAAAATCAGTTATCTTGACAACATAGCCTATTGTTTTACTGTGATTTTATAAGGCCTTGGAAATTAAAATACAGGTAGCTATGACAAAAAACATATTAATTGACATGCGCTTATCCAACTAGACCGTTAAAATGACCCAGGTGGCCGAGATGGTAGACCTTTCTTCTTCCGTAAGCCCTGCTTAATGAATAAATCTGGAGCTTAACTTGGAAATCAATTTAAAAAAAAAACATATTCTGCATATCATAATTGCAGTCATAACTGATTAAACAAAAACATACTGGCACTTTGTTACATCAGTTTACCTGATTTTATTAAGTTCCAGAATGATACTTTCTGAGATTGTGTGGTGGACAGTAAATGCCGTCCGTCTGTCATATGTCTGTCCGTGTGTACAAGCGATAACTCAAATATGCTTTATCGGATTTTCATGAAACTTGGTATACGTATTTATAATGTCCATGGGACAAAGCCTATTGATTTTGGGTCAAATTGGTTGAGCGGTACCAGAGTAATGCCCCATTTAGCTCCTATTTTATGGTAATATATTAGAAAGAATTTATCAAATGCAAATCAGTTCTCATGACAACATGTTGTTTTACAGTTTCATAATACGGTTCTGGAAGTTGCAATACAGTTAGCTAAGACAAATAACTGCAATAAAGTTAGCTAAGACAAATAACACTACCCACATATTCCTTCAATTTTGCTTATCAAACTAGACCTTTGTCCTTCCGTAAGCACTGCTTAATGAATCGATCTGGAGCTTAATTCGGCAATCAATAAAAAAAACTTTTTTCTGCATATATAATTGCAATTATCCTGCTTAAACAAAAGCATTCTGGCACTTGGTTATATCAGTTTAGCTGGGTTTATTTTATTTTTATTTTAAATAATTTTTAAATAAAACATCTAGAAATGAAATAAATAATTGCGGGCGAAGCCGCGGCACATGCTAGTTATGCTATAAATACCTTACAGCCTCTTCTTTGAATGTTGCGACTAAAAACACAGGCTATGGACAAACGCAAAAGCAGAAGATTAACAAGTAACTGCAAACGTTTATTGAACTTTCCCCCGTTAAGAATAATTTCCGAAATTTATGGAATATTGCCCTAAAATATTTCTTTACTTCTAAGCATGGCCAACAATACATCTTTCTCACTTCACGTACTTATATAGAATAAGAGGGCGTGAATGTCCGCGTATTGAGTTGTTCAACAGACTAGTCAGTGTTTCTACACACAGTGGATAACTTACAACCACCCTTCAGAGAATTTTTTTGAAAAAATATTCAAATAAAAGTTTTAGCTCTTGGTATAAACACTCCATGTACAAAATTTAAAGGAAATCGTTAAAGCCATTTTTTAGAAAATCGCAAAGAACAAAATTTTCTTCATATAAAGTCCCCTTAAATATAAGAAAAGGTTGTCACCAATCTCCGTGTGACCTCAGTAGGTACCTAACCAAAATACAATTTTTTTCATACGATTTTCCGTTACAAGAGGCCATATTGCAAAGAGTACGTATTCACAGTGGGTGGCTTATAACTACCCTTCAGAGAATTTGTTCGAAAAAATATTTCAAATAAAAGTTTTAGCTCTTGGTATAAGCATTCCATGTGCAAAATTTAATGAACATCGTTACAGCCGTTTTCGAGAAAATCGCGAAAAACGAAAATTTCTTCACGTAAAGTCCCTTTAAAAATAAGATAAACTTGTAGCCAATCTTCGCCTCACATCTTCAGAAGGTACCTGACTCAAATACAAAATTTTGTTTTCATAGGATTTTCCGTTTTGGAGCAAGCCTGTTCACAGACAGACACACAGACAGACCGACACACAGACACACAGACATGTTTCCAAAGATAGTATTTTTGGATTCAGGGGGTCTTGAAACGTGTATATATGCTAAAAAATCAACTTCGAATTTTGGGGTCGAAAACAATACTTCCTCTACCTATAGTACCTATGGTACGGGCAGAGGAAGTAAAAACCCGGGCGACGCCGGGCCGTTTAAGCTAGTCTCTATATGCCTATATACAAGAGGCTTTGTCCTGACTGACTGACTGACAGAGAATCAACGTAGAGCCTAAACTATAGTAGGTAGAGACTTGGAATTTTGACAGTACCTTCGTTTCATAATATAGGTGCTCACTAAGAAAGAATTTTGAATTTTTTAATTTTAAATGCCAAAAATCAACTTTTTCTTAGAATATTTAATCCCTTTTTAGACAGAATTATCAAATCCAAACCACAGTTCACATGACAACAGTGTTGTTGGAAATCTTTACATAAGACTTTGGAAATAAATAAAACAAGACTTTGAATATTAGAGAAGGTATTAAAATTTATATTTGAGTAAATTATGTATCTCAAAATTTTGTAGATTATGTAAAATAATCAGTGAATTCAACCTTTTAATCGAAATGTTCGAATTAATCAGTATCTTCTTTACAGCTTGGAAGTCATGGAAGTCGCAACACCTCATTTAGGCATTCTTAGATTAGTTTAAATTGATGTACAGGTATTTCGCTTCAGGAACTGTGAAACTCAATGTTTCGTAAAATTAATTAGTTAAAAGCAAGGAAGAAAATAGCTTAAAACCTAATACTCCGGGCCCTAGTTACGATGACACATAGGCTAACTATTTATTAAATATAAGAACCCATGCTCAAAGCAACGGTCAACTTCATTTTGACCGAGTGTGCTTTTGTTTGCAACAGACCTGTTGTGTAGAGTGTATGACGACTAACCCGGTCGTTCAGAAATGCCATGTTATTATTCTCGGGAGGCCTTGTGAAAACTGAGTGGCCATCCAAGTTAAAGAGCTCAAATGAAGGCGCACTTATATCCAACAGACTGCGAACCTGAAAACATTATGTGACATATTCACACGCTTTTCGCTATTAAATCCTATTAAACTTTCGATTCTGACATAGAGTTAGCTACTTACAAGGGTGTTCCCTTGCTAGGCTCAGTCGCGAAGAAATTTATACTTTTATTTGTCCTTAAAGAAAACCGTAACTGAAAATGTTCAATTCTACAAATCTCTACCAGTGTCATTGTTTGTTTTTCTCATGTATGTATTTTACATAGGAGTTCGACTTTCAAGTCATTACTATTGTAACTACGAGGGTTGTCCATAAAGTAAAGAACGATTTGGCATAACTAATTAATAATGAATTATATCAACAGAAAACTTTATTTACAAAGACTATTCCACTCGTACGCCGCGTGTTTGATATTGACCAATAACGTTTAGCAATTCCTCGGAAGACCAATCACGGCCGTTTATTTTACAATCGCCGTCGCGAGGATGGCATTTTATCGGGTAAAATGGTCTGCTTGTTACTGGACAAAAAAACATCAGTGTGCAGTGATTAATACGTCACATGCTGTCATAAACAGCACGAAAACAGATTATTTTATATAACATAACTTGTTTGGAAATTGAAATAGTATAAACGTACATTGATTAAAAACACAATTTCGATTCGGTTGGTGTGCTTTTATTCTGTTCTGCTGTTAGCTTACCTGAATGAAGTTAACTATGTCTTATATGAACAATTGGTAGCACTGGTCACAACATGGACATGGTAACTCGAATCGTAGCACTGGTCATAACAAGGACACGATAACTCGAATCGATTCATGGATGGGTGATTCGTAGCTTTCCGTGAACTCGCAGCTGTTAGTTTTGTTTATATATAACAAAGCACGAAAGTAATTAATATTTGTATAATCCGTTATATTTTTATTATGGAGTAGTCTTAATAAAACCAACTCTCGTGGGATTACCTATGATAAAATACCTTACTCTATTTCTCAACGAAATCGTAATTGCTGTCAAGGCACTTATTGTAACGTGGTACCAGTTTTTCAATGCCGATGCTATACTCTTCTACCGTCAAGGATCTGAGCTTAGACTTTCTGCGAAGAAGACAAGAAATAAACACAGAAGCCTATTGTGCAACTCTTCAACGACTACGACGCGCTATCCAAACAAGAGACGTGGAAAGTTGTCTGAAAAGGTGTTTTCGATTCACGACAACGCTCGGCCTCATTCGGCAGCTCAAACAGAGGCACAACTTCAACCTTTTAAATGGGAAATTTTTGAACATCCTCCTTACAGCTCAGACCTGGCACCCAGCGATTTTTATTTGTTGGTGGAAAAGAGTTTCCAACCGATATAGGCCCCAACGCGGCAGTGAGATCCTGGCTCAGATCTTCGGCGGTAGAAGAGTATAATATCGTCATTAAAAAAAAACTGGTACCCCATTACAATAAATGCCTTGACAGTAATGGCGATTACTTTAAGAAATAGAGCAAGGCACTGTATCTTTGTAAATAAAGTTATGTGTTGGCATATTTCGTTGTTATTTAGTTATTCCAAATCGTTCTTTTTCTTTCTTGACGACCCTCATATTTAGCCCTGACAACTGACATAAATACATCACTTCAAAAACTGTATAAAGGCAGAAATTTGCAATTTGTAGGAAAATTGTATATCTAAAATATGAGGATTTTTTGTCCTTGTACTGTGATTGTCATTGATAGAAGCCAGCTATCCTACTGTAATTTTCCCCATTGATTGAAAATTTAGATCCCACTGATGATTTCACTCGATGATTGCTTATATAATTGTATAAATTCAGCCTTTCAAAGGTTACAGTTGCTTGTGTGTGTAGATCGAATTCAAAACATCGATGTTTTTTTAATAAGTCATAGTTTCCGAAAATTAAGCAAAATGCATAAATAAACTGAAATATTTTCATGAAAACTATCGATGAAAAAATCTATGTTTTGGGGAATTCTCTATCAATAAGTTCTCAATGTCTGATCCAGTCTGTCAATTCATTATTAAGTGCCAGGATTGTACTTTATGATATTGTGTGAAGGACGGTAAAATGAATGTCCGTCCGTGTGTTTGTACGCGCGATAACTCAAATACGCTTTATTGGATTTTCATGAAACTCGTTACGCATTTATAATGTCCATGTCTATTGATATTGGACCGAATCGGTTGGCCGGTATGGGAATAAAGCCCGATTTAGTGCCTTTTTATGGTAATGTATAACAAAAGGCGCGATAACTCAAATACGCTCTATCGGATTTTCATAAAACTTGGTATACGCATTTATAACGTCCATGGCAAGAGGCCTATTGATATTGGATCAAATCGGTTGACCGGTACCGGAATAATGCCCAATTTAGTGCTATTTTATGGTAATATATTAGACAGCATTTATTAAATGCAAATCAGTTCTCATGACAACATATCGGTTTGCAGTGTTCATATACGACTTTGGAAATTGCAGTAGGCTACAGTTAGCTTTGACAAATAACACTACCCACATATTTCTTCGCATATACTTAAAAACCAGACTTTGTTCTTCCGTAAGCCCTGCTTAATGGAACTTAACTCGGAAATCGATTTTACAAATATCTTATCTTTTGCATATCATAATTGCCCTTATCACTGATTAAACAAAAGCATTCTGGCACTTTGTTACATCAGTTTACCTGATTTTATTATTACTATTAAGTAGTGTGCATTACAACGTAACTATAAATTATTTAATTAATAAACATTATTTTTATAATGTAGGCTATAGCAACTACAAGTATCGATTACAAATATATGTAGAAGCAACAATTTTGTTTGAAAAAATTTAACCTCAAAGTTTTTCTCAGTGTGACTATAGTGCACGAATTTGTCTGATAAGCTGAGGAATTCTAGAAATAGCCGAACATCTTGCATAGTTAGCCGATTCTTTCTTTGTTTATAATCTATTAATCTATCTTAATAAAAGGAAGTGTCTGTCTTCCTTCTGTCTGTCTGTCCGCGATGCCCAGCGAAATCTACTCAACGCAGAGATCTGAAATTTTAAACATAGGTGGACTGAAGGGTCGGAAATTGCACCTCGAAGCCGGAATATGAATTTTTGCTTTCGTTCGTAAGTTATGAGTAAAAAACGGGCAGAAAACGTGTATTTTTTGCGTTTTCGAAGAATTAGTTTTCAGTAATACATTTCAATGTAAAGTCAATTACAGTAGGCTTTGGCTATTTTTGTCATACCTTGGACATAAAACCATCGCGATCGCTTGAATGCTGTAGCTCACGCTGGTCGATTCATTTGTTTATAATGTCAAGGCACACAGACATATGAAATTTTCATCCTACACCGAAGAGGATTATTGTTGTTATTATTATTATTATTATTATTATTATTATTATTATTATTATTATTATTATTATTATTATTATTATTATTATTATTATTATAAGAGGGACAATCAATGTAGGCCTAAATGTGGTCAAACGTTGTTCGATTTGGAAGAAACTCACTATACAGGGGTTTTCTGGGCCAAGGACCTCGAATCTGAGGTCGCTTTTACCAGGCGACGCTATCTAATCGTGGTATGTAATTCACGTGATTTAGGTGTTAATAAATATAATGATTTAACTATTATGCTCTTAATTTTTTATTTTTGAAATAATTATCGCGGGCAATCGCTTGATTTTGTAAGTCTATCCTGGACGATTCATTTGTTTAGAATATCAAGGCCCGCAGACGTATGAAATTTTCAACCTACACGGAAGAGGGATATCCAATATAGGCCTAAATATGGTCAAACATTGTTCGACTTGGACGAAACTCACTATGCAGGGGTTTTCTGGGACAGGGAACTCGAATCTGAGGTAGCTTTTTCCAGGCGACGCTATCTAATCGTGGTATGTAGTCCACGTGATTTAGGTGTTAATAAATATAATGATTTAACTATTATGCTCTTAATTTTTAATTTTTGAAATAATTATCGCGGGCGATCGCTTGATTTTGTAAGTCCATCCTGGACGATTCATTTGTTTAGAATATCAAGTCCCGTAGACATATGACAATTTCAACCTACACGGAAGAGGGATAATCAATATAGGCCTAAATATGGTCAAACATTGTTCGATTTGGACGAAACTCACTATACAGGGGTTTTCTGGGCCAAGGACCTCGAATCTGAGTTCGCTTTTACCAGGCGACGCTATCTAATCGTGGCATGTAATTCACGTGATTTAGGTGTTAATAAATATAATGATTTAACTATTATGCTCTTAATTTTTAATTTTTGAAATAATTATCGCGGGCGATCGCTTGATTTTGTAAGTCCATCCTGGACGATTCATTTGTTTAGAATATCAAGTCCCGTAGACATATGACAATTTCAACCTACACGGAAGAGGGATAATCAATATAGGCCTAAATATGGTCAAACATTGTTCGATTTGGACGAAACTCACTATACAGGGGTTTTCTGGGTCAAGGACCTCGAATCTGAGGTCGCTTTTACCAGGCGACGCTATCTAATCGTGGTATGTAATTCACGTGATTTAGGTGTTAATAAATATAATGATTTAACTATTATGCTCTTAATTTTTTATTTTTGAAATAATTATCGCGGGCGATCGCTTGATTTTGTAAGTCTATCCTGGACGATTCATTTGTTTAGAATATCAAGGCCCGCAGACGTATGAAATTTTCAACCTACACGGAAGAGGGATATCCAATATAGGCCTAAATATGGTCAAACATTGTTCGACTTGGACGAAACTCACTATGCAGGGGTTTTCTGGGACAGGGAACTCGAATCTGAGGTAGCTTTTTCCAGGCGACGCTATCTAATCGTGGTATGTAGTCCACGTGATTTAGGTGTTAATAAATATAATGATTTAACTATTATGCTCTTAATTTTTAATTTTTGAAATAATTATCGCGGGCGATCGCTTGATTTTGTAAGTCTATCCTGGACGATTCATTTGTTTAGAATATCAAGGCCCGCAGACGTATGAAATTTTCAACCTACACGGAAGAGGGATATCCAATATAGGCCTAAATATGGTCAAACATTGTTCGACTTGGACGAAACTCACTATGCAGGGGTTTTCTGGAACAGGGAACTCGAATCTGAGGTAGCTTTTTCCAGGCGACGCTATCTAATCGTGGTATGTAGTCCACGTGATTTAGGTGTTAATAAATATAATGATTTAACTATTATGCTCTTAATTTTTAATTTTTGAAATAATTATCGCGGGCGATCGCTTGATTTTGTAAGTCTATCCTGGACGATTCATTTGTTTAGAATATCAAGGCCCGCAGACGTATGAAATTTTCAACCTACACGGAAGAGGGATATCCAATATAGGCCTAAATATGGTCAAACATTGTTCGACTTGGACGAAACTCACTATGCAGGGGTTTTCTGGGACAGGGAACTCGAATCTGAGGTCGCTTTTTCCAGGCGACGCTATCTAATCGTGGTATGTAGTCCATGTGATTCAGGTGTTAATAAATATAATGATTTAACTATTATGCTCTTAATTTTTAATTTTTCAAATAATTATCGTGGGCGAAGCCGCGGGAACATGCTAGTCAACAATAAATTCGAGAATCCGTGCTCACATAAAAATGCTGTCGAAAACACCTTGAATGTTGGTGAGAATTCATATTCCACGTTTAAACATATGTTATGAATTTGTTTTTTAATTCAGCTATGCTTATACACCTTTTAGCATCTAGGTCATATCAGGAATGCGGGATCTGTGTCTATAGGCCTTTCATTCGGATATATTCACCCCATCTCGTTCAACGCACATCACTTTAAAAATCCCCATTTATAGGCAACATTTTATATGTGTTGCCGGACCCTCCCGAGGCTCTCGTGGACCACCGGTTGGGTACCGCTCCCCTAAAGTATTTAGTCTTACGTTGGACTGCTGAAATTAAATACTCGCCCAGTGTATACACCACAAAAGAGCGAACAGAGTTTATTAATGTGACGATTATTTTAGCTCACACGTCTTCATTCCGATTTGGACCAATATCATGTAATAATGAGCGTGAAATCATCCGATCACAGGCCTTATTGGGTCAGTCTTTATCAAATCTGCTTTATCACCTCCTAGAAAAGTCATAAAGGCACGATCTCTTTAATTCATGATATTCAGGTCGGAAACTCAGCAGGCAGTGTCACCATTGTCTTGGTACATTAGGATTTATTCTGGAAATAATGTTAATATTAGGCCTACGTTTACAACTGTACAGGAATCAGCACTACGAGAATTATATTCCATAGTTCAACAACGATGGTATTCAATAATTGTGTAATTGCAGAAAAAACTGCATAACGACGAGCTTCATAAAGTAACTTGTACTCGTCACCGAATATAGTAAGGGTAATTAAATCACGGAGGATGAAATGGGCTGGACATGTTGCGCGCATGGGGGAGGAAAGACATATCTAAAAAATATTGAATGGGAAAAGACCTATTGGAAGGCCTAGACGTAGGTGGGAGGACAATATTAGGATAGATTTAAGAGAAGTAGGATTTGATAGGGATGATTGGATGGAGTTAGCACAGAATATGGTTGAATGGTGGTCCCAGGTAAGCGCGGCATTGAACCTTCAGGTTCCATAAAAAAAATAGATAATTTTCCTTTAGCTTGCTTAGGAATTGTCTATTGCCATTGAGTAAGTAAGTAAGTAAGTCATTGCAGGAATGTATCTAAGTCACTTGAAGCAAAGGTATGAGAAATTAAAAAAGCTGTCTAGCTTAATAGCTTAGGTACATTTCTGCAGTGCAAGTTTTTTTGTATAGGATTTTTTACATCTTACAACCTTTCTGAGAATGTGTGTCTATATGCATGGATTATCTCTGTTTTTCCGCAAGAAGTGACTTATGTCCTTTTTTGCAATACCACATTCAATTGCGATCACATTACAAACACATAACCTGAAAAAGCATGAATTTAGCCTACATTGGTGGTATGAGATCGAAAGGGAAGGCGTTGAGATGAATTCAGAGAGACAAGCTATCATTCCCTCATCTTTCGATTATAGATTCGTCCAGGCAGCTGACCATCTTAATCTCTTGCTATGTGTGTAATATATTTCAAAGAAGAGGATTTACCAATAATAATAATAATAATAGTAATAATAATAATAATAATAATAATAATAATAATAATAATAATAATAATGTTTTCGCAAGATAATATTAAATTTCAGCAACCAGTGATTGGGTAAATGGATGTTTATTGACTGTTCGTGATTTGCTCACAGAAAACAGCCACAGTAATTAAGTTATGTATGCCTTTTAATAGTGCTGTGTCAATCTACAATGCTATTAAAATAATTTAATTAAAAAAACATGTTATTATTATTATTTATTACATATTACTCGTTAAATAATCACTATAAGTGTAACTTGTGGCTTGGAACTCCCATAGATAAATTCCTATAGACGATTTTCAGGCCACTAGTGGCATTATCTATTATAATAATCCCTTGGACTTCTATTAGCCAATATAATAGCTTATGTATATGGGAACAAAAATTGAAGCTTCCTTCCTAAAGAAATAGGTCAATTTTTACAAACTTTTAAACATTCTGCTTTCATTTTATTAAGTATATTTTTCATACTTTTCAAGGTTCAGTACAACTCTTAGACATATGGTACAGGTATTAAAAACTTAGACTAAAAATTTATATTTAATTTATATCTTAGTAAAATTATTTTATTACAGTCTAAGTTAAATACAATCCTTAAGAACAGGTTCTCATAGCCTATAGTCTAGAACCTTTGTGCAAAAGTTCAATTCATTTTGAGCAATATTTTCATTTGCGAAAAATTGTATAAATGTTTAAATAAAATATTATCGTTTAATTTCTTATTTACATTCGTCACGGAGTAGAAAAAAAGTAAAGTGATCCCTTTTCAGGCCATGGAGGCCCAGAGGATTCCAGGATGTTAAGGCTCCCAGATTTTGGACATTCGGTGGTAAGGTTGTCAGCCTTACGCACCGGCCGCTTTTACCCCCAGAATTGCTCCTGGTATTCATTTCTGTTAGAAGCTGAGTCGACCCCAGGCCCATAGTGCCACCAGAAGGATTAGGCCAATTGAAAAACCCCAACAACCTCATCGGTAATCAAACCCGCGACCTTCCGGTTTATAGCGCATCGCCTCAACCGCTAGGCTACGGCGTACAGTAAACAAATTATAAAATCTTCTGAACTCTGATAATCATCCTACAACTTGATTCTAGAAAACCGTTAAAGTCATGAAAATCAATCTTTTATATGGTACTAATATTGACAAAAATGTATATTTCATTTAAAAGCGATGCTTTGGTTGAAGAATAAACTCGTCAAACACCCTTCTAAAACCGAAAGTGCACGAACAGGAATTTAAATATGCTATCATAAACCATAACCTCATAAAGAAGTGTAAGATTGTTGAAGATAGAAGGCTTTGGAATCGACCGTAAAGATTTTTTTTATTCTCACTGCTACTGCTGAGTATGAAAGATTGAACGAGGAGCGAGTCCTGGTCCCGTCGCATCGGCTCGCCGGCTGTATCGACCTGCAACTTGCTGACGTCACTAGCCAACATGGCTGCACGCGTCGCGTGACGTCACACACCCCCACAGTACAACGCACACAAATACTTACGTACCCCTTCCTGCAACAAAAATATTATTATTTTATATATCACCAGCATACCCAACCCCTTAATTATTCTGATTTAGGGGTTTTGAACATGAAAATTAATTGTGAATGAATATTAAATTTCATACACCGTTCCATAATGCTTAAAGTAAATCAAACCACATATGTCTGGAGGCCTACTTAACTGACCTATATCCATACAGAAGGGGAATAGAAATCCTCTGCTAAGTGCCTGCAGAAAATGTATATATTTGTTTGTATTGAATGGTGTGCGTAGGACCTGTAAAGTTCACCTAATGAAAGCGGTCTAACAGTGCAACCTTCTCACTATAATATCTTGTTGCACATTTCTTTCCTTTATGTAAAAACTGAGCATTTTTTAAATTTTTTGTAATTCAGCTGTATTTATATTCCTTTTAGCTTCGAGGCCATATCAGGAGATCAAGATCTATGTCTATACAATAGGGTAGGCCACGGAACTATTGCATGTCAATTGTTTCTATTATTAGTGTATTTTATGGAGTAAATTTGAACTGATATTAATTTAAATGGATATGATTTAGGATAAAATAGCGAGGGTGATTCATGGTAAGTAATTATGTAATCCGGCATTTGCTTTTACGACTGGGGGATCTATGAAAAAAAAAACACACACATTCCAACTGGCCAGTACGGGATTTAACCTAGGAACACTCGAATGCGAGTCCAAGACGTTAACATCGCGGACACCTTGCTCGGTTAGAATTTTTTGTTGTTACTAATAATTCTATTAATTACACAGAGGCCGGGAAATAAATTAAATGACAGTGCAATGCAAGTTATAGTCTATCTGTATAGTTGATACTAGCTTCGCTCATTGGGGGCCTGGCCCCTAAACCCCCGATGAGGTTCTCGGGAAAGGTTATTTAAAAGATCTATGGGAGATAAGAGTACATGTATTTAGTCTGCTGTATTGGCTATTACCTTTCAGAGCCCTATGTGAACACTGTTTGATAATACCGTTGCCATGGAAACCGAGCCCTTTTTTGGAAGTGAGTGAGTGAGTGAATGAGTGAGTGAGTGAGTGAATGAGTGAGTGAGTGAGTCAGTCAGTGAGTCAGTCAGTGAGTGAGTGAGTCAGTCAGTCAGTCAGTCAGCCATGTGGCTTTATATTATAGGGATTATGTACGCTCGTACATACCCACATCCTTATCCAAAACTTAAGTTTTACTTAATATGCTCACATGTATTAATACTTATGAGATTAATATAAAAATACGACAAAGTGATATTTATAGTGCCTATGAGAATTATATACTTATCTTTAGGCTATATATATACACCATATCTTAATTGTTATAGTATAGACTGTTGCGTAAATTTATCTTTAGAAAATCTAGACCTCGAATTATATTTATTGTGATTATTTAGCGAATTAGAAGGCGAATGAATAACATCCTAGTTACTTACATCCTTTTATCCTTGGAAAGTTTACTGTTATATATTTTGCTTTAAATTCTTGTCTATTATGCAGTAATATTGTAGCCCTACGAGATTTATAATGCTTCAGCACACATAGAATTGCACATTGTTTGCTTATCTCCTGCTCATATGCAGCTTATATAATACTAGCTTAAAAGACCCGGCGTCGCCCGGGTTTTGTATTTTGTAATTGGAAATTAGCTTATGAAGGATTTTCAATTTTAAATTCTAGGTCCTTATATAGGCATTTATAATTTGAAATAGGAAGAACGACTTATTACACTCAAACTATTCCCTCATAAAACGCTTGATATAGTTTTTTTATGGCTCATAGAGGATCTAGAACGTTGCATCCCATCGCTTGTACAGTGCACAGCAAGCCTGGTAGAGGTTTAAATAAGAAGAAACAGAAATTCCTGTAACATAAAATTGTAATATGGAGGCGGAAAATTTTATTTCCCACTCTCATGTTATCATAAAGCATTATCACTATCATATTTTTCTCTCCAAAAACCTGCGATATAATATAATAATATACACATTACCATACCTCGTTTTGTTTTCTCTATGTCCAGGGTAGAGAAAGTTATGTGATTCCATTATTTTAGTGGATTTCATTCTGTAATATTTATTTATAACATGAATTATTTTGATAACTTCTCTTATTTGTCAAAAGTGCATTTCATTTGTTTTTTCCAAGCCCACCTGATACCATTTGGCAACAATATATTCTGTGATTTGGAATTGATAATTCTATGTAAAAAGGGTTTAAGTATTTTCAAAAACATTTAATTTTTGGCATTTAGAATAAGAATTTTTCAAAATCCTTTCTTAGTGAGCACCTACATTATGAAACGAAGGTACTGTCAAAATTCCAAGTCTCTACCTGTTATAGTTTAGGCTGTACGTTGATTCCTGTCATTCAGTCAATCAGTCAGTCAGTCATTCATTCAGTCAGTCAGGACAAAGCCTTTTATATATATATAGAGATAATATGCCCAATCTCTGTATTCAGTTATTGTTTTTACTTACTTACTTACTTACTCACTCAATGGCAATAGACAATACCTCAGCAAGCTAAAGGAATATTATATATTTTATGGAACCCGAAGGTTCATTGCCGCGCTTACCTGAGTCCGCCATTCAACCCTATTCTGTGCTAACTCCATCCAATCATCCCTAGTAAATCCTACTTCCCATAAATCCATTTTAAGATTTCCTCCCACCTACGTCTAGGTCTTCCGCATGGTCTTTTCCCTTCTGGTCTCCCAGTCAATACTTTTGAGATATGTCTTTCCTCCCCCATGCGTGCAACAGTTATTGTTTTTATAAAGAAAAACGTTTACAGGGTGAAGATGGTTCAGTGTTTAATCATTAAGTATTTACAAAAAAAAAAGTGCACATGGATACGATAAAATGATAGTGATAAAAATAAAATCAGGTAAACTGATGTAACAAGTGTCAGAATGATTTTGTTTAATCAGTTATAATTTCAATTTATGATGTGCAGAAAATAAGTTTTTTCTTAATTTGATTTCAGAGTTAAGCTCTACATTGATTCATTAAGGAAGAACAAAGGTCTATTTTTTTAATCAGATTAAAATCGTCCAGCATCAGCAAAACTATACAGATTTGTGATATCTTGACAATCACACTCTCACAAAAAAATACAAAAATATATCAAATAGGTCGACTATGGGATTCGAACCGTGGACCTCCAGAATGCGAGTCCAAGACATTACCATCTCGGACAGTTCGCTTGTTTTGACAGTCTATTTTGATAAGCTTATGTGAAGGAATATTGTTATTTGTCATAGCTAACTGTTTTGCAACTTCAAAGCCGTATATGAACACTATAAAACAAAATGTTGTCATGATAACTGAATCGCATTTCATTAATTCTTTCTAATATATTACCATAAAATAGGATGATTTATGTATAGCGTAGAGTTTTATCACTGGTACTCACTACTAAATTGCGGTATTTTGTTACCTGTTGGAGCGCTTTCAACCGCATGGAGCGGCCATCTTCAGCAACTGACTTCCGTGGTGTTGTTGTTGTTGTTGTTGGGAAGACATTTCTGGATAACTGTATCGTACAGCGCGTGCGCACGCGCTGTACGATACAGTTATCCAGAAATGTCTTCCCAACAACAACAACAACAACACCACGGAAGTCAGTTGCTGAAGATGGCCGCTCCATGCGGTTGAAAGCGCTCCAACAGGTAACAAAATACCGCAATTTAGTAGTGAGTACCAGTGATAAAGCTCTACGCTATACATAAATCATTAAGATTATCGCTACAGAATGGACAAAACTCAGGAATAAAATAGGAACTAAATTGGGCTTTACTCCGGTAGCGTTCAACCGCTTTGGTCTAATATCAATAGGCTTCTTCCAGTGGATATTATAAATGCGTATATCAAGTTTTATGAAAATCGGATAAAGAGTAATTGAGTTATCACGCGTACAGACACACGGATAGAAATTTTTCCGTCCACCACACAATCTCATAAAATACCATTCTGGCACTTAATAAAGGTTTTCATGGTGAATTTTTCTGCAAACTAGTTAATACATAAACACAAGATTTTATTATTATTAAATGTAAATTTTTTAATGAAACTGATGAATTTCGATTTTGAGATCAATCTCCAGTACACATTTTTTTGTCCAAGTACACTTACACCACCCAGGCTACTGCCTCCATGTGTGTTTTAAAAGTATTGTGTATGTGTAGTCAGTGGTGAGGGAACAATTCCTAACAAGTTTCGGATGGAATGAAGGTGATAATGACTCCCAAATGATGTCTAAGGACCAGAGAGTCTAAAGTTACCCGACATTTGTCTCACAGGGGAGGAAAAATTCCAGTTTAACGAATTATTCCGACCAGGCCCACTGCGTGAGAGAAGCGAACGCATCCCGTGCGTCCCAACGGTGAACCTAAATAAAGAAATAATTGCTCAAATAATAATGAAATTATATTTATCCAATTCAAATAACAGGATAACTGGATAACAACCTCATTTTAAGCAATCACCAATATTTGTAGTTGTTCAAATAACTGTTAAAATATAGATATATAAGCATTCATGAGCCACAGATTATTGTCTCTGTTGGACACTATAGGAGAGAAGTTCCATCTGGCGCTGTGAATTGAGCTCCGGCTTAGCTCAGTTGGTAGAGCATTGGCGCGAATAGCCAAAGGTCCTGGGTTCAAGTCTCAGTGCCGGAGGAATTTTTCTCCTATAATATTCTCATGTTAAAATATACTTTAGTTAATGGCAAGTACAGTCTAAATCATTTGTTCCAGTGAAAGAAACATATTGAAAACATTTCTTGGTGCTTTAGAGTGGATGAATAATCATGTGGCTGCTTCTGGAGATTGTTTATGTGGTATTGTCCGCAAGTCAAACACAAGAGAAGCATACAATACAAGAACCCAGAGCATAAGAATTAAATTAATTGTCTGTGTATGGATATTCGACAGAAAAAGCCAGATAACTGCAAATAATATCCAATTAACTATTTCATGAAATTACAGTTAACTATTTTACCTTCTCTATGATTAATTGTGAGTGCAGTTAATCGTTAACCAGATATTTGTCCCAGCTGTAATGGTTATTGTCTTGATACAAGTTAAGGAAAGCATATGCGTAGGCCTACTATCTGTAACGCCCCAATTTGATCCCCGGCTTGTGAAAAATCAACAAATTTTCCTCTTTATGTAATAACTAGGTTTCGGGTGTTTATGACATGTCTTTTTTTTTAAATCCTGACCGCCATTCTTGCCGCAAACACAAATTAAACATGAATTGCACATTTGTCATCTTAGGCGAACAGTTTTCATTTTGCACACAAAGTCATATTTTAGTCATTTTTATGGTTTTGGTCATATTTCGATCGTATTTGTAATTTTACATCATATTTCAGTTATAAATTCTGTAAACGAGAGCAATTCTAAGCTATATGCACTAAATGGCCGAGTTAATTTTTTTCAGAGAGTCAATAATTGTTTAGTGTTACTGTAACTGAAATGTGAAGGAACAATAAGTGCAGGTTGTTGTTAACAACTTCCAATAGACAAGTTTTTGAAAGATTTTTAGTTCACATTTGCAGTGATATCTGGAATCATTAACAAATTAAGTTCTTTACAAGTAAAACTGTAAATCACCTGTAAAATTGTTAAAAAGTGATTATCTAATTGAATTCATGTGATGTAATAATTTAGTGTCATTCAAAGTTTTAAATTGGACCATTTATGTAATAACTAGGGTTCGATCGTTTATGATATGTCACATTTTTATCCTGACTGTCATTCTCGCCACAAACACAAATTAAACACGAATTGCACATTATAGTCATCTTAATCGGACCGTTTATTCTTTTATGAGGCCATTTATAGTTGGGTCATATTTAGTCATTTTTAAGGGCATATTTGCAGTCATATTTTGCATTTTTTCGGTCACAAACATCCGAACCCTACTGATAACTTAATGAAAATAGCTTCCGTACTGTGAAACTTAAAACGTAATTAACCAGTTCAGGTGGTCGGAATTAGTGCAGCCTGAAGTCATATAAGCTAATGTGTCCACCAATGAGTGAGGTGTATTGGAGGGGCCATTCCCCCCAGCCTATATAACTGTTACCCTAACTCTGACACATGATCCTTGGTAATATATCGTCATGTGTTGTTAGCGCTTCAATAAGTAAGTGGGTTCGACACCCGAGCTAGTTAGTAATTTTACACTCGGCTGAGTCCTGCAGTGTGAACTTATTCGCTTTCCTAGGTAAGCTCTGCGTCAACGCATGCATTGTGCACAGCGATTTCGAGCCCTATTGAACTGCCTGCCTCTGCTCCCGTTCCCTACTTAAACCGCAGTAGTTCATTGATCTCCTTCTGGTCTTCACCGCGCCAACAACTGATACAAGTCCATCGAGATATACCAACGCTTTAATTTTTTGGCTTATACAGAGTGTTAATGAATAACACTGAAATATTTGATCTGTGTATAGAGGGAACACATACAAGCAACTTTTGTTAAGAGATTTTTACTCTGTGGATTCAATTCTTCATGTTACAGCAAAAAAGTCTTCCAGGGCATGGCCACCACTGACTTCTAACATTTGAAAAAATGCAAAACAAAGAAAGTTTGTTGCTAACACCGGAGTTTTGAATAAAAAAAACTAATGCAGTCATGTGATTAGTGTGTACATGCAGTGGCGGCCTTATACAGAGTGTTAACAGGGCCGTATTTCTAAATAGGCTAAGTAGGCTGCAGCCTAGAGCGGCAAATTTTCATGGGCGGTAGTTTGGCAATTTATTCAAAAGTTAAAATGAAGTATTTAAGAAATCTAGCAAGAAAGCTAAGTAAATTTGAACATGAAGATTACGTGGGATGAGTTTTCTTAGAGAAGTTCGTATATTTTTCAACAAATAAACCAGTAATTAATTATATTTTGTGTAATTTCATTTCATCGTGTAGGACAACTGAATTATTTCACATTGAACACAGATCTTCAATTACGAAAAAGATAGTCATTAGCATTAAAATATAAAAATATGTTACTATAGTGATCACTGATCTCCAAGAACAAATTAATTAATTAATTAATTAATTTCGAAACCCATTTGATTTTTTAACGAATCTTAAAAGAAGTAAGTAAAAACAAGTAGATAACTAATTTGATTATATAATTTATTATGTAAACCATTAAAATTGTAGTTTTATCTAAACTAAATGAACTTTATGTTTAAAAAGATGAAAACAATGAACTTTATCCTTTTGTTGTATAAAACAAATGTATTAAGCAAATATGAACTATAGAGGGGGCGGAAAATGGACTTTAGCCTATAGGCGGCGTACTCTTAAATCCGGCCCTGGGTGTTAATGAGTAACACTGAATTATTTTATCTGTGTATAGAGGGGACACAGACAAGCAACTTTAGTTAAGAGATTTTTGCTCTGTAGACTCAATTCTTCATGTTACAGCATAAAATCTTCCAGGGCATGGCCGCCACTGACTTCTAACATTTGAAAAAATGCAAAACAAAGGAATTTCGTTGTTAACACTGGAGATATGAATAAAAAAACTAATGCAGTGGCGGCCAGTCATGTGATTAGTCTTTACATTTTGCAGATTATGAAAACACTAAATTATGATATAGCTGTTGATGGATGTTCAAGAATTAGGTTTTTATCGATCACTAAGAAGGCATGAAGTCAATTGAATTAAAATTTTAACCCTATTTTTCTTCATTTTTTACTTATGAGCACCAAATTGTAATGACTTTGATGCCCTGTAGCATACACATTTTACGTCATAGAGAAAGTTTGGTAAGCCTATAAGGCCTAACTATTTTCTTAATATAACTTTATCTTTTAGCTATTGACAACGTAGGCCTACGTAGTAGTTTAATTTATACATATGTTGATTTTAGTTATTTGAGCATAGCCTATGTTCATTGGCCTCCCATTGAGCCACACAACTTCTATGTATATAAGCCTGGTACTTAATTTAAATGTTACCTTGTGTGAAAAAAGCTGTTTCAATAAATTAGGTCCAGCTCCTTAAGGTACAGCGTGTTGTCATTGGTCAATATTAGAGGGTATAAGGAGAAAAATATATATTTAAAACCATGGTTACATCTGACAAGTTTGGTAAAATATGCCCACCTTATACCCTCAGTTATTATAAAGATACCCAGAGTTTTGTCATAAAATTTTTATTGTTTAATTAAAATGTTAAAATGTTAAAAACAGATCATCGGCTTATTAGGCCTAGTCCTAAAGTCACTTAAAAGCATTGAAAACATTAAATCTCAAAATTAAAATTAAAATATTTTGTGATCCGTCAGAAATAAAATGTCTTATTAATGATGCACTAATAATTGTCATCAAAAACACAGATGTTCACTGTAGTAGGCCTATAATATACTTAACGCTGATGATTCCAGTCGTGTCTTGTTGAATAAAATCTGCCGTGAATACACGATGTGAAGAAACTTCATGTATTGGAAGTTGATATACACTGGATAGTTCTTGACGGAGTTTCTTGCTTAATATCTGTATGTAGTTCGTAGGTTAAAGCATATGACAAAACTATGTAACTATATGTAACTATGGTTACATCTTATTTATGTCCTTACTTCATTTTTATTTCTTAATTTTATTTCTTAATTCATCCAGCAGCTAAGTATGATGTATCTATGATGTATCTAGATACGTACCGATCGCCCCGAGATTGTAATTTTTACGTATGACTAATATTTATATTAAGCTTATTCGCTATCATAGAACAAATAATATGCAATACATATTGCATTCGGGTTGTTCAAACTCTTCCCCAATTCTCCAATGATGAACTTTTACCATTCTATGATTCTTGTATCGCAATATACAATCAGGGTGTTGGAATGTATAAGACTGTGAATAGAAATAAGGAGTAATGATTTGGTGCGGACTGTACATAGCGTGCTAGTGTTAATATCTTTCTCATCAGACCCGGAGTCATTGACTGTATGTCCTGTAGTCAACCGCCCTAACGTGATTTATCGGCATCAGAATTATATCAACCACAGTCCACGTTCAAAACAAGACAAGAATATCTTGATATTGCCTAGGCGACTTACGTCTTCATTGTTTGAGCACTTTTTATATCGCTACTAGCAGGTGCTTGCGGCTTCGCCCGCGATTATTTACTCTACTGCTAGATGTTTAGTTTAAATAATTTATAGAACAGAAAAATAATTAAAACATTTTAATTCTTAACAATGACATTTTTTTAAATATATTGCAGGAATTACATAATTTTATTCTTAATTATATTGTTTAACGTTAAATATATAAATAATTAAACGAACAAAACGAATCTTATGCTGCCATATGGGCAAACAAATTCGAAATGAGAATAAAATGAGCCATAGATTCTTGAACCTTACCCAAGTGACGCATAAACAATTTTATTACAACGATTGATAGTTAAAACACTAGGGCAAAGAAAGTTATGTGACTACATCACATTGTGCATTATTTTCGTGGATTTCTTTAGCTTCATTTTTTATTTACACCAATGAATTCTATCGATAGCTTCTCTAATATGTCAAAGTCACGTATCATTTACTTCCAAAACGACCTGTGAACACTGCCAACAATATATTGTTGTCATGAGAACTGTACATGGAATTTGATTTGGATTTGATAATTCTGTGTAAAAAGGTGTTTCGTATCCTCAAAAACATTTGATTTTTGGCATTTTGCAAAATACCTTAGTGTGCACTTACATTATGAAACAAAGATACTGTCAAAATTCCAAGTTTCTACTATTATAGATTAGGCTCTATGTTGATTCTCTGTCAGTCATTTAGTCATTTAGTCAGGACAAAGCCGCTTACATATACACAGGGATATTGCTTTTTTCTTAGATAGATGCAGTAAATGTTATGTATCCTCATTTCCTGTCATATCTTAGGTTGCTCATTTTGTTTAAGAATCCTATTATTAAGGAAATAAACGGTGCAAAACATGTTGTACAAACTTTCTCACTATATATGTTATGAATTGTATTATTGAGGATTCTAGGTTGATGAAAGAAACCAGTATAGGCTTAAATAGATTTAAGAATTTCAACCGAGATTTTCATATAATATTTTCCTTGTAGCATCACACATTAACTGAATAAATATTGATTTCACCGCCTATTCAGTAGATTCAGTCCTTGGTCAAGAAAATAAATTATAAAAGAGAGTGAAAATTAAGCAAAATCAATACAATAACTGCATACATGTTTAGAATGTTCGCATGTACCAGTAATTTGTTCTACTTACAATGTTGAATTTTCATTATTAGCCTATAGTTTAATACAGTTTTAATTATAGTTTCCAGTAACATAATTTACATTTATATAATATAATCATGTTTCTCTTTTTTATTCTTAATTCGATTATTTGATAGGTTTGAATGTATCCACCTCTGATTAGTTGAAGAGAGCGTCTTAAGGCCTTAACTACACCAGAGGGAAATATAAATAAAAGAAATAAATAAATAAGTAGTCTCTTTTAATAATTCATTAGTGTGCATCTGTTTCTATTGTTCAGAGATTTATTCTTTTGTGATATTCAGTATAAACGGTTATAATATCTGGTGACATAGCGGCGTTGAGGTACGGAAAGTAAACAAGCATTTCTAATTAAAAGAAGCTTGATTTTTTGTGAAATTAATGGTTGATTTCGGTTTTAACTTCTTTTTATTTCGGTGAATATTTCGCGAAATAATTGCTTTATACTATACTTTACATAGTATACTTTACATCATTATTTACTTTATTAGTTAACTATGGCTCTGAGAAATACAGTCAAAATTATATAACATTATTTGACAATAAAAAGTTTAGATTCGGTGTTGAAATTTCAAAACATAAATTATTACAATATGTCTTACTAATGGATTTCCTTTAATTTTTGGTTAGGCCTAATTAAACATGTGAAATTTTATGTGTTTTCATTTTAACCTAAGATATATTAGAATATTATAGGAGAAAAATTCCTCCTCCGACACTGGGACTTGAACCCAGGACCTTTGGCTATTCGCGCCAATGCTCTACCAACTGAGCTAAGCCGGAGTTCAATTCACAGCGCCGGATGGAACCTCTCTCCTATGACTGATTGCCCTAATGGTCTACCTCACAGATAGACAAGTTATGTCATATGCAGTACTGTGAGGCGCACGAATTAGTGATTTTTGTGACCGGGCTCCCACTGTTATTGTACAGTTGACATTCAAGATAGATATATAAGCTTTCATGAACCACAGATTATTGTCTCTGTTGGACATTACATGAGAATATGCATATGACATAACTTGTCTATCTGTGAGGTAGACCATTAGGGCAATCAGTCATAGGAGAGAGGTTCCATCCGGCGCTGTGAATTGAACTCCGGCTTAGCTCAGTTGGTAGAGCATTGGCGCGAATAGCCAAAGGTCCTGGGTTCAAGTCCCAGTGTCGGAGGAGGAATTTTTCTCCTATAATATTCTCATGTAATGTCCAACAGAGACAATAATCTGTGGTTCATGAAAGCTTATATATCTATCTAAGTTATATTGTTTGAATCACTCTAACAAGAGAAGTTTGTTAGCCTACTAAAAATAGCCAATTGAAAGTGGAAGTGTAAACCACATCGCTTGAAATATAAGAATGAAAAAGAAATTGCCAACACTAACAATTACAATTTTAAATCATATTTCTGTAAATATTTTTCAATATTTGTGTTTCATTTTACAGACAAACTATTGGAATCCTATGTGGACCTTCGCCAACAACCCATTGTAAACCACTGTTTATCAAACTTGGCATTCTGACTCTTCCAGGAATGTTCGTAATTGCCAACTTTATGTATTTAAAAATCTGGACGAATTTACTAAATGTGAAGATATCTGTAACTATGACATACGCAATAGAGGCAATTTATATGTTAAAAATATAAATATGGTAGAACATTTAATAGTTATGAAAACGTTTCTTTGAATCTGTATAACAGCCTGCCTAGCTATCTCAGGAGCTGCCAAACGACTTCACAGTTCAAGCGTCATTTAATAAATTTAGTATACAATAACATTTAGGAGTTTATGCTAATTTGTAAAATATTTCAAAAATTTTCATTATTTGCAATAACTAAGAACGTATTTGTTTAGTATTTCATCTTTTTTCATTTCTTTATTTTAGTCATTTGTATTATATATTATTTAAGTAGCCTACTTTATGTTTGTATTTTTGTCTTTATATTTAATGTACGTTTCTTGCATTCAGGTGTATCATTTCTTGTTTTTCATTTGTTTTTATTGTTATTATTATTATTATTATTATTATTATTATTATTATTATTATTATTATTTATTTCATGTTTTTGCCCAGGTCGAGTGGTACAGAAGGCCTTATGGCCTTAACTCCGCCAGATTAAATAAATAAATAAGACAAAATATGTCTTACTGTGCTTTCAAGAGAACTTTGCAATTTTACTTAAGAAATAATCCACTATACCGCGTCCAGGAATTTTATTCTATACATTGAATAAGAATTTTATAATTTTGACGTTGCTATACATTTTCTTTTAATGTCCCGGCAAAAATAAATCTATCTTTCTATCTATTTAATTTAATTTAATTTTCTAATTAGTTGTTAGCAACACTGTGCTGCTATAGACATCGTCAAGTAAATAAATGAATACAATACAGAAATAGGTAAAACAATAAATCAGAAAACCCAGACTAGAATGTTAAATTGATTTGAGCCTCAAAAAACTCTTGCACATTATAAAGCAGCAAACGATGTAAATGAAACTTGAATTGCTTAAAATCTACATTGTGAGCCACTTGGGGCAACTTATTAAACATGGAGTCTCCTAAATGTTTACACCAGCTTTTCGATTTGGCAAGTCTCAACTGAGGCACCTCAAGAAAATAATTAAATCTCGTAGAGTCATAGGCGTACCGAGGGGGGGGGTTTGGGGGTTTGAACCCCCCCATTTATTAAAAAAAGGAAAATTGTATAATTTTTTAAGTCTGCCCATAAATTACTTAATACAAGTATAAAGCGTGGGAAGCTTAAAACTCGTTATTTTGCGTCTTAATTTTTAAAATTTTCCGGGGGAGGAACCCCGGAAGCTTAAAACTCGTTATTTTGTGTCTTACTTTTTAAAATGTTTCGGGGGAGGACCCCCGGAAGCTTAAAACTCGTTATTTTGCACCTTAATTTTTTTAATTTTCCGGGGGAGGACCCCCGGACCCCCTTCTCCCCAGGGGGTATTCCATACCCCCAGACACCGCGGATATTATAACCCCCCCATATGGTCGGTCTGGTTACGCCTATGCGTAGAGTAGTGGTGCTTCTCTGATCTATAACCATACTCGGCCGGATTTAACTTAATCATAATAAGAGTATAAAATATATACATATTAATTACTGTTAAAAATTCTTTCTTTTCTAAATAAAGGCCTACAATGGTCATCATATTTTGCTCCAGATAATATTCTAACAGCTTTATTCTGTATTACCAGAACATTATGAATGCTGCTACCGTTGCCCCAAATCTGAATGCCGTATCTTATTATCTTATTCTTCCTGGAGGGGGCGTATTTCCCACTTATTTACACATTTTGTGGAATCCAACAACTTACGCGATATTTCGTGGTTATAATTAACTTAATTAATATATTTTAATTAGGGATGGGTCCTCGATACTTTCGATACCTCGATACTCTCGATACTTGCATGGTATCGGCATCGAACGATACTTCAGAAAACTCGCTCGATACTTTTTCGATACTTTTGTAATTCTGCAATTAAGTGAGAATGCTAGTATTTTTTAACAAAAACTTGTAAATAGACTGTTTAAAAAACTAATTTTGGTTTTAATGTAGACTTTAAAAATAATTATAGGCTACTGGTGATATTAAATTTTATCTCATTAAATATGCAGACGTAATTAATTTAGTTGGTATTACACAGTTCACTCAAATTTTAATTTTTAATGTATCTATTTATTGAAACTGGAAATGTTGAAGGTATCGAGTATCGAAGTATCGAGTATCGAGGAAAAAATCATGTATCGGTATCGAGTATCGAGTATCGAGAAAATCTGGTATCGACCCATCCCTAATTTTAATCATAATATTAAGGCTAAATATAACTAACAAAAGCTGTTTTGTAAAATTTCCCGCTAACGCTGTTACCCAAAATATGGTCCATATCCGATATCTTCTTTTATCTTGTTCGCTGTAAACGTTAGTAAAATGTTAGGTTTAAACAGTAGGTTCTTGAACCTGCTAGGGGTGGAGTTGTGCTTAATCATATCTGTAATAAAGGGGTGATAATGTCTGGTGATGCGTGGACAGGGCTAATGAGTACTGCGTACGTTACCTGGCAACCAGCGCGCGCGCCACTTGATTCAATCTGGAGATGATCGCTGGTCATTGATCTGCGTCGCGACCTGCACTCTCTGTTAACTGGAGCATCCACTACGCATTCCCATCCTTAGCCATCTCACACGAATTTAATTTTATGGTCAACAGTCACCATAAGTCACCACTACGCATTCCCATTCTTAGCCATCTCACACGAATTTAATTTTATAGTCAACAGTCACCATAAGTCACCACTACGCATTCCCATTCTTAGCCTTCTCACACGAATGTAATTTTATAGTTTACAATCACCATACGTAATTCACAAGTACACGAGGTATTACGAGGTCCGTCTACAAAGTAAGTTTCCCTAGGGCCGTTTACACTATTACTGTTACTATTACTATTACTGTTATAGCATTTTTCATATTAAACTTTAAAATTTGGATAGAACATAAATAATGTAATGTCCAACAGAGACAATAATCTGTGGTTCATGAAAGCTTATATATCATAATTTCTTTGTTTTTTACTAAAATTTGAACAACTAAATTCTTATGTATTATTATTGTATTACCTCGTACCTTGGTATTGTAAATAGAACATGCTCTAACCTTTTATACATAATATTGTGTCATAGTTCTCCAAATTATGTATTGTTTTAAGTAATTATTTAGTAGGCCTATAAGTTTTTCTAATATATTGAACTGAACCACCCCCGAACACAAGCTCTGCTTCTTCGGGTGGTGTAACAACTTTTGTATGTATTTTTCGTGTAATTTGGAACAATAAATTGTAATTGCAATTGTAAGTGTTCAGATATTTTTCAACATATTCGTCACAGGAATTGAGACATTTGTCATACCGTGGGACAAACTTTTGAACACTTATGCCATAGAAGTCAGCTGCCTGGGATTGGAACCACTGTGTGACAACCATCTCCGCTTCTTTGTCATTCTCTGTCATTTATTGAGGTGTAGGAAAAGATGGAAATTCCTGGGAGCGAGGTCCGGGCTGTAGGGTGGATGTTGAAACATCTCCTAGCCAAACTCTTGCAGGAGACCTGCAGGGAGGTGTTTAAATCTCCACCCTACAACTCGGACAGCACACCCTGAGATTTTCATATTTTCCTACCCCTCAAGAACTGACAGTGAATGGCAGAGAATATTAGAGATTGACAGAGAAACGGAGAAGGTTATCACACAATGGTTCAAATCGTACGCGGCAGACTTCTATGGCACATGTATTCAAAAGTTGGTCCCACGTTATAACAAATGTGTCAATTCCGGTGGCGAATATGTTAAAAGATAGCTGAAAACTTGCTGTATCTGTTTAAAATAAATATTTCCATTCCGTTAATGGTCTATAGGAAATTTACTTTATGGACGCGCCTCATACTTCTGATCGATACAACAGTGTTATAATGAAATTCTGTGTTATAATAGATGTCATTATGTTACTTGGTTTTATGGTTTTATGGTTATTTACCAACAGGGATGTACTGCAAATTAGGCCTGTAACCGTCGCCGGTATATCGGAATTTTGGCCCGCAGGAATACTTTTAAGTGCCTGTAAATCTACATACATGGGCCTGACACACTTATGCACACACAAATGCCATCGACCTGGGCCGGGATCAAACCCGCAACCTTGGGCACAGAAAGCGATCATTATGATACTATTATGTCACATGAAATAAACATGTTATAGTATGGTCGAACAGAAAAATATTTCGATTGATATTTATTTCATACCTATGGACATAATTTTCTCTTAAAAAGATAAATAATTCAATGCCTTAAATTTATTCTTGATTCACAACAATTCCATGCCGAAAAGTAGCAAGATGGGCCAAAGCCTGTCACTTGTTCTTCACTTCCTTAAGGCGGAGTTTCAAGCATGCGTTACACTCTTTCATTAAAATGAGTAAAAATGTTTAAACCAATCTTGAATCAGTTTAATATGTTTTTGCATTATTGTTGTGCTCAAGAATATTTTTAAGGTACTTTGGCTTTCTGTTGGATCTAAAATTCATTTTAGACTGACTGATAGAGCCAGCTCAATTTCTCATGGTTATTGTGAAGGCATTCGTAGTGCTCCTGTTTGCTCTGAAGTATGCTGAATATCCAACATTGCGATTTGAGCTTCCTGTAATTCACCTTGATTTTATAGATGAGCTGCCACTATTAAATCTCCAACAACTGTATTTTTTAAGCATTTGTTTGTGCTTATAAACGACCGAATAATGGTGAACCTAATTACTTGGCTAAATTCTTGTTTTTCTGCCTTTTTTCGAAAAGGGGGAAGTGCGAAATTTTCGTTACTCCAGTATATATATAAGTATATATACTTATTAGTATATGTATAAACTAAACTCCGTAGCGCTACATCCCTGGAGGGACGGGGCCTACCACCCGACCGCTGCGTCATCTACCGTAGGGAGAAGGCAGGATTGGGGGGCATTTGGTCAGCATGCCGACACCCACGTTAATGGTGGTTTTCATGCCCGGAGCCGCTACTTCTCTATCAAGTAACTCCTCAATTTGAATCACGAGGCTGCGTGCACCCTTACCTCAGAAAAATCCGAGGAGGTACCGGGGATCGAACCCGGGCCGACGGATCTCGTTTGTTTAACATTACAGGCAAATAAATACACTTTGCGGATTAATATTATGATTTCGACTGTCAGTCATATTTTTCTAAGCTATTGGGCATAATTGCATGGATTGTTTTAAAGGTCTTCCCAATCCAAGAACTACAATTTTTTCGTACGTTTGCAATTAAATAAATTGAATTAGCAAACTTTTTTTAACGGCAGTTCAGACGTTTGAGCTCATGTCGTCCATTCAGCCCTGTTTTGTCAAGCGTAGCTTTTGGTACGCCTTGTGTGTAGTATTTCGCTAGTGTGGTCCGGCCAGGGCGCAGGGGGGTGGGAGATGGGGAATGTTAGCGTAAAAGTGTGACAGGCCAGTGGCCAGACAATTAACTTGTCTACAGAACCGCATACTAATTGAGTATGAGCCTCTCCCTGCGCGCTGTTTACTTTGCGGATTATCAAACGCGTAACGAAGTGTGATTCGTTGCGGCATTTGTCATACAGGCATCAAGCTGATCGGGCTGAATTTAGGAAGGACCAGGCACTAGAACCAACACTGTTTTTTATCTGAATCTAATATATTTGAGCTGATATTTCCGTGTAGACCGTATTCAATTGCGAAATTAATTGAAGGTGGTCTTGTTCGGTTGAGTGCACACCGTAGTAATAATAATAATAATAATAATAATAATAATAATAATAATAATAATAATAATAATAACAATAATAGTTTATTTAACCTGGAGAAAGTTAAGACCGTAAGGTCTTCTCTTCCACTTCACCAGGGACAAGTAGTAACTTACATTAGTTGTTACAATATAACATAAGTAACACAAAATATATTAAAAGAACACAACATAACACATGAAATGATTTAAGATACATTAAAATGACACACTAAATAATATGAAAGAATTTTAAGATACATTAAATGATAAAAAAGAAATTGTTACAAATATAATTTAGTTATACAAAAGCATTAAGTGATAGAAACTGAAATTAACATAGGACATGAAAAAAGATACACTATTAAGTACTACGTATATGTGCTGTTAACTGCGATCTGAACGTTGACAGTGACCGGCAGTCCTTGATGTGAGATGGTAAAGAATTCCACCGTAGTGTAGTGGTTGAAGCGCTGCCCTACAAACCGGAAGGTCGCGGGTTCGATCCTCGATGAGGCCGTTAGAGTTTTTCAATTGGCCTAATCCTTCTGGTGGCACTATGGTCCTGGGATCGACTCAGCTTCCAACAGAAATGAGTACCAGGAGCAATCCTGGGGGTAAAGGCGGCCGGTGCTTAAGACTGACAATCTTACCACCTTCACGTCCCGAGTGTCTAAAATCCAGGAGCCTCAATCTTCTGGAACTCTCTGGACCTCCATGGCCTGCTTGTATAGGGAACACTTTACTTTACTTGTTCGGTTGGCATAGAAAACTGGATAAGAGATCAGAAGGACAGCTCATGCATCTCCCATGGTCAATCTGGGTTGTTCAAGAATTAGAAATGCAAACATTCCATCCATCTTTGCTCCAAGTGCTGAAAATAGTTCATCCAGAAGCTCTATAAGGAGAAAAAGGTTTGTGTTTGTATTAATACCGGGTATTTTAGGTTGTTTTTCTGTTATTGCACCACCACCATCCCGATATGCTAAACATTGAAGATAGCAATATAATCTATCTAATATATAAAATCGAATGTGTGTTTGTGGCCAGGTGGGTATGTATGTTCCCTACACAAATCTACATTTCTTGACCAATTTGTACGAAATTTTGCACACATACCCAGTTAAGCCCGGGAAGTAACGCGGTCAACATTAAAATTCAAACAAACTACTCCTTCCCTTGAAAATTATATAATTTCTGAGAATATTAAACTGAAAAAATGAAATCCCATTCAGTTGTCATGACAACAGTGTATTGTTTACAGTGTTTGGGAACTTCATAATACTAGGCTTTAACCAATTCTGATGCTATCGATGTATGCTTGGTAAAAATCACTCTTATTATTACTGTTAGTAGATTCCCTCAATTGGCTGTACCAATAAGATGTACTGTCCTCCCACCCTGATCCAGACTGTGCTGTAGCTTTACTGACTGAGATTCCACGTGTTTAATTCTATTGTCATATACAAGTTCTATTTTTCCATGTTCCGTAGCACTCAATATAAGTTACTTCCACTTTTATGATATTTTCTTCTTGTCTTTTACAGGTAAGTGTTTCCAATATGGACTTCTCTGGATTAAAAAACACCTATAACTGCCACCGAAGTAAAGGTAGGCTTATTTCATTATTTGGGTAAGAGATTTCTGTAGATGTAATTTTACATAACTTTTATCGTAGTTATTTTATTCATTAAGTGATTTTCCTCCTGTTATTTATATTGATCGTATCTGATTAAGAACAAATGAAAGGCGCATCTACTTTTTTGAAAATGCTCTTAACCTGTTATCTAAAAATGGAATAAGTTATCCAACTTCCATCTCTTGGGCATATAGGTTTAACATTATGGCAAAAGTTATTTCCAGAAAATTGTAAATACCTGCCAGATCTCCAAAGCGTATATTTCACCGTTTCTTTTGGTCTTGTAAATCTACAGTCATAACCAAAGAAAACAAAAAAAATTGTCGATTAATCCTACAGAGAGAAATATTTAAGTTACGCTAAGTTCGGCGAACTTAGTGAGAAAGATTTACTTCTCTGGGTGTAACAAACAGAAATCGCTCCATTATGTTGAAAGCCTCACGATTGCATATAGGACTGCCATCTTCTTTTAAAATATTTTATAGTGTTAGCTATAAATGGCTTAGTTTCCACATACGCAATAATACAGTGAGTTTAACGTAAGAGTTGGCCAATCGTGTGGGTTTCTGCCTCGCGGCAGCCACATCTCTAACTCCCGAGCGATCAGGTGAAATATCTACGCAAAAAAAACCGCTAACGGTGTAATGATTCATGTTCTCACAATTACAGTTAAAATTACAATGAAAATAACCATATACCTCATCACAAGATATGTTGGAAATGTCCTTCTCTTGCATCCACACAACACTGGCACCTTTTTAGTAAATTTTCTTTCACGTGCATAAGTTCAGCCTTCAAGATAGAGTTCATTTCTCTTGTGATATTGTCTTTAAGTTCATCTAACAGTAGCCTACGTGACTATTATTTATGGGGGAACTTGAAAAATAAAGTGTATAGGTCAATTCCTCACACATTAGAAGAACTTAAAGATAGTATCACAAGAGAAATGAACTCTATCTCGGAAGCTGAGCCTACGTGCGTAAAAGAAAATTTCCTAAAAAGGTGCCATTGTTGTGGGGATGCAAGAGAAGGACATTTCCAATATCTCTTGTGATGAGGTGCGTGGTTATTTTCATTTTAATTTTAACTGTAACTGTGAGATCCTGAATCATTACACCGTTAGCGGCTTTATTGCGAAGATATTTAACCGATCGTTCGGGAGTTAGAGCTGCGGCCGCCGCGAGGCAGAATCCCGCATGATTGGTCAACTCTTACGTGGAACTCACTTTATAAGTTAATTAATAGTGTATAGTTTTAGCTGTTAAACGGCTTAATTTTCAACATGTATGATAATTTATTTAATTTAACTGTAGATAGCCTAATAAGGTTTCTTGGTTAAAGGGATGACCGTTGTATTGAGAGTGTTTTTTCTGAACTACTTGTCTTAGAAACTCGAAAGATTGCACACTTCATTAAAATGTAACCAGTAATTAATGCTTAAAATTTCATTTAAGATATCAATTAATTTAATTGATTTTTAAATCAAAATAGAAATATGTCTCCTCGGACTGATATTGAAATATGAATCGTTTTTTGTTATGTGATATTCCTTGATACTTTCTTTACTGATTTACTGATGGGTTTGTACATTGTTGATACTTCTAGTTTTAAAGTATTTTGCCCAGAAAAATAAAAATAAACTAACCTATGATTATAATAAATATTTAACGCCTATACAGAGAATCCCATTATAGCTATTTATGTGTCAAGTACGCAAAATAACGCTTTAGCAGACGAATGTAGAATAGCGGCCGAGGCCAATACGAAATGCGGTATAGATGTTGTTTTGTTATATGATAAAGTAGGCTACCGTGTTTTTTTTTTTTTTTTTTGCGAGAAACCCTGGTAAAGTTTCTGATCTTCATAAAGAAACATGCTGGCTTAAATTTGTTGTTTATGACCAAATATATGCTTCAATCCATGTTAAAATTGGTGTTACTGGTCATTGCCATCTGGATTTTGTTTATGCTTTGCCATGACGACTTTAGCGTACTAGGCCGATAAAATTGCATTATGAATGTAGTTTTATAACATTTTAGCGGGCTAGGTTGCTAAAATTGAATAAGGAATTGCATAAGGAATATTAGCAGTTGTTTTAGAGAGCGTGTACTAAAAAATATTTTACTGTACATTGTGAAAAAAAATCACAGCTGCATCTCTCTTTTTGTAGGAATGAATGAAGTGTTTTTTATTGTTAACAAGAACAACTATGTTTACATTATTCATTGCATGAACCCTTAGGCTGTCCATGCTATAACTGTGCACAAGCAAAAATATAACCTAAAATTAAAACCAATAACACACCCACCAACAGTTAAAACTAAGAATCACAAACAAAACACCCACACACACTCCACCTAAAAATAGCCAATGGAGAAGATAGATTTTGAATGTGACATGAACCGAGAATAACATGAAAACTGAAACCGAGAAAAAAGATATCAAAGTTAGCATGCATTGACAGTTTGAAGGCACTGAGGTTTAAAATGTTAAACGGTGTCAGCAACACCTGTTCCGTGCGTCCAAACGGCATAAAATTTTGCAAAGTCATACTTAAGAGCACGTCTACCTTTGGGTTTGTATTGTAATGCTTGTTTTGTAATTCTGAGGGAATCCATTCTCTCAATATGTTGGAACCACTGTTGTTTGGATCTGTCAATTTTATGCTGGCGATAGTAAATGTTTAATTCCTTTCTAATGTTATCACTTGGGATATGATCCTTTAATGTATGGCCTCCAATTCGCCTTAAAAATCTCATTTCTGCCGATTCAATCATTCTTTTCTTTGACCTATTTAAAGGCCAATTTTCACTGCCATAAGTTAGTAATGGTACAGCAAGTACTTTATAAAATTTCATCATGGTGTCTTTATGAGCTTTATTTTTTAAGGTTCTATAAATTGTGCCACACACATATATTGAAATTTTTATAGTTTTTTAATAAGATCTTTATCCTCCTTGTAAGAAATGTAGCATCCAAAACTCTTAACTTGTTCTATTATAGTGTTATTTAACACTATCTTCGATCTCACTGGAAATTTTCCTTGAAATGCCATAACTTTTGATTTAGAAAGAGATATTTTCAAATTGTACTCTTTTGTAACTACTTGGAGTAAATGAGCAGCTCTCTGTAGATTGTCCTCAGAATCTGAAATGTTGGTCGACCTACATTACGTTGGGAGGATGATCTTTGAGACGGAACAGGCTTATAGCCTATCCTTGCAGTGAAAGAAGAAGATACTTTACAGCGTACATGATTTTCTGTCACTAAAATCCAATTGTCTAGCAGAACGGCTAAATCAACACTTCTGTCATCCCTTGAGATACGTATATATTTTATGTGTGTTATATATGTAGTTTAACATATCCGGTTTTAACTCCATCGTTCGGCATTTCGTCTATTTGTATGTTTGTTTATAACGAAAATATATGGTTTGATTTTCTTCCAATTCTAGAGTGATAGGGAAAAATCGAATAAGTCAAAATTCCAAAGTTTCAGGAATGACACACACCAAAAAAAAAAAAAAAATTATTTCCACAGCATTTTTACAATATTTAGATCAGTCCACCCAGCTATTTTTACACAGTATCTTATGCTGTGTAAAAATGTCTGGGTGGACTGATCTAAATATTGTAAAAATGATGAGGAAATAAATCGTTATTTGTCCCTCCAAGAACTTTGGTATTTTGACTTATTCGCTTTTTCCCTATCACTCTAGAATTTGTCCTGAATGTTTCTTGAAGTCATTAAAAACGACGTTTGGGCAAGGGGTTTTATTTTCTGGATCCGTTTCAAGATGCTGGAAGTTTTAATGGTTCGGTTTCATCATGCAGTCATTACCAAACGCGTTGTTTCATTTTCTACCAATTTTGCACGAATGTTCCTTATATTAATTAAAAATGACGCATGTGTAAGGCTTTTTATTTTTTTATTCCGTTTCAATATGTTTGTCATTTAAAATTATGAAGAGTAGATCGTAGGTTAGTATGTGTTCGTAATCACCAGGCATTATGTATACTTAGATGTGCTGGTTAATATGTATAATATCTGGTGATAGGCATACCGCTCAGATTTTCTATTTTACATTAATATAATTATATGATAGACTAATAAAGTGTTTTCGAGCAGATTGTGATTAAGAATTAAATATATTATGACCAGGGCCCAGATTTTTATGACATGTCATCTTTAACTGCAACATCTTGGACGTTACCCTCTAGTGCAGATATTCTGATCATGACTCCTAGATTATAAAAATGGCAATTTTTAGAGTGATTTTAGATCATCTTTGCCCATATTTTATTTTTAGTTCATTTTTAGACTGTAATGTCATTATTTGATCATTTTTTGGTTATTTTTGGCTTTTATTTCTATATTTCAAACTTTTAGGTCATATTTTTATATAAAGTCATTATTTTCTTATTTTGTGCTGTTTCTCGCATTATATAGAGCTTTTTTGTGAATTTACTTACGTTGAATACTATCGGATCTCTAAATGAGCATAAATAAACAGATCTTGTTATAATTTTAATTTGAATACAGAAAAATAGTGTTTGCTGTTTGCATTTAAGCGTATGTACCAAGTAACTAATTACAAGCCTAAAATTGGGCCAACAACATGAATGTAGAATAGACAAAAATGTGATAAATAAACTAGTATTTTCATACAAATTGTAGGGTCTTTTTATAGTCTTTGCATAATTTCTTTTGTATTTTTGCAGTCATTTTATAGCAAATTTTTAAAGTACTTATAGGTCATCAAAATCCGGGCCATCACTCTTTATGAACATAGAACATCCACTGACATATTACTTTCCTTATTAAATGTAACGTTACTGTAGATCTATCCATCGTAAAAATCCCCTCCGGTCATAACCGCTTTTCGTGGTATTAGCGTTTAAAATACTTGGGTTGCAAAGTTTCCGCTCTTCAGGTATTCTACGAACAGGATAATGTGAGTAATGAGCCTTTCCATGATGAATTACCGAGAAAAGAATGTGAGTAGGGAGGTGCCAGCAATAATCCGCCCCATAAAGATGCTTATCTAGAGGGTTGCGTGCATGTGTGTGTATTGTCCAGGGATTGTCTCCCCGTAACGTGGAAAATAACGCAGGGTGGTTATTGATTCTGCTGCTGCATGATCCACAAAAGTCACACTTCATTTTTCATTGGCCTTCTACCAAACTTTGTGGCTCTCGTCACTGTAATTTATTTCTAAACATTTCCCTCTAAACAAAATTTATGGTATAATTAATGAACTTCTATTAAAGCCTTGATAAAAGCTGTTATAATTCCACTCTTACACGATAATCATTTTTAATTTTAACTTCAATTCATATTTGTATTATTATTATTTCTTTACAAAAACTATATATATATATATATATATATATATATATATATATATAACGGTATTACCTCTACAAAATCCCGCCGTAGGATGTAGCCTACCTATGTAATGATTACGCCATTATAAAATAATTCCTAGTATTCTGTGAGTCTCTTGTTTCATTGTAGTGTCATATTTATTTTACCATGTTACGTCTGTTATTTATTTATTTTGTTGAGAATATAACAGGCTCATTGCCCAATTACAACATTCCCTTATACTAATTACACCAGTTTTACAACACTAATATTATATGTTTAATGTAATACTAAAAATATTTAAACCAATACTACAACTAAAAATATACAGAAAAAAGAAACACCAAACACATACAATATGAAAATTACACAATGAAAGGAACAGATCAAAACATAAGTAATATAATAGTTTTGGAGGAAACGAAAGACTTAAATAAAGAATATGACACGGAGCATATTTTAACTATCACTTTTTAATTACACTGCCCAACAATGAAAATGTTTCGGGCTCAAAAATAGCTGATTCTTATGTATTTCCACCTGCTGAATTCAGAAATCGCCATAGAAATTACCGATTAGCTCTTATTTTGGAGATACAGTGACTTTTGAATTCTCTATAGTCAACATTTTCAGTTTCGGGAAAATTTGTTTTTGGATGTTGACACACTTGTCAACTGTCAAAATACAACAGTAGTGTAGCTGTGGGTAGATTATAAATGTAAACACTATTGTTTTGACAGTGAATTTCGTATTATCTGTTGTAATTAGTGCAGAATTTTTGTTTTGGATAGTTTTAAAAAGCAAAATTTGTTACATTAACATGCCACGGAAATGTGTAAATTTAGTGAAGAATTTATGTTACATTTGTGGTGAAATAACATTTTCATCACAGAAACGCAAAGTGACGCCTCTTGTGAAGACTGCCTACCAACATTATTTTGGTATGAAGGTACCCAATCTTCCATCTGCTATTCAACCTATTCCACATTCAGACAGTTTACCAGTTCCTACTCCACCCCAAAATTATGAGTTGGAAGTAGAAAATGAATGCAGTGTGGAAGAAGAAGAACTCAACAAGCCTTCAACATCCCATGACCCTGATTTTGAAGTGAAAGATGATCAACCGCACAGATTGAGCCAATCGAAGTTGAGTGATCTCATTCGAGCCTCTTCTGGATCCAAAATATGTTTTTCTTCCACCTCTGCATATCAAGCTGGGTTTGATAAAGAATTTTGTCAAAGGCATGAACCAAGAAGGCCAGGATTTTAAATATTTGAGAGAGAAATTTTCTGGACTAAGTGATACAAAAGTCAAGGAAGGCATCTCTGTTGGGCCACAGATACGTCAACTTGTAAAGGATGCTGCGTTCGACCTACTTTTGGAAGGGGAAGAAAAGGCAGCTTGGGAAGCTCTTAAGGAATTTTTAGGGAATAAAAGAGATGATAACTACACTCAGTTGGTCACAGTACTTCTACAAAAATACCATCAACTCAGATGCAACATGTCCCTAAAAATTAATTTTCTCCACTCCGATCTCAAATTTTCCCCACCTAGTTGTGGAGCTGTCAGTGACGAGAATGGAGAAAGGTTCCATGAGGATATTTCTGTGATGGAACGGAGATATCAGGGCCTCTGGAATGAAGCAATGCTTGTGGATTACTGCTGGTTTGTGTGTAGGGATGCTCCAGAACTCAATTACAAGAGAAAAGCCAAAAGGCAGAGATCTCATGAAGCCACCTATTGATTCTCTGTAGATCCAATGGCATGGTAGGTTTTCTTTAATCAATTTAGGATGTTAACTGTCATTAATAAAAGAACGGTCACACTTTTAATGTTGTTAGCACATTAAGTAATTAATATTTATAAATGTTAAATTTACTGTTTTCTCTTAATCCTTTAAAATTAAAACTTTCACCTATTGTTTATCTCAGAAACTAGAGCTAATAAAAAATTTTCTTTGTCATATTCGTTTTTCTCAACCCAAAATTAGTAAGAATTGACTCATGAGGTGACGGAAACATTTAAAAAATGTTTTTTTGTTGGGCAGTGTTATTAGCCTACTACTTTAAAGTTTTCAAATTTTTATCACAGATATTTTTAAAACTCTTAGTGTTAGTATTGAATATATCTGTACTGCCCATTTTGTGCAGTTAATTGTATAGCCGGAGCACATTATAGAGAGCAGAATTATTATGGCAGTCAGTGTTTGAATTTGGAATGAAAAAAAAAATCCAATTTATAAGATCTATATATAGGTGATTGTGTTTAAGAACTTAGTACATAAACTATGCTCACGATGAAATGCACCCAAGAAACTAAAAACTAATTTCGATATTTCCATATCGTCTGTTAAGAAGAGTAGTATCTCCGAAGTTGGTCATTTTCAGATAATATGATCCTATGACAACTGTGATCCATTCAGGCGGTTTGGCTGTTTGTCATTAATCCTTTCCAAATCTGGAATTGAAACGTTTTTATTGTCTCCTGGATAAGATGCCATTTTCGAGATACCGTACGAGGTTTCTCAAATTAACCAACGTTATGATAAATTATTAAAATGTATAGAAATATCCGCCTAATATACCACTATATGAAGCAACGGAATGAAGCAATCAGGAATATAACTATTGAATTGAAAACACACTTTTTGAATGATAATTTTATTATATTATCTGTTATAACTGTGTCTTATGATAGCAATTTTTAAGCCCATGTTAAGGCTATATTGAAATAATAACTGAGCTCACTATTATTTCCAGTAAAGTATTCAATAATTGTATTTTATTGTCTTATGGTATAATAAATTTGTGATATTTAAAAATTAAAATTGTTATGCTTAAAAATTGAATTGTTTGATAGTAATAGATACATTCACTTCTGTAAGCTTGAATAAAATATGCTTGCCGCTATGCGTACAATTGTTATGTTTAGTAAAGATGCAATGTGCTGCTGAATAAGCACTTTATGCTATCAGTCTACAAAGTTAAAATAATAGCATATAGTTATGCGTGTCAATTTTAAAAACACAAATAGTAGAATGCTGCGTAACATTTATATTAATTGGTATATTTTTGTTCGTAGAAGTGTGTCCAGAAGTAAAATTGAAATTTACGAAGATAATATCCGTGTTGTTTTCTTGTTCGTTCAAAGTAGTAGGCAGTCTTGAGGATGAAATTTCCTAAATAGCTTCAGTTTTCAGTTGCTTATGCGTTGTTAATACCACTGGAAACATGAAATTGATTAGTTATGATAAGAGCTAACACTCTTGTTAGGAATATTTTCTTTGCAAAAATTATCTGAACAGTAGTTATAAGTCAGTCATAATTTGAACAAACTCAGATTGTATAACTTGCGTGATTAACAATGCACCTTTTCATGAGACTGAGGCAACTTAATATACGCACTCCCTGCAATGCGGTCTCTTATTCTACATCAGATTGTGAAGTGAGAAAGTTATATTGCCACATTTAAGATAGAGAAAGTTATGTGCGTGTACGACACCAGGTTTTTCAAGCATGTCTTGACTGTATACGAGTGTATACAATTATTGACTTTGATTGCAGTAACTAAATATCCAGTTGTTCTTGCCACTTTTCGAAAGGCCTATTTTTTTGTATACTTACTCAATGGAAATAGACAATTCCTAAGCAAACTAAAGCAATAATTTCTATTTTGTGAAACCCGGAGGTTCATTGCCGCGCTTATATGAGCAAGCCATTGAACCTTATTTTGTACTAACTCCATCCAACCGTCTCTCGAAAATCGTACAACCATTAAATCTATTCTAATATTGTCCTCACACCTACATCTAAACCTTCCAAGTGGTATTTTCCTTCCGGGTCTCCAGGTCAATATTTTTTAGATATGTTTTTTCTTCCCCATGCGTGCAACATGTCCAGTCCATTTCACCCTTCGTGATTTAATTACCATTACTATATTCTGTGAAAAGTGCTGATTATTATGAAGCTCGTTATTATGCATTTTTCTCCAGTCCCAATTTTCATTTCGCTTAGGCCCAAATATTTTCCTAAGCAGCTTGTTTTCGAACACTCTTAGGTTCTGTCCTTCCCGAAGAGCAAAAGTGTATGTATCATGTGTTTATAATAAATACAATCGGCATAAATGTTTACTTTTAGATTTCTGGCCAAAACAAGAAGATAAAAAGTTTCTGAACTGCATGAAATCGAGCTTACAGATTATGAAGCTCGTCATTATACAATTTTCTCCAGTCCCCGTTTTCATCTCTTTTAGGTCCGAATATTTTCTTAAACACCATGTTTTCGAACACTCTCAGATTATGTTTTTCCAGAAGAGTAAGGGACCAAGTTTCACATCTAACTTCTGCCTTAATATTATTTGTATCTGTAATAATTGCTCCTAGATATTTGAATTTCTCCACTTATTCGAATGCTTTATCGTTTCTAGATGCACCTATAGTCCAGTCAATGAAAAGTTGTAGAGGGAAATGGAAGGAACACAATTTTTGACTTTGGGACTTTGTTTGGACTAGTAAGGAGGTAAACATACTAAAAGTCCCCACTCCTAGGAGGTGAGCGGGGGGCAGGGGGGCCTTTAGAAGGTCCCTTTTTTCGGGTTTTCGCTTATATCTCGGAAACTATGGGTCCTAGCGATAAGACCCTTCTGTACAAAATTAAATTTGACAAAATGCTCCACAAGATTGATTTAATTAATTTTTTCGCTATCTCACCTAGTTTCTGAGATATCCGTGCTCAAAATTAGCTAATTTTGAAAAAAATAAAATTTCCTCGCGTTTTTCGCCTTATTTCGTTAGCTAATTCTTCGGCCCTTCGTCCTACAAAAAATTCATAAGGAAGGAAGTCTTAGAACATTAAATTTTCTTCAAGAATATATGTTAGTTTACTTTTTATCTTCAACCGTTCAAAAGGTAGAGCAGTTTTAACTTTATGTGTAAATTCCGGGATTTTGCAGAAAAACTTAACTTTCGTATTTTCCGTTCTTCCACTGCTGAAACTCTATATAAAATCCAATATATGTATTATATATATTTATATGTATAAATAGTATGTATTATATATATAAATGGCACATAAAGAAATTATGTGTATATATAGGCTATGTATTTATAATATATTTTCAAGTATATATGGAGTTCTTCAAAAGTAATATTGTTTGGTGTCGTTTACTAATTTCGAACCCCGAACCTAGTGGAACCACTTTGAGAGCTTCATCATTTATCCGAGAGAAATACAATTACTATAATATATTATGGAAAATTTTGATACTCAAAATTGACAATTTATCGAGGATTGACGAATCTTTATTGTTATTTAGGAGCCATAATAACCCTCTACATAGGCAATAATACTTTTATTCAATATATATAATATATAATCTACAGTTAATATAAAATATAGGCCTATTAACTATACATTCGCTCCCCAAAGGCATTGGGGTAGGATGGGGTAGGATGATTCCAGAGTAAACAACAATTTGTACATAACTTTTTTTATTAACACATTAACTCGTAAATGTTTCTTGAAACTGTGTTATATTTACTTTAATAATATATTTACACCTTTTAGTACAATTGAACAGCAATAATAATTATAAATTCCTGACTCTCTTGGAGCCGGAGGGTCCTTCCGCGTCATGGTAACTTGGTCCTGGGTATAATTCTGCTTCATCCATTGAGAAAGGGGATACATCTTCTAGGATAACTGGCAGAGGATCGATGTCGAGTTCTTCATCCTCATTGACCAAGAGGGGGCCCCCATTAAGACAGTTCCCCTGGCAGTTTTGGCACGCAGGGGAACACTTGAGAGATGCCTTTCTGCATCCGCATTTGGTGGTGGCACAATCCTTTGTGCACCGACAAAAAAAAAATTAATATTTCATCCGGTGCTGCCTGGTGCTCACTGTGTACCGGGGTTAGAAATTTGTTGGTTAACTCCCACCCATACATCTGAGGAGTCAGCTCATTTCCCAATCGCATCTCGACTTTGTGATTTGTCCTCAGAATGTTGTTTCGCTGCCCCCTCAGTTGGTGGGAGGCACGAGATGTCCGGTTTGATATTGGCTACCGATTTTACATAGGATTGGTAACGGTAAGCGTTTAGAGATTTCTCTTTAGGTGGGGCCCCGTACCACCTCAAAATACACTTTTCCCCAGCTTCCTCTACATCATCCTTGGTTGAGGAAGGGTCTGAGAAAACTGCAGCAGTTCCCTGGATATCTGGAGACTTCAAATACAGTTTGATAAATCCCAGCTTACACTTTCAGAAGGCTGCTGGGGTGGTATCGCACCCAGTGAAGGCATGTAGAAATAGTATGTCTCGCAGCCCCTGGCTAGAAAACAATGTAGGTTTTATGTTTCTACGCCCAGGCTTGACGGAAATTATGTTCTGGTCACTAGGTGCTTTGGCCATCAACAGGACTATTAGGTCAACATCCTCACCAATAACTGCAACAGCGGTGGTATGTGACAACTCCATTGCCATTTCTCCAATGAGGACATCCACATCATTCCGTGCTTTCAGGGTTCTGACTCCATGTGCCTGTAGTGTGACTTTCAGCATGTTAATCAGCAGACTTTTGTTGTAGAAATTTGACAGGAAGTCTTCCTGCTTCGCAGTTATGACTGTCTACTGATTGAAATGTATGTCGGCTTACTTGCTGAGATGGTACCGCCTTTACTGCTCAGCGACCTTTGTACTTGAGGATGAGCCCGTGTACCCATCAAATACTACAGTGCAACTCCTTCCACGATAGTGACTGTTCATAAAATTGACGTATCCATCACAAATGGCAGATGTCGTGGAACCTCTTTGCCAAATAACTTTGTGCAGGAGAAGTCCTCCGTCTATAACAATGTCAAAGTGTGTCACACGTACATCTTTGATAATTGGATTGAGCTCTTTCTAGAGACAGTTTGATACTTATTTTCAAACTCTAGAATAAAAAAGTTGTTATTCTTGAAAATTAATTTCCGATCACATACAAGTTTAAAATAAACTGTGCGAGATACCGAAAAAGTGAAAGGAATCAGTCTTGATGGAACATTTTATCAGGTTAAATTTTGTATAGAGTGGTATTAACGCTAGGATCCATAGATATAAGCGAAAAACCGAAAAAAGGGACATTCTACGGAACCCCCTGCCCCCCGCTCACCTCCTAGGAGTGGGGACTTTTAGTATGTTTAACTTCTAACTAGTCCAAACAAAGTCCCAAAGTCAAAAACCGTGCTCCATCCATTTCCATCTATTCATTCAATCACTGAATGGACTATATATAAGCATATATATTTCTTGAAAATATATTACAAAATACATATATATATATATATTGATTCATTTATGTACAACTTATATATATAGTTCATACTATTTATATATATAAATACGTAATATTGGCTTTTATACAGAGTTAGAGCAGTGAAATAATGGAAAATACGAAAGTTAAGTTTTTCTGCAAAATTCCGGAATTTACACATAAAGTTAAAATTGCTCTAACTTTTGAATGGTTGAAGATAAAAAGTAAACTATCACATATTCTTCAAGGAAATTTAATGCTATACAACTTCCTTCCTTATGACTTTTTCGTAGAACGAAGGGCCAAAGAGTTAGCTTACGAAATAAGGAAAAAAACGCGAGGCAATTTTATTTTTTTCAAAATTAGCTAATTTTGAGCACGGATATCTCGGAAACTAGGCGAGATAGCGAAAAAATGAAGAGGATCAACCTTGTGGATCATTTTGTCATCTGTAATTTTGTATAGAAAGATCTTATCGCTAGGACCCTTAGTTTCCGAGATATAAGTGAAAAACCGAAAAAAGGGACGTTCTAAGGGCCCCCCTTCCCCCCGCTCACCTCCGAGGAGTGGGGACTTTTAGTATGTTCACCTCCTAACTAGTCCAAACAAAGTCCCAAAGTCAAAAATTGTGTTCCTTCCATTTCCCTCTACACCTCTTTTTGAGCATTCATTGACTGGACTACTACTATTATACAAATCAGTCTTTTCACAACTGCTTGACGTATAAATTCGTCACCTCAAAAGATTTTATAAAAGCAGGAATATAAGAATATTATAGTAGTACTGCTTTTTGTAAAACATGAGGATCTTTACCTACAAGTTACGACTATCATTTATAGAGACCACTAAATCAACTGAAATTTTCCTCATGGATTTCAAATTTAGAGCCCACTGATGTCATTTGATTATTTCTTATTTATAAACTCATCTTTAAAAATATTAAGATTAAATGAATTGGTCATCTTTTAACTCACTTAGTTTGTTATAATTTTTTACTTTTAAATCGATTATTCCTCATGTTACGTAGCGTCACGTATTATTTGGCATACTAGTTTTTTCTTTTTTTATTATCTGCATGTACAGTGTTATTGTACGTAAAACATTAAAAAGTTGAAACAAAGGCACAAATAGGAGAAGGCGGCCTCTTTCCCAAGTCAGATTGAATTGGGGTGCGTGATGCCAGGCGGGTTGCGTGCGGCTCTGCACGCCAGGCAGCGGTGTGACACAGCAGGAAATACACACACTTGCGAACCGCTCAAATTATTTAGAGACTAACAATACAATTCTGTCACATTATTTTGTGATTCCACTGTTGCTAACCAGGCTGCAAGGAACTGATAGAATGTATTTGTGTATTTCAGAATTAACTGAACTGTATCCGAACACGAGCTTCTTGCTCAATCGGGTAATTATCTGATGTATCTCATTATACGTAACTAAATAATAAAATGAAATAAGATAAACTGATGTAACAAAGTGACAGAATTCTTTTAATTAATCATTGACAATTGCAATTATGCAGAAAATAAGTTTTTTTTAATCGATTTCCGAGTTAAGCTACAGATCGATTCATTAAGCAGGGCTTACGGAAGAATAAAGGTCTAGTTTGATAAGCACATGTAAAGGAATATGTGGGTAGTGTTATTTGTGAAAGCTATCTGTATTGAAACTTCCAAAGCCTTATATGAACACTATAAAACAATATGTTGACATGAGAACTGATTTGCATTTTATAAATTCTTTCTAATATATTACCATAAAATAGGTACTAAATTGGGCTTTACTCCAGTACTGGTCGACCGACTTGGTCCAATATCAATAGGCTTCTTCCCATGGACGTTATACATGCGTATAAGTTTCATGAAAAGCCGATAAAGCGTATTTTGAGTTATCGTGCGTACATACACACGGGTAGACAGACATATGGACAGACATTTTCCTGTCCCACACACAATCTCATAAAGTACCATTCTGGCACTTAATGTAAAAAATTCACTCATTCCCTTAATAAGAAAGGAGTAATTTTTTCTATGTAAGCTATAGCCTATTGTTTAAACTTCTTAATTATTACTGTTTAAATGTAATCTAGATCAAAGCCCTATTTCATAAAACTCTACAGGTGTGACAAATATGACAATTATGCCAAGTCTGACAAATTTGTCATGACAATTGTATTTTTCATAAATATTACAACTTTTCCTTACATTACAGCCTAATTACAATTGTCAGAATAAAAGATTAATCCGTTGCCTAAAAACTCTGCATGGTCTCATGTCTATTTATTCATAATTTTCACTACTGCCAATATCACTACTACTAGTGTTCATTATGAACAGGGCAATCAGTCATAGGAGAGAGGTTCCATCCGGCGCTGTGAATTGAACTCCGGCTTAGCTCAGTTGGTAGAGCATTGGCGCGAATAGCCAAAGGTCCTGGGTTCAAGTCCCAGTGTCGGAGGAATTTTTCTCCTATAATATTCTCATGTAATGTCCAACAGAGACAATAATCTGTGGTTCATGAAAGCTTATATATTTATCAAGTTTATTAACAAGAAAGTTTAAATCACAAACAGTTTGCCAAATTATGCCACACATTTACACAACCTACATATCAAAGAAGTAATGACAATTCTACATTGTTTGTAAATATGTAAATAAGTCAACAAAAATTAATGTTTTATAAGTGGTAAGTATTCTAAGATTTGACATATTTGTCAGAATTTTACCTGTAGGCTAAACTCAAAAGTCTTGAGAAACAATACGTAAAATTATTATACAAATCTATAAAATTGTCATGACATTTATGTAAAGTTGTCAACTTTTATAAAGACACAATTTTATTGTCAAAATGAAAACCTGTAAAACAAATATACTTATATGTTATGTATAAGTGTATATATACTTATATATATAATACTATATTCAAACTATATTCAGCTATATACAAACTTATACAAACTTTCAGTCACTACTGTATTATTGTTCGCCTGCGAAATAACTCGTACAGGGGGACATAAAAAAAAGCATATAATTCAAAACAGTAAAGCGTGTTCTTTAGCCTCATGTCGTCTGAAAGAATGTCCTACTTACAGCTTGAGCTGTGACGTCATACTTCTTAAAACCCAGGAGTTTAGAATTTTCCACAGAGTAGCTAGTGACATGCTAAGGCGATATAATCAGCTGCAGCGCCTCGTTCATAACCGTAATTGACTCCTTCCACGTCACTGCAACTCCTAACTCACACAAACAAAAGGCTCATATTGCTCATTCTTGATGGCTAAATTATAAAACGTTTTTTCTACGATAGTGCCTAGAGTTTGCAAATAGGTCAGTTTTTGTTAGTGCGTAAATATGATCTCTTGAAGCATCGAAAAATAAATTCATTCTATACTCTTTATTCGAATGTTCTTAAAAGACAGTAGATTTATATAACAAACTAGCTTAAAAGGCCCGGCGTCGCCCGGGTTTTGTATTTTGTAATATGAAATTAACTTATGGAGGACTTTCGATGTTGAAACTCTAGGTCCTTATATATAATATGTATGTAGAATTAGATATGAGGAAGAACAACATATGACACTCAGACTATTCCCTCAGAAAACGCTAGATATAGCTTTTTATGGCTCATAGAGGATGTCGAATTTTGCATCCCATTGCTTCTACACACTGCTTCTTCTGGGAGGAGTGCAAATAAGACGAAAAAGAAATTCCGGTTACATAAGATAGTATTGTCTTGAGAGAAAATTGTATTTCTCACTCTCATATTACCATACAACCGTATCAGTGGATAGGATTTGTTACCGACTTCCGATATAGCATACTCACTGGCACGCACTTAAGTTGTCCCTGCAATGCGACCTCTTATTCTACATCAAAATGTGAAGTGAGAAAATATTTTCCATGTCGAGGGTAAAGAAAGTTATGTGACTGCTTTATTTTCTTGGATTTTATTCTTCAAGAATTATTTTCACACAATGTATTAATTACATCGATAGAATCAGAATTTGTTAAAGCCCAGTAGTGTAATATAGTTTCCAAAGCCCTATGTGAACACCGTAAACAATACTTTCGTTATGTAAACAATTGACAGCAGAACTCTCTAACTGTGCCTCATTTCACATTTCCGACTTTTCCCGTGGATTTTCCAAAAAATTTGTTTCATACAAACCTTGTCCTAACAATTACGAACACAACAAAAAAAGAATAAGCCAAATCGGTCGAGCCGTTCTCAAGTGATGCTCCTTCATACATTTTTGAAATTCATTTTTATTAATATAGATTTATTGAATTACAGTCATAAAGATATACACGAGGGCCGTCTATAAAGTAAGTTTTCCTGGGGTCTTTTACAGAAGCAAAACACAATATCATGGAAATGTCTGTTGCAACAGATAGGTACTGCAAGTGTTCAGCTAATTTTCAAAATATTCGCTACCTGAATTGAGACATTTTTCATACCTTGGGACCAACTTTTGAATACCTTTGTCGTAGAACTCTGCCGCCTGGGATTTGAACCACTGTGTGGAAACCACCTCCACCTCTCTGTCATTTCCTGAGGTGTAGGAAAAGATGGAAATCACTGGGAGCGAGATCTGGGCTGTAGGGTGAATGTTTAAACATCTCCTACTCGAACTTGTGCAGGAGGCTTGCAATTTTTTTTAATATACTATGCAAAGTGTAAAACCATTCTGTACTTTTAAATTGAATGGTCTCGACTTGAATCTAAACATTTTTATTTTATATACGCCTATGTGTCTCTATCAAAATAGTTTCATTGGCAAATGAATTGCCTCCTCAACTCGAGTTCTATCTTTAAGGGATGCGCTTCACTAAATCTCTATATATATAAAAGGCTTTGTCCTGACTGACTGAATGAATGACTGACTGACTGATTGACTGAATGACAGGAATCAACGTACAGCCTAAACTATAACAGGTAGAGACTTGGAATTTTGACAGTACCTTCGTTTCATAATGTAGGTGCTCACTAAGAAAGGATTTTGAAAAATTCTGATTCTAAATGCCAAAAATTAAATGTTTTTGAAAATACTTAATCCCTTTTTACATAGAATTATCAATTCCAAATCACAGAATATATTGTTGCCAAATGGTATCAGGTGGGCTTGGAAAAAGACAAATGAAATGCACTTTTGACAAATAAGAGAAGTGTTCAAAATAATTCATGTTATAAATAAATATTACAGAATGAAATCCACTAAAATAATGGAATCACATAACTTTCTCTACCCTGGACATAGAGAAAACAAAACGAGGTATGGTAATGTGTATATTATTATATTATATCGCAGGTTTTTGGAGAGAAAAGTATGAAAGTGATAATGCTTTCTGTTTAATTTCATCCGCAAAACGGCTTTATGGTAACATAAGAGTGGGAAATTTCCCGCCTCGATATTACAATTTTATGTTACAGGAATTTCTGTTTCTTCTTATTTAAACCTCTACCAGGCTTGCTGTGCACTGTACAAGCGATGGGATGCAAAATTCTAGATCCTCTATGAGCCATAAAAAACTATATCAAGCGTTTTCTGAGAGAATAGTTTGAGTGTAATAAGTCGTTCTTCCTATTTCAAATTATAAATGCCTATATAAGGACCTAGAATTTAAAATTTAAAATCCTTCATAAGTTAATTTCCAATTACAAAATACAAAACCCGGGCGACGCCGGGTCTTGTAAGCTAGTTTATTTATATTCTAAAAAGTGTGTTTACCGGATATAAATTGAATTTAATTACTATTATTATTATTATTATTATTATTATTATTATTATTATTATTATTATTATTATTATTAGTATTAGTATTAGTATTAGTATTAGTATTAGTTAGTATTAATAATTAACTTATTTATTTATTTATTTATTTGTTGACGGTATGATACTCATCTCTCGGTATTACAAATTAATCTTTGTCATCATTAGTTTTATGCTATGATAAGATGCCAATATCTTCTCTTATAGTTGTAAAATATTTGAAAGTCGTAATGACGGCATTTCAATTTAAATTTAGAACAAGGGAGCGTGACTCGCTGAACGTGGGTGTGACGCATACTACCTGCCTCAAATGCATCCGGCTCCTTCATGAGTTAATTTGCAAGCTTCAGACACGAGAATCAGTACAACTTATCTCCTAATTTAACTAATCCAATGGTACTCGCATTACTTCTATTACGTCCCTCTTACTGTTTAATACTGTGTGTATTGTTGTTCGAGTTGATGTGCATTATTATTATTATTATTATTATTATTAGTATTATTATTATTATTATATTTTTTCCGCGCATGAGCCCGTGTAGGACTTTCCTTAGAGGCGTACTTAGAGGCGTTTCTGTGTTTTCCTTTGAGTTCATATTGCTTTCATACTTTGGCTGTGAGCTTCCTTCCTTCCATGTTCTTCCAGTTTTTTCTTCGGTCTGTCCTCTTGGTCAACTTCCCACTTATGCACCTTACTTCTAAAGTTATCTCTTTTCAAAATATCTTCTGGAGTAATTTCTGTCAGTTTTAAGTCATTTTTTACTTCACCAATCCATTTCATAGTATCTACTTTTGCTTTACTTTTGTTTTCATAGAATTCCAATATTTGTTTAATATGTCCATAAAATGTTAACCTTCGTTTTCTGATATCATTATGAATGACTGTATATGTTTTTACTTCCTTTTTACTCCTAAGTCTGTATTCTTCACCTACGCTTCGTGGACCTACAATTTTTCTTATAATTTTGCACTCTTCTTTTATTATACGAGTATTTTCTACATTTGTTTTTCTGTTCAAAATTAGAGTTTCGGCTCCATAAAGGCACTCGGGTTTAATTACAGTATTATAGTGTCTCAATTTTGTATATTTAGACATGCACTTATTATTATAGATGTTTTGTGTAAGCCGATATGCCGATATGATAGTTCAAGGAGTGATTGAATTGCAACTCTTCCCTTGCAGGTGCGATCATTTCTCCTGCATCCAAGTAGTGCGTGTAGTCTAGTCGCTAGTATTCAGGCGCTCACTTTTCTACCCCCCTAATACTCTCCATATTTTCCGTTTCCATGACAATCATATTTAAATATCGAAAAAGCATAATAGGATGAAGTAAGGTAATTTGGTGATAATTCTTGTAAGCCGTGCCATCAGATAAGGTACATATTTTATGACATGGCTCGCAGTGCACATGTTACCTCCTTCTTTCGAATACCTCTCTCAGGGTGTCCACCAAGTAATGCCGAAGAAATTCCCGGCTTATTGCCTGATTTTCATTGATCATTTCAGAAATTCCCGACTAAAATATGAAGCACTTTCTAATAACTGTGTAAGAAAACTTATAGGATTATACATACTTTAAATAAGAAAAACTTTTAGTAACAAAAGTAATTGCAAACAATAATTACTTAGGCTATAACAGATACAAAAATTGGGAACAATAAAATATATTAAATATACTTTCATATAGGCCTATTATGTCTAGAAGTCTTTTTGATCACACTTTGCAATTTTTAGAATTTTCCCGGATATTTTAACAAATTAATTCACTTTCCCCGGATTTTCCCAACCATACGAAATTCCCGGCCTTTTCCCGGATTCTCGGATTTTCCCGACCAGTGGATACACTGTATTATTTTTATTATTATTATTATTATTATTAATTATTATTGTTATGTCTAACACTGTGGCTCGGGGATGCGGGCCTGGGTTCGAATCCTGCTGGGTACAAGATACCTAGTTGTGGTTTTTCCGGGGTCTTTCCTCTCCTGTGAGACGTATGTCTGGTAACTATAGGCTACTTTGGTCCCCAGAAATCATCTGACCGTCATTATCATCTTCATGCCATCTAAGCCTTCTTCAGGGTGTGTCTCGTCCAATGTGTTCGGTGTTGTCTCGGAGGTGCCTCTGCATTGGGCTGATCACCTACCCGGGGAGACCCTCCGTGTCCTTGTCTGGTATGCGATCCAAAGGTAACCTCTCTTCCGACAGGTCGCGGACTTGTTTGGCCCAGGAGCATAAACGTCCCTACAACGGTAGAGGATAAACTAGGAAATAGAAAGAACGCTTATTCTTATTTACTACTATTATTTTATAATATTAATAATCATAAAAGTAGCATCATCATATCATCGTAGAACCAATCGGTCTGGGTTCATTGTTTGGTTAGGCTTATACTCTTACTTTCTGTTCCGAAGTGCGTGTAGTAAATCTTGGTTCAAGTTGATGGCATTTATGTGGGTGTAAATTCTATTGGTGCTTGTCGGTATATTTACGTATATTTGCCAAACAATGTCACAGTTCAAATCAAATTTATTTAGTTTAGTACATGGCTCGTGTATGATATTAAGAAGCAGATAAATTGTTATTTTTAAGCACTCATAGATAATTGAATCTTATTATTTTAGAGTCATATATTATCTCGTTTTTATTTTCGTTTTATATTTCTAGGTCCATTGTATATTCTATTATAACCAATCCGTACAATTTAGGTAATTCATGTATTTCTCACTAGCCGGGCGGTAGAGAAGGTATTAGATCTCAAATTCGCCAGGTTAAAATGAATAAATTAAATAATTAAATAAAAATAATAAATAAGGTCGTTAAAAAGCCATGGTAAACAAACATCACGCGACTACGAAAGTGACTTGTAAAGGGTGACCGAGATGGTAAATATATTTTAATGGCTTCCGATACAATAAGTCAGCATGATTTTTTTTAATACTCTTCAAAGCATTATGTATATTTTTCCTGTGTCTACCTGAATATACCTATTGCGATCCGTAAATTGATTTTTTGAAATCTTTGTTCGGAAATTTAATTTGCATAGCGCAAAGGAATAAATCACAACCCCTAGGAAAATATACTTATTACTAGGGATGGGTCGATACCAGATTTTCTCGATACTCGTTACTCCATACCGATACATGATTTTTTCCTCGATACCGTCAACATTTCCAGTCAATAAATAGGTACATTAAAAATTAAACGTTGAGAGAACTGTGTAATACCAACTAAATTAATTACGTGTGCATATTTAATGAGACATAATTTAATATCATCAGTAGCCCATAATTATTTTTAAACTCTACATTAAAACTAAAATTAGTTTTTGAAACAGTCCACTTACAAGTTTTTGTTCAAAAATTGCTATATTTTGTAGACTACTAAAAGCAGAAAAAGATACCCGTATTTCCTTAAATTTCAGAATTACCAAAGTATCGAAAAAGTACCAAGCGAGTTTTTTGAAGTGTTGCTCGATGCCGATACCATGAAAGTATCGAGAGTATCGAGGTATCGAAAGTATCGAGGACCCATCCCTACGTATAACCATAATATTCAACTCTCTTGTCCTCAGTCAAATCCTCTGCATGACAGAGTGCTTCTTTCTGTTTAAAACAAAACAATTAATATGAAACTGGTTGTAATTTTTTTAGTTAAAAACACTTTGCCAAACTATATTTTATTCTCAAATATTAATCTGGCAACATACCATCAAATACATTTTAAATCTGCTTTTATTTGTTTATGCATGTGATTTTTTACATGTTTTACTACCGATACTTGAGATATGAGTGCTTTTTTGGATTAAAATTTTCTGAAACGTAGAGTGAAATTTTATGATTTTTCTTCTCTCATATATTGGTACTAGAAGGATTAAACTTTTTAATTTTGCAAAAAATTCTCCTATGGTTATAGTTAATCTAGCTGCAATTTTCTGAATAAATTATGGAACGTGGTATCTGTTCCACTCACGCATTTCTTTCTATCTTGCCATCAATTTTTTTTTTATTAGTTAGCCGGCCCTTATATTGGTGTTTGGGCCTTCGTTTGAAAGGGAAGCATGTTCCTTAAGTATTTTTGTTAGGTATTAAAGAATCTACACCCCGATAAAGCAAGACTACTGCCAGATTTCATAAGCATTATATTCCTTTCTCATTATTGCTCTGTAGCACAGGGGTTGCGTTCGCTCGGGTCCGGATTAGAATCCTCGTCGGGACAAGTTGCATAGGTAGAATTTTTCCTCACCTATGAGACAAATGTCGGGTGACTGTAAGCCCTTGTAGTCCCCGGATGTCGTCTGGCCGTCATTATTTTCTTCATCCCATCGTCTTCTTGTTTAGAGTGACTGTGTGTGAGAATATTGTATCTCATCCTATGTGTTCGTGTTGTATCGGAGGTGGCCTCGGCATAGAACCGATCCCTCACATGGAGAGCCCTCCACGTCTTTGTCTGTCATAAAAGTTTGTATGTGTGATCAAAATATAATACCTTTCCCGACAGGTTACTGCCCTTTATAATGATGCGTAATTTCTAAAAGGGGAAATTTAAAACTACAAGTAAGAAAGAAAGAAAATAAATTATTGCTGGTAGTTAGTTAGAGTATTTATTCACATCGTTCTGTCTTTTAAATTATTTTACAAATATGTTAGGCAAACAATTCGGAATTCTTATACTCAAAATTTTTATACACTACAGGCAGTTGATCACAACTTAAAAATTATGTTCTTGCATGCATGATAGACTATTGCTATCTATATAGAATACTATAGAATTACGTTGGTATAAAAGGTCTCGTCTGAGGAATATGCTATCAAGTTCGAGAATTGATCTAATAATATTGTGATAAAAATGTACCAAAGAAAATCTTATATGAATTAAGTGCGAAGGCAATTTCATGTCAGTCATAACCAATTAGAAGATACATAAGGAAATGTTAAACAATTCTGTAGATTTATGCAGTGACGCATAATATTATTTCTCTGTAAAAATGTATTTCTTTCCCTTTTACTAAGCGATGTCCTGCAGAGGCTCTTGCATTCGTCACAAAGGCACTGTTTCTGGAAAGATTCCAGAACCGACAGCGATAACGTCATACCAACCCACCCATCTGAACTAAATCCGTTATGAGAGTGTTAGTGCTGCCAACTGATATTCCCATTCGTCATACCAACATATCATGCGTAATTTAAGCGCAAATCAATATGGAGGCCTTGTCTAACATCTTGCAGGGCTTTCATACCTACTGTGTGTTTTAGATGCGAGACTTATAGGTGACGAAAATTATATTATTGCCCGGGTTCTAGAAACTCGCGAAATGGGTAAATTATCCAATGGACAGAATTTACACAAGAATAACTTTTACAAACTCAGATAATTTAAAGGTAACAATCACATACACTTTTGGCGAGTTTCTAGATGAATTTCCTCTGTGTAAATATGAAAATGACAGAAAAAATGTTCCTACAAACTCGGGCTAGATCTTTCCAAGGGCAAATCGTCGGGTTAATTTATCCTTTCATGGATGGCTGGATAAAATTTAACCTCTCATAGGATCAATAATAATTTAAACAATGAGAATCAAAGCCTTCTGAATTAAATGAACTGTACAACTCCAAGGCCTTCCTCACTATACCATTGTGGGTGATTAGGAACTAATTTGCCCATGGATAATTTACCCATAGATATTTCACGAGTTCATAGAAACCGGGCATCAGCTGAGTGATCCACATTTCTTCCATTCCTTCAAGATGCCAAGTACTAATGAGTTGGCACAACATTTAAGGAAGAGCTGGAAGGGACAGGGAAAGAATTAAAGGCTCAAGTGGTCAGTAATTTTCGCCATCGTCAAAAATTCTCAATTTTACTGAGCATGAGGTTCTTGTGAACTGTTATAAATTTACGACAAGGGACCGACGGCTTTATTTCCCTTTCAAATGAAAGTATACAGTGAGTTTTTAGGCTTGGAAGACACATTCCCTCGGAAGAGTAAAACGTCGTGAACATGTTTATTACCCGATTATTAAGGATGCTAAATGTTTTAGGACTGTTGGAAGCCATAAGTCAATCTGAGTGAACAGCACTTCGTAAGCAGTGAGCTGCATTGCAACCACTATCTACATGCTACAGACTACATTGCATATCTACATGCTAAAAGCTACATTGCAACCATTGTCTACATGCTACATGCTACATTGCATATGTACATGCTACAGGCTACACTGCAACCACTATCTACATGCTACTGGCTACATTGCAACCACTAACTACATGATACGGGTTACTTTGCATCCACTATCTACGTGCTACAGGCTATATTGCAACCACTATCTACATGTTACACTCTACTTTTGTTTGTCTTGTGCATAGTAAAAGCACGAACGGCCGTCTAGGCCCGTGCGTTGGATTTATTCTATGGATAATGTATTTAACATGTATATAAGAATAAAGATGCACCTTACCATATCATACCATACTCTACTTTGCAAACACTATCTACATGCTACAGACTACATTGCATATCTACATGCTACATGCTACCTTGCAACCACTATCTACATTCTACAGGCTTCTTTGCAACCACTATTTGCATGCTACAGGCTATTGAAGGGTAGTTATAAGCCACCCACTGCTTGTAGTAACTCACTCTTGCCTGGAGAACAATAAGTTAAATATTTGCATTAGGTTGAAACAACTGAATACGTGCTCTTTTGCCTGTTATTAAGTGCCAGTATGGTACTTTATGAGATTGTGTGGGGGACGAAAAAATGTCTGTCCGTCTGTCTGCCCGTCTGTCCGTGCGTCTGTACGCACCATAACTCAAGTACGCTTTTTCGGATTTTCATGAAACTTGGTATAAACATTCATAATGTCGATGGGAAGAACCCTATTGTTAATGAACCAAATCGGTTCACCGGTACCGGAGTAATGCCCAATTTAGTGCCTATTTTAATAGTATTATATTAGAAAGGCACCATAACTGAAATACGCTGTATCGGATTTTCATGAAACTTCGTATACGCATTTATGACGTCCAAGAGAAGTATCCTATTAAATTTGAACCTAATCTGTTGACCGGTACCGGAGTAAAACCCAACTTAATGTCTATTTTAAAGGCGCAATAACTCAAATACGCTTTATCGGATTTTTATGAAACTTGGTATACCAATTTATAATGTCCATGGAAAAACTTCTATTCATATTCGACTAAATCGGTAGGCCGGTAGCGGAATTATGCCCAATTTAGTGCCTTTTATGTTAATATATAAGAAGTCGCGACAACTCAAATATGCTTTATTGGATTTTCATGAAACTTTGTATAACCATTTATAATGTACATGAGAAGATGTCTACTGATATTGGACAAAATCGGTAGACCGGTACCCGAGTAAAACCCAATTTAGTGTCTATTTTAAAGACACGGTAACTCAAACATGCTTTACCGGATTTTCATGAAACTTGGTGTACACATTTATAATGTCCATGGGAACATGTCTATTGATATTGGATAAAATCGGTTGAACGGTTTCGGAGTAATTCCCAATTTAGTGCCTATTTTATGTAAATATACGTATTCGAAAGAATTTATGAAAGTCAATCAGTTATCATGACAACATAGTCAATTGTTTTACTGTGATCTTATAAGGATTTGGAGATTAAAATGCAGTTGGCTATGACAAATAACATTATTGCTTTACACACGCTTATCCAACTAGACTGTTAATCTGACCCTGGTGGACAAGATGGTAACGTCTTGGACTCACATTCTGCAGTTCAATGGTTCAAATCCCGAGCCGACAAATTTGACTTTTTTATTTCTTTATTTTTATGTGAGTATGCGATTGTCAAGATATCACAAATCTGTACAGTACAGCTGATGCTGGACGATTTTAATCTGATTAAAAAAAAAAACTAGACCTTTGTTCTTCCGTAAGCACTGCTTAATGAATAAATCTGGAGCTTAACTTAGAAATCAATTAAAAAATACATATTGTGCATATCATAATTGCAATGATAACTGATTAAACAAAAACATACTGGCACTTTGTTACATCAGTTTACCTGATTTTATTCTATATCAGAATATGAAGTGAGAAAGGTGTATTGCCCATGCTAATGGTAAAGAAAGTTACGTGAGTGCATTAGTGAGATTTTATTTGGGTTGAGTATCCTTTGGAGATGCGATGCGATGTGGCAACAACGGTCACTTCACTTTTACGACCAATTTACATGAAAAGAATGGCATACATAACACATTATAAAAAGAGGCGAAACTTTTGTTTGGGCAGAGGAAGTTATGTGTTTTGAACCAAATTTTATTGATATTTTAACTTGTTAAAAATTGCTTTCTATTATCCACAAGCATGTGCCCTGTACTCAACTGCTAGATGTTTTATTTAAACAATTTATTTAACAGAACAATAATTATGAGTCATTATATATATGTATTCCGCGCGAGGCAATGGCAAATCTCCGCGGTATCATCCTTGCCTGAATCACCTCGGACGAGTCATGGTCATCACCCCATGGCTTCGTCCCGGGTCTGGACCTGCCTTCAGGTAGAATAATCATCATCATATATGTATTAACAATTATATCGCTCTTAGATAAATTGCATGAATTATATAATTTTATTCTTAGTTATATTGTTTTTCCGTAACAAATATAAATAATTAAACGAATAGAACGAATATTGTGCTTCCGCATGGGCGTAAAGATTCTAAATGAAACGGTTAAAATTACCACAGACTCATGAACCTAACTCAAATCATGCATAAACAATTAAAACAATTTATAATTTAAAGAAACTAGAATCCCGGTATCGATGTGCATTTCACGATTAAAGTGCGATGCCCGGTGAAAAAAGACCTCAGATTCGAGCTCCCTAGCCCCCTCCAAAAAAAAAAAATACCCGTATGGTGAGTTTCGACCAAGTCATTCAATGCTCTTTTTTCCCGGTAGATATGGAAATTAATCTCACAATTGAATACTGTCTTATTAATAGATAACGTTGGCTATGGGTTCGTGACATACGAAGTTTGCTTTTTAAATAGTATATAATTATACAGTATAGTACAATCTTGGAAACAGAAAATGCACAGAACACCTAGGGACCGACGGCTTTATCTCCCATTCAAATTAAAGTATGCAGTGAGTTTTCAGGCTTGAAAAACACATTCCCTCGGAAGAGTAAAATGCCGTGCACATGTTTATTACCCGATTATTAAGGATGCTAAATGTTTTAAAGTGCGGAACCCATCTATTCACCAGAACACCAATATTATTGGCTCAATTTCTCACGCAAATTATAAATCCATGCCGGACTGCGTAGAAAACAGTTAATACAACGATGAGGCTTAAGTTTATACTTTATTTATTTTACCGATACCTTATTCTGTAAATTTTACATGCATTTCATACAAAGGAAAATTCTACTCATGATCGTTTTTTCCTAGAACATTAGAAAATGCTGCTTAACCTTTTCACTGCTGCTTACATATAAATTAAACACAACAAAATATAGTGTATAAAATCAAAAATATAAAATGTAAGAATTCTTATTCTCCTGTTATTTACGGAAACAACTGTTCCACTGAAATTTTCCTCATCAAGCGATCATCAAGTGATAGCATCAGCCTGGGCTCTAAGTTTGAAATTGATGAGGACTGGATCGAAAAGTAAAGGATTTTTTTTAACATAAGTTTAACAGGTACAATTACAAACAAATGCATACATGAAGGGACATCTTTGTCCATTTTTCTATGTAGTCGCCAAGTTTCTCAACACATTTCTGCCATCGTGATACCAGTTTCAAAATATCCTGTTCACAGAAGTCCGTTCGGCTGGAGTATAGCCATCTGCGTACTGCTGTTTTCACTTCTGCATCTGACGCATGCCCTTCTGCAGCATAACGCGATAGGTGATCCAAGCTTGTCATCATTCTCTGGCCCTGGTTCTGTCAGGTTCTTAGGCACCCAGCGAGCACTAACTTTACGAAACTTCAGTGTGTAATGCACAATATCGTACAGATTGAGTCACTTAGAATTTTTTCTTTACCAGGGAAGCAGCATGTTTCTATGAACTTCTATGAACAGGGTATTTTGAAACTGGTATCACCATGGGAGAAATGTGTTGTCCGGGCTGTAGGGTGAATGTTGAAACATCTCCTAGCTGAACTTTTGCAGGAGACTTGTATGGAGGTGTTGAAGCCTCCACCCTGCAGTTCGGACTGCGCACCCAGGGATTTTCATCTTTTCCTACCCCTCAATAAATGACTGTGAATGACAGAGAGTGGTAGAGATCGTCAGAAAAACGGAGAAGGTTATCACACAATGGTTCAATTCCCAGGCGGTAGACTTCTACGACACAAGTGTTCAAAAGTTGGTCCCACGGTATGACAAATGTCTCAATACAGGTGGCGAATATGCTGAAAAATAGCTGAACACTTGCTATATATGTTGCAATATATATTTCTACGAAATTGTGTTTTGTTTCTGTAAACGGTCCAGGGAAACTTACTTTGTGGACGGCTCTCGTATAAAATGATACAAGGAGTCTTGTACTTGGGCTTCAGTAAAAGCTTTCACTCCACAACAAATCTAACACTTGAAATTATGATACTGTAATTCTAACTTCCATTCATGTTTAATTAATGGATTAATTAACCTCAATGGGTTACTTAAAAACTCATATTTTCTAAAGTAAAGTGAATTTTAAAAAGTCTGGTAGAATTGTGCATTAAAACATCCCAAAGATGTCCCGTAAATTTATTGCTTTTATATTTAATAATGCAAATACTTTAGAATTGTGGCTCCCTCTTTACTTTTAAGGCAAAAAACGGACTCCACACTTTTAAATGTTGGAACCTGCTTAAAAATTATAGTTGAGAGGTAGGTGGCTACATTCTCCTTTTCTTTGCTACTGCCGTATAAATTCGTCACTTCAAAAACTGTTTTAAGAGCGGAGATATACGATTAAAAGAACATTATTATACTATGTAGAATGTGAGGATTTTTATCTATGTGTTATGGTTGCCATGTATGTAGACCAGTTATTTCACTGAAAATTTTCTGAGTGCTTTAAAACGTAGAGCCCATAGATGATTTCACTTGATGATGGCTTATATAAATATATAAATTTGTCTCAGAAAGGACTGACAAACTTGAAGACACTTCACGTCTATTTTGGTGTTATAAACATATAAGCATATAACATACTTTAAAAGAGGTTGTCGTAATTTAGACGTCATTGAAAAAAAATCATACTTTTTTGTTTTGTTTCGGACAAGTTTTTTCACATGTTGTAGTTCCAACCTTGCTAGTTAACTTAGAAAATACTTCAACTGTATCTGGTTCTTCCTCAGTGGGTGATGTAAATACTGCAGTGGATCTCTTAAATTTGTTTCAAGAACCCCCAGGGGTCCGTGGACAACCAAATGGGAGACACTTCAAAGATTATGACTGATTTCACCTAGTAGACTGAAAACTGTAAAAAATTGTTAAGGAAAAAAGGAGAAATAAATTCGACCGTGATTTAATTTTTAACGTGCACCGCTAATTAAATTGACTGCCTATCAACTGTTTAGTATCCTATTACAATGCGAATTTTAACAATTAATTCCATAGCCTATTCTTCGCTTAATCTGTGAATTTTCTACATTGTTTTAATAATGTTTTTCTAGGATAGATGAGAATTCAATATTTAGCATATGCTTTGACTAATTTTATATGTCTCCCTTAACATTCGGGAGGTCCCACGTGTAAGTCCCGTGACCATCAATTTTTTCATGGTTTCCCCAGTCGTAAGGCCAAATGTAGAAATGAATATTTACATACCATGAATCATCCTCACCATTTTACCTTGTATCATATCCTTTTAAATTAATATAAATTGAAATTTACTGCATAAAATACACCAATAGAAGAAATAATTGACAAACTATTGTTCCATGGCCTACCCTACTGTATAAGACACACAACCCGAACTCCTGATATGGCCTGGCGGCTAAAAGGAGTATAAACACAACTGATTTTAAAAATAAAAAATAAAGATATTAGTTTAATAAAACAATGAAAACAAACCATTGATACGTTTATGGTAAAAAAGTTTAGGAACTAGTGATATATAAAGATTTACTAACACGAGAAAGTATGACTTGCATATGGTCCAGGAGATCCTCTACACAGCCTCCCCTGGGTGCCTGGGATGAACGGTTATGAGAAGAAGTAGGCATCTCGCGAAGGATGTATCCCTGTAGGGATATATTTTAAAAATTCAAGCGCAAGTGGAGTACTTCTTCCAATATTAATAACATTTCTCAACACAGAGTGAAAATGAGGTCTCGAGAGCTGAGTATAAAGTTTATATAAGAGTACCATATCCAAATAATGTTATTTATTTTACCAGATCATCAATGGGAAATTACTTACAAATTTCAAGTAGAAAACTTTAGTCAAAACTAAAATCCGTTAAATTTAGAATAAGCTATAATAATAACAATAATAATAATAATAGTTTTATTTAACCTGGTCAAAGTTAAGACCATAAGGTCTTCTCTTCCACTTCACCAGGGACTAATAATGCTTTAAATTATACATATTATACAAGGTGCGGCAGAGGAAACGGATGTTTTTCAAATAACCATAACTCAGAAGATTTTCAAGTTAAACAAAATTTAATTACACAGAAATGAAGCTTGTATAATGCAGTTTCTGTTGACTATTTCAGAATTACCTCCGTCAAGTGACGCATCAATGAAATTATTTAACATGCAATCTCATTATTGGCAGAGGAAACGCATGTTTTTCATACAGCCTGATTCATGCAGTTTCAGAAGCCATGGCGCCATGAACCTTGGAGCATCGAGATTTTGCCTTTGAAACTTGTATCGAAACAAAGTCTATAATTGAGGTTCAGCGCCGTTTTCGTATACATTTTAATGTGGAGCGCCGTGGAATTATCCCTCGTCGTAACACGATATTGAGATGGGTTGAAGCTCCACGTTAAAATTTATACGAAAACGGCGCTGAACGGCAATTATGGACTTTGCTTCGATATGAGTTTCAAAGGCAAAATCTCGATGCTCCAATGTCCATGGCGCCATGGCTTATGAAACTGTTTGAAAAAACATGGGTTTCCTCTGCCAATAATGAGTGCAAGTTAGATAATTCCATTGTTCCGTTACTTGACGGACGTTATTTTTCGGAGGTAATTCTGAAACAGTCAACAGAAACTGCATTATACAAGCTTCATTTCCGTGTAATTAAATTTTCTTTAACTTGAAAATCTTCTGAGTTATGGTTATTTGAAAAACATCCGTTTCCTCTGCCGCACCTTGTATAAAATACGTTAAATGACACAAAATATTACAATAAATGGTACATAATTCATTAAACGATACAAATACAATTTAATTATACCAAAAATATTAAATAATATACCCTATAACACAGTGATATCGTTTTTGTTAATTTTTTTTACTAACTAACATGTTATTAAAAAACTAACGCGAAAATATTACGTGCTATTGCATATTATTACTTACTTTTGCGTAATATATTATATAACCTTAATTACCATAGGAGGTAATGATTTATATAATATTTTTAACTTATTGAAGTTAAGGACGTTTGAAATTCTCTTAAGGGTAGTTATAACCAGCCAGCCATCGTTTGTACAATCTCAGACTAGAAGTATTGGGATGTATTATTATTAAGTGCCAGTATGGTACTTTATGAGATTGTGTGGGGGACGAAAAATGTCTGTCCGTCTGTCCGTCCGTCCGTCCGTCCGTCCGTCCGTGTGTCTGTACGCGCTCTAACTCAAATACGCTTTTTCGGATTTTCATGAAACTTGGAAAACACATTTATAATGTCAATGGGAAGAACCCTATTGATATTGAACCAAATCGGTTCACCGGTACCGGAGTAATGCCCAATTTAGTGCCTATTTTAATAGATTATGGCGCCTTTCTAATAGAAAGGCGCCATAATTCAAATACGCTGTATCGGATTCCCATTAAACTTGGTATACGCATTTATGACATCCATGAAAAGTACTCTGTTAAATTTGAACCTAATCTGTTGACCGGTACCGGAGTAAAACCCAATTTAGTGTATATTTTAAAGGCGCAATAGCTCAAATACGCCTTATCGGATATTTATGAAACTTCGTATACGCATTTATACTATCCATGGAAAGACGTCTGTTGATGTTCAACCAAATCGGTTGGCCAGTACCGGAATAATGCCCAATTTATTGCCTTTTGTGTTAATATATGAGAAGTCGCGATAACTCAAATATGCTTTATTGGATTTTCCTGAAACTTTGTATACCCATTTATAATGTACATGGGAAGACGTCTACCGATATTGGACCAAATCGGTTGTCCGGTACCGGAGTAAAACCCAATTTAGTGTCTATTTTAAAAACGCGGTAACTCAAATACGCTTTACCGGATTTTTATGGAATTTGGTATACACATTTATAGTGTTCATGGGAAGAGGTCTACTGATACTGGATGAAATCGGTTCACCTGTTTCGGAGTAATGCTCATTTTGGTGCCTATTTTATGATAATATACGTATTCGAAAGAATTTATATAAAAAAAAGCAAATCATTTATCATGACAACATAGTCAATTGTTTTACAGTGATATTTTACGGCTTTGGAAATTAAAATAGAGATAGCTATGACCAAAAACGCTATTGTTTTACATGCGCTTATAACTTACAACTAGACCGTTAAACTGACCCAGGTGACCGAGATGGTAACGTTTTGGCCTCACGTTATGGAGTTCCATGGTTCAAATCCCGAAACCAGCCAATTTCACTTTCTTTTTCGTATTTTTATGTGAGTATGCGATTGTCAAGATATCAAAAATCTGTACAGTTCAGCTGATGCTGGAAGATTTTAATCTGATTAAAAAGAAAACTAGACCTTTGTTCTTCCCTAAGCCCTGCTTAATGAATAAATCTGGAGCTTAACTTGTAAATCAATTAAAAAATCATAATTGCAGTCATAACTGATTAAAAAAAACATACTGGCACTTTTTTACATCAGTTTACCTGATTTTATTATTATTATTATTATTATTATTATTATTATTATTATTATTATTATTATTATTATTATTATTATTATTATCATTATTATTACATAAGTTTGTTTATTAGTCCTCTACCCATAACATGGGGTAACTACTTGGGCTGTACAAGTGTCCTGCTTGTGGATAATAAACACAGTATTGGCTGCCCTGTTTCACTTCTTTTTATATTATATATGTTGCAAATAAGAATGACTAGTATTTTGCATTGTTTATTACATGGCAGGTAATCTTACATGTTCACAGACTAAGCACATGTCCAGTTTAGAAGAAATGCCGAGTCAAAATGCTAAAAGGCACATGTCATATTGTAATATGCAAAAAGGACATTATGTTACAATATTATCTGACATTTGTCTCACAGGTGAGGAAACACTCCGGAAAAACCTCGCCCAGGTAACTTGTCCCGACCAGGAATCGAACCCGAGCATCCCTTGCGCCACAGCGGTGGACATAATAATAATAATAATAATAATAATAATAATAAACGACAAATAATTATTATAGCAGTATATTAAATTCAATTACAAACGAAGCCTAGCATTCCACCCAGTTTACATCAGACAAATGAGCTTATGGTATTCCCATTATATTTCATATTCCATGTTCAGATAATGACATTCCTAAGTAACGACCTATCTCAACATCGGCGTGTAAATCGCTAGGAAATGATTGGATGAGCGATATGGCAGTAGCCGACGAGATGACCCACAAAAGCAGATGAATGGAGATTCCAGACGCCTTAACCGACGCCATAACTTGGGAGACGCATGTCGTTAAACCATACACATAGGCCTTGGCAAATCGCATATATACATAAGCAGAAGAGGGGAAATTCAATCCTTGCCAAGTATTCTGGAAACCCCTCCAAAAGCACTGTGTTAGAAAAGAGAAAACTTAACGCAATAGTCGTATTGGCGAACAGCAAAATGGGTTTTATGGTGGGGGGTCTTTTTCCACCGAACTGCAGTGTACTGAGATCATAGTTACCAGTTCTGCATTGACCTCCAGTTTGAACTTTGATTCCCATATGTATTAAGTGCATTTGTTATTTGCAGTTTTCTCTTAAGAAAGGAGAAAATATGTATACAGAAAGTTATTTATTTTTATATATTATCAACACTGAAGGAAGTGGTGCTTGTGATAGTGATAGGATTACATGTTTAAATACCATGTTTCGGTGACGTGATGATATATGTGTAAATGTAATGATTTGACCTACGAAGAGTGGGTAAAGGATCCATATCCTATTTTTATGTGATTCTGGCTGAAATTTTCTATCACAAAAATGTCAGAAATGTGGTTAGTATTTACCATTTATTATATTTATTTATCAATAGGATATAAGTATGTAAATTAATTTGTTTTTATTCAACTGTATTAGATAATATAATATAGGCCTAGCCTTTATCAACATTTTAGAAATCACAATTTTGACTGAAATTCACGTCTTCATAAACCCAGTAAGATCGATTTGGAACCATTTTCTTTAAATTCTGTTATGTAAGGTGCTCCGAGGCCTATAGAAGGAAATCTTTGCTTTCTTATTAAACAATATAAGAAAATATAACATGGCCTTTATCTCGCCGTGGGTGAGTCGGTAGCGCGCCTGCCTTCCACTCCGGCGGCCCGGGTTCGATTCCCGGCCGGGTCGGGGATTTTTCAGTAGTGAAAAATCCCTATCCCGGGTTCAGGACTGGGTAGGTTAAGTCTTAGGTTAAGAAAATGCACATTGTGCGCGATTCCTTAATTATTATAATATTTTTGAAATCACAATTTTGATGGATATTCACGTCTTCATGTAATTCAATAAGATCGATCTGGAATAACTTCCTTCATTTATGTAAGGTACTCCAAGCTTATACAAGGGATGCTTTGCTTTACTGTTACTTTCTCACATACAGCTTACGTAGTTTAGGAAAAGTATAGTGATCGCGACAAAAATCGAAATTGAGATAACACCGGAAAAATGTATTTCACGATGCTTAGAAACCGAAAATATTTCAAAATAATGTCTGTGTGCTTGTTTGTTTGGGAAGCTCTAAGCCTGTAAAGGGTGGATTGTATTTACATATATTTTCGGATTATGAACTTTTTTAGACTTATTGAACCCCTAGAATTTTGGGTCTGTTTCATGAAAACGTTATCCAAAATGTTTATTTTTTTTGAATTGGCTATCCAAGATCTTGATTAAAAAATTGAATTTTGAAATTTATAATATTTCATAAAAAACCGTTATTGACCTATTCGTTTTCCTGGAAAAAGAATGCATACGAGTAGCTACTCGTGTAGATTTTTTGCTAGCTCATCTTTAGTAGAAGACTCATGAATGTTTTGCTCACAGTAAGGCTGAAGACACATTTAAAATGGACATTTTTATCCAAGATATTTCTTTTAAACATTAGCAGTTATTGAGATAAGTCTTTAGTTATGGCTTCTAAGTACACTAACTGCAGATATGAAAATAACTGTGTTCGTATGTTTATGAAGTAGTAGTAACAAAATAGCTACTAATTATTGTTGTGAAATGGCGTACATGATTAAAGTATTAACTATTTGTTATTCTTGCTGTTAATAAGAAATACGGGGAGAACACCATGCAGATGTTCTTTAGGTTTAACTCTGTTTATTTTAACGAATATAATTGCAGATGCTAAGTTAAATGCTCGTATCATGCAGTCATATCCAACTTCAATTAAATACTTAAAGGATAATTTGAATTATCATTGCATGGCGTTTAAAATTTAACTTTGAATAAAAGAACTGTTAACGTCAAATACGAGGGATCGCAAAGAAATTTAGCAGAAATTTGAACCAGATACAGTAATTTACAGTGGCTTCATTCATTTTACTGAAATTCGATAAATACAGCTGACATATAAAAGACTATCAATTTTTATGTGGTTTTTAAATACATGTTTATATTTTTTAGTAAATTATCCAATGAAGATAGATTCATAATTCTGCTAAAGGAGTTAGTTATGAATCTGTAAGATATAACGGGAAGTTTTAAGTTTCTACTTACTTCTCAGTAGATTGTGGATTCAGTAAGTTATGGGTAGAAATTAACATTTGAATAACACTTTCCTATGATCTTAGTATGTTTCAACAAGAATTTATCCTAAAAATGAACAAAACTGACCATGGAGAATTAAAAGCAATAATATTATCTTAAAATAATCTGGTTCAAATTTCTACTAAATTTCTTGGCCTGACCTTATAACTGAGTACCTCACATGTAAATCTATCATAGAAACATACGTTCTGCTTTTACTTCTTTCTTACAATAAATACTTTTGTAGGTCATTTCTTCCTCCATTAAATATTTACCAAAAATATATATAATCATATTATTTAATGAGTCAGTTCCCCTTTGTCATCAGATAAAACAATCTGGAATATATAAATAAAATAAGAAACAAAAAAATCTACAAATAAACGTGTCTTATTCTCGCATAAGATTTCTCTATCCAACGCATAAAATTCACCGAAATAATTTCAACATAACTGTCATCCTGGCTGTCATCACATATTCTTCGATGTTTCTGATGTTTCCGGTCATTCTCTCATAGTTATTCACAAAAGAGTAAATTGAAAAAAAAAAACTTACCTAACCAAGTACTTGAGGTCTGACAGAACGCTACAAAACTGAACTGATTTTTAGCACGGTTCTAATAACACTAAGGGTTACACATATGGGGTGATAGAGATGGGAAGGAAGTATAAATAATACACTTGTGAAGGCGATATTCAGTCAGTAGCAGTGCTTATGTTTTTAATGCGGTCTCACAGACCTCACGTCTATAGTTAAATGTTAAGGTAAAGGTGTACAGGTACAACAGCTTATGCCAATATTTATAATTCATGTTCACATATTCGAAGTGTAGTCCCATACAGCCTGCAGGCCGCGTCGGGACTGTGAGCGGAATCATGGGATGAAACCCATTTCCCGCCTACGGGACAAGACAAGATAATTCCGCGGTGGTTTCCATTGCCTTCCACGGAAAGTGGAGGTCTCCACCAGGGTTTGGACCCGGGTCAGCTCATCGGGGTGCCTGATTATAATCAACTATAATATTAATGATTAATCTTTCTTCTTTTTAAAAATTTCCCCGAAAGAAATGTCATTTATATGGAAACGGGAACAATGGACTATGTTTGCATGGAAATACGAAGAACTAGACAATTTTATTAAAGTTGGAAATATCTCATGGGAAAAGCTTTCAGAAATAATATAAGCAAATTAAAATAATATGAAAACATTGAAATGAAACAGAAGTAGTCTACAAAGTCATATTATATGAAGATAAAAGTATGATGGTTTGACGGTGTTGATTTTTCATCCCGAAGACTTAATGAAAATCGATTAGGGTAAGTCAAGTTCATTATGATTGCATAGATTTTTAAAACCTTATATGAAACACATAGTTCTCTCCACATTAACCATGGATTCTCACATCTCACAGTAAGTGGCCGTATTAGTGTACATTCAGTTGTCTTAGCTTAACGCAGAACATTCTGTGAAAGCTGCACGTCTTTTAAGCTCTTATGTGAGCTATACGACTGTACGTAAGTGAATTTATTCGGCTTGGGTGGCATTGTTGGAATAGCGCTGATTTTCTGTGCCCCAGGTCGCGTATATCATGTATATCGTACAGTTTATTTAGCCCTAATTTATTCTGTTATTAAATACGGCATAATTGGCTCGCGAGAAGTTTCAAAAACGAACCTCAGCCCTTTGCTTTGTCTTAAAAAAATCTGATGTGAAAGTCACATAAGTTCCTCTGCCCAAATAAAAGTTTGCAGCATTTACGCTAATTATGCTATAAATATCTTATAGCCCCTTCTTTGAATGTTGCGACTAAAAACGCAGGCTATGGGGAAAAAGCAAGTGACTGCAAACGTTTATTGAACTTTCCGCTGTTAAGAAAAATTTCTGAAATTTATCAAATATTCCCCTCAGATATTTCTTTACTGTAAGCAGGGCCAACAGTACATTTTTCTCACTTCACGTGCTTAAATAGAATAAAATGCCTTAAATGTCCGCGTGTTGAGTTGTTCACCAGGCAAGTTGGTAGATTTACAAGCCTTGGGTTACAACCACCCTTCAGAGAATGTTTTTGAAATGGTATAAGCAATCCATGTACAAAATTTAAAGGAAATTGTTAGAGCCGTTTATGAGAAAATAGCAAAAAACAAAATATTCTTCATGTAAAGTCCCCTTAAATATAAGAGAAGGTGGTCGCCAATCTTCACAGCCTCAGAAGGTACCTAACCCAAATACAAAATTTTGTTTTCGTACGATTTACAAGAAGCCGTATTGCAAAAAGCACGTATTCACAGTGGGTTGCTTATAACTACCCTTCAGAGAATTTGTTCGAAAAAATGTTTCAAATAAAAGTTTTAGCTCTTGGTACAAGCAATCCATGCGCAAAATTTAAAGAAAATCGTTAGAGCCGTTTTCGAGAAAATCGCGAAAAACGAAAATTTCTTTATGTAAAGTCCCCTTACAAATAAGGGAAATTTGTCGCCAATCTTCTAATCACATCGACAGAAGGTACCTGACCCAAATACGAAATTTTGTTTTCATACGATTCTCCGTTTCGGAGCTAGCCTGTTCACAAACTTCCACACAGACAGACATACACACAGACACACAGACATGTTTCCAAAAATAGTATTTTTGGATTCAGGGGGCCTTGAAACGTGTATATATGCTAAAAACTCAACTTCGAATGTTGGGGTCGAAAACAATACTTCCTCTACCTATAGTACCTATGGTACGGGCAGAGGAAGTAAAAATGCATAGTAAAGATTTGTTTTTCAAGCCTTCCAACTATTCTTCAAAATTTCTCTATTTAACGTATTCAGCATAGACAAAATTTAGAAGTGCGTCCTATTAGGTTATTAAGTGCCAGTATGGTACTTTATGAGATTGTGTGTGGGTACGAAAAATGTCTGTCCGTCTGTCCGTCCGTGTGTCTGTACGCGCCATAACTCAAATACGCTTTTTCGGATTCTCATGAAACTTGGAAAACACATTTATAATGTCAATGGGAAGAACCCTATTGATATTGAACCAAATCGGTTCACCGGTACCGGAGTAATGCCCAATTTAGTGCCTATTTTAATAGATTGTATCGGATTTCCATGAAACTTGGTATACCCATTTATGACGTCCATGAGAAATGCCCTATAGAATTTGAACCAAATCTGTTGACCGGTACCGGAGTAAAACCCAATTTAGTGCCTACTTTAAAGGCGTAATAACTCAAATACGCTTTATCGGATATTTATGAAACTTCGTATACGCATTTATAATGTCCATGGGAAGACGTTTATTGATATTGGACCAAATCGGTTGGCCAGTACCGGAATAATGCCCAATTTAGTGTTTTTATGTCGCGACAACTCAAATATGCTTTATTGGATTTTCCTGAAATTTTGTATACCCCTTTATAATGTACGTGGAAAGATGTCTACTGATATTGGACCAAATCGCTAGACTGGTACCGGAGTAAAACCCAATTTAGTGTATATTTTAAGGACGCGGTAACTCAAATACGCTTTACCGGATTTTTATGAAACTTGGTATACACATTTATAATGTCCATGGGAAGACGTCTATTCATAATGGACAAAATCGGTTGACCTGTTTCGGAGTAATGCTCAATTTAGTGCCTATTTTATGGTAATATACGTATTCGAAAGAATTTATAAAAAAAATGAAAATCAGTTATCTTGACAACATAGCCTATTGTTTTACTGTGATCTTATAAGGCCTTGGAAATTAAAATACAGGTAGCTTTGACAAAAAAACACTATTGATTTACATGTGCTTATTCAACTAGACCGTTAAAATGACCCAGGTGGCCGAGATGGTAGACCTTTCTTCTTCCGTAAGCCCTGCTTAATGAATAAATCTGGAGCTTAACTTGGAAATCAATTTAAAAAAATATATTCTGCATATCATAATTGCAGTCATAACTGATTAAACAAAAACATACTGGCACTTTGTTACATCAGTTTACCTGATTTTATTTTCATAAACATCGTGTCAATTACAGGTCAGACGGTCATGAATATAGCTCGAGAAGGAATTAATTTAATTTATTAAACGAACAAAAAAAATTAACAACTGCTGGCGGCACTGTTCAAGTTTCGGCCCAAGACTATTCAGTCCGTTTATTTGCAACCATCCTGAATTAACTCACTTAAACAACAAACAATTTAAATAAAAATTTAGAAACTTGCTATAATTACTTTCATGTCCTTAATTCTTACGCTGTATCGTAATGGTTGAGGCGGTACGCTACAAACCGGAAGGTCGCGGGTTCGATCCCCGATGAGGTCGTTGAAGTTTTTCAATTGGCCTAATCCTTCTGGTGGAACTATGACCCTGGGGTCGACTCAGCCTCCAACAAAAATGAGTACCAGAAGCAATCCTGGGGGTAAAGGCGGCCGGAGCATAAGGCTGACAATCTTACCACTTTCATGTGCCAAATGTTTAAAATCTAGGAGCCTCAACCTCCTGGAACCCTCTGGGCCTCCATGGCCTGTATAGGGAATACTTTACTTTACTTCTGTCATTACTATAACATTTTTAGTATTAAACTTTAAAATATGGATATAATTGCTTTGCCTTATCTTAAAATCTATTATTACCAAAAAACTATATATTATTATTAGACTTCGGACTTTTAGGTCGCTAAAAATGCTGTTTTAGGTACCTAAAATAGGCTCTAAAATTGGAAAATAGGTTCTAAAAATCTTAAAATAGTCTCTTATAAAATCGTTAAGTTGCCAATTTTCTGAAATATCTCAATTGCAGTGCAGAATATTATATGTATTGAAGTCACCATTAATCAGTAATCATGATAAAACACAGATATAGGCCTATGGTACACAGAATTATATAGACCTATTACTAGGGCCTGTATTACTACCATAACAGTGAAAACCTAATCCCTGCGCCCAGAAGCTACGCATATCATATTAGCATATTCTTGTATCCCTCAATGATTCAGAGGACTACTTTTTTTCTTCTTTTTTTTTTTTTGTGTTACTGGATGTGGGAGTCGGGAGAAAAACACTACATTTTCTTGGGAATTCCAAGGAATTTTTCTACTGAAGACAAAACATCCCTTACCATTCAACCACGTCACAAATATGTCATGTACTTCACATTCCGAGCTAAAAAATTAGTACGAACTCAAAATAAATGCTAGAATTTATAACAAAAAATTACTTATTTTGAACTTTAGAGGGAAAACAAGCTAAAAGGCAGTATTAGGCTTTAACGTAAAAATAGGCTGTTTTAGGTACTATAAAAGTATCAGTTTTAGGCATAGTCACTTATGAAACATTCATATACACGTTTTCGTCCATATATCACTTAAGGATTAAAATAGGTTTTTACCTAAAATCCGAAGTCTAATTATTATTGTATTCATTTATCTATTTCCATTGTTGTAATTGTAAAATATATATAATTTCGTGAACCAGCATCTTATAGTTATTACAAGTATGTAATAAATAACTCTTATTTAATACAAAGAAAATGTTGTTTGTGTACTGTATGAATGAAGAGAACTTCAAACAGACAGTCGGACAGACGCTTCCAACACCGCAAACTGGAAATATTTGCATCAACTTGATAGAAGTTAGCGAAGAAGTATCGAAGGAAGTGAAGTTTCTTGCTATGGAAACCTTAGAACGGAAGTCCCCGGCTGAAGATATCGACCAGTGTTGCAAACTGAGTTTGGGGGGCAACGGGAGGAGAGGCCTAGATTCATCATCTCTATTCCGTCGTATTGCACAATCAATTGGTACATACACGTGGTGACTTACCCACGTTTTGGTAACACTTAGGCCTATATTGGACATTTTCTTCCATTGCGATATTGAGTCATTTATTAGAGCGAATATTTTTGTCTATAAATTGGACTTCAAGAAAATTATATATTCTTGTAATGAGCATTTTTCGTGGGACTTGTGAGATATTTATTGTGTAAATGTGTGTGTGAGCGAATAGCTTAGAGATAATGTAGATACATTCAGATCTCGATAGAAAAAATCTGATGTGAAATTCACATAACTTCCTCTGCCCTAATAAAAGTTAGCCTCTTAGTATAATATAATTATTATGTATGACATTCTCTTCATGTAAATTGGTTGTAAAAATGATCACATCGCAACCCCGAAGGATACATAACCCAAATAAAATCTGATTAATGCTCTCTCGTAACTTTCTTTACTTTAAGCATGGCCAATACATATTTCTCACTTCACGTTCTGATATAGAACAAAAAGCTATATTGCATAGAGAACGTATTCAGAGTGGGTGGCTTATAACTAGGGACCGGATTCTTAGGTTTTTACCTATTTTTTTCCTTACTTCCAAAACAAAAAGCGCTCATATAGTTTTTCGAATCACGTCCATAGGATTCACCCACATTAATTCTGTGGCACCTAAAAATACCTAAATGGGTATAAAAACCTAAATATACCTAAATGGGATGTAAAACCTAAAATATCTAATTTAGGCTACTTTTTTGCCTTGTTTTTGAGAAATCGACATTTTGCGGAGAGACAATAATTTGTGTCGGGTTAAAATTAATACCACCAGCGTTTCGTTCAACCAACCCATTGTCGTCTAGGGTGGACAGTATCCAGAGAGGAAGTGTAAGAGTACCGGTGTATTCCTTTTAAAATACTCGTACGAACAACCATTGTTGCCGTGTATATAGATATAGGATATAGATTTCCGTGTTTTAAAGCGCTTGTTTGCTTTTAATACTTCCCTGTACTAAAATGTAAGGCAAACTTATTTTCACTGCTTCTTTTGATTGTTTATGCTTTCTTTCTTCAGTTGTATAATATTGTCCTAAAGCAAGTTTACACAAATTTAAGTCAATTTTAATAAGTTAAACTTTACAAGTATTATGTATTGAATCCTATGTAGCACATTCAAATTCATTAAACCAATTATTCTACCCGAAAACGATATTTTGGACAAAAAACCTAAAAAAAACTATTTCACCTAATGGAAAACCTAAAACAATGTTTTTAAAAACCTAAAAATCCGGTCCCTACTTATAACTATTCTTCAGATATTTGTTTTAGAAAAAATGTTTCAGATAAAAATTTTAGCTCTTAGAGAATAAGCAACCCATGTGCAAAACTTAAAGAAAATCGTTAGTGCCCTTTTCGAGAAAATCGTGAAAAACAAATCTCTCTTCATGTAAAGTCTCCTTAAAAATATGATAAACTTGTCGCCAATCTTCGTGCCACATTTTCAGAAGATGCCTGACCCAAATACAAAATTTTGTTGTCATACGATTTTTCGATCTGCAGCTAGGCTGTTCACACACATCCACAAATACACACAAGACATGTTTCTGAAAATAGTATTTTTGGATACAGGAGACCTAAAAACGTGAATTTATGTTAAAAACTCATCTTCGAATTTGGGGGTCGAAAACAGTACATCCTCTACTTATAGTATAGTCCAGTTATTCATTGCATGGCCAGGCGGCTTCCTTTCGTTAGGAGGAAAAGTTTGCCGACAGCTCAACCCATGTTCTTTGTTTTTACCGCACCAATCAGCTAGTTACCCCAGCCAATCAAAATCTAAGAATGTCCTGTGGCAATTTTGACAGCTACTCGTCTACTGCGCGTGGAGTGAAATGCGCGGTTGCAAGATCAAGTTACAGTAAACAATAACACGTGTGAATTGAATAAAGCGAAGGAAGAACTGAGGTCAGTGATAACAATGAGAGAATAATGCAACGTTGCTTTTTGTTTTGGAGAGCGGAAGCCAAGATTGATTTAGTCAGATCAATTATCATAAAGAAACACCGAAACCTTTGAAGCCGACTGGCCATGCAAAGAGTAACTGCACTATACCTATAGTACGGGCAGAGGAAGTAAAAATATAGCTAATACACTAACTAGTACAATGACTTTTCTAATATTACCTTAAGTGGAATAAATTAGGCTAAAGCAAAGGCCGTTCTGGTTAAATTACCTGAAAGCCACAGCATGCTTTACAGCAATTCTTTATCGCTTCAATCTCGTTACGACATCAGCATTTCGTTTTTTAACCCTTCTCAAATAAATAATCACTTCTTAGGATCCCACTCTTTGTTCACCACCTCTCCAATCACTCCTACAGTCATGCATAGAATGTAACTTGATGAGCGCGGTGAGCAGCCCTTTCTTTCTTAAACTGCAAAATAAATCATCCGGACTTGCAGTATGAATTCCCAAGGTTTGATAATTTTCACTTTCACACTTAAATTAAACTGTTTCATAGTTACAACCAATTTTGTACATCATTATTGATTAAAAACAGACAATGGTGGTATCTAGTTGCCGAGTGATACAGGGCACCCCGCTTATTGTGATCACTTCGGGACGCAGCTGATCTGATAATATTAACCGATTGATAACAGGAGCCGAAGGAATTAAATGAAGGTTATTTATTCATATATAAAGTAATAGACTGCAAAACAGAATTAAAAATATTTATTCACAAAGTAATACGTCACTGTGAATCACTGATCCACTCATAGGCTAGCCTAATACAGTAATAGACTGCAAGCAACTATCTTTTCAACTAGTAACAAAGTTTTTAATTGCTTTTACTTTCCTCTAGGAGTTCATTAACCAATACTCCATACTCAGTTACGAGTTACGAGTATTTTTAGAAGTCTATTGATCTGTGGTGAACACCGCGTAGCAAAACATCTAACGTCTGTCTGTTGAAGTCGTTTCATTTTACATTAGCCATTACTGCATGCCAACACTGTCATCTTCATAAATAAAAAGCTGCAGCTTAACTGTGGGGTGAAACATGTTTAATTGCTTAAAAGAGAAAGTCATCGTGTGAACAGGGAACACTACCAATACAACACAATACAATTCAGTTAGAAACGAAACCCTTTGAAACGAAATTTTAAATGACGTACAATACTTGGAAATAAAGGCGCATAAAGAAACACGTGATAACATAAACCGATTCTTTTATCACAATAAACAGCATTTTTTCAATGTATGAGTATTAATCCGTACGGGACTTCATAAGAGTGATAACATTACCCGATTGACAACATTATCCGCGATTACATTAAGCGGCGTTCACTGTATTAAGATATAGGATAATCCGAAAAAAAGCTTAGGGCACTATATCATATTTTAGGAACAAACTTGCAATTTTAATACTATATTTTCCTTTGTAAGAACATAATCTGAGAGTGTTTGAAAACAGGGTGCTTAGGAAAATATTCAGACCTAAAAGTGATGAAAACGGGGACTAGAGAAAACTGCATAATGACGAGCTTCATAACTTTTACTTATCACCGTATATAATAAGGGTGAAAATGAAAGGAGCTGGACATGTTGCATTGGAGAAGAAAGACATATCTCAAAAATATTGAATGGCAGAGCAGAAGGGAATAGACCAAATAGAAGACCTAGACCGTAGGTGGGAGGAAAATACTAGAATACATTTAAGGGAAGTAGGATTTTCGAGGGATGGTTGGATGGAGTTACACAGAATATAGATGAATGGCGGGCTCAGGTAAACACAGCAATGAACCTCTGGGTTCCATAAAGTAGACAATATTTTTTTTATCTTGCTTAGAAATTGACTATTGTCGTTGAATAAGTAAGTAAATAAGTCTGTAAAATGCACTTTCCATCTCAGTTTTTTTTAATTAACCTACCTATACCATAGGTACCATAGAGCAGCGTTTCTCAACCTTTTTGAAACCAAGGACCTCTAAAATGTCTAAAAAATTTAACGGACCCCTAATTATCATCCCACTTTTAAAAGAAGGCCTATATTCTTAATTTTGGCGTATTAATTATAGGTCATTATAACGAAATATGTTTAAAAAAATTACTTCTTTACTTTCCACTTGCTTTATGATATTTTTTTAATTATGTCTGAGGACCATCTGCACCATCTTCGCGGACCATAGGTTGAGAAACGCTGCCATAGAGGAAGTACTGTGTTCAACTGCGAAATTCGAAGTTGCTATTTTTAACATAAATACACGTTTTCAGGTCTCCTGATTCCAAAAATACTATTTTCAGAAACATGTCTATGTGTGTGACTGTGTATTATTCGCACACTTTATCTTGAGCTTCACACTCCATAATACTGAAAACGTCCATATAAAGAAGGCCTCGCTCGAAAAAATGAAGATCGCGACCCGTCCCCAGTATTGCCATACCCAAAAACTTCCCGTTGAGGCATTCTTGAGCTACCTTCAATTTTGTTTATTTGTTTACATCATATTATCACAGTATACTATACTGTGATATTATTCTGAAAATGTCAGAATAAATCCAGGGATATTAGAAGAACAGTACTGATATAAGTAACAACGAAGTTAAAAATAAAGATTCTTTAAACCAAGAAGTATCGGAAATCAGCGAAATAATGAACCAAATAAATGAAATGGAAGGAAAATCAATTTAATCTGTTTCAAGCTGAATCTGTCGTTGGAGAAAAGAACAAGTCAAGTTTTATTATTTCGTTGTATTAATTGTGTTGTATTAATTACCTACAAACTTTCGCGAAAGGCATTTATTTAAATTACATCAATTCAGGCATGTGAAAGTGCGTATTCAAGTAGGCCTATGTGTACAATGCTACGACTTTTAAACGATTTTTCTATATTCTGAAGACCGGGAGTGAAATTGTCTAAATAGGCCTAAATATATTACTTTATTCATTTCTCCAGCGATATATTCTACTATAATATCTGAATCAATATAAAATCTTTAGTTTGGTAGCGAGAGTTGAAATTGCTACAAATTACAGTTAGTTCGATTGTGTACCAGCATAAAACTACACACGTTATATTTTCTGGTATTGGCAACCCTTCAGAAACAACGTCAATTTCAACTCACCGCCTTCTGCAATAGTCAATCTCTTATACTGCATGCAATATCAGCTCTCCTCACCACCGCTTTTTTTTGGCTCAAGATAAAGTGTGAGCATAATATCAGTGAACATAACGGAACATCGTATGAAAAGAACGTTTTGTACCGTATTTGGGTTAGGCACCTTCTGGGGATGTGACACAAAGATTGGTGACGACGTTTTCATACGGTTAATGACACTTTACATGTAGAAAACTTAGATTTTCTCGAAAAGGCTCTAAATATTTTGTTTAAATTTTGTACACGAGGTGCTTGTATTATGAGTAGACCTGGGATTTTAGGCTCTAAAAATAAATAGTTTTTGGCACCTAAAATATGCGTTTAAAAAAGTAAATAGGCTTTTAAATGAGAAAATAGGCACTAAAAATATGCTTTAAAAATGTGTAAATAGATAGAAAATAGACTTTAAAATACTACAATATGCTCTTATACTGTACGTGATCTTTTTTTTTTTTACTCTAAGAAACGTGGTATACCTATTCTTAACAGAAATAACTGCATAATTAAGACAGAATTAAAAATACATTATTATCAAAAACTGTTTTGGATTATATGTAAAATTGGCACCATATGTCCCTTCTTACTATATACATACTACTTGTTCTTTTGCGTATTCCTTTGGCAAAAATTGTTTGGGAAAATCAAGTTTCTGTTGCTGTTCTCCTTTTCATTCAGGGATGTCCATTAAATGATTGTAAAAGTTAAAGAAGTTGAATTTATTTTAAATGTACAAAATAGGCATTTTAGGCACTAAAATAGTAAAAATAGGCTCCAAATAGGCATTTTAGGGCACTATAAAACTCTATAAATATAAGCGATTTGTCATGAAATGTCAACATATTTAAAAATATTTCATGTTATTTCATAATGTACAAAAAGGCATTTGCCTTAAAATCCCAGGTCTAATTATGAGCTAAAACTGTTATTCGAAACATATTTGTTCGCATAAATTATCTAAAAGGGTAACTCCCACTGTTTGTAGAAACTCAATCTTGCCTGGTGAACAATAAAGCTCTTGAATGCGGTCTCTTTGCAATACGACCTCTTATTCTATATCACAATGTGAAGTGAAAAAATTATATTGCCCATGCTTAAGGCAAAGAAAGTTACATGAGTGCATTAATCAGATTTTATTTGGGTTGTGTATCCTTCGGGGATGCGATGTGATGTGGTAAGGACATTCTCTTCATTTTTACAACCAATTTAAATTAAGAGAATGCCATACATGCTATATTATTATTTATTTGGGCAGAGGTGTTCACGTCACATTTTTTAAAATTACTATTCTCATAAAGTTTCAGATTTTCATTATCTTCTGAAAAACTTCAGCGTTAATTTATTTTGAAAACACAATGTGGAATTTATTCTGCTATAATACGTTGTAGATTTGGGTATTACTAATAAATGCATGCCAGATTTATTTAACAATTCCATTAAATTATGAAATAACCACATAAACAGTGTCAAGACATTATTTTAACCTTTAAATGCGCGATAATCAATTTTTCACAAAATATAAACCAGCGCCGGACTGCAAAGAGAACAGTTAACACAATTATTAGGCCAATTTTATTTCTTGTATCTTAATCTGTAATTTACAAGCCATTTAAATGTTCTTCCAACTTTCTTTCCGTAATTTTATTGTAATTATAAGATACTGCATCCCATAAGGTACATTATCAATTTAATAGTTAAATGTTTCCTACATGGTTCATTAAAAATATATTTAAAATATCTTAAAACATCCAAATATTGAGAAACCACGTATACAATGACAACAATTAGGCTGAACAGGTTTCCCTTCTTCAATTTTTAATGGTTTTACTTCTTGATTGTTTTAATTTTCCTGATATTACAGAAAACCTTAATGATTTAACTGAAAGTTAATGTAATTTTTGTGTAAGAGTATATTTTTGTTGTAAGTTATTCTTTGTCTGCAAGGTTGAAATGAGTACTACAGGAATAGTGTTATATACAGAAGGTATATTACTATGAAATAATTAGGCCTACGTACTTCAAGCGGAGTTCTTTGCCAGTGCATTTTGTGAAATGTTCACATATTTTACGAATTTCGTATACGAGTATGAATTAAGGTTAATTATCAAATTTTATACCTTTGTTCTTCCGCAAGCCCTGCTTAATGAATCGACTGGAGCTTAACTCTGAGATAGAATACAGAAATAGCTTCTTTTTCTACATATCATAATTGCATTTATCACTGATTAAACAAAAGCATTCGGGCACTTTGTTATATCATTTTACCTGCTTTTTTTTTAATTAAAATGATGTACCGTATTTTACGGACTATAGGCTAAGACGCTCCGGACCGAAAGACGCACCTTGATTTTAGGATGGAAATTTAAAGGAAAAGAAATTTAATGCGATTCTAAACGACAAATTTTAAAGGAAATAATATGCTTAATTGCATAAACAAATTATTACCTTATACAATGGAATCAGTGTAAATCACTTCTAACATTAAAGCTGCGTTGTACGAAAATCTCTTTTTTACAGGCGGCATAGCATAAATTTTAACTACCGAACTGATTTCTCATTGAAGACTGAAAATACTTTTACACCCTCTAACCCTCAATTCACCATACGGTAAGTGTAAAAGGACAAGGCTGTTTAGAGGGCATTGCCTTCATTTAAACCACCCAACGGAGACAACTCCTTTCGTATAAAAGAACTCAACATTCCTTTCTTTTCGCATTGTATACCTGGCTTCCAGATACCCTCATTTTACGATTGTGACAGAAATCATACTTATTTCTAACATTAATTGTTGTAGTAAAAATCACAAACATCTTTAAAGGGCCTTTACGAAAAAACTACTAATGAATAAATCATTACGAACAAATCGCCCTTTATTAAAAATCATTAATAATGCTTTAATTGATCTTCCTTACACCCACTAATATTAGTACCTGATGAAATTTTGGATCACTATTAGGCCTTTGCTTAATAATTCAAATTCTATCAGGAATTTTTCTAGCCATACATTATTGCCCTAATATTGATCTAGCCTTCACTAGAGTTAATCACATTTGCCGTGATGTAAATTATGGGTGACTCTTACGAACACTTCATGCCAACGGTACATCAATATTCTTTATTTGTATTTATATACATATTGGACGAGGTATATATTATGGGTCATATAAATACTTATACACATGATTTGTAGGTGTTCTAATTCTATTTCTTACTATAGCTACATGCCAAAATTTGTAACTATCTTATTGTTTATAACACCTTGTTTATAACTACGGTATTCTGGCAATATTTACCATATTTTAATTTTTTGTGTACTTCGGACCATTAGACGCACCCAATTTTCAAGGCTCTGTTTTCAAAGTAAAAAAGTGCGTCTCATGGTCCGTAAAATACGGTATGTTCGTTATTTGGAACTTCCCTGTAATTTGGCTCCCTGTTTAAGTACTCGCGGGTGGTGAGGGAACTCTTCATGCTAGTATTGGCACATAACTACTAATCTGTATTGATGGGGAAGACTTCGTGAAGAAGAGCAGAGTCATAAGGCTTACGTGCTACTCTCTTTTTATGGTACGATAGTTATTCTTGGGAAGTAGTCATCTCCATTCAAGCGCAAGTGAGTGGGCACGAGTTCGATTCCCACAGAACGTTGTGGGCGGCATTTGTTCATTCACAACTTGTGTCTCTTCACTGGGTTTTACACCTAACCGGGGAATTTCCCCACATTCACTTCTCAGAACCATGATAATGCTCGTAAAAAATTGCATTGTATTATTCTGAAACGTAAACATTGTTTTTGCACGACTTATGGCCGGTTTCTATAAACTCGCGAATTACCTATGGGTAAATTACCCAATGGACAGAATTTACACAAGAATAACACCACACAAACACAAATAATTTAAAGATAGCAATCACTTACACTTGTGGCGAGTTTCTAGATAAATGTCCTCTGAGTAAATATGAAAATGACAGAAGAAATGTTCCTACAAACTCGGGCTAGATCTGTCCAAGGGTAAATCGTCGGGTTAATTTATCCTTTCATGGATGGCTGGATAAAATTTAACCTCTCATAGGATCAATAGTAAAATTTAAACAATGAGAATCAAAGCCTTCTGAATTAAATTAACTGTACAACTCCAAGGCCTTGCTCATTATATCACTGTGGTTGAAATGGGACTTATTTATCCATGGATAATTTACCCATAGGTAATTCATAAGTTTGTAGAAACCGGGCATTAACTAATTAGTGGTACTTAGGAATATTGTTGTATGGATCGTAACTTGACATTCCCGCACGCAATCTGGTTGCTATGTGCGGTAAGTGTTTCAGTGCTGTTATGAATATTACGCCTACACCTCATAATACAACCCTTATGGACAAGGCCCCCCCAGCACAAATATTCGGTTCCCATAAACAACAACAAATGCGAATCACTTTCTGAAATAAACATCTATCTTCAAGAATGTATATACATAATATTTTCAGGTAATATCACAATTAATATAATTAAGTTGATATAAATAATCATCGTGCAAAACACAGCATGCAATACTCGTGCCGTAAGCGCATAACGGATCTCGGAAATTGAAAAAAAAAAAAAAAACTCGGCGCAAGCGCCTCGTTTTATCAAACTATTTCCTCGATTCGTATGCATCGCTTACGGCACTTGTATCGCAATGTACTATTAACAGAAGTCTCTATGTCTATGTACAGTTTTACGGGCTTAGTCCGGTAAGGTTAAAGAAAAAAGTGCTAGAACGTTAGAGCTATTATTGAGGATGTTGCCAAGATATGTCTCTTTCCCTTCTCTTTCATAAATTAACTAATTGTTCATTTCCTTCGTTTTAAACACTACTCAGCCTCCAACAGAAATGAGTACCAGGATCAATCCTGGGGGTAAAGACGGCCGGTGCGTAAGGCTGACAACCTTACCACCTTCACGTGCGGATTGTCCAAAATCTGGGAGCCTCTACCTCCTGGAACCCTCTGGACCTCCATGGCATGTATAGGGATCACTTTATTATTATCGTGGGATACGCAGTTGCATAGTGGTTGAGGCGCTACGCTACAAACCAGAATGTCGCGGGTTCGTTCCCCGATGAGGTCGTTTGAGTTTTTCAGTTGACCTAATTCTTGGCACTTTGGCCCTGGGGTCGAATCAGCCTCTAACAGAAATGAGAACCAGGAGCAATCCTGGGGTAAAGACAGTCTTCCTTCACGTGTCAAGTGTCTAAAATGTGGGAGCCTAATAATCCTGGAACTCTTAGGGCCTCCATGGCCTTTATAGGGAACACTTTAATTTTTTACTATTATCGTGGACGTATAAATCATTTTCAATCCAAAATAACATAAATAAATACTTCGGGAATACAAATTTGATTCATAAACTAGATACCGGCAAGGATGTATGCATTCATGAACCACAGATTATTTTCTCTGTTTGACATTAAATGATAATATTATAGTAGCAAAAATTCCTCTGGAACTGGGATTCAAACCCAGGACCTTCAGCTATCCGTGCTGATGCTCTACCAACTGAGCTAAGCCAGAGTTCGCTTCACAGCCCCAGATGGATCCTCTCTACTATGACTGATTACCCTTAATGGTCTACCTCACTGACAGATAAGTTATGTCATATGAAGTGCTAGGAGGCACACGAATTAGTGATTTTTGTGACCGGGCTACCACTGTTATAGTACACCTAGCATTCATATAATAGTTTTAGATACCGACAGTTTAAAAGCTTTCGACAAAACACAAACTTAAGCCAATACAAATTAAATTTCGCTCAAAACATTATTATCAGGGGGTACGCCGTAGCGTAGTGGTTGAGGCGCTGCGTTACAAACCGGAAGGTCGCGGGTTCGATTCCCGATGAGGTCGTTGAGATTTTTCAATTGGCCTAATCCTTCTGGTGGCACTATGACCCTGGGGTCGACTCAGCCTCCACCAAAAATTACTACCAGGAGCAATCCTGGGGGTAAAGGCAGCCGGTGCGTAAGGCTGACAACCTTACCACCTTGAGGTGCCGAATGGCCAATATCTGGGAGCCTCAACCTCCTGGAACCCTCTCGGCATCCATGGCCTGTATAGGGATTACTTTACTTTTTTTACTTACAATGTTATCACCTTCATTTTTCCCCGTTCATTTAAAGTCTGCAATTCCTTATCAACGCGAAGGATTTTTTTTAATATATTAGTTCCCCTTTTCTATGCTTCCAGAGAGATACCGGTATATATTTCTTATAGATGTATCTCCTACGCAAACGTTTCTGGATGTTCAAACGTTTAAAATAGCTATTTTTTACAGCCAAAGGATCCTGAATTCCGCTACATACGAAATTACCAAAAACTTGTTCGTTTACTATTCTAAGACCAAGCGAACCGAAATTATTTTCCTTCCAAATTTTAAGATTTAAATAACATAAAACGTCGCACGACGTTCTGTTAACTTCGTGCTTGCTTGTTAAGTTCTGTATAACGGTATTGCATCGTAAATAACTGTTTCATCAATTTTTTGGAGAATAGTTTACCGTTTATCGCTGCCATATTTTGTACACACATGCAAACTCATGTCCACAATTAAAGCAACAGATACATAAAGAAATACATTACAAAATAGCATGAATTCACTTAAGTTAATTCGCACTTACCATATAAACCTCGTCAGAAGAAAGAAGATAACGTCATTTCTACTCACAAGCCTGAAACGAAAAGAAAAAAAAATGTGTATTCAAATATTTAATTAATGGTACAGAGAAACAAAGAAAACTCGTTGAAGACAATCATAAAGAGAAGATGTGGGCCAACAACACACCAGAACAGTCGAACATAAGGTGCCAAGAACAGATCTCAGTACCTGACAGCTATTGTACCCTGCTGATTTACCCTAACAACTTAATGCAGAAGAGTTTTCCAGATGTCATGATATAATACCGTATTTTACGGACTATAAGACGCTCTGGGCCATAAGACGCACCTTGATTTTAGGATGAAAATTTAAAGGAAACTAAATTTAATGTGGTTCTAAACAAAAAATTGAAAGTGAATAATATACTTCATTCCATAAACAATGATAACCTTGTACAATGGAATCAGTGAAAATCACTTCTAACTTAAAACCTGCGTTGTACGAAAATCTCTTCTGTACAGGTGGCATCGTGTAAATTTTAACAACTGAACTGATTTTTCACAAGAGACTGAAAATACCTTTACACCCTCTAACCCTCAATTCTGCATACAGTAAGTGTAATGGGACTAGGCTGTTTAGAGGTCATTTGCCTTTATTTAAACTACCCGGTGGAGAAAAACTCCTTTCATATAAAAGAACTCAACATTCCCTTCTTTTCGCATTGTATATTTGGATTCCAGCTATCCTCACTTTACGATTGTGAAAAGTCCACTGATGTACAGTCTGTGCCAAAATTTTTAACTAATCTTATATAACACCTTGTTTATAACTATAGCGTTACCGGCAATATTTACCATAATTCTTTTTAGTGTACTTCGGACCATTAGACGCACCCAACTTTAAAGACTCTGTTTTCAAGGTAAAAAAGTGCGTCTTATGGTCCGTAAAATACGGTACTTTCAATGTTTTTTGACCGAAATCGTGTTCCTAGTTCTCTCCAGATGTGAATCCGTGGCAAATTAGATTAAATATCGGATCTGTGCTCATTAGTGAATAGAGCATTTTCTTGCTGTTAGTTCGTCCAGTTTATTTTATTTACTGTATGAAACACAAGAGAAATACATTAGATGGTCACCCGAATGAGCAGGTGATCATGTTCAGGTTCAGTTCAGTTATTTATTTTATACAATACCAACTAAATTCGAATGCACAAAGACAAAATATAACTCTAACTTAAATTCCAATACTAGAATAAAATTAATAAAAGAATAAAAAAATGGAAAATGGGAAGAACTTAAAATCCTGTGTTACAACTAATGAAACGGTTCTTTTAAATATCTATTAATTACAGAGTGAAGTATATTATAACTAGGGACCGGATTCTTAGGTTTTTACCTATTTTTTTCCTTACTTCCAAAACAAAAAGCGATCATACGCTTTTACGAATCATGTCCATAGGGTTCACCCACATTAATTCTGTGGCACCTAAAAATACCTAAATGGGGTATAAAAACCTAAATGTACCTAAACGGGATTTAAAACCTAAAATATCTAATATAGGCTACCTTTTTGTCTTTTTTGTTTGTCAGTTGAGAAATCGATATTTTGCGGAGAGACAATTTTTGTCGGGTTGAAATTAATGCCACCATCGTTTCGTTTAACCCATTGACGTCTAGCATGACAGTATCAAGAGAGGAAGTGTAAGAGTACCGGCGTATCCCTTTTAAAATACTCGTATGAACAACCATTGTTGACGTCATGTGAGGTTGAAAGGACATTTTCTGCCTTCAAATGTATTCTAAGAGATAACAGGAAGAAGTTCACATTTGAGAATCTTGAAAGATATTAAGTGGTATACTGTTACCAGGAAATGTGAGACAATCTTATTTTCACTGCTTCTTTTGATTGTTTATGCTTTCTTTCTTCAATTGTATAATATTGCCCTAAAGCAAGATTACTCAAATTTAAGTCAATTTTGTTAAGTTAAACTTTACAAGTATTATGTATTGAATCCTATGTAGCACATTCAAATTCATTAAACCAATTATTCTACCCGAAAACGATATTTTGGACAAAAACCTAAAAAAAACTATTTCACCTAATGGAAAACCTAAAACAGTATTTTTAAAAACCTAAAAATCCGGTCCCTAATTATAACCTATGACATAATATTTTTTATATCCTTATCGAATTTTTTTGCTGTTCATATTTACTGTTTCTAGATGTGTCCTAATAATGGATTAATGAATTTCATCTTTTCCAACGAGGGGTTGTTATTAGCTAAAGTATTAACAGCACCACCTTATACCCTTGTTAATGTAAAATATTTAAGATCAACCTAAGAAGCCTAGGCCTAGGAAATAATAACAATAATATCAGATATTAAAATTGATTAAATCTGGTATTAGTATTAATTAGTAGTAGGGTTCGGATCTTCATGACATGTCATATTTTTATCCTGGCCTCCATTCTCACCACAAACATAAATTAAACATAAAATTCATATTTGTTATCCTAATCATACCGTTTTTATTTTGCATATAAAGTCATATTTTGGTCATTTTCATGGTCTTGGTCATATTTTGGCCATATTTGTGATTTAACGTCATATTTCAGTTATAAATTCGGTAAAACAGCACAATTATGCAGTATGTGCACTAAATTGTCGACTTAAATTGTTTCCGAAAAGAAAGTCACGAATATTTTGGTTTTACTATAACTGAAATGTGAAGGGATAATAACAAGTAATAGCACAATTACCTACTTCTTGTTGTTAACAACCTCCAATAGGTATGTTTCAAAAATATTTTCAGTTCAAATTTGCAGTGGTATCTGGAAACATTAACAGTTTAGACATTCTTTACAAGTAAAACTCTAAATCACCTGTAAAAGTGTTAAATAGTGATTATTTGGTTGAATTAGTGGGATGTAATAATTTAGTGTCATTAAACGTTTTACTCGTAAATTGGAATACTCATTTTTTAAAAAATACGTTCTTTTATTAAACCATATTTAGGACTTTTCGGTCATATTTAGTCATTTTTAAGGTCATATTTGCAGTCACATTTTTAACTTTTTAGGTCATAAACATCCGAACCCTATTAATTAGTATTAAATAGTATTAGTATTATTAGTATTAATAAATTTTAATATCTGATCCTATTATTATTTCCTAGGCCTAGGCTTCTTAGGTTGATCTTAAATATTTACACTAACGGGGGTATAAGAAGGAACTGTTCATACTTTAGCTAATAGTGGAGTTATAGAGTCTTGGACCATAATAATTGCTATGTTTAGAGCCAGAAGAGGTGAAGTATTTTGGTTCTATTAAAGGCAAGGTTTTATTTAAACTTGCATTGAAGCTATGTGGATCAGATACGTGTACGTTTCGGTATTTGTGAAAGTATTTTATAAGTGTGAGCTCTATTCTATTGTCATTAACATTAAATTCAGGAAATAAAAATTCTGTTGGATACTCCAAAGGCATTTTTGTTGTTTGTTGCTTCAATTTTGTTCGTCAGTGTAGTTAAATTCGAAGTGGTGATTTTACCAGAAAAACCGTACATATCTCTTTGAGCTCGAGTAAAACCGATGCGTCTGGCTTATTCCTTTTAATGGGACTGTACACAGAAATATCGTTGTTTTGAGTGAACTTATCATAGCTAATGCCACGAGTTACGAAGTCGTTACTGCCTCAGTCACCTGCCTATTTATGTGTAGCATATTTATTAGGAGTTAGATATGGACAGAAAAAATCATCACCCTTGCTCAAGACACTTGAAGGAAATATATTGGTTTACTGTTTGAAGCAAGAGGAACAACTTCGAAATTTTATGTTAACTTTATCCAGCGTTTCGGCATAGCCGAAGAATTGGCACATCACAAGAATTAGCTGCAGATATTCTTCAGGCCTCTCTCCAAAATGTACACAGCCATCTATATCATCACATTTTAAATAAATAGAAATAAAATCCACCCGAGATAATCTCCTCATAAAAAAAATAATAATATTGTAATACAGTATAAAGAAAGGGTGCATATAGAAAAATAAAGTAAACAAGTTCAAAAAATAATTCCTAAAATTAATGGTATAATGCTGTGTCCAACTGGCACCTTTCATTCTCTAAGTATTTTTCTCGTGTAAAGTATCTTAGTTCCAAGTTATCTTTTATTAAGGTCACAAAGCATTGGGCACTTTGCCCTGTCTGTTTTACTAATTCCATTGTGTAATACTCGTATGAGCTTAATATTTTCACAGGGTACAATGGACTGGAAATATTAATGTACATACAAAAGATACCACTCCATAAACTGACCTAATTTTAATCCTTGAATTTCTTCTAATTCTTGGAAAGCTTGTGTTATCTGCTCTGAAATATTACACCCCTAAACAGCATATTTTTCTTTATACAGTGTGTTTCACGTACTTCTTGGCCAATCATGCGGGTTTCTGCGTCGCGGCGGCCACTGCTCTAATTGCCGAGCGATCGAGTGAAATATCTACGCAAATAAACCCACTGACGATGCAATGATTCGGGTTCACAATTACAATTAAAATTACAATGAAAATAACCACGTACCTCATCACAAGAGATGTTGGAAATGTCCTCTACACAAATTGGCACCCTTTTTAGGAAATATTCTTTCCCGCGCATAAGATCAGCTTCCACGTTCAAAAAAATTAAATGTTATTATGCTATTATATTAAAAACGTTACGAAAATGTCATCTTACTAACCTGGTTTGGTAGCAGAATCACTCTTTCATAAATCTGCTGGAATTTTAACTTTCTACCTATTCATTACCTAGCAATATTATAACAAACATTTATTTTTTCTATCAAACTGATAGGGTATAAAACCTAACAACACTACATTCTCTTCTTACATTAAATTATGGTACCGAATTTAATCTATATTAGTCAATTGCCTGTCTTAATTTGAAGTCTGCATAAATTTAATTAATAATTGGTTATTTTTCATGTTCAAGATCAAGCTTAGCAACATAGGCATAAATATATTATTTTTGTTATTTGTCATGCTATGTAAGAAGACATTAAGAAAATTGTGTTGCAGTCATCTATACCTTTGTAAGTTTTAATTTGCATTTATGAGTTAACAAAACCTCTACATAGGGTATTTTTTTTTTATTTATAATAATATTGGTAACCGTGATAAATAGGTGGGAAACGCATCACCTGCTGTTCCTGGGTGGAGTTTTTCGGGGGTTTCCCTCATCTATATGGCGAATGCCAGGAAACTTTCAGACCTATGTGGTCACAAAATATCATCTGGGCGTCATTATCGTTTTAATAACATCCGTCTTGTTCAGAGTGAGTGTGTGTGTCCTCTGTGTTCGTGTTGTGTCGGAAGTGGCCCCGGTATCGGGCTGTTCACTCATCCGGGGAAGTCCTCCACATTTTTTTTAATGCACCTGTGTTTATACTCTTTTTTTTTGAGAGGCCATATCAGGAGTTCGGGATCTGTGTCCATACAATAGGGTAGGCCATGGAACTATTGACTGTCAATTGTTTGTATTACTGGTGCATTTTTATGGTGTAAATTTCAACTGATATTAATTTAAATTGATATGATACAGGATGAAATGGTGAGGATGATTCATGGTATGTAAATATCCAATTCGGCATTTGCCTTTATGACTGGGAAAACCATGAAAGAAACCCATGTCAAATTGGCCGGATATGGGATTTGAACCTGGGACCTCCCGAATGCGAGCCCAAGACGTTACCATCTCGGCCATCTCGCTCGGTTCCACGTTCTTGTCTGGACACAAAGATATGTGATGGGTATAATAGAATGATTTTAAGAAACGAATAATATCAGATATCAGATAATCTCAGATATTGCGTTACCCTCATTGTGGTACTACCATTCACAGAGCAAAGATCCTTAAAAAAAAAAAAAGTAGGCCTACGCTGTGCCGTCTGCCCTGGGATCTTCTGTTAAGAATCGCCAGTATGGTAACATTGAACTGCCCTGTGTGCATGGTGGCTGTGGGTCCATATACATTCCTTTCTTGCCTGCAAAACTTAAAGAAGTTAACCGAAGTGATTGTTGTTCTGCGACTGTGAGAATATGACGTTAACAAATAGCTGGCTACCTTTCATTACAGTTAATTGTACGGTATTTTTGTTTCATTTCATATAATTTAGAGAGCTTTTACTAAAAAAGTTGTATGCACCACGTACGCAAAAACTTTATCGGACTCGTCTATTATTTCGAAGTGATAAGAATGTGCGATTATCGAACACTCACATTCACGCTTCATCTAGCATTGGATCATTCGAATGATGTTTCGAATACTTTTTATACGATTCTTGATATCTCGATAACTTTCAATAATAATCAAATAATTGAAGAGTGTAACCCAAATACCTGCTAAGTGCCAAAAAGCTGTTCAGGAGTTACAGTGCAAACATATTCCTAAATGCATGAGGGACATAGAAGAGCTTCCATCTTGTGATCAATGTTTGAACCAAGCTAAATACTGTGGGTCAATTGGCGATGACATATAGATGGGTTTTGATGCAAAAACTAATTTTTTACAAAAATGGCACTTAGCAGCTCTTAGTCCTCTAAGCAGTTTAGTTCAAACATTGATCACAATATGGAAGCTCTGCTATGTCCCTCATGCATTTAGGAATACATTTTGCACTGTAACTCCTAAACAGCTTTTTGGCACTAATAGGTATTTGGGTTACACTCTTCAATTATTTGATTATTATTGAAAGTGCAGGGTTACACTCTTCAATTCCAATTTTTCATTCAAGAATTCCACCACTGTTTGCGGTCCTCTAAGGCCCGGGCGACATGGGCCGCATAACGGTTCCTACAACGGGAGAGGCAAACTTGAGAGAAATGAGAAAAAGAGAAGGATGTAGACAATAGAAATTAAAAGGTACTTAATTGAGTGTACAGGTCCAGGAGGAGGCCTCAGTAGCCGTGGCACAATTAACTAAGTGTGCTGGGATCCTTGATGGAAGCACGTCTGGAGTGATGAATTCCCGGATGTAGTGGCACGTGTCTGTATCAGAGGCGGTCATGGAAACAGCTGACGGTTTGCCTGCAATATAGCTGCTATTTGTCAAGTAGTAACAAAAAGCCCAGACCTAGTTCAGAGAGTTCTAGCAAAAGTCTAGCGAGTTCTTAGATATAGAACTTAATAGCCAAGTCAAGTTGCTGTAAAGTTCTATATAACGGTCTTGCATCGTACATAACGATAATCGTCTTGTATAATAAATAATTATTAATATACCGTAATTCACTACTAAATTCCATTTTTAATGTTAGTTTAATAGGCAAAAGCAGAAATCTGTGGTGAAGATCTTCCTTAATTTTACTACTTCATTCCTATGGAAACAAAATATTTAATTTCACATAGATGATAACATCATTACTGAAATAAATCTGGTAAACTGATGTAACAAAGCGCCAGAATGCTTTTGTTTATTCAGTGATAATTGCAATTATGATATGCAGAAAACAAGTTATTTTTGTTATCGATTTCCGAGTTGTCCATCGCTGTGGCGCAGGGGATGCGTTCGCTCATCTCACGCAGCGGGCCCGGGTTCGGTTCCTGGTCGGGAGAAGTTACCTAGGTGGGTTTTTTCTGGGGTTTCATCTCACATGCGAGACAAATTTCGGGTAACTTTAGGCTCTTGTGGTCCCCAGATATCATCTGGCCGTCATTATCATCTCCATCCCATCCTCGCCCATCCCTGTGAGTATGTGTGTGAATGGTGTGTCTCGTCCTATGTGTTCGTGTTGTCTCGGAGGTGGCCCCGGCATTGAGCTGATCACTCATCCGGGGAGGCCTTCCATGTCCTTGTGTGGTCAAAAAATTATGTATGTGATCCAAAGATAATCCCTCTCCCGACGGTCGCGGCCTTGTAAGGCCCGGACGGCTTGGGTCGCTTACATCCTAAAAGGGAGAGGTAAAACTAAAATAAAGAAAGACAAAAAGAAGAAGAAAGGTTTCCGAGCTAAGCTACAGACTGATTCATCGGAAGGTCAAAGGTCTAGTTTAATAAGCATATGTGAATGAATATGTGTGTTGTGTTGTCATAGCTAACTGTATATGAACACTGTAAAACAATATGTTGTCATGAGAACTGATTTTGCAATTGATAAGTTCTTTCTAATATTTTACCATTAATAGGCATTGAATTGAGCGTTACCCCCGGTACCTGTCAACTCATTTAGTTCAATATCAATAGGCTCCTTTCCATGAACATCATAAATGCGTATACCAAGTTTCATGAAAATTCGATCAAGCTATTTGAGTTATCGTGCGTACGGTCATACAGACGCACGGACATACAGACGGACAGACGTTTCCCGTACACCACCCAATCTCATTAAGTACCTTTCTGACACTTATTAAGTGTCTATACATAGCGCAAGAGAGAAAGTAATTAGATAGACTAAGGATGAATCCTGAATTGCATTGGAATACATTTGAGCTAAGGAGATTCCGTGCTTCAGTTTCGCATGCATCGTGTTGATTGTTGCCTTCCTCCCCGTATATTTTAGTTCCAGCAAGGGAACCTCCCATCGCTCCCCCTCTGTATTGTAATAGTATACGGCACATTATAAACTCTTCCTTGCGTGAATGAATTCTACTAATCAAAACTGACGGAAGTCATGTAACAAAATTCTCAAAAAATAAGAAAAACTGTTGATGCTGTATAAAGGCGGTTTTCCATCTAACGGCAGGGCCGCCACATCTCGGGGTCGGGCCCAGGACCACGTACTGGTCGCGGGCCTCTCACCGACCGCCAGCCATCCTCATTCCCTTCTCCGTGGAGCTTTCTTCTCGTTACTCGTGTAACAGAACATATTATCAATTTTTTCCAGTTTTCCATAAAGTCATATCACATCACCGGGATCCAGTGGGTCCCTTGGGTCCCGTAGCACCCCCCATGTGGCGGCCCTGCCAAACGAACAAAGCAAATACTCATATTTTTCGCAAAAAAAACCCTGCAAACTTTTATAAAAATATTTTAAACTCGAGTTGTTAGGTACTGTTTTGTTTAGTTTTTTTGAGCTGCAGTTGAGCGTGTTCAGGGCTTAATTTGTTTCCACCAGACAGACAAAACAAAAACAAAACATAAATACGCTTCTTTCTCCTCACCAGGTCAGTCGTTCACTACACTACCCTTCTATTCAAGTTGTAGAGGACTGCTGTGTTTTTGTTTTGAGAGTTCCGATATTATCGGGAAAGGTCAACTGGTTTTACAATACTTTATCAAAGGTCAGTATAGCATGAAACTGGCTTAGTGAGGCAGATTTTAGCGCTCCAAAAATGACCGAATGAAGAAAAATGAAGACTATGGAGAATGATTCGGTTTCATAGATTTTTTAGCAGGCATTCAAATTTACGGAAATCAGGAGATATCAATTACAAAATTCGAATTAAGAAAATATAATCATACAAAGAAATTGTATTCATATCTAAACCGCGTTTAACGAGCAGGACAAGGGTTTTTATCACTTATAACCAGGGCCCGGATTCTAATGACATGTCATCTTTTTATTCATGCTGCATAGACATTGCCAACTTGTGGATAAATCCTAATCATGGCATCTAGTATAGAAATTCATTTTTATTAGGTCATTTTTGTCATCTTATGCCATTTTATATTTTTAGGGCATTTATTTCAATTTTAGGTCATTATTTTGTCATATTTGGATCATTTGCTTCCTTATTTAGTCATTTTCATGTATTTACATTGAGTGGATTGACTTTTTTCGTCGCTAGCGGTGTTGTCTTTGAAGTGTTGTTTGTTTAATGCAAGAAGGAAAAATTCGGCATTAAAGTGTTGACATGTCTCCGTCTGAAATGAAAATCAAAGAAACACCAAAATTTTGTATTATATCACTATTGTTATTAGATTTACTTGGCACCAGAGTCTGCCACCTGCTTGGATCTGAGAGTGTAAACTACTGTTTACCCTCAATAAACAACAATATAATCCGGCAGACCACAAAAGGATGTGCCGAATTTTGACTCAGCAGTGCCTCAGTGCCAGTATAAATTTCCATGAGAAAAGAACATTCACAACATTACAGTTATTTACAGTTTTTACAATTATGTACAAACTAGTCTATAACTTTGTGTGAACAATAATAATTTTTTTTATAAATAAAATAACAGTTTTTAGGTCATTTTCATAATTCCGGGGTGCGCGGGCAAAGAGAGTTAAGTCCACCATCCAAAAAATTGAGATATGTCCATAGAGTTATAGATAAAAATGTTCTCTACATTTGTATTAAGTCCAGTAAGTCATATTCAAAATTGTACGGTAGTTATTGATGTGTGCCTCATGGGTTAATCCATCTCTAAAGCTACGTTGGGCTAGTATAGTGTGTTAACTCACTCTAATTCTCAGTAACAAGAAAGTGGACTTAACTCTCTTTGCCCGCGCACCCCGGAATTATTAAGTAATTTTCTTTAAAATTTAGGTTCATTTTATAGGCCATTTTTCAAACAATTTTAGGTCATCAGAATCCGGGTCCTGGTTATACTCGACTATATGGTAGAATAAATTACAATGTCAGTTATGGTCTAAAAATTCCAGGAATTTGTTCTTTAGTACAAAAATATGCTTTATAAATTTTTCATTTTTTATAGTTTACGTGATTTAACAAAGTGAAGACCAGAAAAAGAAAAAAGTAAAATAACAGTATCACATGACTCTAGCTCTGGAATATCAATACAAAAATTATCTCCTGACAAAGCATTTATCTTTCTTTCGCGTTAATTAAACCACTGTTCAAATCAAGGTGTTCTGTTTTTGTTGCTTCCTAATATCTATTTATCTTTCTTTGTTTGATTCATGAAGCCGCTGAATAGTGTAGCCACTTTGTTAGCCGTACCGCTCAGATTACTAAGAAGTATACAGTGTTACCAGCATGATAATGATTACCTGAAAGTTTGCTGAGGGAAAGAATCTAAGAGATCATTCAGCCAATGTAATTTTTCAATGTTTTGCGAAACATATGATCGTGCTTTCACTGAAAATTTGAAATTAAACTTATGATATTGCTAGTTCTTGGAAAATAAATAAAATAGGCCAACTGGTATTCAGTCATAATGAAATGTTCTTAAAAACTGTGCATGCTAAGGTTTCAGAATTGCGTTTCCAGTATTAACAGTGTCATGATTTTGCTAAAAACGGAAGCACGCTTCAATCTAAGACAGGAATGTAGTACAAAGTCCTAAAGTAGTTCAGGGGAACAGTTTACTGCTATGTAAGAAGGATAATTATCATGTCTCTCAGAAATATTATGCATGTCATTGGAATTTATTTATGACAAATCTCTGTTTCTATGTAAATACTTACAGATCATGTTAAAGCCGGAATAATACTACTATCAACAAGTCTTTAATGGATTGATAAGCCTTAACTTAACCTTTGTAATTAAACTGAAATGCCTATTTCACAACAGCTCTGAAATAAAAAATTGCATGTTGAATACAAACTTCAAACGATGGTATTATAAAATCTATTTTATATAATTATACTAGCATGTGCCCGCGGCTTCGCCCGCGATAATTATTTCAAAAATTAAAAATTAAGAGTATAATAGGTAAATCATTATATTTATTAACACCTAAATCACGTGGACTACATACCACGATTAGATAGCGTCACCTGGTAAAAGCGACCTCAGATTCGAGTTTCTTGGTCCAGAAAACTCCTGTATAGTGAGTTTCGTCCAAATAAAACAATGTATGACCATAGCCTATTAGGGCTTACAACATTCAAGCGATCGCGAAAGTTTAATTTCCAAGGTATGACAAAAATAGGCAAAGCCAACTGTAAATGCCAAACTTCCATTTAATTTAATTCCAAACCCATCTGAAACCCACTGGCAACAATATGTTTTAATGTCAAATGTGATTCGGATTCGATAATTCTGTGTAAAAAGGGATTAAGTATTCTCAAAAACACTTGGTTTTTGGCATTTAAAATCAGAATTTTTCAAAATCCTTTCTTAGTGAGCACCTACAATATGAAACGAAGGTACTGTCAAAATTCCAAGTCTCTACCTGTTATAGTTTAGGCTCTACGTTGATTCCTGTCGGTCAGGACAAAGCCTTTTATATAATATATATATATATATATATATATATATATATAGAGAGAGAGAGAGAGAGAGAGAGAGAGAGAGAGAGAGAGAGAGAGAGAGAGATGATTCTAAAATTACTTGTCCTTACTGATTCATCATCGCCAAACCTAAACCGCTGAGGCTATAAATGCAAATCTTTGTCAGTAGTTTCATTTTACGATTTAGAAGAGATTTTTCGAAATTCGCCCCTAAGGGGTTAAAATTTTTTATGGCGAAACATTATTAAGTGCCAGAATGGTTCTTTATGAGATTGTGTGGTGGACGGGAAATGTCTGTCCGTCCGTATACCTGTACGCGCAATTACTCGAATACGCGTTACCAGATTTTCATGAAACTAGGTGTACGCATTTATAACATCTATGGAAAGAAGCCTATTGATTTTGGACCAAATCGGTTGATCGATGTCGGAGTAATTCCCAATTTAGCGTGTATTTTGTGATAGTATATTAGACAGAATTTATCAAATGCAAATCAGTTCTCATGGCAACATATTGTTTTACAGTGTTCATATATGGCTTTGGAAGTTGCAATAGGCCTACAGGTAGCTTTGACAAATAACACTATCCACATATTCCTTCACATATGCTTATCAGACTAAACCCTTGTGCTTCTGTCAGCCCTGCTTAATGAATCGATCTGGAGCTAAACTCAAAGATCGATTACAAAAATTTAACATTTGCTTGACATTGTCTGCATATAGCGGTTTTATTAAATAAAAGTATTATATATATATTAGGAATACAAGACTTAATCTAGGAGTTATAAGTATAAATACAAGTTTTAAGATTTATTTGATAAAAATAGGAGAAAATTTTGTTATTTGTAGACGAAAAATATTAATTGGAGTGAATTCATGTAGACGTAATTTTCTCTTCCTTTTTTTAATGATTAATATCGGAAAGCTTAAGCGCCAACGTTTGTGTGTGTTACGTACTTTAACTCTATTTTATAATGAGAAATAAGTTACAGACACACGAACTCTACCAAAATCACCTAGCCTACATCACCAGTTTGTGCTATCGAAATCCCCTCAGATATGCTGTATATTTTGCGGGACCCTATCAATTTATTTTTAGTACACGCCCTCTAGAGCAGCTGCATTTTCTTACTGTTGACACCCCGAAAAATATGAGCTTTCATTTCAATGTTACCAAACTTTCACAATGTCTTAGGGAGTTTTCTTTCTTTTAGTTATTCTCCATCAATTATAGATTCCACAGCACATTATAACTACGAAAGGGACCATAATGATTATGTTTGTGTCGGTTCAGTAGATTTATCATTTTATTATCACGCCTCGCTTTAGATGTGAGGCATTTGTTGTAATTAAGTTCTGTTATTATTCTAGTTTTCCCAGTTATTCTACACATGCTTATCAAACTTTCTCAAGAAACCGTGGTGTAAAACTCAATAGTTTCTGTAATATGCCCTATTAACTCCATGATCTGACACTATGTAATAAGAGTTCACCTGATTTTGTCCTATGTTATTTTGAGTCGCAAACATCGTTTAACAGAACTTTCTCCGCCTAGGTAAAATTCCATTTTACTGTAAAGAAAAGGTGCAAACCCGTTAAGGGTAAAGAAAAAGGTACTAGAACGTTATAGCGTTTATTGGGCTACTATTAATCACATAAATTCAAAATAGCATAAATAACTATTTCAGCTTTAAGAATTCGGCCCATAAACTAGAAATCTCTGGCAAAATGTTACTTACAAACATAATTTTTCTCCATACATTAAACGTCTGCAACTCCTTATCATTGTAAAGGGTTTGTCAATATAAGTTCTAAATTGCCAAAAATCATTTTGATCACTAATCTGACCACAAGCGAACTAAAATTATTTTCGTTTAAAAAATTTACAATTAAAAATAACATAAAACGTCGAGCGATGTTTGAGTGTTGTAAAAACTTAACAGGCTCACACGCTAGCACTAGTTTTGTTAACTTCGTTCTACCCTAATTTCTATAGAATGGTCTTACATCGTCAATAACTACAACAGTACTCCAAATAATAAATAATTAATTTAGACACGTATCTTTTTTCCAAATTACTATCTTGGCTGGTAACCCAAGAACGGTGTATTCAGATGATGCGCAGGAATACCTCAAGGCATTCTTAAAACTATAATTCTTTAAGGTTTGGTTCCGCTTACTATAAACATAACATTTTCTAGCAACTACATACGGGATCAAGTGAAATGTACGTCATGCTTTACGTGGAGTTAGTGAAGCCTATCAACTCCCTATGCGTGCAAATCGTTGGGAACGCAATCATTAAGCATTCGCAGGAACCGTGTCATCCATGATTTAGCGAAGCATGGTGACCCGCAGCTCTACAGAGGGGCTGGTTGCAAGAGTAAAGTAAATACTGGCGTTAGCCCTGTTCATTTTCACGAAAACAGCTGAGAAATAAAATCAAAATATCATGTAGCCTATGTAATGAAAGAAGTTGACTATTTGTTAAGTCCCAGAATGGTATTTTATGAGATTGTATGGGGGACGGGAAAATGTCTGTCCATCAGTTTGTCTGTGTGTCTGTACGCGAGATAACTCAAATACGCTTTATTATTATATGCATTTATAACATTCATGGGAAGAAGCCTCAAATTTCATACGAGAGAGAATTCCGGTCTCTTCCCAAAGTACAATGTAAGAAGAATATGATGATATTTCATGATAAGGAATGGAATCAGTAATTACAATGTAGTCTTAATATGGATGGAAACACATCTACAAGCCTTAATACAACAAACCCATAAAAGATCAAATCAGTTAAACTGATGTAACAAAGTGCCAGAATGCTTTTGTTTAATCAGTGATAATTGCAATTATGATAAGCAGAAAATAAGTTACTTTTGTTATCGATTTCCAAGTTAGGCTCGAGATCGATTCAGTACGCAGGGCTTTCGGAAAAAAACAAACGTATAGTTTGATAAGCATACGTGAAGGAATATGTGGGTAGTGTTATTTGTCAAAGCTATCTGTTTTGCAACTCCCAAAGCCGTATATGAACACTCTAAAATAATATATTATCATGAGAAATGATTTGCATTTGATCAATTCTTTCTAATCTATCTATATTAATAAAAATGAATTACCAAATGGTTGTTGCCGCATCACTTGAGAACGGCTCGACCGATTTGGCTGATTTCTTTTTTGTTGTGTTCGTAATTGTCAGGACAAGGTTTTTATGAAAGAAAATTTTTGGAAAATCCACGGGAAAAGTCAGAAATGTGAAATGAGGCACAGTAAGAGAGTTCTGCTGTCAACTGATTACATAACAAACAAAAAGATTAAAAAAATTGAATTGTGACAAAAGAATTGTGACATTCACAGTTTGAGAGTTCCGCTTTCACATGTTTTCATAACAGAAAAAAAAAGTGTGAGTCTTGCAACCAAGCCAAATCGAAAGTGTGTATGTATGTATGTGGGTATGTATGTTCCGTATACAAATCTACATTTCTTGACCAATTTGCATGAACGTTTGCACACGTACCCAATTAAGCCCGGGAAGTAACGCGGTGAACACTAAAATTAAAAAAAAAAACACGCTTTCCCTTGAAAATATTATACTGAAAGTTGAAATGCAATTCAGTTATCATGACAACAGTGTATTGTTTACAATGTTCACATACGGCTTTGGGAAATACATAAATACTGGGGTTTACTGCTATGGATTTAATTAATATATTTGTGAAAATAATTCTTTAAGAATGAAATCCAAGAAAATAAAGCACAATGTGATGCAGTCACGTAACTTTCTCTACCCTCGACATGGAAAATATAATTTTCTCACTTCACATTTTGATGTAGAATAAGCAGTCGTATTGCAGGGACAGCTTAAGTGTGTGCCAGTGAGTAGGCCTACGCTATATCAGAAGTCGGTAAAAAATCCTATCCACTGATACGTCTCTCATAGCTGTAGGATGTTTATCATAGGCCCTAAACATCTACAAGAAGACAAAATAGGGTGGAACATTTTCGGGTTTATGCCCGCAGTATATTATGTCCCAGGTTTTGGGGAGGAAGGTATGAAAGTGATATTGATTTTTTTTCTATTTCAGCTCCGAAACGGTTGTATGGTAACATGAGAGTGAGAAATAATATTTTCCATAAAGACAATACAATCTTATGTAGTAGGAATTTATGTTTCTTCTGATTTCAATCCCTCCCAGGCATGGTGTGTAGAAGCAACGGAATGCAACATTCGACATCCTCTATGAGACATTTAAAGCTATATCTAGCGTTTTCTGAGGGATAGTTTAAGTGTGATAAGTCGTTCTTCCTCATTTCAAGATCTACGTACATATTATACAAGGCATACAGTTTGAAAATCTAAAGTCCTTCATCAACTGAATTTCACATTACAAAATAAAAACCCAGGCGACTCCGGGCCTTTGAAGCTAGCAGTATATATAGTACTAGTATTATACCGTTGTATTTTCTCCATTTTATTTCTTTTTTGACGAGTCACCAGTTTATCAGCTTTTAAGCTATTTTGTAAATGTTTGTGACAATAAATTACTTACTTACTTACATTAAATCAATGTTACGACTGAAATACAAGTCAAGAAAAAAAGATGACATGTCATAAATATCCGGCCCTATAATTATTATAACCATATTCCTTCCGTATGATTTGTTCGGAAAAACTGGAAACCTAAGTATTCCCCATGGTCACTTGAAATTAAACTGCAGGGTAGTGAAAAATTAAGTGATGAGTGGGTTAGGATGATCTTGAAGAGACGTCTCGAACTGCTGCATTAGTGCTGATAAAAGGATTCCTTCCGAAGTATTTGGTATAACCATTTTAACCTCTATATTGACCAGGTCTGAACTGTAACGCCTGATGAGTATGACTAGACTTCCCGCGTTACTCCTGTGCTCAAGTAGTTGCCGCGTTATCGCCTGCAGGCGGACTGCTTGAAACTAACATTAGGGGAGGATCTCTAAGAGCAAAGCAATGTGACTGACACTAGAGCTATTTGTCAATTTAAAATATTGCATACAAATTAAAATCATTAATCAAATAGCAAACCTTTTATCTATAATTATAAGTAATAAATAGTTCAGAACAAATCAATTCATCTCTATATAGGTATATAAGTGGTTTTGTACTGACTGACTGACTTAACTAATGACTGACAGAGAATTAACGTAGAGCCTAAACTATAACAGGTAAAGACTTTAAATTTTGACAGTACCTTCGTTTCAAAATGTAAGTGCTCACTAACAAAGGATTTTGCAAAATTTTGATTTAAATGCCAAAATCAAATGTTTTAGAGGAGACGTAATACCTATTTACACAGAATTATCAAATCCAAATCACATTCCATGACAACAGTGTATTGTTGGCAGTGTTCACAGGTAGGTTTGGAAATAAATGGCACGGGACTTTGACAAATTAGAGAAGCTATTGATATAATTCATCTAATGCACAATGTGATGCAGTCACATAACTTTCTCTGCCCTAAACATTGAGAATACCTTACGAGGTATGGTAATATGTATATTATTACATACCAGGTTTTTGGGTAGGGAAGTATGAAAGTGATATTGACTTTGTTTTTAATTTCATCCCCGAAACGGTTGGTTGGTAACATGAGAAGTAAAATATTCCGCAAAGGCAATACAATTTTCTGTTACCGGAATTTCTGTTTCTTCTTATTTCAACTCCTACCTGGCTTGGTGTGTAGAAGCGATGGGTTGCAAACTTCTACATCCTCTATGAGCCATAAAAAGCTATATCAAGCGTTTTCTGAAAGAATAGTTTGAGTGAAATAAGTAGTTCTTTTCATTTCAAATTCTAAATACCTATATAAGGACCTAGAATTTGAAAATCGAAAGTCCTTCGTAAGTTAATTTAGAATTAAAAAATACAAAACCCGGGCGAGGCCGGGCCTTTTAAGCTAGTATTATCAAAAAATAGGCACTAAATTGGGCATTACTCTGGTTCTGGTCAACCGTTTTTTTCAATATCAATAGGCTTCTTCCCATGGACGTTATAAATGCGTATACCAAGTTTCATGGAAATCCAACAAGCGTTTTTTAGTTATCGCGCCACCACACGGACGGACAGACACACAGAAGGACGGACATACATTTTATTGTCCCTCACACAATCTTATAACAAATTGCCATACAATTAACATGTTGGTTTATCTAATCTTGGGACTTATCTAGAAAGCGACGTAAGTCATAGAAACAATTACTGGAGTAATAATTTTTGGGAGGAATTTTTAAACAAGACTATAGATGTTTGAAGTGTGTCAAGAGGGAGAAAAGAGTGTATTGTGCCCAGACAGAGGAAGAGACAAGAATTCAGTTTTAATCCAATTTTTTCAGGGTCATTCGGGACATGTGGATATGGAAAGAATTTTGCAATAACAAATAAAACTCAGTATTCGGTTTGTGGGGATTTTAAATATCTCGAATGTTATCTCCAGACTTGTGAATTTGTTAGTGAGTTTTGGTAGGGAAGTGGAATAAAATAATTGCATTGGAATATAGTGCACTCACGCACAGGCAGAGGAGCTGGTTTACTGGGTCATATACTGCTGTGCTGCTGCTGGTCGTATTGATCCACTTCTCCACTGCTGCTGCTCTCTCTGACCTGCGCCCTCCTCTCTCTTACGTCTATTATATTTATTTTAATAACTCCGACACATGTTTGATTCAGTCTCACAACAAAATAAAGTCCTTAAATCAACTGCTCACGGTAACGCATTTACAAAGTGGAGGAATTTCTGACAGATTTATTTCCAGACATTTAATATATGACTAGCAAGTTCTCCTAGACTTACAGTTAGTATTGTTTCTGCGATTCCTTCCTGCTTCCTCCAAAACAATTCCTAACATTTTAAGAGTTTCTTGTAAATTTTATTATTATTATTATTATTATTATTATTATTATTATTATTATTTATACTGACAAAGATAAGGTCATAAGGTTCCCTCTTCCACTCCACCATAAAACTATACAAATTACAAATAATTCAAAATTTGATGCAGAACTAAAAATTTTGATTAATAACTAAAATAAAAATAAAAAATCAGGTAAACTGATGTAACAAAGTGCCAGAATTCTTTGTTTAATCAGTGATAATTGCAATAATGATATGCAGAAAAATAGTTTTTTATTTTATTTCCAAGTTAAGCTCTAGATTCATTTATTAAGCTGGCTTTACGAAAGAACAAAGATCTAGTTTTTTAAAATCGGATTAAAATCGTCTATCATCAGCAGAACTATACAGATTTTTGGTATCTTGACAATTGCACACTCACATAAATATTTTTAAAAATGTCGAATTGGTCATCAACGGAATTTGAACTAGAGACATCCTGAATGGGACTCTAATAAGTCACCATCTCGGCCATCTCGCTCAGCTTAAGGGTTTAGTTTGATAAGCATATGTGAAGGAGTAGTGTTATTTGTCAAAGCTAAATGTAGCAACTTCCAAACCGTAAATGAACACTCCAAAACAATTTATTTTCATGGGAACTGATTTGCATCTTATAAATTCTTTCTAATATACTACCATAAAATAGGCACTAAATTGGACCGGTACCGGTCAACCGATTTGGTTCAATGTCAATAGGCTTCTTCCCACGGACGTACTAATGCGTAAGTTATACCAATTGTGGAAATCCGATAAAGCGTATTTGAGTTACCGCGCATACAGACACACGGATAGACGGAAAGACATTTTCCCTTCCCCCACCCAATCTCATAAAATACCATTTTACATTTAATAAACAAAGAAATGAAAAATGTATGCAAACACACAAGGGATCTGTGGGATAGTTCTCATCATTCTACACTCTAAACTGTGTTAGTAGGAGTAGGCCAACTTAGCCTATATGTATGCTGCTGACCTTGCCTTAAATGAGTCATGCCCAATTATAGATATGTCTAAAAATAATCTTGAAAGCACTTCAGTTAAAATTATTAAATGGTGTAGGTGCATATAATTTGTGCTTGAATTTTAATAAAACTTTGATATGGGGTTTAGTTTGGATCTTGACAAATTTGCATATGTATGCTTTTTAGGTATTAATCTTCAGTCTAATTTACAGAGGCAAACTCACATAAAGCATTGTAAAATCAACAAAGCTATTTTTATGCTCAGATTGCATAGAAATTCTGTTGACCTAAAATCTCTGTTAATGGTGTATTATGGATATGTACATTCCCATCTCAGTCTTGGTGTACTATTATGGGGAGGACACTCATAAGCAAAAAAAAAATTATTATTTTACAAAAAAGGTGATTAACAATTATTTGTGGCGCCTCACCTTTATCTTATTGTAAACCACTCTTTATAAAACTTCGCATCTTAACTATGCCATCAGTTTTTATCCTCTCATGTGTTATGCGTGTTAAAAACAAAACTGATAGATACATTAAGTGCTCTAATATTCATAGTTGTTTAACTCGTACTAGGTCCAAATTATTTATTTGTTAATAAGTGTAAGTTTTCTAAAATTCAGTTTTACTTCGAATATGTGTCACTAAGTTTATTTAATCATTTACCAGAAGGTAAAGAAAAGGTAAAGTGATCCGTGTATGGATCATAGAGACCCGTAGGGTTTCCGGGAGGTTGAGGCATCCACATTGAGACATCGGCACAGGTTGTCAGCCCTACGCACCGGCTGCTTTTTACTCCTGGTACTTATTTCTGTTAGAGACTGAGTCGACCCCGGGGTCATAGGGAATTACTTGAACATTAAATTCTGTTTCTTAAAATAAAAATAAAAAACTATTTTTTTGGAAAATGCTATTTATAGTGTAGAGGAGTTTTATGTCTTGCATTTTTAGTGTGTATTTGATTTGTGACATTGCTGTACATTTTTTGCAAATGTCCTCGCAATAAAGTATTTGAAGTTATTTGCTGAAGTTATTTTAGCGGCCTAGTCCGATAAAGAACTACCGTACTTTTCGGCGTATTAACAGTTCTATAGGCAGCCGTTTTAGAGAGCCTGTACTAAAAAGGTTTGTATGTGATCCATAGAAAATTCCTCCTCCTGTAAAGTCAGGCTTGGGCCACGTAAATGTACCTACAACCGGGGAGGTAGGCTAAAACTCAGGAAAATCAGAGATGTTATAGGGGCTTCCGGGAACTTTTTGGTATAAGGCCTCGCCAGCGATATTGGCATATGTCCTTGAGTGCGTAGCTAGCCAGCTAGCCCCCGGGTTCGCCAGGAATATTGGTGTATGCCCTTGAGGGCGTAGCTAGCCCCCTCATAATGTTATCTTTCATCACATACGCACATGGTGCTGATTAAGCAAAACATTGGAATACGTTACAGTGCATCTCGAGCAGTGTGTTTATACATCTCCAGTATCAAGTTGCATCATTCTTCGAGCTTCAGCCTGTGTGTCACACCGGTTCTAATGGAATCATGCCCCTCCTCTGATACTACCATCACACCCCCTCAGACCAAACCATGACCACGATAAAGTAAGTGACCCGCACCATAGCTGTACATTAAAATTTCCATACGCCAAAAACCGTGGCGCTACCTCGTATCAGGGCTACAGTAAGAGCAACCAAGATAATCTGAATAGGAGGCCGGAAGTAAAAGTGAAAGCAACACATCTGCCTGTCAGCTGACCAATTCATGTGGGAAGCTCAGGAACGTCAGTGAACGTGAAGGAACGCTACAGCTCACATGACGTTATGAAAACACCTTTCCTATCTTGTTACCCATCCATCCCCGGCCTATCACGCGGACTTCCGTCTCCACACGGCGGCGGCTCGGGGTTGAAAGAGGAGAAAACGCTCCCGTAGGGATAACCTACTTGTCCCTGGGCTCATCAATTCACACTTCTGTGGTACCAGTTATCGATATAAACTAAAGCAGAGGCAGGCGGGTTTCTCAAATCAACTCCAAACACCGACCACCCCCTTTCCTTTCCCATTACGAGTAATTATGGCTGCGTCTCATTGAACTTTCACTCCCACACAGTAGCTTTTACTAGCACTGCAATATAGTGTTAATGTTATTACTTCAATAACAGTATTTTTAAATTTAACAGAATATTCCAGAAGATTAACTTCAATTAATCTCAATATAATATATAAGAGGCTTTGTTCTCACTAACTGAATGAATGAATGACTGACTGACTGACTGACTTAATGACTGACTGAAAGAGAATCAACGTAGAGCCTATACTATAATTGGCAGAGACTTGGAATTTGGAAAGCACCTTCGCTGTAAGTGCACAGTTCAGTACAGTACCAGAAAATATAATTGACTATTTGATTTACTAACTAAAAATTTAGAGAAAAGTTACTTTTCATGCAATGTATAGGCTACACATACACATACAAATACAGTCAGTCAGTCAGTCAGTGAGTCAGGATAAAGCCTCTTATATACATAGAGATTATATCGACCATGAACAAAGTATCGTTATGAATTCATAATGATTCCTGTTCTGTTATGAAAAGCATTACGACACGCAAAATAGTGTGCCAAATAGGTCATGTCCCGTTGGATCGTAGATTATACAATGATAGATAATTTTATGGCAAACAGCTCGAACTATTAAATAATGATAGGCTATATTTTATTTTTTGTTCAACCATACTATAATTCACTTATTAAATGTGACGTAGCCTAATGTTATCATAATGATATCCATTTCAAATCAGATTTTCATGTTAACACGTGCGGTATCGACTATATTACCGAATACTGAACGATCTCGAAACATTGAGAGCACCAACTGATACCCCATAATTAACAGCCTGTATTTAAAATCTTTCTTTCTTTCTTTCTTTCTTGGTCGTAGTTTTACCTCTCCCTTTTTAGGATTTAAGCGATCCAAGCCGCCCGGGCCTTACAGGGCCGCAACCTGTCGGGAGAGGGATTACCTTTGGATCACATACGTACTTTTTTGACCAGACAAGGACATGGAGGGCCTCCCCGGATGAGTGATCAGCCCAACGCGGGGCCACCTCCGAGACAACACGAACACACAGGACGATACACACCATTCACACACACACACACACACTCACTCAGAACAAGGCGAGGATGGGGATGAAGATGATAATGACGGCCTCATAGGTGAGGGAAAACCCCGGAAAAAAACTCACCTAGGTAACTTGTCCCGACCAGGAATCGAACCGGGGCCCGCTGCGTGGGAGGATTGAACGCATCCCCTGAGCCACAGCGGTGGACTGTAGCCTATTTAAAATACGAAAATAAATTATGTTCGTGTTCATTTTAATATTATACTAAATTGAATTAATTTCAGTCCACCGCTGTGGCTCAGGGGATGCGTTCAATCCTCTCACGCAGCGGGAACGGGTTCGATTCCTGGTCGGGACAAGTTGCCTAGGTGACGTTTTTTTCCGGGGTTTTCCCTCACCTATGAGGCAAATGTGAGGTAACTTTAGGCCCTTGTGGTCCCCGGATATCATCTGGCCGTCATTATCATCTTCAACCCCATCCTCGCCTTGTTCTACGTGAGTGTCTGTGTGAATGGTGTGTATCGTTCTATGTGTTCGTGTTGTCTCGGAGGTGGCCCCGCGTTGGGCTGATCACTCATCCGGGGAGGCCCTCCATGTCCTTGTCTGGTCAAAAAAGTATGTATGTGATCCAAAGGTAATCCCTCTCCCGACAGGTTGCGGCCCTGTAAGGCAAGGGGGGGTTGGGTCGCTTACATCCTAAAAGGGAGAGGTAAAACTACGAAAAAGAAAGAATTAATTTCATCTTGTAAAAATCCGTTCGTTTCAAGAAAACAGTCAAAAACAACCTTCGATTTGACCGCACGCCATCAGCTGCCGTCTATCACAGAAGACATGAACTACAAGAATTTGCTGAGTTTCAAAACCTAAGCATTTAATTGGCTACTATTAACCAGCTGAGAAATACAGATCTTCATCAGTATGTATTTAAATGTCGGGTGTGCGGATGTCTAAATCGTGATAATTTATAACTTACTAGGCGAGTATTTTTGTATTCATCATATAGGTAAACGATGGGCTGCACTGTTTAATGTTGTATTGGACTTAAATTTATGACTATAAAGATCGAGTAATTATCCTTTAATATTGGCGATTCTTGAGTATTTTCTTCTTATGTATTTTCCTAGTTCAAATCGGTTCCATGTATTCATTTTTAGATAGATTTCGAAGAAAAATCTACCTATTGCGATCGATACCATGTCATGACTTTCGAAAAATTCTTTCATATCTTTACGTTTCATGCCTCCCTAAGTACGAAACCACCGCCCGTGCAAAAGAAAAAAAATTGTGATATTTATATATATATATATATATCTTTACACGCTATAATTCACTTATTATATTTGAAGATATTTGAACCAAATTTTATTATGTTATTTCTAGGCCTAGTAGTTTGGACAAGTTCGTTAATGAGCCAAATTGGCCCAAGGGGGGTCGGGGGAAGGGGTTGAAATTTTGAAAAATTTATATCTCGGCCCCTATAAAGTATAGAGGGAAACTTTGTTTGAATAAATTAGAGTACTCCCTATGGAGTTCACAGTGACACCAACGATTCGGGGGTTTTCAGGGTACAAGTGGGGGTGGGGGGATGGAAATTAGAAATTTTTGAAACCACGTCTTGTGGTGTATCGTTGAAAAGCTCTTGATGAGTACTCTACAAATCAATAGCTAATTTCTTGATAGCTCTCATACAGTATAAGGCGAGATTTGAATGTTTGAAAAAGTGCTCTTTCCTCTTTTTTGCAGTTATTATTGCGGGTTTGTCATGCCAAGGCTAAAGAAGAAGATTGCTGCGCAGCGACAATAAATTAAACCAAAAGCACTTCGAAATCTACCTCATCCCGTAGGCCTGCCTAAAGGGATTTTTTTTTCATTTAAGTAGGCTAATACTAAGTTCAGCTTGGGTAGCGATGAGAGTATAGAGCTTGTATTTTTTTGCTCGACCCAGGTCGATGGCAATTATATGTGTGAATTAAATGAATATTTTTTTCCATATGCAGAACATATTTTTAAAATAACACCAAATTAGTAGGCCTAATAGCACCGAAATATTAAAATTTTAATAATAATTTTTTCTAAAACATAAAACCATTTTCACGGTTCTATGCTCATTAATAAGTTACTTTAATGACCGTCAGTTCTTTCACATACCGGTACTCTAATTTGGATAACTGATAAATTATTACAATTACCACCTGATAACACTGCCGATAACATGAGAAATATTATTCTTGTTTATTTCTTTCCTGTTTCTTAGTAAGCTAACTGAAGTGTTAACTTACTGTGTTGTCGGTTATTTTGATGTCACTTACCTTTCTACCGATGCAAGTTTTATCAACGAGTTCTTCCATAATTAGCTTATTATGCACATTAAATGATAAATAGATATTAATTCTGTATTTATCGTACGTTTTACAAATCTGTGTGCATTCACTTAGGCTTAGGGTTATCAACATGTTCCAATGCTTTGGTCGGGCTGGGTAGCCTAGTGGGTATGGAGCTGGTTTTCTGCACTTAAGGACGTGTGTTCAATCCTGGTCTGCGTTTAGTGTGCATAGTTCGACATGCCCATGCCTGTAGATTTACAGGCATGTAAAAGAACTGCGGGACAAAATTCCGGCAAACGGTCACAAGCGTAAGTTGCAGTACATTTTCTTCGCTAAATAGCCATATAACCAACCAACCAACGGCCTTGTAAATTAACATATTGAGCACCGTGATATTTGTCGTGTTCTTAACATTTTCACTGCTACCGTCGTATAGCTTCACATAAAAGAAGTGTATAAATGCAGCAATATAAAATTAATACATAATGCTTTATGTAAAATATAAGGACTTTTTCTGAGCGTGATACCACAGTATAAGTACTGTGGTGATACTGTTATCAATAGACTTCGGATTTTAGGAAAAAACCTATTTTAATCCTTAAGTGATATATGGACGAAAACTTGTATATGCATGTTTCATAAGTGACTATGCCTAAAACTGATACTTTTATAGGGCCTAAAACAGCCTATTTTTACGTTAGAGGCTAATATTGCCTTTTGCTTGTTTTTCCTCTAAAGTTCAAAATAAGTTATTCTTTTGTTATACATTCTATCATTTATTTTCAGTTCGTACTAAATTTTTAGCTCGGAATGTGCAGTAGGCCTACATGACACATTTGTGACGTGGTTAAATATAAGGAATGTTTCGTCTTCAGTAGAAAAATTCCTTGGAATTCCCAAGAAATGTAGAGTTTTTCTCCCGACTCCCATATCCAGTTAAAAGAAAAAAGTACGAGTAGTTCCCTGAATCACTGAGGGATACAAGGGGTTGAATATGCTAGCGTGCGTAGCTTCTCCTCGCAGGGATTAGGTTTTCACTGTTATGGTAGTAATACAGGCCCTAGTAATAGGTCTATATAAGTCTGTGTACCGTAGGCCTGTATCTGTGTTTTATCATGATTATTGATTAATGTTGACTTCAATAAAAAAATATAATATTGTGCATTGCAATTGATTCAGAAAATTGGCAACTTAACGATTTTATAAGAGACTATTTTACGATTTTTAGAATCTATTTTCCAATTTTAGAGCCTATTTTAGGTACCTAAAACAGAATTTTTAGCGACCTAAAAGTCCGAAGTCTAGTTATCAATTCTTGGAGAGCAGCTGTTTACTAAAATTTTCCTCATAGACTTGAAACTTAGAGCCCACTGATGCTTTCACTTGAAGACTGCTTATATAAACATATAAATTCAACTATGTAAGAGTTAATACTATAGTGCAAATTGTGCAAATTTGCGTTCCGTTAGTGGTCTGATGAGAGTATATATTTATTCATAATTTAAGTTTGATTAAAGTAAACTAATTGATACGGAAACTTATATTAAATTAAATTAATTTTTATTTTAAAATTTAAAATTACATAGATAATACATAAAAGGTCCTGAAACCCCGAAAGAGCGGGAGATCGTACTCGGAGGCAGTTCCATGCTTATATTTACATGTTTTATATTATTTAAAAATAATCTTAAGCTAATATTACCTTAAAACTAAATAGACAACATATTGTGAAATAGTACTGGGGAAGAGGCAAAAGCTGAGAGCAAAGGCATGACTCAATTGATATAAAAATAATTACAATAATGAAAAATAGGCTAAATTATCATGATAGTAGCAGATACCAAAATATAAATATTTTAAGGGTATGAAAATCTAAGTTATATGAGTTTTTTTAATTTTAGATTTATAGACTCCATAACTACATTGACTAAAACTGGATGTAATCTGATTTTAGAATTATACAGACGAGGACCGAAACTAGAGCTATGTGATAGACCAGCAGAAGTGAAACATTTGGGTTCTACTAATGTGCTGCTAGTTTTATTTCGTGTAGTGCTGTGTTCATGTGGAAGAGCTAGGAATTTTGTGTTATTTTTATGGTAGAATTTTAATAAGGAGTATCTATAGATTTGGTCCATGCTATACATTGAAAAATTTTTATCTTTGTATTTCATACTTTTAAAAAGCTACATAATTTACTAAATTCTTTGACATTAGTTTTATAATTTTAATAGTAAAGACCATTTATCGGAATACATTTAAATACACATACAAACTCAACGAGGAATCAAACTCATGACCATGGGCCCTTAACAATCAGAAGCTGACACACTTTCTCATGCACTCACAACTATTAAAAATGTGTTCGATAGAAAACAGAATATCACCCACACACACAAAATCAAAAATCTTAATTATTATTGTTTATACAGGCATACAACTTGAGCTCAGTAACTGGTTCATTGATGAATTTCATTTTTCCTCTAGTGCCAGTAATAAGGAAGTCTATATTATGAAATTTTCTCAGCCTTGAAGCACTAGTAACTATTAGTTATTGATAAGATATGATGCTGACAAAGAATCTTCTAGAAAATTTTATAGTAACCTGTTTTATTTATTATCACTTTTTTATATATATCATGAATGTTAAACAAATTTTTAATTATCTTAATTCCTTCTTATGTAAAAGAGTAGGTGTTATGTACACAATATATAAATATGTTATATTCAGATCTATGTAGTTGTGGAAGAGTCGTCAGTAATTAATATACCACATATATATATAAAGTAAAGTAAAGTGTTCCCTATTACAGGCCATGAAGGCCCAGAAGGTTCCAGGAGGTTGAGGCTCCCAGATTTTTAGACATCGGCACATGAAGGTGGTAAGGTTGTCAGCCTTACGCACCGGCCGCCTTTACCCCCAGGATTGCTCCTACCATATATATATATATATATATATATATATATATATATATATATATTCTTCTATCAACATTTCAATTGTTCAGTCACCAAGTTATACAGTAACTTATTTTGAAGAATAGATGCTAAAATCTAAAAAATCGTATGCTACCTTATATAAATTGTTATTTGGATTCACAGTATGACGTAATAATAGTTAGCCTTGTTAACAAAACTTGGAAAAGAGAGTCAATTTTATCTTATCAATATCTAATAGTTACTAGTACTTAAGGGCTGAGAAAATTTCATAATACAGACTTCCTCAGTATCTGGTTGTAATTTCAGAAATATGAATATATTACTTTTAACTCTTACTCTCTTTAGCCCCTCCTCTTAGGCTATACCACCACCCCCACCCTCGTAGCTATTGTCCTTTTTGGGCGTTATAGTTACTTAGTAACCATGGTAATCTCTTAATGCCATCGAGGGAATTGGTAGTAACAACTCCAAAGGAATTAAACGGTGCAATATTTGTTGCACAAACTTTCTAACATATAGCCTATGTATTAAAATCTATATTACTGAGATTCCAAGGATGACGAAAGTAACCAGTATGTGCCATTTAAAAAATAATCTACAGCCTCCTGATTAAATAGATTTTTTCATGTAATATTCTATTACCTGAATAAATAATTGTTCCGACTATTCAATAGATTTAAATTTCCCAGATCAAGAAAGTAAATCATAAAAGAGAGTGAAAATTAAATAAAGTCAATATAATGTATGACTTAGGCCACTTTAATTATTGCTATTTTTGCTAACGCTAATTTGTTAACTTCGTATTTGCCGGTTAAGTTGTATATAACAGTCTTACATCGTAAGTAACTATAACGCAAACGAAAGTTTGGAGTTAGCTTATCGTGTACGTTTTATTTTTATTTTTTTTAATACTTTTTGTTACACTCCAGGTGGGTAACAACCCGGTGGCAGTGTTGCAACTAATATCAGCCATACATATTTACATACAATGACACATTACACATACAATTACACATTACATTTTGGACGTGATAAATATTCCACCTTAAATCCTTATAACTTACAGATCACTGGAGATATGAATGCTATGACCATTAAAAGTATTATATAATTCATATTACAGAAATATTTTGATATATTCTGTTTACAGCATATAGTACAAACAGATTTTTTACATCATATTATAAAAACAAATAGACTAAAATAAAATTATAAATTATGATTTGGCCAGTTTGACAGTCTATGATAAGTCTATGATAAAAAACATTAATTATATTGTGACACAATTGCTAAAACAGCTATTTTACATAAAAATTATTTGATCATGTGTTAGTCTCACTTTTGCACAATTTCAAGTCAAAGAGAATCCTTTTTAGCTGGATGCTTCAGTTTATGTTCTTTATCGTACAAGTATGTACAACACTGAATGTTTTTATTACTCACTCTTAATCTTCTTATTTTGGAGATATCCTTAGCTCTGACGTTTACTCACTATGTTTGTGTGCTGGGTGTATTGCGATCTTACACTCTCGTTTTTCTGTGGAATTTTCAAGCATATTTCGTATCTCCAGTGATCTGTAAGTGTATAAGGGTTTAAGGTGGAATATTTATCACGTCCAAAATTAGTCACCCTTATAGGAAAATGAGGTTTTTAAACATTACACATTAAATATCACAACAGCTATATCAATATACGTATTAATCATTTTAAAAAACCTCTCTCCATTCAAAACTATAGCATATTAAAATATTTACAAACATAACTACATTGTATTATAGGCCTACATTCGTATGGCATACCCCATTCAATATATTTTTAAAAATTTTGGCGTTAGCAGGAAACGTTTCGAAGGTTTCTGCAGGTAAGTCATGCCAATCCTGAATCCCTCTATTCAAATAAGAAAATTTAGCAATATTTTTTTCACATAAAGTTTCACGTTTAGGTTGTATTAGCGTTTACTTTTCATTGTGAATGGCCCTTGTGAATACAGTCAGAAAAATTCTACAATGACTTTTAAAAAGATATTGATAGGCCTATAAAAGGTTCAGGTCTCAAGTCGGGCCTTTGGCTTATACATGGGAACATGCTAACATGGGAACATTTTTTTTTTACACATCACCAAGAGTGATAAGTTGTAAAAGAAGTACTCAAGGATTAAGTTCTTTCATTGGGGGGGGGGGGGGTTGGCATGATGTTCTAAAGATAAAGAAAATCTGTCTTTCATGCACTGAAAGCAGTCGCTGAATTTCAGGATTTCCAAACATTTTTATAATTCTACATTTCGTATCAGATAGTCAGGACCTGTGATCACTCTGCAAACTGCTCTCTGAATTCCATCTAGTCTTGTTAAGTGTCTTTCACCGTGTCTTACCATACTTCACACCCTTACAACGTAATACCTATTATGATCTAGTTAACGAAATGTATAACAGCATTTTTGTTTTGAGGGAAACATGACTTTTAAAAAGAAACCTTTATCAGTAATGTTTGATGGTCGTCTGCGTGGTCTCGTGGTTAGCGTCGCTAGCTACTGATCAGCAAGCCCGGGTTCGATTTCCGGTAGTTCCTCGGATTTTTCAGAGGTAGGGAGATCTGGAACGGGGTGAACTCAGCCTCGTGATACAAACTTAGGATTAAGAAGAAGCGGCTCCGGTCACGGAAACAGTCATTAATGGCCGTGGGTGTCGGCATGCTGACCACATGCCCCCATTTCGGCCATCTGCCTAAAGTAGATAACGCAGCGGTCGGGTGGTAGGCCTAATCCCACCAGGGATGTAGTGCCATGGAGTTTAGTTTAGTTCATAATGTTTGTTATGTGTGATCTGTGTGCCAATCTTTTATCAAGAAGAATTCCATGATTCTTAACAGAAGCACTAAGTGGAACGGTTACAATAATGTATGATAATACTTTTATTGTGAATTGTAGGTGCATTGTCTAAATGCTGAAGTATTTTCTTACGTCGTTTGGTAAAGATTATTGTATTATGTGTGAAAGCTATATCACTTTTCATGATTTTAAAGGAGGAATTTTCCATAGAACATAACATCGTAACATTCCCCAATTGAGTTCCACAGAAAGGTATACAAATTGAAACGACACTACACGACTGCCAAAGGCAATATGCAATCACTCTCAAAAATAAATGGTGCAAAAATATGTTGCACAAACTTTCTCGCATATACATGTTAAGGGCTAGCACAGAAAAAAGTAAATTATAGGGACAATTAAATTTTATTTGTTACATTTTCATAAAACTAAGAAGTATCTAGAACGGAAACCATCAGAGTCGATCTTTATGTTCAATGCCTTTACCATGAAATAATAATAATAATAATAATAATAATAATAATAATAATAATAATAATAATGAATGACAGTAAAACTGCATATTATTAGTACTACTAGTAGGCCTACTACTACGGGAAAATTCAAATATAAGTAGCACCTTGGGATGAATCGGCCCCACCCAACCCACCCACCGATGCAGTTTCTTTTATACCACGATCTAGCGAATTCTTTTCTCCTCGTATTATGAAGAAACTCGTGATTGGACGTTGGAGTTTGACGTCATACCACTAGACGAGAGGTGACAGGCTGACAAACTTCGCGGGAGATATAATATGCCACATTTTCGAAACCTACAAGCAGTGTATCGTACATTATTCGAAAATGCAAGGGCGCTTCGCTACGGCTACCGCCTCCGCTTCGCGCACTTAACTATGTGGTTAGTGTTATGCATTATTTACCTATATGTAGAGGTGGATACAAGGCACTTGCGACAATATATAAGGATAGTGGGTGCAAGGCACTTGCGACAATAAATAAGGACAGTTGGTCACTCTGCTTCGCTCAGAAACAAAATACATCACACAGTCCGTGCAAATGTGAATATCGAATGGGCGGAGGTAAGGGGCGACTTATAATTGAATTTCGCCACAACTACTACTACTACTTAGGTTATATTGCACGCAACTGCATGCGTGAACCATTAGTCTAAAGTAGCAACTCATTCGTGTCATCTGATTCTATTGTTTAGTGATGTCTTCTTTTGTGATATCCAGTTTAAACGATTACAAAATGCAGTGACATAGCGGCGATGAGTTATGGAAAGTAAACATGTCCTACAAACCCGGCGTTTGCCTTTGCGAATGAGGAAACCATGAAAAACCCAAGTCAATTTGGGCGGCCACAAGGTTTGATTTGAACTCAGGACCTCTTCCCTGTTAGCCCATATCACCTCGCTGTAATTGGTTTTGGTGTGTTCATTGCGACTGAGCTAAACTGATTGCATTTCACAACAATAAGTGTACATTAGGCCTATAGTTTTCTTGTTACTAGGGGCAACAAAATGTCATTCATATTTTAATTGACATGTATGTTCTGAAATTCGCATTTAAGCCGTACTTATTTCGTTTTTATCTTGATATCTATTAAACGTATAAAGAAATGTGTTAAACAAAAAATGTTCATTTTAATTTTCTCTACAACTTTACTGTGGTAGGTTTTCATGTATCGCCTACTGTAATGGATATAATCTAGAAAAATTGAAAATGGATACGAGTAAAGTACCCCTTAAGTCATTTTTGCAGAAATACAGATATAGCCATTTTATTAGTCATATATAAGAGTTTCCAATGTTAATTTTTTATTAAAATCGTTAGAGCCATTTTTTCAAAAATCAAAATTTTTAAAAAAGTTTTCATGAAAAGTCCCCTTAATATATCAGTTGTAAAACTAAATTTCTGGGCGGCTCCACAAAATTTCGAAAAAGTCCTTAATTCAAAAAATGAAGTAAATACAATGAACCGTTTACCCGCTGTGCATGTCCACAGACAGACAAACAGACAGACAGACGGACAGACGTCAAACCAAAAACACGTTTTTCTCTTTCTAGGCATCGTGAAACATGCTTTCCCGGTGTTAACTCGATTTCGATTTTTTGTCACGATCACAATACTTTCTCTATACTACGTATATGCGAGAAAGTAAAATGAAGGTTTGATTTTGCAATCTCTCCCTTTTTTATAAACATTTTAAAATAAACGTACACGCTGGAGCTAATACCACCATTCCTGTCAATTTTAGCTCTTGTCTGTGTCATCAGTATGTTTGCCGGGCTGAATCAGATGCAGACATAAGTTACTTATTAAATGAAATAGTTTAAGGGTTGTGATTTTTTTAAGTTATCGTTAATGCCAATCTGTATCTGGTACCCTATGATCCCCAGGTGGGGCGAAGGGGCCTCCAATGGAGGTTTCATTACCTATACTAATTTTGATATGCTTGTTTTCCGAGAGAGGGTAGAGGGACAGGTGGTAAGCCCATCGCCTCGCAGCCCCCCTCTGGAAACTAAGTATTTCTTGGACGTGAAAGGGCCGAGAAATTTTGTCCAGAGGCTCTAATTTAGGCTTGAAGTTCTTTTACGTGCCGTAAATCTACGACACGGGACCCCCAGCTTAAAGTCCTTCCCGGAGGACTCCGTGCCCAGGATTTTTAAGTCCTGAAAAATCCATTGACCGCGGCCGGGTTTGATCCCGCGCCCTGCGGATCTAGAGTTAATGCCAATAAGTGAGCGAAAACCTTTTAAACATTTTTTTCGGGGTAAAGTATTCAACATTTGAACATTTTGGAATTTTCCCGCCGGTTTCAGCTACAACCTGTAAGTATTCAAATTTCAAGGTTCTAGCTCAGGTCTGTAAACTGGTGGCCCTTGGAAGTCGATATTTCGGCCCCCGAAACAAAACAAAAATAAGAAAACTATGTAAGTATTATGTTACATATCATCAACACGCGTAACCGAAGGCATAAGTCGCAATTGTCAAGTTTAGAAAGAAAAAAGATGTCACGTTTTCCATCTTGTCAAGAGTAGTCAAATGAAATAGAAGATGTGATTTTTTTTATTCTGCACGGATATTGAAATGTTTATTCAAACATTTTCTTAAATATTTCCTGATTTTGTAAACATAAAGGACAAACTGTCTCCTCTTAACGAGCCCTTGAAAGTGAACATCGAACATAACTAACAAACTTTCAATTTAAACTATGTGATTTTGAAGCTGATTCGTTTATTTTATACATAGCAGAAAATTATATAACTTTTCAGACTTCATTCAGATGAAAGTTTTCCCAACTGAGAGATTTTTCTCTTCAGATCATGCCTGTGTTTGGAAGCACACCTTAGTGAACGTATACCAATGACTGTACAATACAGTTTAAAGGATTAAATAAAGATTGATTGATACATTATAAAATGTGAAATTTATTTTAAAAAAATAAGTAGACTTGCCTAAGTGACTGTTCTCCGTTATACATTCTGAGAGGAACTACTAATATCGCAGACCAGCTGACTTTTCTCTCAATAAATTGTATTACCATTATTTTCATCGAAAAATGTGTGACGAAAGGTATATTGTGAAAACAAACATTTCCTCTTTATTTCTCATGCTATTTTAATTACTATATTAGTAATTTTGGTGTGGCCCTCAAGACAACTTATGTTAACAAACTTCGCCCCGGTTCCTCTAAAGTTAGACAGGTCTAGTATGCTTATCTGGAAGTTGCCAGTTATTAATGCAATGGAGTTCTTAAGTTTTTTTCGGGATCAGATTAAAAAATCCGAATATTTAAAAATCATCCCATCGGTTACAGATAAAGTTATAAGTAGGGCCCGGAAGTTAAGCAAAATGCCTTTTCTGTTTTGGTGGATGTATTAATGAGTTAAATACAGACAAACATGTTTGCGTACAGCCAGTTTTTTTTAACCTGTTCTACCTATTTTGATTTCTGTTGCCTATTTTAAGAAATAAACCTTTTTTTTTGCCTGCTTTGGAACGTTATGGGATTTTCTGTGATTATTTACTCATGTTAAGAAGCATATAGGCCTAAATATTATTTCAAAGTATTAAAAGTGAAAATGTTATAAAAATGAGATGACGCATTCACGCCACAAAAATATTTTTTGAGAATCTTGTTTCCTATAATTAGCCTAGATTTATTTGTTTTCAAGCAGTCGAAAACTTACCTCCTCAAATGATTCAATCAAGCTCTTTAACCAAAATAGATAGCTGAACTTCCGGGCTCTAGTTATGTGTGCCGAATTTCAAATTTCTTGATCATATGGAAATGGGTAAACAATGAATACCTGAAGTTTTTCAGAGCTAAAAAATAAAAAATTTGAATGCTTTGGAATTTTCACGTCGGCTACAAGCTTAAAGCTATTACTTACTTACTCAATGGCAGTAGACAATTCCTCAGCAAGCTAAAGGAATATTATCTATATTATGGAACCCGAAGGTTCTTTGCCGCCATTCAACCCTATACTATGCTAACTCCATCCAACCATCCCTCTCAAATCCTACTTCTCTTAAATCTATCCTAATATTGTCCTCTCACCTACGTCTAGGTATTTTCCCTTCGGGTCTCCCAGGCAATATTTTTTAGATATGTCTTTCTTTCCCCATGCGAGTAACATGTCCAGCCCATTTCATCCTCCGTGATTTAATTACCCTTACTATATCCAGTGAAGAGCACAGGTCATGAAGCTCGTCGTTATGCATTTTTCTCCAGTCCCCATTCTCATCTCTCTTAGGCCCAAATATTTTCCTAAGCACCCTGCTTTCGAACACTCTCAGATTATGTTCTTCCTGATCAGTAAGCGACCATGTCTCACATCCATATATACAATAAAGCTATTAGTTTACCAAATTTCAAGTTTCTAGCTCATCTAAAAGTGGGTAAACATTAATGTACGATAGTGAGTGAGTGAGTGAATGAATGAATGAATGATTGAATGAAGACCTTCCAAAGTTGTTGGGGTGTTAAAATAAAAAATTCAACTTTTTTAATTTCGCATCGGTTCCGGACTAAAATTCATAAGTTTCTAACTCATCTGGAAGTGGTTAAACATTGTCAGTGAGTGACTGAGTCAGCCAAGTGGTTTAAGTAGCGTGGTGATATCGATATGTCTTACCTGACCAGCATCATCGTATCAAAAACATTTTGAATAACAGAGCGAGATGGCCAAGACGGTAGCGTGTTGGACTAGTATTCGGGAGGTTACGGGTTCAAATCACATGGCAGGCCAATGTGAATTGATTTTTTCATGGTTTCCCCAGTCGTTAAGGCAATAGCCGAATTGGATATTTAGTTACCATGATTTATCGTCACATTTTCATCCTATATCGTACTCGGAAAAGTTGAGCAGTGTGTTGAAATTAACAACCATAAGCCGTAAGACGTCAACAATAGAAAATAGATGTACATCAATAATTACATAGCCTACTGGCATAGGCGTAACCAGGCCGACCATATGGGGGGGTTATAACATCCGCGGGGTCTGGCGAGTATGGAAGGAGAGGGGGGTCCGGTGGCCCTCCCCCGGAAAATTTTAAAAATTAAGATGCAAAATAACGAGTTTTAAGCTTCCGGGGGTTCTCCCACGGAAAATTTTAAAAATTAAGATGCAAAATAACAAGTTTTAAGCTTCCGGGGGTCCTTCCCCGGAAAATTTTAAAAATTAAGACGCAAAATAACGAGTTTTAAGCTTCCCACGCTTTATACTTGTATTAAGCAATTTATGTGCAGACTTAAAAAAATTATACAATTTTCCTTTTTTTAATCAATGGGGGGGGGTTCAAACCCCCAAAACCCCCCCTCGCTACGCCTATGCCTACTGGTATGCCAATAGAACCTAACACAATATTGTTACCTCTGAATTAAAATGTGTATAAATAAAGTTGACCTAAAATGATTGCCATGACTTTTGCGTTAGACCTAACCCTCGCGTATCTCTTATGTAACTTAATAGCGATTCTGTAGCACACTTGCCGAATATAACCACAGTAGAAAGATCAAAGATTACTATAATAAAACGACAGTTTGCCGAGAACTGAAGGAACGCAAGCAAGCGTAACATAATATAAAGGCGTTATGTTTATAAAAACGATCTATGTTGTACCCATCCATCTACATACCTGTATATACGAGGGCCTTCCACAAAGTAAGTTTCCCTAGGGCCGTTTACACAAGTAAAACAACATTTCACGGAAATATTTATTACAACAGGTATAGCAAGTGTTCAGCTATGTTTCAACATATTCGCCACAGGAATTGAGACATTTGTCATACCGTGGGACCAACTTTTAAACACTTGTGTCGTAGACTGTGTGGCAACCATCTCCGCTTCTCTGTCATTCTCGGTCAATTATTGAGGTGTAGGAAAAGATAGAAATCACTGAGAGCGAGGCCTGGGCTTTAGGGTGGATGTTGAAACATCTCCTAGCCGAACTTTTGCAGGAGACTTGCAGCCATGTGTTGAAGACTCCACCCTACAGCTCGGACCACGTACCCAGAGATTTTCATCTTTTCCTACCCCTCAAGAAATGACAGTGAATGACAGAGAAACGGAGGTTAACACATAATGGTTCAAATCTCAGGCGGCAAACTTCTATAGCACATGTATTCAAAAGTTGGTCCCACGCTATGACAAATGAATCAATTCCTGTAGCGAATATGTTGAAAAATAGCTGAACACTTGCTGTATCTGTTGCAATAAATATTTACTTTAAATTGTATTTTGTTTGTGTAAACGGCCCTAGAGAAACTAACTTTGTGGACGGCTTTCGTATCTCCTGTTGAATTCTGGATTACTCTAAATAATTTTAAGTTTTTGCATTGGGTATATTTCATATTCCTTGTTACAGGTGATTAATGTCCATGGATATTATGGATGTCATTATAAATGTTATTATTACACAAAACTACTGAAACCTGACACATAGTAATATATTTGATAACTTGGAAGTGTGACGGTTTAGCAACAACTTTTGCCAAGATGATGGTAATAACGAGAGCAACTGCAGCGAGGTTGATGATGGCGAAGAGAAACAAGAAGAAAAAGAACCCTAGGTGAAACATTTCTATTAATAATATTATTTAGGGCAACCATATTATAACAAAATAAAATCATAAATTTACTGCATAATATTAATCGGAAGTTAAATTACTAGCCTATACTCTTAAGATATTTTATGAATAATAAGTGACTGTATGATCCCTTCGATCATAACCTTGTTATGTGTGAGAACATTATAGGATAAAAATTCCTCTGACACTGGGATTTGAATGCAGGGCATTTAGCTATCTGTGCCACTGCTCTACCAACTGAGCTAAGTCAGAGTTCAGTTCAAAGCGCCAGGTGGAACCTCTCTCCTATGACTGTCCTTAATGGTCTACCTCACTGACAGACAAGTTATGTCATGTGCAGTACTGTGAGGCATAATAATAAGTGATTTTTGTGACCGTGCTTCCACCGTTATTGTACAGTTAACATTCAAGGTGGGTATATATGCATTTTTGAACCACAGATTATTGTCTCTGTTGGACACTACATGAGAATATTATAGGAGAAAAATGTCCAACGGAGACAATAATCTTTGGTGCATATATATCCATCTTGAATGTTTACTGTACAATAACAGTGGAAGCCCGGTCAGAAAGGTCACTAATTAGTGTGCCTCACAGTACTGCATATGACATAACTTATCTGTCAGTGAGGTATACCATTAAGGGCAGGGCAGTCATAGGAGAGAGGTTCCATGTGGCGCTGTGAAATGAATTCTAGCTTAGCTCAGTTGGTAAAGCAGTGACACGGATAACCAAAGGTCTTGGGTTCAAATCCCAGTGTCGAGGATTTTTTATTCTGTAATATTCTCATGAACGAGTAATTTCCAACAGAGACAATAATCTGTGGTTCATGAATGCATATATAATCCATCTTACTATGTGTGTTAGTTGTATCGTGTCTGATCTGGTTCTCTTTTTGCAACATGGCTCCTTCATTTGTGTTGAAAAAGCTATTTCTTCTGCAATACTTCAGAAACATTAAATAAAATAAATTTAAATGTATCAAAAGGTATTTAATACTCTACACTTATTCGGTTTTACTACATATTTTGTATTGAAGATTTAAGTACACAACACATCCATAAATAAACTTGTCACTTTATTATATACTTTATTAGTTATTTATTATTGTATTGTTTATTTAATATGCAATATCAAAATTAGACCAAGGAAGATTACACTTAATTATAATAATGGCAGACAATCAGTCTGATTTCACCGAAGATGTGCAAACCATAGAGGAAAATTTGTCTATACGCTGACGGCCATAACTAACAGGCCCCCTTAAAACAAGCACCTACTTCTTTATTCACCTAAACTAAATATTATTATCATTATTATAATTCAAACTGTACAAAATCGGTTAAACAAAATTACTTTGCAAGTAATAAATCATACACATTTGGGATTCGTGATTATTCTAAAAGAGCAATATTCTAAAATACAAATACCTGGAACTATAGCGGTAATATGTCTTTAAATATAAATTTGGTCTTAGACCAACTGGGACAACTAGATTGATACAGGTCTATTGAAGGTTTAAATGTAACAGTATTCTAAATTGTAAAACACATAAATAGCCCACAAGTTTGTAGCGGTGTTGGGTTTTCAAATATGAACTAATCATTTTATGAACTAATCACAAAACGCAAAATAGATTTTACAGTTCTTCACAGTTATTTTACTTCCTATGTTCAAACTAAATCTGTACAGCTTAAACTATTTAATATCTTGATACAGCGACACACTCTATATTAGGAATTAAATACATTCACTATTTTAATTATTCATAATTATGGTTGCCCTAGATATCATATTCTTGTTACATCATATAGAAAGAATTAACTTTATCACTGATTATTTCGCATCACTTCTTTTTTAATTTTGAACAATGAAATCTGTAATCTAACTCAAACATGTTTTCGAGATTACATTATAATTCATTTTTCTGCTTGCTTCTGTAGGCTTTCAACATTAATCTCGCAGAAGTAATCTCATGTCCACCGCTGTGGCTCAGGGGATGCGTTCAATCCTCTCACGCAGCGGGCCCGTGTTCGATTCCTGGTCGGGACAAGTTACCTAGGTGGGGGGTTTTTTCTGGGGTTTTCCCTCACCTTTGAGACAAATGTCGGGTAACTTTAGGCCCTTGTGGTCCCCAGATATAATCTGGCCGTCATTATCATCTTCATCCCATTCTCGCCTTGTTTGGAGTGAGTGAGTGTGTGTGTGTGTGTGTGTGTGAATGGTGTGTCTCGTCCTATATGTTCGTGTTGTCTCGGAGGTGGCCCCGGCATTGGGCTGATCACTCATCCGGGGAGGCCCTCCATGTCCTTGTCTGGTCAAAAAAGTATGTATGTGATCCAAAGATAATCCCTCTCCCGACAGGTCGCGGCCCTGTAAGGCCCGGGCGGCTTGGGTCGCTTAAATCCTAAAAAAAAAAAGGAGAGGTGAAACTAAGGTAAAGAAAGAAAGAAAGTAATCTCATTTATCACATCTCTCTGCATCGACTGAAGACTAGCTGAAACGACATGAAATAGGCTAATATATTTTATCCCAAAATTCACGCACTAATTAAACATTACGGGAAACTCTGAGAAACAAATGTCAAATAACCTGTCTTCTATGTGTACTACTTTTCATGTTATTATAGTAGAACTTAGCCAATCGAGAAGGGAGAGCACTGTTAATGCCGTAGGAATGTTGACGAGTTTTGACGAGCTTCTTAGAAGTTCCTAGGCGGAAACTTTGTACTGGTTCTACAAAACAGATTCAAAGCTGAGGCAATAGTTTGCACTAAGGTAACATGGCACGATGTCTTCTTATTGGCTACAGTAATTGTCTAATAACAAGAGAAGTGTGATTATTTATTTACATTTATTTCTCAGATCGATGAACCTTAAAAATCGATATATCCATTATTTCATCTCCGGCACACAAATCGTATCAGACTTTGCTGCTGCATAATTTAAATCTAAGTCAATATTAAAGACACAGACAAGATTGAAATGGCAAAATTGAACTATAAAATATTAATGTCTTTCACGTCTTCAAGCCCCGTAAGCAAGTATATAAAATATTAGAGTCTTTGATTTGACGACGCACGTGGGCTGCAAAGAAGGAAAACACGCAGATAGGTTACCGGCCCTGGGTGCAGGGAATTCAAGTTTTGCATGCTATGACAGCTTGAAAGGGAAATGATGTAAAAGCATTATCGTAGAAAAAACAAATTTGAGTATGAAGGCTTTGGCATTTTCCTTGTCAGTCTCATATGCTTAGGACTATTTCTTTATTTTCCTTCTTTGTTTATTTACTTTCGTTGTTTCTTCTCTTTCTTCATCCATACTTTTCTTGAATGTCATTTCACCTGTTCTTATTCCATATCAATTTGTTGGCAAAATCCAGGTTTTAGGGGGTAGCGTATCACTAGAGGTTTTATAGGCACGACTTCTCCTGTCCAGGAAAATTCCAGCAAATATACTCTTATACAATTCAACGACTCTAAATAGCTCGCTCGCCCACTTCATGAAACATCGGGTATACTCGGCGATGTTCGTCTCTCGCAGTCTAAACTTTCACGAAGAGTACAAAATTAGGAAAACCGTTTCTTTATTATATAAGGCCTAAGTGAAATGAACACAATGAACAAATATTCTAATTTTATTTTTACTTACAATTTTCATAGCTCTGAACCACAATCATTTTTAATAATCTGCCAGTGTAAATTTCTTAAAAATTCTGTAGTCAATTAATAATGGCGGGCGAAGCCGCAGGCAGTATCGCGGACAATAAAAATAAAATAATAATAACTCCTTCCTTTGAAAAATTATATAATTTCTGAAAATTACACTGAATTTATCAAATAAAATTAACAGCATATTCATCTGTCAACAAACAGTTGAGAAACAATACGTACTATCAGTGTTAACAGGTCGCTTTGGAACTGCATAATCGAATCTGAGATAGTTTTCCCAGGCGGCGCTTTCATATCGTGGAATGTACTCTAAAGCAGGAATTTTAGCCGTTTCATTAATTATTAATGGCTTAGTTTATGAATGATTCGCGTGCAAGTGTTAATAAATATAATGCTTTAACAATTATTATACTCTTAATTTTTAATTTTTCAATTAATTATCGTGGGCGAAGCCGCGGGCACCTGCTAGTGTTATACAAGGGGCCCACTATATTGATTTACACTTTTCTTTTCCTAACATATTAACTATTTTTCTTTTTTCATCAGTGTTGATAATTTATTTATTTATGCATTTTTCATCTTTGCATGACGTATTTTAATAATATAACGCAATAATTATGTTATGTTTAGGCTAATATTTTTCATTATTTTCTCCAGTGTTTAGAATCAATCCAACTCTCTTTCAATTACTCCTACTACCTTCAAACTGTTTTCTAAGATAATCCCATAATGAAATGTCATTATAGAATGTCTGTGCCTTTCCGGAATGGTCAATATTTTACGGTAGTGCACTCTTACGGTCAGTGTCCTAATAAATTTTTCACTATCAGCCTATCGATCACTGCTTTCTACTTAGGAAGAAAGGTCGCGATTTGGAAACACGAATGTACAATGTATTTTTGTTTCTAGTTATTTTCACCACTTTATATTGTTCATTCGCTTTTGTATATACGTCTGGAAAAGGAAGGAATTATTTAAAGAATAATTCGGTAAAGTTGCTATATTGTACTTTTAAGAAATTTATAGTCTACCGCTGTGGCGTAGGGGATGCGTTCGCTTTCTTTACGCAGCAGGCCCGAGTTCGATTCGATTCCTTGTCGGGACAAGTTTCCTAGGAGGGGGTTTTTCTGGGATTTTTCCTCACCTGTGAGACGAATGTAGTTAAACTTTTGGCCCTCCTGGTCCCCATATTTCATCTGGCTGTCATTATCGCCTTCTACCATCCTCGTGTTGTTTGGAATGAGTGAGTGTCTGGTCAAAAAAATGTGTATGTAATCCATAGAAACCCCCTCCCCGACAGGTCGCGGTCCTGTAAGGCCCGGGCTGCGTGGGCCGCATTGTACCTACAGGAGGGAGGAAAACCTCAGGGAAAGAAGAAGAAAAGAGATGTGTAGTCAATTTACAATGGGGCGGTAAAACTCAGGGAAATAAAAAGAAAATAAATTTGTAGTCAATTTTGAGTTCGTACAAAATAACCGACCTACGTAGAAACACTTAATTTCTGTTATTGGGCTATTCGTAAAATATTTTTGTAAATACGACATTGACATATTACCTATAACTAAATTCCCATACAAAGAGTGGACCATCTCCTAGTATTATAGTCAGATGACCAGACGTCCCGGTTTTGAGCATATTGTCCCAGTTTCCTAATTTTTCGGAGCAACTTTTTTTTTTTTTTTTTTTTTTTTTTAGGAATTTCGCATGATGTCTTGTGTTTTCCCCCACCAAATAGTGACCCTACTTCCAATAAGGTGGATCATTTGTCTACCAGAGATAATCGATTGCTGGCTTAAGACATTCTTAAGATATCTTGTACTGACATGGATTGAGTTGGCAAAACTTAACAGGCACAAAATAAAAATGCCAGTATTAACATGAACTTATTAACGTCCTTCTTAGGCCCAAATATTTTCCTAAGCCCCCTGTTTTCGAACACTCTCAGATTATGTTCCTCCCAAAGAGTAAGCGACCATGTCACACATCCATATAGGCTAATACAACCGGCAGGATAACTGTCTCATAAATTTTTATTTTTATTTTTCTGGACAAAAGACGAGAAGTTAAGAGTTTCTGAACTGCATAAAAGCATTTTCTGATGTAATTCTACACTTAACGTCTGCTTAATATTATTTTTGTCCGTAATTATTGCTCCCAGATTTTTTACTTTCTCCACTTATTCGAACGATTTACCGGATATTCTAATATTTTGTAGCTCATTATTTTGACGTTTCATGACCATATAATTATAGAGTAATGACCTTACATAAAATAATTAATGACCACATCTAATTTCCAAGTTCTTTATATTACTTATTATTGTAATTGTAACAATTTGAATGCGAAGTTCGAATGTTGTATTGTTCAGCAAGGTGTCTCGGTTTTTAGTTTTTACAATCTGGTCACTCTTGTGAGCATAATAGAGGATGTGTTTATCCTACTTTTCACTGTTTATATATGGAACTGAGTACCTTGTTAAACATTCGATATCATTACAGACTTCATTAGAGGTAATAATAATAGACTCGTGTTTAATAAATTACAGTTATTGATTTACGGAAGCGTGGCCGACCGGTTCTGTAACCGTGACATCTGTCGTGAAATACTACAGTTACTTCCATCGATTGCATTCGCTCGATTTTGTTCCGTGAACGAGACATCCTCGATATATTCCAGAAAATGTTGACCCCAAAAATAAACAAGAAAATTGAATGGAGCGTTCATAAGCTATATTTATGGACAAAATGAGTCCTTGAACTTGCGTTAGTACACACGCTGCATCCTCCTATGCAGAACAGTGGGACAGTTCAAACGAATCACAAACTGGGGGAGCGGGTATGAGGCTAGCCACCCCTAACCGTCATAATTATCGCTTTATCACACGCATTCGTAACTGCGTCGCATTGCTCTGCCAGTTCAGGTAATGTTCGTTTAATTGATTGCAAGTTGAGTTAAAATGGGAGTTAGACAAAACCTGAATCACGAATTAGTATCTTCCGAAAAGGATAATGTTTAAATTTCCGACTTCGGAAGCACCCCAACATTTAACTTTAGGGTCTTTGTATAACTATTGAAAATACAATTCTTCCGCAACCCCCAATATTTTGTTTTAAGTCGGCACTTATATTTCTGCTCGTTTTCCTACCTTTGGACTTTTCTCGGTTCAAGCTATCTATAAAAAAAATAACTTTAGGCAGGCCTACAGGCTGAGGTAGACTTCGAAGTGATTTTGGTTTAATTTATTGTCGCTGCGCAGCACTCTTCTTCTTTAGTCTTGGCATGACAAATCCGCAATAATAACTGCAAAAAAGAGGAATGAGCACTTTTTCGAACATTCAAATCTCGCCTTACATGAGAGCTATCGAGAAACTAGTTATTGATTTATAAAGTACTCATGAAGAGCTTTTCAACGAGACCCCACAAGACGTGGTTTCAACAATTTCGAATTTCCAACCCATCAACCCCACCCCCACTCGTACCCCCAAGACCCCCGAATCGTTGGTGTCACTGTGAACTCCACTCTAATTTATTCAAACAAAGTTTCCCTCTATAATTCATAGGGGCCGAGATATAAAGTTTTCAAAATTTCAACCCCTCCCCCGACCCCCCTTGGGCCAATTTTGCTCATTAACGTACTTGTCCGAACTATTGGGCCTAGAAATAACATAACAAAATTTGGTTCAAGTATCTTCAAAATTACGGCCGCTAGCGTGTAAAGAGATATAGGCTATATACAGATATATCACAAAAAAAAATTGAACGGGCGGTGGAAGCATGAGACGTAAAGATATGAAAGAATTTTTCGAAAATCATGACATGGTATCAATTGCAATAGGTAGTTTTTTTTTTAATCTACCTAAAAAAGGCTGGCCATTTTTGTTTAAAAAAATCACAATTTGCCTGCGACAGATACATCAATTCTGTACTTACAGCCTCTGATAAAATGCCGCACATATGCTGTAAGTAATGCGATAAGTAGCCAAAAGACGCAGGTAGGTAGGGTGTAGGTTTTATGGTTATTTGACGATGGGATGTATTGCAACTTAGGTCTATGACCGGCACCGGTGTGCCGGAATTTTGTTTCGAAAGAGTTCTTTTACATGTCTGTAAATCTACAGAAATGGGTCCATCGCATTTATACACACATAAATGCCATCGACCTGGAGGGATCGAACCTGCAACCTTCGATATCGATTTCCGAGTTAAGCTCCAGATCGATTCATTAAGCAGTGCTTACAGAAGGACAAAAGGTCTAGTTTGATAAGTATATGTAAAGGAATATGTGGGTAGTGTTATTTGTCATAGCTAACTGTATTGCAACTTCCAAAGCCGTTATATGAACACTGAAAACAATATGTTGTCATAAGAGCTGATTTGCATTTGATACATTCTTTTGAATGTAGGACCATAAAATTGGCGCTAAATTGGGCATTACTCTGGTACCGGTCAACCGATTTGGTCCAAAATCAATAGGCTTTGTGCTATGAACGTTATAAATGCGTATACCAAGTTTCATGAAAATCCGATATCAATGTTTTGATATTTTGGATTATTTCACGCACAGCGCCTGCTGCATGCGACTAGACTACCTGCACAACAAATACTACAAAATTGTTGTGCAGGTAGTCTAGTCGCTTGCAGCAGGCGCTCTGTGCATTGGATTGTGAATTGACGGGGTTGGCGTTAAAGTGGTCTGTCTGAGTGTAAGTGTAAAAATATAATTGGACTTTCTACTTTTTAGTGCCCTCCCTTACCCCCGGAGTGCCAAGCAATTAAGCCACTCCTCCTGACTTACAAAATCTGGATCCAAGAAAAATGTCCCTATCTTCCATTTATTTAGCTCTTTTTCTGCGTCCAGCTGGGATGCTGTGTAGCTGACGTGTGTGGGCTGTATTCCTTGTTGTCACGATTCTTTTGAGCATGGTGTCAGCGTTGCTAATACAAATGTGGTGCAGGTTTTGTCTGTGTTGTTAATTTGTGTTGGCCTAGTGGACTTTCTTACTATTTATGGTTATTTAACGACCGGGTTTACATCAACTTAGGCTTGTAACCGTCGCCGGTGTCCTGAAATTCTGTCCTGCAAAGTTATTTTACATGTTGTTAATCTAGAAGCACCTGCATTTATTAAGTGCCACTATGGTACTTTCTGAAATTGTGTGGTGGACGGTAAATGTTTGTCTGTCCGTGTGTACGCGCCATAACTCAAATACGATTAATCGAATTTTCATGAAACTTGGTACACATATTTATAACGTCCATGGGACGAAGCCTATTGATTTTCGACCGAATTGGTTGACCGGTACCGAGTAATGCCTTATTTAGCGCCTATTTTATGGTAATATATTAGAAGGAATTTATCACATGCAAATCAGTTCTCATGACAACATATTGTTTTCCAGTGTTCATATACGGGTTTGGAAGTTGCAATAGAGTTATCTATGACAAATAACACTACCCACATATTCCTTCACATATGCTTAACAAACTAGACCTTTGTCCTTCCGTAAGCACTGCTTAATGAATCGACCTGGAGCTTAACTCAAAAATCCATAACAAAAACAACTTATTTTCTGCATATCATAATTGCAATTACCACTGATCAAACAAAAGGTTTACGGCACTAGGATATATCAGTTTAGCTGACTTTATTATATTTCATTTTATTTTGATTACTTTTTATCGTGCTTCATGTTGTCTGCTGTTCGTTTGTTAGTTGCGTTTATGGAACTCTATGTGGCTGAAATTGCACATGTAATATTAAAAGACTCTCAAGCAGGAGTCACACTTCCTTCCATTGACAGTAGGGTAAAGATTATTAGACTGGTTCAAAAGATGAAAGAGAGGAAGACTTGTAGATTGAAGACATAGGACTAGAAAAAACCGGTTGCTATGCGACAAGGTCGAGTTACAAGAGGCTGTAATGACAGCAGGTTCTAGTTAGCCTTCCCTATATGTAACTTTAGCTGTCTGAACGAATATATACGTAATACTTTATATAAAAGACGGCGTCTTTCTTTTTGTCATGCTGTATGAGAACTGATAACCGTTAAGGCAACCAGGTCCATATCCAGAATAAATCATTAGGTGCGGCTCCAAATTACGTAATATTATTATATTATTTATGTATTCTAGTGAAATTAATGCCATACAGTGAAAACTGTACATATTAAAGGTATATTTAAAATAGGCTTGTACAAATCTACAGTTTTATTCCGAGTTCGATGAGACTTTTCACACTGAGCCTTCAAAACAAGAGGAATAGCACTGTCTGCATTTCATTTCGGAAAAATAAATTATTGTACTTTTATTCATCGCCCTTAATACTATATAACATAATGTATAATGCGATTGCTCTTCGTGGACAAATGGCGGTGCATAAACGTTCTTCATTTTTCGAGGATAAATTATATTTCAATACTGAAGTGTGAGAAAAATTGGAGAATCTTATCATCGCATATAATGTAATTCGTAATATCCATTAAGATAAAAGTGAATCTAATTACACCAGATATCTGTGAATGTAATTTATAACTTAATATGCATTAAGCTTTAAGGTAAAATACGTCTATATCTGAATCTATAAAGGAAGAATGTTTGCCTGTCCGTCAGTTTGTTTATTATACAAATCTACAGTTTATTCTGGGGATACTCCGTGGCGCAACTGGGTGAACCAAAACTCTACAGACGGGAAAGTCGCGGGTTCGATCCCCGATGAAGTCTTTGGGATTTTTCAATTGGCCTTATCCTTCTGGTAGCACTATGGCTCTGGAGTCAATTCTTTCCCTAACAGAAATGAGTATCAGAAGCAATCCTGGGGAAAAGACGGTCGGTGCGTTAAGGCTGACAACCTTATCATCTTCATGTGCCATATGTCTCAAAAACTAGTGACAATAAAAGTAGTATGGTTTTGGGGACGACTCCTATGGTGGGGCCCGATACTGTCCCGCAACACATGGTGGGGCAGGGGCAAAGTCCATCTCGCAGCGTGTTGCAGGGGCAAAGTCCGCAAATGACGTCATCCAAGATGGCGGCGCGCTAGACCACGTGACCGGCAGTAGGTTTCATATTACAGCACGGTTCCCACGAAGCGTAAATGCAACGTCATCATTATATTCCTCCATACAATTTTTCAGTAAGATGTTTATTTCTTTAATACATTAATTTTTCATTCTGGTCCTGGGATCGACTCAACCTGGAGTAAATGCAACCGTTGCCTAAGGCTGTTAACCTTATTATTATTATTATTATTATTATTATTATTATTATTATTATTATTATTATTATTATTATTATTATTATTATTATTATTATTATTATCATTATTATATTACTTTTTTTTCTATCTTTCTTTCTTTTCTTTTCCTTTTTTTACACATCGAAGTCTGAATGATACTAAGATAGCACATATTTTATTTCTTCAAGTATTTTTTTATAATTATATTTCACTGTAAATTTTTTCCGTAAGATGTCTATTTATCTAAAACATTAATTTTTCACTATGGTCCTGGGATCGACTCAGCCTGGAGTAATTGCATCCGATACCTAAGGCTGTTAACCTTATTATTATTATTATTATTATATTACTTCTTTGTTTACATATCGAAGTCTAAAAGGTATTATGTTAGCACATATTTCAAACCTTTATTTATTTATTTATTTATTTTTTTTATAATTATGGTAGCTATCGTTTTAAAACTATATTTCGTCATAAGATGATAATTTTAGCCCTGGGGTTAACTCAGCCTCTAGCTTACCGACGAGTGTTGAATTAGCTTCAAACCCTCGGTATAATGAGGGAATAATATTATGTTGATAATTACGGCATTATAAAATTCGCGTACAGAAAGCCAGCATGTGATTTATACATGTGGAGTACAGAGATTTGCTGAGGTAATCGGAAGTCTCATCTCGCAAGATTTCTACTCACCTTGCATCACTAAACAGTGGTCATATGCAGACGCAAGCGTTCTAGTATGTCTTATCTCGCACTCGTGTCACCTACATTTCATCTCTTTAATTCTTCATTCATAACAGTGATATTTCATTTATCCATTTAATCTTTAAATCCTAGTTTATTAATCTACCTAGTGCTTTTATTAATTTATTGCTTTGAAGCGGACTTGGTCATAATAGTCCTCACGGTTGCTCCTGGTGAAAATAGAAAAATGGTTTTCAATGCACGGTTTTAGCGAGAGATTTGAAATTCTAATACATAATTCTTTAGAAAATGGCTTCTAGCGCGTAATTTAAAATTATGAACAAATGACATTGTGGTAGATTTGTAATATACTTTTACGAGAGTGTCCTCTTATATGTTTCATTTCACAATAGGTATCATATCACCAAAGTCAACAACCGTGTCGACAATCTGAGCCTCCTTATTTATTATTATTATTATCAGACGCCATCAAAAGTGTAGAGATATCGTTATGTCAAACCTTCATAAATTTTTATAAATATGGTAGCTAACGTTTTAAAACTTTATTTCATCATACAATTTTGTCATAAGATATTAATTTCAGCTCTGGGATGGACTCAGCCTAGGTTTACCGGTTAGTGTTTAATATAATTTTCACTTTGATACTAGGGTAAAGGTGGTCGGTACGTAAGGTTGTTAACCTTAACATACATATTATTATTATCATCATCATATTACTTCTTTGTTTACACTTCAAATTCTAAAATATATTACAACATATATTTAAACCTTTATGTATTTTTTGTTTTTATAATTATATTTTACCATACAATTTTATCCGTGAGATGTATATTTCTCTATTACATTAATTTTTTACTAGGACCCTGGGATCAACTCAGCCTCTAACAGAATCCTGGAGTAAAGGCGGCCGGTGCGTAGGGCTGACAACCTTAACATACATATTATTATTATTATTATTATTATTATTATTATTATCATCGGTATTTTTTCTTTCTTTCTTTCTTTTCTTTTTCATTTTTTACACATTCAAGTCTAAAAGATATTAAGATAGCACATATTTTAAACCTTCAAGTATTTTTATATAATTATATTTCACCATACAGTTTTTCCGTAAGATGTCTATTTTAGCCCTGGGGCCGACTCAGCTTCGTTCTTGCAGGTTAGCGTTTAATATAATTTTCACTTTAATCCTAGGGTAAAGGCGGCCGGTGCGTAAGCCTCATCATAAGTACAAAGAGGGAATAATATTATTTTATACATAATTAATCATATACGTATCGGTTTTGTAAAGGAAGCGAGCAAATAATATCCATGATTGATTTAAACATATGGAACTAACTTTATTTCAACGTTTTGCCGAGATTTTACAGATAAGATTTCTACTCGCCTCATCTCACTGTATAGCGGTCATATACTGATGTAGTAATTTTTATCATGAGCACAGGTGATACAACTTCATTCTGTTTAATATTCCAATCGTTACGCCATATATGTGTTATAACAGTGATCTCAGTCCTTTCGCTTTAATTATTAAAATTTTTATCCGATGCGTATTCTATAACGATTTTTATATAATAAACCTATGTTTCATCTCTGAACGATATCACGTTACATGTTATACAACTTAATAAATACGGCATTATTCATAGGCGTTTTGTAAAGTCAGTGTTTTCTCATCGCAGAACCGTGTCACAACGTATGGAGATTTTGCCGTCATAAACGGGAAGTTTGCTAACCTTCACATACAGGACGGGTGAGATTTACAAACGCATGAATTATTTTTATACCAGCCTCAACACCGTACAACGTATGGTATTATTTTAATCAGTGATTTAACTTTTAATACAATGTTATGCTTTACCTGCTAATCTGATGCGATGTATTTACGAATTGATCATATTTTTGTGTATAATAATATTACAGTATTTTGCTTTACAATTTGTTTCATACCGTTATATTTTAAATTATTCTTGAAGCGATTTCTTCCTATTTCTATGATTACCTATGATTTTACCTATTTTCTATGAATACCTATGATTTCTATGTATAATGTAATAAAACTTTGTTTCATCTCCGTTCGATCTCACTTCAATTTTTTTTTTTTTTTTTAATTATATTTCACATACAATTTTATCCATAAGATGTCTATTTCTCTTAAACCTAGCCCTGGGGACGATTCAGTCTGGGTTTGCTGGCTAGCGTATAATTTGAAACAATAATTTTCACTTTGGTCCTAGGGTAAAGGCAACCATTGCGTAAGGCTGGTAACCATATCGTGCCTTATTATTATTATCATATTTCTTCTTTGTTCACACATCGAATTCTAAAAGATGTAGCAATAGCCATTATACATTTTTATAACTATGACAGCGGTTGATTTTTATCTGCTGACATAAGCCAACACATAAGATATCTATTTCCCTATATCATCTTTTTCCTGAGATGGACTCGGCCTCAGTCGTTGTATAAAATGTTAATCTCCTTGTACTATTGTCTCAAACCCTTGGTCTGTATACGCAAAACAACGTAATAAATGCGTCATTATTCATAGACTTTTGTAAAATATATTAAAAGCCTGTATTAAGTTTTATACTCATACGTTATAAACAGCGAAGATTTCTGCTAGCCTTGTGTCAATGCAGAGAGAGTTTACCGAATAAGCTAACCTTAACAGATAGCATTTTTGCTGATGTAAGATTACGATAGCAAGTATTTTTTATCGATTGCACAGGTGATACTTATGCATTCAGTCTCTTTAAATCCTCATTCATTATGTTACCTCATCTCTCCCTTTAAATCCTCTTCTCAGTCATTATGTCTTAATCTTTCTGTATTACCTAATGCTTTTATTGATTTATTGTTTCATTCTCCGCTTTGAATAACCTGATACGATGACATCTATTTCATTCATAATTATGTACTATGAATTCTCATCGGTGAGGGGGAGAGTAAGTGGAAGGTAGTCTACCATTACATTTCACAATACCAAGAGCGCATGTCTTCCTAGCAGGTCAGCTCTCTAAACTCCAAGTTATGCGTCTCATTTCACAGTAGAGACCGGAAGCATGTATCATATTACCAAGGTCATTTTTTTTTTTTCAATTGTGTAATCAGACGTATCCTCAAACAAAAGGTTAATTTTAAAATTTCTTTATTCATATGCCTTATGTGTATGATTTATTAATCTTTATGTATAATATTATGCTGGCCACATGCCCACCACACAATCTACCATCTGTCTATGGTTGATGATGCAGCGGTCGAGTGGTAGGTCAAATCCCTTCAGAGATGTAGCGCCATAGAGTTTTTTTGGAGTTTAGCTGCTTAAATATACACTACCTATTTTTTATGCACGTTGCTTTCATTCTCCGTTCTGGAACGGACTTGGTCAAAATGTTTACTTTATACATCTAATTTTTAAAAAAATCACGTAACAGTCCTATTACAAATAGTAGAAACTCAAAATAGCTGGAGGTTCAAGTTTTCAAAACTTACAATTTTTTAGATATTTAAACTTTGAATTAAAATTATTTTTTATTTTATTTTACAAGATCAGCATTAATTTTTACTATGAACCACAACGGGGGCGCGGGTCCTAACACCATCATGTTTGAATTAGTTTCTTAGCTCTCCACCATTTTATTCATGTTATCATACCATCTAGCTAATTAACATCACGCTACGAGGTTATTACCAAGTTAACATACATTTTTACTATAATTCATCACAAGCTTGGCGGTTAAAGATAATATGCCTAAGTTCTCATCATTACTTAAAATACATTTGAACTCAACCAGTCTTAGACCCATATTTTATAAGCACTTGACACAAGTAACATTTTTACGAGATCTTTATCATAATTTACAGAACACCTAAACATCTCCATTTTGCTTCAAAGTGATGTTCTTTACGCATTTCTTTTATAATGTGGTACCATCTCCTTAGTATGCAAAATGTCATAGATTTTTACCTAGTTTGCTCCATCATGTTTGAATTAGTTTTCTTAGCTTTCCACCATTCAGTTAATAGAGGACTATGTGATGGAAATATTTAAGTAGGATTATTCCATTCTTGTCACTGAATAGAGAGGGTCTCGATGTCTTACACTATAAGTTGAGTTATGAATGATGGATGAACGTTCGCGATCACTCTGAAACTGCATTCTACATACAAGTGTCGTAATCTTAGTAGTCTTGTTAACATTAACCTGTTGCTCTTTACCTATGATTCAACAAGTAATATGTGTAAGATATGATTAAAATGATCTTTTTGTTAGACATCCTGAGAGTTGATGTATAGTAAATATACAACTCCACTCCTAGAAGACCAAGACCAAGACCGAGAAACAAGACCAAGACCAAGACCAAGACCAAGACCGAGAAACAAGACCAAGACCAAGACCAAGACCGAGACCGAGACCAAGACCAAGACCAAGACCAAGACCAAGACCAAGACCAAGACCAAGACCAAGACCAAGACCAAGACCAAGACCAAGACCAAGACCAAGACCAAGACCAAGACCAAGACCAAGACCAAGACCGAGAAACAAGACCAAGACCAAGACCAAGACCAAGACCAAGACCAAGACCAAGACCAAGACCAAGACCGAGAAACAAGACCAAGACCAAGACCAAGACCAAGACCAAGACCAAGACCGAGACCAAGACCGAGAAACAAGACCAAGACCAAGACCAAGACCAAGACCAAGACTACACTATAAAACAACATTTTCTACATAAAGTCACTATAATTATCGAAGTTTTTACATAAACTAACTATAAATATAGAAATTCGTAGGAGTCCATCAAACTCTTACGTTTTCCCACAATCTATTAATCTTTTATATGTTTAAGTACGTGCTCTACGTTTTTACATAAATTCATTATAAGTATCAAATTTTCTACATAAATTCGTGAAAATAACGAAGTTTGCTCGTAAAATAACTATAAATATCGACTTTTATACATAGAAAGTTGAAAAATTACGCATTCAAATACACACATATCACATACACTTCATTTCTAGGAGAGTAGACCTACATTTCACACTCATAAATGATACTTCATTTTAAACTAGGAATTGTTAGAAATTGAGAAAAATATGTAAGTAGGGTTATTCCATTCCTGACACTGAATAGAGAGGGTCTCGACTACAGCATCGCACTGAATGTCCTATTGTTGTATGGGTGGTATCTAGTTAGAACTAGTCTCAACTGACTTTTTTCTAGTTAGAACTAGTCTTAACTGACTTTTTTCTAGTTAGAACTAGTCTTAACTGACTTTTTTCTAGTTAGAACTAGTCTTAACTGACTTTTTTCTAGTTAGAACTAGTCTTAACTGACTTTTTTTCTAGTTAGAACTAGTCTTAACTGACTTTTTTCTAGCTAGAACTAGTCTTAACTGACTTTTTCTCGTCTCGTATCGTTTCGTCTCGGTCCACTTCTCGGTCTATTTCTCGTTCTCGGTCTACTTCTCGGTCTATTTCTCGTTCTCGGTCTACTTCTCGGTCTATTTCTCGCTCTCGGTATACTTCTCGGTCTATTTCTCGCTCTCGTTCTACTTCTCGGTCGATTTCTCGGTTTACTTCTAGTTCTCGGTCTATTTCTCGCTCTACTTCTCGTTCTCGGTCTATTTCTCACTCTACTTCTCGTTCTTGGTCCACATCTAGGTATCGATATTAAAGAACTGGTCTTATGTAATTTACCACAAGAACCAGAACAAGAACAACATCACCATTATTGTCATGTATGCTTCAGGATTTGGGATGAAGTGAAACATTTTATAACGAGAAACTATATAAAACAAACGGCTCAGGTTTACAGACTCTAAAATTTCATAAGTCATCACTAAGAATATTCTATCTGACTAGGACATATACGTATGGAAAATGAAAAACATACACATTTCTTCGTATCTTTTCTTTTTATTGTATTCATCACCCATTATTCATAACTCAACTTATAGTGTGAGACATATTATATCATAGCTTTGGTTAGGTTAGGATAGGTTAGTTATGTTAGGTTAGCAGGATGATATTTTAAAATTATTTCTACATGAATGAAAATTCTAAGTTAGGTTAGGTAGGTTATGTTGGGTTAGGTTAGGATATGTTAGGTTAGGGTAGGTTATGTTATGTTAGGTTAGGTTAGCAGGATATTTTAAAATTATTTCTACATTGATAGAAAGGCCAAGTTCCTTGGCACACTTTATCAATGGATCTAGAAATAATTTTAAAATATCATCCTGCTAACCTAACCTAACATAACATAACCTACCCTAACCTAACATAACCTAACCTAACCCAACATAACCTACCTAACCTAACTTAGAATTTTCATTCATGTAGAAATAATTTTAAAATATCATCCTGCTAACCTAACATAACTAACCTATCCTAACCTAACCAAAGCTATGATATAATATGTCTCACACTATAAGTTGAGTTATGAATAATGGGTGATGAATACAATAAAAAGAAAAGATACGAAGAAATGTGTATGTTTTTCATTTTCCATACGTATATGTCCTAGTCAGATAGAATATTCTTAGTGATGACTTATGAAATTTTAGAGTCTGTAAACCTGAGCCGTTTGTTTTATATAGTTTCTCGTTATAAAATGTTTCACTTCATCCCAAATCCTGAAGCATACATGACAATAATGGTGATGTTGTTCTTGTTCTGGTTCTTGTGGTAAATTACATAAGACCAGTTCTTTAATATCGATACCTAGATGTGGACCAAGAACGAGAAGTAGAGTGAGAAATAGACCGAGAACGAGAAGTAGAGCGAGAAATAGACCGAGAACTAGAAGTAAACCGAGAAATCGACCGAGAAGTAGAACGAGAGCGAGAAATAGACCGAGAAGTATACCGAGAGCGAGAAATAGACCGAGAAGTAGACCGAGAACGAGAAATAGACCGAGAAGTAGACCGAGAACGAGAAATAGACCGAGAAGTGGACCGAGACGAAACGATACGAGACGAGAAAAAGTCAGTTAAGACTAGTTCTAGCTAGAAAAAAGTCAGTTAAGACTAGTTCTAACTAGAAAAAAAGTCAGTTAAGACTAGTTCTAACTAGAAAAAAGTCAGTTAAGACTAGTTCTAACTAGAAAAAAGTCAGTTAAGACTAGTTCTAACTAGAAAAAAGTCAGTTAAGACTAGTTCTAACTAGAAAAAAGTCAGTTGAGACTAGTTCTAACTAGATACCACCCATACAACAATAGGACATTCAGTGCGATGCTGTAGTCGAGACCCTCTCTATTCAGTGTCAGGAATGGAATAACCCTACTTACATATTTTTCTCAATTTCTAACAATTCCTAGTTTAAAATGAAGTATCATTTATGAGTGTGAAATGTAGGTCTACTCTCCTAGAAATGAAGTGTATGTGATATGTGTGTATTTGAATGCGTAATTTTTCAACTTTCTATGTATAAAAGTCGATATTTATAGTTATTTTACGAGCAAACTTCGTTATTTTCACGAATTTATGTAGAAAATTTGATACTTATAATGAATTTATGTAAAAACGTAGAGCACGTACTTAAACATATAAAAGATTAATAGATTGTGGGAAAACGTAAGAGTTTGATGGACTCCTACGAATTTCTATATTTATAGTTAGTTTATGTAAAAACTTCGATAATTATAGTGACTTTATGTAGAAAATGTTGTTTTATAGTGTAGTCTTGGTCTTGGTCTTGGTCTTGGTCTTGGTCTTGTTTCTCGGTCTTGGTCTCGGTCTTGGTCTTGGTCTTGGTCTTGGTCTTGGTCTTGGTCTTGTTTCTCGGTCTTGGTCTTGGTCTTGGTCTTGGTCTTGGTCTTGGTCTTGGTCTTGGTCTTGGTCTTGTTTCTCGGTCTTGGTCTTGGTCTTGGTCTTGGTCTTGGTCTTGGTCTTGGTCTTGGTCTTGGTCTTGGTCTTGGTCTTGGTCTTGGTCTTGGTCTTGGTCTTGGTCTTGGTCTTGGTCTTGGTCTTGGTCTCGGTCTCGGTCTTGGTCTTGGTCTTGGTCTTGTTTCTCGGTCTTGGTCTTGGTCTTGGTCTTGGTCTTGTTTCTCGGTCTTGGTCTTGGTCTTCTAGGAGTGGAGTTGTATATTTACTATACATCAACTCTCAGGATGTCTAACAAAAAGATCATTTTAATCATATCTTACACATATTACTTGTTGAATCATAGGTAAAGAGCAACAGGTTAATGTTAACAAGACTACTAAGATTACGACACTTGTATGTAGAATGCAGTTTCAGAGTGATCGCGAACGTTCATCCATCATTCATAACTCAACTTATAGTGTAAGACATCGAGACCCTCTCTATTCAGTGACAAGAATGGAATAATCCTACTTAAATATTTCCATCACATAGTCCTCTATTAACTGAATGGTGGAAAGCTAAGAAAACTAATTCAAACATGATGGAGCAAACTAGGTAAAAATCTATGACATTTTGCATACTAAGGAGATGGTACCACATTATAAAAGAAATGCGTAAAGAACATCACTTTGAAGCAAAATGGAGATGTTTAGGTGTTCTGTAAATTATGATAAAGATCTCGTAAAAATGTTACTTGTGTCAAGTGCTTATAAAATATGGGTCTAAGACTGGTTGAGTTCAAATGTATTTTAAGTAATGATGAGAACTTAGGCATATTATCTTTAACCGCCAAGCTTGTGATGAATTATAGTAAAAATGTATGTTAACTTGGTAATAACCTCGTAGCGTGATGTTAATTAGCTAGATGGTATGATAACATGAATAAAATGGTGGAGAGCTAAGAAACTAATTCAAACATGATGGTGTTAGGACCCGCGCCCCCGTTGTGGTTCATAGTAAAAATTAATGCTGATCTTGTAAAATAAAATAAAAAATAATTTTAATTCAAAGTTTAAATATCTAAAAAATTGTAAGTTTTGAAAACTTGAACCTCCAGCTATTTTGAGTTTCTACTATTTGTAATAGGACTGTTACGTGATTTTTTTAAAAATTAGATGTATAAAGTAAACATTTTGACCAAGTCCGTTCCAGAACGGAGAATGAAAGCAACGTGCATAAAAAATAGGTAGTGTATATTTAAGCAGCTAAACTCCAAAAAAACTCTATGGCGCTACATCTCTGAAGGGATTTGACCTACCACTCGACCGCTGCATCATCAACCATAGACAGATGGTAGATTGTGTGGTGGGCATGTGGCCAGCATAATATTATACATAAAGATTAATAAATCATACACATAAGGCATATGAATAAAGAAATTTTAAAATTAACCTTTTGTTTGAGGATACGTCTGATTACACAATTGAAAAAAAAAAATGACCTTGGTAATATGATACATGCTTCCGGTCTCTACTGTGAAATGAGACGCATAACTTGGAGTTTAGAGAGCTGACCTGCTAGGAAGACATGCGCTCTTGGTATTGTGAAATGTAATGGTAGACTACCTTCCACTTACTCTCCCCCTCACCGATGAGAATTCATAGTACATAATTATGAATGAAATAGATGTCATCGTATCAGGTTATTCAAAGCGGAGAATGAAACAATAAATCAATAAAAGCATTAGGTAATACAGAAAGATTAAGACATAATGACTGAGAAGAGGATTTAAAGGGAGAGATGAGGTAACATAATGAATGAGGATTTAAAGAGACTGAATGCATAAGTATCACCTGTGCAATCGATAAAAAATACTTGCTATCGTAATCTTACATCAGCAAAAATGCTATCTGTTAAGGTTAGCTTATTCGGTAAACTCTCTCTGCATTGACACAAGGCTAGCAGAAATCTTCGCTGTTTATAACGTATGAGTATAAAACTTAATACAGGCTTTTAATATATTTTACAAAAGTCTATGAATAATGACGCATTTATTACGTTGTTTTGCGTATACAGACCAAGGGTTTGAGACAATAGTACAAGGAGATTAACATTTTATACAACGACTGAGGCCGAGTCCATCTCAGGAAAAAGATGATATAGGGAAATAGATATCTTATGTGTTGGCTTATGTCAGCAGATAAAAATCAACCGCTGTCATAGTTATAAAAATGTATAATGGCTATTGCTACATCTTTTAGAATTCGATGTGTGAACAAAGAAGAAATATGATAATAATAATAAGGCACGATATGGTTACCAGCCTTACGCAATGGTTGCCTTTACCCTAGGACCAAAGTGAAAATTATTGTTTCAAATTATACGCTAGCCAGCAAACCCAGACTGAATCGTCCCCAGGGCTAGGTTTAAGAGAAATAGACATCTTATGGATAAAATTGTATGTGAAATATAATTAAAAAAAAAAAAAAAAATTGAAGTGAGATCGAACGGAGATGAAACAAAGTTTTATTACATTATACATAGAAATCATAGGTATTCATAGAAAATAGGTAAAATCATAGGTAATCATAGAAATAGGAAGAAATCGCTTCAAGAATAATTTAAAATATAACGGTATGAAACAAATTGTAAAGCAAAATACTGTAATATTATTATACACAAAAATATGATCAATTCGTAAATACATCGCATCAGATTAGCAGGTAAAGCATAACATTGTATTAAAAGTTAAATCACTGATTAAAATAATACCATACGTTGTACGGTGTTGAGGCTGGTATAAAAATAATTCATGCGTTTGTAAATCTCACCCGTCCTGTATGTGAAGGTTAGCAAACTTCCCGTTTATGACGGCAAAATCTCCATACGTTGTGACACGGTTCTGCGATGAGAAAACACTGACTTTACAAAACGCCTATGAATAATGCCGTATTTATTAAGTTGTATAACATGTAACGTGATATCGTTCAGAGATGAAACATAGGTTTATTATATAAAAATCGTTATAGAATACGCATCGGATAAAAATTTTAATAATTAAAGCGAAAGGACTGAGATCACTGTTATAACACATATATGGCGTAACGATTGGAATATTAAACAGAATGAAGTTGTATCACCTGTGCTCATGATAAAAATTACTACATCAGTATATGACCGCTATACAGTGAGATGAGGCGAGTAGAAATCTTATCTGTAAAATCTCGGCAAAACGTTGAAATAAAGTTAGTTCCATATGTTTAAATCAATCATGGATATTATTTGCTCGCTTCCTTTACAAAACCGATACGTATATGATTAATTATGTATAAAATAATATTATTCCCTCTTTGTACTTATGATGAGGCTTACGCACCGGCCGCCTTTACCCTAGGATTAAAGTGAAAATTATATTAAACGCTAACCTGCAAGAACGAAGCTGAGTCGGCCCCAGGGCTAAAATAGACATCTTACGGAAAAACTGTATGGTGAAATATAATTATATAAAAATACTTGAAGGTTTAAAATATGTGCTATCTTAATATCTTTTAGACTTGAATGTGTAAAAAATGAAAAAGAAAAGAAAGAAAGAAAGAAAAAATACCGATGATAATAATAATAATAATAATAATAATAATAATAATATGTATGTTAAGGTTGTCAGCCCTACGCACCGGCCGCCTTTACTCCAGGATTCTGTTAGAGGCTGAGTTGATCCCAGGGTCCTAGTAAAAAATTAATGTAATAGAGAAATATACATCTCACGGATAAAATTGTATGGTAAAATATAATTATAAAAACAAAAAATACATAAAGGTTTAAATATATGTTGTAATATATTTTAGAATTTGAAGTGTAAACAAAGAAGTAATATGATGATGATAATAATAATATGTATGTTAAGGTTAACAACCTTACGTACCGACCACCTTTACCCTAGTATCAAAGTGAAAATTATATTAAACACTAACCGGTAAACCTAGGCTGAGTCCATCCCAGAGCTGAAATTAATATCTTATGACAAAATTGTATGATGAAATAAAGTTTTAAAACGTTAGCTACCATATTTATAAAAATTTATGAAGGTTTGACATAACGATATCTCTACACTTTTGATGGCGTCTGATAATAATAATAATAAATAAGGAGGCTCAGATTGTCGACACGGTTGTTGACTTTGGTGATATGATACCTATTGTGAAATGAAACATATAAGAGGACACTCTCGTAAAAGTATATTACAAATCTACCACAATGTCATTTGTTCATAATTTTAAATTACGCGCTAGAAGCCATTTTCTAAAGAATTATGTATTAGAATTTCAAATCTCTCGCTAAAACCGTGCATTGAAAACCATTTTTCTATTTTCACCAGGAGCAACCGTGAGGACTATTATGACCAAGTCCGCTTCAAAGCAATAAATTAATAAAAGCACTAGGTAGATTAATAAACTAGGATTTAAAGATTAAATGGATAAATGAAATATCACTGTTATGAATGAAGAATTAAAGAGATGAAATGTAGGTGACACGAGTGCGAGATAAGACATACTAGAACGCTTGCGTCTGCATATGACCACTGTTTAGTGATGCAAGGTGAGTAGAAATCTTGCGAGATGAGACTTCCGATTACCTCAGCAAATCTCTGTACTCCACATGTATAAATCACATGCTGGCTTTCTGTACGCGAATTTTATAATGCCGTAATTATCAACATAATATTATTCCCTCATTATACCGAGGGTTTGAAGCTAATTCAACACTCGTCGGTAAGCTAGAGGCTGAGTTAACCCCAGGGCTAAAATTATCATCTTATGACGAAATATAGTTTTAAAACGATAGCTACCATAATTATAAAAAAAATAAATAAATAAATAAATAAAGGTTTGAAATATGTGCTAACATAATACCTTTTAGACTTCGATATGTAAACAAAGAAGTAATATAATAATAATAATAATAATAAGGTTAACAGCCTTAGGTATCGGATGCAATTACTCCAGGCTGAGTCGATCCCAGGACCATAGTGAAAAATTAATGTTTTAGATAAATAGACATCTTACGGAAAAAATTTACAGTGAAATATAATTATAAAAAAATACTTGAAGAAATAAAATATGTGCTATCTTAGTATCATTCAGACTTCGATGTGTAAAAAAAGGAAAAGAAAAGAAAGAAAGATAGAAAAAAAAGTAATATAATAATGATAATAATAATAATAATAATAATAATAATAATAATAATAATAATAATAATAATAATAATAATAATAATAATAATAATAATAATAATAATAAGGTTAACAGCCTTAGGCAACGGTTGCATTTACTCCAGGTTGAGTCGATCCCAGGACCAGAATGAAAAATTAATGTATTAAAGAAATAAACATCTTACTGAAAAATTGTATGGAGGAATATAATGATGACGTTGCATTTACGCTTCGTGGGAACCGTGCTGTAATATGAAACCTACTGCCGGTCACGTGGTCTAGCGCGCCGCCATCTTGGATGACGTCATTTGCGGACTTTGCCCCTGCAACACGCTGCGAGATGGACTTTGCCCCTGCCCCACCATGTGTTGCGGGACAGTATCGGGCCCCACCATAGGAGTCGTCCCCAAAACCATACTACTAATAAAGTAGGTAAGCATTTAATTTGCTTCTAAATTGGGCTTACTTACAACGCAGGGTCTCTGATATGACGGGTCAATGAATTCCAAAGACAATGGATAGAATCTACTAGGCAGGGAAAATGGATAACAATTACCTCACCCTCATCCCAAACCTTAGAAACTATTCGCGTTTTTTTAAACTTTTGGCGGGGAAAACATGGGGGAACTACTCAAATTCTAGACAATTCGTTTGGGAACCAACTAAAACAGCGTCTGAATTATTTTGATTTATTTCAGAGTAATAACTAAACCAAAACTAAAGTTCGTGGCACTACATCCCTGAAGAGACTAGGCCTAACACCCGACCGCTGCGTCACCTACCATAGGCAGATGGCATGATTTGGGGCGTGTAATCAGCTTGCTGACGCCCACGGTCGTTAATGGTGGTTTCCTGTGACCGGGCCTCTACTTCTCTATCAAGTAGCTAGTTTGAATCACGAGGTTGAAGCATTCCGTTTCAGAGCTCCCTACCTTAGACAATTTTAGGAGGTACTGGGTATCGAACTCGGGCCTGCGTATCTGTATGCAGCAACGCTAACCACGAGACCACTCAGGCGGTTTGGTACAATAAGTTTTTCGGGGAACTTGTTTCGGAAAAATGGGTTTGGGAAACTGGATTTAATCTATTCAGAAGAATGTCTAATTTCGAAAAGAGGCTTTCGGGTTTTTGGATTTGGGATGGGTTTCCATTCGGAAAAATGTTCCGGAATGGAAATGGAATTTTAGGTTAGACCCATCTCTGTGGTGGAAAAGTCTGCATTGTCTGAAGATTCTGTCCTTCCGAATTTTATTCCATAATATAAAACATTTTCTGGTACACGCACTCTAAAGCGACTGCTTCTTGTACTGTTAACACGCCGTAAAGTAATATTTTATTGGCCTAGGCCACTAAAGTTGCCATGGTAACCTACAGCGGACGTGGTTTCAATTATGGCACCTAGATACCTCTACAGTACCTTTTTTTTTAATGATGATAGTTAAATATATTTAAGTACCAGGTAGCCAGCTGGACCCATGCCTTTACAATGAGATATTACAATTCACAAATTGAAGAAGTGGTACAATTTAAAACTTATGCACAGCTTGACTACTAGAAGTAGAGGCCGGGTATGAGAGTAGACAGTACCTTCCATGTAAATTCAGTTTTACATGTCAAGTGGTTTTATTGTTCATTGTATATTAACAAGCATAGTAAACCTTGTCATTTAGAAATATTGAATATAATACATAAATACAGAAAATTATTTTTATCGAATTTATCATGACTAGGGGTGGGTGCGAACGCGCGAGCTTTCGCATTTCTACGCCAGAGGTTAATCCCCGAGACCACGAGTGCTTGTTGGAAATAGATCAGATCAGCGTTTGTACGATTTATTCTTTTTTAACAAGGCATAAGTTTTGTTGCGGAAAATTTGATAAAAATGACGCGTAATTTTAATTTATTAAATATATTTAGTTTATTTAATCAACATTATTATCTTAACGATGTTTTTAATTTTTTTTTAAGGAAAAGAAAAAATCCACAGCAAGTGAAGTTTATAAACTGATACTGATACTATCGCCATTATGTTTGCTTTATTTAATCAGAATCATTGAAAATTAGTGAGTTCATTAGCCTAGTAGTAAAACTAGAAAACTTTTACTTAAAACTATTTCACCATGATGCAAAAATTTTAGCGGACTCATCCAGGTTTTCAGACTCGGGTAGGCCTACGCCTCGTCCGAAATACTAGATTCGCCCGCTAAAATCTTGCTTTGCGTACTTCATACATAAAATGCTAGTTTAGTACAAGCTCTCCAAAGCGGCTGCTTCTCGTACTGCTAACACGCCGTAAAATAGTACTTTGTCGACCTAAGTCGGTAAAGTAATTTTATAATAGGCCGGAAAAGTTGTCATAGTAACCCCTAGTGGACGTAGTTCGAATTATGGTTCTTAGATATCTCTAAACTACCTTCCAATTTAAGTTCAATTCTACATGTTAAGGGTTTTATTGTTCATTGTTTATTAAAGAGCATAAGTAAACATTGTCATTTAGAAATCTTGAATTTAATAAATAAATTCGTTAAAAATAAATTTTTATGTTTTTTTATGACTATAGGAGTGCATGAACAGGCGAAGTTTGAATTACTACGTCATAGCTTAGTGCCCGAGACCACAAGTGCTAATTGAAAGATCATAGTTAAGATCAGCCTCTTGTACGATTGCTTAAATTAACAAGGCATAATAATAAGTTTTGTTGCTGAAAATATGACAGAAATGACGTAATTTCATTTGAAGTAACTATATTTAGTTTAATTAATGACATTATTTTCTTAACGATATCTTTAAAACTGTTTTAAGAAAAAGAATCAATCCGCAGCAATCTAAGTTTATAAACATGCCCTAGGCCTACTCATACAAGCGCCATTATCTTTGCTTTCTTTGCGCAGAATCATTTAAAATGAGTGAAAATCTGAGCTCGTAAAATTAGAGAGCTTTTACTAAAAATTATTGTAAGTTATGTACCACGTACGCAAAAAGTTTTAGGGACTCATCACGTATTTGAGACTCGGTTTACGCCTCGTCCGAAATACTAGATTCGTCCGCTAAATCCTTGCTTTGCGTACATGATACATAAATACCTATAGAAGTACCCTCAAAAATTAATGAAGGCTTTAGGGTGAAGGGGCGAAGAAGTAGGGAAATTTCAGAAGGCAAACGTGTAAACTTATTAAATGTTTAAGTTGGATGCTTAGTAAGTGGTGTGATCAATCATACTTACCCCCATCTTTGTGGACTGCTTTATCATTTAGCTTTCAAGATCGATGCCACTGTTCATCATAAGAGGTTCCCCATCGCTAGCACACCATAGATCAAACAAAGTTGCGAATTGTTTCTTGCCCTAAATAATACTCTCATTTGCCGTAGGTAACATTTTCAAATAACATTTACTCATATCAATCTTACGTAAAATTCTGCCTTGTAACTTCGTATGAGTTTTATATAGAAATTGTGGTAGAGGACGTGTAGTCCATAGTTGTGTGAGGGCCGTTCACAAAGTAAGTTTCTCTGGGGCCGTTTACAGAAATAAAACAAGATTTCATGGAAATATTTATTATAGCTATTTTTCAACATATTCGCTACAGGAACTGAGACTTTTGTCATACCGTGGGACCAGCTTTTGAACACTTGTGTCGTAGAAGTCTGCCGCCTGAGATTTGAACCATTGTGTGATAACCGTCTCCGTTTCTTTGTCAATCTACCATACTCTGTTATTCACTGTCATTTCTTGAGGAGAAGGAATGCGAGGTTCGAGCTGTAGGGTGGAGACTTCAACACCTCCCTGCAAGTCTGCTGCAAAAATTCGACTAGGAGATGTTTCAACATTCACCCTATAGTCCGGACCTCACTCCCAGTGATTTCCATCTTTTCCTATATCTCAATAAATGACAGAGAATGGCAGAGAAGCGGAGATGGTTGTCATACAGTGGTTCAAATCCCAGGCGGCAGACTTCTACGACACAAGTGTTCAAAAGTTGGTCCCACGGTATGACAAACGTCTCAGTTCCGGTGGCGAATATGTTAAATAATAGCTGTATCTGTTGCAATAAATGTATCCATGAAATTTTGTTTTGTTTGTGTAAACGGCCCTAGGGAAACTTACTTTGTGGACGGCCCTCGTATTTTGGACCTTGTCGTTTCACATAAGCTTACTTTGAAAAACTGGTCCCCAGGTGTCAGAGCATTTTCCTCTATTAGATGATGCCAGGCTCGAAAAACAGGTTTTGACGTAAACGATATTTTCATTCCTGTTAACATTAAAATGAATACAACACTTTGAGTGAAGTCAATTTATTGAGAATTTAAACACCCTTTGTAATTACACAAATCACAATTTAAGGTATTTTTACACATTAATATAATTTTTTCAGGATTTTAATAATGCATTAGGCAACGATCCTATAATGGCATTTATTAAAATACGAGTATGTTTATAAAACTCGCTTGACTTATTTCATAATTTTCACACTATTACCATTAAGTTATCTACGCGTAATCTATCAAGTCTTATATTACTTGTAATAATATGTATTATTTGTAATAATATGACGTATTACTTGTAATATGTATAGTTCTACTGATCGCCTGCGTGGTCTTATGGTTAGGTTGCTGACCACAGATCCGTAGGCCCGGGTTCGATTCCCGGTACCTCCTCGGATTTTTCTGAGTTAGGGATGTCTGGAACGGGGAGCACTCAGCCTCGTGATTCAAACTTAAGCGTTACTTGATAGAGAAAAGGCTGCTCCGGTCACGGAAAGCACCATTAACAGCCGTGGGTGTCGGCATGCTCATCACATGCCCCCAATCCTGCCATCTGCCTCTGGTAGATGACGCAGTGTTCGGGTGGTAGGCCTTGTTCCTTCAGGGATGTTGCGCCACGGAGTTTCTTTTTTTGTAGTTCTACTGGCGAGGTAGAAGAAAAGGCCTTATGGCCTTAACTTCGCCAGTATAAATAAATATTAAATAATAATAAACAATGATAATTATAGGCAAGTTGCATACGACTATTTTTATTCGACCATAATTAAATGTTTAAGTTTTGAGATTTATTGACATCAAATAAACGGAAACAACTGACTTCGGCAGTCGCTGTTAGTAGGTTCTCGTAGTTCTTGTAGACTGCGGTAGATGGCAGATGATGGCGTGCGGTTTAATCGCAGCTTCTTTTTGATCTTTTTTTTTTAACCAACGGATTCATGTTTAAACGGAATTTGTCTTAAAATGCACATTCTGTACTGTAATATGTGTTTTAAGTGTAAAACCATATATACGTATATATACATATATTTAAATTTAGTTCTTATTGTGTTGTGGTGTTGTATATTGTGTATAAGAATATATTGTGTACTTTGTAAAAGAAAAACGATGACAAGCTCAGAAGAGATAATTGATTATGTTGAAATATGATGTGTCAAAACTTTGTTTAATTGAATATAATTTGTATAGTTTGACTGGAGGAAAGCCTCTGCATTGAGGAAACCCTCATTATAGATAGAGACATTGTTTATATTGTGTATAAGGGGATTAGTTCTGATAGCACTGTATACGTAGACTTAAGTTTTTAACCTACGAACTGATGTAGGATTAACGAAACAAAACATCTTTGTGATTAAGATTCAATATGTATTTTTAAAATCCCGTCCGCATTAACCGAATATCCGGTACTGTACTAATGTTTTATAAAATAATCTCAGACGTGATAATTTTGGACCAAGTATGCGAAAAAATAATAAGGTTCAATCAATTTTCACCAAAACAAATATGTCTAAGCAGCTATGATTTCTATTGATGGTAACCATAAACTGTTATACCAAAATATTATTAACTATTCGTGAAGTATCTGATTTGTGGTTTCATTCGTTTCAGGTTGGCAGCAGCGCAGGAGGCGGCAGCACAGCAGCGGTCTGGTCGTGACTGCTCGCCCGCCCCCGGCCACAGCATGGCCCCGCACCCCCAACAGCCCCCCGCCGGCACCAAGGGGCCCACCTCACTGTTCTTTCTCAGTGAGGACAACCCCATCCGGCGGTACACTCGCTTCATCATAGAGTGGCCATATCCTTTTACGCAATGTCACAAGTTACATAGTGTTAAAGAGTTATTTAAGGGTACAGGAAGTCTGTAAAAGTTATAAATATTAGAGTACAATGATGATTTTTCCCTGTGCGTAACGGATGACTTTTTCAAAATTAGCATCATACGCGTACGTAGGCCTACTGGCTGTTATATCAGAAAAGTATGTTCATTGCAACTCTTATATATTCTTAAAAACTCAGTACAGTATGTTTAGTATGAAGCCCAGAGCGATAAGGTTTTCTTAAAAAGTGTAAAAGGTATAGTTAATTATTAATTCCACAAATTTTATTTTATTTAGGTGTTAATGATAAACGTGCAATACTTTCTGGAGTTATCTTTTTCCATTAATTTTTTCACTGCTACTTACTTAAGTATCACCTCAAAAATTGCATAAGAATTTTACCCATAATTTTATTTATGCAAACGAGATATTCCAGAGAAATGTTCCTCATTAGTTTCAAACTAATAATCCACTTGTGATTTCATCTGATGCACATTTGATCTTGAAAAAGAAAATATAGGCTATATATATTTTGTGTGTGTGTGTTTCATGGCAAATGGTCCGTGCGGTGAAATTTTCAATTTTTTTGGAACCAAATTGCAGATTTGATATCTCGACATTTCACATAAAAAAAGTTACTACTTACTTAATTTGTAATAGAATGACTACTGTATTTCGTTTAGGATAAATGTTTAAACATTGTTTTACTTCATTTTATTAAGTTTAAAAACAAACAATATATTATAAGGGCAAAGGTAGTTAACTTCCTTCAAATTCATTTAGTGAGTTTTTTGCTGATATGTTTAGAAGCTTTGTTGAAAATGTAAGTAATTTATAAAAAATGTTACGCTAGGCGCTAATTGAATAGTGAAGTATGCGGGGGGAAAATATTGAAAAAAAAATCAATTTTAAAGTCGAGACACAATTTCTGATTTTAAAACAGCCCTCCTCCAAGTATAGGTCTAAAGAATGATTTCCTTAGAATAATATCCTGGAAAATACATTAATTCCTTTTCAGCATTAGTTTGAAAATTACTGGCACTATAATTTTAAATATCTGAGAAACTAACGTGTGCTGTAATAATAGAGTTACACCATAAATAAATTATCAGCACGCGCGCAGGACCCTTATAAGTCACAATCTGAACATGCAAATGCCCCTAAACTTAAATGTGTTTCATTCTTTGATTAGCTCAGAACTAGTATTAATGTGCAATAAATGAGAACAAAACAATCGTTATGCCATTTGTTCCCAAATGTCACAGATATAAACAACTTAGGATAATTTTCTTAAAAGCTTGGAAGATAAAAGCTTGTTCACAAACATATATAGTTCAGGTCTCTGCTTCAGTAACCTCATTTGAGGCACTCTTACAGTAATATTTTAAGACAATTCTTGCGTAAAGTGTTTAAACACGCTGGCAAAGTGATGAGAAGGTCTGCCTTAAAGCAATTAATCTCGTCGTTGTTATAGAATTATTTAAAGAAACCTAGTTCACGCTTTAAGTGTGTTCCTTCTATAAATAGACATGTAATCACTACGTGGAAAATTAGGTCGTCTTGATTTTCACGATAAACTCTCGCCATGCCTCACTCCCAGCGCATGTTCCACAAACATTTTACTCGTAATCAATTAACACAAGTTTCCATAGTTACCCTCAATAATTAATGACAAATGAAGGTAGTTTTTATATAACTATCAAAGAATTCATAAAGGTAGGCTCACGTCGTAAGGTATATAGAACGTCAGGCAATATTTTAATGACAGTCAAATCTTACAATGTGACTGAAAGCGGCAGAAGGACAGAAAAGGGGAAGGGGGGAAACTCTTTCGTGGATTGCAGCAGTTTGTATCTTCTGGTTGTGCGCCTGGCTTGGCAGACAACCCCTTCTACACGCGAAACACGCCTTGAACAAGGAACTGGGAACCCCCAACCTTACTTCCGTGATTCTTTCTTAAAATATTGGAAGATAACTTTCACCTTGATTCAATACAAATTTGCATGAAGACGTAAGTTAAATACTATAGAAGAGACCGCCTGTTTCGTCACAGTAATAAACAAACAATTCAATTATTGAATATTATTGTCTTTCTTAACTATAAAGTTTTAATCATGTAAGTGAATAATAACATTGAACATGCTGATATCTTAGATATAGAAAGTTTTCTATTAGTAAAAAAAATTAAAATTCATAAAGACACAGTCTTACTAATAATCCAAGTGAAATATTTATACCGTCAGCCGCGGTAGAGTGAAGGTGGCGTGCCCGCCTTTAGATCCAAAGGTCGAGAGATCAAACCCGGCCGCGGTAGATGAATTTTTCTGGACTTAAAAATCCTGGGCACGGAGTCCTCCGGGAAGGACTTTAAGCTGGGACTGACCGTGTCGTAGATTTTCGGCACCTAAAAGAGCTCCAAGTCTAAATTAGTGTTTTTGGGCAAAATTCCTCGGCCCTTTCACGTTCAAATAATACCTTAGTTTCTGGAGGAGGGTTTGTGAGGATGGGCTTACACACTGCCAAGCATAACAAAATTAATCTAGGTACTTAAACCGCCAATTGGTGGCCCTATGCCCCACCTAAGGGTTACAAGAAAACGTCAGTCAATATTTATACCAGGGATGTAGGCTACACAGCCGGGGGAAAATGTTACTATTAATCCCTGCGTAAACGACTGAATGTGTGCAACTCATTATTAGCAAGTTGTACACACTCTTGTATAAACTTTATGAAAAATAATAGTAATAAAAAAGATGGCCGATATATGTAACAGCGGGTCGTTTGATGTATGTTTGAGATAGAAATTATGAGGTTATGCAATATACTATTAAACATTCTCAAGTGATTTTTCGATATTTTTAACATTGCTCCTTGTTTGCGGGTTTTATTTTCTTAACTATACCCATGATTATAGCTTTCTGAAATCAAGATAATATTATAGAACAGAGACAATAATCCGTGGTTCATGAATTCATATATCTATTCTGAAATAGACGACACGCTGTTGTTTGTTCACTGCTCGGGTAGATGGCGTCATTGGCGGAATGCAGTCACATTCTTCTTTTAGTGCCGAGGGCAAGAAACGTCATCTAGAGAATAAGTGATCTGGTGACGTTTCACATTCATATCTGGTGTAGCCTAAGTCTTAGTACAGTAGTTATACGGGGATTATTAATGAAATGGCTTATGTAGAACTTGCGCGTTGATCAATCTTCCAACCGTTCAACCGTTGTAAGCGACTGTTGTTAATAAGGATTATAAAGTTTTTCTTAACACGTGCTGTACCAGAGGTCGGTCACATGGTGTCACAATTTCTTTCATGTATTACAACAAATGATATTAAATTCGCTCCACTATCAGGTTCTAATATTATCTCAAATATTGGGATCCTCAACCTCATGGGACCCTAAGGATCGCCACGGCCTGTGTAGAAAACACTTTACTTTTACTTTTACAATACCATATGGGATCGATTTCAAACGACTTTTTCTTCCATCCTAAGATTTTAGTTCTGGGAGTGCAGATCTATTGAATCTATTGTTGAAATCATTTTGGACGTTTTAATCTCTGCCAGTGTGAGGTGGTTCATGAGTCTATATATTTATGATTATATGTTGCTCTAAAATATAGTATAGCTAATGCTGGACGATTTTAATCTGATTAAAAAAACTAGATCTTTGATCTTTCATAAGCCCTGCTTAATGCATCAATCTAGATCTTAACTCGGAAATCAACTTAAAAAAGAACTTATTTTCTGCATATTATGATTGTAATTATCACTGATTAAACAAAAGAATTCTGGCACTTTGTTACATCAGTTTACCTGATTTAATTTATTTAATCCAGAATGAACGTTACAGGTATATAGGCTATCCAATTACAATGTTCATGACTATACTACCAATACATTATATACTTACAACAACACAAACATGAAATAGGCGAATAGGAAACTAGGAAAGTTAGGATAGTTACCGATGTAAAAGTAAGAAGGAAAGGTAATAGGGGAGAGTATTGAGAATAAGAGAGATTAAGAGGAAAGCAAGCATGAGGAATGTAAAAAAACAAGTAATAAGAGTAAAATAAATAATATAAAACAATAAAAATATGTCACTTTTAAGCCAGATGGGTAACCAATCAAATTGCAGATGGTTGTTTTATTAATAATTTCCCAGCACTTTGTAAAAAAGGCTGGGCACTCTGTAAAAAAACTGAATTCACAATTTGCTTGCGACAGGTACATCAATTCTGTACTTACAGTCTCTGATATAGGCCTAATGCCGCACACATGCTGTAAGTAGTGCGATAAGTAGCCAAAAACCCCAGGTAGGTTGGATGTAGGTTTTATGGTTATTTGACGACGGGATGTACTGCAACTTAGGTCTATGACCGTCGCCGATGTGCCGGAATTTTGTTTCGAAGGAGATCTTTTACACGTCTGTAAATCTACGGACATGGGTCCGTCACATTTATGCACACATAAATGCCATCGACCTGGACCGGATCGAACGCGCAACCTTTGTTATCGATTTCCGAGTTAAGCTCCAGATCGATTCATTAAGCAGTGCTTATGGAAGGACAAAGGTCTAGTTTGATACGTATATGTGAAGGAATATGTGGGTAGTGTTTCTTGTCATAGCTAAATGTATTACAACTTCCAAAGTCGTATATGAACACTGTAAAACAATATATTGTCATGAGAGCTGATTTGCATTTGATAAATTATTTTGAATGTAGTACCATAAAATGGGCGCTAAATTGGGCATAACTCCGGTACCGGTCTACCGATTTGGTCCAAAATCGATAGGCTTTGTGCCATGGACGTTATTCATTCGTATACCAAGTTTCATGAGAATCCGATATCAATGTTTTGATATTTTGGATTATTTCACGCACAGCGCCTGCTGCATGCGACTAGACTACCTGCACAACAAATTCCACAAAATTGTTGTGCGGGTAGTCTAGTCGCTTGCAGCAGGCGCGGGCGCGTGAATTGACGGGGTTGGCGTTACTTTGGTCTGAGTGTGGAAGTGTAAAAATGAAATTGAAGTTTATAATTTTTAGTGTCTTCCCTTACCCCCGGAGTGCCAAGTAATTAAGCCATACTTCCGGACTTACCAGAATCTGGATCCAAGAAAAATGTCCCTATCTTCCAGTTATAAAGCCCTAGTTCTGCATCCAGCTGGGATGGTATGTAACTGACGTATGTGGGCTGTGTTTCTTGTAGTCATTCTTTTGAGCATGGTTTTTGCATTGCAATTACAAGTGTGCAAGTGTTGTCTGCGTTGTAAATCTGTGTTGTCCTAGGGGGCTTTCTTACTATTTGGTTTATTTTAGGCCGTTATTTTAAAGAATAAATATCCTCAACATTAAGATAAGTTAAGCGAGTTAAGGAAGAGGTAATGTGACTTCACTTTGTATATCCTTATGATCAGTCCTCACGAATAATGTATGCACAAACATATCATAGTTTGCCTCTTCCTCGCTCTTCAATTTCGAGTTCATAGATAGAAGCCGAGATATCTATACACTATTTAAAATACAATAGTAAGGTTTTCTTCTCATTCTGTGCTTTCTGTTAAGTTTTCCTCATTTCTAATCTGCCCTAAGTGCTTTAAAAGATTGTAATAATAATGATATTTGCAATTCTGCATATGATGCCCAAAGTTTGTCACGTCTTCTGATCCGAATACGGGAGCTCATTTTGGAGATTAACAGCCTGAGGTTGGTTTCGATCCCCCTAACTGGAGTACTTCTCAATAAAATATTCTGTGAATTTCTAAATCAGACTTTGTAAAACTGTTTGATTAAGTCATTAGTTTCGTTTCAATTCATTTTTAGGTAGATTTCGAAGAAAAATCTACCTATTGCAATGGATACCATGTCATGATTTTCGAAAAATTCTTTCATATCTTTACGTTTCATGCCTCCCTAAGTACGAAACCACCGCCTGTTGAAAAAAAAAATTGTGATATTTATATATATCTTTACACGCTAGCGGCCGTAATTTTGAAGATATTTGAACCAAATTTTGTTATGTTATTTCTAGGCCCAATAGTTAGGACAAGTTCGTTAATGAGCAAAATTTGCCCAAGGGGGTGGTCGGGGGAGGGGGTTGAAATTTTAAAACATTTATATTTCGGCCCCAATGAAGTATAGAGGGAAACTTTGTTTGAATAAATTACAGTACTCCCTATGGAGTTCACAGTGACACCAACAATTCGGGAGTTTTGGGGGTACGAGTGGCGGTGGGGGTGGGGGGATGGAAATTCGAATTTTTTGAAACTACGTCTTGTGGGGTATCGTTGAAAAGCTCTTGATGAGTACTCTACAAATCAATAACTAGTTTCTTGATAGTTCTCATATAAGGCGAGATTTGAATGTTTGAAAAAGTGCTCTTTCTTTTTTTTGCAGTTATTATTGGGGGTTTGTCATGCCAAGGCTAAAGAAGAAGAGTGCTACGCAGCGACAATAAATTAAACCAAAAGCACTTCGAAATCTACCTCAGCCTGTAGGCTTGCCTAAAGGGATTTTTTTTTATTACAGAGGTTTATACCAACGATCGGGGTTGTTAGGAAGTCACTGCAAATAGGTCATGCAACCTATCTGAAAGGAAATACATTCGGTAAAATTATCGTATATCGAATTATAATTCTTTAATCATGTAGGCTTTTGGGGTCCTTCGCTGTTTAAGTACGAAATTCTGAATCTTCCTCGTAAACTATGCGGTACTTTTAAAGTTTTTGTTGGAGGTTTCTCTTTGTAGTAATTCACTACTTTTCAGTTCCTTTTATAATAAAAAGAACCACCAGATCCCTCTTGATCACAACTACCTGACATCACGACACATTTACTGCTACCACGTCAACGTATAGCACGATTTGTACGCACAAGAAACAATTTAATAATATTTCTATTGGCAACCTACAAATGCGATCCATTACTATTTGAAAACAATCTGTTTGAAATAAAAAATATATTAATAAGTCTGTGTAATGTGGGTGTCGGTATGCTGACCACATGCCACCAACCCTGCCATCTGCCTACGGTAGATGACGCAGCGGTCGGATGGTGGGCCTAATCCCTCCAGGGTTTGGTACTCACCAGCACTCACTGATGCTCAAGTACACCAGGCGGAATTTAAGAAGAACTGAAGATGGCATAAAAAGCAATTACGAAATGCATATCCAGTAACAACTACAATTGCAGAAATCCAACTTGACACGTGGATGAACTACTCCATATGTTAGAAAAGTTAAAACTACGAGTGGTGTACCTACAAGTTTCCCCTCAATATTCAACATTGTAGGCCTACATTTGAACAAATGAATATCTGTAAATGACGAGGCCATATAATAGCAATGTATTGGCCAAGGGTAATATTAATTTTAAAGTGTTATGAATGTGATATTTTTAATCTGTCTTTTAAAGCAGTTGATAAATATTTTTGCCATCAATTTTGTAAAGAAAGAAAGCAATCTGCCTTGTATCATAACCTGCAAACTTAAGGATATAAGTTACATATCCATATAACTCCACCGCATGACAACACACCCAACAACAGTGAATTTTAATATAACAATTGTGTATTTAACTATGGACATGTGATACATATTTTATTATAATAGTAGATAATTTGAATTTTGGATGTTTTATTTCTCTCTCTTCTATTTTAAGATAGTAGTTACCCTCGTATCAAATAATTTCTGCATTTTAATATACTTTGTGGTATAAGGTGGAAAAAGTTGTTTACCATATCTTACTTCACCACAAACGGTATGAAATTCATTAATTATGTTTCTTTACATAATCAGAAACTTGACCAGGGTTTTTCGCAAAACAGGGTACCCTACTTCATCATGTAACAACAAATATAATCCAACAACTTTTCACATCTTCGTTCACAAGAGAATCATTGCTTACCATCTGTGCACCAACATTTAATTGCAATAGCCTATATTCTTTCTCATAGTCTACTGCTGCCGTGAAGTTGCTGGCACCAGCTCCAATTCAATGTTTCTGGCTTGGATTGAAAGATTATCATTCATATTTTCACAAGATTTTCATAAATACTAGTTCGTATGCATTATTGGTTACAAAAAGCGACTCGTATATAATGCACTAGCATGTGCCCGCGGCTTCGCCCGCGATAATTATTTCAAAAATTAAAAATTAAGAGCATAATAGTTAAATCATTATATTTATTAACACCTAAATCACGTGGACTACATACCACGATTAGATACCGACACCTGGTAAAAGTGACCTCAGATTCGAGTTCCTTGGTCCAGAAAACCCCTGTAGAGTGAGTTTCGTCCAAATAAAACAATGTTTGACCGTATTAGGGCTTACAACATTCAAGCGATCGCGAAAATTTTATTTCAAGGCATGACAAAAATAGACAAAGCCAACTGTAATTGTCAAACTTCCATTTAATTTAATTACAAACCCATCTGAAACCCACTGGCAACAATATGTTTTAATGTCAAATGTGATTCGGTTTCGATAATTCTGTGTAAGAAGGGATTAAGTATTCTCAAAAACATTTGATTTTTGGCATTTAAAATCAGAATTTTTCAAAACCCTTTCTTAGTGAGCACCTACATTATGAAACGAAGATACTGTCAAAATTCCAAATCTCTACCTGTTATATTTTAGGCTCTACGTTGATTCCTGTCAGTCAGTCAGGACAAAGCCTTTTATATATAAAGAGATTTATACCGCATTTCGTATTGGTACATACGGTTCATTGTTGTTCCGCGATTCAAGTGTCTGTGAGAATAAGACGTTAACAAATGGCTGACTACCTTTCGTTATAATTAATTATACGGTATTTTTGTTTAATTTCACATAATTTAAAGAGCTTTTACTAAAAAAATATTGTTTGTACCACGTACGCAAAAACTTTATCGGACTCATCCTGTATTTCAGCCTCGTCTTGCGCCTCGGACACTATACTAAATTCGTCCGCTAAAGCGTTATTTTTCGTACTTGATACATAAATTGCTATTATGATTCTCTATGAGGATGGTTCATAATATATTTACGGGACTAGATTGGAAATGCAGTTTATAAATTTCCAGGTCATTCGTGTGTGAAGTACACACGCTACTATTCATAGCTGAAAAGAGGTAGGAAGATAAAAACACTGGCTGTTTTATCTCTCTTGATACACGTAAACATAATTAAGACTATTGCCTTCTGGTGTGTTATGGTAACGCATCGCCCCTCTGCCCTCCTACTGGTTGATCTGTGGCATTGTTATTGAGGTTCTCGCAAACAGAGAGGCCGTACGCTGTTAGCTAGATGCCAGCCGCTATCGATTCCATGTGCACCATAATATAGTCTGTGCCACAATTTGTGTCCCGCAACACTGCTCTTTATCAGGCCGGTGCGATGTATTGTTTTGCATTCAGCTCCTTAGGTACAGGTAGAAAACTTATTGTATACGACCCTAAAATTCATGTCGAGTTTTCAGGAATAATTCGCATTTGTAGATACCTACATGTAATATATTTTCAGACAGATGTGTAGGTATGTCTGTCTGTAAAGTGGTCGCTCAAAGGTGAAATATACACTGACCGGCAAAAGAAACGTTCACTGTAAAATTTGTTGTACTTTTAAGATTAAGCATACCGTAATTTTGATTGGATGTTTATACATTGTTTTTGCTGAGAATTAATTATTATTTTTAATGGATCATTAGCTATAGATACAGCATATCTGCTTTCTTCATATCTTCACTTTATCACCAAACAAAACAAAAAAACGTCGCAATACGGCGATTCCAATATGATTATAAGCACTAGCTTGTCGTACACATTGCTAGGTGTTTCATTGTTGTATTGCGTCATTTCCTTCCAAACTGAACGGAAACTGTCTCCCTTCGCACCGCAGTGATTCTGTCAGTAAGTTTAGTTGAAATTAATGTCTCTCAGTCCTGAAGACTTTGCCAAAGCTGTTGCTAAAATTGATGATGCCCTTGCAACCTTAGGCTCACCATTCACCACGGTGCAAGAGGAAAAATGGGGAATTAAGTGTGAAATGTGTCATTGCATTTTAATCTTAAAAACGTACACAATTACAGTAATTTTATTTCAAGCACTAGGCCTACTACATAAATTTTATTTAAACTTAATTTTTAAAAATTTATTTAAGTGAGCGGTTTTCTTTGCCGGTCAGTGTAGAAGGGAACTTAAAATAATTTACCCATTATACAGAATAACTACATTTATATTTGTAGTTCCTCCTTTGGTCCACCGCTGTGGCTCTCAAGCAGCGGGCCCGGGTTCGATTCCTGGTCGGGAAAAGTTACCTAGGTGAGGTTTCTTCCGGGGTTTTCCCTCACCTGTGAGACAAATGTCAGGTATCTTTAGGCCCTTGTGGTCCCCGGATATCATCTGGCCGTCATTATCATCCTCATCCCCATCCCCATCCCCATCCTCGCCTTGTTCTGAGTGAGTGTGTGTGTGTGTGTGTGTGTGAATGGTGTGTCAGGTTCTATGTGTTCGTGTTGTCTTGGAGGTGGCCCCGGCATTGGGCTGATCACTCATCCGGGGAGGCCCTCCATGTCCTTGTCTGGTCAAAAAAAAGTATGTATGTGATCCAAAGATAATCCCTCTCCCTACAGGTCGCGGCCCTGTAAGGCCCAGGCGGCTTGGGTCGCTTAAATCCTAAAAGGGAGAGATAAAACTGCGACAAAGAAAGAAAGAAAGAAAGAAAGTTCCTCCTTTGGGAAGGAGCTGGGGGGTAAGGTTGGTTAAATATTCGGTTATAAATATCTGTTCATAGTTAACGTAACTGTAGTTTATAATTAACTTTTCTGAAGATTTTGAAAGTTTCTCAAGAGAAAAGAAGAAAGGGGACCGAGCGAGTTGGCCGAGATGGTAACGTCTTGGGCTCTCATTCGGGAGGTCCCAGGTTCAAATCCCGTGGCCGACCAATTTGACATGAGTTTTTTCATGGTTTCTCCAGTCGTAAAGGCAAATGCCGAATTGGACATTTATATATTATGAATCATCCGTACCGTTTCATCCTGTATCATATTCATTTAAATTAATATCAGTTGAAATTTTCTCCATAAAATACGCTAACAATAGAAGCAATTGACAAGCAATAGTTCCATGGCCTACCCTACTGTAAAGACACAGATCCCGAACTCCTGGTATGGTCTAGCAGCTAAAAGGAGTATAAACACAGCTGAATTTAAAAAAAATAAAGGGGATAGTTCTTTGGAAGGAAAAAAAGGACGGAGAGAAGGAACGCATAAATGAATTAGAGAAGGAAGGTTATCTACAAGGGAGATCAATCATTGGGATTTCAAGAACAAATATGGTTGGAAAAATGTTGAAGTCATAAGTTTAATGGTTGGTAATAGGGAACAATGACAAAGTTATTTCTTAATTTTTTTAAACGTTTCTCATTGACACAATATCTGTATATTGAAGTGGCGTTGTTATCGCTTAAAGGATCCATCTAAACAGGGGCGTATCCAAGATTTCTTTTCGGGAGGGGCTGTGATAAGCCGAACACTATTATCACTAGGACTCAAGAAGTTGATGATCTAAAAATGCCTGAAAATGACCTTGAATTTATGAAAATATGACATTAAAAATTGAAAATATGACTTAAAATTTCTAAATACATATTTTTAAAAAGGAATATATAGTAATATAATAACAAATAAAAAGTATTTAAGTATTTCATTTTACTACTTTAATATTATGTTTGCTATTATTGTTACGTTGACTATATTAATGAATGTCTCATAGCTAAGGAATTACGAGATCGCTTTGTCTGCAATGTTGGAAAAGTTCGTTCTGAAGGCAAAATAGGGAAAATGTAACAGAAAAATGAAAATTTCTTAAAAATTACTAGCAAAGAATAAAATGCCGAACCTTTTATGAGTCAAGATATGCAATTAAATTGTCTACTATCTGTGAAATTAAAGTGCCCTTATGTGCAACATATTGGCATTGGTTAAAATTTCGGGGGGGGGGGGCTGCAGCCCCTGCATCTAAATATTGATAAACCACCTATACAATGACAAAAATTAAGCTGAACAGGTTCCCCTTCTTAAATTTGATTTATTTACTTGATTGTAATTATTGATCGATTTGGAACCTTTAATGATTAACTGAAAGTTAATGTATTTTTTGTATAATTGTATTTTGTTCATGCATTCTATGTCTGAAAGGCAATCTGCGTTGTGCAGAAAGAATGAGAAATAAAATATTCTTTGTGTGATGCAACTGGGAAAGAGAAATTATTGTTTACCTTCCGAATGCCATAACAATTAATTCAGTAGTATTGTAATAGAAGACGATCATGCCAAAGAAGATATCTAAAATTGATTTTATTCTTGTAAGCTGAATTTATGTATTTATATAAGCTATCATGCGTAAAATCATCAGTGGGGTCTTAGTTTGAAATCAGAAAGGAAAATTTCAGTAGAGTAATTGGTCCCCATAAATGACAAAGTTAGCATGTAAATATAAATTCTCATATTTTACATAAAGCAGTATTGTATTAATCTTATATCTCCGCCTTTATACACTCTTTGAGGTGACGAATTTGTATGTCAGTAGCAGTGAAAATTTGCTATGAACTCGAGTTTCTGCTCGACTACATCATAACTCCAACACATAGCCTAAGTAAATCAATAACATTTTCATGCTCAATTTATTATTGGCATGACCTACAGTTCATATTGATGTTCTGTAGTGGTTATTAAAAAGTATTGTACTACTCATACTGCTCATTCACCCTAAAGAAACTGGGCCGGTAACTTTTTAATTGGAAATTGATTTGAACGCCTACAAGATAGGACTAGACTACACGCAGTACAGATGTGTCGGAGAAGTGGTCGATGCAGCCAGGCGTACTTGAACTTGTAAGCGATGATGTTTAGTGTTGTTCCGTTTCCGTGTGAGAGGATTCCATACGATTTCCTACGGAATAGGAGATGTTTATGTGTGTTTATGTGCACTATCAGAGCATACAATACTTCACCTCCCATCTCTGACGTTAACAATCACAAACGTATCCCCTCCATCTGAAATTTATTGACAAAATATATCGCAATGTTTTAAAGCTTCTGGCATAAATTGTAAAAATCTGGTAAAATGATAAGCAATATTTATGAAATTAATGCTGTTGTCACATTTCATAATTCTAAATAATAAAATTCTAAGGTTTCTTAAAGCAATTCGGAAGGTTATTATCTATTTGGGAGAAACTGAGTTCTGTATGTTGAATATCGTTCTTCACTCTGTCCGTCTGTGTGTCCCACTACCTATTCGTTTCTCTCCCTCCCCCCACCTCTCTCTCTCTCGTTTGTACATCTGTGTGTTCGCTTAAGACATTAAGATCTAAATGGCCGCCTGAAAATTAATGCACATTAGAATTTACACACTTCTTTGACTTTACGTTATACCTCATTTACAGCCGCAAAACACTCCAAATTAGTAACTTGTAAGGCCCACGGATATAAAATTCGAAATATCTCGCTTAGTATTGATTTTCTAGAAAGTTATGCAGATTATAAATTTCCAACATACTATAAATCAATGATAATTATAAAATCTAGTTAAGGAGATGCTTCTGTGAAAAATAGATAATGTTTTTTAAATGTTCAATTTATTTTCATGTTTATTAAATCGTCTGACCCTATTATTATATTTTGCAGTCAGCAATTTTGATCTAATAAACTCCGATTTCATTTTGTCTACAGTTTTAAATGCTCCTTGCGACAAAGAATATTTGTATATGAGCTTGAAACCTTTAATACAAACTCATAAATACTAGATAAAAATGTGTTACTTAAGTGTGACATTTTAAAATACCTAGTTTTTATATTATTAAAGGATAAATTTTATAAGATTAATTATTGAAAACAAAAATTATCAGAATACTTTTTCGTCAGAAATACTTTATAAAAATAAAAATCTGTAAGTAACAATATTTTTCTAGCCCATACAGAACACATGAAAATGATCCACCTAAAAATGATTAAAACTTTGATGGAAAAAGATTATTTATCAAGAACAAAAAAAATAACATTATCAAGGCAAGATGCATTAAATACATACTAGGCCTTTTTTGAAGTTTTCCATGGTTGCTGTACCAAACACACACGCATTGTATTGTAAGATTTCGATACAATCGCATGGAAAACCTGCTTTTTGAAAATTTAGCAGATGTATCATCATAATATATGTATATGATTAGCACTAATAGCATTAGGTTATCTGTACAATGTGTATGCATTCTATATTATGCTTTCGGCAATAATGAGGCTAGTGTAAAAAAATTCAAAACAACGACATTCAACGAATTTAAGCTGTCAACTTGGAAAAGTATAACTCCTACAAGTTTTTTTTTTCTAATACGTTAATAATTGTTTTCTAAATGTGAATGGAGTTGTGGAAATATACAAAAGAAAACCAGACCTAAGGCTCAAAGTGTAAAGTGAAGTGTTCCCTATTACAGGCCATGGATGCCCAGAGGGTTCCAGGAGGCTGAGGCTCCCAGAATTTTTAGACATTCGGCACAAGAAGGTGGTAAGGTTGTCAGCCTTACGCACCGGTCGCCTTTACCCCCAGGATTGCTCCTGGTACTCATTTCTGTTGGAGGCTGAGTCGACCCCAGGGCCATAGTGACACCAGAAGGATTAGGCCAATGAAAAACTCCAACGACCTCATCGGGGATCGAACCCGCGACCTTTATGTTTGTAGCGCAGCGCCTCAACCACTACGCTACGGCGTACCCAAAATTCTGACCAAAATTTGCTAAAATATTTGTTGCTATGCTTCGAGGTACGACCATTAAGCCAATAACTTCTTTTTCGTCCAGTTGGCATTTACGCTTATACCAGAGCACGGTTGGGCTGTAGAACTGAATTTTTTCTTGATGGAATACTTCAAAAATCTAATTATGGTATCCATTATGAACCCATATTTTAGAGTCTTAAGCTATTGTGCCAGCTATCAAATATTTATAAGAAGTGCAACATTTTACAACTCAAATTTTATCAGGTCTTGGCAAAATCAATGTCTATTTCGAAATATTTAAAATTCCAATTCAGATGGTTTTCAATGCTTCTGTGCTGAGGAAACGCAAACGCTTATTTTTCAAATGCCCTGATTTTTAAAGATGACATTGTGAATTATATTTACAACATGTAGATTGTGTGAATCACTTCCAGATACCTTTATTTAGAATATTTTATTTAAAAAATGTTCGTTTGAATTCTTGAAATCTGTTCAACATATTTAAAATGATTTATAATTTATCATTGCAGTACTCGAATTGTTTTGTCTTGTTCTCGTTCTAATGTGTAGCTGTTCAAATGATTGTTCTTGTTTCAGCTCTCACATATATGTATGTTTTATTTACAACATTAACATATTTTAGAGTGTAATAGGGTTCTAGGGTGGAGCCTAATATTTTTACTTCCTGTGCCCTTACCATAGAATTTCTAAGTTGAGTTTTTTAAGATAAGTACGCGTTTTGAGGTCCCCTAGACCCAAAAATGTTATTTTCAGAAATATGTATGTGTATGTGTCTGTGTGTCTGTGCGTCTATATGTGTCTGTCTGTCTGTGAACAGCCTAGCTCGAGAACGAAAAATCGTATCAAAACAAAATTTTATATATTTATATTATTTACCTCCTGGGGATGTGACATGAAGATTGGCGACTACTTTCTCTTATTTGTAATGCCACTTAACATTAAGAAAATTTCGTTTTTCGCGATTTTCTCGAAAACGACTTTAACGGTTTTGTTTAAACATTGTAGGCTACATGAGGTGCTTATATTATGAGCAAAATATTTCATTATGAACATTTTTTTTTTCAAAAAAATTCTCTGAAGGATTGAAACTCACTTGTCTCGTGAACAATAAATCTTTGCATCAAGCTGAAAGAACTGAATATGCGCTCTTTGCAATACGACCTCTTATTCTGTCAGATTATGAAGTGAGAAAGGTGTATTGCCCGTGCTTTAGGATAAAGAAAGTTGCGTGAGTGCATTAATCAGATTTTAGTTGGGTTGCGCATCCTTCGGGGATGTGATTCAGAACGTGGTAACGACATTCTCTTCATTTTTACAACTAATTTACATGAAGAGAATGCCATACATAAAATATTATGCTAACTTTTATTTGGGCAGAGGAAGTACGTGTTTCACACCAGGAATTTTTTAAAAATATATTAGATATGTTAGCTAAGATTGAAATAAATGTATTTTGTTTGCAATAATTTCCTTAACTCCAGCTTACTCCGTTTGAATATGCGGTGCTGCTCACCATCATTGCCAACTGCGTGGTGTTGGCGTTGGAAGAGCACCTGCCGTGCAAAGACAAGACCATTTTGGCTCAGAAACTGGTGAGTATCCTAATAACATCCTTTGCTGTATTTTTCTTCGACATAGACCTACATAACGAAAGCCTTTCGTTGTCTGAAAAAGCGAGTGTAGTCTATAACTTTACGACCTGTTATTTATTTTGGGCTTTTATAAAGTAAATGCAATTTAGGGATTAATTTTATTATTATTATTACTATTATTATTAGTATTATTATTATCATTATTATTATCCTTATTGTTATTATTATTTACCACAATGTAATTTTTCAGTTCTCCAAGATTTATCTTATCTCGCTCAATATGAGAATAACCTGCTTGTGATTGCCATTAAGTATGTAATAAACCGTATTTTACAGTAACATACTATTTTTTTAAACTGCCATACTGGAAAATACATGTAGATCTAGTTTCTTTTGTATTGTGCTTATAAAGTGAGTTAAAACCCGCTGAAAATCCATTTATAAAATACATAATCATGAGATAACATTAAGTTAGAACATGCTTCGTCGTGATTTCCATTACGTCAAAATTGTACGAGTTAGGATAACGGAGACAGATTACATCCGAAATATGTTTTAAAAGTTGACACCCTAGCTTATATTGTCTACTCGTGAAAGGCTACGGAAAACAACCACCGTGCCTAGTATGCCACGGTGGGCTGTGGTTCTCACCTCACGGTACCGTCCCAGGATTCCTTCAGCCTCCATGCAGTTCAACTCAACCTCATTGTCAGCTTATATTGTTGCTAGGGGGGAGAGGGGAAAGCGTAAATTGTAAATAAATAAAATAAAAACTTTTAAAACATAATATTATAAAATAAGTTGTTCTAGCATTCATTTACTGTGGTTTGGTTGATTAATCGTTCAAATTTCGTTCAAACTTTTCTTTAGTTTAATATTTTTAATGTTTGGAAAACAACATAATCAGCCATAATCTTCTGGTTTTTAGTCTACCACCTACATTAAGTTCTGAATTGTTATATTTGTTTGAAGTAATACATCAGTTTAAAATGACAAATTTTCCAATGCATTTTTTAAATTATTCATTTTAAAAATTGTATTATTTTTTTTCCATGTGTTAAGGGAACCACTTATGCACGAAACACTTCAAAGAATTTGTTCTGGTATGAATACTAGTGGGGGTACGCCGTAGCGTGGTGGTTGAGGCGCTGCGCTACAAACCGGAAGGTCACGGGTTCGATTCCCGATGAGGTCGTTGAGATTTTTCAATTGGCCTAATCCTTCTGGTGGTACTATGGCCCTGGGGTCGACTCAGCCTCTAACAGAAATGAGTACCTGGAGCAATCCTGGGGGTAAAGGCGGCCGGTGCGTAAGGCTGACAACCTTACCACCTTCATGTGCCGAATGTCCAAAATCTGGGATCCTCAACCTCCTGGAACCCTCTGGGCCTCCATGGCCTGTATAGGGATCACTTTACTTTATGAATACAAGTGAAAATTTTATCTTAACCCGTTATGTTACAGAAATTTTATTGTTTTAAAACCAAGATTTCCTTTCATAAATTGGCTAAGGGATGTAAAAGTGTTAGTCATTTTACTTCCCTATTCTGAATGTTCCCAAAAAGTTGTGTTGCCATATGGCAATGCTGGGTCAGACTGGGAAAAAGCTGTATATGGGTAAAAATATTATAGTAACTGATTTTATTGAATTCTATGTTGTTTATCAATACATTAAAGGACACTAAATATTTTAACATTAACTTAAACATGTTTAACTCGTTTATTTTGTACAGATATTAATAAATATCACCACAATTTTACAAAATTTGAACTTTGTGATGTTTTATCAAACATTTATGGAACTGTTACTGTGATTTCAACCTATTGCACACTGGTGGAAATAAGTAAAGTTATTGGTAACTTCATTCATTCAAAGGAATTTGGTATTCTTATTATACTGTGGGATGGAATAAGTAGATTTAGTTCTGTGGCTCAATGCAAACATCTATTGAGAGATGAAGTTCATGGTTCGGAGTCAGAAATTTCCAATAATCTGTTTCTGTATTCTGAAATTATCTGAAAGCTACATTTTCTGCTGAAGGAATAATTATAAAGTTGACTAAATAACAGGAAGTGGCATCAGAAGTCATGACCGTAGGAAACTTGGTTCATAGAAACCATGTCCTTTGGAGCTAGCATAAAGTTGCTAGTCTCTAGTTCATAGTTAATGGCTTCAGCTTTTGGACACAGCCTTAGATAATAATTTTTAAAAATATCAGCCAAAATCATCTATTCTAGGTTCATGTGTTATAAATAATTGTTCTGGATTCCATGATATCTACCTATGTGAACACTATTCCGCAATTTGCTTTCAACAGGCCAGGTCCCAATTCATGTGAATTGAAGAATTAGGCATATGAAGCATTTAAAAACTGTACAGTTTACTGCTTACAGAATATGGTATTAAAAGGAATAAAAAAATGTGATACAGTAAAACCTCTATATAACGACCATCGCTGGTTCCATGAAAAAGTGGTCTTTAAGAGGGGTGGTCTCTTAATAGGGGGAATGCATTTTTATGTCTTGGAACTGAAAATACAATAGAATAAATACGGTACAATACAGTAGGTGTATTATGTAACACACAGTTGATAATTACATTATAACGGGGTAATGTTTTCCAGGAAAATAAAGACACGTGTATTTTCCTTACATTACATTTTGCTTGGAGGACAATGAAAAGGACTTGTCCGGCACGCTTCTTAGAATCGAGAATTTCGGAAACCCCCATATGTCCACTGAATAAACGTTTTCATAAGAAATAGAATTACCCCTCCGAGTCACTGTGATCATGTAGATAATAAAGACATGAATTCTTAAGGGTATTGTTTCAATTGTCAGAGGTAGGTGATTGGAATGTGTCCTGTTCAAGCCTACTGTAAGGTACGAGTATTTCCCAGAAGGCGAAGGGGAAAACAGCCCAAAGCATTGTTCAACCATATTCTCAGTTTCTGTCCATCACTCTTGTGCCCACATCAGTATTTCTGTTCAAATGCTGATTAATGCCTACCATTTGAGTATGTATTTTTAAAGATTTTGGTCGTTATAGAGGAGTTTAACGCAAATGAAACTCTTGTCGTTGGTCGGGGAGAGGGGTGGTCGTTTAATAGGGGTACAAATAACATTGGCCTTATGGGTTTTACTGTCGGTTCCTAGAAAAATTGGTCTTTAGAGGAGGTGGTCGCTAAAGAGGGGTGGTCTTTAAGACAGGTTTTACTGTACATATTATCTTAAAGTCATTTAAATTATACAATATACTCATAATAGAAGGTGCTTTACTATCTCCGATTTCTTCCCTAAAGTTACAAACTTTACATCCCATTCTACTTGGATCGATTTGTTTTTAACAGACATGTTACTAAAACTGTTGTTAATCGTTTTATCTCACCACACTAATATAGATACCAGAGTCAGGTAATATTGGTTATTAAAGAATTGTGTTATTAGAGACATTCTTTCAACAAGCAAAGAAAAATTCTTCAGGACTATAGAATTATAGTATGTAGAATAGTGATTTTACATCTTTTAAAGCTTGGTTAGAGGTATTGCAGATTTATTTTACCTGTTGGCCACTTTGAGACCAGTATAAATAAAACTTGTTCCACATTGATTAGGGGGAACGTATGGAGATTATATTGTTTCTTGTGTGTGTATATGCATGCATTTATATATTTATACATACATATATATATAATTATGTACATATTTATATATATATATATGCATGTAGGGTATATATATGTATATAATAGAAGTTAGATATAAAGTTATGTTGAGTTTGGGAATGTGGAAAGGTATGCAATAAATAAATAATAATAAAATAATAATAATTTTAATAATATTCATAATATTAACAATAATAATAATAATAATAATAATAATAATAATAATAATAATAATAATAATAATAATAATAATAATAATAATAATGACAATAATAAATGCTGGGACGGAATTTTAAGTTCCTAGTATTATTCCCTACTAGGCCTACGCAATTCTAAATAATTGCTCCTTTTTTCTTTTTCTTTTTTTTTAACATTTTGAAGATGAGTTGTAACTAGTGAATTGCCCAGAATATTACCCAACACCTGAGGACAGAATGAAAACAAGCAGACTGCTAGCCCTAAAGCCCCTAAAAGTTACAACTGAAAGCACCAGATCAGCTTCTATGGGAAGCATGGATCACTTTATGGAAACAGCAGGCGGGAAGTTCAATGTAGGCACGAAAGTGCTGAGATGAAAGTATTAATTTACCTCTAGGCACAGTTGTATAGTGCAGCTATTCCTCCTAGATCGGTTCTTCGGTTTCTGCCTTTTAATTTTCACTGAATAAGAGACACAAAATCACTAAATGCATTTACAAATACAAGAAATTTAAAACACACGATTCTTAAATATTACTGAATAAGAATACCATTCAAACCATTTATTTTAAGCGGTACGTCAATCTATCTCTCCGCGCATGCGTACAACAAACTTTACTTAAATTACTTGTTAGCGTATTTTTGTGAGAATGACTTGTGCAAATTCAATTTCATAAAACTTTTTAATTAAAAATTATATTTAAATGATTTTAGTTATTATTTTTGTACCTGTTTAGCGGAATGCGGGAGTTTATATGTTATGATTCATCTGAAATCGTGCACACATATTGGCTGTTCTGTACAACTTATTGCTAAAATATCGAAATCTTATGAGACAAGAGTCGACACTCGACAGACAGACGAAGAGCAGTGTCGCCAACATAACAAAATTCCCTTTAAATTTGGTGGGTTTTTTACTTTTTTCAAATATAATGCCATATTTTAAATGTTCTTTATTGAATTTGAGTGTTTGAGGGAGGTGAAATTACCAATAATTCCTTTGACTAAAGAGATGGGGTTACCAGACGCTACACTGACGAAAATAGACTCCCAGTGGTTGAAACATCTCAGGAATGAAAAAAAAAATACTAAATATAAATTAATTTTGTAATTAAGTGAGAATCTATAAATATGCAAGCTGTTTTAATCCATTCAAAGAAATGTCAGAATTCACCAGCACTTCAATCAACACAGAGGACGAGGACAACGAAAATTTTAATTTAGCGGATTTTGAACGCTATTTAGTGGGTTTCCAACACTGTTTTAGTGCAACAATTTTTTTGAATGAGAGTCGAAGGGAAGGTTTTGCGGGCACTTTCGAGCCTAATTTCATGCAGTAAAATGGACAGAATTTCATTCAGTTTTAGAGTGGAAGTGGACATAGCTTCGTATTCATGGTTTGTAGTAGGATACATCATTTTGATAAAGAGCAGTAGCAAGGATAGGCCTATTTAGTTCTTGTTATAATCATAGTGAAATTAAGGCCTACCGGCTACCTGTAACCTCAAAAATGCGAATTGCTGACGATTTTTGACATGTCTTGTTTTTAAAAAAAGTATTTTTATTGATTGATTGATTTTGTTAAGTTTTTGAACCACATCAAAATGTGGCTATCAACATACTTAAATTAAGAGAGAGAATGAAAATGGACAACAGAATTATGTCGAATAGCAGTATAGTGTATAAATTTAGAAAACAACATCAATATTAACTTCAAAAAACTCACTAATAGAATAAAATGGATTATTCGCAAGCCAGTCTCTCAGAACAGTCCTAAACCTGTTTAATTTAACTGAATGTGCAGTTTTGGGTAAACTATTGAACAACTTAATACCCAAATTACTGCACCACTTCTTTGTTTTAGTTAATCTTGTACTTTGTGTCACTATGAGGTAGCCTAATTATTCCTAGTGTTATGTTGGTGTAAATTATATTGAAAATATAATTAGACTTAATATTTACCAAACAGTTGAAGATATATTGATTGACTACAGTGAGAATTTTAGAGTTTTGAAACAATGGACGACAATGAGCATCAAAAGATGCACCAGAGATGATTCTCAAAGCCTTTTTTTGTAGTAATAATACTTATAGATATCTGCACCACTACCCCAGATATGGAGGCCAATACGAAAGTATACTGTGAAAAAAAGCATAATATAACATCTTAAGATGGTGCTTAGATACATTATTTTTTAGATGGCTCAGTAGGAAAATTACCCGAGAAAGTCTTTTACAAACATAAGAAATATGATCAGACCAATTAAGTTTAGAATCCAATACAATACCCAAAAGTTTAACATCAAAAGTAATTTCATTATGTAATTGTTTAAGAGAAAAAAGAATACGTTGAGTTTTATCATTATTAAGTTTAAACCCATTAATCTCAAACCATTTAGTAGCTGTTTTTAATGATAAATCCATTGAGATATTGATATCATTCAAAGAAGAGCCACTGGTTAATAAAGAGGTGTCATCAGCATATAAGACAGAGTCACAGTTTAGGTTAAATGGCGAATCATTAATCATTATTAAGAACAGGAGAGGACCCAAAATGGATCCCTGAGGTACTCCAGTATTAATTGTTGCAGAAGGAGAAAACTGGCCTTTAATACAAGTTACTTGTGTGCGATTTAATAAGTAAGATCTGATTAGCTTGAGCGTTTTTCCCTGAATTCCATAATATTCTAATTTATTATATAAGATTTCATGTGATACACAATCAAAAGCTTTGGACAAGTCACACAGCACCATCAGAGTGGAATCTTGTTTTTCAAATCCATTGATAACACACTCAATGAGGTGTTCAACGGCGTCAGCATTGCATCTTGCCGATCTAAAACCATACTGAGATTTAGAAAAAAGAGAGTTGAGCTCAAAATGCATTGTTAATATTTACCAAGTCATTGTTTACATTGTATTACCAAGGCTTTATAAAGAGTTTAAAATGATTTTAAGACTATGATGTCCTCTTTCATCCCGTTAATGCTCATATGGATGCATTCCACAAAACTGACCAGCACCTGGAATGCAAATTTAAAAATTATTTAACACAATATCGTCAGTTGCATGACAATCCCAATATACATCTCTACTTTACTGACGGATCTAAAACCCCAGAGGGGGTAGGAGCTGCTTACTACCACCAAAACACTAACATCACACAACCATATTCTCTTCGTCCTGAATTTTCCAACTACACGGCCGAAGTTATTGCTATCCGTCAGGCACTAATTTCCATCAATAGAACTAATGGCCAAATCTTCATTTGTATGGACTCCCAAAGTGCCATTCAAAACATAGCAACCTGCCACACTCACCCTCAGCTGGGATGGTGGGGAAACAAACTGCAAATACCTAATACATAAACAAACACACCAACGACATAATCACTTCACACTTCTCTGGATTCCAGCACACCACAACATTAATGGCAATGAAATTGCCGATACACTTGCTAAGGCCGCTACACGTCAAAACACACTCCATACTTTTCTTCTCCCCATTTCCAATGCAATCATCGCTTCCACTAAATCACTTAAAGCACACAACATCCACTACACCAGTAAGCCTTGGTTTTATAATATACTCCACGAAAAAATCAAGAAGAAGAAGAAATAAGAAAGCTAGTATGAAAATGAAAAGGAGAACTGCCATTCCATGGAAAGTGAGCCTGAAGTGTCCAGACCGTAACAACCTTTTAATATTAATTAAAAATATATGTCATTGCTGAAAAATTATGAAATAAATTTTGAGAATTAGTTATTCAGTAGACTAGTACTAAAAATTAATTTCATAATGTTTCAGTGATGACATATTTTTAATTAATATATTAAAAGGTTATTGCGGTCTGGAAACTTCAGGCTCACTTTCCGTGGAATGGCTGAGAAGTATTTCAAGCGTTATATCAAATCAAAGGCAGAGATCTCTTACGTAGAGAGGATCTAAATAATGCAATTAACTTACATAATAACAATCAACATGGATTCAGAATCAAATCAGACAACCTATTACTAAAATTTGTAATCTAAAATTTCCTAGCACATAATTAAGAACATTTTGGCAAAACGGTAATTTATGCTCCGCACAGGTCCCCCTTCCACTGAATAATAAAAGACCCTTGCTCTAAACATAATATGTCACAACTACAGTGAGTCCCACACAAGAGATGGCCAACGACGCGGGTTCCTGCGGCACGGCGAGCACAGCTCCAATTCCCGAGCGATCGGGTGAAATATCTACGCTAGTAAAGCCGCGATCGGTGTAATGTTTCAGGTTCTCAAATTTACAATTAAAATAAACACGTACCTAATCACAAGAGATGTTGGAAATATTCTCCTCTTGCATCCACACAATACTGGCACCTTTTCAGGAAATTTTCTTTCACGGCATAAGTTCAGCTTCCTAGATGGAGTTAATTTCTCTAGTGATATTGTCTTTAAGTTATTCTAAAATTGACCTATACACTTTATTTTTCAAGTTTCCCCATAAATAATATTCACATACTGTTAGAAGAACTTAAAGACAATATCACATAGGCCTATCACAAGAGAAATGAACTCTGTCTCGGAAGCTGAACTTATGCACAAGAAGAAAATTTCCTAAAAAGGTGCCAGTATTGTGTGGATGCAAGAGGAGAACATTTCCAACATCTCTTGTGATGAGGTACGTGTTTATTTTCATTGTAATTTTAACTGTAAATGTGAGAACCTGAATAATTACACCAATCGCGGCTTTATTAGCACAGATATTTCACCTGATCGCTCGGGAGTTGGATCTGTGCCCGCCGCGCCGCAGGAACCCGCGTAATTGGCCAACTCTTGTGTGGGACTCACTTTATGAACAACCAAATAATATTTCATAATAATAAAAAAAAAAAGACCCTTGCACCAAAAATCATATTTCACAATTATAGGAGTGGGAGTGGGAGACTCGTGCATGGCATAAATTACCTTTTTCCCAAAATTTTTACTCCAGTTTGCACTTATAATTCTGAGTTGGGGAGTTTGATATAGGCATAGGCCTAATTTTATAGACACACAACGGAACCACTTTTTAAAGTTTTTGGGTAACTGCAGTGAAACTTGTTACTGTAATTGTAGAAATCAGAGTTTAAATGAAAGCTATTTTCATGCTTTTTAATAAAAAGTAGACATTGAAATATATAAATACATGGTAATGATATGATTCTCGATGCAATGAAAAGTACTTTACAATCACTTCTAGGAAGCATCTTGAACATTGCTCTCAGAGCTTGTTTTTGAGCATGAAATATACAATTGGAATATGAAGTATTTGCCCACAAAATAGTCCCATAAGTAAGATGGGAATGAACATAGCCTAAATACATGTTAATGTAGTATTGAAATAGTAAAGTAATAATAATAATATTGCAATGTACAGAATCAAAGCTAAATAAATAAATATAAAATTTAGAACAGGAAGGTTCCTCTAGTCGTAGCGAGCTCACTCAATTTTCTAAACCCTAGCAACAGGGAACCAGAGTTAAGCAGCTCTCCAAACGGTTCAGCCAGTCCTAACTGTTGCATGACGCTATTACCAGAATAATTCAACACCTGTCCTAATGGTACAGTAAGTTACATTGAATTTTTAATGACTTCAGTCATTTTTTCCACAAGTCATTCACTAGTGCACCACGTGAGGCCATTTAGTCCATACCCTGTTTCACATTGTCACACTATAATATCCTCTTGGATTTATCTGGTTGGCTCACATCCTCTAGCAGGCTACTAGTATCTGAAATAAAGATAAATAAAAATTATGAAAAATAAATCTGCTTATGAATTACTATTACCACAGAATTTATTCAGTGAATAAAAGCAGCAGTGACTGTGAAGAATGCCGAAACCCGTTTTTTAAATTTACATACTAGGCCTAGTGCAGGTATTTCTTTAGCCTACTGGATATGGGTAAGCCGCTGTACAGTTTGAGTCCTATATATGTGAAGCTTTTCTCAAATAACTTAAGCTAGTTTTATGAGGTATACTCGCTAAACCATTTTTATTTCTTGTATTATTATATTTATCTCAAGGCATTGAGATTCTTAGTGAATATAAAAGAAATAATTGTAAATCAATATGGAACACCCTTCGTAATATGCCTCCAAGAAAGTAGGATGTATGAAAATTTAAAAAACAATTGATGTTTTACCCTAGGGCCTGCCTCTAATTAAATGTTAAAAACACTTTGTCTGCTTTGATATTGTCATTCAACAAGTAATTTCTTTCTTTATCATCGATTGCATGAGAGGCAATGGCTCTGTCACTAAGGTAATCTCTGAATATAGGTAATTGACTGTCTCACTACATATGTCAGTGCAGTCCTCTGTATGCAGTTCCACTATCTGAATGTAGGTATGTGTGGGTGCACCACCATATGTCTGAATATGATTGCATCGATGAAACTAATCAGTGATTTTTAAAACGTACCTTATTACATTGAGTTTGTGTTGTACCGGTATTAAAGGGAGTCCTGGGATCTTCTTTAGCACTCTGCACAGAATTCACCAGATGTTATAGTGCAGGTTATGGGGCTTGTAGATTGTCTCCCATTTCTGATAGGTTGGCTATGATCGTTCGACTTATTTCGATTAGGTCATACAATGCTGCTAATAGCTTTACACGTGGGATGAACAAGTGAAGGTTAGTGACAGGTAGAATGAGGTTTGCAACATAATCTAGGACTGTGACTTGTAAGTTTAGGTTACCTAAGATTAATTCAAACATATATTGGAATATAAATATTAGATGGAAATTTACAGTGAAGTGTTGAAATCTGTAGCAAGATTGAGATCGGAAATATACACACTAAACTTCACTAAAAAGGTATATTTACCCAGGATGATCATTTCAACGGGTCTTCCCGCCATCATCAGCTGATTCCGACTGGCCCTCTGGCGGCGGATGAATGAACTTGTCGATCAAGGTTCCTTGTATGCCAACTGAAGTGTCAAAGTTTAAGAGATTTGACACTTCAGTTGGCATACAAGGAACCTTGATCGACAAGTTCATTCATCTGCCGCCAGAGGGCCAGTCGGAATCAGCTGATGATGGCGGGAAGACCCGTTGAAATGATCATCCTGGGTAAATATACCTTTTTAGTGAAGTTTAGTGTGTATATTTCCGATCTCAATCTTGGTACAGATATATTGGAAGTTTACACAGTGAAGCGATATTATACAGGATATAATATTGAGTTGGGTCTAGCACGTAGACTTAACTTTTTGCAAAATAGGCCTACCTGAATTAGTTTTGAAGACCATCGTCATTCATAATCATCAGATTAACACCAACTGCCAGCTGGACATTTGTGTTGCCCTCTCAGGGAAGTTTGCTGCATTTGGCATGAGAGGTTCATCTGTTGGGATGTCTTAAGTACATGAGATGTTCCTTATGTTTGTGGATGAATATCATCTCACAAACCGAAAGTTCCTTGGGCCTTCGACACATTTAATTAATTTTGAATCTCGATTGACGTCATGACCTTCACTCCAAAGGTCCACTACTGCAAATTTGTCTGTATTTCTGTGTTTAAGATGTCTCATATGTTATTTTGTTCTAACCTTTAATTTCTTTTGAGTTTTCCCCATATACACTTTCTCGCAGTTTGTACAGTTGATTTGGTATATTCCTGATTTTTGGCTATGCTGTCTGTCTTCTAAATTGGTGGAATTTAATAAGTTCTATATCCTGTAGCTAAGATTAGTTTAGTTAAGGAGAATGGAGTTCATCCAAGTCCTTGGGCATTAGACTACTACTACTACTAGATTAGTTTAGTTTAGTGATAGTTAGTGACTACCATCAACATCATCAGATTATTGCCTACACTGTTTCACGATGAGATAGATTCTGCACATGGTTCCCCCTGTCCTAACCACCTGCCCTAGCCAATACAAATTACATCATTTTTAGGTTATATAATAATAATAATAATAATAAATTTATTCACCGTTGGTATTTAAAAAAATACATGGTTTCGTCATCATTTCCTAAGATTAAGTCTAAACCTAGTTATAATACAGAGCAGAAAATACTACAGGACAAAATATAAATTAATTATATATGTTGCAGCTGTGAAAAGAAACTAAAATTAAGCTAACCTAGGAGATTTTCTGCACATACATTAAATAAAAGAAATATGCGAGAAACAAGGTAATTGAGGTAGAAATGAGATTGAATAGTCACATGGCAGTTTAGGACTATGCATCACAATCACAAGGCATACATAGAGACTAACAAGAGAAATTGGAGTAGAGAGAGAGAAGGAGTGATATCCTGTAACGGAGGAGAAATTAATCAAATTATAAATCTTTAAAGGAGGACTGAAAAAATTTGTTTACATTATAGAATGAGAAATCCTTTAATAGGGAGCTTACTTTGCATTTAAATTTCTTAGGATCTAACTTTTTGAATGAGTTGGGTGCTCACTTTATCACAATTTTTCTTTCATTTTGCAATTTGTTATGAAAAAACTGATTCTGTAGATGCTAAAGAGCATTACAACTCAAATGTTCCCGTTTTTCGCATTTCTAAAAAAAAAATAGCATGCAGAGTGCTAAAGAATCCCCGAGCTCTAAGTAGCCTATTTTGTTCCCTCACCTGTCTCTCTGTGCCCTGTCTAAGTGTTGATCTAGCGGTTAGTCCCTCCCATATAGACATTAGCGTTTAAGGCCTTCTAAAGGGTGAAGCCATTTAGAAAATAAGAGTTTACAATAGCTCACATCTGGATTTCTATGTGGAGAGTTCCAGGAGGTTAAGCAGGCCCTCGCATGCACACCAACACTTCCATTGGCCACCAATGAACTTTTGTCTCACAGGTCCTATATGCAAGGCTTGGAAACTGCTGAAGGCTATTCATGAGCTAATGCTACTGGACTATCGCTGCCATGTGATATGTGGCCCATTTTCCCTGTGCAAACTACATTCATGGATCTAAAATAGGTCTAAGTGGCAGTTAGGTTAGGAAAAGTGGTATTAGTGATGGTGACATGTTTGCAGCAGTTAGGTTACAAAAATAGTGATATTAGTGTTAGCGAGGTTAAGTTGGCGGCAGTTAAGTTAGGAACAGTGATATTAGTGTAGATCGCCATCAAGTTTAGAGCCCTGTTTCTGGATCACATGACCCAAAGACTCCCTCCCTCCCACATCTGAGCAGGTCATTCTCATGAATGTGCGTCATTTTAAGTTAATTTTGTGGGAACTTTTTAACAATTTTATTTAGCCTATATTTAGACTATTCCTACAATAAAAAGGTGCTTATGTATGGATTCTACAGTTTTGAGGATCAATATAAAGTGAAATTTGGCAATTTTTCACAAAGAAAAGAAGGGAAAAAGAAAAGACCCAGATATGAGCTAAATAGACTAAATAGTGTGCAAGAGACTGGGGAATCCTAACTCCACCATTCTACAAGTTTTGAAACTGGTACTGAAGGGATCTGTCTTATTATTGCGCTATCACTTGTCTAATTGATTTTGTGAAGATTATGCATGATCTACTTCTATTATGATGATACAATTCTTGAATTTGTAATATCTGATAACTTATAAGTTTAAGTTGAATTTTTTCTCAAACTGTAGGGTGTGTTATACTTCTTTGTATAATCTTGTAATCAAGAAAGCAAATTAAATTAAATTAGTTCTTATTAAAATTTCTGACAGCCATGTAACTTGTTAGTGAAATCATTTCTTATGAAGGTCACAGTTTACAACTAAAATCTGTCTGTTTGTGTTTCAGGAAAAAACGGAGGTCTATTTCCTCGGTATTTTCTGTGTAGAAGCGTCCCTCAAGATCTTAGCGCTAGGTTTTGTACTTCATCCTAGATCGTATTTGCGCAACATTTGGAATATGATGGATTTCGTTGTAGTTGTCACAGGGTAAGTAATGCAAAGTTATTATTACATATTAAAGTTGTTTACATTAAGAATTCAATTATTGTATGGAGCAAATTTTCCTCTTTTCTTAGTTATCTCTTTGCAATTGAGTAATTTCTAAGTCAAAAAATCTTTTTTCCATTTTTTCAGGATATACTCTTTTGATAGATGATGTTGCTATGGTAATAACTTTTTAAGAAGTCATAGCTTTTTTTAACTTTTATTAATAAAAACTTTTCTTTTCTTTATTACATTTTTATAAGAATTTCTATTTTAGCTTGTAAATCATTAAGAATCAGTACTGTATTAGCACTGATACACTGTTTTCAATTGTTGTGGATAGCAGAATTCGCAAATCTATGGGTATTTTTAGGTCCATGACTTTATTCGCCGAGTCAAATGTGGATTTGGATTTGCGGATGCTTCGATCTTTCCGTGTATTGAGACCGCTGAAACTGGTCTCAAGAATCCCAAGTAAGTTGGGAGGCATCCAGCGTATCAAGAATACTATTTTTCCCCTCTAGATCTAGTCTGATGTTGCCTTATGATATTTATTCTTACCATTATGTATGTGTTTATGATTGGAATGAACCCTATTACTTACATTTGTGTGTTTTACTTAACTTAGGTGCAGTCCACAAAGCTAGATGGAGTATTTAATTATCTAAAATGTACGTTTTTAGATTTAGATTATGCCTATAGTTGTTGAACACAAAATGTATCCATAAATGTTGTATTCATAGGTTTTTCTTAAAAATACCAACATATTAGTAGCATAGTTTGTAGTCTAAAAGAGTGCAATTTCTCCTCATTTGTCATATTGACTTTTCTTGTGCTTTATGTAAAAATAAGCTTATCACATTTTAAAATTAACGGGGAGGTACACCTTTGCCTAATGTAAAATTAGAGATCTTTAACATTTTACATTTCAGGAATTTTAAGACTCACTAAACTGAATTTTGGTATACATAATATACATTACATCTGCACCGTTAAACACCTTTCAGATTTTCTGAAAGACTTTTAATTGAACCACATATACATTTTTAATAATTACATTTGTTGTGTGCAGTTCATCAGCGTTTACATGCTAAAATTCATAATTACTTGAATTTTCTTATGAATCTTATTTGTTAAAACCCACATCTAGAACATAAAGCAGGATATTTATCATATCTCCTCAAAATGTATTCTTTTTCCCTTACTTTCTAAACAATGTAATGAAAAATTGAAGTTTTTATGAGATGAAACATGTTTTTTTTAAATTTACTGCAAGTGCCCAAAAAAAATCCTGTTTTATGTTGTTCACATAGTTAAACTTCACCAGCACAAAAAGTTGCATTAAATATCTTTAATAGTGTTCAAGTATGATGTAATCGGTGTACCGGTATGTATAAATTTGAACATTGTGGAAAAGAAGCGACAAACTTCATCCAAGAGGATGAATTTAAAATAACAAAGCAGATGATGTTCATTAACATTTATGGCCATAACTCCAGAAGTATTATACATATAATATGAAAAATTCTTTCATCAAATTGAAGAGAAACGTGCGTTCTACAGAGAGAAAAATTAATTTGAAAAATTACCTCAGAGGTGTACCTCCTCCCCCCCCCCCCCTCAACTTACATGGTATTATGGTTAACAGAAGCAACATTTATGGAGACTTATTTTTACTTGCAGTTTTTACAAGGTTGCCATGATGCTGACTGCCTAGCCGACTGTTTGTTTTAAGTGCCTAGTGGTTGTAGTGGCCGCAGTGTGGAGAGAATGGTTGTTGACATTGATATTAACTTTGTTTACTGATATCTGAGGGGGCTGTTCAATATCAGCGTTTCTGGATGATTCAAAATTGTTTCCTGATTTACTCTACTTATGTAATAATGGATTTTCACTTTTATTCCCCATCAGAAATAGGCCTACCTGATGTCATATTAAGAATATATTACTCTAGAAGTTATTCTGTTGAATGTACCAGTATCTTTTTTTAATTATAAAAGTAACTATGTTATTCAAAAAGATGACTATTATGATACATCAGTACTAAAAAATATTCTCATTATTAGCTAATAAAAAATTGATATAGCAGTTTGTTTATTTGTATAATGGGCCTGCTCAGAACATTGTGGTACTGATTGGGTATTAACGTATTTACATATTTGTGGCTAGAATTCAAGATATTAAAGATGAGGAAATAAGTAAAGAGCTATAAACACTTGTCAGATGCTATTTAATTAGATCTACTTTGATATCCAGAAAGTAGATGCTATAGGCCTAAACATTAAAAATGTAATTTACCTACACAGTCAACATGTGTGAAATAGATTTATTGTGTGTTGAGTACTACAGATAATAAAAAATATGAAAATATATTCTTTATAACAATAGGATGCAGGATTCACACATTTTTAAATTACTTTTCTGCGTTAGAAATAAGTTACTTTGAATTTCTTAAAATAATTCTCAATCAAAATCCCGTTGCATGCAATAAAAAGATATAAATCCAGAAGATTTTTATATTTTTGTTTTTTAAACTTATTCATTACACTTTGGTAACAGAAGATAGCATTCTGAGCAAATAGTATTGTGTGCCATACTCCACTTAAATAATTTATTAAAAACATATCTCATTAAGTTATATATTTCAGTTAAATGAGGAGTACTGGGATTCCACTAAGATTTCATAAATATGTAACAAAATTTGTAAATTTCTTACATCATTATAGTATATGTAAAAGTAAAATGTATTATGACAAATAAGTTTAGAATGGTATCTTTTGTCAGAAGTTAAAAACATTTTTAGATCCTGACTTTTTGTTGTCAGTTAACATATTTTTTTTTTACAGTAATTATCCATCATTATGTGCTTAACCTATACAATAAATGGCTAACTTTAGTGTCCACATTTTTCTGCTTATTCCTACATACTAAAGTATATATTCCCAGAAAAATTAGTATAAAAGTTTTTATGCCTTTAAAATCAAATTAATGTTGTAATATTAAGGCATTTTCTATAAGTATTCTGGAGGTATGCCAAGATGCATTTGATTGATGCACTGCACTACAAGATCATGGGTTTGATTCTCTATAAATTAATTGAGATTTATTTAATTGGCTTAATCCTACTGATGCACTATGGCCTTGGGACTGACTGAGCCTTTAACAGAAATGAGTAGGTTACTAGGAGCAATCCGGGGTAGGGGGGGGGGGGTAAAGACAGCTGATGCGTAAGGCTGGCACCTTCATATTCCTTGTATTGTAAAATCTGACAGCTTCAACTTCCTAGAACCCAAAGGGCCTCCATGGCCTGTATAGTATAAATATTTTTCACTTCATTATTTGTAGGTTTGCGTTCTCTGATCCCTCAACTATACAAACAAATTTTGTAGACCCAAAGAAAAGACATCCAGGAATCATTATTCTTTTGCATTTTGTAAACTTACAAAATTATGAAGGATTCAGTATATAAAAAACGAAATATTCACCACAAGTAAATATATGCCATTATACTTTACAATACTTTGAATCTGGCAACTCATGTCTGTTTCCCAGTTTCTTCTTACTATCCCATCTCACAAAATCCTGAGATGATAACATCTTGGACTTGCATTTGGGAGGTCCCAGGTTCAAAGCCCGTGGCCGACCAATTTGACATGGGTTTTTTCATGGTTTCCCCAGTTGTAAAGGCAAATGCCGAATTAGATATTTACGTACCAAGAATCATCCTCACCATTTCAACTTGTATGATATTCATTTAAATTAATATCAGTTTAAATTTGCTCCATAAAAATACACCAATAATGAAACATTTGACAATCAATAATTCCATGGCCTACCCTACTGTATTGATATCCCATACTCCTGATATGGTCTCGCAGCTTAGAAAAGGAGTATAAACACAGCTGAATTAAAAAAGAAAAATCATATATGGCATCTTGAACAAGCCCCTTTTGCAGCATACTGAAACCTCTCATTCTCAAGATCTATCACATAGAAATACTCCCTACTAGTTTCCTTATTACATGTTTGTGAAAAAATGTATCACATTCATTCTTGTGCAGTACTTGAAATTAAATAATTCCATGTAAATAAAATCAGGTAAACTGATGAAATAAAGTGTCAGATGGAGTTACTAGGCCACATTTCAGAAACTTGAGTTTTGGGCCATGGTTTCTTGAGAAAATTTGATAAGCATATGTGAAGGAATAAGTGGGATACCTAGAATATGAACAATGAAATTACAGCTCAGTTTCTTCACATCAACAATATCCAGGCTTTATTTTTGCCAAAAGTCTGAAGGCATACACATACTCAGTCACTTATCTTAGGTTTCCAACAGCATATTCATTCTATTACACCTGTAACGGTTAATTAATTTGGTCCAAAATCAATAGGTTCTTCCTATAGACTATAAATGTGTATACTAACTTTCATGAAAATCCAATGAAGCACACTCAAGTTATCGTGCGTACAGACAGATATTTTTCTTGTTCACCAAGTAATAAACTTAATAAACAGATACGTATACATCTACAAAAATATCTTCTGAACTTCTCACTAGATTAATCAAGTTTCCCACATAAAAGCAACAGTCCATAATCTCAGAAAGCATCATTGTAGATTAATTATTAAAGCAATTGAAAGCCTTCTTTATTCTACCTATTGAGTTAATATTTCAAGCTATAACATACAGGTGATATGGATTTTCTTTCATATGTGATGCATCTTTATAAGTTTAGTTCCTGAAGTATACAAGTTAATATTGATATCAAATAATGTTACGTAATTTAACGTTTCCCTTGCTTTTATGTAGCATTAGAAAATTCCACTTAGTAATAAACCTCTTGTAAAGTTGAAGTTATTTGTTTAGAATAGTGTTTGGTTTGATTTTTCATAGGAATTTAGTTATTTACTATATTGATGTTTAGTGTTAACTGTATTGTGCAAGATAGATAGCTTAAAATCTGTTTAAAACTGTGAGTGTAGTTTATGATATATTGTTCGTTCAGTTTTCACTGCCAGTCAGCATTAAAATATCATTAATTTATAAAAATAATTTATATTATTGTAGAAAATTCATAATCACCTGAGTAATGTTATTTCTTTTTTGTATGCCCCATGCTTATATTGAAACTTTCATAAATAAACATAATAATTGCTAGAAATGTACTTTTCCCCCTTTATATAAGATTTCAGCATAAGTGATACGCTGTTTCCCACTTTTTTTTTCATTTTGAAGGTAAATGCTTAATTTTTCAATAATCACACTTAATTTTGCAATTTTATCACTCATTTATACATTACTTATACATTATAATCACTTATACATTATAGGCAACATACACTTCTGAGTGGAAATTTCAAAGTTATTTTAAACAGTTTTTTGGTCATTTATTAAATTGGAATTTATATTATCTCTATTTTAAAAACAAGTAAAGTACAATTATTGTGTCCGAGGACACGACATATCTTTCAGAATGTGTTCTGCATTTCCTAAGTTTCCGAAGCTTTAGCAGTAGGCTGACAAAAATTGGATTGTGTTAAGCAGTTATGTTACAAATGTATCATCGAAGTGAATGTTCGTGACAGGCTACAATAGAAAAGAATGCAGCATTTGCTTGTATCATTTTGGCGAACTCATCAACTGAATAATGTTTGGAAAGCAATATGTAAATTTTACAGTAATGATGCTTCTAAAATTATTTTATTTTAGTAATATATTAATTTCCTTCTACCTGGAAGTACAGGAGACTATCCGGGGCCATAATACTGACATAATTTTCATTTAAAGGAGACAAAAATAAGTGAATTATCTTAGCGAATCTTTTCTAATTGCCATTAATAATTTTTGTACAAAATTTTTACTGAAACCCTAACGTAACAGTATTTTGTACGCATGGGATGTTAATCCACCTCTTGACTTAACAGCAAACCATGTACTTGCCAGTTCTCTTCAGGTATGTTATAGAGATGTCTCAGGTAAGGGATATAGGGTTCGTATATAGATACCTTTTTATCTTACCTCATTTGCCTGCACAGTCAGCTTCATTTCAGATGGTAGGATCCAATATATAAGCGATACAAGATACAAGAATACAATAATATGAATTTTCTATGCTAAAAAATTAAGATCATCTAGAGGATCACCTTTTTCTAGTACCGATAATTATTTAGTTCAATTCTATATATAGTATCATGTCATTGCAGAGCATTTGAACCAAAATAAAGAAACTATGCCATACAAAAAACATATGTATCCATCCAATAACACTTCTTCTGGATTAAATTAGCCCAGAAAAGAGTCAAATAAGTTAAAAAGTTAAAGAACATAAACAGTAGTCATTAAGTTTCACAGTTTTTCTCCTGTATGAATAATTACCATTTTACTCAAATCTAATGTTCACCTTTTTTGGCCATTTGATGCATTCAGAATTGGGATGAGCATTAGATTCGAGTGCAAATTCGTTCTGTTCAGCGGTAACTTTGATCACTTACATAACAATGAATTGCTGTATTTCTTGACTTGATCACATTTATTGTTTCATCATTTGGCTATTATCAGTATGCATGAAGATGGGTTAAAGTTAACGAATCATTTTGACACTCAAGCTTAACATGGAGTGTGTTCAAAGGCAGCAGGGCTCAATGTCCAACACCCTCTCCACTATCCCCCTAAACTGTTATACTCAATTCTTTATTATCCTAATTACAATTACATGGTATGGAGAGACTTTGGCACACATTGGTTGATTTCATAATTTTTGGATGGAAAATGTTAAACATTCCTATTCTGTTATTTGCCAATAGAATTGGATGGAAAATGTAGGATAAAATTGTGTGTAATGGCAATCATTGTTGTTACATGATCCAATTTCATTGTACATACGAGGGCCATCCATAAAGTAAGTTTCCCTAGGGCTGTTTACAGAAACAAAACACAATTTCATGGAAATGTTTACTGCAACATATACTGCAAGTGTTCAGCTATTTTTCAAAATATTCGCTACCGGAATTGAGACATTTTTCATACCATGGGACCAGCTTTAGAATACCTGTGTTGTAGAACTCTGCCGCCTGGTGTGTGACAACCGTCTCTGCCTCTTTGTCATTCTTTGTCATTACTTGAGGTGTAGGAAAATATGGAAATCACTGGAAGTGAGATCCGGGCTGTAAGGTGGATTTTGAAACACCTCCCAGCAAGTCTCCTGCAGAGGTTCGACTGGGAGGTGTTTAAATATCAACCCTATATCCCGAACCTCGATCCCAGTGGTTTCCATCTTTTCCTACACCTCAAGAAATGACAAAGAGGCGGAGATGATTGTCACACAGTGGTTCAAATCCCAGGCGGCAGAGCTCTACAACACAGGTATTTAAAAGTTAGTCCCATGGTATGAAAAATGTCTCAATTCCAGTAGCGAATATTTTTAAATATAGCTGAACACTTGCAGTATCTGTTGCAATAAACATTTCCATGAAATTGTGTTTTGTTTCTATAAACGGCCCCAGGGAAACTTACTTTATGGATGCGCCTTGTAGAAATTTGAGACATTAGCTTAAGGGATGGTCACTGCTTTCAGAGCAAGTGATATATAGCCCACAAGGATTTCCAAAACTAAATACAAAGACATAACCTAATTATTATTTAATCTCAATGGATGGAAACCCTATTTCACCACAATCATTACACTTTATTAAATAATTAAGTATAGTTGACCTGAATGTAAGTTTTGAATATCAGAAATTCTCCAAAACAACAAACATATTTTCTTGTGTTTCAAATAATGGAGAGTCAAGTAAAATGTATTTTACAATTTCTGTTGATAGTTAATGTCTGCAAATATGGTTTTGTTCTCTAATAATTTTGAACTCATAAAATAGGTTAAAGTTGTCTACCTAATGAATAATGTTTATTTGTTACTTCTTATTCTACTCTGCTTGCATGCTTGAGCTTAAAACAGTTACTCAAGAAGCCTCTATAAAAAGGTAAAAAATGCCATAAATAAAAACTCTTTGTCACTGTAAAACCATATAAGTGAAATGTTGATTTCAAGTACAAAACTAATGTCAGTAGTCAATGTATGATTGAAAACGATTAAACCAGGAATAGGCTAGTTTCAAAGTGAGAGTACAGTAGAGCCTCGGTAATTCGAACCCCGGTATTTCGAGGTTCCGTGTAATTCGAGCTGATCTTAAGAAAATTAAAATTTTCCATAAAACTAGAGTAAAATCCCGTTTTTATCCGTGTCCGCATGTAAGTTTTACGCACTTCCGAATGTGTTACATTTTGAGCTTTCTTTCAATTTTTTCATGTACAAAAATGCAGGTAAAACTGGATTTTCGTTCATAATACACAGAAATAACCTTGGCTTCAGACTGCTAATGCATTTCTATTACAGATTGATAGAAACCGTTAGGTTCGATCTCTCATTGTCGAGACCTCGTGTCAATCATATGGTGCATACAGTGCATACCATCCTTTCAGAAAAGAATACTGTATTGTTACAGTAATACCTACTCAGCAACAATGGTAATTAAAAGTGTTTTCCTTGTAGCGCCGCTTTCCCGTTCCACTCCATTAAGAGTCAGACTTAATCCTTAAAGGATGCCGATGTAGCAAATTGGAAATGTTTGCCAATATACATACATGCCTATTAAAGATATGCATGCCTACTATATTGTTTATTTATTTATTTATCTTTTAAACCACTATTGTGCTCATTAAACATTTATTTATGGTTTACCCATCGATTTAGTGATGTTTCCGTATAATCCGAGTATTTTGTAATTCGAGGTAGCCTCAGCCCCAATTAGCTCGAATTATCGGGATTCTACTGTACTTTTGTGTTGCTGTCCTCTCAGAGTAGCCCCTTTCTACCGAATGCACCTTGTTCTGGAAGCATTCCTGTACATCCTTTGTGTAGATCTTAAGAAATAATTCTTGGTATTCCAATGATTTGTTAATAGCAGTTTTAATAAAAATAAAATAACAGTAGTTTCATTTTATGTAAGATAACCTCACATTGATGTGGGGATAATCGAAACCTATTGTGCTATTCACAGAGCTACCCACGTAAAACTGTATTGTTTGAATTGTACGTAGAAATTTGGTAAACTACAGATATATTAAAAGACCTATTAATTCCCTTTAACTCTAATGGTGTTGAATCCTTAAAACTTCCTAGATATCAGTTAATAGGATGGTCGTATACCAGTGGCTAATTTTCCGATACACTGCTTATACTAGCGGTATATTAAATTTTAAACATATTATTCCTTTTGCACTTTCATTCTGAAATATCCATAAATTTCTTTTTTTTGTTTGTACTCACCCTGATTTTCTATTTCTACATTTTGCTTCTGGGGGTATTCCAGAATGCAGCTCATCCTGCAGAGTGTTAGATTGCATTGTGTACAATTGAAAGTAGTTCATCTTCCCCTTCCCAAATCAGCTTTCATTTTATTTCGCATACATAAAGCACACACTTTAGCATGACCCAAGTGGGACCAAGTCTACAATGTCACCGATATAACGAACATGATTACATGCCGATTGAATTCGGCAGATAAATGACTGTTGTAACGATGTTTTATGAAAGATGTGGAAGGGTAAAAAAGTTTCTGCATTAAGAATTCTAGGTCCATGACAGGTTATGTTAGATTAGGAACAGTCATGTTAGTTTAGCAGCAGTATTCTGCATAGCGCGGGGTTCGTGCCATGTAACGATGTCTTACGAAAGGCATGGAAGGGTAATAAGGCTTCTAGAAGTAGTGACAGCCAAATTCTAGGTCAGTGACAGGTTATGTTAGGTTAGGAACATTTGTATTAGTTTAGGAGTAATATACTGAATAGCGCGATGTTTATTATGTCTCACATTGAATCTTTTCTGCGATGGGAAATTTTACCCTTGCACCAATCATTTCTCTTTTGTTCCCCACGTCTCGGAGGGGCACTGTCGCTAATGGCAGAGCATGGCTTGTTATGCTATTCTGAAGGAGTTCCCTAAAATATTCACAAGATTCGCCACTGGTATACAACCCTAGAAAAAGATGTAACCTGATTTTAATACCGGTATCTGAATCTTAATATTGAATAGCTTCCCTACTGTGTGTTTTGACTGGTATCTACTCTTAAAAATTGCTCAGTACCAACCCAGATTTGATTTCCAGGCCAGTTTTCTCATCTTAGTAATTAGTTTAGATGCCTGCTATATAGTTAATATTTAACATACATTTTTACTAACCAGGCCATCATGTTGTGTATTTATGTCATAGATATAGAGTAATTATTAATTATTAGTTTACTTTTCCTCTTTCCAGGAATTGAGTATTTACATTGGTATTGGTCAGCGGCATGCGGGCAGCTTTTAGTGTACTACTCCAGTATTGCAACACTATTACTCTCTTGCTAGTTTAGATTTATTATTAGAATTTTAGCTGTAGAGCGTTTGATTGGTAATGTTTGTAACTTGCAGTGTACTGTGGTCAAATCCGTTAGACTGTAATTTTTTTAATGAACATAATTCAAAATGTTTTCTCACCGAACTCGTACAGCAATCAGTTTCAATGAATTTTGCACCTCCAAAAGAATTATCCTCAAGTTTCTCCATAAAACTTTGGTACAATCAGTTTGACTTTTTTTTGCATTTAGAACTTCTTCTAATATTAGATAACATGCAAGAATTATCTTTTATTTATTTTTTTCCTATTTTCATTGTAATGAAAGATTTAATGTATATTAAATTACCTATATGCCAGTCATGAAAATATAAAATTATAGTTTGTAAAAAGATTTTACCATCTCAAATACATCTAGGATGTGACAAGTAAATACAAACAGATACCTTACCATATGATAAAAAACTCATATACCCAATGCTTTAGTTGGAAAAAAATATTTGGGAGCTCTCCTTTACTATGGTAGCTTCCTACAGAGAGTGAAAATTTTGAGGACATTTTGACATAATATGTAGTTTATAAGACTATTCCAGCAAAATTGTTGTAAATTATATGGAAATGTAATTTAATTTAAACTTAAAACTTTACATAATTTGGGGGATGCCGTCCCCTCACAACTAAAGCACTTCTAATTCAGCTTTAATAGAACTTATACCAATCCCTCAGTTTTTTGGGGAAGAAAAAGGATCTATTTGGTGACTCTTAAGTTCCCTAAGAATCCTCTAGCTGTTTAAATTATTTTATTCTCTCAGTGGTATAGGAACGTCTTTCTTTTCTTTCATTCTACCCCAGTTTGAAGGTATATGCTAATATAGAGCAGCTTTACCTTGTATTGCTGTATAATTGACGAAGAAATTTACATTTATGTGTTTTGTAAGTTTCTTAATGTTGCATAATTTTTTTAAATTCCCCTATGCCATCAACGTTGAAGCAAATGTTTTATTGCATACAATACAATAATGTATACAACAATCAAAACATTAAGTGTTTCCAAATTACTAACTTGGCTAGATAATATAGGCTAAAGTATAAGGAATTCATCTTGTCTTCCAAATTCATAAGTAATCTCTTCACAGATGCTGAACATTATTTTCTTGAATCATTTCATATGTGATTTCTGATTCACTTGGCTTCCCTTTTTATATTATAGTATTCTAAAGGTTATTATTTTAAATATTGACTTCAATCAAGCTGGCTATGAAAACCTTTAATCTCTATTAGTAGGCCTACCTTTTCAATTAATGGCTCCCAATTAAGAATAGAATACTGACTGTATTTATTTGTAACTTATTAATATTGACCTTTCCAACAAAACAACAACAACAAAAAGTAAAAATAGTGGAGAGAAAATAACAGCAATTTCCCCCTAGTACAATGAAAATACCCCAACGGATTGTATGAGATATAATTATTCATGAAACAGTTTAACTGCTTTGACTGCAAATGCACATATTTTAGGTTATGGAGTTGGCAGCCATGAATGGAGTGTTAGTGCTAACTCTTTTAATAAGTAGCTTTTACATTTGGGCTAGTATTGTCTAGTTTAGTCCTAGATCTAGTCTAGTTGAAAGAGAGAGACTTAGATCTAACCTTTTCATGTATTAGTTGTTAGTATTATTTAGTAGCAGTTTGTGGTAGTGATAGGGAGTAATTGCTTCCACAGGTTCATTACACTCTTCCCTTATAATGATGATATGGACATGGACCTCCGTACTCTCAGAGCGATTCGGGTTCTCAGACCCCTCAAACTGGTATCTGGAATACCCAGTAAGTATAATGTGTTCTGGATCTCACCGTAACAGTCATCACTGCTGTTGGATGCTACAGATGATTTTCTATTGAAATTGTAACATGGAAGGATATACCGAAACAGGACAGCAATGTTACCTAATATAACATCCTTATACACTCTTGGTTTTGTTGATTGTTACACATATGCCTATTCGTATGGAATATAAAAATAATGCCTGTTCTTCGTAAGGAAACTTGTGATGTTTTCCATAAAGTAGTAGTTTGCAACCAAACTAATGTTGGAACTTTTTGTAACTAATTTGAATTTCAAAATTTACATGGAACATCATGGCATTATCTTAGATATCATCAAGGATTCCCTGAAGATTTTGCATTATCACCTTTGCTTTAGCTCTTTAAAGTTTATGTAACAGTTGCTTTTCACTGTTACATGGTTCATGGTGGGGAAACTTGGTTGCAAGGGTTCCCACCCTTACAGACACTATTTTATAAGATTAACAACTCTCAGGTGGTGTGAATAACTTTTCTGGTGTGTAGCGTATCCAGGGTAACTTACTCTGGCGTCCAGGTTTGGTGCTCCATGATGCTGGTGGTTCCAATATCTGTACAGACCCCCCTTTCCCAGGCTAGAGGTAGGATTTACTAGGATCTATAAACTATAATGATTTACCACTTGTTCCCCATTTTAACCTGTTTATTCTACACTATATACATGTATAATACTAACGTCCCCCTTAAGGGTTTACACACCCTGCCGATAAACGTCTTCTTCCATCACTCCACTTACAATCCGCCACCTTCTATTCAACCATACAACTGCCACATCGTTGAACACACTGTTCAAACACCTCTACACATGTTAACCACCAGATGCTCCAGGAATGCATCCACTCAGCATTACTTCTTGCCTTGGGGCTAACAGTACTTGTGGAAAAGTTCCACCGGATATGCTGATTAACAATATGCTGATTAGTATAACAATGAATGACACAGAAGGATGAAATTACATTCAATGGCATGAACAGTGATTCTTATAACAACCACTGTGCACTAAATGTGGATTTTTTACAGTATAGAAACATTTCAAATACATGTAATGAAACTGTGCAAAAACTTTGTATGTAAATATTGGAACTTACCAGACAAAACGATCAGTTAACTTGTAAAAAATGCTGCTAAATTCTACAACCTCAGCTCAGAACAGTTCTCTTGCAACAATGAGGGAGAGTGCACATTGCAATCCTCAAAAAAGTGGTATTGTTGTTAATAGTGCAATCCTTATTTATTAAACAGGCTATGAACAGAGTGTTTATGTTTATCAATATTAATATTGTTGTAATAAAGGACTTTCAACTTAAATTAAATTAAACTTGAATGTAATTTTCCTTTTTGGAGTGAGCATCCCCAATAAATTTTACAAGTCAGCACCTATGATTTTAATGGTTACCAGTTCATTTCTTTTTATTGTTATTGAGCCATAGTCCCCTTAGATTAGAATTAGAATTAGCCCGTTTCATCTCTAAAGGGCATGGGCCTCTTGACTGGCAAGGTGGCTGTTTCGGCAGTCCCGCTTAGCCACTGCAGGAAAGATCCGCATTCCTCTTATGTTGCTTCTGTCAGTTGCCTCCATTCCCTTCGATCTTTGGCCTTCGTAGACCAGTTTGTCCCAAAGTGAAGCTTTAGGTCTTCTGCCCATCTTCTCTTCTGTCGTCCTACTGTTCTGTGGCCGATTCGTGGGTCCCAAGCTGTTGTTATATGCGCCCATCTGTTGTGATCCATCCTCATGACGTGGCCTGCCCACTTTCTTTTCAGAGATATGGCCGATGTTGTTATGTCTTTGATGTTTGTTATTGCCCTTAAGTCTTCGTTGCGGATTCTGTCATCGGACCAAATTAAAATAAAGTGTTCCTAAGCCTGATTGAGACACAGAACTACTGTACTACAGCTCTATTGTTACATATTCCCGTGCTGTTCACTATGAGAGTGAAAACAGTAGGGATATACAAGAACTGATGTGATTACAAAACATGTGTAGCCATAACTTCTGTTCTCACTTAAAATCTTATCTGTAAACATATGCTACATGAACTACCATCTGAACCAAGAGTGTATAGGAGTGTAAGGAAACTTTTAAATAATCTACAAGAATTGCTGGTTATTGGCAATATTATTGAGCCTTACTATGTCCTTGTCGTTTCATATCATACCGGTATCATTTTGTTAACCAGAGTATTACATTAGAAACAAAAATTCTTATATTTTAAAAAACAGAAAGATAATTTATGAAGGTGATTCACTATCTTATTTATACTATAAATATACAACTGTATTTACATAAACAACAGAATATTACCCCCAAGAATTTGAATAATGTAATTATTCAATGCATTAACTTTGTATGGTAAAATTTAGTATATGAAAAATATAAATTGAATTATGTATTATTTATGTTTGTCTATTAACTATTCACAATTTATGGCCATACGTAGTACCTTATGGCTAAAAAGTAGGGGACTGATCCTATATTTTCTACATTAGGCTAGTACCAAATTGTTTAGAATTGATTTTGAAAAACGATAAAAGAAGAGAAAATATTTCCATTTCAGATCCAATTTGCTAATACACGAAAGCATAACACTATATATTTGACAAGGCAGCGGGTTTTAATATTACAGAGTCAATATAAGCTGATGATTACTTACATATTTTCTTACTTCCTTATTTCTCAATAGCAATTGACAATTCTTAAGCAAGCTAATGGAATATTATCTATTTTATGGAACCTGGAGGTTCATTGCCACACTTAACGTGAGCCCGGCAATCTGGTAACTCCATTCAACCATCCTACTTACCCTTAAATCTATTCTATTATTGTTCTCCCACCTACATCTAGGTCTTCCAAGTTGTTTTTTCCCTTTGGTTCTCCCAGTCAGTATATTTTTATTTAATTACCCTTACTATTTTCGGTGAACAATGCAGTTTTCTCCTTTAGGTTAGTGATACAGTTGATAATAATAATTTTTATTATTGTATAAAAGTAGTTTTTATTTGCCCCATAGAATCTTTAAAACATGGCCTCAAAAAATTGGACATTTGTAGGCACTGTATGTGGTAATAAGAAAAGACAATCTGACAATATACCTAGTAATATCCGGGGTGTGCGGGCAAAGAGAGTTAAGTCCACCATCCTAAAAAAATTGAGATATGTCTATAAAGTTGTAGATAAAAATGTTCTCTACATTTCTGTTATGTTAGGCTGGTATAGTGTGTTTTGTCACTCTAATTCTCAGTAACAAGAAAGTGGACTTAACTCTCTTAGCCCGCGCACCCCGGATATATCCATAGGCTTAAATTGAAATGTCAAAGAAAAGACATACAGAATATTATGAAGAATGGAGAAATTAAATGTTGTATGAGTACTTCATTGAATGTACGGTACTTATCTTACTCTAAGAAAGTCTTTGTAATTTAATAACTCAAGATCACAATTTTCATATCTTTAATTTGAGTTACACACTTTATTCTTCATTCTCAAAAGATGTAATATTAAATTTTGAGAAAAAATTTTCAACTTTGAGGGAATATTTGAGGACTTATTAACTTGGTTTTAGCATCCTCTTGTCTAAGAACATAAAATCTTGTTGGGAACAAAGTTATTGTTATACTATTTGCTTCTAATGACCATTTTCTTTCTGTCTTTAGATGACAGATAAAGAACCTCAACTGTCTTACTTCAGTTGAAGATATTTGAAGAAATTGGTTAATGAAATTTTAATCAGTCTCATTTCTTTTCTCATTCCATCTGTTAAATTTTTAATATGTTCTTTTTTTAAGCAATAGTAACTGCTCGACAAGTTTAAGTAAGTTCCTTAGAGTTTTAGAATCAGTTGTAACCTGCTTTAAGTTGTACATTGAACTCTAAATAATTTTTTAAGTAATTTGCATATTTTTTTTATTAATTTTTTTTTTTCCGGTGTAATCTCGAGTTTTAGGAACAGGGACATAGCCAGGATTTTGGTTCAGGAGGGGCCCAGTGGGGGATCTGGGTGGTACTCCCCAATGTATTTGGTAAAATTAACTCTTCAAATTTCATTTTAACACATTTTTTATATTACAAACAAAATAGCTTTTTTTAAACCACACTTTTTACTATTAAAATAATAATATTAAGAAAAAAGGCATTAGAGACTTGAGGCTTTCCCGGCATAGGTTAGTTATGATGGTCTCTCAGGATTCCAACCGGGTGAAAATTTTAGTGTGGTCCACTAACATTTTCACTCAGTTGTAATCCCAATAGACCATCATAAAAAAAAAGGCATTAGTGAAAATTGAAAGCTCAATTTTAAAACTGTTAATAACTACTGTAGTCTAATATAAAAGTCACAAGGGTAATAAAACACTTTATAAATGAGAAGCACAATATAATTTAATGATATGAAAAAGCATTACACAATTACCGGTATGCATTATTATACATTTAGCTTAAGTAATACTTAAAAGTACGCTTCATAGAAGAAATATTACGTGGGAGAAAGCCAAACAGTCGGCACTGAATTGAAAAGAATGGCATGCTCTCTGCAACTCCTTGACACCGAAAGGTACAAGAGGACAGGATTAAGCATTAAGCAATACTTAAAAGTGAAACAGTGTGTTCATTTTGATTAAATAACACTAACTTTTAACTCTGTCAAAATATTTACTTATCTCAAATAATCTTTGGTAAAAGAATATTGTTTTAAGTTAAATTTATACAATAAAAGCAACAATTTAATTTGGCAAAATTAACATAATTTAAAAAATAGCTTGGGTAATGGGTTTAACCTATGATTAATGATACATTACACATCCTAACAACAAGACAATGTTCAAGACCGACTAGGCTCCCATTACATGCTGTATAATTTTTCAAATTGACACCAGAATTGTTTTAATGTGAAATAAAACTGATATTAATCGAATTTTATACTGAAATTTAACATTTTCATTCGTCATAAAATAGGATCTTTAGCAATAATAGTTATTTTTTAAGTAAAACTTCTTTAGTGGCGGTAGAGGGTAAATCGGGAAAATCAGTCACACTAAAACCGTCACGAAATCAGTCACAATCAGTCAAACTAAAACCGTCACGAAATCAGTCTCACTCAAAACCGAACGAAATTACTTGTTTCGGTGCGGACTGCACAGAAAACAATCAACTCAATGATTAGGAGTAATCAAAGGAAATTTTTCAGACCTTACTTCCTCAATGGCAATAGACAATTCCTAAGCAATCTAAAGGTATATTATCTATTTTATGGAACCCGGAGGTTCATTACCGCGCAAATCCAAAATTAAAAAATACAAATTTCCAAAATTTAAAAAACCAAAATTAAAATATATAAAATCCAAAATTTAATAAATAATAAAATAAAAAATTTAAAAATCCAAAAATCAAAAATCAAAAATTTTAAAAATCATAAAATAAACAATTCAAAGATCGAAAATTTAAAAAATCAAAAATTAAAAATTCAAAGATCCAAAATTAAAAAGTCCAAAATCCAAAATTTAAAAAGTCCAAAAACCCAATATTAAGAAGTTCAATAATGCAAAATTGAAAAAATCCAATAATCAAAAATTGAAAAAATAAAATAATTAAATAAAGTTTTACTTCTGTTGCGGGGCGTTCCACACACTCTTTTTTTGTCATAATTCCTTTGTTCTGTGTTTCGTCCTCTTGTTTGGCATGTGATTAATTCTCTCCGCTGTCTTCAAAGTCAAGCCAAACTGGGGTGGGCGGTATTGTGCTCTCTGTGTCCGTAGAAATGAGGATCTTGCTTGCATAGAACCAATTTACATCAGACACACTACAGCCTGTTTCAGAAATAAATTCACTTATTCCTGTGTGGACACAAAGTAATAATCTGCTTTCTGAAAAAAGAACAACACTTTTGCTAGAAGTTAACAGTATTTAGAGGGATTGCAATACTAGGCTAAGTAAAACATTACTCTCAACAGCTCTTCTCTTAACCTTTGCTGTCCTTTATCAAGTTTTGAAATCCGCTTGTGTTTCCCTTATTCTGTAGGAACAGGAAATATCGGGTTATGTAGAGTCTAACCTCACAGATGTATTGGTAGCATAAAGAATAAACCAATATACATGAGGAGTGTCAGTTCAAAACGTGTTAAGTTCACCTCCGATCGTAATGTGGTTTTTTGCGGATTCACATGCTCTGAGGTGTTCTGCATGATACTACATAACATTTTTGTTTCAAATCGCAACCTTTCCCCGTTAAAATTGAGCCTGAAATATGGGGTTAGATGCAAAACACGTTCAGTCCAGAACTTGGTTCAGTGCAAATTACGTTGAGTCCACATTATAGACGCGATCACGTGCGAAACAGGTGGTGCATTGAACTTTTACGACGTCTATTGTTGCAGATGTTCTTTCTTATGAAAGCGGCATTCACCAGACGCCAAAACAGATGTCATTAGCTGTCAATAATAAAAGAAGAGGAGCATGGATTTTCCATGATTTAACATGCTTAAAAAACAGAAATTGTTTAAATTTTGACAATTTGGTATTTCGGCAATAGTTCACTTTGTATTAGTGCGATCAGGTGTGATTGTAATTTTTAAATAAAATACTAATTTTCATCTTTTTAAATGATTATTATTATAGTGTTGGGTCAAAACACGTTAAGTCCGTTACTTTCTAAACTTTAACTATGAATAAAAGATGTAAATGATAAGAATGATTTGACACACCCAATACATTAACTATTTATTAATTACTCATTCTGATCAGAAAAAATATTGCAAATTCGTTTGATAGTTTGGCCACAAACATTTTTTCGTCATTCCTGAAAAATCATTATTTGTAGACTAAACGCGTTTTGAATCAACGCTCCTCACATTTTCTAAGGGTTTGCTTTATCGAGATTTGTAAAAATGTTCCTCAGTTAGTGTGCGAGTGTTGTCAAAGATGTTAACAAATAGTTATTAAATTAGTTTCATGACATCATTACAAAGTGGACAACATTCAAGAATAATAACTTTCTGCTTATTTGGAAAAGACTTCTACAGAAAGCTTCATAATCATATATTAATCTTTACCTTCAGTCATATTACATTTGCATCACATTTCAGGTAAAGCTTAGTGAGGTAGAGGGATGCAATCAATAACTAATGTAGGATCAAAGCTTGTGGCTCAGATAAGCAAATGCATTTATAGGGCATCAAAATCAATTAGAAAATGAAAGGAAATGGACAGTTCTACTGTAAGAAACACAAATGTATTTGTAGGATATCTAAATCAATTAGTCTCCTCTTAAGGATTGAGCAGTTAGTAGGCTTGCCACTAGAGGATCAAAGTTTACAGGTTTACACTTCTCTGAATTCATTAAACTCCACAGCATGCCTTCCTTAAGAAGAGAAATGAATCCATTGGTCCCATATTGCATACTTTCAAAACGTACTCCCAAAAGATATAGGCTATTTCACACCCAAAGCTCTTCATTCCTTTCTTCCTTAAGAAATTGGTTGGGCCTTTGACCTTAGACTCACTCAAGTTCATCAGATTTGTTTACCTCATGCTTGCCTGTTAAGTTGACGTTCTACTGTATGCCCTACTTGTGTAGTGAGAATATTAGTGATACTAATATGAGTGTGCATAAGATAGTGAATTATCTCATATTTAACTGTAGGCTAATTTAGGAATTATATCATGTAGTTAATATGTAAAAGATGTAATTAAAGTATTCTCCAGTTTTAGCTACTCATTTATGTAATGAAATGTTAGTAGAACCTGTCATTTCCAGTAGACTTGTACCTATTAATATATAAGTCTAGTAATTTTCTATTTCTAAATACTTTCAATGTAACAGATTAATGTCAGTTGCACCTTATTTCATTCACTGGCCTTAAATATTAACTAGCTTGTCTAGATATATTATTTTTCTACCAATATCGCCAATACTTTGTTAGGATTTATGGTATCCCCTCCCTGGCATGACGGGAAGGTAGCCCTTTTCTAGAAACTGGACGTCTATTTCATCCTTATGAGATGAGATAAGGTGATTTATGATTTACGCTGTGGTTTTACATATTATTCATTATTAATTTTAAAGTATGTTTCTTTTTAATTTTATTATATATTATTTATTTTATTTTATATATTAACATAGGTCTTTTGTTTTGTGTTGTAGGGTGTATGTAGGGTCACAGATTTTTGTCTTATATATGTATAGGACTCAGGACAACTTATTTTTAAACTGAAAATTGGCGTGTAAATGCCTCAGAAGCTAAATTTGAAACTGTTCTATGAACTATCTATTGTTAAAGTCATCGTAGCAAATCAGCATTGGTGTTTAATATTTTCAGGACATAGTATGTGTTCATTTTATCTAGAGAGTTCTTGTGGGTCCAAAGGAAGTTGAACAGAGAATAGTTTTTGCATATGGCCTCAGAATGTATACAAAAGAACATGTTTTTGATAAGCAGGCAAATATATTATATTAGTATAATTACTTGTTAGGTAATAATAACTAATTAGTGTATACATCTATGATCATTAGTGATTTTCTGGCTTTATACAATTTTTCTCTAAAGTGAAAATAGATAATAGATTAATGTACTATTATTGATTCTAGCCTTATACTCTGATATATACTTTTTAGAGGTACTCTAACATAGTACCTCTTTTTTCAGTACATTGTTGCATTTATGGTTATGACACTTTTCAGATTTAAAAACTTCTTTGATATATAGTCATACATGGTAACTTATTTTCTAATGAGTATTGCATATACTATTATCTTTAGAAAATAAGTTATCTTACATTAATTGACTAAAAGACATACTATGTAAGGGTACCTACCAAAAGATATATTTAAGGGTATAAGCACAGTATAAGTATTAATACAGTACAGAAACTCAGCCCGTTTTTCTGCCAGCCGAGCATGCGCGCGCATTTACTAGCCCATAAAGTAAGGCTACAGAAACTACTCCGGGAAGTATGTAAATAAATAGGAGTGTTGTATTTATTAGAACACGCTATATTCGAAAGGACCTTATTATTCTGCTGTAAATTTCAGTAATAATAAAAGACAAAATCCTGAATTGCATTTCTTCACTTTCTTGAAACATCCAGAAAGGTAAGAACGAAAATAAGTAATATTTATTGTAGGTCTACTGGCTTACTCGTGATTCTGGTGTGGTTATGTTTCAAGTTACTTTAATGTAATATTTTTATATTTTATTCTGTTGTAATGATTTCTGGTGTATAAAATAGGTCATTAATGGTCGACAAGAAAACCTAGTAACAAAATATGTAAAATATTTGAGTGAAAATTACCGTCTATGCTTGACACACGCCGAAAACAGACAGTTTATGAATTCCTATAAAAACTCGTTAATTAAAACTGCTGTACCGACGGTGTCTTCAATTCCAAATGCTCCTGAATTTTTTGTTTTGTTTAATGAAGTCCATCCTGCAGTAATTGACACTACATAGACCTACAATAAATTGAAGTCGTATATTGCCATATAAGGCAAAGAATCAAAATACACTGTCAACAATGATGTGCAGGATGAACAACGTGACAGACCTATAATATAATTTACGTAATTAATATGTAGGCTATTTATTATCATAATTTGAATTATAAATTATATTAAAGGGCAATGATTTTATAGGAAAAATACTAGGCCTAGGTACAGTCCTTAACAGTAGCCTATTTAGGTATTGTTTACCTCTTCTTAACTAGAATATAATACATTATCCGTTTTATTATTTCTTAAATTTAAAATTAGATTTGCATTAAATAAAAATATTCTGTATTTTTCTCTTTTTCTCTTTTAACATAACATATTTTGCGATGTGTTTATGTATTTTCCCAAGCCATTTCATATGATGAGAATGTAGCTTTACTCAATCTCCGCATGGAGCGCTAGTGTCGTCCAGCCAACATGTTGTCATAGGACTTTTAACACACAGTTTCTTTACTGTATTAATACTTATACTGTGGTATAAGGCAGAAATCTATAATAAATTATTGTGCATAATATAACCCTCAACAAAAATGGAATCTACAAATAACAGATGTAATAATTTATAACTTACTACTTGTCCAGTGTTGAGAATGGATAATGGTGTGTCAGACCCAACCAGGTGAATAGCAGGATTGATTCCCAGCTTCCTGCAGCCTGCTTCATGGAGATCTCTTCCCAGAAGATGGCAACAGGACAAGTTGCCGAAAGCTTGTAATCAATCCTCCTACTCACGTGGTTGGAAGCGCAAGAAACCATTATCCAGATATAATAATGTTTGAGACAGAGTTAAATCCAACAGATTTTCAATGGGAGATTGATATAGCAATAAATGTGAAAGGGGTTTCCAGGGATAAGGAAAACAGTTCTAACACTTTCTGTTCACATTAACAAAAAAATTTTCCTTTAAATTCCATAGCAGTTAGGTTATAAAGTATTTAGATAAAATTAAAGGAATTCTTAGTTGTTAATAAGCTGTAAAAAGAATATGTAAAGTTTCCAGATATTCATTTTGAGGACATTTGAAAATTTCTGCAACAGTATTCAAATTTCATAGAGGTAGTTTTTGTAGATATATTTTATGTATCTTCTAATATAATATTGTACTATACTATGTCAACTAACAAGACTTCTGCATGGCAGCCATCTAAATGCCCAAATAAAGGCGTTATCTCTTAGTAATATTAAGATATATATACTATTTTATCTCTTCTTACTGTATTTCGTATAAACTAGAATGTAGTTTTCTAGCATTTATTATTAAACAGATATCGTAGTGCTAAGAAAATAATATCCATATTACTAAGCAAGCATTGATATTAGTGTATATGTGTGTGAAATATCTTACCATGTACTATGTTTGATGTGCAGGCCTGCAGGTGGTGCTCAAGTCAATCATCAAGGCAATGGCACCTCTGCTGCAGATTGGGCTGCTGGTGCTGTTCGCTATTGTTATCTTCGCCATCATCGGGCTCGAGTTCTACTCAGGTGCATTGCACAAAACATGTTATAGTGTTGAGAACTTGGGTAAGTTCATTATAATGTTATTATTATTTATTTAATTAACAATTTGTTTATTTATTCTCATGAATATGCCTTCAGTAAACTATGCTACGCGTCCAAAGACAGATTTTTTCTTCCTTTGTGCCCATTTCTTTTTCACCCTTTTGCTGTAAGATATTTTCCCTCGTCAGTTCAAATAATTCTTTGGGTTTTCCTCTTGGTCAACTTGCTACTTAATAACTTTGAGTCTACAGTTGTTCTGTCTTCTTACGTGAATCTTGCCAATATTAAGTATTTTTTACTTTCTCAGATCCAATTTGTAGTGCCTTTTTTAGCTTTACTCCTGTTTTAATAGAATTTGAAAATTTGTTTTGTGAGTCTGTCAGAGTTCATTCTCGTCCATGTGTTTAATTAACTGAAATCTCTGTTGTCTGAATAGGGTGACTAACCATCCCACATTTTAAGGTATTTTATAAATGTCCTACACGGGACATAATTTGTCCCACAATTGTTTTGTTTTCTATCTGAACAATTTTTTGTATTATTATCATAGGTACAGTACAAATTTCACATAATGCAACTGACCTGTCATCCAGCTTCAACGAAACATAGTGTAACCATTGCCAACAGTAAGACTTTTGAAAGTGCAAAGAAACAAGTTATGGAATCTTTGGAGAAGCATTCTCGATGTACCTTCCAACTTCCGTTTTACTTATGTTGAGGTTTTCAGTGTTATGACTAGAGGTTGAAATTTAGAACAAGTGTTGTTAGAAAGCATTTCATGTAACTCATAAATTAAGAAGTGCCACAAATGTGTATTTTTTCTTCCTTTTCAATTTAAAAAAGTGATAACATTTAGGTTATAAAATGTTCAATATTTATTTTATTATTTCAGAATTTGTTGACTTTTGTATGATTTCATTTAGACTCAGGGTCTTCAACCCACAGACTGGAAAATAAATAGAACAATAAAGATGAGCGAAGTGTACTTTTCTATGTTATTACTTCAGTACTTGGTGAAAAGAAGAAGAAAAAAAACTGGCAAGACTGTCGGGAAAAAAATTAAATTTTTGTCATTTTAAAGCTACAGCTAAAAATGCAGCTGTCCTCCCAAATTGATTAATGTCCCCTTTTTCTGCTGTCTTGCCCCTCATTCCTTCCTTCAACAGTTGGTCACCCTATGTCTGAAGTCTTAGTGAATGTCTGTGTATTATTCACTTTCCTGTTTGCTTCTAAATCTGTATTTGTTGTCATTGATTTTTTGGTATCAACATTTTTCTTATGATAGTGAGCTTTCAGTGTTTTCAAGTATTTTTAATTTGAATGTTTCAGATGAGATAGTAAAAGAAGGCGAGATGGCAACGCCGTGTAACACGCATGATAAAGAGGAGGCCCCTTCTGGCAGCTACGTGTGTGATGCCAACATTTCCATCTGCCACGAGGGCTGGGAGGGGCCTAACTTTGGAATCACTTCGTTTGATAACATAGGTTTTGCCATGCTCACCGTGTTCCAGTGCATCACTATGGAAGGCTGGACCGCCATCTTGTACTGGGTAAGGCACTCATTATAATACCTCACACAGTTAGAAATGTAATCATCTACAAGAAATATTATACTTTAAATAAATAAATATATGTATAGGGTGTGTCATAATTAATAGCACAAACCGAAATGGTTGAAAGTTCCAGCAAACATGGGTTTGCAAACAAACCATTTGCGAGATTTATTATTGCGAATGTGTGGTTATGAGCTGTCACTGACTTCATTAAGAAACATCGTCCTAATTAGTACAAATGAATTTGAAAAGTAGACGTTTTGTGTAATTGCCATTCTAAGTTGCCTCACAATTCTCTCATAGCTTAACTTAAAAAGGAATTCAGTTCTACTTTAATATGTGACATGTTATTAATACTATAATACTGTACACTCTTCCTTTAATGGAGGTGTTCAAAGTGTTGTCCTTGCAGCTGGATGCAATATTGCACTCATCTCTGCAGTGAGTTTACAATTCTTTTAAACACCCCCAGATCATCTCGGAATTCTTGACAAGCATGTACAATTCTTTGCGGTTCCTGTATGGTTCCAATTTGACTACGTCGAGTTCAGCAGACCTGACACTGTTTCAGACAAGTGATCTGACTTGTATCCATTGTCTGTCATGTATGGTTTGATTACAACTCCACCTTTTGGAAATGTTCATTTTTGTAAACAAAAGCCCATTGCAGACCACTTCTAAGTATGCAACGAGTGAAGCACAACTACCGACGTCAGTGGCAGCTCATAGCCACACTTTTGAATAATAAATCTTGCAAATGGCTTGTTTATGGTGTTCACAGCCCTGTTTATGGTGCTGTAAGAATGTTTGACTGAACAGCGTATCTTAAAATATCAGTGTAAATATGATATGAGATTGAAAAATTGCATTAACACCTAAAATTATTACAAAATCACACCAAGTATTGAATCAGTAAGAATAAAACAAGTACAGTATTTTTAAATCAAAGTGGCATTAACTTCACTCTATATCTGTATATCCCATGAAGCATGCCCTTGTAGTGACTATTCCATTCATACGCTGTGTGTTTGATATTGAACAATAACATTTACAGTTCCTTGGATATAGAGCAATCACAATTGTTTATCTTATAAAATACTTGCTATTATTACAAGAATGAAATTTTTTATGATAAAATGTCAGCTCGTTACTGGAAATGTAGGTATTCATGTGCAGTGACTATTACGTCACATGCTGCCAGTGAACACAGTAAAACACTTTATTTTATACACCTTAACTTGTTCGGAAATTGAAATAATATAAATATATATTGATTAAAACACAATTTACATTCGGTGCAAGCCAATTCGTGTGCTTTTAGCTTATTTGAACTAGATTAACTATGTCTTATACAGACCATTGGTAGCATTGGTTACAACTTGGTAACTCGAATCGATTCATGGATGGTTGATTCATAGTATGCTGTGATCTCGCAGCTGTTAGTTTTGTTTAAAAAAGTGAGAAAGTAATTATTATTTGTTTAATCCATTACATTTAAATTCATGGAATAGTCTTAATAAATCCAACTTGAGTTTTTGAGTTTCATCACATAAATTCGCTCCTGCTATGCTGTTGTGAATCTATCAATAAACTCGTAAACTCCTGTGCACTTACCTACAATAAAATTCAATGAAGAATATGCATGTTATTGTACACTAAGTATATAAACACTTTTTGTTCCAGACAAACGATGCGCTGGGCAGCACTTTCAATTGGATCTATTTTGTGCCCCTCATTGTCCTGGGTTCCTTCTTCATGCTCAACTTAGTTCTTGGTGTTCTTAGTGGGTAAGTGATGTGAAATACTTCTTTTCCATTTCAGTACTGCATTTAATATGATACATTAGTGACCAGCTATGGAAATTCCAGTGGCACCGGTACAGCAAACTAGTTGTGATTAAATATAATTTATTTTTTGGTTTGCATCTCATAAGTATATCTATGAGACGTGCCAGTATGGCAATAGAACTGCGAAAGTTACTGAGATATTAAATATCCCTATTAAGATATAAAATTGTTATTTTGTTCATAAATATTTTATTTGAGTTGAAGTAGTATAAGGGTACTAACCATATTTTGTGTACAAATTTGCTGCAGCCCATTTGATTAAAAAATCTCACACCTGGAATAATATTCTGTATGCTAGGTAAGAACCTGATTTTTTGGTAAAGTAAAACGGTTTATTTTGGTCTTCACTACCTTCTATTTACGATCATATTTCACAAAATAAATTATTTTGTAGATATTGAAAAAGTTTACACCTTCATTTAATATGTAAATACTCAAATATAGCAGTAAGAAATACATGCAAAATTATAAAACACTATTTGCCAGTGATAATAAATTTGAGTTTCAGTGTTGAAAAGTAAAACACTAGCAGGTGCCCGCGGCTTCACCCACGATAATTAATTGAAAAATTAAAAATTAAGAGTATAATAATTATTAAAGCATTATATTTATTAACACTTGCACGCGAATCATTCATAAACTAAACCATTAATAATTAATGAAACAGCTAAAATTCCTGCTTTAGAGTACATTCCACGATATGAAAGCGTCACCTGGGAAAAACGATCTCAAATTCGATCACTGCCTTCTAGACTGTATTACGCGTGTAATTCTCGAGACGGCAGTGGATTCGATTATGCAGTTCCAAAGCGACCTGTTAACACTGATAATTGTTAACACTATTGTTTCTCAACTGTTTGTTGACAGATGAATATGATGTGAATTTTATTTGATAAATTCAGTGTGATTTTCAGAAATTATATAATTTTTCAAGGGAAGGCGTTATTTTGTTTGGATTTTTATTGCCCGCGATACTGACCGTGGCTTCGCTCGCCATTATTAATTGACTCCAGGATTTTTAAGAAATTTACACTGGCAGATTATTAACAATGTTTGTGGTTAAGAGCTCTGAAAATTGTAAGTAAAAATAAAATTAGAATATTTATTCATTGTGTTCATTTCACTTAGGCCTTATATAATAAAGAAACGGTTTTCCTAATTTTGTATTCTTCGTGAAAGTTTAGACTGCGAGAGATGAACATCGTTGAGTATACCCGATGTTTCACGAAGTGGGTGAGCGAGTGAGCATGCTATTTAGGGCCATTGAATTGTATAAGAGTAGATAATTAATTACAGCAGCGTGACTTATGTAAGGATTTTCTTTTATCATTATATCTGCGATATTTCTTTTAAACCTATATTCTATTGTTTGTATCACTCTGTCCATGTTCTGTAATGAGAGAAGTTTTTGTTAATATAAAACAGCCATTGGAAAACAGAAGTGTGAACCACATTCCTTGAAATATGGAATCTGTTGCTACTACATACCAATCATTCTGTAATTAATCATAAGTATAACCATAAAAAGATAGCATACTGCTAAGAGAAGGAGAAAGAAATTGCAGACACTAACAATTATGATTTTAAATCATTTTAAGAATTAATAAGTTTCATACATGTATTTCAGTGAATTTTCCAATGAGAGAGCTCGGGTAGAGCGTAGAGCAAAGTTCTATCGAGCACGTGTAAAACAACAGTTCTCTGAGGCATTTGCTGCCTATCTAGAATGGATTACGCAAGCAGGTAGCCCAGAATTCATAGTTCCTAGTAGCGTGCTTAATACGTAAGCTAGGGATATTTGGGCCCTAATCCTTACTCCTAGAGCTATATTTATTACCAGAAACTCTTGAAATGGACCATTTTAAATAGTAGGCCTACTTATACCATTTATACTTTTTAAAATAGTATTTGTGTGGGTTTTGTTAGACACAATGTAAAAAAAAATTTCTGCTCTAAATGCACATTTTATGCAGTTTTCTCCCTCTTTAATGCCTTTTTGTTGCAAGAACCTTACCTTTGATAAAAATTGGCCATATAAATTTCTATTGTACATAGGAACGTTGTTCAAAATTTCTATTTTTGCAACAGAAAATAGATAATGCTATTTTGATTCCTAAAGCTACAGATGTTAACTGAAATCTTCGAGATCAAATGTTGGTGAGGGGGTATAATGGGAATTGGTTGTAGGCAATTCACCAAACACAATAAGAAACATGATAAAGTACCAATGATAAAAGTGTCAATAGCCTCTGCCTGTCTGCCTGCATTCTGCTGCCATTATAACTGTATATGTATCTGGTTTCCTATATCCCCTATGTTGGGGCGAAGGGCCTTCAAGTGGAGGTTTCTGTTACCTATGTGAATTTTGTTATGCTTATTTTCCAAGAGAGGGCAGAGGGACAGGTGATAAGCCCATTGCCTCTCAACCCCCCTCCAGAAACCAAGGCATTACTTGGACGTGAAAGGGCTGAGAAATTTTGTCCAGAGGATCTAATTTAGGCTTGGAGTTTTTCTTCTTCTTCTTTTGGATTATTTACTTCTGGCTTCTCCGCCCCCAGTCTCCATGGAGACCGGGTTCCATTTACCTAAGTGAATTTTTTTACACTTATTTTCCTAGAGAGGGCAGAGGGACAGGTGGTAAGCCCATTGCCTCGCAACTCCCCTCCGGAAACTAAGGTATGTTTGGACATGAAAGGGCCGAGAAATATTGTCCAGAGGCTCTAATTATGTTTGGAGTTCTTTTACATGCCGTAAATCTGTGACATGGGCCATCCAGCTTAAAGTCCCTCCTGGAGGACTCCAGACCTAGGATTTTTATGCCAGGTCCTTCGGATCTAGACCACCGCGGCCAAATGCCAACATAACTGCTATTGTTTTTTGCCATTATAGAATTTTGTATTAACATTTGTAAAAGTAAATCTTCAAATTTCACTTTAGTACCTTTTTCGAAATGTTATTATTTCACAACAGTAAAAAGTGTGGTACATGTGTTTAAGAAAAGCTATTTTGATATAACTGAAAAAAGACGTTAAAGAAACTATCGGGGAGTACTGCCCAGAACCCCTGATAGGCCCATCCCTAACCAAAATCCTGGCTACGTCCCTGCTACCAGGTCTACTAGCCCACTTGTAGTGTAGCAGATCTATATAAATAAAAATATATCTCACGCTTCTCTCAGTGATTAGTAAGTGGTTACTGATTTCAGTAAAAGCTTGGTATTAATTCTGTATTTTCCCTCAGTCTTGCACCATATAAGTTATATCGCTAAGAGCTAGATGTGTACTGTAGCCCCTTGCTTTTTCCCTTTTCCATATACCAGAGAGTTTGCCAAGGAGAGAGAAAAAGTGGAAAACAGACAGACGTTCCTGAAGCTGCGACGGCAGCAACAACTGGAGCGTGAGCTCAATGGCTACGTGGAGTGGATCTGCAAGGCAGGTTAGTGTTACGTATTTTCACTATTGTATTCATTACGTACATTAATTATACATTTTTTATGTGTCTCAACATTGGTTAACTCCTTTTTAAGACTTTATTTCATTGACAAAAGATTGTTAAAAATTTCCTTTTTTTTTTAACGAACTTTAAAGTTCATTTTGAGTATAGGTTACTAACAATAATAATTTTAATGGTTTTACACTTAATGGGGTAATTAGGGGGCCTTAAATAAAGTAAATTAAAGTCCCAAGTATACTCGTTTTATAGTCCATCGCTCCTCTCATGCAGCAGGTCTAGGTTCAAATCCTGGTTGGAACAAGTTACCTTGGTGGGGTTTTTCCTCACCTGTGAGTCAAATGACTGGTGACTTTAGGCCTTTCAGGTCCCTGGATATCATATGGCCGTCATTATTATCTTCATCCCATCCTTGCCTTGTTCAGACTGAATGTGTATGTGAATGGTGTGTCTCGTCCTATGTGTTCATTTTGTCTCAGAGGTGGCCCCGGCATTGGGCTAATCACTCATCTGGGGAGGCCCTCCATGTCCTTGTCTGGTCAAAAAAGTATTTATGTGATCCAATAGATAAACCCTCTCCCGACAGCTCATAGCCCTGTAAGGTCCTGTTGGCATGGGTCGCTTAAAGATCCCCAAAAGGGAGAGGTAAAACTAAGGTAAAAAAAGAAAGAAGGAAAGTATACTCATTTCATAATTAGGCTATATATTGGATTAAATGATTTTTAAGTGGACATTTTTAATAAATCACTTTGGAAATTTGCAGTGATTGTACTTAGGTATAAAAATATTTTTAAAACTGCATTTTCTTATGTAATTTCACCTTTAAATGTTTGTAGCGATGTGAATATCTTAAATACTTCCACCATCTGAATATTTGCCATCAATACCACTATTAATAGTGTAGTTTTCCAATCCATCATAATCAGTATCATATTCTTTATGAGAATAAGTAAATAAATCACTGAATTTGTACAGTATTACATAACATGAGCATGAGCCACTTCTGTAATCCCTGTTAACGTTGAGATCAGCGGGGATTCCCTCTCCCTGCTACATATGAGGGCAGCCTTCAGAAGTGCATATGTCTAATCTCTTGTGGCTACATGACTCTCTTGTAACTCTTGTGGCTCTCTTGTAACCATGGGCGTACGGTGGGGGACGGTTGAGGGGATTGAAACCCCTCCCGAAACATCTGCGATGTTCAATAATTTAAAAAAATAACCGTTGGTTTATTTATTTGATTACATTTTCTTACATAACACAGCATTATTACAAAACTCTTGTAAAGTTTAATTTCTCATTAATGATTCTATTCTCTCGTAATTTATTTAATAATAATGCACATACTTAATCTTAATGAGCAAATTATTTGAAATAACTTCTACTGTAGAGGATAGCATAGGCCTTTTGTTATTGAATAATTTATTATTATTGGTGGGTTTTTAATTTTTTACTTATAACAGCGACACGTTACTGATAAATAAAACTTCCTTAGGAATTTTTCACAAATGATTCGATATCCTGGATATTTATGCAGTGTAATCAGTTGGATCTCAGCTTTCAATATGTAAAACCAAATTTTCTGCTTTGGGCTTAGCTCCAGAAATCAGCACAAGTAGTTAAACGAAATTAGTACGTCTACAATCAACTTGCCAATAGAGAAACAACAGAAAATAGCTACAATGATTCATAATGCTCTGCATAAAGAAATCAAGTGGAATATAGCCCATACATCCTACAGTACTATGATAGTTTCTCAGAAAAAAGGTTTTATTTATAGACTATTTAACAATAAATGGACAGATACCTAAAGAAAACAGTCTGAAATACTGTGCTGCATAACTAACATCATATTATATGATATTTTCCTGGGCTACTAACCAGGTGGTGAATGATTCTCCTTGACAATGAAGCCTCAGTTTGGCTTCGAAACGTCGGAATTAATCCAATTCACCACCTGGTTAGTAGCCCGGGAAAATATCATATATTACCAGCACCAGGAAAAATTCAAAGGACATTTAACATCATATTATTTATAGTGTACTATTGATCACAATACAACTGTTTAGTTACTAAAAATAGTGTATTAAGTTACATTGTGCGCAAGGACATGGAGTTGAGACAACATTATATTCAACCCTCTCCAAACAGAATTTCACCATACACCCATGCTTGTAACTAACTATATAATTGCGAGAAATGCATTCGTTTTAAGTTGCTCAGTTATTTCATTATATCACTACACTAAAAGTCTGTGCCAATGTAAATTTAGTCTATTCTAGTTGCACAGTAACAAGCAATTGACTTCTCCCCTTTCAAATTATTTGAAATCTGCAGGTGCATTAAAAAAGTGGCCTCTCTTTTCCTATACAGGATTTTTTAATGTGGGATTCCTTAGAAGCAAGAATTAAATACTGTGTTCTTGTAGTAACTAAGGAGGATTTCAAATTTTATTTCTTAAAAATGGAAATTCCCTAAAAGCAGGAACACTAAAATTGGAAAGCAATATTATATTTAAAGTATATACTTAATTTCATTTTCTTGTAGCGTGTGTTTCTAGGATTAATGTTTTCATATGTTTCACAATTTGCATACTGTTTTATTTTGTTTCATTTCGTTGATTTCATTGTACTACATATTCTACTATGGATTTTTTCCTGTTTGTTTAATTGAAATGGTATTCTTTGTGTTTGCAATCTATAGTGACAGAAAGAAATTAAAATAAATACATGTATTCATTGGAAGAAAAGTAGCCAAATTAGAATAGTTGGGGGGAGGGGGATATTCAAAGTTTATTGAAAGCAATTTACATGTTGAGAAAATATGATAGAATGTTCTTTCCGGTTTCCTGTTCTTACTCAGTTTCTATTTATATCATGAGAATAGTTCACTGGAAAGAAAGTTCCTTGAAGATGTCATTCTTAGATACATGACAAAGAGAGTAGTGAACAATAGAGGCTAAGAGATAATCCATGCTATTGTTCCTCCTAATGCAGTATTATATTTCTTGTTTCAGAGGAAGTGATCCTTGCCGAGGAAAGAACCACAGAGGAGGAGAAAATGCACATCATTGAAGGTAATGTTACATAATTATTAATAGGTCCATACATTTCACATGCAGTGCAGTAATATAAAATTACTAGGTTATAAATTACTAAATAATTTTTTTTTTTTCGTGTATGAATTTTGACTTCACTTTACCATAAATGTAATGATAGTATAAAGTATTTTTTTACACTCATTTTCTCTTAGTTGGTTTTTCCAAAAATACATTTCAGCCACCATTATAGTCATCCTCAGCTAATATCTGACCATGATGATAGTTGAAACACTTTGTTGTAAAAATAAAGTAAACAAAGGTGTAAAAACGGACTCTACAATCATTCAAGTTTAGTTTTCATGTTGTCAGTTGCTAATAATGTATTAATTTATAGTGAAAAAATATTTATTTTACAGCGAGAAGAAGAGCAGCGGCGAAAAGAAAGAAACTCAAAAACTTGGGGAAGAGTAAAAGCACAGACACAGAAGAGGAGGAGGGCGAGGAGGAGGATGAAGATGGTGAGTGAGAGCTTATTGTATAATTATTCAAAATAATCAAACTATTTTTCAACCAGCTGGCCTGCAGGATTGGGTGGTAAGTGTATTCTGGTGATCCTCCAGGCTGCAGAAAGGAATCCCGATTGTCAGGTATGATTATTAAACTGGTATTGTATATCATCCTTCCGGATAACTCTCTACATAACTCTACTCTGATTACTTAAAGGAATTAAGGGTCCTTTAAAGTGAACTCTTAAGACCATACAATACGTAAATACATTATTCTCACAGCTATTGAAACATGAAATGAGTTCACTTATGTTCAACTGGTGGTATTTGAATGTTAATAAAATCAGGTAATCTGATGTAACAAAGTGCCAGAATGCTTTTGTTTAATCAGTGATAATGTGAATCATGATATGCCAGAAAGTAAGTTATATTTGTTACTAGCATGTGCCCGCGGCTTCGCCCACGATAATTATTTCAAAAATTAAAAATTAAGAGCATAATAGTTAAATCATTATATTTATTAACACCTAAATCACGTGGACTACATACCACGATTAGATAGCGTCGCCTGGTAAAAGCAACCTCAGATTCGAGTTCCTTGGCCCAGAATACCCCTGTACAGTGAGTTTTGTCCAAATCGAACAATGTATGACCATATTTAGGCCTATATTGATTATCCCTCTTCCGTGTAGGTTGAAAATTTCATATGTCTACGGGCCTTGACATTCTAAACAAATGAATCGACCAGCGTGGGCTTACAACATTCTAGCGATCGCGATGCTTTTATTACCACGGTATGACAAAAATAGCCAAAGCCAACTGCAATTGATTTGACATTGAAATGTATTACTGAAATCTGATGCTTCGACAGCACTAAAATCACGTTTTCTGCCAGTTTTTCACTCATAACTCGCGAACGAAAGCTAAAATTAAAAATTCGGCTTCGAGGTGCATTCGCCCACCTTTCAGTCCATCTATCTTTAAAATTTCAGATCTCTGCGTTCAGTAGATTTCGATGGGCATCGTGGACAGACAGACAAACAGCATGTGCCCGCATGTGCCCGCGGCTTCCCCCGCGATAATTATTTCAAAAATTAAAAACTAAAAATTAAGAGCATAGTTAAATCATTATAATTATTAACACCTAAATCACGTGGAGTGCATTCCACGATTAGGTAGCATTCCCTGGTAAAAGCGACCTCAGATTCGAGTTCCTTGGCCCAGAAAATCCCTGTATAGTGAGCTTCGTCCAAATCGAACGATGTTTAACCATATTTAGGTCTATGTTGATTATCCCTCTTCCGTGTAGGTTGAAAATGTCATATGTCTACGGGCCTTGACATTCTAAACAAATGAATCGACCAGCGTGGGCTTACAACATTCATCGTGATTCTTTTATTACCACGGTATGACAAAAATAGCCAAAGCCAACTGCAATTGATTTAACATTGAAATGTATTACTGAAATCTGATGCTTCGACAGCGCTAAAATCACGTTTTCTGCCAGTTTTTCACTCACAACTCGCGAACGAAAGCTAAAATTAATAATCCGGCTTCGATGCGCATTCGCCCACCTTTCAGCCCATCTATGTTTAAAATTTCAGATCTCTGCGTTCAGTAGATTTCACTTGGCATCGTGGACAGACAGACAAACACGTCCTTTTATTATTTTAAGATAGCATGTGCCCGCGGTTTCACCTGCGATAATTATTTCAAAAATTAAAAATTAAGAGCATAATAGTTAAATCATTATATTAACACCTAAATCATGTGGACTACATATCACGATTAGATAGCGTCACCTGGTAAAAGCAACCTCAGATTCGAGTTCCTTGGCCCAGAAAACCCCTGTATAGTGAGTTTCGTCCAAATCGAACAACGTTTGACCATATTTAGGCTAATATTGATTATCCCTATAATAATAATAATAATAATAATCCTCTTCGGTGTAGGTTGAAAAATTTATATTATGTTTGCGTGCCTTGACATTAAAAACAAATGAATCGACCAGCGTGAGCTACAACATTCAAGAGATCGCGATGCTTTTATGTTGAAGGAATGACAAAAATAGCCAAAGCCTAGTGTAATTGATTTGTATTACTGAAAACTCATGCTTCGAAAACGCAATAAATACACGTTTTCTGCCCGTTTTTCACTCATAACTCGCGAAGGAAAGCTAAAATTAAAATTCCGGCTTCGAGGTGCACTTCCCGACCCTTCAGTCCACCTATGTTTAAAATTTCAGATTTCTGCGTTCAGTAGATTTCGCTGGGCATCGCGGACAGACAGACAGACGGAGGAGGACAGACACTTCCTTTTATTAATATAGATTGATTTCCAAGTTAAGCTCCAAATAAATTCCTTAAGCAGGACCTATGAAAGAACAAAGGTCTAGTTTGATAAGCATATGTGGAGGAATATGTAGGTAGTGTTATTTGTCAAAGCTACCTGTATTGCAACTTCCAAAGCCGTATATGAACACTGTAAAAATTATGTTGCCAAGAGAACTGATTTGCATTTGATAAATTCTTTCTAATATATAACCATAAAATGGCACTAAATTGGGCATTGCTCTGGTACCGGTAAACCGATTTGGTCCAATATCAACAGGCTTCTTCCCATGGATGTTATAAATGCTTATATCAAGTTTCATGAAAATCTGATAAAGCGTATTTGAGTTGTTATGCGTACAGACACTCAGACATTTTCCCATCCCCCACACAGTCTCATAAAGTACCATTCTGGCACTTAATAAACTAACAAACTATTTGGCAATCAAGAACTTGGGTGTTCGATACTGAAGCAACAAAACATTAATCTCTTCTGTCCCTTTCCCTAAGCAAGGTTATCTTTTCTGAACCCCCTCTCCCCGGAAGTGTGATTTTAGTATCTAGATTAACGTTCCACAAGTAATTAACTTGAGCTTCAGTAAAAAAATTTAAATTTTATAACACTCTTATTTTGCTCAGGCTTAGAATGTCTGAAATTATGTGCTAAAGTTTCAAGCGACTTTTTTTTTTTATTATGTTTTTTATAAATACAGGTACAAACTTAAACCGCTCTTTTTTAAACTTTGAGCTTTAAATCAAGCACTTTTTTGAAAACTAAATAGAATTTAACATCTTACAGTTCATTTTATTAAAAACTAGCATGTGCTTGCGGCTTTGCCCACGATAATTATTTCAATAATTAAAAATTAAGAGCATAATAGTTAAATCATTATACTTAGTAACACCTAAATCACGTGGACTACATACCACGATTAGATAGCATCGCCTGGTAAAAGCGACCTCAGATTCGAGTTCCTTGGTCCAGAAAACCCCTGTATAGTGAGTTTCGTCCAAATAAAACAATGTTTGACCATATTAGGGCTTACAACATTCAAGCGATCGCGAAAGTTTAATTTCCAAGGTATGACAAAAATAGACAAAGCCAACTGTAATTGTCAAACTTCCATTTAATTTAATTCCAAACCCATCTGAAACCCACTGGCAACAATATGTTTTAATGTCAAATGTGATTCGGTTTCGATAATTCTGTGTAAGAAGGGATTAAGTATTCTCAAAAACACTTGATTTTTGGCATTTAAAATCAGAATTTTTCAAAATCCTTTCTTAGTGAGCACCTACATTATGAAACGAAGGTACTGTCAAAATTCCAAGTCTCTACCTGTTATAGTTTAGGCTCTACGTTGATTCCTGTCAGTCAGGACAAAGCCTTTTATATATATAGAGATAATATGATTTATAAAAAAATGTATAATAAATAATTCCTCGGTAAAACATTATGATTGTGGTCACATTTTGAATTTGTAATTATTTTGTAAGAATGTTATTAGTTAAGATAAATGAATTTTAATTTTTAATGAAGTTAATTGAAATTATCTTTTTATTTTCATATTAATCCTGTTACAATATCCAAAGCATTTGAAAAGAAACATTGAGACATTGATGTTGAAGCATCTTTCGGGCTGTGGGTCGTGGTCCAAAGGCAAAATAACAAGTCTTGCCAGACGTTTCGCTCCTGCTGTGGGAAACTTCTTCAGTGGCTGCTTTCTTGACGCTGACTGAACTGCTTGGAGAGACGGAGCTGCTTATATACTGGCGGTGGGCGTGGCTTAGCTGGTTTTGGTTGCTGCCATAGCACCAATGGTGGCGTTCGACGCTGGCTGTTGTATTCCTTCTTGTCTAATATGGGATTTTAAGGCCGGAAACCAAGCTTTTGGAAGTTTTAGCCCCTCTTCTTTTCTATTGAAATTATTTCTAATCTTGAAAATTTCTCCAAGCAGTTCAGTCAGTGTCAAGGTAGCAGTCACTGAAGAAGTTCCCCACAGCGGGAGTGAAACGTCTAGCGAGACTTGTTACTTTGCCTTTGGACCACGGCCCACAGCCCAAAAGATGCTTCAACATCAAGATTCCGGCCGTGAAAGCCTCAGATTAACCATTGAGACATTCCTTCAATCAAGGGTTCAATTTATTTCTATTTCTGTTTGGATTTACTTTCCAGCTGAACATAAGTGATTTTGTGAGGTTATCTTGTACAAAGTAGAAATTTTGTATCAAAAGGATATAAAAATGAAGTTAACACTTGAGTATTAAATTAGATGCTTCAAATAATTGTTATAAAGTCACATAATTTTAGTTCCTTTCAGTAATTGGAGACTGTCTTGTGTTAGTGTTAGCCTGTTTGCCTTAGTGGAGTGTAGTCTTTCATTTCTCACAGTGCTGTGTGACCCGATGACATAGGGTCAAGGCATGATTACAAGCACAGGGAACAACTGTTGCTTTTCTGCTGGAATATGTGTTTTGATTTCTGTAACAGCTAAGCCACTAATAGTAATTAATCAGAGGTAAAAATGGACGTAGAGTGTAGTACAACATTAGCAGTAGAATCTCTCGTAACTGAACAAAACTGGACTTCACTGATCCTGGATAAAAGATTTTCAAAATACTGGTAGCTGAATATATATTTCTTATATTGACCTATGCTTATTTTAGGCTGGCAGTTGTAAGTTAGTTGCAAAGTTTCTTGATTTTCTGCCAAAAAAAAAAGTTTATTTAAACAACACTTCATCGTTACAATAAAAGTTTGTACCAAGCATGGTTTAAATTGGTAATATCCTGGACTCACATTCTATGAATCCCAGATTCAAACTCTGAGGCTGGCCAAGTTGCTTTGGATTTTTTCATGCTTTTCGTAATTGAATCGTGAATATTGTAAACACCCTATTAGTAACAAAACTAAAACTTTCGGAACACAACAAAAAAAAACTGTTTATTTTTTCCATTTTTGGTCCCACATCCTTGTAAATCTTGTGTAATATTAAGTCAACCTAAAGTACATGTTACAGAAACAAAATTCTAAACTATGAAATTTGCCAATAAAACGTGATTGCCAAAAAATGTTACTTTACAATTCACAATTCAATTGCAAAGACAATTGCTAGATTGGATATTTACTTACCAAGACTTATTTCCAAATATCATAACCATTAATTTGTTAAACTGAACACCAACCAAGACACAAGAACTATAGAAACAGATGCCTACTGGTAAACCAAAAAATCCTAAACAGGCAGTGCAACCTTGTAGTTAAAGCATAGATAAATAAAGATGAATTTTTAAAAAATTATATGTAAACTTATTGGTGTAATCTCGCATGTGTATATATGACAGCATCACAGATGATTTTACAAACACATTTTAAATGTCTGTCTATTGGTATTATTTGCAGAAGCTTTCAATATTCGTTTTGTATGCAGTCACTGTACTTTTTGTATATTTTGTCAAACAAGTATAATTCCATCAGCTCAGCACAAATTCTGACTTCTTATTACATCATTATAATCTAAGAGTATTCCTTTTTTTTTTTTTTTTAATTTTAAGTTTTTAAATGAGTCATGAAGCATTTAAAGGAATCAAGTTCCACATGCTGCTTAAATCAGATAGGCCTGGTGAAAAGTGAACCTGAAAAATTGAACTTTTTTATCTCATGAACTTTATGTGTTCAACTTTGATTTTGAATAGTTCCTTTGTTTCGATTTTGCTAGTTAGGAGAGATTTTACTGAATACATAATACAGAATGTAGCATGAAAAAAAACGTTATTCTAATTTATGTTATTGGAAGAGAAGCAGTAACTAAACTAATAAGCAAAACATCAAATGGAAAACAGAATTTAAGTTACTGATGTCCATTATAGTTCTGATCGTCAACATTTTGCATCTTATACATAGAATAAATCTGTTATTTAGGTACAGAAATTAGCAATACCATATTTCTCCATGTAATTAGATTAATTAAATTTATCTTCAAGAAACATTTTCAGTTTTCCTGAGATAAATTCAATTACTAGCAAGAACAAATTTCTCTGGTAGTATATTTATGCGTATTAGTTTTACCATAGTCTAGTGCTGTATGTCTTATTTCTACCTCTGATTGTTGTTCTTTTCTTTACCAAAATCACAAAAAATCACAATATAACTCTATATTCAATATACACTGTCTTGACGAGAACTCCTTTTAAACACCACATAAACTCCTCTTTCGTCATAAATATTCTCTAAAAAAATTAGTCAGTAAAACTTTTTTTTTTTAAGTTGAATTAAATTATTTTACATTTTGATCTAATATGTTATCAAGTTTTTTTGAATAACTACAAATTGTTTCTGTTTTTATAAAATTTAAAATTATAGATTTGGAAAATTATTTTTATGCAATTGCTCAGATTATTATCATTTCAGATATTTTTTGTTTTTTCGATTAAAGTTTTACTGGCTAAATAAGATGTGTTATCACAATACTGTAGCATACAGTTTGTGAATTTTACACTACTACAAATATCTCTATACTATATTTTGTCACATAATTTGTATTATTTTTGTTAGGCCTTTGTATTATTTCATAATGTTTACAAAATTGCTTGGAATACCCGCATAACATCATACAGAACAAGTTATTTAAGATCCTTAATATCTGTCAGGTTTGAATAAATTATTTCGCATAACAGCTACATAAAATATTACAACTAGTTTTTCTAACAGAAACAGTCAAACACTGTAGTTTTTAGCCCTTTCACTGTTACAAATACATTTATTCGTCAGCCCACATCACTGCTGGCTATGCTGTTGTCAAATATATATGACACACTTCTTTGCATGACTACAGACAAAAGAAATTCTCTTTGGAAACCATTCAAAGTGTGAGCATATTTTGTGAGCTTATAGTGCCATCTGTTATCTACACTCTGACACTATTCTCTGCCTTGAGCTGCCAACTGTAGCTAAATATTTCAGGTGATATATCGCACCATGCATTATAATGCATTAAAGGTTGCTGTGTTGTGAGATCATCAGAGCTTTCCCAGGGTTGAATAATTATACATCAAGAAATACACACCATACTCTTGTTTAGGAGGAAATTGACAAATTATTTGCAATTGTTTGTCCATTAATGATCGCAAAAGAAATTTGCAAAATAATTCAGCACCACCAGTTTGCACAGTGATGGTATGTTAGCAGTGAAAATGTTGAAATTAATATTATAAAATATTTCTGCTTAATAGAATCTCGTTAGCATTTTTTATAGGAAGTGGAAAAATCATCAAAATTAATAAAATCTGTAATTACCAGGGCCCGGATTCTGATGACCTAAAATTGTTTGAAAAATGACTTATAAAATGATCCTAGATTTTAAAGAAAATGACTTAATAATTATAAAAAATGACCTAAAACCTGAGATTTTATTTATAAAAAATTAATATTCTACACACAAAGTTATAGACGAGTTTGTACATAATTGTAAAAACTGTAAATTACTTTAATGTTGTGAATGTTCTTTAATCACGGAAATTTATACTGGCACTGAGGCACTGGTGAGTCGAAATTCGGCACATCCTTTTGTGGTCTGCCGGATTATATTGTTGTTTATTGAGGGTAAACAGTAGTTTGCACTCTCAAATCCAAGCAGGTGCCAAGTCAATCTAATAACAATACTAATATAATACAAAATTTTGTCATTTCTTTGATTCTCATTTCCGACTGAGACATATCAACACTTTAACGCCGAATTTTTCTTCTTGCATTAAACAAACAACACTTCAAAGACAGCACTGCTAGTGACGAAAAAAGTTAATACACTCAATGTAAATACATGAAAATGACTAAATAAGGAAGCAAATGATACGAAAATGACAAAATAATGACCTAAAATTGAAATAAATGTCCTAAAAATATTAAATTGCATAAAATGACAAAAAATGGCCTAATAAAAATGCATTTCTATAAATCTAGAAACCATGATTAGGATTTATCCACAAGTTGGCAATGTGTATGCAGCATCAATAAAAAGATGACATGTCATTAGAATCCGGGCCCTGCTAATGACTATCCCTGTAAACAAAACTCTTCTGGTCAATGTATTTTTAATTAATAATCAAAACATTTTATTGTAAACTAATACAATACATAAAAATAAATATCCATTTACACAGATCTGAGAAGATTGTTTTTTCAATGTGTTCTTCATCCTTTTTTCTATTAATGAATAGTCTTTATATACCAATAAATCAAACAAAATAGTGCGTGGAAACGGAAATAATGTCAAGTGAAGTTAATTCCAGTTAAAGCAAAATACTTCCATCTAAATAAACAGTAGAGAATAGTAGAACAAGTACGGTACAGTTTTTACCTAAATGTTTTGTTCATATTTTATTACTCTTTAAAGACAGTAGCAATTACATTTTTACGCAAAGTTATAGGCCTACTCCTTGTGAAAGGTAGAATTTCTCACATACAAGTAGTACCACTAATAATGCCAGTAATTTATTTATCATTTTCTATTCTACTTTTCCACACTTATATATTGAATTAAAAAGCATACAGATTATGTGATAAAATATTATACCTACACTTATCTTAAGAGTGCCTATTTAGTTGTGCATGGTGAGTGTTTTCATATGTTGTGAATGTGCCAAAACACAAACATTCATCTGACTAACCCTTTTGTTTCAGTGCCTAAGAAAAAGCTCAAAGGTATGAACATAAAGTTTGTTTGTTTACAGCCAATATTTTCTTTTAGTTGATTATTTATTGTGTTTAGTACATGCGACGTAGCCAGTTGATTGATTGGTAAGCCTGTTGGTAGTGATTTAAAAAAATCATTGTCTGTGGCAGTGAGTGTCAGGGTGAACAGTTTTGGGATAAAGTGTTAGAATCATGTTCTATGGCAGTAGGTAATATCTGTGTCATAGCTATGTGATTAGTCAGTGTAGGAAATATGTGTTCTTTAATAGTCATTGAATTTACTGCTATAAAATTTGATATTTGATGTGTGAGTAGTTTATATTACATAATCTTTTATAATAGAAAGATTTCTTGACTGATCTTTACTCAACGTCTGACTGACTTTTTTCTGAAACCCCTATGGTGGGGCATAGGGCTTCCAATTGGAGGTTTCAGTACCTAGATTAATTTTGTTAAGCTTATTTTCTGAGAGACAGAGTACAGAGGGACAGGTGGTAAGTCCATCGCCTCACAAACCCCTCTCCAGAAATTAAAGTATTACTTAGACATGAAAGGACCAAGGAATTTTTCCCAGAGTCGCTAATTTAGGCTTGGAGTAGGAATGGGATATCGGAAGCAAAATATCAATTTTGGTATCGATATGATAATGGTTACTGATATCGATAACAGTACTATATTTGTAAGAACATATCAATATTCAATAATATCGAAAGTTTTACTAAGACATGACAGCCTGCGTGGTCTCCTGGTTAGCGTGATTGGCTACAGATTCGCAGGCCCGGTTTCAATCCCCGGTACCTCTTCGGATTTTTGTGAGGTAGGGAGGTCTGGAACGGGGTGAACTCAGCCTTGTGATTCAAACTGAGGGCTACTTGATAGAGAGGTAGCAACTCTGGTCAACGAAACCACCATTAACGGCCATGGGTGTTGGCATGCTGACCACATGACCCCCAATCCTGCCATCTGCCTATGGTAGATGACGCAGCAGTTGGGTGGTAGACCTTGTCCCTTCAGGGGTGTAGTGCCACAGAGTTTAGTTTAGTTTTAGTTTAATGTTTCGTTCTTGGGATAACAAAATTATGAGTCAATATCCATTAACAATAAGAATTAATTTTATCTTCCCCAAGAAATTTTAATATTATGGTATAAGTAAACAAACAAAAACAGGAAAAAACATGGAAATAATTCATCAAATGTTCACATCAAATTACTGCAACTGATCAGAATGAAAGAAGTCTGTCTTTGCAGAATCTAAATTGATCAGTACTCTTTTAATCAGCAACTAATGTGGCTGCAATCTTAATTTTCCACTCTGTCTATAGAGGATCTATAGAAGATTGTTTAATTAATTAATCAATCATTTTCTGTGCTTGAATTATAAATTTATGTAGACCTACCCTAAAAGAAATAAAAATTTCCGTGTTTGCTCTTGGATTCAAGGGACTTGGGTTCAAACCCTGCCAAGGTCGGATTTATCTGGACTTAAAATTTTGAACAAAAGTCCTCTGAGAGGGACTTTAAGTGTGGGTCCCTTGTTGTGTATTTATCGTACATTAAAAATTCCAAGTTTAATTGAGAGTCTCTGGGTCAAATTCCCCAGCCCTTTAACATCAAAGTAATATGTTAATTCTTACTAGATGGCCATGTGGTGCCTACTGTACAATCCTGAATTATCACAAAATAATTCTCCAGCCTCAATTTTTAAATTTTTTTTTATTTGTTTATATCAATAAAATTGGATATACAATATGAACTCTTCTTCGTCTTCGTCTTCTTCTTCCTCTTTTTATTATTCTTCTTCTTCTTCTTCTTCCTCTTCTTATTCTTCTTCTTCTTCATGTTCTTCCTATTTCTCTTTTCAAATTGTCATATATTTTCAACTTCTCTACTTCTTTATGCCCTTTCCTGTGGAATGTCTTATATCTCTTTTATTCCTTTGTTCTTGTCTGGTATTTTCTTCATCATCTTTCTCTATTATCTATATTTTCTGTGCTAATGCTTGTCAAATAGGATTTCAATTAATATTCTCATTTTAATTGTCATGATTCCTGTAACTGTTATTGGTCGTCTGGTAGGATGAGCTGCTTCGCTCTTTTAATGTTAACAGTTACAAAACCATTTCTTTACTTACTTACTTACTTACTTACTTACTTACTTACTTACTTACTTACTTACTTACTAATGGCAATAGAAAATTCCTAAGCAAGCTAAAGAAATATTATCTATTTTATGGAACCCGAATGTTTATTGCCACGCTTACATTAATTCGTTATTCAACCCTATTCTATACTAATTCCATCCAACCATCTGTTGCAAATCCTGCTTCCCTTAAATCTATTCTACGGGTAATATTGTCCTTCCACCTACATCTAGATCTTCCGAAAGATTGGTTCCCTTCTGGTCTCCCAGTCGGTATTTTTTTAGTTTTATGTCTTTCCTCCCCCATGTACGCAACATGCTCAGTCCATTTCTTCCTCTGTGATTTAATTAGCCTTATTATGTTCGATGAAGAGTAGAGGTTATGCAGACAAAACCATTTCTTTTCCAACAATATTTAGAGGTATCAGAGGTCTTTCTGATAACTCAATACATTAACCTATATACAAGAAACATACTATTCCTGAAATTATTACTTAACCCTAGGACCCTAGGTGTTTTTCTCTGTCGCAAACTCCGGTGGAGGGATTCATTGAACGTAATAGATGAAATGACTAAGCGAGGGAAGTGAACATCTTATTAATTTTCTATTATTTTAAAATGATTTTTTTTGCTTTGGAACGTGCTGCTTAAATTGTTGTACATTTCCTTTTGGGTTTTGTTTCTATCATTTTGATTCTGTCAGACCGGTACTAATATATGTATTTATTACAGTTAAATAAATTGTGATAAAAATAAGATTAGGAAACTATTATTTTATACAGTACCGGTATTGAAAAGACACTAACTCAAAAGGAGGTGGTTCTAGAAAAATAATTTTAAACATACAAGAGTAATTAAAGTCCCTTGGAATGGGAAGACACAATGAAGTGGAACAATATTAATACGTAATATCTTGTAAACACTCACTACTTCATTAATATTCATTACTAGTAATCGGTTTTCAATAGGACCTCCCTATCATCATCAGCTACGTCCAACTGCCACACTTCCATCTTGTACCACCTGGTGACAGGGTTGTGGTTTCATGAGTTTCCCAATTAGGCCTAACTCGTTTTTCGTTGGGTACAAGACAGAAGTGTGGCTGTTGGATGTAGCTGACAATGATAGGGAGGTCCTATCGAAAACCGGTTACTAGTAAGTAATGAATATTAGTGAAGTAGTGAGTGTTCTGCAAGATATTATGTATTAATAAACAAGATCAAATTAAAAAGTCTGTGACCTCAGCTCACCCCCCCCCCCTTTCAGAGTCCTAGGGTTAATTTTCAACTCTTAGATTGGCTTAAATTGCACAAGAAATATAAGAACAAAAAAATTGTGTTGGAATTGTGTGTATACTGAACTAGTTCACCCTGTTTTGCACTGTCACAGCTCTCCTGAGCTGAGCCTGTGGCTGCTACACATACTGTGTGTAATACCTGTTTCAGCTATGTTGGTAACATTTTGCATGCCCTAACCAAAATCTCCACCAGATTTCACAGAGTCACCATTAGTCATGACTGTTTTATCGTAAGGGAAATTCTATTTTATCACAGAAGTGTTTTAAATAATCAAGCTATGAAGGCTTTAAGGTATATGTACACCAACGAAAACAAAAAATTCTGAAAAATTGCTTTTTTTAAAACAACATATTTAGATAGACAGTTCTTTTCTTTTTAATTTCAACCATTAATTTTTAAATTCTGGCTGCTAGTTCCTTAAATAGAGCCTTTTTTCTAAGAAACTTCATTTTGACATGAACCTTTTTATTCTTCCCTTTCTGCTAGAAGTTCTCATATTGACTATTAATTGTCACTAATACACAACTACTTAAGTGGAGCCATGCTGGAATAAGAATGAACCATTTCAACTTCGTATTTTTATGTTCATCTCGACATGTGTTTTCCATGTGTTTCGATACCAGTTTTGCTTTTTTCTCAGTTTTTCGTAAGTAGGATATCACGTGGTATTAAATTGTTTCAAACATCATAATTCTTCTATAAATTAACATATCAAGGTGATTTTGGTGTCTTTTGAAGATTGAAACGTTCTCAGTGCTTGACGTGGAGAAATGTTTTATAGATAAATATTCTGCTGTGTTCTAGTTTCTTGTTTATAATGATATGAACAAAAAAAATATTTTCAGTTCATATAAATCTACATAATTTAAAATCTTAAGTGTCTAAAAATAACTAAATATCAGGCACTAGAGAATTATTCTATCTACAAAACAGTGACAATTTTGTGTTTCTATCTTTCGTAGTTTTAGGTAATAATTATGTTTCAAGTATTTAGTCTAAATTTTCAAGAAAACAACTTTTATAAACAAATTATATAACGACAAAACATTTTTGTGTGTTAAATGTCTTAATATATTGAAATTCCTAATGCTTAAAAATAAAATTTTCATACCTAAAGGTGTACATAAACCATAACTAAATATTAGTGACAGCAATTATTAGGCTACATGTTCGCATCTCATTTATACTCATTTATTGTATTGTTCACATGTTTATCTTAAACTTCGGAAAGAAAAATGTCCAGTAATCCCTGCCATAGCTTTTTTATGTTATTAATATGAATTATTGCCCATTGAGAGGGGAAATCTATCTGAAGCATTAAGGTTTTGAATGTTTTGATGCTCTACAATTTTGGCTTTATATCCTCATGTCATCAATTTAGGTTGTTCAATATCATACATTTTTATTAGGGATGGGTCCTCGATACTTTCGATACCTCGATACTCTCGATACTTGCATGGTATCGGCATCGAGCGATACTTCAGAAAACTCGCTCGGTACTTTTTCGATACCTTGGCAATTCTGCAATTTAAGGAAATGCGGTATCTCTTTCTGCTTTTAGTAGTCTACAAAATATAGTAAATACTTCTATTTCTCCTTGTCTAGTCATAAGTAAAGACTTTCCTACTTTTAAAATCCAAACAGAAGAGATTCTTAAATGTTTCGTTTCCCGTCAAACGTTTCAATAACATCCAACAAGCAAGCTGACTGTCCAAACTCCATTGTAATTTTTGAACAAAAACTTGTAAGTGGAGTGTTTCAAAAACTAATTTTAGCTTAAATGTAGAGTTTAAAAATAATTATAGGCTACTGATATTAAATTTTGTCTCATAAAATATGCACACTTAATTAATTTAGTTGGTATTACACAGTTCTCTCAACTTTTAATTTTCAATGTACCTATTTATTGAAACTGGAAATGTTGACGGTATCGAGTATCGAAGTACCGAGTATCGAGAAAATATCATGTATCGGTATCGAGTATCAAGAAAATTTGGTATCGACCCATCCCTAATTTTTATTTTATATTTCGTATGATTTTTGGACTTACGTTTTATATTATGGATCCTAGAGGTCATCTATAATAATTATCAGACAGGTGTCCATGTTTTCAGAATTTAAAAATAAGCCTAAATAAAAATAGGTGGAGAATTAAGCACACCGATTCATATCTCGGTTTTGAGATGTTCAACTTGTTCTATAATTAGTTTTCAAATAGGCCTACATTTATGTCAAAATTATCAAGCTAAAGGAAGAACCAAGAAATTAAAAGAAAGCTAATGGTGATTTCGATGTACTCTGGTGTTTTCCTGAGACATATTCATTTATACTGCTACTATCACATGCTAGGTCTTTGAAATCCAGTATTGCCAAGAAAATTAAAGCCAGTATCAGCCTTAATCATTTCTCTATCATAATCATTCACATATTAATTTACTTAGAGTGATTTGAAAACAATGCAGTAAACATTTGTCTCATTTAACAGTTTGCAGTAGTAATATTTATAAAAAAAGTAGGCCTAAAAGCATTAAGCATAAAACCTTGCATGTATATCATTATTAGGGGGCCGATTTCTATGACCTAAAAAATAGGATATATGCATGCATTTATGACCTAAAAAACAGTAAAATATGATCAATAAAGTTTAAAATATGACTTTACCACTTACTCATTGTGTATATTTTTTTAAAAGTTTCATTACAATTAATTTTTTAAAATATAATGTTAATTATTTAAAATATCTGTAAATTTTCAGAAAGTATCATTATAATGCAAAATTTACAAAATATGATATGAAACTTCAAAATTTACAAAGTATTATATGAAACTTCAAAATTTATTTAATGTGCACACAAATATGCCAAAAATATGACTTAAATATGAATATTCATACTAAATATGCTATAATAGTTGAAAATTTCCTAAATATGCAGTTATATGCATAATAAAAGCCGCTCCATTTGCACCAGGATGCTTGGAATCTTGTTTAAATTAGTCGGAAACCAGAAATAATGCAAAGGGGGAAAATATGACATGTCATAGAAATCCGCCCCCAAATCATTATGAAGAGAGATGAAACCAGAGGAATCAGCGCTTTTTCTGGGGATTCAGGATTTTCTTTAACTTAAAGGGTGGTTTTGCTATAAATTAATATATAAAACTTACCTTATGCAGAAATTTTATTTTATTTGATAAAATAATTACATACCAATAATACCTTTATTCTCAACTTCTCTCGGTTACATGGAACCATCATCAGGGCATCTTGTTTGTAGACTTACATACAAGAAGAACAAAACAAAACTGCTTCACTTTCTAACAGGCATAAATTTTGTTTTCATTTTAGTACGAAATACATACTTAATACCGGTGAGCTCAATCAATGAAATAAAATAAATATGATACCAGGTAGTGAACTATTATATAATTTTGTGATTGCTGCCTAGGCCTTACGGTACCTTTACACCATCTTCAGGGCATCTTTTGCTGGCTTAGAGTTCCAGTAATTAAAATAAAAACTGCATTTCATCACATTTATAAAATAAGATAAAATTCATAAAATCTTATAAAAACACTGTCACTGAACTTTCTTCTGTGGCCTCCTTGCCGTATGTCCGTTGACCATGATTTTTCATATCATGGTCAACGGACATGTGGTGAGGAGGCCACAGAAGACAGTTCAGTGGCAGTGTTTTTATAAGATTTTATGAATTTTATCTTATTTTATAAATGTGACGAAATGCAGTTTTTATTTTAACTATTGAAACTCCAAGCCAGCAAAAGATACCCTGAAGATGGTGTAAAGGCACCGAAGTCCTAGGCAGCAATCACAAAATTATATAATAGTTGGGCACCTGGTATCATATTTATTTTATTTTAGTATGAAATTTTACACATCATTTGGGAGGTGAAAAATTCCAAAATAAATTTGATCAATATTGGTAGATTTGAGAAGTAAAATTTAGTAATTCAAAATTCGATAATGTCATAATTAATTTTTTAGTACATGCTCTCTAAATCAGTTGCTTGTCGGATTGCTTGTCGGACTGGTAACATGCCGAAAAATTGCATTTTAGCAACCACCACGTATGCAAAAACTTTATTGGACTCATCCAGTATTTCAGCCTTGGCTTATGCCTCGGCCGCTATACTAGATTTGTCTGCTAAAGCATTATTTTGCATACTTGATACATAAATATCTATTTTCCTATAGAATTTATATTAAAATCTAGTAATGGATCCATGGTTTCATCTCTTATTCTTCCCACTTCCCCTTTAATCTCCAGTTCCCACCCTGTGCTATTTCACTCATACATCACTTCTCCGGTGTGGACCAAATAACGTGTAAAACTTTGTTTGAAATCAGCCATCATGCTCAAGAATATATAGGGCACCTAAATCATTTAACCCTCATTTGTAAATAGCATTTTAAATATTGTTATGTGATACAAAGTCTTATACTGCAATCTGGCAAAAGTTGAGATAATTTTTTTGCTTTGTTTTTCTTATGCACCCTTTGCGTTTTTTAATCAAGAATTTAAATTAACTTTCTCATTGTGTGATATGAGTTCTGATGAAAGTGATTATTATATTATGGATGCATGTTTAGACACTTTCATTTAATAAAAATTCTTACATATTCTACTTACAAGATATATTCTCCTGATAATACAGTGAGTCCCACGCAAGAGTTGGTCAACAACGTGGGTTTCTGCATCGTGGTGGGCACAGTTCCAACTCCCGAGCGGACAGGTGAAATATCTACGCAAATAAAGCTGTGATCGCTGTAATGATTCAGGTTCTCACATTTACAATTAAAATTACAATGAAAATAACCACATACCTCATCACAAGAGATGTTGGAAATGTTCTCCTCTTGCATCCACATAATACTGGAACCTTTTTAGAAAATTTTCTTTCACGCACATAAGTTCAGCTTCCGAGACAGAGTTAATTTCTCTTGTGATATTGCCTTTAAGTTCTTCTAACAGTATGTGAATATTATTTACAACGAAACTTGAAAAATAAAGTGTATAGGTCAATTTCCCATACATTGGAGGACCTCAAAGACAGTATCACAAGAGAAATTAACTTTATCTCAGAAGCTGTACTTATGCGCGTGAAAAAAATTCCTAAAAAGGTGCCAGTATTGTGTGGATGCAAGAGGAGGACATTTCCAGCGTGATAAGGTACGTGGTTATTTTCATTGTAATTTTAACTGTAAATGCGAGAACCTGAATCATTACACCGATCCGGGCTTTATTTGCGTAGATATTTCACCCGATCACTCGGGAGTTGGAGCTGTGCCTGCCACGATGAAGAAACCCGCGTCAGTGGCCAACTCTTGCGTGGAACTCGCTGTATCTGGAAATATAAAAAGAATCTTATGTAATTGTAATCAGTAAATTATTGACCAATATGACTAAATTAACTTCCAACATTTTAGTTTCCTCTCAAGATTGATATAAATAAATATGCATCAAGTGTCTAAATATATCTTCAACTATAATATTTTATGTAAAATGAAATAATGCATAATGGAAATGAACATTTCTTAACTTTTGGGTTTCTTCCATCTGCTAGCCATTTAATTTATTATTGCCTGTCTGCTAGCTACCTATTTTGTAGAATCACATACAAGCAGTAAGTTACATACTGTTCGTTTCTGTTATGAATTACTTGATCTGAACATAAGCTTGTGTCTATTGTGTGAGTGTATGAACCTGGTTACAGTGCCAGAGAATGGCAGGACTGTGGTCCCGGGTGAGGATCCTGGTTCCCCTGCTGAAGGTAGCAACCCATGGGTCAAGTTGCACAGCCAACAGTTTATTACTTGGCTTGCTTGTTAACTTAGCTAACTGAATAAGCATTTCCAATATCTTCTTGTATGCAGTTGTCTTTCTATATTCACTCAGGAATTCTTTTAAAGTTATGAAATGTGTGTTTTTTTGAAGTGAAACTTCTTTAGCCACGGTAGGGGTAAATCGGGAGCTTGTGTAACGCTCAAAATCGTCACGAAATTAGTGTCATGCTCAAAATCGTCACGAAATTAGTAAGATGTGACGGAACGGACTGCACAGAAAACAATCAACGCAATGATTAAGAGTATCCTAAATTTAAAAAATCCAAAATTAAAAAATTGAAAATCCAAAATTAAAAAATAAAAATAAAAATTCAAAGATCCAAAATTTAAAGAATTCAAAATTAAAAGATCCCAAATTCCAAAATTATAAAATTTAAAGATCCAAAAATCAAAAGTCCAAAATTCCAAAATTAAAAAATAAAAAATCCTAATATCCAAAATTGAAAAATAAAAAATTTAAAAAATAAAAAATCCAAAATTTAATAATAAAAAAATTAAAAATTAAAAAATCAAAAATTTAAAAAGTCCATAAACCCAATATTACAAAGTCCAACAATCCAAAATTGAAAAATCAAAAAATTAAAACAAGTTTCCCTTCCGTCGCGTGGCGTTCCACGCACACTTTTTTTTTAATTGCTATGATTATTTTCCATTTGAAGGATGTATTTAATTGCTTATTTATGGATTGAAAATGTGGACACTACAAGCTTGTATAATATTTTTAATTTCTAGGTTTTGTAGCAAACCATAACAGTGGGATGACCATAAATACTGGTATATCTTTAATGTCTTGGTTTGATGTTTATCTTAAATTCCCAAAAGTCCTTTATTACGGACAAAACTAGTGGAACTGAGGGGGAAAGTGTTAAGTTAGACAGCTCAGCTAAGCTATCTCAAAGAAATTTGAAGAGACTTAGAAAAAAATCCTTTTGACTATTCCACTCATATGTCTTTGATATTGGTCAATAATGTTTAGCAATTCTTAGACCAATCACGATTGTTTATCTTATAATATCCTTCCTCGGATCGCAAGGATGCAATTTTATCTGACAAAAGTCAGCTCGTTACAGGACACATAAGGCATTAACGTACGGTGATTAACATGTCACATGCCATTGAGCAGAATGAAAACATATTATTTTATACAACATGGCTTACCACATTTTTTAGTAAGTAGAGACAATAAATATCTTGTGATACTTTAGCAAAATTGATTACTAACATAAAGCAGAAAGTGAGATTGGAAATGCTTTTTCTTATATCCTTTCGATCTTTACGTAGTACAGAAATAGTATGTGGTAGGTGGCATTGTATTTACAAGTTATAATTGCAATTTGTTCAGAAAGATTCTTGGATAGCTGATACATAGATACATTGATATATAGACCTTAGACTCTTGGGTAGATCTTTTACTCTAGTTAATTCCCCTTATTCTTTATAATATTAAGTATGATAGTGGTATGTATTCCTCTGTTGCTTGCAGTAACTAACATATCCTTAGAAATGATTATTCAACATGTTACTAATTTTAATTATGTATTTAGAATTTGGATTTCTTAGCTTGTAGGAATTTGTCTGTTTATATTTTGTACAGAATTGTTGCAACTGAAATCACTATTGTAGAGTGTCACAAAATATGTGGATGCTTCTAGATTGATATCTCGTGTTCATCAATAATAATGTTAAATGTGATTTGTAGTAATATAATAATAACTACTTTTGTTAGAATTACAGTCAATTGAAGACCTCCCTGAAATAAGGATCTAACCAACAATATCAAAACTTTTTGGGAGAAAGAGATAGTTATACAAAGTTCTAATGTGTAATTTTTTTAAATTTTATTTTTCATTTTTATTTAAAAAATATTCTTTTAAATGAGTGTGAACTTAGAAGCAAGGTGAAGTAAAGCTTCTTAAATTTGTAAATTCCAGGAAATTTAGGTTTGGAACACGTATGTTTTTCTACAATGGCACTAAATTTACAGTAAATAAATATTTCATAACGGTTTTTAGATTCTCAATTTAATTTAATTAGATAAAAAGTAACGATCCCATGCCCTTCTGAACCTACAATTGTCAATTGCATTCATTTTTCGGTGTAACGAGATAGGTTGATTTCTTTACACTCTTGTGTTTTATAAATGATCAAATTGTAATTTTGAACACTAGGCCTATCATAGAAAATAGTATGTTGCGATACTCATGTAGCCTATGAGTATGTTTTGATAGAATCTAGTTAGAGTTATTTCTGAGATTCCGTTATACGCTTCACACATGTTTCGCGTACAATTTTTTCTGCGAGAGAGAAAAATACATAAAATACATAAAAAATGTGATAATTAATTAACTGGTTACTCTATGTAAGATTTCAGATTTTCCTGGCGAAGTTTACTCTATACCAACCTTATTAAACTAGTATTATTTTAATCTGGTGATCAATAAATCATTTATACATGAGTGAATGTGCAAGCAATAGCTGGCATCGACCTTTCATCTAGGTTAAGCTGCTGGATGAAGTCAGCATTAAGAAATAAAAAGGAAGTCATGACAGTTAAGATTTAAATTGTAAACTTCAGCTTGCAAATTAATATGATTATATTCCATATCTGCAATAACAGATATTTCAAAACTTATAAGCTTTGATATAATGATGCACCTGTGTGATAAGGAGTGTGGTATGTTAGGTTTCCGATCATAGGAAATTCTATTTTCCACCTTGATAACATAAACGGGAAACGGATGAAAAACATTTTATTAAACCATTTAGTTGTATTAGTTACTTTCTTTCATTTCTCAGTGTCATCGTCAAAGAGTGACCATTAACTATAAAGGTGGCACCACTAACAAAATGCATACATTATTCATCCACCCCCAAAAAAAGGCATCTTCCACAAAAATGATGGTTATTTCCTTATTCAATGGCCTTCAATTATTGGAATTTCATCTAACTTAAGTTGTTGTATAATGTTGTTAATTATGTTTCAGTGTTGTTCCTACAGGAAAGTGCTTTTTATATTTTATGATCTGTATTCTCAAATTCAATCAAACATTTATTTTTAGAGTAGTTACATACAGTGGTGTTATTCATGATGCTGCATGGTTAGATAAATGCAATAATTTAGCTTTCTAATTTTTTGTCTTAATATGAAAGGCATGATTCAATTTAAAGTAGATTTTTGTCCGTAATTTTGATAGATAAAAAAATGTCACGTTAACTCTCATGAGCAGGTTATAAACTTATAAAGTAATAGTATCAAAACACAGTTGATATTAATTATTATTGTCTACATGGGATTGCTACCAAAACCTATACTGTAGTCTTGGTTCCATTCTTAAGAAGTCATTAGTTCATATATTTCAGTTAAACTGAAGACTTTTTCTGTTATTCTTAAACAATTGAAAGTGTTTGTAGTTTGTTGTGTGAAATAATGGTATTTTCAGTAACACTTTGCTTAAATAACTCCTCTTGCTTTCAGAAGCATTTCACTTAGATGCCGAGAGCTTAAATACCGTATTTACTCTAATATAACGCACACTTTTTTATTCATTTGTAGCTTTCAAAACTGAGGTGTGCATTAAATTCGAGGGCGCATTAAATTCGAGTACAAATCTGTTTCCTAGGTTGACAGTACCGGTAACTTTTATCTGCATAACAATGCATTGCTGTAATTCTCAACTTCATTAATTTTATCGTTGGCCTATTACTAGCATTACTTAGAGCGTATAAAAATACTGGTTAGTAGTCATGAAATGGAGGGCAAGAAGAGAAGAATATCTTATGATGCTGCTCTTAGCTTTTAGTATAAGCACCCCGTGTGTAAAATGTAAACAAAATCGAGGATTCCAGTGATGAACACATCAGTGAATAATGGGTCAGTGAATATACTTGTAGGCCTAAAACTGGCAGTTAAATTTAATGGTAATTTCAAATGTTTACATGGTGGTTCATTATTCCCTTAATACTATGACAAAATTCCAAATAAAATACCTATCCTACCATTGATGCGCATTACATTCGCCAACAAACTCTTTTTTTTATGATTTCAAGTTTCAAAATCGAGGTGCGCATTATATTCGAGTAAATACGGTAATTAAAGTGATATTAGACTCAAAACTGAAAGACTGTTTTTCTTCCATTCTTTAACCCTTCCGAGGTTGAGCTGTGGAACATGACATAGCGGCTTTGGGGTATTCCAGGAACCCTAGGCAGTTTCTTTGTATGTGCCACTTCATATTCATTTTTATTACCCTGAATACTTAATTTTGTTAATATTATAAGTGTGAAATGTCCATTGAAATAAGCAGTTGTACACATTAAGAAGTACAGTTAGTTTTGTGGAATGATTTTCTCTGAGTAATTTGAACTTATTGATGTAACATATACCTGAATATATTATTTTATTGAATACAATGCTATTTTAAATATGAAATCTTAATTGAAATATACCCATATATTTTAAAATTTATATTAAAATATACTCCATATTGATCATTATGGAACAATGAGCTCATTTTGAAAATGTAACATAGAAGGCATCGTGGGTTTGCACTATACCCCACTCAAATAATTTTAACTTTTAGAGGAATATGTTAAGGAGATTCTAATTTTGTAGATACATGCTTAAATGCCTGGAGAAAAATTAGATGATTCAACAAAAGATAAAAAGTAGGCATAGAAGTTATTCATTAAAATGCATGTTTAGAGAATCTACTGTTCCCGACTCAGCCGTGGAAGGGTTAGCAATTGAAAATTTCAGTAATTTTTAGTGTGAAAAAAATGGTATTGGCAGTAACACTTCTTGTAAATATCTCCTCTTACTCTTCAGAAACATTTCACAATGCAAAGAGCCTAATTAATTAAAACAATATTAGATTAAAAATTAAATAACAGGCAATATTTCCTTGTGGCAATCTTTGGGAGTATATGGGTTCAAATCCTGTGGCCAGCCAATCTGAGTGGGGTTTTCATTGTTTGCCCACTCACAGAAACAAGACTGGAATTTACTTAATTTTACTTTAGAGTAGACAGTGAATGGAAAAGGATGTGAATAATCAACCTATTAATGTCAAGAGACCTCAATTAAATAAATATAGTAGTTTCTTCCCCCCCCCCCAAAGTATATATAATTTTTTTTTTTTTTTTTTTTTCAAAATATCTTAGCAAAAAGTTGAATGAAAAATGAAATCAAGATTCAAGGTCAATCATATTAAAGTATTATAGATATGCCTTATTTTGAGATTTGACCATATCATTGAGAATCAGTTGTATATGAGCACATAGACATATATATATAAGTTATACTGCTCATTAATAGGATTGGAAGATCAGTTTGTTATTGCAGCTATAAATTTAAATGTTAATGGCATATTATTAACTTAACACAAAGTAAGAGGATACATGTAGACAATTCATATTTTAAATATTTAATTTTATTATATACTAGCAGCTGCCTGTGGCTTTGCCCACAATAATTTAAAAAAAATTAAAAATGAAGAGCAAAATACTGAAGCCATTATATTTATTAACACTTACACGAGAATCATTCATAAATTAAATGATTAATAATTATAACGAAACAACTAAAAATCTGGCTTTGGGGTGCATTCCACAATTAGAAAGTGCCGCTTACGAAAAACGACTTCAGATTCGAGTTCCCTAGCACAGAAAACCCCTGCATAGCGAGTTCCATCCAAATCGATCAATGTTTGCCCATTTAGGCCTATTTCATTATCCCTTTTCTGTTTATGTTGAAAATTTCTGATTTCTATGAGCCTTGATATTATAAACAAATGAATCGACCAGGGTGGGCTTACAAAATTGGAGTGATCGATATGTTGCAAAATCACGATGCTGTTCTTTCAAGTTATTAAAAAAAAAAACAAACAAACAAACAAAGCCACCTGCAATTGATTTGACAATTGAAATGTAATACTGTAAACCGATGCTTCGATAGCACTAAAAATAACATTTTCTGCCAGTTTTTCACTAATAACTCGCAAACGAAAGCAAAAATTAAAAATCCATTTGCATTCGGCAAACCTTCAGTCTATCTAAGTTTTAAATTTAAGATCTCTGCATGCAGTATATTTTGCTGGGAAACGTGCACAGACAGACAAACACTTCCTCTTATTATTATTATAGATATGAGGAAACGGTGAATTAATAGTTAAGGTTGTGGTGGTAACCTATGTCACTTATAATAAAGTAATTAGCTGTACATGTGCTTGTAGTTAATTCTGTAAACTTTATCTTCTTATAAAAATGCTATGCACTCAAGATCACTGAACAATAATCCGAGTTTGCTTTACAGTGAAGGAAATTCATGTTATGAAACCACTTGGGATAGACATTAGGCCTATTATTTTATTAATCAATAGTAACTTTTGCTTACTTAATGTAACCTTAGCCGGCCGCGGTGGTCTAGAGGTAGCGTGCCCGCCTCTAGATCCAAAGGTTAAGGGATCAAACCCGGCCGCAGTCGATGGGTTTTTCAGGATGTAAAAATCCAGGGCATAGAGTTCTCCGGGAGGGACTTTAAGCTGGGGGGCCCGTGTCATAGATATACAGCACGTAAAAGAACTCCAAGCCTAAATTAGAGCCTCTGGACAAAATTTCTTGGCCCTTTCACGTCCAAATAATACCTTAGCTTCCTGAGGGGGGTTGAGAGGCGATGGGTTTACCAGCTGTCCCTCTGCCCTCTCTCGGAAAATAAGAATAAGAAAATTCATATTGGTAACAGAAACCTCCACTTGGAGGTCCCTTCACCCCCACATAGAGGCTATAGGGTTCCAGACAGACAGACAATGTAACCTTAACACAAAAGTGAATCAAATAAAAAGAAGTGTTTAAAAATATATTTCAAGTCAGTGGATAAAAGTTAAAATCACTACACAACGTTTCAACTCTCCCCTGTTCTTTGTCAAACATTCCAAAGAACTGGAAAGAAAGACATTTGAGAAACAGTGTTTTTATTGATGGTTACCATGACGAAACTCAATCTTCAAGTCACCTGAGGAAGACTCCAGGGGAGAGTTGAAACGTTGTGTAGTGATTTTAACTTTTATCCACTGACTTGAAATATATTTTTAAACACTTCTTTTTATTGGATTTGTATCAGTGGAAATTTGGGACCAATATGGATGTTTCAAAAGTGAATCATTTGAAACATCTTTACTTAGTAAATCTACGACACGGGCCCCCAGCTTAAAGTCTCCCCCCGGAGGACTCTGTGTCCAGGATTTTTACGTCCTGAAAAACCCATCAACTGCGGCCGGGTGTGATCCCATGACCTTCGGATCTAGAGGCGGGCATGCTACCTCTACCTCTAGACCATGGCAGCCGACTAGTATAACAGTAGTTATTATTAATTATATTATGAATAGTAAGTTAAAATTTGAACCTTAGAACATTTTTAATAAGTTAGTTTTGAAATATTTTAAAAATCTACTGTAATTTATTTCCATTATGAAGACATTAGAAATCAATAAATAAATCCCCTGCAATTTCAATGCTGACATTTCTAATGGATACAGAGTCTTAATGAATAACACCATAATATTTTACCTGTGTATAGAGGGGACATAGATAAGCGACTGTTATTAGGAGATTTTTGCTCTATAACATAAAATGTGTATGCTACAGGGCATTAAAGTCATTACAATTTGGTGCTTGTAAGTCAATAATGAAGCGAAGTAGAGTTAAAATTTTCATTAAATTGACTTAATGCCTTTTTAGTGATCAATAAAAACATTATTCTTAATCATTCATCAACAGTTATATCATAATTTAGAGTCTCCGTACTCTGCAAAATTTACAGACTATTCACATGACTGTCTGCCACTGCATTAGTTTTTTTATTCATATCTCCAATGTTAACTACGACGTTCCTTTGATTTGCATTTTTTCAAATGTTAGAAGTCAGTGGCAGCCATGCCCTGGGAGATGTTATACTGTAACAGGAAAAATTGAATCCATAGAGAAAATTCTCCGAATAAAAGTTGCTTGTCTATGTCCCCTCTATATACAGGTAAAATATTTCGGTGTTATTCATTAACACTCTGTACAATTATCAGAATTATCATGATTCATTAGAAACTTTTACTGAAGAGTACTGTAAATTTTGTATTACCGGTAATGTACTTCAATTTCAGTGACCTTAGCACTTATATAGTTTTGATTCTTAAAGAAACCAGCATGAATAACCTGTACTGGTGCTCTTGCCTTAGCTTAATTTGTTTTTGGTAGCAGAGAGAATACTGAGCAAAGATAAATGAGTAAATAAAACACACTCCAGAAGGAGAGCTGAAGGTAAATAATCTGTTACGTTAAAAAACACTTACATGGTCTGGTGATAGTTTAGCTGACTACAGGTCTGGATATACTGTAATAAAGCCATATTAAATCCATGATCCTTAATGTGATACATAAAAGTGTTACATACTGCATTTGCTCGAGTAATTTGCACACTTTTCCCTATTATGGTCAACATAAAATGGGGATATGTAAAGTATATGGATTTCCTAAAAAGAGGTCTTTATACTGCAGTTAATAACACTGTGCTTTTGTCATTACAGGTATCATGTGATGCCATCATTTATAAGTTCTTTAAAATAATGTAGAAGTTCACTTCTATAGCAGGATATCTCCTAGCTTTCGAGCCACCAAATGCCCTATGTCACTTTTTTGCATTTTTTAACACATCTCTTTTTCTTCAGTAATTCATGTTGGACTCTATAGTGCCAAATTTGATTTCTGCTGTAAGGTTGCTGAACTGTTCCACAAAACTTATCGTTTTTAATTTGTACGGTGGTATGTAAGTACTGTTATTTTTCCCATCTTCAAATTTCAACCCAAATGCACACTACAATTATTAAGGTAAAGGTAAAGTGATCCCTGTATGGGCCATGGAGACCTGTAGGGTTTCCAGGAGGTTAAGGCTCCTAGGTTGTGACAAATGGCACATGAAGGTAGCAAGGTTGTCAGCCCTATGCACCGGCCGTTAGTTTATCCTCAGGAATACTCTTGGTACTCATTTCTGTTAGAGGCTGAGTCCACCCCAGGGCCATAGTGCCACCAGAAGGATTAGGCCAATTGAAAAATCTCAACGACCTCATCGGGAATCGAACCCGTGATCTTCCTGTTTGTAGCACTATGCACATTTATTAAGAAGCACCTGTAATACCTTACTGTCAACACTGCCCCCTAGGTACCACCCTAATTTAAATGACAAGCATCATTGTTGAAGTAACAGTATCAAAGGATTCCTTTGTAAAGCAGATAGTGGAGTTCAGTAAATGAACCATGGAATGCAAGAATTGATCGTGGCCAAAGAACTACAAATCCCAAAATTCCTACCGCACTCTAAAAAAATTTGCATAAAATTCCACACTGTACAAGTGTGGAGCAAAAGTTTGTGCATCAAGTTTGCGGAGCAAAAATAAAGTTCAAAATAATTATTTAAAAATAATGGTACTCAAAATACACAGGAGCACAAATTACACGAGCAAATATGGTAAATAAAGAATGCATATCTGCGAATATAATTTTAAAACTTATAGTTTAAATATACTGGTAATTCAGATAGCACAATTAAATTTGTGATACCATAACACTAATCTTTTAAATGGAATTGTTCAATCGTACTGATATTCAGTAAACCTTCTCTTCAATAACTCTTATCTTGCAGAAGAAATAAGATTTAATTACATTAGTGTAAGCTGTAAAGTAGTTTAGTATTAATACTTTTTAAAGTAGTATAGAATTGCATGAAACTAATAGTTCTTGTTCTTGAGAGTTGACGGTTGACTTTGACATCTTTTTCATTACATTGCATATCTTTTTGCAGTGTATAGGACATTATAACATGTAAAATGTATGTCAGAAAAGCAACATGGCAACCTCATCTCATGCAAGATGAAAATTACTGGTCAATAACACTGCAACAAAAAGAATTGAAGTGTTACATATCCAGAGCTAAGTAAACACCATGTTCTTTCTGTTCCATTGTGAGTGTTTATTGCTTGATTTTTGTCTTGTACAAGGTTAGGTCACCATACAAAGCTTACAGGTATTCATTTTTTAATATGAAATAAACTTAAATAACACTATACGATAGTTGTATTAGTGTGTTATAAAAAAATTGTTACAAAACTAACTTACAAACATTTCAGATAACCAGCTATTATTTTAATTTATTTTAAGTTAGTTACCAATAAAATCAAACTCAAAAGCTGATAGAAGAAAGATGCATTTAAGACAGTTTCTTGTATTTTTATTCATGTCTCCAGGTATTACCATCCCTTTTTGCAGTATTTTCAAAATTAATTTTGATTTAGGAATGATTCAAACATTTTATGTTTATACAATATCAAATTCGTTGAAAAAATTAATTCTTAAAAATTGTTAATTTGTATTCTGTTTACTTGACAGGATTTTCTCGAGCTTCCTATTTAAAATCGAAAGTTAAAAACAAAGGAGCGTGTCTCCAATTTTGGAGAGCAGAGAAACGGTTCAGGTAAGTTTTATGTGTGTGTGTGTTAATCCTGTTTTGTTGTTTACTTGACAGGGCTTTCACGAGCTTCCTATTTGAAATCGAAAGTAAAAAGCAAAGGAGCATGTCTCCAGTTTTGGAGAGCAGAAAAACGATTAAGGTGAGTTCTGAAAAATAAATATAATAAATAGATAGCCTAGTTCAAATTTATTAAATGAGTTATTTTATTATTAATTTGTATTGAAAATACACAATTTTCACTTAAAAAAGTGGTTGTTGCTTATTTTATTGACAAAAAGTATATTTTCTTGATTTATTAAAATAAAATAAAAAAGATAATAACAATAACAGTTGAATACACAGGATCACAATCTAAATATTCAAAATAAAGAATCTGTAGGTGCGCATAAACATTATGAAGGAATCGTGACCAAATTAATATTTATTATGGCATTTAACTTCAAATTAGTTTTCTTTTGACAAATTATAAATGTGTTTGATTCCAAACGGATTATAGGGACACAAATAATTAACCATAATCGATAGCTTAGTAAAATAAAGATAAGAAAGGATTTTAGCATTGATTCTTGAATATTATCAGTTACTGTATTGAACATTAAAAGAGGTTAACAGTAGGCACACTGGTTGGAAGTCACTACAAACCTGGATGGAGCTAATACATCTAATAACAAGGTAGAAGTACATTAGTTAAATGTGTTGATTTGTTGTCCCAAAAAGTGCAGTAAACTGAAAGGAGCTCTTTGCACTACATTCTTGTTGTATTTCACGACACTATCCTCATTTGATGTTGTCGTTTCAATGTCTGTAATATATGTTTTGATATTCTGTGTTTTATGTAAATGGAGCAATGTTCCAAGCAAAAGTAAATTCTTTATCATAATTGCGTATCACATTTAAAAAATTTGTGATGCTGCCCTATGATAAGTGTTACTGCAAATCATAATGTATTGTTCTTTTAGAATGAATAGGTTTTATGTTTCTCTGAAATCGCTTGCATATTATTCCCTTGTAATGTGACATAGAGAGATGAAACAGAAGTAGAAAGAAAAATCACGAAATTTCCATTGACTAGTTTTTTCCTATTATGCAGCACACATCAAGACTATAATTCTTTCTTACCATACACATTGGAGCGTGAACCTGTCAATTGAAGCTACAGTAGCTCCTACCATGCTCCTCAGAGCTTATAAATTTGGTGGGAACGTTGGTACATAAATTTTATCTTTTACGTATCCCCATTAAAAAAAAAAAACCCATAAGGTTTAAGTCAGGTGACTTGGGAGGCCACTTCAAAAGAGCCTGGTTATCAGGTGTGCTGCATGTAACCCAACATTGTAGATTAACTTGCTGGATGCCCTTCTCCAACATATGTGCGAAAATATCTCCAAACTGTTATTGCAGACTGAGTTGTGTGAAATTCTAGGACTCAAGCTGTTCTCCTGTGTCCATGATTTCCTTTCATTGTTGCATTGTTGTCGGTCATTCGCTACTCCTGCCACAATTTAAACAGGACTTTGGTGATTATTTTTCTTTCTGTTGCTTTTTGTTCCATCACTCTAGGTCTCAAAACATGCAAATAATAAGCAGGTGAATTCAAGAAAGCCCTGAAAAACAGGACTGAGTGTGCCAGAATAAAGAAATTGACTCCAGTTAATGGAGGGTTCTCTCTTGTTACACACGTTCTAGTTACAATGTGTTACATTCTGATATGGGCAGATTCTCTTCTTGGAATGTAGGAGGAGCTACTTGCTACCCAACCCGTCATAGTCGGGGGAAGTTGGAGTGACAAACAGTGCTGAGAATTGATGACTTAAAACAAGATCTTATTCACATCAGGCACAGATGTGCCGTGTCAAACCAAGGAGCAGTTGACTCCAGCCAATAGTGGCCAATGCATTCTCCTCTCCCGTTTTTAATTATGGCTCTGTTACTAGTTTCCAGAGAGTCAGGGAGGTAAAAAACACCTTGCATTTGCCCTTTTACTGTTATTTGAAACAGCCACATATCGAAGCCATGTTTCAATAACAGAATCCTCCTTAATTTGAACCTATTCCCTCATTCTCTATTAGTGATTATCATTGTCTGGAAAGTAGAATCACTTTCCAGACAATGGCAACAAGCTAAATGCTATAAGCTTGAAATATAAATTCCTTTATAATTAGAAAATAAAAAGCCCTCATTAGTCAACTACACAAATTCTACTTTCTTTATAATTAAATCAGAATCTGAATTGATTTTGGACATTTCTTCCTCATTTTAACCCACCAGCTTTAATTTCGTTACAAACTAAATACATACCTGTAAGTACTGAAATTCGTCTAAAATGCTTTAAAGAAATTTGTGTATTTTCTGCTTATATTAAAGTTGCAGTTTATGTATCCAAAGACATACGAGGGTTATTTTTTTTCAACCTCCAATGGAGCATAAAATGAAAACCACAGTGAAAATCAAAACTGTTTTATTTGGAATATTTAGGTACACCTTCTAGCTACTTCTGTACATAGTTTTGCTCCGATTGAGGCATTTGTCGTAGCGTGGTACCAACTTTCCAATACCCTCTTCATAGAAGCTGCTGCCAGCGTATTGAGAAGAGTCGTCACAGCATTTTGAAACGTTTTTAAGTTCTTCATTGGTTTGGAAGCACTGTCCTCCCAGATCTTTCTTCAGCTGCCAAAAAAGATGAAAGTCACTCGACACGGGGACGAGTTTTTGAAATCCATTGTAACAGGTGACGAAACATGGATTTATCAGGACAATCCAGAATCAAAAGAACAATCCAAACAATGGATGCACACAAATTTCCCGAACAAACCCAAGATCTGGCTTCCACACCAACGAAGAATTTCAAAACACTTCAAAATGCCGTTAAGACCCTTCTCAATACACTGGCGGCAGCTTCTATGAAGAGGGCATTGGAAAGTTGGTACCATGCTGCGACAAATGTCTCAATCGGAGTAAAACTATGTAGAGAAGTAGCTAGAAAGTGTACCTAAATGTTCCAAATAAAACAGTTTTTATTTTCACTGTGGTTTTCATTTTATGCCCCATCAGAGGTTGAAAAAAATAGCCCTCGTATCATTAATTTATAAGAATGTTTTGATAACCAAACCTCTTGTTGACATAGTGCTTTCTTAAAGTCTCCGGTCAAGAAAACCACCATTAACGGCCATGGGAGTCGGCATGCTGACCACATGCCCCCCAATCCTGCCATCTGCCTACGGGAGATGACGCAGCAGTCGGGTGGTAGGCCAAGTCCCTCCAGGGATGTAGCGCCACGGAGTTTAGTTTAGTTTAGTTTCTTAAAGTCTGCAAAATCATCCCATTTTTCAGTTATCAGCATAGATCATAATATAATCTTGCATCCTTTACCAAGACCTCAAGTTATTCAAGTATATTATTTATTGGAGAGCTCATAAACAAAGTGGCGGGAAAAGATATATAAAAATAAGTATGAAAGGAAAAATTAATTAATTCAAGTGAGTGATTATACAAGAAATTTGGATTTTAAGAATGCACTAATATTTTCAGAGATCATCCAGAAAATAAAAATTGTGTCTATAACAAACAAATTCTCAAGGTACCGTGATATAAGTGACATTTTATGCTGTTTCTCTTATATCCTAATGGTCAAGGTATATTGGCAATTCCCATTCCTAATTTCACTTTTTCTTTTCACTGAGGTATTTTTCCATAAATTTAGACAACCTCACAACACTTTCTGGATGATCATCATAAAATTATGATGTATTTTAATAGTATTCTTTTTAACAGTTTTAATAATACATAATGTACATGGTGTTATATGTTTGTGGGTGTATTTTGAGCCTTTATTGTAGTGTTGCCTATTGGTTCGTGTTTGTGTGTGATGTTCTCTCTGCTGGAGCCAAACTGCTAGGATGTCTTCTTCCTGTGAACTACAATGTTCATATTATTCAATGTATAACATAGTTCTGTAAGTGGATTGTGTATGTTCTAAAATATATTCTATATTTTTTTTTAATAATATTGATATAGAATATTTTCCCAGGCTTCTAACCAGGTAGTTGTTAGTTGAGTGAAGGAACTCTGGTATTTTAGGCCGACCTGAGGTTCTGTTGTCAAGGTGAATGAAGTGCCAGGACTGGCTGGCCCTTTTTTTAGGGATGGGGACAGCTGTGTGCATTTGGATTGGAGAAGAGGATTTTTGAAACAGACCAGTCAAGTGACATAATATACATGGAATGAAATGAGGATCAGATGAGATGTGGATGATTTTCAAATGAGGATCAGGGGCATTGTAGCACTGAGAATCCATTGCTGAGATGAAATTAGTTGGCAGGACGGGTGACTCGGTTGGTCTTAAGTGACTCAATCCATCTGAGCCCTGCCTGGTCCTATATTATTGAGTAACTTTGCAGCCACTGATGATATAAGATACTTCTCTTTACACACCCACCCGAGTACTGATTTGTCAGTTTAACACATATTTGTGTTCACCTGGGTTGCACAGTTAGTATCACGCTGGCTTTCTGTGCCAAGTTCATGGGTTTGATCCTGGCCCAGGTCGATGGCATTTATGTGTGCATAAATGTGACAGGCCCATGCCAGTAAATTTACTGGCGTGTAAAAGAACTCCTGCAGGACTAAATTCTGGCACACTGGCGACACCACAAGCCTAAGTTGCGGTACATCCCCATCGTTAAATAACCATATACCAACCAACCAAACAACCAACATACACATTTGTCACAGGTTATCCAAATATGAGGAAGAACATTTTGTTAGTAAAGATGTGGAGGTGGAAATATGTGTACAGAAACATAATAATCTTTCTACCTGTAGATGTTCACATGTAAGTATTTGAGGAACTTGTTTGGATTTTCTTGAGCCCTTTCTAGACTTGTTCATTTCCTTTCAAACTTTCATTGGATATTTTCAAGATTCTTCAGGCTCTTAGTTGTGTGTATTTAATCACCTTCAGACTCTTTCAGGCATATTCACTCTTGCTTCATGCCCTATGGGTCTGAAAATTCATCTCCATATGCTTTTAGTTCATATTCAACACATCTGAATCTTTTCCTGTTCTTTCTTTCAACTTTTTAAAACAGCAGCGACCAGCAGATGTGCAGGCCTTCCCTTTCGATTGCACATTTACCCTGATACCTGCTCTTTAAAGCTGCCAGCTTACTCTCAGTTTAAATTGCATACATATCTCAAACAAAAATATGTTTGAATAAAATTGTATTACTGTAGCCTTTATCAACAGATCTATTAAAAATGCTTTAATATATGGTATTGGTACAGCTCAAAACATTTTTCATATGCATGTATGTATATCCATCCTTTGTTCATTTTACATAATATGGGACACTTCAAATTCTTACATAACTACATAACTATTAAATAACTTATTAAAGTTTACAATACTAGTTTTCAAATTAAAATGCTAATAGTATTATCTATGATATTGATAAAATTATCTATGCAATGCGAGTTTCTTTCTTTTCTTTGCAAGTAATGCAACATTTGATGAGGTTTTGAAGGGATTTTTTCCTTCTTTTTTTCTGTCCCTTTTGCTTCTAACTTACATTCTTCATGTCCCCTGAAAGTCTCCCTGCTGGGTTTTTGTGTGGTTTTCTGGAAGTAGGTGCTTTTTCAGACCTTAGTCTTCTTAGTTAATTGTGTCCTAATTGCTTTGCAAAGTTTCGGAAAGGGTTTGGTTGACATGGAATGACTCGTAAGCTACCTTTCGTAACATGGATTCTTCGGCACTAGTGATTACTGTACTCTTCACATAATCACACTATAACTGTAACAGTGATGCATACACATAGTACTGGTCTTCTCTCTCATCACCATTGTATTATTTCGATAAGATTTCATCCATTCAGAGTGGGGCAAGAGTCATAAAAATCTAATTAACCATAACTGGAGATATCTTAGCTTCATAAAGGAAACCAAGAGTCAGAAAAATCTAACTAACCATAACTGGAGATATCTTAGCTTCATAAAGGAAACCAAGAATCAGAAAAATCTAATTAACTATAACTGGAGATATCTTAGCTTCATAAAGGAAACCAAGAATCAGAAAAATCTAATTAACTATAACTGGAGATATCTTAGCTTCATAAAGGAAACCAAGAGTCAGAAAAATCTAATCAACTGGAGATATTCTAGCTTCATAAAGGAAACCACATGAGTGTTTTTATAAAAAGTGTAAACATTTGGCTAAAAAGATGAAAACCATATAATTTACACATCACGTCTTCAAGAGTGTTGAGAGAAACTGAACTGAAATCACCTGTCATAACTTTCACAGTCATCCAACAAAGGTGAGTTAACCTGTAGTGTTAATGCTCAGATGTGTGTTATATGTAGGCATATCTTATGTTGTAATTTGAAGTAGATCTTTCTGTTTGTCCACTGTTTCTTTACATACAGTAAAATAGTATTCTTGTACTAAGAAACAGAGGTGCTGGTAATTTGATTTTCTTTTCATTTTAGTAAAATTAAAATTAGGGTTTATTTGAGAAAATGTTATTTTTTTCCAGCCTTTTTTTTTTTTAGTTATTGTTTAAGGTTATATTATTTCTAATCACCTAAAATTTCTCTCTGTAATAATATTATCTCCTCATGAAGAAGCCTGCTATCCAAAATGGAGAATTGAATTCTTTCAAGGACATGAATGTCAAACTAAAAGGAAGTTACAAACCTTTGCTCCCCTCTCCATATCACTAGTTTTGATCAAATCTTCCTGAAACAATAATCTTTACACCTTCAAAATAGACTGACTAAAGTGATAGAAAAAATAATCTTAAACATTATAGATGTCCTGACAAGGGGTTACCAAAAGATACAGCCTACCTATGTCAATCTATAAAAGACATTTTGTCATATAAATGATTTTATAAATTTGTAGATATTTTATAGACAATTATGAAAGCAGGGAAGAATCAAATTAATTTTAAAATTAAATAAGATATGGGAAAAAAGTTTATCTTTCGGGAAGAGAGGAAGAGAGCTATATTTATTATTCAAAACATTGAAAGCATAAAGCATATGCCGGACAAACATCTATCTTGCTTTTTGTGAAACTTGAGATGCAGGTAGTTTAAACATATCTCAACAGATGGCTTCAATATTCCAGAAATTGTGAAGCGAAATACACTTTAAAAATCATGGAACAAAACTCTGTGGTGCATCGCTTCCCATGCAAGCACAGCAAAAATCTTATGAATTGAATACAACTTGCAATGAACATATTCTGATTGAGCATGAGCCACCTAACCTAAACCAATACATATTCTGATTGAGAGATTGTTTTGGTGTTTTCAGCTGAATATTTCTAGGCTTATGTAGTTTCTCGTCGAGAAATTAGTCATGCAATCAGATGATAATAGTACACATCATGTATGGTTATGCACACTTATGTGTTGGTTTTTGGAACAAAAGTCTATGTTAAGTCTTACCACATAGCCTTGTCCTGCAGAAAACAATCACCTTTATTGCTGTTTTTCTCAATATATAGGACATATAATATAGACATAATATAAGATTTGAAGCTTTCATGGCGCTGATTACTTAAGATGGCTTCGTAGGTTATCAGCCATGTCAAAATTATTAGTCTTGAGCTTTCAGCCAGTCAGAAGTCATGGTAGAAGAATTTTTGCTGTAGTTGAAGCCAATGAGATTTTGCATTCCCTTATTAATATTTGTCTAGCCCCTATAAATATGGACATGTTTCTTAAATACACACACTCCTGAGGAAGGCCACAGAGTGAAGATGGCGAAAGGTCGAGCCCAATAATTTTAACAAGTTGATAACCCGAGAATCCGTCTTATGTAATATAGATGTTTGTTCACGCATGTGACTCATTTTATGAAATTTAATTTCTGTTCATACAAATGATTGTGGGCTATTAAGGAATCAAGCAAAATTTGTAATAAAATATCCACTAGAAGATCTGTCTGGAATTAAAAACACTTGAAGATTCATACCCTGGGAAGAGATAATTAATTAGCTGAATATTATTTTTTATATTCAGGGTTCTTATACTTTCAGTTTTTAGATTAGTACAAAATTCTTCATTAATACATTATGTTGAGAAGTCAAGAACCATTTGATTGAGTTTAAGTTGCATTGAATTTACAGGTTTTGGATCCGTCACACAGTAAAAACACAAAGCTTCTACTGGTTTGTCATCGTGCTAGTATTCTTCAACACGATGTGCACTGCAGTAGAGCATTACGGCCAGCCACTCTGGCTCACAAAATTCTTATGTAAGTATGTGTTTCTTATCTTAACTAGTAAACCTTTGCAAAGATTTTGTACTTTGCCCCTTCTGATACGTGCGGGGAAAACTGGACAATCAGTTATGTAATTAAATAGACTCTTACACAGTCACATACGAAATGCGTAAAAACATGTGCACATAAGCAGAGTATTCAAAATGTTCCAAACCTCTTTACCACATAATATGTATTATTTCTTTTGTAAAGGTAATCTTAGTCTATAAGAAAAGTGAGTCAATGTGTATGAATGAGTAACATTTGAAATATATTTCTAGAGATAAATTGATTGAATGTATTGATAAACTAACCTCTATGTTAGTTTTATTATGAGCATAATATTTTAAGTACAGAAACATATTGAAAGGTCCAGCTATTATTTAATTGTGGCAGACCGATGGAAAAAGCCTTACCATCGTTCCTTCTGTAAAACCAATATCCATCAACATTAAGATAGTTACATAGTATGAAAACATTTGGGGGAAATCTTCAATGCACTAATCATCTTCCATCATGAACTGTTTTCATGGGTTATGAACCACCCAAAATTCATGTGCGTATAAGATATAAAATATATAACCAATAGACAGTACCGTATGTTTCATGTCTCAATGCTGCAATATTTTTATTTTTTTAATAAAATAGTGAAAAAATTGCTGACAGTAGCTTTTTACAGTTTAGTTCAGTCCTGGAAAGAATAATGTACTGTATGAAATAATTTCACACTTAAATATAATGTTTGAAAATTTTAAATAATTTGATAAATCTATAACAATAACATATGCTCAGTTAAGTGGTGCAGTTTAATACTTTAGACATATGGCAGCAGAATATCGGCAGAAATTTGGAGGAAGGCCCCTTTATTGTTATGGGATCAGTAGAAGCTATCAACAAGCCCAATTTCTTACTATACTTGCTATGTTTTGATTCTCATAAAAAAGCTTGACAATAAGAAAAATATTTGTGAAGTGGACGGTGTAGAGTGGCATGGCATGGATAGTTTGAAAGAGCCCTACGAGTTGAGACATGTGCTCCTTGCGACCACATTTATGCTATGTCTGACAAGTTGACAATATTAATTGAAAACTTAGTATCAAGATCATCTATAGTAGTATCGTTCAACATCATTAGTCTGGAATATGGGGGGTATCAAGAGGCATCAAAAGTATCGAGAACCTATCTAGTATAAATGAATCATCAGTATTGCCTATAATTAAAAAATAAAAAATAAATTAAAATAACCAGTCTTCTAAACTCAGTTTCTTAATGGAATTTCTCAGAGTAACTTAGAATAATTTGCTAGCCATGCAAATATATATTTTATTTGTTAAACACTTATTAAAAATATATTAATTTTAATTTACAGATATAGCGGAGTTCGTGTTCCTTGGCCTTTTCATGATGGAAATGTTCATCAAGATGTACGCGTTAGGGCCACGTATCTATTTTGAGTCATCCTTCAACCGTTTTGACTGCGTTGTGATCTGTGGCTCCATCTTTGAGGTGATTTGGACCGAAGTGAAACAGGCCTCGTTCGGCCTGTCGGTGCTCCGCGCATTGCGCTTGCTCAGGATATTCAAAGTCACAAAGTAAGTTGTGACTCCCCTATTTTCTCTTTTTCTTTTTTTTTAGTTCTAGTGCAAGTCAGGGCCAGTGTATGCATCCTACTATCAGTACTATCAGTTTATGCATTCTTGGGGATTAATGTGGGTTTGTCAATAAAAGGAATAAATTGTAATAATAGTTATTACTTTGGACAGTCATTATTGTGTAGTTAGTGGTAACACTATTTTAAACATTACTCAGATGCTGGCATCATTGATAGAGAATCAGTTAAATATTTGAATCGTAAATAACAATATATCCCTGAACTTGCACCTATTTCAGAGGTATAACAACCAAGGTTTTACCAATTTGCTCATCAGAAGTTCTTCAGTGAGTCCCCTGGTGTCTTTGAAATGAACCTAGTTGTTGTACCCTATAAATGGTTGCAAGTGAAGTGCAGTATGTATAGAGATATATGATTTAATATAAAACAGTAAAAGTCATTCTTATAGTCCTAGTAAAGTGACAAAACCACATTAATTCTAATAAAACAGCATTAACTTAGAAGAAGGAAGATTTAAGTCACATTGTTTGGAAGTGAAAGTGTTCAGTGCAGAAAAGTGTTTTTCAAGATAAATCAGCCTCTTGCAAGATTATCATCATCATCTTGAAGAAAAGGTTCAACACCAACAGCATCATCATTACCATCTTCTCTCCAAAATTGATCCGTTTTCATTTGTAACACATAGATTATAAGGAAAGTAATGTTAATAGCCAAGTATTGAGTAACTGTAGGGGTGTAACATGTATTAAAGACTGCTGTAATATAGCTATGAAGTACAGAATGTAGAGGATGAGTCTTTGCTACAAACTTTTCAAAGTAATAGATTAGGTTAATTAGATTTTTGTTATTCCATTCATGTTAAGGGACATGTCAAAAAAGTTACAATGAGAATATACCGATTAAAGAGAAAGGTTATAACAATTTCACTTAGTTATGTAGAGATCACAGAGATTATATAGAGAGTAATAGAGATTGTCAGTATGATAAACTTTCAAATGGGTACTAGAAATGTTCCTTTAGGAATTAGGAGCCATGTGTAATATAGAGCTAGGATTTTAAAATTATTATTATGTTTAAGAGATAACATTTTTCACACAGTGAACAATACAACTATTTTTCTGTGTTCACTAAGATCATTGAATGACGTCTATTATTATAGATGGAAAATTATTTTTCAATTTCACATGATGTAGCGAGGGAAAATTTTAGGAAAGGAATCTTTTATGAAGAAATCTCCTCAGGAGGTGAATAATATCTCCATTATTTTAGATTTTGACACACTGCGAAATGTTGAATATGCAGGATTTCTTTACAAAATATCCATTGCCTTTCAGTCACTTGCAAATATTAGTCTGAAAATGCAATCAACATACCTTCGAGTAGATTTAGTAAAACCTCCCCTGAGTTTAAGTTGCCCTTGTGCAGTGTTGTGAAAGATTGACATGATTGTTTAGTTAAAGATTTAAACTACCTATACAGTAAATTGAAATCTTGGTAAAACCAATTAAGAGATTTCTCCTTGTGGACATCCTCTTAAAGAGCTGTCATTTATCTTAATCCATCAATTATTGCAAGTGACAATAGGCCGAGCTTCAGTTTTGGATTTCAATAAAGCAAATTATACATATAAAATAACATGAAAAATGTTTGAATATGTAATTTTGTTTATTATCACAAGAATATTAAATACAGTAAAACCCCCTTCTTACGTTCCTGCCATTTACATAATATTCTGCTGGTCCCATCTTTTATCCTATACCGACAATACATACCATTACTACCATTAACAACTTTCAAACAGTTGTATTTCCTGCCATGTACATATTTTCCTCATTGGCAGCATTGGTTTTCAATGAAGAACTACTTTCACTTAACAAAATTTTCCACTATGTTGCCAACTCTCTTAGTCGCATTGTCAGTTGCTATTTGCATTAGTCCAGGTGAAGTTGGTTTCTTTTGCACTGGTGCGATTTACAGCATTTTATTATACTGTAGTTATTCATATAGCGTAAATCATCATCGTGATACAATGCAACACCAATGTTTTTGTGTTACATGATTATTGGCGGTATCATGGAGGTGAAGAAAAACAATAGAAAATCCATTTTGCAAGAAAAGTCGGAAATTCTGTGTATTGATTCATAAGCCTAAACACATTAATCTTTGAATGGTACATCCTTGTTTCTTTCATCAACCTTGAAACCTCAGTATTACAAAACAACATGAGAAAGTTTGTGCAACATGTTTTGCACCATATTTTAAATAGATATGCAAGTGTACATAGGTACCTTTATTTATTTTCATGTACAGTGGACTCTTAGTAATTCGAACTCCAAGAGGAATTAGAAAAGAATCGAATTACCCAAATTTCGAATTAACCAAAACTGTGACCTTTTAAACGAAAATGCCGTAAAAATGTTAAAAACAAACTCATTGCAATAAATAATAATTATTGTATAGTGAATCTTACCTTAATGACTGCCATCTTGTTGTTTGGATGTTAAATGAAACCATTTTTGTCCACACTAAAACTGTAACCCTAAATTGAATAAAGGAACTCCACGCTTTGACATTTTCAAACACAGTCACACTTGTAGGATAGAATGAACACTAAAATTTTCACAGAAGTGTTGAATCCCTCCAAGACTGTAGCGGAGGGGGTGAACTTCGCATTCCATTGAACATCTATTCTGCAGGAGGAAGATAACGGTGGTTAAAAATACACTTTAGTATGGTACCTGCTGGCTGCTACCGACTAAGGTTCTTCAGCGAGATAGAGAATTCTTGTGGAATTCCTGGAAGCAATGAACTCTTGGAATCCTTACAACATTAACATGAGACAAATTTGGGCTTCGATTTATCCAAATTAAGCTTAAAAAATTCGAATTAAATGCAATTTTTTAAGATACATTTATATAGGAATTTCAAGGGGAATGAGTAATTATTGGAATTATACAATATTTCGTATTATCCAACGTCGAATTAACCAAATTCGACTATATTAAAATTTTGAAATACATAGCATTACTGCTTTTACACTTTCCTGCCATTTACACTTTTTTTGCATCAGGCTCTTCAAAGTGTAAAAAGGGGGTTTTACTGTACTTATAAACATTAAAAAGATGTTCACTAAAATAATCATCATATGATGTACCATGGACATTTAACGTTTTCCACAGTGTGAAGGTAAAGAGTAAAACATGCAAATACATAGAAATCCCAGCTCTCATTATAACACATTGTGTACAAAAGTATTTTGTAAGCAGTATTTGTAAATGATACTGGAGTAAAAACATCTAATTTAAAATGTTTAAGTATGAACACTCCAGAATCATATAAATACTTGGATGTATATGCAAATCAATTTGACATACCATTATCCATATTGTGGTTATAGCCAAAATTATGTGGAATATCTGATGCGTGGAAGGAAACTGGTGCACTTATAAGCTAATTTTTAATTGAATCAGTTTGGCTGCTGAAAACTAAATTGCTGAAGGTATTATTACTGGAAAAATTTCTTGTCATTAGAATGGCAGCTTAGCTTAGCTTTTCGCAGGATACTTCTTTTTTGGAACTTTATCCTGCAGCCTGCGAATAGGCACGCAACTCTCATAAATATCCTGCGAATTGGAGTTTTATGTGAAGTATAGTATTTTTACCATTCCTATAAGGTTTTCTTTTAATATGTACGAGGGCAATTTTTTTAACCTCCAATGGGGCATAAAATGAAAACCACAGTGAAAATCAAAACCGTTTTATTTGGAACATTTAGGTACACCTTCTAGCTACTTCTCTATGTAGTTGCACTCCGATTGAGACAATTGTCGAAGCGTGGTTTAGCTTTCAAATACCCTTTTCATAGAAGCTTGCCGCCAGCATATTGAGAAGGGTCTTCACGATATTTTGAAGTGTTTTGAAATCCTTCGTTGGAATGGAAGCTCTGTCCTCCCAGATCTTTCTTCAGCTTTCTTCTTCGGCACGGAAACAAGTTTTTGAAATCCATCATGACAGGGAATGAAACGTGGGATCGTTACAACAATCCAGAATCAAAAGAACAATCCAAACAATGAATGCACACAAATTTCCCGAACAGCCCCAAGATCTGGTTTGTTATCTCTGATAAATATTCTTGTAATTCGAGAACTAATGTGTGCTAAGAAAGAATTTGTTTTAGGTGTGGAAACTAGATTCCCGTAAACCTGTATAATTTTTTGCTAGTTTTGAGGAGCTATTAATTTTTCAGAAATAGTGGAAATTTTCATCTTAATTTTAAAATAATTTTATGACAAGCTCTGTAAAACAGCTGCTTCTTGGACTGTTAGCATGCTTTAAAGTAGTGCTTTTTTGCCTAGGCCAGTAAAGTAATTATTGTGTTAAGGATGTCTTTAATAGTATATTGCGACACAAGGGCGGAAAGGCACGTTTACGGGTCGAGGAAACAGATTGAAAACCCGAGGCGTGCCTCAGGTTTTTAAGTTTTCGAGACCCGTAAATGCCTTTACGGCCCGTGTGTTGCATGCTATTTTTTGCACGACGGTTACTTATATCAATTTAATTATATTAATTGTGATATTACCTGAAAATATTATGTATATACAGTCTTGAAGAATGGTGCTTATTTCAGAAAGGGATTCGCATTTGTTATTGTTTATGGCAACCGAATATTTATAAAGCGGGGAGGCCTTGGTCATTTCTGCTCGCAAATAAGCATTTCGGGCGGTAAAGTAACTTTCCGCCCATCGCCCCTAGCAACAAGTCACTTTCCGCCCGTCGCCCCTAGCAACAAGATTGCGTGTGGTAATGTCAAGTTACGATCCATGTAAACAACTTTCGTAAGTAACACTTACTAGCTAAGGAGTGCAAAAAAAATATTTTTAAGGAAAAAGAAATAAATCTATAGCAAGCAAAGCTTATGCACATGCACTACTTGGTGCAAGTGCCATATCTTTTCTTCTCTATGCAGGACCATTGAAAATGAGTGAAAAACTGAGTTCATTAGTTGTAAAATTGGAGAACTTTTACTAAAAACTCTTGTACTCAGCTATGCCTCATCCGAAATACTAGATTCGTCTGCTAGAGCCTTGCTTAGCAAACTTGATACATTTAAATAGCTGTTATTGCTGATACGTGTAAGATTCCTTTGGGAGCCAGTTCTGTGTTGAATTTGCTGTTCTGTAAAACAACATTTAAATCATAACTCATTGACAATTAACATGATAAGGACTAAGTTATTAACAAATGTACATGAATTGTACTCACAACGATGTTTGTGTATTCTTTCTGGAACAGCGTATGTCAAGTTGATTTGATTGGTTATTGTATTCAGTGATGTTTACGTATTCTTGCTTTGATGCATAGCTAACTGGCCATTAGTGGTAAGTATATTCTCTTGCTAAGCACTTCCTTAATTTCAATTTGAAATTATTCTTTTTTATGTAGAATTTGTCAGCTAACCACTGCACTTCTTATGGGTTATCTAGTTTGCATTCCTTATTTTGTATTGTGAAAACTCTGAGGTATGAAATGGAAAAGTTGGTTGAGAGTGCAAACCAGGTGGATGTTGGATCAGTAGGGATGGGATATCGGAAGCAAAATATCGATATCGATATCAATATGAATATCGGTTACTAATATCGATAACAGTATAATATCGCCAAGAAAATATTGATATTCTATAGTATCAAAAGTTTTACTATGATAATGATTTGTTCCTAGAGCACTCAGAAACCGTTAACACATAGCTAGCACATGCAAACCTTGACAGTTTTTCTTCACGACGTATGGAAACTGCCATTGTGCACTTGCGTAAACTATGTGTTCATGGTTTCCAAGTGCTCATTTCCTACTGTCATTTATTGCAAATTTATACCCTACAGCGATTTATGGGACGATTTAGCATCACTGCTTGTTCTTGTTATTTCTGACGAGCAAGTGTAACTGAGACGCCTTTATGGAATCAAAACTCAAATTGATGACCAAAAATTCGGAAAATAAGTATAATAATAAAGCGTTGATAGCCATCATTTCAATTATGTTTTAATTTTGTTAATTTTTAGCTTGATATTGCCTAAAATGTTGATTTTACCAATTTTTATATACTGTATAAATTGTGTTTTAATAGTATACTTTCGTTTAAATCCCTTTCTCACTCTCAGTATTATTGAAAAGCAATATCGATATCACATTATTATCGGAACTGAAATATCAATGTCAACATATTGGATATCGTAAACAAAATATCGATCTTCGATAATATTGATATCAATATCCCATTCCTAGATCCCAAAAACTCATGGATTCTAAAATTAGCATTTTGAAATGATAGAGAATTATATTGCTTACACATTTGAATTAAAGGTGAACATTCTAACATGTTTTACTTCATCACAGGAATATATAATAATTGCCTACTTCTTAAATTTAATTGTACTACATTAAAATTAATATGGTTTTTTAAGTTCATTGCTTTCAATTGTGCCATTGATAATTTTATATAAGAATAACTGTTATGCTACCGATCTTCTACCAATTAGAGTTACAACATTAAATTCATTTAATAAAATATTATAAGACATTCTTTCAATTAAAGCAGATCTACCACATTATGACAGTTTCATGTTATTCTTTGTTCTTGAAAAATATCCGTTTACTGAAGTTATATGTACTCAAATCTATTAGAAGTAATATGTGTTCAAAATTGATTAGTTCCTAAATTTATATTTCTCTAACTAATTATTTCTTGAGATTGAGATTGTTTCAATTAAGATCCATCTGGTTCTCTCAATTTTAAAAATATCAGTTTTGGTATCAATAACCGTGGAATTATGTAGAACATGTTTAAATATAATGTTGATTGATTGCAGATACTGGGCATCACTGCGCAATCTGGTGATATCACTTCTGAACTCGATGCGTTCTATCATCTCCCTCCTGTTCCTGCTCTTCCTGTTTATACTCATTTTTGCCCTGCTCGGTATGCAGCTCTTCGGTGGTCAGTTCAATTTTGAGGAGGAAACGCCGCCCACCAACTTCAATACATTCCCCATTGCTCTCCTCACAGTCTTCCAAGTAAGTGGCTAATTTTTAATGTACAGGGCCTGGATTTTAATGACATGTCATCTTTTAATTGGTACATCATGGACGTTGCCCACTAGTACAGATATTCTGATCATGACTCTTAGATTATAAAAATGGTAATTTTTAGGGTCTTTTTTGGTCATTTTTCCCCATTTTTATTTTTAGGCAATTTTTAGAATCCAATGTCATTATTTGGTATTTTGTGGTCATTTTATGGTCTTTCTTTTCCACATTTCATATTTTAGGTAATTTTAAAAATTTACAATCATTATTTTCTTATTTTGTGTTGTTTTTGCATTATATAGAGTTTTTGTGCATTTACTTACATTGAATATTATCGGAACTCTAAATAAGCATAAATAAATAGATCTTGTTATAATTTTAATTTAAATACAGAAAGAAGATGTTTGCTGTAAGCATTTAACTGTATGTACCAATTAACTAATTACAAGCCTATACTTGTGTCAACAACATAAATGTAGAATAGACACAAAACTGACGAATACACTAGTATTTTCATACAACTTATTGGATCATTTTTTTTAGTTTTTGGGTTATTTTTTGTATTTTTGCTGTCATTTTATAGCTCATTTTTAAGTATTTTTAGGTCATCAAAATTCAGGCCCTGTTATGACCTGTACATTAATTAAAAATACAATCCTGCATATGGAGAGTTGTGAATACTACTTATTAATGTAGATATTCAATAACATAAATTTTAAACTTTTCCAAATTGATATTATTGATATACATGTATCAAGTGCATCAGGTCAAGAAAGCCACCAGTAAAAGCAGTGGTCCACATGCCCCCAATCCTGCCATCTAACGGTTGGAGTTCAGTTTTTTTTTAGTATCAAGTGTGTTGTTTTAGTTTTTCTTCTTTTTAATGTGAATTTGCTTACCATAAACCCATTTAATTTGGAGTCTGTCTGTATCAAAGCTCCAATATGATTAATGTCACATTTTCACTATTCCTAGATATTTTAATTTTAAAGTTTGAAACACTAGATACTCCCCTTGACTGGCACGCATAAGCATAATACTTAGTATGACAAACTTTTTCATGTTCTGACAATTTACTTGCAATGTTTCTTGCATTTCTGCTCAACAACAATAACCATTTAATGTAAAAACAATAGCAGGAATAATGATGAAGTTTTTAATTCTAAAATATTATTTAAGCAAGTTGACTTGAACACCTTACTTCCTTACTTCTTTAGTAACAGAATGGCTGTTTTATATTGTAAATTTGTACGTAACACACTGTTGTCCATTAAATTTCTTTTAGCAATTCATTACTTTAAAAAAAAAAAACTAATTTTAAGTAATAATGGTAAATTTAGTTTTACTATTTGTAAGTGATAAATGTATTTTTTTAATTTTGCATTTTTTCACTGTTTTATTGTCATTAAATGCCTTGCCCTAATAATTACTATAACCCTCTTATGTTTTTGTTTTCCAGATTTTGACTGGGGAGGACTGGAATGAAGTGATGTACCAGGGAATTCGGTCTCAAGGTGGAGGTGGTATGATTTATTCTTTGTACTTCATCATCCTGGTGCTCTTCGGTAACTACACACTGCTCAATGTGTTCTTGGCTATTGCTGTCGATAACTTGGCCAATGCGCAAGAGCTCACGGCTGCCGAAGAGGAGCAGGAGGAGGAGGACAAAGAGGTAAGAAAGTAGTACATAAAATGGTGGAAAAGAAGAGAGGGTCAGGGGATACAGCATTTACTGGTGAAACTCTCTGAGTGTCAGAAACTTGCACATAGTACTTCCGCCGCTTCATGCATTTGCCTGAATTGCACTGAAATTACTATGGCATTTATTAAAAACTAGCTGGTGCCTACGGCTTCACCCACGATAATTAATTTGAAGATTAAAAATGAAGAGCAAAATAATTATAATGTATTTATTAACACTTACACACGAATCATTCATAAATTGATTAGAAAGCGCCTCTATTGTATTTGACATTAACTTATAAACAAATGAATCGACCAGGGTGAGCTCACAGAATTGAAACGTTCGACAGTTCCATGCGATATATTTTGAAAAATCGCGATGCTCATGTTTTCAAGTTAAAAAAAAAAGGCAAAGCCACCTGCAATTGATCTGACAAGTGAAATGTATTACCAAAAATTGATACTTTGATAGCGCAAAAAATTCACGTTTTCTTCTAGTTTTTCACTCATAACTCGCAAATGAAAGCAAAAATTAAACATCTGGCTTCGAGGTGCATTCAGCCAGCCTTCAGTCCATCTATGTTTAAAATTTCAGATCTCTGCATTCAGTATATTTCGCTGGGCATCACGCACAGACAGACAAACACTTCCTCTTATTATTATAGATTGTCTTATCAGTGGAGGTCTATGAAAAGGTTTTATTTTAAGGAAAGTTTGTTTTAAAATTACATTATTTCAGTGTTATTACTAAATTGGTGATGTTATTTTTTAAATATGGTGTATATATGTATATGCAAGTTTTTATTCCAATCAATATCTTTGTCATGAACTACTAAAAACCAGCTGTTTAATTTTTTTTATTTTTTCAAATTTAAATACGATAGCACCCCCAAGGAGCAGAACATTGTCAGCTTCACTCAAACTTTTTGCTGCTTTTATTTTCATGTATTGTAGAAAGTATTAATTTCATATTTTTCATAAGTAAGACGAATGGAGATCATCCAAGTGTCTGGGCATTAGATACTACTATATTTCTCATAAGTTGTAGCGATTGCTCTTAATTGAGCATTTGTATTTGAAAGAATTTAGGTAATAAATACTTCTTAATTTCATGAAACCAAGAATATATTATTTTATTCAGAACTTCTAATTAAAATTCATTAGATCATACAAAATTTTAAAAATGCTTTCTATTTTAATTAATAATAATTTATAGCTCTATACCTTTCCGTCATATTTCACAGAATGATGATTCCCCCCCCCCCCCCAAAAAAAAAACCTGTCTATTGGTTACATGCAAGAGATCAGACAGGCATAGACGAACAGTCACATGTCCTGAATTTGCTGCATGTAGCATGAATAGTTATCAGCACTAAAATCTGACGCTCAGGGAGTTGAATCAGACTTGTTATGGTTATGAGGTAAGAAGAAAAGAAATATAGCACGAATGTTAGTATAGTGCTTCCTGCAACAGTCTGTTTGGCTTTAAAAACTAGGTTTTCTTCACTAGCCTATATTAAATCAAAATTAATTTACATGTTAGTCAGATATTTAATATTAATGTTAGTCAGATATTTAATATTACATTAGTAACATTTTTACTGGTATTATTCCTAAACTAATTTAGTATTTAGAGTTATATATTAATAGCCTCTTTTACTACATTTTACAGATTGTAAGATGCACCATAATTTTATAGCATTTTTCAGGAAAATAATGTATTTATGTAGTCTTTATAACAGTCAGTTTTAAACAGGTCTACAGGTCTAAGGCATAGTTCTAATGCTGTCCTGAGGTAGTGCAACTTCATTAAGCAATACCTGGAATTATCACTAAATAATTCACGGGTGCGCGGGCAAAGAGAGTTAAGTCCTCTTTCCAGTTACTGAGAATTAGAGTGACTTAACACTCTATACCCCCTCTTTACGCTTTAGAGATGGATAAACCCATGAGGCACACATCCATAACTACCATACAGTTTTGAATATAACTTACTGGACTTAACACAAATGTAGAGAACATTTTTATCTATAACTCCATAGACATATCTCTTTGGTGGACTTAACTCTCTTTGCCCGCACCGGCGAATTAATTAATTAATTAATTAATTAAAAGAAACAAAATGTTTACAAGTTCATAAGGTACACCATTAACTTGTCAAACAAAATCTTAAAAAAAATAATACCAAACTGTACATGAATTAGACTACAAAAATTACATTAAGTTTATAACAAATGTTTAAAGATGAGTTTGCTAGCTACACTCTCAGCCACAAGCAATAGCTTAGTCAGGAGTGTCTAGTTTATGAAGCAAAAGTAATTGTAAAATTGTAAATTATCGGCGAAAAAGTGCTTCTTATAGTCTGTAAAATAGTATGAATGAAATTGACAGATTTAATCTTTTTAGCTACACCATCAGACCATTAGTATCTATATACCCCATGTGTAGGATTCTTTTCATAGTGTGAACTGTGCCAGTGTACTTTAAGGGGATTGTCTGGTGAAATAGTTCCTAAGAAGTCTGATTTTTACAAATAAATATCACTAAAATAATAAAAAATGCTCCTTACACAAGAAATTTCATGGTATTATAAGTTCACTGCCACTTATAATAACTTCACAGATATTTTTGGATTTGATTTACACAAACTGAGGTATTAATTTTTGTAATATGGGTTAGTTAATATAAAAAATAATAAATATGACTTGTTTTTTGTGAAGCATGTAAAGTGAATTTTTTCATGAAAATTCACACAAATTCTACTAAAACTGCAGAAATTATTCACATTTCAGTAAAATTGAGAAATAATTGATGAAATTATGTGAATGGCATTAGAGGCAATTTAAAGATTGGCGTAGTTGGCAGCAAGTCCAATTCGATCGTCAGAAGTGAAATGTGACAGTAAAAATTTATAGTTAATGATTAAATCGATTTTATGAAAGATCAATATACACTAACAACGAGAGTTCGTTTGAATTTTATAAACGAAACTAAGCCACATAAATTGAAATTAATATTTGTTGATTTTTATTCCATAAAAATAGTAAAATTGTTGACCAAATTAAATAAAAATAGGAAAAAATATTCCAAAATGAGTATTAACTGGTAAATCTGGCAAAAATTATCTCCTAAAATAGATACTTAAAATTATAGAAAATCATCTTTCCTCACATTTTTTAGAAAAAAAATTTGAAAAGGAAATATGTGTACCAAAGTGTACAAAAAATAGGCAGAAACGTTTGTGCACAGAGCATTTTGAATATGAAAAAATGTTTTGGAATTCATTTATGTATAAAATCACCAAATTTTCTCAATAACAAAAATGACACATGTCTTGAAAGATGAGCGTAGGAAGATTCTTCATCTGGAATAAAATTTGTTTCTTTGATTTCTTTAATTTAGCCCATATTTAATCACACAGTCCCCTTAAGGTTCCTTATGAATAGATAGTCAGGAATCTAATAGAGATTTACAGTATTGTTTCTGTAGATACTATTGCCAATAGAGTATGATGATGGAAAAATTTCTTAAAGGCATTCACTAAAATGTTCTCCGATTTTCAGATTAATATTGAAACTACTAGGTTATTTTAATTGTTAGTAAATTAAATGTTGTACTATAAAATCTAAAATAACAATCAGGGAGAAGAGAAACTGAAGTAATTTTGTAATCTATCTATAATTTTTACTCTCTTTTGCCTGGGAGAAAAATAATTACTGAAATAAGTGTAACCTATCTTTTATTATGTTAAATTAATATTAATTAATATTTTAGTAAATAAATATTAAATTAAGATGCAGTTATTATATTATGAACATTTATCCTGCAGATAACACCGTTTTTATGTTAACCCTGTGCGAGGAGTATAGAGATGTATCCATGGATGAAATGCTCTAAAAAATCAAAAGATCATGAATTTCTCACAGTTAATATTTGTTGTAATATACAATGCATTTGATTTGTTTCCTGAAGTCATTTAAGAATCTCTAAAATCGGCCTGGGTGGCGCAGTTAGTATCGCGCTGGCTCTCTGTGCCCAAGGTTGCGGGTTCAACCCCGGCCCAGGTCGATGGCATTTATGTGTGCATAAATGTGACAGGCCCATGTCAATAGATATACTGGCATGTAAAAGAACTCCTGTGGGACAAAATTCCGGCACACCGGCAACGATCACAGCCTGAGTTGCAGTACATCCCCGTCGTTAAATAACCATATACCAACCGACCAAGAATCTATAAGCAAAATACAGTAAACTCTCAATTATCCAGAAAATTCGGTGATGTGGCAATCGCAGATAATCTGCAAAGTGGCCAAAAGAGAATGAAAATCAACATGAAAATGGCTTTCGAACAATTTGTAGTTACAGAAGTACAGTACGTACAATTTTGACTTAAAAAACAAAAGTTTTCCGTAGTTACAAGCTTGTTGATTTACTTTTTCACAAACAAACAAAAAATCAATCAGCTCTTTTTACTTTTTCACCAAAAAAATTAATCAGCTCTTTTTGTTTTTATATTAAAAAAACCTCTTCTTTCTTTGTAATTGAAGATTTTCTCTTAATATCGTTAGTTGGTATATGGTTATTTAACGATGGGGATGCACTGCTACTTAGGCCTGTGACCGTCGTTGATGTGCCGGAATTTTGTCCCACAGGAGTTCTTTTACATGCCAGTAAATCTACTGACATGTGCCTGTCACATTTATGCACACATAAATGCCATTGACCTGGGCCGGGATCGAACCTGCAACCTTGGGCATGGAAAGCCAGCAGGATACTACTGCACCACCCAGGCTTACTCTCTTAATATCCGTAATTTAACTTCACACAAAAGAAGATAAAAGGAAAGGAAGATTGAGTATATTTTACTACAAAGCGGATAATCGCCCTCACATAGTAGGGAGTTTACTGTATAATGAAAAATAAATGTGGGATATTCAAAATCTTCTAATTTTTTGTCCAGTACATCACTCATGGATAAATCCATATGCTGCTAGCAAAGGGTTATTATTATTTTACCTTCACAAACTGTAAACATATTTTCAGATTTGCTTGGTTTGTTAAAAGTTTCATGAAATACCTCTTCTTTAAAATAATAGATATGAATAAATAAATAAATATAAAGTCTACATTCTATTTTATAGTCACAAAAATGCATGAGATCACAATCATAATAGACAAAATGTTTATTTTGGAAAGCATGATGGAATTCACACAGTGAAGTATAATATCATGTGTGTTAGTAAACTCATATAATATAACAAAATATTTATTGTTTTTTAGTATAGTATCAGATTTTTCTGAGGTAGGGAGGTCTGTCAGGGATTCACTCAACCTCGTGATGCAAATTTCAAATTGAGGAGCTACTTGATAGAGAAGTAGCGGCTCCGGTCATGAAAACCACCATTAACGGTCGTGGGTGTTGGCATGCTGACCACATGCCCCCCAATCCTGCCATCTGCCTGTGGTAGACGATGCAGTGGTCGGGTGGTAGACCAAGTCTCTTCCAAGGATGTAGCGCCACAGAGATTAGTTTAGTTTAGTTAGTATAGTATAGTATAGTCTGTACTTTATTGTTTCCTTCATATCTCCATTTCCATGCAAGCAAGGATGTAGCAACAAAAATCTCTACTGTTTGATTGCCTGTCATATAGATAGCAGTTCATATTAGCATTCACAACAAAACAATTGTACAGAATTCCGGTTTGTAATTCACTGTATAGTGAACGCCGCTTAATGTAATCACGGATAATGTTATCAGTCAGGTAATGGTATCATTTTATGAAGTCCCATATGTATTAGTACATTGAAAAAATGCTGTTTATTGTGATCAAAGTTTCGGTTTAAGTTATCACATTTTCTTTTCTGCGGCTTTATATCCAAGTACTGTAGGCCTACGTCATTCAAAATTTTGTTTTTAAGGGTTTTGTTTCTAACTCAGCTGTATTAAGTTGTACTAGAGGTAGCAATTCTGTTCCCAGCTCACAGGATGGCCAATTAGAGGGGGTGGCATTACCTAATTTTCTCTTTTAAGCAATAAAATATGTTTCACCCCTCAGTTAAGCTGCACTTTTGATTTAAGAAGATAACAGTTTTGACACGGAGTGATGGCTAGTATAAAATGAAAAGACTTGAACAGACAGGCGTTAGATGTTTTACTATGCAGTGTTCACCATAGATCAGTATAGACTTCCAAAAATACTCTATTTCGTAACTGAGTATGGAGTATTGGTTGAAAAAATAGTATCTTACAGTCTATTACTGTATTAGCCTATGATTCACAGTTATGTATTATTTTATGAATAAATATTTTTAATTGTATTGTAGTGTATTATCTATCTTATATATGAATAAATAACCTTAATTTAATTCCTTCGACCACTGTTATCAATTGGTTAATATTATCAGATTAGCTACGTCCCAAAGTGATCACAATAAGCAGCATGCACTGTATATATCTTGTTCCAAATATCTCATTATGAGTTTAGATAGAAACCCAAATTAAATTCATGTTAAAATTAAGTTAAGCCTGAAGTAAGGCATATACTCGTGATATACTGGTACTGATATTTTGACTGAACTCCATATAAGTGGAATATGACTTGTATTTCCTTCCCCCTTCTAAATCTATTAACTTATTTTTATTAAAATCATGCGTTTAGTAAAAAAGCTAAACTTTTAACATACTGATATGAGTGTGCAACTTTAAAAATTCTAGAACTTTTATTTAGAAAGAGATTGTTGTATTTCATGTTGACCGGAATCAGGGCCGTAGCTAGGCGGTGGCGAGATGGGCCCCCGCCAAGGGCGCAGGTACAGAGAGGGCGCAAAATTAACCATGAAAAACCCCACCTTTTTTTAGACTGGTGCAATTTATCAAACAATAAAAATTCCACATCAATTCAGGTTATTAAAAATTACTGCACGTGAACTATCTGTAGTATTATCCCCGATTGTTTACAAACAAAAAGCAGTCATGCAACGTTCTTCAATTAACACGTTTTTCATTGACAGAGTATAACATAAATCATGAACAGGATGAAATGATATAACAATAAAAATTAAAATGTACGTTATTATTGAGATGAAAGTTGTTCAACTATTCGAAAAAAATATACTTTTACCTATATTAATATGTTAAACATTTTAGTATGCCTCAGGCCTATTATGTAATTTACTTTTGATACTAGATTTTATTATTTAATTCTTTTTTAAGTAGTTCAATCGTCTGAAAATAAGGTTTTAGTACCTTGGAAGTCCAACACTTAGTTCATTTTCAAATTGAGGTTTAGGTTTTCTTTGAAAATAACAGTGTTTTTATATTAAAATAATAAACAATTTTACAGAAATATAAAAAAAATCGTTCAGGCCCCCCAGTATTGGAGGGCGCAGATTTGTCAAACTCGCCAAGGGTGCAGAAGGACCTTGCTACGGCCCTGACCGGAATTTGTATAATAATCTTAAAGAACTTAGTTTTGTCTTATTATATATTTAACTATAAAACATTCAACTTCAAATAATAAGTAAAAACTTACCAAATTAGAACGAACGTTTTGGTGGGTTCCCCATCATCATCAGCTGATCTCCACTGACACGTTTGCTTCTCTGTCCGCCATATCGTCCAGGTTGTATGGATTTGGAAAAGAGGACATTGTCCTTAAGGAAATGTCAAAATTTGTGACCATCCTTTTTTTTATATATATACTTTTTCCCATACAGTTAAATTAAGTAGTTTCTGAATACACTTCAGCATGATTAATTTAATCAAATTTAGTTTTGTCTATTATGATTAGAATCTGAATGCTTGATGCATGGCATTAGGAATTTCAGTATTGTGTATTGCTTTACTTGATACATACTTTGTACCCATAACTTTGCATTTTGTTGCAATAATTGATTGTTTATTTATTTACTTGGAGCATCAGAAAGTAATTTTGTGGGTCCAAGCTATGAGATCAGGTAGTTTTGCAGTGTGTAATACTTCTATTCCTGGCGGAAATGCTTTGCAGTGTTATTATATTAAACTACAGATAAACTAGTCTTCTAGAATTTTCCCTAAAAAAGATTGTAAATAGTTATAGGAGGTGTGTTTTTAAAATAAGTACCGATTATTTTTAAAAAAATAACAGAACATTATTTTCTAAATACTTTATCATCATTCATTACCTTACCCTTACACTACTTCACATAGTCGCTGCCGTTATTCAGGCATTTGTTGTAACGGGAAACCAGTTTTTGTATGCCTTCATTAAAGAATGATGCTGCCTGTGATGAAAGCCAAGTCTGCATTTCTTGTTTCACAACATCGTCGTCATTTAAATGTTTTCCACCAAGGAATTTCTTCAGACGAAGAAACAGATGAAAATTGCTTGGTGCCAAATCCGGACTGTAGGGAGGGTGGTCAGATTGTTCCCAACCAAATGATGCAATCAGATCTTGAGTTTGTTAAGGCGTGGAATCATTTTGGTTCATGACAATGCCCGGCCACACAGCCAAGCAATTTTCATTCTGTTTCTTCATCTGAAGAAATTCCTTCATGGAAAACATTTCAGTGATGATGATGTTGGGAAACAAGAAGTGCAGACTTGCTTTTCATCACAGGAGGCATCATTCTTTGATAAAGACATACAAAAACTGGTTTCCCTTTACAACAAGTGCCTGAATAACAGCAGTGACTATGTGGAGAAGTAGTGTAATGTGTAATGTAATGAATGATGATAAAGCATTTGGAAAATAATGTTCTGTTATTTTAAAAATATTATTGGTACTTACTTTTAAAATATGCATCAGATCATGATCAGCAACACATTTCCCTTGTTAAAAAAAACATTAAATCACTTTCTTTGAGCATAAAATGAAATGCTTTCCTTCCTTTGATTTTTTACACTAGTTTTCCCATAATTAAAACTAAACCTAAAATGCTTCCTGCAGTTTTTTGTTCCCTTGTGTAGCATCAAAATTACAACATTTCAGTTTTTTAAATACTAGTTAACTACAACTTGAATATTCTAACAATTGTTTTTAGTTTTATGTTATCAGCAATGAATTATCCCTTCATTTTTTATTTTTTTATTTTACAGAAACAACAGCAAGAGTTGGTGAAAGAAATGGAAGCTCTGCAGCTATTGGCAGGGGGAGATGGATCTCCACCGAAAGTCGAGATCTGTCCCCCTTCTCCTACTAGCAATTTGTAAGTATATAATTTTGAAGTTCTTATATGTAATACCACAGATGCTTTTCAACTGATCCATAAGTCCACGACTTACTTAAGTGATGAGCGAAAAAACCTCTCGCTGCTCCCTATTAGCAGCTAATACCGGGCAATGCACTTCACATGCTGTCATCTCCATTGGATGATTGCAACCTCAGTCAGATAGGTCTCTTGGAAAACAAATGTTTTCATAAGTTATCAATTTTTCTTCATTCAATGGCTTGAACAGTGATGTTGCTGCCAAGGAATTCTTATTCTAATTATTTAGAAATTCTGTAGATACGTTCTACATTCATCTAAGAGTACTCACTGACTGTATCAAATAGGGCTGTACCGATTAATCGATTAATCGGCTTGATTAATCGATTAAACATTTAATCGTCGATCAATTACATTTTCCGATTAATCGGTTTAGTCGAATTCTGAAAAACGTTTTCCGAGAAATGGGTCGAATGACCAAACTCCTATCTCAGTGCCGAGTGAGAGAGTTTTTAGTGCTTCCGGTATTATTGTTAACAAGCTACGATCGTCTCTTGAACATTTAAATGTCAACAAACTCGTGGGTCTCAAGTCTTGGCTGAAAAAGTAACCGGAAATGTAAGTTTTGTATATATTTTTTCACTAGTTAACTAATAATGGTATTCATTAATTCAGGATTTCTTCTGATTACCTGTAGTGTAGTAGTTATTAAACGTGTAAAACAATATTAAATGTACACTTTGGTTTCGTTTAAAATAATCGGTCGATTAATCAATTAAAGTCAAACGTTAACACGATTAGAAATTTTAATCGATTTTCAGCCCTAGTATCAAATAATCAATTACATTTTTTAAAGTAATTCAGTTATTTTGTAATGTTTGATGTAGAAGTTATGAAATTTAATTTATGTTATCGAGTTTTTTAGGAGAAACAGGTATGGAAAATCATACTTCTTTTTTTGCAAATAGGTTATTAATCCAGAAATCTAATAATAAACATTTATAATTATCCTGTCCGTTTGTATTATATGGATGTGAGACATGGTTGCTTATTTTTAGCAAAGAACATAATCAGAGGGTGTTTGAGAACAGAGTGTTTAGGAAAATATTTTTGCCTAAGGGAAATGGAAATGGGGACTGGAGAAAACTGCATAATGATGAGTTTCATAACCTGTACTCTTCATTGGATATAGTTAGTATAATTAAATCATGGAGGGTGAAATGGGCAGGACATGTTGGCGAATGGGGGAGGAAAGATATATCTAAAAAATATTGACTGGGAGACCAGAAGAGAAAAGACCACTTGGAAGACCTAGACTTAGGTGGGAGGACAATATAAGAAAAGATTTAAGGAAGGTAGGATTTGCGAGGGATGGTTGGATGGAGTTAGCACAGAATAGGGTTGGATGGCTGACTTACCGAAAATAAACAAGTTATAATTTTTTTGTTTTGTTCTTTTAATATGGCAAATAAATCTAAATCTGTCTCAATAATGATTGAAAAAACTGTAATATAAACTATATTTACTTACAGCAAGGGGAAGAATAAAAAAGATGATGACAAGAAGGGCGACGATGATGATGACATGACTGGGCCCAAACCCATGCTGCCATACTCAGCCATGTTCGTTTTTTCACCCACTAATCCGTAAGTATTAAGTTATTGTGCTGTGTGATTGTAACCATGTTATATGTTAGTTTTGTCTCCTCAATACTAATTTCATAAGAATACAGTAACAAAGACTTTCACAGCAATAACTCATTTTCAGGATTTACAACAACAAAATCTCTAGGAAATACTTCAAAATATGTATCTTAAGATTAAATAATCTGAAGCCTAATTTGAGCCCCAGTTATAATACGAGGCTGTAGAAATTCACAAACACAGAAACAACTTCAACAGAAAGGTACACAAAACATGGTTTCCAGCCATAACAAAAGCAAAATGCAAACCTAAAAATCCCAGATATAGCCTACCATATGTTAACAGTAACAGATCAATCAGAGAAGAGAACAAAATCCCATGACGGAGCGCCGACCAATGAGTGTGCAAGAGATGGTATAAATATTTGTCTTACGGAGAAAGCGGCAACAGTTGACAGCCAATAGCATAGTACATCACTCTCAATGCCCAATGATAGCTTCTTCTCTTACTGGGTTTCACCTCCAAGCTGCTGAATATTTTTTTAACACAGAACCTGTTTCTTCAAATGTACGATATCACAACATTATGGAATCATATTTAGGTACATTAAGCACACCAAACTCATGTTGAAATTCCCTTTGAAATCTCTCAAATTTAGCATACCAAAGAACACATTCTGCCCGCTGTTGATTTGTAGTAGCCATTTTAATAATCTACAATTTTCATTTGGCCTTTCAAGTTATGGATATAATGGAAACTCCCATCTTTTAAGTATAATATACCGGTAACCAGCAATAAATTTTTCCAACAATTATATTGGCTTTTATAATAACATTTAATTTTATCCATACCCAAACGGATCACACAGTGATATTTTTTATTATAGGCCTTCACTTTCATGTTGTTAGAGAAATAAATTTGGAAATAGACAAGAAGTCTGAAGTATGGAAATGATTTTGTTAGCTCTACGTTCTCCTTTTTAAAAATTATGTTATTACTGAACAGAATAATATCTTGTATAATAAATTTTTACTTTAGTTTACTTTCGAGGTTACTATGTTATTCATAGTCCGCTGCCATGGGTGAGTTGATAGTGCGCCTGCCTTCCACTCCGGCGGCCCAGGTTTGATTCCCAGCCGGGTTGGGGATTTTTCAGTAGTGAAAAATTCCTTTCCTGGGTTCAGGACTGGGTATGTGTGTATGTGTGTGTGCCCTTAGGTTTAAGTAGGTAGGGGACTGGTGCACCTCGGTAACAAATCCGCTGAGAATATCCCCTTACGGGATCACCAGGGGTCGCTCGCGAACCTGAGGAATACCTATGTTATTCATTCTATTACTGCTATAATGTGTTTATTGCCAGGAAATTAAATTAAATTCATACACAACTGGTACAAATACTCATATATAACTTATTTTTAAACACTATTTTATAAAATGCCTATTTGAAATTCTGAGTTTACCTTATGTCATTCTTTTTCAGTGTTCGTCGGGGTGCTCATTATGTGGTTAACATGAAGTACTTTGACTTCTTCATCATGGTTGTGATCAGTTTAAGTAGTATTGCATTAGCTGCTGAGGATCCCGTGGATGAGGAGTCAACGCGGAACACCATCCTAGAGTACTTTGATTATGCCTTCACTTGTGTCTTCACCATTGAAATGATCCTCAAGGTTTGCTTGCATTTATCAAATAAATGGTGTCAAGTGTTAGGTGGAAGTCAGTTATATGTGTTAATCTTCCTCATGTCCTTTAATGTGTCATACCTTTCATAGAATAGTGTGTCTGTTGTTAAGAAAAGAAAAGAGACCATCATCAATGAAAATGTGGGATAATGTTTGTAAGTGGAGACAGGATGTTAGGCACCAAAAATAATCAAAATAGTTAGACAAAAAGTTCATTTAAAATCTTTAAAACATGGAATCAAATAGGCAATATCTTTTAACCCTTCTCGGGTGGGAAACACATTCCACTTGAATCTAATGTGCCTTTGAATCCAATGTGCACCAAATTTAGAACTTAAGATCATAAGAAAAATAGTTTGTTGGCTAATGCAATATTGGTGTCACTACTTCTTTAACCCAAGAAGGCAAATAGCCAGGTACTGTGCAAGTTTGGGGGAGTGGGGGGGACCTACCATAACAAGTTTTAGGTGCCGGAAACATAAAGGTAATATGAAGTGAAATTTTTATTATACAGTGTGATAGTTCATAGCATTTCGGTTACTGTTTGTTTAAACTGTTTTTAATGTGATGCAATATTAGTTTTTATCCCTTAAATATATAATGTATCCTATGAGATACAGTTTCAAATTTGTAATAAAATTACAGGAAAGAAAATTTAACAAAAATTTAAATTTTATGTGAAATTACAGAATAAGCTAAAAGATATAAACTAGGAGCCTAATGAGAGTAATATAAAAAAAGAAAACATAAAGAAGTAAAGAAAATTTTCAGCTTTTAAAAAGTTCTTAGAATTTGTTGTATTAGGCTGTATCTAATTGGCATCCTTCATCTAAGGCAGCAATCAGAAATTGTGTAAGAAATTGAATCTCATGCATTTAAAGATTAAAATCAATTTTACATTTCGCAAATAAAAAAATAAAAATAGGCATAGTTATTTTACTGTACACATCCCTCATACTATACTTATATATGAACAAATGCAAATATACATAAACTCAAAACAGTTTTCACTACATACCTACTTATCTAACTTTTCAATAGTCTCCCAATAAGAATAAGGAATCTTCCTACAGCGACATTCAGGAGTACAGTCCAGAATAAACTGATGGTTAACCCCATTTATAAAATAAATTAATTTTATAATTTTACTGGATGGTAATTCATTTTAATTCTTTGACGATGCCATACATGCTTATTCAAAATTTAAGAATTTCTCTGACTCCATAGCTTTTTAAAAATACAGTAAAACCAATGTTAAAGACCACCCCTTTTTCAATCATCTCCCTTAAAGACAGATTTTTATAGAATCAGATAGTCCATAATACCATTGCAATGTGTACTTCTATTAAAAGATCATCCCCCTCTTCTATCAAATACCAGTATCCATGTTGCTATTACAGCCATTCCATGGAAAGTGAGCCTAAACTGAGCAGACCATAGCAATATAATTTAAAATATAGGCTATGTCATCGTTGAAAAATTATGAAATTAATTTTCAGTCTACTGAAGAACTAATTCTCAAAATTAATTTCATAATTTTTCAATGATGACGTATATTTTAAACTAATATTAAACTATATATGATAATTAAAAACTTTAATATTGAAAGGCAGCATTTCCTTGATTAATATTAAAAGGTTGTTACGGTCTGGACACTTCAGGCTCATTTTCCATGGAATGGCTGATTAACTCCTTTTCACTGACCGATGTCTTAATGTAATCACTTCCACAAGTAGGCGCCTGACAAAATGCCTATATTTTATTGTTGCAAATAACTAAGATTACACAAATTCACATATTAGTTTTCATTCGTCTAACATCCAGTCTCTTATTATTAGATGGAGAAGAATTTATGCTAGTATAAATACAAAGTAATTTCCAATTGGTAAAATTTCCAAGAAGTGAAAATTACTTCCAGGAGGCCTGGGTTAATGAATATGGATAGTAGGCCTTAGCCCTCTTTGTCCTCTCTGAGTTTTCAACTCTGAGACTTTAGAGTAATTCATTTATTGCACTAGGAATGACCACTGAACATACAGTGTTGATGCAACATTACAAATTGTTTTTGTAGTATAAACATTTATTTTGTCTAACAATGGAAGTATAATGCAAACCTGTTTTAATTCTCTTAGCACCAGGCTGTCTGCCTGAGTACAGCTTCTAAAGTCGCCTATTTGCTAGATTGTACTACTCTTTCCTTTGGCTGCCAGTGCCAATCAGATTGGAGTTAATTTTAACAAAATAATACACACATTTTTTAAGCAAATATAGGTCAACAGAAATTAGGCCTCTTTCCAAGTTGTAAGTTGTGAGGGTTTCGGTTGTGAGGATGTTTTTGTGCACGTGAATTAGATTATCTGACCATCTCTTGTCAGTACAGTAAAGTGTTGTAAGAAAGCATTCCATAGATCCCATAAAAGTCTGATGACTATAGGATGTGGAACTTGTCAAAGCATTAGACAGAATTACATTTATAAACTATTAACCTATTAACATATTATTTGTCATGAAATCATCAACAGAGTAGAAGCTGTGTGCATTTAAATATTTCTTAATCAATAATTTCATTTCTTTTGGTTTGTTAGTAAATTTTTTAATCTATTTTGGAAGTTTGTTAAAGAATTTAATCAAATCAAATCAAATCAAATCAAATCTTTATTCACCTTTAAATACAATATATTTGTACAATAGGCTTCGTCAGTTTTTGGATAGTTTTATATAATAACAAAAAAGCTAAGAATACAAATTTATATCCATAATATTTTCTGGTATATTACTCTCTAAAAATTCTTCTACGGTGTATATCGCTTTGCTTTTGAACCAAATAGATAGATTATTGTACAGTTGTTTTTTTTTTAAGATTTTTTTTTTAATTCCAGAATAGTAAACCCCTTTTTGATAACAGTTGAGATTTGGCCTAGGAATATGTAAATCTAATTTCCTTCTAGTGTTGTTATTATGTAGGTCAGAGTTAGTTTCAAAATTATCTATGTTGTCTATCACAAAGTTTAATATTTGCCAAAGATATTCACTAGCCAAAGGTAGGATTTTTAGCTCCTTGAAAATGACTCTGCATGACTGCCTTCTTTGTGTCCCAGTTATAATATGTAAAGCCTTTTTTGCAAAATTAAAACTTTTTTACAATATGTAGAACATCCCCAGAAAATAATCCCATAGCTCATGATAAAATGAAAATAGGCATAATAAACAGTTATCAACATGTTTATACTTCCTAGATTTTTTAGGGATCTCAAAAGATAGCATAGGTTTTGTGTTTCACAGTAATCAAGGCAAGGTGTTCTTGAGATATATTTCTTATCCAGAAAGATGATGAATATTACCGTATTATTAGAGTATTTAGAACACTGTAATTTCAACCCAGATGATTTAACCTTTGATTGTAATAGTGATTTACTGGTATATAATACCAGCATTGATGAAGACATCACGATCGTACCAATATATGGTAATAAATAACAGAAACATAACTTATTATTGAAATGAAATGAAATGAAATGATTAGCCTAAATGTCCCATTAAGGGCAATGGCCTCCTCGAAAAGGGTATGCTCGAATACACCTACATGTGGTGAGCTATTCCACATGAGAGATATTTGTGCTCTTGGGCTTTTATGCAATTCCTGGTCTATGTCCACTTATACTAGTCTGCGTCATTGTGCACTTCATTGTAGTTTACGTCATTACACTTGTTACGGTCCTGTAGACTTCGGCCGCATATGCACTGGTTTCAGTCACTGTTCACTTGTCTTCTTAAGACTTTCCAGTCATTCCTATTTCTTGCTCTGGTTGACCACTGTCGTCCTACAAGTTCCTTGAAGAGATCAGCTCATCTCTGTCTTGGTCTTCCGGGGGATCTTCTTCCAGTACGAGGGTCCCACATTGTGGCTCCATCTGTCGTCTTTGAGTCTTGCGACGTGGCCTCCCCACTTCCATTTGGTGTTGGTGGCCTGCAGACTTATTATTACCATACCTAAATTAACGTATCTCTAATATTATAAGTAGAAAAATTGTACCCCAAAGGGCAAAACTCTGACCTTTGTAAATATTTTCAACAAATGTGTGTAAAAAGCCCTGGCATTCTAGGCAGGTAGTACCACTTCAAATGCTGGCAATTTGTGATCAGTGAGGGTGTAGCCAATTGTATCGGCAGTGCTGAGCAGCAAGAAGGTTAATATAAGCCGCATTGGTTTGTGAACCTCTGAGCTAAGTTTGCATTATTTCAACAATATGTAAATACCCGGTAATTATGGCTAAAGTTAATTTTTTAAGTAATGTGAGTGAAAAGGTCAACGTTGCCTCTTCAGATAAGCTGAAACCTGCTTACACAGGGCTTAGAGACTCCACTTCAGAAATGAAAGAGGTAGATTCAGAAGGTCAGAATACTGCAATTCTGCATTTCCAGGCATATCTTACGTTTTAAAAATTTTGTTTACAGTTTAACACAAGAAATTCTGGAGTTTTTTTTAACCAAAAAGTTAAAATACTTAAAATTAACATACTTAACAACTCTTGATGTCACAGTTTGATTAGTTAATTTATTATTAAACCAGTATAATGGTTTGTTATGATTTAAGATCGGACAGTAAAATTGGGCTTAAAAGTTCTGTTAAAAAATAGTCATTTACGCTTAAAGTTCTTTTGGATTCTGGTGATATTTTCAAATAAACGTTTAGTCTCTTTTCTTCTCTTATTTGCACATATGTCTTCTGATGTTTAGCTGTTAGAAAATAATGTACAAAATAGGGTCTAGTATTATATTGTATTTATTGTGATAAGTCTTTAGTCTATCCTGTTTAATCTCTTCTCTTTTATGGAATAATTTTGGTAAGTGCATAGATATTTTCTGGTTGCTTTCTTCTTATTAGTAAATAGTGTCTGGGGATAGACTATAGTGTTATTTTAACTACTATATACCAGATTGTTTATCACAAATGATAATATTATCTTTCTGTCGACCTGTTATTAACACAAATGTACAGTCTACAGTTTTCAGTTTATAAACTTGAAGTGACAGAATTGATTTTATAAGTGCTTCTTTTCTCTGGTATTTTCAAAGTTAAATACAAGGGTTGATTTTTTTAGTTCTGGCAACTATTTTATTTCTCCATACATAGCATACGTACATGGTTCTAGATTTTACAGGCCTTTGATGTAATCACCACCGTTGCGTACGTGTTCCCGGCAATGTGGAAGTCTTTGGAATCCATTGGCACCGCCTAATCTGTTGATGGTGCAAAGAGAGCAGCCGGCAAGTGAGTACGAGAAGCATCCTAAAGCAGCCATTTCTGTATGTCTGTTAACTCATGCGGAACCGATTGGGACACCCACCAGTAAGTGATGATATGGTACAGACTGTGTCTGCGTTAGTGGAGACAGATAAAAACATAACGATTCGAGAGATAGTGCAAGATACCGCATTAGTGCCTTCGACTGTGCTCTATATTCTAAAGGACATCTTGAAAATGAGGAAAATTGCATCCAGATGGGTTCTGCATTAGTTAACGGACATGCAGAAATGGCTGCGCTACAATACTTCTTGTACTCCCTTGCCGACCACTCTCTTCACACCATCAACAGATTAGGCAGTGCCGGCAGGATCCGAAGACTTCTGCATTGCTGGGAACACGTGCGCAATGGTGGTGATTACATCGAAGGCCTGTAAAACTAAGAACTATGTGCATATGCTATGTATGGAGAAATAAAATAGTTGCCAGAACAAAGAAATCAACCTTTGTATATGGATTCTTTTGTCAAGTTATGAGATACACTTTTCAAGCGTGGTAGTGATTTTAAACTAAGGTGATATTCAATTTATTTGAAACAATCTGTGTATACTTTAAAAAGTTAATTAGATAATTATTAGATAATGTGTACCGTAGTAGTACAGTCAGTACCTGCACCAGGCAAACACTAAGGTAAGTAACATACAGCACAGCCAACACACATGGATGCCAATTATTCACATAACGAAGAAAAGAAAAGTTTTAGTAGTTAAAACCACTGCCTTTCATTAATACTTTTTTTTTAAATATATTTTAAAAATTAATAGAATACTATCGTTATAGAATGAGTTCAATATTTCCCCTGAGGTAGACTGTCTAATCCTCTAGATTCGGTCATGGGATCAAACTCAGTCACGGTCAATGGATTTTTCAGGACGTAAAAATTCTTCCTTCAGGAGGGACTTAAAGCCGGGGGCCCGTGTCGTAGATTTGCCACACGTAAAAGATCTCCAAGCCTAAATTAGAGCCTCTGGACAAAATTCCTCGGCCCTTTCACATCCAAGTAATGTCTTAGTTTCCACAGGGGGTTGTGAGGTGATGGGCTTACCACCTGTCACTCTGCCGTCTATTGGGAAATAAGTGTTAAAAAAATTCAAATAGGTAACAGTAACGCTTCACCACTGGGAGCAATATGAAATATGAAATAAATTGGTTTAAGGTTGTTGTTTCATTGCCCTTTGTGTTAAAGCTTCAACACTTGTTAATTTGTTTCATTAATACAAAGTATGTTCAGATAACCACAAATTACAGAAATTTCTATTGTTCACTATATTTTTTATTAATAATTTGAAGCAACTCCATTTGGGAAGAAAATTCATTCTCCCATGAATTTCTTTAAAAACGGGAATTGCCATAAATAAATCGAGTTCATTATTATCACACTTTTTTTTTTCTCCACTAACCAAAGGGTGTTGTATATTCTGACTGAAGAACACTAAGTTTCTAAGTTACCCAAAAATACTTCAAATTGGCTCGTGAGTGAATATTTGGTATCAGCCATTGAAATGCACCACATGCATACAGAGTAGATAGATATTATTTTTTTACTTTACACCGCATTGCCATTATACTCATATATTTCATGCAGTCAACTTTGGCTTTATTTCGTATTGTTTGTTTTGCTTTTAAAAGTAAGAATTTATTTACACTGCTTATTCAAAATTTAAGAATCTCTCTGACTCCATAGCTTTTTAAAAATACAGTAAAACCAATGTTAAAGACCACCCCTTTTTCAATCATCTCCCTTAAAGACAGATTTTTTATAGAAACAGTCCATAATATCATTGCAATGTGTACTTCTATTAAAAGATCATCCCCCTCTTCTATCAAATACCAGTGTCCATGTTGCTATTACAGCCATTCCACGGAAAGTGAGCCTAAACTGTCCAGACCGTAATAACCTTTTAACATTAATTTAAAATATATGTCATCATTGAAAAATTATGAAATTAATTTTCAGTCTACTGAAGATCTAATTCTCAAAATTAATTTCATAATTTTGAAGAATTAGTTCTTCAGTAGACTGAAAATTAATTTCATAATTTTTCAATGATGACATATATTTTAAACTAATATTAAAATGTATATGATAATTAAAAACTTAACTCCTTTTCACTGACCAATGTCTTAATGTAATCACTTCCACAAGTAGGCACCTGAAAGGAAATACTATATTGTAATACGGCACTCCTGCAAGTCATTTTTTTTTTTATTTCTTCTTGTTTTGATTGGGCCTACTTAGGACCATGCTTGTTCAACTGTTGGGTCTTGATTTTTGCCCAATATTGTCGCATTTTCTGTCGGTGTAACTCCTTTCTTTCATCTGTCCAGGGGGTACCTTTCCTCTGAAGTTTCTTCTGAAATCCATGAACTTCTTTCAAGATACACCTCACAGCATGTCTGTCATGCAGATCTGATATTTTTAGTTCTTTAATGTCCTTCCAGTTTCTGTCAGCCACGTGGTACGAACCTTCTTATTTTGCCAGAAAGTGAATAAACAATTGGTCAACCTTGTGGGAGCATTTTATATATATATAAAATTTTAGAAGAAGATTCCAAAGAATGTGTATGAATGGTCGGTGACATTAATGTTTAGAATGTAGAAACAGGTTTCTACTGTATTTTGTATAAGTTTTAATTGTCAATTGTGAAAGTATTCCCAAACAATTGTAAGGAATTTGTGACTTGAGGCTTTCCTGGTGTTGAAAATGGGTAACGGTTACTCTGGCTTCTAACCAGGTCAGTTAGTATTAAATTCTAAGCTTTTGGCAGGTAGTTCAGAATCAATCCTCCTACTCACCAGGTTGGAAGCCGAAGCAAGCATTATCCAATTGTAGGGAATGCAGTAATTTATATCACATATTCGCATATGGTCCTTTTTCCATTGTCTATAGATAAATTGAATCACTTAAAAAATTACACATATACAATGCTGGATTCTTTAAAAATTGTGGGTCTTCCTCAGGTACATTAAAAAACTCCTGTACCTTTTTAATGTACCTGAGGAAGACCCACAGGTGGGGTCGAAACGTTGAATGTCAATTTTTAAAGGATCCATTGTATATGTGTAATTTTTTAAGTGATTCAATTTAGTAATTAATATCACTTTTACACTTTAATAACATTATCACTTTTTACACTAAAGTAGAATAGTGTAATGTAATAAAGCATGACCAATTTTAGCCTTATATTTAGTAATAGTATTAATATGGTAAGTTTAATCAAGTTGTTAAAATATATGAAATACAATTTAAAAATATATTGTGGATTAATAACTGTCTATCTAAGCCTTTCTGTTTTTAATGTTTTCAGATCCTTGACTTGGGCATCATTTTGCATCCGGGCTCATATTTGCGTGAGTTTTGGAATATCATGGACGCTGTGGTTGTAATATGTGCGGCTGTCTCCTTTGGCTTTAACTTAAGGTTGGTCACGTGTAATATATGGCCTGGTTGGCCACTAGGTAGTGTAAGTCAAAAAATTGTCATTCTTTTTAGGAAGCATGCATTACGTTGCATATCATTACAGTGTTCGTTTTGTATTGCAATTATCGTGATGTTCTCTACAGCTGATGTGTATACATCGGACGAGTCAGCTATCCAGTCAACGACATTAAGAGTGCAATGATTTCATTAACTCTCAATTTTGTCAATTTTTTACTTACACCACCTGGCGGCTAACAGGGCTGTATGCCTTAACTCAAGGCTATTGAGATGGGCCGACATGTAGCACATATAAGTGCGGCTTCAGATGCTTCAGAAGTTTGGTAGAATAATCTACCAAGAAGCTACTACTTCCAAATGACTTCTGGGATGGCTACAAGAAAGGACATCGGGATGGAGGCAACACAGAGCTTCCAATGAAGAAGCTTTGCCCAAAGAGCTTTGAAGCATTTTGCTATGCTCAGTGAAGCATTTTGAAACACTGTGTCAAATCACGTCATATTTGAAATTGGCAACTGCTGGCTTTATGACTAAATACTTTTAGTGGGCCTATTATAGATTTGATTAGTAGTCTTTGATAGTAGATAGTATGAACAGTGGAATAAAGTAAAACTACGACTGGTCATATCATAAGTAATCCCATGAAAGATTATGAGATTCAGAGTGCCAAGTGTCAAGTGGGATTTATTAAGACTATTCCATCAATAAAATGTATTAGATTATATAAATAATAATTAATTTCTTACTTGTGTTGTTTAAAATCAAATCACGATTGAGTCAGCTGTCAGATTACTGCATATTAAGTAAATGAAACAGTCAAATGTATTGTGGAATACTAACCAATGCTAGCAACAGTAATAGTGAGAAAATAGTTAACTTCAAAACTTAGATAAGCTAAAATCAGAACAAAATACAGACCTTATTTTTCAAGACTATAATTTATTTGTAAATTGATGCTATTTGAATGTGCATTAATTAAAAACACAATTTTCCTGCCTATTTATCACTTCATAGTAATACTATGATGGTTCAGTAACGAACTGATGTTTTTATCCGATAAAATAGCTTCCATGCAAGCATATTATAAGATAAATTACCATAATTGGTGATATCTGAGTCATTGCTGAACGTTATTAGTATCATAAACATGTTATATGAATTGAATAGTCAATCTATACATGCCTCACACCATCGTATTTGATAACACTTTTCCTTTTTGTTTTCTTAGTGCTTTATCAAAATCTGTCACATCATCATCACTAGTCAATGAAAATGTGCCATTTATTTTGTCATAATCAGCCTAAAATTCAAAAGCAGTGTTTTATAACATATATCACTTTAGTCAAGGTTGTCATGGTTTATTGTTAGCATTCATTGACTTTTGACATTCTTCGAGTGTGCAAATGAGAGGCATCACTATAAGAATTCACTATAGTTGCAATCTGTTCTTAAATTGTTGTCATAGTAGGTGTGGTCAGGGCTGTATTTTCCACCCCTAGGCCCATATAAAAAGGCGCTTATTCAACAATCATCTATCTAGTGTTGTATTTGATGCCCATTAAAATATTCATAATAATTCATCCTTCAGATGATAAAGCTTAACGTAAGATCATGTAAAAATCTTTCAGCAATGGTCTATTTCTTTAAAACTTTGAAGGTTCTCCCGACGAATACATTGTAGAAACTGTTCTCGGGTTCCAGTCGGGTAGTTGTTTAATCATTTTAAATTTCATAATTATATCATTTCATATATCACGGTAATAAAATGAGATGACACAGTGTTTTGAAATGATCACATATGAGTTAATTGCAAAAGAAAAAAACCTAGTCCAAGAGCCAGGGATGAATGCGGGTGTTGAAGATGATGATTTTGAAGCTATTTGGAGCAAATAATTCGATTACCTATTGGCCTAAACATCAGGATTCCAAATTAATTTTATAAAAACAACTATAATAATAATACATTACATCCTGATACAGACTAGATATCCGGAATTTTATTTTATTTTTTTAATTGTTAATTTTTTTTTTTTTTTTTAATCACATTTCAGACGCTATGTTGATGAAATCTATATTCAGTAAAACCCTGTTTCATACACTTCTGCTTTTAAGGAATTCCTGTATTTAAGAAACAAAATTTTAAGTTCCTGCGTAATTACCATAACTGTGTATTTAATTCATTCTTTTAAGGAAAATGCTGCTTCTAAAAGATAAATGTTTGAGAATTTATTGTTGATTTACTCCTTCATAGTGAATTTCTAAAGTGGCAAAACAAATTAACTCAAGAGACATGGCAAAAGAGAAGCCACCTTTTGAATGCATCTGTTAACTTCAAATACCTCGACAGCAGTGGAGGGAAATCGTTCTTTATCAATATTTAGAATAGATAAAATTTATTGATAGTGTCATATACTCTCGGTGTAACGATAAAATCATAGATCTTGAACTTCTGACTTTCAGTTCCTTAAATTCTCTAACATTGTTGTGTTAATGTTTTCCCATTTAGACTTGCATTCATGATTCCCTTATCTCCACTTGTGTTTAAAAAAAAGAAATGAATCTCTGCAAGTCATAAACAAATGAATCAAGTAGAGCAGATTAACAAAAACGAAGTGATCAACAAATTGATCTAAATTGGGTCTACATGGAAACACCAGCTCAAATATATTAGATATTTTAGATAGATCAAGATTTCACATCCAAAATGATGTAGATAATCTCTAAACTGAATATATATATAAATAATTTATGTCGTAGTAGTAGCAATAGTAGTAGTAAATTATTTATTTTGCCTGGCAGAGTTAAGGCCATAAGGCCTTCTCTTCCACTCATCCAGGTTTCTTGTTAAATTGGGATATGTGGGTTCAGTCCTCCATAAGGTTATTGGAATTTTTCAATGGGTCTAATCCTTCTGCTGGTACATGGTACTATGCCCCTGGGGTCGACTCAGCCTCTAACAGACGTAGCAGGAGCAATCCTGGGGATAAAGGCAGCTGGTGCATAAGGCTGAAAACCTTTCCATCTTCATGTGCCTAATGTCTAAAAATCTGGGAGGATCAACCTTCTGGAACCCTAAAGGCCATCACGGCCTATATAGGGAACAAACTAATTGTTAAGTATCAGTATAGATTTATAGATAGTGACACATCCTGGTATGTTTACATACATTAACAACTTTTTAATACCGTCACAAAGTGTTCATTTAAAATATCAAGATAAATATGAATATATTAAGACTATTTATATTATTAATGATCAGGAATGAAACTTCTCCAAAACTGTATGATAAAATTGAAAAGAGTAAAATCTTATTTTGATAGATATTTATCAATCTATTTTCAACAGTAGTCGGGAATACATCCCTTAAATTTGTTTTTCTCAAGCGATTTATGTTATAGGATCCTTAGGATCCCTGCTTTTATTGCTTTATGCCCATCCGCAAGTAACTTGTACATCATGAGAATCACCATACTTGCCACGTTCTCATGAGAGAATCAAGAATCCTTATTAGCCATTAAGTAAATAACTTAGAATAGGCATCATCAATACATAAAAAAGATATATAGAACAATAAGATACAATTGTACACTAACTATTAGAATGCATGTATAACGCTGATGCAGTATGCCGATATTTCAACTATTAAACTCTCCTCTATATCATAATTTAAGTATTCCTCAATAGTCTAAAAAGCTTTATTCTTTAGCCAGTTGGATATAACCTTACTAAATTTGTTAAAAGATAAATGTTTGATTATCTTTGGTAATTTGTTAAAAAACAGTAACTGTTGATACTTAACTTTTGTAGTATTTTGCTAGTCTGATATTAGGTTTTATGATATTTTCTTTCTGTCAGGTATTATAGGTATGTAGTTTACCCTGTTCATAAAAGTCATCAATATTTTCTTTAACAGATATCAGATTATAATAGGCCTATATGTATAGAGTACCATATGATGAAAAGTTTGTTAATATTTTTCCAGCTAAACCAAGACACATTTCCAATGTAATTTCACCCCAAAAGTTATTAATGAAATTAAGTACTCATCAATTTTTATTTCTCCTTGCATAAGGGAATGATCATTATACCTGTAATTAATTCATATAATTTTTTTCTGTCTTTCTAAATCAGTTATGCATTATCTGATCTTCATGTAGAGAAAACTATTTTGTCCACCCCAGAGGTTCCCCATCGTATGTGCCTCTGAAATGACATAATAGCATATGTTGCAAATATCTTCCAAAATTGCTTCTAAGTTTTTTTGTAATAACAAGGAATCCTCAATTCAATATCATGACACTTGTAATTAGCCAAAAATGGAAGATAAACTGGCTTACCAATTGTACTGGTGAATTGCGTGGAATTACTTCTCAAAACAGTGCAGAGTTATAAGCCTAAAGAGAAGGGATCAAATGATTTTTTTATCAATATTTTTTTATTATCATTATTTCCATTACAAATGGACATCTGGCTGCCATCCACGGCCGATCACAAGGGGCCAGAATATAAAGCATACAAAATTGTAACTATTATTATAGACTACACTCTAACAAAAAGGTCAAAATTAACAAAATCCTTTTTAAGCTCCTAGAAATTACAATATAAATGGTAATAAAGGACCAATAGAGAGTCCTTTAATACGCTTAATGAGATGTGTTGTGTGTCCTATGTCAGTATTTTAGATGCTGGTTTGCTTGAATAAAGTATGTTCCACGAGCACCAAAAACACGACCCTTTATCTCCCAAGCAGTTACAGGAATATTGCATCTCTCACTTAAGTGAGGAATGCATTGGACATAAATTACCATTTTTTCTGCATCTACAAACTGCTGCTCAAACTATACACTTAATTATCAACAAAGGAAAGAACACCATAAGAATCCAAATAATATCCAAGAAGCACTATTGGTTTTCAAAAAGACTAATTTAAACAGCAAAATACAAAAACCCATGTACTGTACAGTATGTCAGATTGGGTGGTGTAGAGGTAATGGATCCAAACGTCACGGGTTCAAATCCTGCTGACGTTGATGAATTTTTCAGGATGTAAAAATCCTAAGCAGAAGTCTTTCAGAAGGAACTTCTATCCAGGTCCCATGTTATAGATTTAGGTCTCTGTACTAAATTTCCAGGTTTTTAATGTCTAAGTAATACTTCATTTTCCTACTAGATGGCCCTTGAGGGCAAACAATTTATTACAACCTGTCACTATGGCTTCTATAAGAAAATAAGTGTAAATAAATTTGTCTATGAAAAATGAAACCTCCTCCAGGAGGCCCTATGCTCCGTGTGTGGAATCACAAGGATTCAATTAGATTATATCACGTTACTGGGAGAAAATCTGGTAATTTCAGTCAGCTGCCTTACAAATATAGTTGACCAAAATTATCCAGCACATAACAAAACTTGAATTATCCCATACAGTAGGGTCCTGTAAACTCTGCCTAACATGTACCGAAAGGGCGCCAAGTTTCTGAAATACCGAGTTATCAGGATCAATGGCTTAAATATTAAAACTGATACTCATTTGTTTCTTGTACTGTATTCTACTTCAAGCAGCATCATCTCACAGACTGCGGAAGAATAGTATGTCCATTGGCGAGGCCCCTGCAGCTCAAAATATCAGAGGACAATCTTAACTGCATTTAGTCCTTCATTCTGACTCATTTTCGTGGTTGTAGCTGTTTTTATTTTTCCTATTATGGTTGCCGAGTAATCCTAACTGCCAGGTTATTGAGTGCCAGGTATGCGGGACTCCACTGTACTATGTGTTGTATAATATATTATTTTCAGAGTTTAGTTGCAGTAAGATCTAGAAGTTAAACTTTGTTAAAAGAAATTATTTTCAATATTGTCAGTAGAAGCTATAAAATTATAAACTTTGTTATGAGAGGTTAAATACAGTTCTAATTCCAGTCTATCAAGCGAAAAGCATGGACAGTCGAATAACGAGTGTGAAACAGTCTGATTTTCTTCCCGACTAATGCATTTTGCGCAGTCTTTAATATGAAATCGATGGAGATATTCACCAAATTTGCCGTGGCCAGTTATAAATTGAGTAGGTATGTAATTAGACATTAAGATTTTGTATTTTTCTCTATCGTGAACTGTTGGAAAAAAACAGTTCCTTGGCCATTCTTGCTTTGTTACTACTAATCCACTGATCATTCCATTGTTGGATTGTTTGTTGCTTAAGAAACTTTTTAATGTACGAGATGGGGCAATTCAGAATTAGCGGCCTGCTTTGCCAAAGTGTCAGCTCTCTTATTGCCCACGGTTCCAACATGTTCTCTTGTCCAGGTCATACAGATGTGTACGACCTGGACAAGAGGACATGTTGGAACCATGGGTAATGAGAATTAATAAGACGTTAAGATTTATGAACAAGAATAATTAAATAGTATAAGTAGGAATAATATTTATATCAAAAAACTAATTGTTTTGTATTAGTCCATACTAGAATACTGCTATATATACCCTTATACATGGAAAATTATTGTTTTATTGAAGCTAAAATTAGTGCTTGAAGTTGCTTTGAACACAACACTGGGCACTTAATATTCAAAATGCCTGTGATATTTTGTAGTCACTAAGCAGGAATGAGTACGCTGCACATTGTTTCTTATCAGTGTTACTGCTCAATGGTAATCTACAGAGTTAAATATTCCTGCGTAAATGCTTATTTACGTAAACTTCAGTATTAATAATGAAGTTTAATGAGTGTTTCCTAACTATTTACTTATTAATGATATTTATTTCCCTTATTTTTTTCATTGGAATTGTTGAATTTACTTTTTTTCCTAGTCTAAATGCTCAAAAACTATGTTTCTTTATACAGGGTAGAAGTGATATAATCCTGCAGATTTTCAGAGTGAATTGATATATATATAAAGTCTTTTGTGTTGAAACCCACAGAAATCTAGATGGGAGGTCAATGTATAACAGAAGAGAAAATAAGGGATAAATGCCGAAAATAAGGGATCCAAAGTTTTCTACTTCTAGAGCATATTGATTGGTCACTTATAGTACTGTATTAATATTCTCTGTTTTTAAAAACAGGTATCTATAGCACACTACATTAACAATACATACATTCCTGCTAATACTAAAATACAAAAAAGAATCATGACAGGAGTATAACACTTGAGAGGTTACAGTGGTTTACAAAATCTTATCTTTTAAATTATTTCTGGCATGCTGGTATTTGACGATAGATCATGTGCCTCTTTCTGTATAACTTTATCTGGTTTTACAAAAGTGAAAAGTTTTTTACAACTATAATAAAAATTTACAGTAACCTGAAGTTCTGCTTTTATCAGATCTACGCCGTTCTTATTTAATGTCAGTCCATTTATTGATCATAAATGAAAAAATTCATATTTCATATTTGACCATAATGAAAATATCGTACTAAAAACAAATTGAAAAGAATGAATTGTGGGAATTCTGGAAATATGGGATATAGCTTGAAAAATATGGGATCCGGGATTTTGGTCAAAATTAATTGAAATCATGGGATTTTCCGGGAAATATGAGAAAGTTGGCAACCCTAGGATTAGGTAATGTTTCCTTGCTCTCAAATAGGTCGGCTTCACTAGTATTATCAGTGACAGATACAACATTGCATAGGTTTCATTTATATGTTATGTTAAAACAAGGTAAATATTCCACTAACCTGTTCAACCTTCAACCCAATGTTCCACCTCCTCTAAATTTTAAACTCAATTATCCAATATTAACTGTGCATTTTATTACAAAAAGTATTAGATATAAGTCCACTCTCTGCAGGATAATTTCACTTCCACTTTGTTTGCTGATTTGATACTTTATTCAATGCTTGTTATTGCTTCTTCCTATATAATAGCTATTTTTCTTTGATGCACAAAATATTGTGCCTTGGAAATGTTTTATTCAGTAATATTGGGATATTCAATTTTCATTTAAATGGTAGTTTGAACACAAGCAGGTACCTAGGATGTTCTTGTATACATCTTACTGCATGAAAGCTTCCAGCACAATAAGTCCTTTCATTTGGAGAATTTAATTTGAATTTTGAGTTTTAATTGTTTAATAAGAATGTCTATTATAAACTAATGCAGGTATATCAGCTCTTGTATGGGGAGGCATATCCTATATGAATGTGTGCATTGGATCATACCAAGTAATGATATGTTTTTATTTACATTGAAAATCATATTCTATTTTTATTATAAGCTTTCAGCACCACAGTTGTATAGAGTATTCCAAGCCATTATCCCTGAACCTGAGCGACTGGCAAAAGCCAACTCTTTATGTCACTACCTGCCGAACTGGCGCCCACACCTTTGATCAACAGGCAGTAATCAGGTCGTAGTCTCTCTAGGTAGTGACTTATGCATATCTTCACTATTGTCACAGAATGTTAAGATTTATTCTGGAAATAAAGTTAATATTACACTTACATCTGTTCAGGAATAAGCATTATAATTTATGGGAAATGTATTCCATAGTTCAGCAATGTTGGCGATTAATAATAATGTATCACCTCCTGTTAACGTTATAAACACTTAACCTCAACAGCATGAACGTACACTGTTGAATTGCAAGTGAAAGAGAAAGCCATTGAGGGGTGGGAGATTAATTCAGAGAGACAACCTATCAATCATTACCTCTTTCGATAATAAACTCCTCCATTTTACATCTGTCACTAACCTCTGCAATCTAAAAATAAAAAAATAATAATAATAATAATAATAAATAAATAAAAAATAAAAATAAAAAAAACATAATGCTTACAAAATACAATACAAACAGTACAATACAATACATTGTATATGTATACAATATTGTATTACAATACAATATGTATATGTATACAATATTGTATTGTACTGTTATGTATTGTATTTTGTAAGCATTATGTTATGTTATTTATTTATTTATTTTAGGTTGCAGGGGTTAATGATATCTTTTCATGTAAACCTCCCATTAGAAAAAAGTCTTTTATTAAAGAAAAATCTGTTCTTACTTGCATAATATCTTTCAAGAAATAGTATTTCCAGTATACATCGCTAAGAACTATAACAATTATATAATTATGTTTAATGTTCAATTTCAGCAAACATTACTTGAATAAGTGAATATTTATTAATTGATTAATTTAACTGATGTTTATTAACCAATTAGTTTAATCAAATGGTCATGATCCGTTCACAGAAAACAGCCACATTGATTTTGTGTCATGGATGCCTTTTAATAATACTGTGTCAATCTAAAATGCTATTCAAATAATTCAATTTCAATACATTGTTCAGTCCTTATAAATGCACCTCATGACTGGCAACTTCCCTGGATAAATTTATCAACAATTTCCAAGTCATTCGTGGCATTATCTATGATAATACTGCTATTTTCTAGATTACCAATTTACCCTGTCTGAGGCTCGGGACTAATGGCATGGAATGAATGCCCTGCAGTTTTGAAGGGGTGTTTGTATGTAACAATATTACATCTCAGATATTAGCATTGAATTGGAAATAACATAGGTGTAACATGTTACATTACAAATCACTTATTTTTAAGTAAGAATGTTTTCAAGCTATTAATTTTTATACCATTGGCCACATCTCTACTGAAGCACTTTCATAATAGTAATTATGTTTATTTGCTGCAAATGAATGGAATGTATTATAGAATAATTGCATGATTACAATATGATGCAGTTGAAATCCATAGACAGCTATGGTTTCCATGTGTAAGGGTGTACCTATGAGGTATATTACAGTAAAACATTGTTAAGACGCTTTCTAAGATGCAATGGGGTCATTTTTTATGCTGAATTTTGGGACACAAAATGTTTTGAATAGTACGAAAGATGGTTTCTTCCACATCCGTTATTAAATAATAGAACAGAACTGTTAGCTGGTTATGTCCAGAACCAATAGAAGTTCCGAATTGCCTTTAAAGACAGCCATGACATTCCCAGAAAATCTTGACGTACAGTCATCTCGTTTTTAAGAAACCAAGAAAAAAGCACATCTTATGCAAGAAAGAGTCCCAGGGGTGGCATGTCACTGCTGCAACTACATAAATACGAATGTTCTACACAGATAACCAAGGCAATGAAATATGTATAGTGCATTTGATAAACATAGAAACACACCTGTAAGATATTATATTACTGCTTCATAAAGCTGGGGACGGTTTCCCAAAAGTCTCTGCAAATTGTTTTTGCAACAAAATTTTATTTTGGTCACATATTTTAATGATAACTATTTTCCCACCAAACTGATACAGTCACTTCTTTCATTTACTGTCACATTCACTACTACAGATTTTTATAATCATCCACTACTTTTGCTTAGATTACCTTCACTCAACTTCCGACTTAATCTAAATTGTTCAGTATAAAAGCTTCCAGTCATATGGATGACAGTAACACTGATGGCAATGTGAACAAAAATAATGTTTTTGAATTAAATACATTACAATAACTTTTGTCATATTACTGTGGTACTGTATTGGAATACAAAACACATATCTCCCTTTGTCCGTGCATCCCAGCAGAGATCAGATCAAATTGAATTGGCATTGCATCCATTTTTATAGAATGCAAGCAACCGAAATGCACTTGCTATATCCCTTAATAAACATATTCATAAGGATAGGGAGAGGTTGCTACCTGAAATAAGTTTGACGTCTCGGATAAATGAGCAACTAAATGAGAGATTTTTTTAACAGTAATACGTACTATGGGTGCTTTGTGCAAGAAAATGTCTTAATTTGGAACTTTTTAACAAGGAATTTTTACCAAGATTCATCTAGGGATTGGAAAAAAAAGCTTACTGAATGGGAAAGTGCATTAAGTGGGAGCGTCCTAACAAAGTTTTGCTGTATTTTTATTTTTCGTTAAAAAAGCTGGTTAGGCTTATATCATTTAATGTGTACTATCATTTAACGTAAGTAAATCGTTCATGATGGTACGTTACATTCCTTGCTTTAAATAACTATTCTAATTATTTTTTGTAATAATTGTTCTTGTTTAAAGTGGAAGCAAAGCAGGACAGAATCTGTCAACCATCAAATCCCTCCGAGTGTTGCGAGTGCTGCGTCCGCTCAAAACTATCAAACGTGTGCCCAAGCTTAAGGCAGTGTTTGATTGTGTGGTGAACTCATTGAAGAATGTCATCAACATCCTTATTGTATATATCCTGTTCCAATTTATCTTCGCTGTCATTGCTGTACAATTGTTTAATGGAAAGTTCTTCTTCTGTTCGGACGAGAGCAAGTTTACAGAAGAGGAATGTCAGTAAGTACACAGTTTTATTCAATAATAATAATAATGATATAAGCACTGGTTGTATGGGTCCTTTCAGAATTGTACTCAAATTTTATAGAAACTTATTTCTATCATTTATTCACTCACTATAGCAGAGTTGTCCAATTGTACTGAACATGAAAGCCATAATAACACAGGCCAACAAAAAAAGAAAAACAAAAAAAGTTTTAAACTTTTTAAAGTTAATACGTGATTCTTATGGTCTGTTTGTTGCTGATTCCATATCTGACCTCAATTGTTTTCCATCACCCTCAGTTTCTTCACAGTGTGACTTCGTTACAAACTAGAAAATTAGCAGAACTTACTATAAGAATGAAAGCTAAATTAATGATACAATATGTAAAAAGCTTTTCTCTAAAACCTCTTTATTATATAGGTAGTGTGTCCATCTCCTTATATTTCCTTTCCAATCTCCTCCTTAAAGCTTCTGGTATAGCTTATGGTCCTGTGAGACGCTTGCTGATCTTCTCGGTGAAGTGACCAGCAGCAGTCATCATACTGGTATTCCAGTGGCCCTAATATGTTCTTTCCAACATTTTGATATATTGATAAAAAAAAACACTCACCTTACTCCTCAATCTCATCCCCAAATTGTGTGGTAAAAAATCAAGGCGACTGTTCAAAAAGTGAATCTTTAGGCTCATCAAACATCCTAACTTTTTTTTGTTAACAACAATAGAAATATAACGAGGGTCCTTTTTATTGCCTAAGAACGTGGTAGCAACCTGCTTTAGTGAAGCCAAGCCTCCCTCTCACGGACTTTCATTCTTTATTCAAAGCTGGAAGGGAACCCGATTTTTTCAGATATCAGGTCCATCTTTTAATTTTGCTTCTGACAAATTACAATCATAATTGTATTTACTAGTTGTGGAAGGAAAATATTCTCTTTTCAAAATGTCCAGTAAAAAAACATGAAATTCCCGTTGCACTATGTTCTACATTTACAAATATCTGATAATATTTTATTTAAAAATTACATATACGGTAATGTTGAAGAATGGCTCTGCATTTTTGTATTTCCACGGAAAGGGTTGAAGGACATACCGTACTCTTTCTGAGTTGGAAAAAATGTTGTTTACAGTAATACTCAGATGTACCCAATTGTTTGTACAAGATTTTAAGCTTTCATACTGCTGATTGTGATTATGAGTTTGTAAATTATCATCCTTGTTAAATTTAAAAAGTTCAAATTATTGGCTATATTCATTGCTGTAACCATTACTATTTCTGGTCCTAACACATAAGACAAAGAACCTGATATTGGCCACAGAGCTTAAGTTGGCTATTAGTTTAAACATTTCAAATGTAAGAGGACTGAGAACATTCTTACTAATGGACTAACCATAGACTAAGACTTAACAGCGCTTCCTATTTTGAAGGTAAGTAGTTCATTTAAGGCTGGTATTATAAACAAAGTTTAAACAGTCTGTTAGGTTTAAATTTGAGTTTTTTGTGTTATTTCTTTTTGTAAAACTTAATATCCAGTTAAACTTGAGTTTAGCTTTACTGGAACTCTTCTGTTTAACTAGAGTTTAACTAGATGTTGCAAAATGACAGCCCATCTATAGTGCGGAGCGATGATGAGGATATTCACATAGTTGAAAGACCTTGGAGACCTAGAATTTTCTGAGATAGATCTAAACAATTTCAGATGTTGGATGAACATGAGGTTTTAAGTAAATTCAGACCAACAAAAGTCAGTCCTAACCTTGATTCATCAAATTTGTAATGTGATAGAACATGCAATTAGAAGATAGCCTTGTATAATGTTTTTGCACTCATTTACTGTACTGAACTGTTTCCCTAGGTTCACAAGAAGTTCTATGTCTTCGGTGGAAAAGTTAGCACATTATTTTTGTTAATCAGAGAAAACCTATCATCTTTTTTTCTGCATTCAAAGCGTTTTTCTACTAACAATATCAGTCTTCTTCTCTCAGTCGTCATTTCTACCAACATATTGCAGTATGGTGTAACTTAACCAGAACATTATAAAACAGCGTCAGTAGTTAAACTTTAGATTGAGTTTAACTACCTGTAGTTAAACTACGTTTATAATACCAGGCCTTAAACAAACAAGTTCCAGAAAAAGTTTTGTTTTGTTCACAATATCATATCTTAATTATTCACAAGAAAAAAATTTAATATAGGCCTATATCTAGAGTTAGTTGGGTTTATTATGGCATTCTAACATACCCTGTTTTCTAGGGGCTGGTATTTTGTGTTTGAGGGAGATGTCCCTAAAGCACAAAAAAGAGAGTGGAAAACTCAAGATTTCCATTACGACAATGTGATAGCAGCCATGTTGACACTGTTTGCTGTGCAAACGGGAGAAGGCTGGCCTCAGTAAGTAAAATAATTTAAATTTGCTTCCGATAATATAATATGATGATTCACAAGTTTTGTATGTAACTTCAGGAAATGCTAGCTGATACCATTTTCATGAACAATAACAATATATTTTGAACAGATTAATATTTTAATTGCTTTGTATGTTTTTACTTACAGCACCTTTACCATAGGTATGTTAGATACTAGAAAACAATTTTGTTCGACCCTTAAATTCAATATCCAGTTTTTGGCATCAGTACATGTTTTCAGGTCCCTGAATTCAAATATACAGTTTTCACAAAAATGTTTCTATGTATTTCTGAGAACAGTATAGCTTGAGAATGAAAAATTTTGTATTTGGAATCTTCGGGAACCAACCTTGGGATAGCATACAGCTCTGGATTTTTCCCACTTCCTTCACTGTCTGTACTGCATTATTGGGCAGACAAAGTAAACATGATCCATTTTTAAGAGTTTTCGTAATTCAATTTAATACCTTCCAAGATATGAGGGTAACATGGGTCACTTGGTCATCCCATCCCAGTTTCACATTTATGTATATCCCTTATAACATTAAAAAAATTACACTATATCTTCCTAAGGGCTAATATTAACCATCATGGAAAGGTAAAGTCAGACTTAAAAATTTAATGCCATAGCCAGGATTTGAACCAAGATCTTTAGCTCTCAGGCAGCTGCTCATACCAATGGACCTACCATGGTAACCTGCTGGTACAGCATTAAATTCTCCAACTGACTCACATATCCCAGGCATTCTCAATATGATTTCACCTTTCCATCTTAGCCTACACACGGCCAATGTGAAAGAATTATCATTCCACTGTGACCTATTAGTAGTTTACTATGAAGCCCGGGTCTTAAAGTACTTACATGTTTGTAAGTCGCCACTGGGTTGGTATCTCATATTGAGAACGCCTGGTGGTATACTGGGATATGGGAGTCAGTTGGAGAATGTAATATTGTAGCTGCAGCTTGTCATGGTAGCTCAGTTGGTAAGAGCAGTGGTACAGAGAGCTGAAGATCCTGGCTGTGGCATTGGATTTTTCAGTCTGACTTCTCCTTTCCATCTTAATCTACACACGGGCAATGTATAAAAATTATTATTCCATAAATCACATTTTTTTTTTTTTTAAAGTTAAATTATATGATTTTAATGTCTACTTTGAATTTGCTTTCAGGGTTCTATACAACTCAATGGCTGCCACACAAGATGACCATGGTCCCGTCCAGAACTACCGCATTGAGATGTCCATCTTTTACATTGTTTACTTTGTAGTTTTTCCATTCTTCTTTGTTAACATCTTCGTGGCTTTGATTATCATTACCTTCCAAGAGCAAGGCGAGGCTGAACTGCAAGATGGTGAAATTGACAAGAACCAGGTAATATACAGTAGTACAGTATTATATAATATTATATGAATCTGAACTGCCATTGTGTTGCTTTTGTGTTAAAACGTGTATTTTGGAGTTCTAGATTTGCATACTTTAAACAAATAGAGAAGTAAGCCAAAAAGTTTCTGAACAAACATAGTAACCTCTCACCATAGTCACATTGTTCACAAACGCTACAGGTTTCTTTCTGTCAAGTGGGGTAATTATATGCCATCCTGCAGCAGTTTCTAAACATCACTCTGTGCATTAACGCTAAAATTTCATTATGGCATAATTTGTTACTATCAAGCATTTTTAAAAGCCAGAATAGTACTTTCTAAGATCACATGGTGAATGGGAAAAATGACCGTCTGTCTGACTGTCTGTATGTCTATACACGTGATAACTATAATACACTTTATCTGATTTTCATTGAACTCAGTATACTTACTTATAACATCCATAGAAAGAACCCTATTGATTTTGGTCCAAATCGGTTGACCAGTACCAGAATAATGACCAATTAATGGTTTTAAAGCAAATCATCACTATTCTACAAAGCTGCATGGCTAACTCAGTTATTGACATAATTGGCTGCCAACTTCCAGATGAGCCAGAAACTTTAAATTTGGCATACTCATAGTGTTCATATACGGCTTTGGAAGTTGCAATACAGTTAGCTTTGACAAATAACACTACCCAAATATTCCTTCACATCTGCTTATCAAACTTTAGACCTTTGTTCTTCTGTAAGCCCTGCATAATAAATTGATCTGGAGCTTAACTCTGAAATTGATTACAAAAATAACATACATTCTGCATATCATATTGCAATTATCACTGATTAAACAAAAGCATTCTGGCACTTTGTTATAACAGTTTACCTGATATTATTGTTCCTGCATTTACCCTACATAATTGAGAGTTAACTGTAACCTGCAAGTGATTGTGTGGCCTGTCTTATTACATTCATCTTTTTGTTTTATGTTTGCAGAAATCTTGTATAGACTTCACAATAGGTGCCAGACCTCTTGAACGGTATATGCCAAGTAAACGAAATAGCTTCAAATACAAGGTGTGGCGAATAGTAGTATCAACGCCCTTTGAATACTTCATCATGATGCTCATTGTGCTCAACACTCTACTGCTGATGATGAAGGTATGTCAAACCTCTTATTGCTGTAGTTTCTTAGTTCTTGTTCTAGAATGTAGCTGGAATTTGAGTAGACAATAGTGCTGACAAGCATTTCACAGAGGATGCAAATCATAAACAAGTAAATGATTGCTTTAAAATTAAGTGAACTGGTTAGTTCTTTTGCACAAAAGGTAATCTTTCTAATATCCATGATCTAAACCATTAAGCATCTAGAACATCTCTCTTTATTTTAACTAAAGATTTTTGTAAAGCTTGGCTTAAGTTCAGACTATAGAAGGATTTAAAAAAGAAGTCAAAATTGAGGGTACAAATTAGGAAACTTCTATAAACATTACAGGTGCATTAGAGCATAGATAATACAACTCTAATATTTTATATTTGAAGTTAAATATAATTGTACTCGAAGTTAAAGAGAATTATATTTGAAATAAATTTCCTACATGCAAGATTATATGGCACATTTCTTTCTTTTATTGCTAGTTTTAGATAAGGAATTATGCATTTTTTATATAGTCAGCTTTCCTCAAATTATTTGTTTAAATTATATTGCTAATGGCCGGTTTCTATAAACTCGCGAATTACCTATGGGTAAATTATCCAATGGACAGAATTTACACAGAAATAACACCACACAAACACAAATAATTTAAGATAGCAATCACATACACTTGTGGCGAGTTTCTAGATAAATCTCCTCTGGATAAATATGAAAATGACAGAAAAAATGTTCCTACAAACTCGGGCTAGATCTTTCCAAGGGTAAATCTTCGGGTTAATTTATCCTTTCATGGATGGCTGGGTAAAATTTAACCTTTCATAGGATCAATAGTAATATTTAAACAATGAGAATCAAAGCCTTCTGAATTAAATTAACTGTACAACTCCAAGGCCTTGCTCATTATATCATTGTAGGTTAAATGGAACTAATTTGTCCATGGATAATTTACCCATAGGTAATTCACTAGTTTGTAGAAACCGGGCATAAGACATACTGAAATATAGAAGCAGTATCTTAAAATATGTTAACACATTCACTCCCATATTTTTTATTGTGTGTGACTGATATTTCTCCTGGCCAAAGCATTGCCAAACTTAATGCAAGAAAGTGTCTATTTGTACAAGATGAGACCCTCTAACTTACTTCGGAGTGCTGACTGTTTTTCAACATATTTTTAAGTTATAGAATAGGATTCTGTGTTCATTGCATTTGAAATTGTGTAATTTGATCTGAACGTCAGTACTAAGCAAATGCTGCATTTATTTTTATACATAGGCCAGGCCTGTAATTGGCCTCTTTAACATGTTTTATAAATCTACCTTTCAAAAAGTATAAATTTTGAAAAATAATTATGTGATGACTTTGTTATTATATTAAATAAAACAAGTAAATCTAAAGCTTTTTTCCATTAAAATACTAAAATATATTACGCTGTCAAAACTGCCAAAAAATAATGTTATAAATCCATGCTTCTACATTTTTTCTATTGAAATGTAGTGCTAGATTTAGTAAAGATCTTCTCAATTTTTTGTAATCACATGTGGTTCATAATTGAATAGTCTGTCTGTAATATAGGTGAAATGTTCTCTTACTGAGAACATCTAGTACTGTGCTTTCTGGGGTATAAGATACTCCTTTGTGTAAGACGCACCTCAAAACTGAACACAATTTTTCAGGGGGGAAAACTCACAACCTGCACACAGGTATATAAAAGTTACCTGTTAGTACTTTCCATGATTAACCAATGATAAACACACAGAATGTACAGTCTTGTAAACTCGACTTAGTATCTGATTATTCGGATGAAATCATTTCAGTGGGGTTCCACTACCGACAGCTATTATTGTGCGAGAAGTCGCAAGAAGGTTGTGGGCACTGTTGCATTATCTGGTTTAATAAAGTTCTTGGAATATCAAAAGACTTGCACTTGACACAAAATAATTTTAGATCTATTTTAAGGGTAAAAAGTACATCTTATACACTCGAAAATGCAGAACCTACGAAGTACATTGGTGAATTAGTTAAGTTTCTGGTACTACAAGATTTGAGTTGCATACAACTTAATTATGAATAAACAGATTTTTAAGCTATATTAGAGAGCTAATTGTAGATTTTATATCTCTATTTCTTTCTAGATTTATTTTCAATAGTAACTCCTTTTTACTGACTGATTGCTATTTGGGTTGTCTTATCAATGCATTGTACTGCTAACCAAAAGAACCCTCTGTCATATAGTTTGCTTCTTAGTGTGCAGTTACTGTCATACCAAATTTCTAATTTTATAGCTGTCACATGTGTCCCCAGTCACATTAAAATATGCCATATAAATTGTATGCATCCTCTGTGATTGCTTGAAACATCATGTGGTATTAGGAAATGGATTGAAACATTTATGTTGATATTGTGAAATTTACAGAAGGGCGTATTCAAGAGTTACCAAGCTCATTTTATTTATTAGTGTTTTTTGCTTTTCTGTATATATTTTAAGAAGTTTTTCAGCAGAAATACATTTTTCTTAATAGGGCTTCTTGCTTCTAATAATGGGCTTGTTTGTAGGTGGAAAGTAAAATCTTGGGCTTGGTGACATTTGGAGCTTAGTAAATCTGTACATATTTAGGGCTTACAGTTATGAATAGTGGCATCGTGAATTTTTTATAACTTTTTTTTTATGGGCAACGTTTTGGGAAGATGCCCTGAAAATAAGCGATGTTGTTGACTTTAATTTTTTTCTAACAGGATCTAAATCTACTTCAGTGGAGTTGAATAGGTTATTGTCTTTTTTGCACATGCTTAAAATGCTGGTTTGAACACATTTTGCACACAAACATTTACTTGCAAAGTGCTTTATTGCTAACATAACAAGAAATATTTAGCAAACATGAGCTTTTACACCAGTTTGCATGACCCTCTTTACACTTTCCACTATCAATACCACACAAAAACAGGGAAATGAAACTGATTATACAACAAATTGATATAACAGTGTAATATTTTACATGATTCAGTTCATACAGTATTCTTATGTAACTACATGTAAGAAAGTATACATTTTGCCTGAAGTAAAAGACAAATTCATGTGCATACAGAATGTTTAAAGTCAGTATATAATACTGTAATAAAACATTTTAACAGACAACACATCTTTGTTTACAGTTTAGAACTGTGACAGTAAATTTGAAGGTGAATTTGTATTTACAGTTCAAAATACATTATTATACAAAAATAATAGTTCAGCTGTGTCGTCTACTACACATCTAACAATTCCAATACAACTTCACATTCACACTATAATTTCACAACATGAAGAAATGTATACTTCAATTTTAAGATGTATTTTTATGGGGCAGTGTTTAAACAAATTTCCTTTCCAGGTAGTGAAAAGAAAATGTCAAAATGATTTTTTTCTCTTGTTAATGATTGTTATGATTGACAGGGCTAAGAATGCTCATTTTTTAAATGTTTGTGATCACATTTGTTGAAATGATGATTGTTTGTTTTGGTGTTGGAGCATCTAGTCCTGTACATCATTATGTGAACTGTTTGTTTGGTTGAATGGATTTGGCTGGTTGATTGGTTGGTTGATTTTGGGGCTGGTTGGTGGGTTCAAGCAGTGATAAATGTTATGATGGAGCATCAAGCATGCCATCATGCATCTTGTGGCAATGCATTTCCATTGATCAGGATCAACCACGTTTGTTGTTATTTTTTTTATTCAATTTTTGTGGTAAAATCCATGTTCCCTTTTTTGTTCTAAGAGGGAAGTGGAGACAAATTTTGCCATGTTTTTGCACTATGCCAGTTCAATAATTATTCCTGTGTGTTTTGGTTAGGTTTCAGTTATGCTATATTATATTTTTATCAACAATTGCAGAATGATGTTGAAATTATTTCTTGATGTCCACTCACCACAGTTGGTTTTACATTATTTTATTTTAAGTGACAAACAGAACTTAAGCCATGAATTGCTACCGCCAACAACTGCTCTGATTTTTCAATTGGATACTGTTTTTCTTCTCAAGAAAGCAATGGATTCTAGCTCTCAGCACAACACACGATTGCCATCTTAATGGATCTTACTTAAAATTCTTCTTGTAGAGTCCCTGAAGATGGCAGTAGAACATGATACCAAAAGCTAATATTCATTTAATGCAAGCAAAATCCTAGAGTTGTCTTATTAATGAAGTTCTTAGTTTACTGGTTTGGTAGAAATATTAAAATAATGGCTGCTGTGGTGATGTGGAACTTTGAATGTGTATTGATTCGGAATTCTCAGAGCATGTACAAAATTAGAACTGATTACAATATTGTTATGCCATAACTTTTCCTTTGTAATTAATTGATAATTACTTCAACTGTTCGACTGTTTTCAGAATGTTAGGCCCATGGTAGATGGGAAAGTAGTAAACATTAGTTATGTATATGTCATGGCGTGTTTTAAAATGTACGATAACATAAGTTGAATTCACTTTGAAAAACAAGATGATTTATTTTAGCCAAGTTCAGTATTGCAAGTATTAGAAAGTGTTGTGATCTGTGATTATATCTCTTTTCGTACCGTATCTAAGGAGTTCGGAAAATGTTATGATTTTTACCTATATCCCAGACCATATCACTACTGATGAGTTGATCACGTAAATTCTCATTTAAAGTCAACTGCCACATTGAATTGTGGTAGTTTTAACAGCAATTGTGGGAACCATTCATTCATATTCCTCAGAAAACGTTTTACCCTAGTCAGTTTTTTTTAATTTCAAAATTAAATAGAAATGTTGGTAGAAATGTTACTTCATTACAAGTTCTTACTAGCCATAAATATCCATATCAGAAGATAGATATCTTCCCTTGTAATAAAATTACGAGATGAATTATCATGAAGTATATAATAAAAATTTAAACTAAAATGTTAAACTCTGCTTCAGATGGATTCATGTCTACATAATTTTTGGTAACTGTTAATTCTGAACTGTCTGTTACGTGGAGAAAATAGGATGAATTCCTTTAGTAATGCTGAATAATATATATTTCATTTTGAAACACTAAATTTAGTGGAAGTAATAACCCCTATTGATTCATGAAAGTAATAGAACCTTGGTAGTTATGGAATGGCTTGTCCAAAACTGAACTAGGAGCAGCCTCTTGCTTGTTCAGTAGTGCCAGGTACCCAATTATGCGTTAGTGGTTTGAGTGCCATTGTTTTGGCTGGTGATGAAGATTTTCTAAAGCAACAAAGAATTTATTAAATATTTGGGCTAGAGTTAATGATTTTGTATGAAAAAATTAAATCATGTTGAATTTTCTCTGTGTGTAGGGTTGCTATATGTCATGGATTTCACGGACAATCCAAATTTTGGAGTATATAAAATGCAACCAGGCCAAAAATTATGCAATTTTGTTATATTACAAAAGGTTTAAAATATTGGCTAACTTTATTAGCAACCAATAATAATACTCCTGCGAAGAATGAAATTTTGTTCTTGACTATCCTCATATTTGTAGATGGTGCAATACTGGCCAATCATCTCAGCACAGATGCAATTACACATAAATATTTATGTCTTTTTGTGGTCCATATTCTGATTTTAAAGACGAATTCAAACAAAATTGTTAAATGTAATGAAGAAAGGAAGATAGTAATTCCATATGCGACTATTATAGCTTATTGTGGGCATGTTGAGAGACAGCCAAGCAAGATATTAGAGTAGTTACCACGATTCCAAAAATAATAACTAAAAGCAAAACTAGTAAAATAGATAGAACAGAGACTTTTGTTCCATATATCTTGAATAATATTCACATTAAGTAATGGCACTCAATCCTCTGCATACTCTGATTTCTCAACGTCCCTGTCTGTGTACAGTACACGGCGCTTATTGTGAACACTTCGGAACGCAGGTAATCTGGTAATATTAACCAATTGATTACAGTAGCCGAAAGAATTAATTGAAGGTTATTCATTCGTATATAAGATAATACAGTACAAAAACAGAATTACAAGCTATTTATTCATAAGTTAATACGTAACTGTGAATCATGGAACCACTTATAATGCAGTATTAGAATGCAAGTAACTTTTTTTTTCAACCAGTAACAACGTTTTTAGATGTTTTTGTTTTCCTTTAGGGGTCCATTAAGCAATACTACATACTCAGTTATGAGTTATGTGTGTTTTTGGAAGTCTACTGATCTGTGGTGAAAAACATCTAACACCTGTCTGCCAAGTCTTTTCATTTTACAATAGCCATCACTGCATGTCAACACTGTTATCTCCATAAATCAAAAGCTGTAGCTAAACTGAGGGGTCAAACATGCTTTATTGCTTAAAAGAGAAAGTTAGGGAATGTCACCCCCTCAAACTGGTCATCGTGTGAACAGGAAACACTACCAATACAACACAATGCAGTTCAGTTAGAAACGAAAGCCTTAAAACGAAATTTTGAATGATGTACAATACTCAGAAATAAAGCCGTGAAAAGAAAAATGTGATAACATAAAGCAAATCTTTGATCACAATAAACAGACTTTTTTCAATGTATCAGTATAAATCCTTACGGGACTTCATAAGAATGATAACATTACCTGATTGATAACATTATTCGCAGTTATATTAAGCGGCGTTCACTGTATATTCAATGGCTTTAACAGTAACAGAATATTCTAAACGTACACACTAATCAGTTCAATCATTCGCTGCTTCACTCCAAGTTTGGCTTTTCATGTTTTTATGGAAAAACTTACTGTTATACAATCAAATCCTTATTTTGGCAATATCAGACATTTTAAAATTAGCCATGACAAAAATCTTCTGTGAACTTTCAAAATAGATATCTTATGATAGTACGTTTTACATCTTATGCCTCTCTACTTCATTAACTATCATTTTCTTTAAACTTTCTTCGAATGTTCATACTCACTGGATCACTTTCACATGCTTGGCATGTATGTCTGCATAATCATCTATTACTCTTTGATTTTCTCTTAACTGCATAATTTTCTTACGGCGATTGTATCACATGCAAACACTGAACCAACGTTTTTTCCCCCCTCAAGTATTGCCTAATCTTAATGTTTTTCAATATTAATATTATGTTTAGAAACTTCAAATTAAGGAAATAGGGAATATGTTAATTTATACAATTGAAATATTTTGATATACTAAATTTTATCATTACAACAAAGATATGTATTAGCAGAACTATTTGTCACAGAAGTTATTAAATTCTCAAAAGACTTAGAATCACCTTTTTATGTTTTTTTTTGTTTTAAGATCATGGAATTCCTAAGTACTCCTGCTGATTTTTGTACATTCAGTTTCATATCTGTATCACAATTCTGACCATTTTAAAAATATTTTTTCTTCCTTTCTCAATGAACTGTTTATCTAAAATAGCCTGATCATATGGTAAAAATGACCTCTGCATTGGAATTTTCAATACAAACCTTTGATAATTTAATGTTTCTGCCAGGATCTAAACTATTTCAGCAAAATAGTGTATGAATAGAAGAAGATTCAGAAAGTAACTGGAACTCATTTTAAATATTCCCAATTTCAGTTTAAACTCTTTATTACTTGACCAAGTCTCCAAGTTTTTAGACCTTTACAATATAAAATTCTTGTTCTGTTATTCACATCTAACATTCTAGTCCCAGCTGTTTTCATTTAATTTACACATTAAAAAGTTTGATGAGTAATATCAAGTTTAATTGACAAATACTAGAATGCAAGTAGCTTGGAAGTTGTTAAAAAGTATGTAATTATATTGCTTAAGAATTTATCTATTAAAATTCTTAAAAATTGTACATTATCCTTAACCATGTCTTTTGTCTGCAATAAAAACAAGACATAAAAATTCGAGGTGTTCAGTGAATATAAAGACTTTGACTTGAAAATCGTGTGCTTATGGCTATTATTAATATTTACCATTTATATTTATTGTTAGTACTCTATCCAAAATTAAAATATTCCATTCAAAATATAACTATTGGTGTAACATAAACACATTTCGCATTATAAAATGGTCACTAAAAACAAAAATTTACAAATATTTAAGTTGGTGCAGTGTTTTTTCTAGTAGCATTATTCTTTGTGATTGACATTCTTGTGCTAGTTTAGGAGAATTATACAAGATATGTGTATTTTCAAAGATTTGAATTTTTCTTGGTGAATTACTATTGATGAGTTCTTCACAGACTGTCAGCCAATTTGGAGTTTTAAAGGTTTCCGAGCTTTTGGACTCCAGCTTTGACTCCAGCTTCTTGGATCTGATTGAGAAAAGTCTCTAAGATGTCTGCTTTCTCGATTGGCCAGGTGAATTTCAACAACGCTGATTTGTGGCACTGCCATTCTCTGGCACTCACCAACTGCTCCAGCCTGTATATACAGACACTCTTGACTTCTCAATCAGATCCCAGAAGATTGACTCAGAGCTGGAGTCCGAAAACTCGAAATCTCTTAAAACTTCGAATGGCCTGATAGCCCGTGAAGAATTAATCAATATATGTAATTTTTTTTTTCTTTTTTCTTGAATGATCTTCAGTAGAAGCAAACAAGTTGTTTGGTTTTACTATGTGAATTATTAAGAAGGAGATTTAGCTGTGAAAATGGAGAGAAAAAAAAAGTGAAAATACAAAATAAATTAAGTATTTTCACTTAAAAATATATTTAGTTCGTTCTTTTCTTCACAGCTTGGCATCTCTTTCTCTCTTTATCTTTCCTTCATTAGACTATATAATACAGTTTAACTAGGTAGTTGTTTAGAATAATTTATTGAACTGGCTAAATGTTGCTTTCTGTGGCATAGCATGACATTGATGAGCTGGTGCTCAGCACTGAACTGTGTTTTGATGTGTTATCCCGTTTGCATGAACCCACACTTGCAGAAAGCTGTTTTCAAATTCAGATGTTACTGTCGTAATTTCTGTTCCTGTTACAGTAAGCTCCACACATTCAAAGCAGTCTTGGTTTCTACCTTTACTATTTATGAATACCAGATACATTATGCTTCAGTAAATTTTAAATTTATTACAATTGATTAAAATTATTTTTATTTACCAAGTTTATGTGAAATTAAAAATGAAGCTAAAAAAACAAGCTGTGTGGATTTTATCGTACACAGGTGTAGTGAGTTTCAAGCAACCATTACTGTATCCAAGTAGTTTACATAAAATTGTACTAGCACCTTGAAATATTGCTGTGTTAATTTTAAATGGAGTTTCAATATATATTATATTTCTACACACTATAGATTAATACAGACGTAAGGTGCGTGTGACCAAATTTCCTACATATTTTTTAAAACACCTAAATAAGTATGATAACAGTGTAGCCTATTTTTACGCTGTCATTAGAGGCACCTATTTTCAGTGTAGATCACGAATCCAGTATAAGAATGTGTGGAATTTAAACCAATTGCGAGTGTCTATTGTCATAATTTTGTTGTTTTATTTTTATAACTTTTGTTTTATTACTCCTATGTGCAATTTTTCTTTACTGAAATTCACAAGGTCTAAACACTGAAACATATTCATGTCTGCAGCTTCTTTGATCAAAAACAATCATTAAACGCAGTGATCACATATATTTACGCTGCATATGAACAAAATTAGATATTAAAAACAGAAAAAGAAAGTCATGTGAGAAACATTTTAAATATTGTGTAATAGAAACTACAAATTAATAGCAGGAAATTATTAGTTCCCTAGTAGCGAGGAGTTTTAATCTAAAAAATAGAACACCTAATGAAAAATGTTGATGTAGTGAGACTATCACCGATGGATAAGACAATCATAATCGATTGTCTTGTCTTTGGAAATCTTGTTTACAATGACACAAATAGCAATGTGTTTTTATCATTCATTTTCATGGTTTTATTATTCATTACATGATTGCCAAACAGTCACAATAAATATATCTAATATAAATACAACATTTTTGGTCACGAATTTTTCAGTAAAAACCAGAACTCTTGTTATAATTACCTGTGAACATTTTTACAAGATTTTGTATGTTATTTATAGTCAATTCAGCCTATTTCTTACTATTGTTATTTCATTTTGTCAACAATTTTATTGTTTTTTTGTTACATTTTTAATTAAGTTAAGTTTTTAATTGAGTTTTAAGTTTTTAATTAAACATCAATTTTTACTTCTTTTTTTTTTTACACACATTTCCCCTTCAGTGATCGAATCACAGTTGCCGCTATCTAAGGTTGCCACCTTCAAATTGCTTCCAATGTAATTTATATTCGCAGTTTTCTGAATTTTCCATAAAAAAAATTAAGCTTGACGAAAAACAGGTGCCTCTATGTATCATTAATATCAGTACATATACAAGATAGATAAACTTAGGTAATACATTTATCTCGAATAAATATGCAAGTACCAAGAAGTTTTGTAACATTTAGTGTAATAATATTACAAAAAAGAAGTACCAGTAATTGTGTTAAGTTTCATTTCATAGAACTACTACAGTGGAATGCCATTTAACTGAACTACTCGTTATTGGGACTGAGGGTGGTTCAAATTTTCAGTTTGTTCAGATTGTCATATACATACAAAATAACACATTAAAACTTGGAAAATAATAACAGTTCAGTTATTTAACTTAAAAGAAAATAATCTCTGCATTTCCGAACTTCGTTTTTATTTTGTGAACCGAACTCAATTACACTTGTCACTTCCTCAGACCACAGAGTATTGCTTCATTTTGAATCCATACCAACAACGAATGCAAAACGGTTAGTTTGCTAAAGATTTAGATACACTAGATGGTCTTATATTTGAAAACATTCGCTTCATCACCAGCAAAGTTTTGACAGGAGGCTATACAGCATTAACCAGAGATCAGAGGTGAAGATGCAGGATTTTTCAATAGGTGATACGACAGTAGGTTCTCTGTAACAATGTCGATAATGTAGGGTCATCCCTTATTTCATATCACAAGGATCCAATAAATGTAATAATAATAAAAAAATCTATATAATAAGAGGAAGTGTTTATCTGTCTGTCTGTCTGTACGCGATGCACAGCGAAATCTAACTGAACGCAGAGATCTGAAATTTTAAACATAGATAGACTGAAGGGTGAGCGAGATATGAGGGAAAAACAGGCAAAAAAACGTGCATTTTTTGTGCTTTTGAAGCATCAGTTTTCAGTAATATATTTCAATTGTCAATTCAATTGCAGGTGGCTTTGCCTATTTTTGTCATACCTTGGAAATAAAGGCATCGCGATCACTTGAATTTTGTAAGCCTACCCTGGTCGATTCATTTGTTTATAATATCAAAGCACGCAGGCATCTGAAATTTTCAACCTAGATGGGCCTAGATGGGCCTAGATTGCCTAAATGGGCAAAAATTGTTCGATTTGGACGAAACTCACTATGCAGGGATTTTATGGGTTAGGGAGCTCGAATCTGAGGTTGTTTTCCCCATGCTGTGCTTTCTAATCGTGGAATTCACTTCAAAGCCGAATTTTTATCTATTTCATTAATTATTAATTGTTTGTTTAGGCCTATGAATGTTTCGTGTGCAAGTGTTAATAAATATAATGTTTTAATTATTTTGCTCTTAATTTATAATCTTCCAATTAATTAATATCTGCAAAGCCATGAAGACCTGCTAGTTATAGATAAATAAAAAGAATTTTCAGAATATTGACATTCCACTGTAAATGAAAAATATTTGGTCACATTAGTTACCAACTAACTCCAATTTTGTTAAACTTGGAATTATCATTCTATTTAGATCATATTATGTTTACAATAGGTTGTTTTTAATGTTCTTTTAAAGTGTAAATTCCATTAAAAAGTAATGAGCCAAAAAATATTTCTGTTTGATTTCTACATTTATTTTTTCTGCAATGCAATAAAAATAAAATAAAATAAATAATGAAACATTACATTAAAAACTTCAATTTTTCAAAACAATATTAAAAATCATTCAAAAAAGTTTTAATTTCTATAATATAGCTTGTCTTCAAAATTTCACCACTATATATTACCATGCTGTTAAAAACGTGGCTCGATTTAAAATCCAATACAGTATTATTTCTAAAATATATATATTTATATTTGTTCCTTTTTCTTTGTATCATATATTAATGTAAAACAGACAGATGAATGTTGGTTATTACATGAATAAAAATAATTATTACTCACAAAATAATTTAAATTTTCTTTCACCCCACCATGTAGGACACGTACACCATGCTAAGAAAGTGTTAAGACATGTTACATATTTATACACTGTACATAACACAGTTCACACACAACATGATAAAAATAATGACATGGAACAACAGATTTTCATAAATGTATGATCCATACATTCATCTACTTGTATATTCAGCACACGTTGAACCTCGTATACTTATTCTGTTACATTAATTCAAAGATAAATGTACCAAAGTAAATGTAAAACTGTACAGTAGTAAGAATATAAGTGTGTAGATTTTGTAAACTTTATGGAAAACAGCTTTCTGAGTGAACCTGGCACATTCCAGCAGCACGGGTTTGTAATTGGAAATGCATTCCTGTTTGATGAACAGACGCATGATGTTGGGTGGTGGATGTTTATTTGTGTGGCCTTGAACTGTATTGCTCTCTCAATGTACTCATCTATGTCTCTTTTTAAAAACCTTTCTCATCACCTTGGAATAAGTGGAATATAATTTCTTTACCATGGCACTTTTCACCTTTGGTATACACCAATAAGTACTCAGTGAAACAGCTTTCAGAATACTTTCTAGTATGTAACTATATCCTAAACTTTGTAGGAAGTTTATTTAGTGAAGTTACTAAATATGCATTAATGGTTGCGATGTAGATTTAATACACACAACTTCACTTAAATCAAGAACTAACCTGGACATATCTCGAGCATTCTTCACGACTCATCCTGAACTGTACTCCATCTGATGGTTGGATAACAGCACCATCCCCTGGTGGGCATCTAACGAAGCTCTTGATGAGTTCATCATCCACAGGAATTTCAAAATTCAGAAGCTGGTCTGTTCTTTTGGATATAAATTTTCTTCCAAACTTGAAAGCTCCAATAAATAGATATAGTTCAAGAAATATGTTGAAACCCACTAACCTAGCAAAAATCCCATACAGCAGGAAATCAGGAATATACTAGTGTAACTACAAAACTATAAAGATTTAAATTATAAACTATAAAGATTTCAGTTTAAAATATATAGGGAAAACTAAAAGTAATTTGGATGTTAAAGCAAAAGAACATAACAGACCAAAAAATTAGCGGTAGCTGCACACATTTGCGAAAAGGGTCATGAAATAAGGTTGAAGCTGGAACTGAAAAAGTGTATCCAGGGACACAAATAACTCACAGTTCAGGAGAAAATTTATATCCACAAAACAAGGACCAGCTTGTGAACTTTGAAATATTCACTGATGGCAATCTCATCAAGAAGTTCATTAAATTCCCACCAGAGGATGCTGTTGTCCAATTGTCAGATGGAGTTTAGTTGAGGAAGAGTCATGATGCACGCTAGAAATATGTTCAGCTTAATTCTTGATTTAAGTGAAGTTGTATATATTAAACCCTCCATCTCAATCATTATGTATATGCAACAGTATGTTGGGGTTAAGGGACGTAGTGGGTTACTGATTGTGATGAACTATCGAAGATGGCTGGCAATTCTAACCTCCCACCATCGTATGTATTTTGTCCTATCTCTTATGTTCGAAAAATTATTATAGAACATGGTATGGTAAAGGGGACTCCGGGGATACCAGCTCTCGACGCAGAGATCACAAAGGGAGAAATTACAAAAGCTATTAATGCCATCAGAGTTTTTTAAAGTGGCTACAAGATATTGTGAATTTATGGAAAGGCTATTAAAGCTTTTTAATAATTTATTTATGGAGGGTTCATATCCAGAAATCTGGGCTGAATCAATCATTCACCCTATATATAAAAATAAAGGGGCAATTGGATCTCCAGACTCCTATAGGGGCGTGTCATTATTACCTACAATGTGTAAAATTTATTGTAAAGTTCTATATGAAAGAACCAGGGGATGGGTTTATCGGCACGAGAAAATTTCGCAATTTCAAATGGGGTTTATGGAGGGTCGCAGCACAGTCGATAATATATTCATTCTGGATTCAATGAAGCAGAAACAATTATCACAAGAAGGGGGAAAACTTCACTGTGCCTTCGTGGACTTGTGGATTATAGAACATGTAAACAAAGAATAGAACAAGCTATGGGTGACCTCCGACAAAGGAATATTGGCAAAACAGTTACACTTCCCAACAATCTATCACAGACATCAGTGCAAAATTATAAAGTCAAATTATATACTTGCCAGTTTCTTACTGGACATGGAAAATTCCATTAAAGATTCCAGATAGAAGAATGTCCACAGTGCATTTGTGTGGAAAGTGTTGTTCGTATAGTGTTCAATGTCCAATGTTTTTCCGAGAGAATTGCAAGCTCGAAATGTTGCGAAATTCAGTAGGTGATATGTTCACTAGACCTTTAACAAGTACAGTATTCTCTTGGAATATCAGACGTTTAAGTGTAGTTGTACAGGTGAAGTGGAAGAGAAGACTTCCTTTAATTCGCGAGTATAAATAAATAAATATTTTATATTGTACATTAAAAAAATATTCTTGGAAATTTAACCGCAGAAATCATTAAGCTGTTATTATTATGTCATCTTTTATGTTACATTAATTAATTTTGTGATTATTTCTTTTAATTATAAAATTTGTAATATCTTTAGCCCTAATATACCTTAGAGTAAAATAGGGTTCTCAGTTCTTGCTGAATAATAAATAATAATAATAATAATAATAATATTATGCAACTGGTCCGTGCAGTATATTTTCTCAATATGATGCTAGTCTTCAAAATGCTGCCCCATAAATATTTTTTTCTTTAAACAATATATATTATGTATCTGATTTCCTGATTTAAACACAGCACGACCACTTGCCCCTTCTTGAGACATACTACCATTAAAATAAAATATTGTCAATACTTGTAAGCTCAAAGCAGAACTATCAATACATAACACATACAATTTTCCTTTGTGATAATTGCTGTCTCAGCTTATAGGAGCAGCCACGGTATATTACAAACAAAATTAATAGTTGTGCGCTATCAGATCAAAAGTCTTTTGGCGATCACTCATCATCAATGCACTTGCACCAGAAACTGAAATCAAAGGATACCGAAAGCACTTAAACAGCCACCTGTGTGAGTAGCGAATGATAGCGAGGCAAAGTTGCCCAGTTCAGGTAACTCTGCACCTACCAGAAGCAATACGTTGTGCAATTTCAATTGCATGGCAAGAAACTATATGCAATTCAAAAATTTCAATTGTACCATGAGAAAGTAGAAACCATGTTTTTACAACGAATGGTTGTTGAGCTTTGAGGTTTTGAGTGATAAGTAACATTGTTGAGCAATCATACACCTCCCGGGAGTAGTAGCAGAAAATCTACGCTCTCTTTCTTCTGACAAGTGCAGCATCACCACACAAAGAGTTGGCAGGGATTGGCGCACACCATTTTACTTCGTGTAGCATGAACCTTATAGTGAGAGGTGCAAGAGCATACTGGTATGCTATACCACTGCCATCACACTACATAAACTGGGGAAAATCAATCATAAGTGAAATCATAGGTGGAAGCAAAATCAGTCACAAATTAAATAAGTTAATGTGTAATTTTTTAATATTATGATAAGCTGGTATTCACTGAGTACTATTGGAGGAAGTAATAGCAACATGATGATACTATTTTATTAATGTGTTCATAATTTCTTCTAATCAAGCACAATTTGCACATAACTTCATATTTCAACTCGAAATTAATTTGTTAGTAGAAATTGTTGTAGAACTTGGTTTTGAATAATTGTACTTCTGACTAATAAACTAGTCTTTGACTTCATGTTACTAGGCTTTATAAAAGCTTGGTGTTCAGTTAAAATATGTACTGCAATTAACTTCAAGCTATGATGTTAAAACGAATAAAACAAAATGAACAATCCAAGCGAAGAATAAAGTTTTTTAAGCATGCTCTTAAGAAAATTTGTTGTTAGAGTTTCTTTAACATAAATTTAAAAGTTTTGCAAAATTTGCTGTCGTAGACTGATAACTCCGGTAATCTACATTAGAATAATTCATAAGCAGATTTTCTTAAAATCTTCTGACAACTATGTATTATAAATTATAATAAGGTACTGTGTTCAAGGAGATGCAAGGTGATAACTTTTTTAGCTGTCACTGATAAATTTATTTCACTTATTCCATGAATCCTGTATCTGCTTTTGAAATGTAACTAACAGTCAAGCAGTCCATTTTACAAATATCTAATTATTATCTCCCTTTTTTCATTCTTAAAATTGCTACTTTTCTGCTGCACATATTGTGCATATACCAACCAATTTTATTAACAAAATAATATAGTAAATATTGGTCAGTTTGACTGTTAGAATCTCTATAAACCCTTTCCTTACCCAAAGGGACGTGAAAAGGAACATTGAGTAAACAAATTTGCAAACTGCTATGCATGGTAATTCACTGCATTTATTAAATTATTTTGATCTTCTTTTGAACTTCAAAATTTAAACAGTCTTTTTGTTATTATTAGTGTAAGATTTTAATTTGCCATTATTTTCTGGGCATTTGATCTGAAGAAATGAAAAGTTAACTTTATTTTATTTTTATTTATTTATTTTTGTATTTCTGGAGGGAAATTTACATCTATTTAATGCTGCCCAATTTACTTACTTGCCACACACTAACTAAGAAATTTTAACTTTTAATTGAAAATCTGAAAGTGATTTTGGTTTTAAACAAGCTCATTTTATGTATTTTTATGCAGTGAAATTTCCATGAAAAAGTATCAATTTTGAATTGAAATTTCTTCGTGATATGGAGCAGTGTGTACAAACATATTCAAACAGGATATAGCTAGAAAGGGCAAGAAAAAATACAGATAATTTAGAATGATAATTCTTTCACACTGGCCATTTTCTTTTTTATATATATATAAGAATTATGTTGGTACTGCTTATGTTGTTTTCATTGCAGAAAATATCAGATTTGGTGTTTGTATGGATTGTGGGTTTGCATTCTTTTAATGCATGTCCAATTTCAACAGATTTCCCTGTCTCTTCTCTTTTCCTTATTGAATTTAGTTTCTCTATACTTATTAGCCAATTAGCGGTAAAAAATATTGATTCTTAGTCACTTTTATTTAGCAAGTTCTTTGGTGTTTTTTTGTTGGATCCAAGCTAAGTCTTTATAAATACAGTAACTTTTATTTATTTGTTTATTTTTTATTTTATTTTTTTCACTGGGTCGCAAGCGACCCGTGATGATCCCCATAAGGGGATATTCACAGTGTATTTGTTTTTGGGATGCACCAGTCCGTACCTTTCACTTATACTTAAAGACAACTCAAACACCCAGTCCTAAACCCAAGAAAGAGATTTTTTTACTACGGGAAATCTCCAACCCGACTGGGAATCCCGGACAACTGGGGTGGTTGGCAGGCATGCTACCAACTCACCCACGGTTGCGGAAAAGGTTGAACGAAGAACTGAGAACGCTTATTTTTTTTAATACACCTTAATGCTTAGTAACAGTATATCATATGAGGTTGTATGAGCTCCTTCAAACTCGAAATTAATAATAATTGGTATTAAATCATATTATATGGCAGATTTTATCTAGATATTTTCTGCAAAAAACACATGACATTATTAAATTTTCTCTTAGTTTAAGATAAACGCACGTTTTAATGATATCCAGTATAATGACTGAAATCCTTCATTGTATTTATTATCGTATTTTAATAAATTAGTAAGAAAATCCATTAAAATTTTCTAAAATAAATATAATTTTTCAGTCATTATACCTATATACAGAATGGTAATTAATAACACCGAAATATTTTACCTGTGTATAGAGGGGACATAGACAAGCAACTTTTATTAGGAGATTTTTGCTCTATGACGTAAAATGTGTATGCTACAGGGCATTAAAGTCCTTAAAATTTGGTGCTCATAAGTCAATAATTGAGCGAAATAGGGTTAAAATTTTCATTAAATTGACTTCATGCCTTCTTAGCGATCGATAAAAACCCGATTCTTAATCATTCATCAACAGCTATACCATAATTTAGATTTTTCATAATCTACCAAATTTACTGACTAATCACATGATTGCCCGCCACTGCATTATGTTTTTATTCCTAATTCCAGACCTAACAAAAATGTTTCGTTTGTCTTTTTTTTCCCTCAGTGTTGTAAGATATCGATCGTCATTTTTTACAATTTTCCTGACCACTACACAATATTCACTGTTCCTTTGTTTCCCATCGTTTCAAGTATTAGAAGTCAGTGGCGTGCATAATCTTGGGAGATTTTATGTTATAACAGGAAGAATTGTATCCATAGAGCAAAAATCTCCTAATAAAAGTTGCTTGTCTATGTCCCCTCTATACACAGGTAAAATATTTCGGTGTTATTCATTAACACCCTGTATACATCAGATCTTATAAGGCACAATTATTTTCTTCTGTCTCTATCTAGCTTTTCCTGTACAAATATGCATCCAGCTTACCATGCTACACTCCTGTAAAGCTATGAAGACAAGTTACTGAGAGCATTTACATGAATGTATTTCTTATGACCTATACTGTTTGAACCCTAAAATCTGCACATTTACAAATCTGTTGTCATATTATTGCTTTATTTAAGGGGATTTTAAACAAGAGATGACAGGAGTACAAATACTGTAATAGTTACACAATTCTGAAAAAAAGATTTCATCTTGATGAGTTTTCATTGATACAGTTTTTCATTAGTGGGTATCATTTGAAAAGATTTCAGGTTTGATAACAGAAGAACCGCTTAAAACTGTATTTTAACAGTAATATATAGCCTCAGTGATATAAAATCACATAAGTGATCTAAAGTTAAAACAGCGCAAATAAACATAACTTGTAGGATTAAAGTATAAAAGTAAACTAAACTGCTTGGTGCTATATCTTTGGAGAGAGTAGATCTACCATCCGACCTCTACATCATCTACCATAGGCAGATGGCAGCATGCCGAGACCCACAGTCTTAACGATTGTTTCCTTGACCGTAGTCGCTACTTTTCAATCAAGTAGCTCCTCAGTTTGGATCATGAAAGCACACCTTTTCAAACCTCCCTACTCATAAAAATGCAAGGAGGTACCGGGGATTGAACCCGGGCCTACAGAGCCATAGCCACTGACTCTAACCATCTGACCATCCAAACAGTCAGATCAAAGTCTATGTAATTCTAAATCTAATTATAACATGAATTGAACTTTGACACTTTTGCTTCACTTTCCAACTCTTTTGGTAGGACATGCTTCATGAACCATTATCTTCATCCTCAGCTACTTGTAAACTGAATTATTACAATATTATATATATCATTATATATACGAGGGTAAGTCAAAAATTACTTACACTTTTCGTTCTACAACTTTATTAAACAAAGATAGGCGGCGGCCGCATGTGCATGTGTTGAGATGGTGCATCTGTGTACAAGTGTGCAAAAGTTAATCATGATCACGTCAGTTGTCTTCTAGCTACAACAGCGTAAGCATGGGAGCTCCGCTGTCAGATTGCACCAAAGAGGAGCGATGAGGAGTGATCAGATTTTTGTCAGAGGGTGTGAAAGGTGCCTAAATTCACCGGAGACTTTTGTCACATTACGGGGAAAGTGCTTTATCTCGTAAAACCATTTTCTTGTGGATAGAAATGTTTAAAAGTGGCCGAACGAGCGTAACACAAAAAAGGAGCTGGATGACCGTCAACCTCGACCAATACAGAAAACAGTTTTACGAGATAAAGCACTTTCCCCGTAATGTGACAAAAGTCTCCGGTGAATTTAGGCACCTTTCACACCCTCTGACCACAAAAATCTGATCACTCCTCATTGCTCCTCTTTGGTGCAATCTGACAGCGGAGCTCCCATGCTTACGCTGTTGTAGCTAGAAGACAACTGACGCGATCATGATTAACTTTTGCACACTTGTACACAGATGCACCAACTCAACGGATGCACATGTGGCTGCCGCCTATCTTTGTTTAATAAAGTTGTAGAACAAAAAGTGTAAGTAATTTTTGACTTGCCCTCGTACAAAATCCATGTGAGATATCTTGTAAACCCTAGTTCAGATGCGTAAGTATTGTCTTTCTCCACTCAGTTAATTGAAGGTTTTTATTTAATGTGCAGAACTGGAAAGTTTTCAGCAAATACTTAAGTTATCTTGTTCTATTCCTCTATTTCTCATCTATTACATAAGGTGAACGTGATAGGCCAGAGCATCCGTTTTCCATTTTGCTGTTATCACCCTCTGATTCAGCCCTTAGATGAACCCAGAGTGAAAATATTAAATATTTCAGTATTAAATGACTACTGTATTTCGTACAGTTACCAAATTTTGCATGGTCACATGATACTTTTTACAGAATATTCAGTTGTTTTTCTGTTACATTTGTTCATCAAACTTTATTATCTGAAATCTCTTTCATTTAATTAAAAAAGATAAACATGCAGAGGTGTGAATACTGATCAAAAACAGGTTTAGTTCTTATGCGAGTTCTAAGTTATTGTAATATCAGTTGACACCAGATTTTAAACATAACACACGACATTATATGCCAGATTGGGATGGAGTCCAGTTTTTTATTTTCAAATCAGGCACAAAAATATCAAGGTCAAAGTTCATTTCATTTAAGTCTACAGGAAGTCTATTGATTTAATATAATATACTGTAGAAAAACATTGTTGAAGTCTGCCAATATGCAGGAAAGTGTAGATAAAGTGTATCAAAAGAGGAAATTACATTTCAAACATCTTTCCTTACATAATTGCAACTTATTAACAAAATTATAACAAAGTACCTATTTAAGTACTGTATGCAAAGCAAGGTTTTAGCGGACGAATCTAGTCTTTTGGACAAGGCATAGCAGAGTATGAAATACAGGATGAGTCCGCAAAAGTTTTTTGCACATGTGGTGCATACAATAGTTTTTAGTAAAAGTTCTCTAATCTTACAACTAATGAGTTCAGTTTTTCACTAATCTTAAACGATCCTGCGTAAAGAAAGCAGATAGAGATGGCGCTTGCACCAATAGTGCATATTTTAAACTTTTGCTTGCTATGGATTCGTTTATCTTAAAAATACATTTAAAAACATCATTAAGATAATAATTTTGGCTAATTAAACTAAATTCAATTGAAATTATATGCCATTTTTCTCATATTTTCTGCAGCAAAATTTATTATGCCTTGTTAAAAGAAGAAATTCACACAAGAGGCCCATCTGATCTCGTTCTTTCCAACTGGCAGGCATGATGTATTGGTTAACACTACGCAATGTAGACATGGTGCGTTAAGAGTCCACCTGCTAATAGGTTCAACATAAAATAATCTAAAATTATTGCTTCAATACAAGCTGTCTGAACGACAAAGTTTATGATCCTTCCTAATAATATTAACCTATACACATATAAAACATAAAATCAAACTTCACTGAAAGACGGTGTAGAGACATCTAGGTGCCATTGTTGGAACTAGTTAGAGAAGAGTCTGCTAAAATTAGTTTAGCAGCCTAGGCCATAAAATGCTACTTTTGCATGGGTTAACAGTCCGACAAGGAGCCATTTTAGAGAGTGTGTACTAAAAATGTATATTAAAGGCTTCTCTCCTATTTACATTGCAGCACAGATTAGCATCCAACCACCCTAATTAATATTAAAGAAATTAGTACAAAAATACTCCTGTCATCTTCCTTGTGCACACAGTATTATGAATTCTGACAAAACATCAAGATGAAATACTATATGGTAGTGGTATATAAAAATAATATTATCTTAGTCCCATGGTTACAAAAGCGGTTTTCAAAGCATAGTCATTCCACAGAATACACTACATATATATATTTTTTAATAAATAGAAAAATAAATCATCTTCATTTGATAGACTACTCTCATAACATGATTCAGATTTTGGGATTGAATACAGAGGTCTTTGGTTATTGCTGTGCTATGAATACGTGTGTGTGTGTGTGCGTGTTTTGGTGTTCTTATGTCTTGATATTGCAGATTTGGTGGAAGCTTCTGGTAAATGCTCTCTTGTGTATGAAATTCTTCATCCTTATTAACTGTTACTCATGCAGGCAGACTGCTGAATAATTTGCTATTGAATGTTGCTGGTATAAAATGTAAAATTAAAATATTTTGAGTTGTCAGTATTTCATGGTACATTACAATGACAGGGGCAGTGAAAGAGTAAGTTTGCAAATACTGTATCTGAAGTTTAATATTTTGTAAGTTAATTAGGCAGGTAGGTTTATAACAAATTTGTAGCATTAAGCAATAATCTATTATGCTTTATTACTGAGCGAAATGCTAAAATATTATCTGCGTACATCTGGCTGGAAGAATGCATACTACATGGACATCTCGGCAGGAAAATAGATTTAGACTTTTTGTGAAGAGAGGATTGATTAGGGATATAAATGAATTTATGAACCACAGATTATTGTCTCTGATGGACATTACATGAGACATTTTCTCCTATAATATTCTCATGTACAATAACAGTGGAAGACTGGTCACAAAAATCACTAGTGTGCCTCACAGTACTACATATGATATTGTCTGTCAGTGAGGTAGACCATTAAGAGCAATCAGTCATAGGAGAGAGGTTCCATCTGGTGCTGTGAAGTGAACTCTGGCTTAGCTCAGTTGGTAGAGCATTGGTACAGATAACCAAAGGTCCTGGGTTCAAATCCCAGTGTCAGAGGAATTTTTTTCTCCTATAATATTCTCAGGATTGATTATGTTTATGGTATAAGTGTGACAAGTACACGAAGCTTGATGATGTTTCGGTTAAAATTTTCTTCCGTTCATCAAGTAGGCCTACTTTACTTTTTTTATTTACCTTTATTTACACCGGTATATCATGTGAAGTTACAAAGACTAAGTTAAGGAGCAGTATGGTTGAGAAAACCATATCTAAAGGCTTATCATCACAATCTCAGATGTGTGATTTGAATTAAGCTTTCATTTCTTGTGCGCCCTGCTACCCATATTCCTCTTCCTCTTTTCATAAAAGCTTTTCTACTATACAGAAGATGTAATCATGGAACCTAATTATATGGTTAATTAATGAAGATCTCCCTTTTCCCATTTTATTAATTAAGATCTCTTCCCTTTATTTATTTTAATACTTCCTAATTTTTCTTTTTCATCCAATTTGTTATGACTAGCAGGTGCCTGCGACTTTGCCCACAATTATTTACTCAACTGCTAGATGTTTTGTTTAAATCATTTATTTAACAGAAAAATAATTAAAACATTATATTTATTAACACTGACATTGTTTTTACATAAATTGCAGGAATTACATAATTTTATTCTTAATTGTATTGTTCAACGTTTAATAATAGATGATTTTTAAAAAACTAAAAACCCGGGTTCAAGGTGCATTTCACAAAGAAAATATGCTGCCCAGGGAAGAAAAAGACCTCAGATTTGAGTTGCCTAGCCCATAAAACTACCATAGTGTGTTTCGTCCAAATCATTTAATGTTTTCCTATTAAGATGTGCATTCATTCACCTCTTCTGTCCACCTACGTTTAAAAAATCAGTCTCTGCAAATCGTAAACAATGAATCAAGATATCAACCAAGCAAGGCCATCTTGAATTAATTTCACAATTGAATATTGTTTTCCACAACAATCGAATTGCTTCTTATGGAAGGTATTTCATCTCCTCGAAAACATTTTATTGTTTGCATTAAAAATCAAATTTTTGCAAAATCCTTTCTTAATATACACTTACATTATGAAATGAAGGTATTGTCAAAATTCCAAGTCTCTACCTATTATAGTTTAGGCTCTATGTTGATTCTCAGTCAATCAGTCAGGTCAAAGCTCCTTTTATGTATAGATATTATTCTCTTCTACTTTCATTCCTAGTTTCATTCTCCCTTATATAACTAAGGTCCATATTTCACTTCCATAAATTAGTTAGGTGAGTGCAAGTCCATGAACATCAGACGATATTAGAGTACTTCCACAAGTTAATAGGCCTACACTCCAAAACCAGAGATAGAAATAAGGTATTACTTCTTTAAAATCTAAATAGAAAGCAATGCACAAGAAAATAAAATCAGGTAAACTGATATAACGAAGTGCCAGAATGAAAATTGCAATTATGGTAGCCCCATGCAGAAAATAAGTTATTTTTGTAACAGATCTCTGAGTTAAACTCCAGATCGATTCATTAAACAGGGCTTACGGAAGAACTGAAGTCTAAAGTTTGATTCTTAACCTTAATTCATATTGGTATACACTGATATAATACATTCTTAAAATTATGTCAACATTTTACAAAATGCTCTGACAATAATATTAATGATGTAATAGGCCTACGATTCGCTGACATCTTTTGTTTCAAATTTAAAGCAGCCATATAGGTTAGGAATTACATTAGGTATATTGCTCCACAGGACCGAATAAGAAAAATACTCACATTAAAACATAATCAGATATCGGTAGCCATTCATATCGATAGTAGCAAAATATTATATCAATATTCAACAGCTAGTTGTGTTTGAAATCTTTTGTTTACACTGACATCGTCATGAAGAAATGAATTGATCAAAGCGGGCTAACAGAAACAATATCTATAAACAATTGGCAATTGGTTACGTTATGTTTATTGTGGGTCATGCAATAATATCGTAGCGTCTTATATCCATAGCAATATTAAATTGGAAATGAAAGCATGCTCTTTAACAAGTACTTTTGCCTATTATTTCTTTCTTTCTTTCTTTCTTTCTTTTTCGTAGTTTTACCTCTCCCTTTTAGGATTTAAGCGACCCAAGCTGCCCGGGCCTTACAGGGCCGTGAGCCTATTATTTCTACTTACAGAAACTGATACATCTGAAGTGTCTTGTTTACGTTAGTTATCCTACGGGAGCTCGACCATGATTGGCTGTCCACAAGCCAATCAAAATGCTTCGAATTTTTGGAGAAAAAATATTATTTCATAATAGATGTGACCGATAATTACACGCCATTTTGGCACTAGTCAACCGATTTAGTCCAAATTCAATAGGTTTCTTCCCATGGACAGTTATAAATGTATATACCAAGTTTCATGAAAATCCGATAAAGCGTATTTGAGTACATTCAGACACACAGACAGACATTTTCCCGTCCCCCATACAATTTCATAAAGTACCATTCTGGCACTTAATAAAATACAGACTTATAAGTCTATTGCCCCAATTTTACAAAAATAACCTTAAGAATCCTGTGATGCAACGATTAATATGAATTCTTTACTAACTTGTTCAGAATTCTATTACCTTATTTAAGCATATTTAATGCGCACAAATTTGAGACTTATAATCATAAAGAAATAAGTTTGTGGGCAAATGCAATGTGCATCAATGGTAGGACATTTTATGTTATTTTAGGTAGTTTATTTCATAAACAATGAATTTGTTAATGCTGATGAATAAAGGTTGGTATAACGGTTTAGGGGAGATAGTGGATAGGTGCGGAACAATACTTCCTAACCACACTGCCTTTCAACATGCTTGGTGTTGAATCTAAAAATCAAAATAATACGCTAACTTCAACCTGCAATTGTGCATCCAACGATAAATCTAAGAAAGTCAAGAATTACAGCAATGCATTGTTAGATAAGTGATCAAAGTTACTGCTGAATTGTGTAACAGGTTTGGACTCTAATCTAATGTGCCATTGAACCTCATGCACACCCAATTTTGAATGCTACAAGTAGACAAAAGGGATGCACATTAGATTTTCTGAAATATGATATTTTCTAGTTAAGAAATCACAAACTTAAACAAATTTAACCATAAAAATACATTATGTTAAGTGACTGCATGGACACTTACCCATTAGGGCACCTCGGCTTGACTGCTGTATCTTCTATCCCAGCAGGGATCTGGAAAGACCAAATACAGGATCCCTCATTGAAGCCCTTCCAGATTGAATCATTAGTTGGACTGGACAGTTCTGCTACCACAAATCTTTCATCCTGCTGCTATAGCAGGGTCGGTATTGGGCCATTGAGTTGCTTCTGAACCTGGAGAGAGCCTCTTTCTCTCCAACCCTAATTCACAAATCCAGTCGTGCGCTTTGACTCACATAATGGGCTAATATACACCCTTCTCTGGCTACCATGTTCTCACATTGGTTGACATGACAGTGCTATAGCCAACTCTACCTTAAGTGAAGGCTTGGAATTCCCCATCAGAGATAGGCTGAGTAGCCTACCTCATACATATACACTGAAACCTTGTTTTAATATTCAATATTTCTTTTTATATGGAATAAAATTTGAATCCCTGCACTATCACCTAAGAATAATGCATTTAATTCACTCTTTTAAGGAATCATATTTTAAAGAAAATTTTTCTTGTTCTGCTACCACCTTCTGGGAGAAGTAAGCTAGTTCGAAAAAGGTATGTGTTATGCAGAAAAGACTGGATACGGACAGAAAAGAAGTGTGTATCTATAGAATAGCTAGGAATTCAAATAGGTCGAGAGTTCTGATTGATCGGGAAGAAAAAATTTAAAAATAGTAGTAATTTGATGTGTAAATGATCCTTTTCACCATTCTGTAATTCTTTTGATGTAGTTACAGGAAGATCGCTTCTATAATGATCTTTTTGCATTAAAGTATCCATTCACAAAAATCCATAGGATGCACAATATCACAGCTATCTTTAATTGGAAAGCTATGCCTTCCAAGAAGCAGCAACTTAGCACATTCGTCCTGTGGCTGCATTGTTTACAAGTCTCTTCAACTAAAATTGCTGATTGAAGTCTTTTTTGTTAACATTAGTTCCTCGAGGGAAGATTTCACTCTGCCTGAGTTGCATAAAATATAAATGTAACTTCAGCAATGTACCGCTATTATTTAATAGTGTGCAGTAATTTTCCTGTTTTTTTAATCAGCTACTATAATGGTAGCAATACATGCAGACGTTTATTTTGCTATTACATCACCCAATTTCTCTTTAAATACATTTCATAACTTACACCATATTTATTTGAATGCATCACACATCCCATGTTTTGTGCAGCTAAAAAAAAATGTTCAACACTATCTTCTATTAAAAATAAAACAAGGTAACATTCAGAGCATTAACATTTATCTGTCTTCAGTATAGGGTCATGGTGTTGTCATGAGTAAATTTCTCATCACCCTCTTCTGTGTCCCAAACAATACCCTCTTCCATTCCATCCAAGCTATTTGTGATGCAACACTTCTTGAAACTCTTTTCAACTTGTCCTAAGCACTCTGGATCCAGCAGTTTGATTTTTCCCAGGGCATGTACTTTGTGCATCCTTGGCCATCCACTCAACATACATATTTTGTTTCAAGGAGCTTTGAACAGCCCATTTATGCACATGTGTAGTGATTATAATACTGTTATGAGGCCACAGTTAAGAAGTTTCCTAACTTGATCTGTAGTATAGCCACAAAAACTATCCAATGTCAGCATGCTCTTCTGATTCAGCAGTGCGCCAGGACGCCTCAGCCCTATGAGTTTAATTCATTTCTCCAATAGTGATTGATTCGTCCATCCAGATTCTTGTGCCTGAACAATAACTGTGCGTTGAGTTTAGTTCTAGAAAGTATCATCCTTTCCAGAACTACATACTGGTAACGTAGCAATTTTATCCCATCCTCCATGATAAATATCTCTGTTTTTCATTTCCTCCATCTTTATATTTACAAATTTCTCTCTTTTCTTCTCGACAATTGTATCAAGAGGCATCTCGAAATTAACTGGCATCTGGTCAGCATTTCCAACATTGGATAAAATGAAAGAGTTCCTTGTGTTTTTAGTGTTTAGTGTTTTTCATTAATTTCCTATTCATGCTATTCATCCTATTCATAGCATGAATAGGAAATGAATGAAAACCCTATTTAAAAAAAATACACATACCTTTCGTTGATCTGATTTTCCTGTTTCCCTGTGGTACAGCATAGAGCCTCCAATTGGAGGTTTCAGTACCTAGGTTAATTGTGTTATGCTTATTTTCCATGAGAGAACAGAGGGTCAGGTGGTAAGACCATCACCCCACAGCCCCTCTCAGGAAACTAAGGTATTATTTTGACTTGAAAGGGCTGGGAAATTTTGTCAAAATGTTTTATTTAGGCTTGGAGTTCTTTTATATGCCGTAAATCTATGACACGGGCCCCCCACCTTAAAAGACCCTACCAGAGGACTCTATGCCCATGATTTTTGCGTCCTGAAAAATCCATCAACCACGACCACGGCAGGCACGCTACCTCTATACCACCGCAGCCAATAAAGTAAAGTGTTCCCTATACAGACCGTGGAGGCCCTAAGGGTTCAAAGAGGTTGAGGCTGCCAGATATTAGACATTCAGAGCATGAAGCTGTAAGGTTGTCATCCTTACACACTAGCTGACTTTACCCCCATACTCCTTGTATTCATTCCTGTTAGAGACTGATTCATCCCAGGGCCATAATGCCACCAGTAGAATTTAGCCATCCAACGATTTCATCGAGAATCAAAACCGTGATCTTCCAGTTCGCAGCACAATACCTCACCACTATGCCATGGCGTATCTTCGAACCAGTAGTAGACAGAGAAATTCTGCAACTATTCCAAATTTAAAGTTAGCAGCTTCATCTATTCTTTGAGAATAGTAGTATTGATACACAGGTGGATGGTTGGAGAGTTGATTAAGCAAGTCACACCATGGTGCCCGCAGCTTTGCCCACGTTTATTTAATGAACTGCTAGATGTTTAATTTAAATTATTTAACAGAAAAATAATTAAAACATTATATTTATTATTACTGACATCGTTTTGAAATAAATTGCATGAAATACATAATTTTTATTCTTTATTATACATTGTTTTATGTACTAAATGTAAATAATTAAATGAATAAAACAAATCTTATGCTGCCATATGGGCATATAGGTTTGAAATGAAACGATTAAAGTAAACCTCAACTTCATGAACCTTAACCAAATCATGCATAAATAGTTATGATGCCGAACGAACGATTGAAAATTAAAAAGCTAAAAACCCAGCTTGAAGGTGCATTTCATGAATAAAGTGTGCTGTCCTGGGAAAGAAACGACCTCAGATTCAATTCCCTAACCTAAAAAACACTGCATAGCAAGTTTCGTCCAAATCATTCAATGTTTTCCCATTTAGGCGTGCTTTCATGATCCTCTTCTGTCCACCTATGTAAAAAAAAAAGATCTCTACATGTCATAATGTTATAAACAAAGGAATCAAGTAGGGCAGGTTAACAAAATCGAATCGATCAACGAATTGATGTGTTATATTGCAAAAGATCAATTTCAGCAATTCTCTTTCCCCCCCCCCCCCAATTGATTTCATAATTAAGTACAGTCTTGTTAGGTCTACAGAGAAAAACCATCTGAAATATTATGTTAGATTGGACTTGTGTTTTCAGTGTTTGTGGAATATTATAGTTAATTCTTAATTGAGATAAAATGTCTATGATAGTCTGTTAAGAATTTTATGAAGTTTTTCTTTTCCTTTACCAGCATATGTGAAGGGGATAAAGTATTATCTTAAACTACGCACCAGCAGTCTGCCTGAATGTAAATATTCTTTATGTATAATTTCCATTCTATAACCATCTCATGTAAGTTCAGTTTTTGTACCGTCTGATGTTTATGGTGATTTCTTTCCTCATCGCTGTGCTGTGTGATCTTTGTTTTTATTTTTTTTCATTTGTGTTTTTTTTCTTGGTTCTTTTACTATTTGTTCTAGTATGACAAGCAAAGCACAGTATACAAGGAAACTCTTGGCTACATGAACATCGGCTTCACCAGCATGTTTACCATTGAGTGTATTCTCAAGATTGTGGCGTTTGGAGTTCGGGTAAGGAATACCCTAACATCATCATCAACAACAGCAACACTACACACTTATTTTGTATAGGGTCAAGTAGTGTATGTGGTGGAAAAATGGGATCTGACTAACAATTAATGTTTAGTTGAAGTAAAGATTTTATGCCTTCTCCCCTGCCTGGGTTGTACGTCAAAATAATAGGACTTCTCATAGTTAAAGTCATTTATAATAATGCTGTGATGTACAAGGTGTTACCCAAAAGTTCTCAAAATTCATAAGTGGTGCATGACCCAGTGGTAGTATAAGAAATTGCAGCTAGGTGACACTTCATATATCTCATTGTGCCAAGTGGCTTCATTCTGAGTGAACACATTTGCTATTTTTTAGCGTTTTTGTATTGTTGTGTTATGCTTACATTGCGATTTTACAATGATTTGTAAAATTTTGTTTCCAACTTGCAAAAACCCCTTGACATTCTTGGAAAGGAATTCTGGATCAACATGGAGTTGATTCTGAAGAGCCCTGCAGATTCACATGTGGTGTCGCTCCTGCTAGGACTCAGAAGTCACAAAATAAACTTTGCCGCAGTTCTTCTGATGTTGAGTTCATTGGACAAAATCCTCTGGCATGTGCCATAAATCCAATGATGTCGCAGACATCTTTGATGGTCTGCCTGCGATCTTGCAAGATCACAGTTCGAACAGCAGTGACAATTTCGGCTGTAATGGCAGTTAATATTTAGTCAAGTCAAATTAAAATTACCTTCAGTGGATCAATGTATTTCTTTTTAAAAACAAACTTCACAACATTTCAGCCGAACCTCAGGGCCTTCCTCAGGTGGCTGTCACCTGAGGAAGGCCCTGAGGTTCGGGCCAAAACATTGTGAAGGTTATTTTTAAAAAGAAATATGTTGATCCACTGAAGGTAATTTTATTTTGACTTGACTAAATATACGTTACACGGTGGAAATCAGGATCAATAATGACAGTTTAATGCCAGTTAAATTCCATCCAGAACAATCAGCTTCATCAGCCAAGGTTCAGCCATTTTTAAACCACCTGCACCACTCGTAGGTTTAAGTCTGTTCTTGAACAGTGTCTCCAAACGCTTGCTTTAACATCCCATGTGTTTCTATAGCAGTTTACCCAAGTTTGGTTTCAACTTGATGCAGACTCACTGCTTCCTCACATCCATCTGGGAAAATCGCACTGTATGCAACAACATAAAGAATGCTTGCTAATATTAAATGCGTTCACTCTGAATGAAGCCATTTAGCACAGTGACTCACAAGAGATGTATAAAGCATCACCTAGCAGCATTTTCTCACACTATCACATGGTTGTGCGCTACTTATGAATTTCATGAACTTTTGGGTAGCACATCGTATAAATATTTTATTAAAGAAATTCATTATTGTGATGCTTATCTCTAGTAGAGTCTCATTGACTTCGTACAACTTTTTAGAATAATCATTACAACTTTTAAAAGTTATTTTTTGTGTCCTTTTTATATGACTGTATTTTTTAGTTTAGAAGTATGCCTAGTGTATGTCCTTTAAATTATGTTGAAAATGCTATTCTATTAATCTCTCATCATGATCATCAAAACAAAGGATAAAGTGAAAGGTATGGAAAATTAGGAAAGTAAATGTCATTATCGTCATACTAGAAAATTTATTAGAGCATGTAATTTTGTTTTGTACTAAAATTCACTAGAACTACTTTCAATATCCCTTCAGCAAGTAGGTACAGTAACTACCGGTACTGTACCACTGATTTTTAAATTGTACTTTGGACCAGTAGAATAATATTAGTGATGAATGTGAATGTTTGATTATACTATTTCATTTATTGACCTATTTTATTGTAGTATAATCATAAATGTATAACACAGTGTACCAGTAACGTTAGTTTTTAAAAAATAAACAGTAGATTTCTTTCTAACATTTGTGCATGCTCTTAAAAAATTAAATCTCTTTTAGCCGTAAAAGAAATAGACCATTATATTAGTTTAGTCAGCTCCCATTTTGCCACGAAGAGGGAATGCTGTCTTTTTCAATTAATTCACAGATCAAAGTATAAAAATATCTATAATGCCATATGCCATGCAGTTTTAAATAATTGAAAGAATCTGGTAGTTAAGTAAACATTATTATTTGATTACACTCTTATTTTATCTTTGAAAATTCATTTAATAATTTTTTGAATGGTTGAAAAAGTTCAGCTAAAATATAATTCCCTTCTTGCTGTATTTAGAAAATTTACTTCACGCATTAGATATAGGAATAAGATATTAAATATTAGAACTATTATAGGTCTAATTGTTATTATATATATATGATGGTAGGTTGCATATTTTCTCTTGTAGTTCTAAAGAGTAAAGGATAATCTTTGCACTGTTGTAGTGCAGGTGTAAAACTCAAAATCGTATCAATCCCATCAGCATCATCTTAAAGAAACAAGGAACCAGTGAAAAGGAAGATAAATACAAGATGAATAGTAAAGATAAGTTAGGAGAAGGTGAATACGTCCCTCCTTCCTCTAGTCCTTCCTAAGACTTTCTGTTTGTAACCTCAATGTAGTCCCTAAGCCAAATGAGAGAGCATGTAATATAGCCTACAGTAGTAGTTATTTTGGCATGATCCTTTTTTGCCTGAAGTTGTTGATTGTTGCATGATAAATGTAGAATCTTGGAACAATTGGCATGGCTAGTGATTTTTTAGCATGTTTTCTTGCATGAACTGGCTGTTTCGATAAAAATGAGAATGCTCGTCTTGTAACCAGACTATTTGAAGGTTATGTTTTCGTGGTTTGATAAGGGCTGCAACTGTTAAGCATGCTTTACCTGCTTGTGTTGAATGTGCAGCCCTTATTACAAACTGGGAACCTGAAATCAGTGTCGGAATGTTGATATTGCACGCACACTGATTCAGAGTTCAGAGGTTGACATTGCTTTGAATGATTACTGTTGCATTCTTAGGGAATGCTGGCCTAAGCATGAAGCATCTGACACAAATAGGAGTGATTATTAGAATTGTTATCTAATAATTTTCTTATATGTGGGGATGCTTGCCTGAAGGAAATCAGACTGTGTTTCTTTTTCAAATGAATAGTCTGGTTAATTGCACACTTAAATGCTTTATTTTTATTTTTTTTATTTTTGTTTGTGTAAAGATCTTAAATCTTTTCTTTACAGGTTGGATTAAAAAAATCTAGAATGACTTGCATTTAAACAGTTTTGCGAGCAACACCTGGCTCGCTCCTGTAGTGTTGGATTACGTAGTAAATCAGTAGAGAATATGTTGCTCCACATTGGAGACTCTGCCCGCCCATGAGAATGTTTCATTGTAATGTGATTAATATTTAGTTTGATTTATGGAAGTTAAGTTTTTTTTAGGTTCCTGGTAGTTGGCTGTGCTGTGAGGCTACATTTGCAGACTAAAAACTGGACCAGTGTGAATGTAGCCCTTCACTTTCATATGCCTGCTTTCTAGCTTATTATACATATTATTGCCAGTTGCCAGAAATTAGTTTTGAAAACAAGTTTTGAAGGGCTTCTTTTATTTTACTGCAAAACTCACTTCAACATAAGAAATTTGGCTTGATTTACAACACCGTAGAAAGTGTATTGTTTTAGAGATATTTTTCTATATTCTTACATGAAACACTTGTAGTTTATTAGAATTCAGTTTGCTTATTTCAAAACTAAATTTTGAAATGTTTTATAGAAAGCACTGATGTTATGATATTTGAACACTTGAATGTCTATTATGTTAAGTGTGTGATCTTAATCAAAGAAGGCCTTCAGATTTCTCCAATAGGAGGAAGTACTCCATTTGGGACTGGAATGTCTTTCCATTCTATCATAAATTATTTAAACTTACACTAGGTTGCACAGAATCAGGAGAGCCTTCAGATATAAAAGATAAATATTGTAATTTTTATGGAAGTTATACTTCTTATCAGAGTCATCAAATTAACAAAGAAGTGGCAGTAGATATAGTTTATGTTAAATTATAACCAGTGTGCACTGCTTATCACCCTCAAAGCAATTTGCAGTAAGCATATGTCTAATTTTATGGTAACACAATGACCTTGACCTGAAAGAAATCACTGTTTTATAAGATTTCAAGTTTGATTGTTCATTTTAATTTTCATTTAGGCAGGCACTAAACATTTTTTTTTAAATTACCAGAATGCACTATTTTTAAACGATCTAATATAACTTAGGCCTAAGAAAGTTAGATTTATTTGGGAATTATACTTCAACTTTGATGCTGTTTTGTAATTCTGTGGCCTGTTTAATATTATTACTAACTGTAACCCAGCCTACTCAGTCTGTTGAACCAAATCAAAAACAATATACTACCAGTTTTCATTATGCTATTTGAATAGCACAAGACTTAGGTATTATGTATACGAGCAGATAAGAGCTAGATTTTTTGGTGAAATAAATGCTGATTTTGGTTTTAACGTCCTTCTATTTCAGTAGATATTTCACCACAAAAAGTTTTTTGTACATCATTTGACATTGGTAAATTTTACTCCTTTATTTTACATTAATTCTCAAATATAATATCAAGAAATATGACCAAATTAATTATCATACAATTTCAAATAGCTATTCATAAACAGAAGTGAGATCCAGTGTTCCTAAAATGCAGAATCAGTTGAACAGCATTCATTCTTCAATTTCTTCTTCTAATCGATTATTATAGGTATCTTACAGAAACACTTTTTTTTATGAAAGTTTTTGTCAGCTTTTATAAATTCTTTTATTGTCATTTTGGTTTATTTTTAAAAATTATATCAACAATTTTGCTGTATGTTCAGGTTTTTAGGGAATAAAGCTTCAGCAAACACCAATTCTAATTTAAGAAGCTTGGTTTCTTTTGCAAAATGCAAATGAATCTCATTTTCAAGTAAATATCAATTTCATGAAATCAATTGAAACATTGACTACCAGTATTGATTTTTACTGTCAAGTTTACCTTCAATGATCGAATTGCAGTTGCTACCATCTATGGCTGCCACCTTTAAATCGCTTCCAATATACCATAATTCACATAATTTTGTCAGTTATTTTGCGATTTTGAAGTTGGTGTATCTGTAACTACAGTTAGTAAAAAAAGAGAGCATGCTACCAAGAGCATTGGGAAAAATAGAGGGGACACATTAGCTTGGCTTTCGGTATGTTGCCAGACAGCACTTATAACTGAAGATGCCATCTTGGCAACTGTATGTGTCCACATACTTACAGTTAAAATAAGTTCAATTCTTGGTGCGGAAGAAGTTAAAGTATTTTTCAAATGAGAAACCAATTCCTTCACTGCCAATCACGTGTACGAGCTAACAAAGTGGCGCTAGCAGTAAGAGTCTTCCCTCTGTCTCGCCGTCTCTGATTGGACCGCGTATCTAAGCAAGGAGAAGGACAAACGGCTTGTCATCTGCAAAACACTGTAGCAGCAATCAAAGCTGGATATTTGGTGATAGGGATAAAAAAATACAGTTACTTAAAAAGGTATGAACAAATATTTACATAAAATTAATTATATCCAAAACAACTGTAAAATAAAACAGTAGGATCCCTCTCTGATGTTTGAATGAGAAAATTATTTTTTCGGTTTTCATACAAGTAACCCTGAAAAAGGAAGAGTAGATAATATTGCAATAATTCAATAATAATAATAATAATAATAAATTATAAGTGAAAATATTAAAAAATAAATAAATTTATTTATTTATTGTGGTATTATTGTGAAAAAAACACATAACATTAACTACCTTGTTTCAAGAATTTTTGCTTTCATCCTCAGCTAATCTTTTCTTCTGCTGTTTTCAACCTACATTTCTTTGGGGGGGATGAAAACTTTGTCCCAGACTTGTGGCCTTTCTACTGGTTTTAGTAGCCTAACTTCTTGTTCTATTCCATACCTACCTTCCAAAAATATGCTGCTATTGTTAGCCAATCTGTTTGTTGGAGGTTTCATTTGTTTCTTCTTCAGCCTCTATCAAGCATTATTCGGTCTCCTTTGACCTCCTTCTGACATCAGGGATACTTCAGTCCCCTTCAAGCTCATTTAGACTTTTCTTGTCATTTCAGCATCATTGAGGCTCATTGTCCTCATAAAGTTTCCATTCAGTCCTCCTTCAATTCCCGTGAGGATTATTATGCCCCCCTTGGTTTTCTTTGTGCTTCATGTGGGATACTTTAAGCGGTCTACACACTATCCGTCTACACACTATCCAACAGTTGGAACAACCAGTTGGATCCTAGGCTATACACTGTCCGAATAACAGCCCACTTTGTTGATACAGATTAAATGTATGTATGGTGTTTCACCATATGACTTGGATTGTGTTAACAGCAATTATTGTAGTCATTTCAAAAAGAAACATAAAAATATGACTACGTAACAAGAAATCAAAGTGACTTTAACCAGAAAGTATGAAACTAACAAAATATTTTACATTAATCATTAAAAGCAATAAAACATTAACAAACATTTAGATGCCACTTAATGGTGTCATAGATTCACTATCGATCTTTTCAGCCCAACTTTAATAACTGCACTCAGGGTGCCTGATTTCTGACATTTTTTTTTTTTCAAAAAAATGTTGAGAGAACAAAATGGAAGAATATGGGCAGAAAAAGTCGTTGCTTACAAAGGGAGAAAATCTCTTAAGCATTTTCCTCGAAAGAATTGGATTCAAATGATTTTCATTATTTTATGCGCGTGAAAAAGAAATGCTTCTTTCAGTTACAACAATATGGTGAAGCCTTTTTATTTGAAAAACTTCGTACTGTTCTAAGAGAATCTAAGATGGAGAAGAAAGATTAATATAGGATTCCGATTTTTGGCGACTGGAGGAACTATGAACACTTAAAATTCATGCAGTCGCTCTTATCTGCCATAATCCCAGACACCTTTGATGCTATTTATGACTGTTTAAAGCAGTAGGCCCTACATTAACACTTCGAACCCAATCACGGTAATTCTACCATAAGCATTTAAACAGCCTTGCATCCAGCATTGGTAGTACTATCAGCATGCGCTCATCTGAGTTTAAGATTTTGTTGTAAGAAAACTACCTGTATTACTGACATGGGAGTTGTGGCGTTCAAAAGATCAACACTTATAGATTAGCTGGTAAAAAATAGAGTGCAGCAAAGTTGCATGCTGAAGTGTAGTGCCACCTACAAGAATACACCATACTTACTCAGTTGATAATCACATCTTGGAAGATAGGTCAAGTGTACAGTTTATGACATCTGATGTCAGCACTTTTATAATGAAATGGGTCACATATTTCCTTACATTAGCTTGAAAATATCTCTCATTTAGTTATGTGTTCATAATTCGTTTGCAATGAATGTGCCAGGTCCCAGTGATTGTAAGCCGCAGCCGTGTTCAAATAAAAGTCCTTTCTCGGGACCCATGACAGATGAACAAATGACTGAAATACTAAATTATTTTTTCACTTGAAAAATTTTAGATTTTTTCCTAAAAAAAAGTGTGATTGATACAGTCTTAAACTTCCTAAAAACCCGCCAGCACAAGGCTGAAGATATATTTAAACCACACCTGGTGCAGACTGTTAAAGTAAGAATATAAAATATAACTAAAAGTTGCTTTGTACTTTTCCATTTTATTGGAACAGAATTTTACAGTATTATAATCTGATCATCACAAGATTATAGATTGTTACATCTGTTGACATTACATGATAAAAATTCATCTGATACCGAGAGTTTCTGTCTATATTGTTTCTCTAGCAATTGAATGAGGCAGAGGCCTCATTTTATAAGCCATTGCTTTCCATGTACCACAAACACTATCAGTTAACCATCTTCGCCTGCTGGTGATACCATTGTAATACCTTACACAAGTACAACACAAAGGATGAAGCAAAGTTTATTGCCCAGTTGTCCAAATCACACTACAGGCTACACAGTTTATCTTGTGAAATAGTAGGAAGTCAGAAGTTGAGTAGGCCTACTTCTAACTTTCTAACCTGCTCCACAGTCGATTTAGTCGAACAACCATTATATACACTACATAATTCGTTGGGTTAGTTGGCCCAAAAAGTTGGATAATTTATAACTTTAGGCTCATGCGGCCTCTTCTAGTCCCCCCTTGTCTTTCTTCAGTCTCTTTTCAGCCTATTTTGAGATTCATTTGGGCTCTCTATTGGCCATCTTCTACTTCTTCAGCCATATATAGCCCATTTCATCCTTTTGGTTCCACATAAGCCCTTGAGCCCCTTAACCATTTTCAAGCATCTTTTAGCCCCATTTTTCCTTTCTTATTCTTTTTTCAATACATTTTTTTAAATCAGATTTTGGAATCTTTGGTCCTTTTCTTCTTGCATTTTTTCAGTCAAACTCACTTGGTGAATGGACGTACCATGTCAACATATGCCTTGTGCAGTCTAAGAGTACAGCCTCAGACCATTTAATTAGCCTAATCATTCAGAAGACCATGATACTAAACAAGTGAACAAATTCATATGTGCAAGCCATGATGGTTCCAAGGACCCTTCAGACTCCTCATCGATGCGAACAAATAGAGCGAGAAATTCTCTATACTGATTTCATAAGTGTGGTATCTATGACTTTATCACTAGCAGACTGTGTTTTCTTTTTCTCCCCAATATCACATGGGTGTCACAATCCCTGTACAGCAGAGTCCAAAACAAACTTTAGTGACTCATTACAGAAAACATAAGGGACTGAATGATTCGCTTCTGTCTAGTGCATTTACACATCTAAATGATAACATGATATCTAGATTATGAAGGGTACCATAGGCACAATTATAGATTTTCTAGTGCAAAGCTGGTGCCCGAAAAAGTCCATCAATCTCTTTGCCCTAGGCAAACAGCTTCCTTGAAGACATAAAAGAAAACCAATAGCTTACCCTGATATAATTTGCCAAGTGGATCTTCCCCAAAGATACAGAACTAGTACATCTGGCATGAAAAGAGTTAGTTTCTTCATTCGTACGTCCTTGAAGTACCACGATTGGGGGCATAGGGCTCCCAAGTGGAGGTTTCAGTATCTAGATTAATTTGGTTATGCTTAATTTCTGAGAGAGAGAGAGAGAGAGAGAGAAGAGGAACAGATGATAAGTACATCTCCTCACAACCCTCACAGGAAACTAAGGTATTACGAGGTCATGAAAAGGCCAAATAATTTTGTCCAGAGGCTCTTATTTAGGTTTGGAGTTCTTTAATTTGCCATAAATCTATGACTTGGGGGCCCCCCAGCATAAAGTCCCTCCTAGAGAACTCTATGTCCACGATTTTTACGTCCTGAAAATCCATCGACCGCAGCTGGATTTGAACTGTAAGAGTTAGGGCCAATCATTATTTGTCAACCGCTTTTTCATGATTTAGATATGTTTTAAAGATTACTGTGTAAGAGGGGGAAGACAACACATGGAAGTAGAGAACATAATTAGTGGAATGAGAATAGAGTAATAGGAGATCTCTGAGAAAAATTCAAAATATACCATTTTCATGCACAACAAAGCTACCAAAATCAGCTCACCTATATTTTAGTTGTGATCATTCTTACCTATCCATCATAAAGTTCCCCCCCCCCCCCATTCATTAAGAAATAATTGGAAAATGAAGAGAAATCTTATATTTTTTTTGCTGGGATTCATTATATGAAAGAATTTTTTTCTTCCAACCATTTTAGCTACTGTAGATTTATGCAATTTAAAAATTTGAAATAAGCAGTACTTTCATTATGATGGATAGTTGTAGTTATAAAAAAGGCTAAGGCATATACTCCTTTTTATTGCAAGAAAGTAAGAAAATGTTTTTTTCTTTTAATCACTATAACTATGATTATGTACTTAAAATAGGCCTATTATTTCTCAGCTTCAGACTTCAGTTTTGTTGTCAGTAGGTAGAAAATACCTATTGTTGCAGTCAGTAATAATCTACGTTTTGGAATTTATTAACAGCACATTATCTGTGCAGTGTATCGCTGTCACTTCTGTAAAACATTTACCTGTTTGTACGCTTGTTGTTTTAAGGATTTTAAAATTACTTGCAATTTTATCTTTATTGAAACTAGGTGCAAATTACTGCTTAATTATTACAAGCATAGATACATCATTCATTATAGCTATGCACGTTCTCAGTTCTATTAGCACAGCTGTATTATACAGAATTCTTACCATAGCTTAGAATGACACCGCTTAACACATATGGATTGACAATTTACATGTACCTAGGTATAGTGAGTGTATATGAATTTTACCATGTTTCATACTATACCATCGACAGATATCTCTGCTTTTAGATTATTTATACACATTTTTGTCACAATTAAATTACAATTATTCATATCATAAATTACAATTCATATTCTTATCAGCTTGTCACAATTAAATTACAATTATTCATATCAGCTTGAACAAACATAAAGAGTGTATTTTTGAAAAGTGGAAGAAAATGCATATGAGGAGAGAAAAAGTTTAAATTGGAAATAATTGACAATCAATAGTTCCATGGCCTACTCTACTGTATATACACAGGTCCCTAACTCCTGATATGGCCTTGTAGCTAAAAGGTATATAAATACAGCTGAGTTAAAAAAAATAAAAACAAAAACAACAAACAACTGTTTATGACATCTGATGACAGCACTTTTATAATGAAATGAGTCACATATCCCCTTAAATTCAGCTTTAAAATATCTCTCATTTAGTTACGTGTTCATAATTCCTACGCAATGAGTGTGCCAGGACCCTTTGATTGTAAGCCGTGGCCGTATTCGAATAAAAACCCTTTCTCGGGACCCATGACAGATGAAAAAGTTACAGAAATACTAAAGTATTCTTTATTTTATTTTATTGTGTTATTAAATTGTTTTCCTTAGTATTTTACTTTGATTCTATTCATTCCATTAATTCACAATTATCTGATAAAATAATCTTGATTCCATTTCGCACCTGTATTTATATAGCAAACATTATATATATATTGGTGGTGCAAAACTAAATTGATACTATTTTATTATAAGTCTATCTGCCACTGCAGATTGCCAAATAACAAAGAATACCAGTCCACTTAAAAAATTACAGTACAACTTATGGTAACCGAACATGTTCGCATCATCAGAAAATCAGGATTTCAGGAAATACTATTAAAACAATGCTACAAAGAATCTATATTTTATTTGCAATTTATGTACACCCGAGTGCATGGAAACTTTCCAATGCTTCTGGATTCTTTTAGTATTTTCCTTTATTTGAATTTGGCATTGAATCTCCTTATCATTTGTGTTCCACACCAGCCCTGGGTCAGTCAAGCTTCTTGGTTTTAAGTTCAAGTCCGACCAAATGCATTAAAAGATATGAAGCCGTGAAAGGGACATGCTCACAACAAATGTTGACCAACCCCTGAAAGGTACTCAAACAGTAACCTAACAACACAAATCGATTTCAAGTTCAGGAGCGAAAGATTGGGGAAGGGGATAAGACACATTAAGTGGAGGTTTAGAAGAAATTGCCTTGTAAATAGTATCTTTTACAATACACATTGTCATTTGAAGTGAACAAAGGACATGAACAACTAACAGGAAGTTATTTCCCTTATCGAACAAGGTTAAGGTAAATTCTGAAATCATTTCGTTCTCTCAACAAATCCTGAGGCTCTTAGACATATCAGCCATCGGGGAAAAAGGGGGAGGTGCAGGGGTGGGGAGTGGGCATGGCTGAGCTGGTTTAGAATTTCCTTACCAACACAAACCACTGTGTATCATATCAGAAATGTTCCTTACATTTGAGTGTACACCCACACTGTATATCACAATCACAAGGAATCACTTATAATCTACAGCTTCCCTAACTTCGGTGTAGCCAATATGAGTACCTATACGAACAATTTTATATTGTAAATTATACCAGACTTAAAATTAACAACATGGAAAGTTCTAATATAAAAAATTGGTTCCACATGAACTTGAACAAATATATAAATACATAGCAAATTGCATATGGCTAAGAACAGTAGATTTAAACACATTTAATATCCTCCCTCTGCAAGTAGCGAATGAAAGCAAGGCAACGTTGCTCAGTTCAGGTAACTCCATGCCTAACAGAAGCATCAAGTTGTGCAATTTCAATCATATGCTAAAAAATGATATACAGACCTAAAATGTCAAATGTATCATGAGAAAGAAAAAGTGTTTCTGAAGCCAGCTGTACGAAAACCCTAGACATAGTTGTTGAGCTATGAGGTTTTCAATGATAAGTAACATTGCTGAGCAATCTTTCGCCTCCCGATATTAGTAGCAGGAAATCTAAGCTCTCTTTCTTCCTTCTGACAAGTCAGCAGCGCACGAAGACTCAGCAGGGATTAAAGCACACCATTTTCCTTTGTGAGCCATAACTTTATGTTACCTGAGATTATTTTGTAGTATTAAGCCTTTATATGCCAGAAAAATCTTCTATGGAACTACCATATTACAAATATAATGAACGAATATAATGCGCACCCCAATTTTGAAACTTAAATTAATAAAAAAAAGAGTTTGTTGGCGAATGCAATGCATATCAACGGTAGGATTTTTATTTTATAATAGTATTTTATTTTAAACAACAATTTTCAGTGTCAAAATAATACTTAACTTCAGCTCGCCTTTCTGTATGATGGTAATAGGCAACGATAAATGTAACGAAGTCGAGAATTACAGCAATGCATTGATTGCTATGTAAGTGATCAAAGTTACTGCTAAACTATGAAACAGATTTGCATTTAAATCTAATGCACCAATTTTGAATGCTACATGTGAACAAAACAAGTGCTCATTAGATTCGAGTAATTGATGTATATTCTGATGGTAGTTCTTCAGGATTTGGATCAAACTAAGAGATACTTATGAACAGGTATTATTTTCCTCATTTGCTCTTAACATTCACTTTTCAAAGAATATTCTCTTTCTAATCTAATGCACTCTGATAAGTAAGTAATGTAATAAATAACAACTAGATAAAGTACTGGAGAAAAATACTGAAGTTCCTGATTCTGTGCACACCATGTGAAGCAGTAGAATTGCTAATTTGTACGTGTTTTGTTTGTCTAGTACCACGATGCCCCACCACTGCTAGCCGATATCCTCCATATCATGAACTCGGTGTTCACCCTGTTCTTCCTCATAGAATGCCTGTTGAAAATGATCGCGTACGGATGCAAGGTGAAGCCCGTTATTAAAGTATAACGCTCTCAGCCATCGCTTGTGTACCGAACTAGGAGGCAGCCTGATGAACATGCAGTTCTCCCACATCTAGAGATCAATTTAGATTTTATTATATCTGTTTTTTCCTTTTATAGCTAGTCTTTATGTAATTTTAGAAGTGTGTAGTTTGGATGTACTAGTAAGCTAGCCCACTCATCTGTAAGAAAAAATTGTTTTTTAAGCATTCCTGTTACTTAAAATTAGCAAAGAAAGTCCATAAAAAGTAACTGATGTGTTCCCCGTATGGTTTTTCATGTCCTCTGCATTTTTTAATATGGGCATGAATCTAAGTAATTCTTGAAAATAAGTAAATTATTATCTTTAAATTTCTGCTAGCAAAAATAATTTTGACAGAATAGAGAACAAATATGAAGTAATGAGAAAAGTTTAGCACTCATTTTTTGCCATTAGGATTTTTTTGCACATTTCATTTTACATTTAGCAGAGTTATCCTTATAGAAGTTTTCCGAGCTTGTAGACCATGGTACAATGGGGTTTGATCTACCCCTGGACCACGGCCTGCAAGCCCGGAAAACTTCTCTAATGATTTCACTGCCGGCCATGAAAGCCTAGCAGGGTTATTTTGAAAAACAGTGAAACAAATTATTTTTAATAAATCTTGATGTTTTCTTTTCCAGTATTTTCAGTTTTGAAGTGCATATTGTTGATATGATTATTCAACACATATTGAATCCCTTAATATTGGGATAGCATTATATGTTATCTACAGTGACATTATGTAACTTAATGTGGCATTTTTTCTTCTTCTTCTTGTAGTCCTTTTACACAACAGTTTCTAAATTTTTAAATGTTTTATTGATACTTGAGGGACAGCTCTCTTTGCTTCTAAGGCACAGAATATAAATACAATTTTTATTCACACATTTTGTCCTTTAATCAACAATTTCATGATTTTTTAATGGAAGTTCTTGTAATTAAAAGTTTTGTTTTTTTTTTAATTTCATACAGTTAATATATTGTAAAACAATTCTGGATAAATGGAAAGTAGACTTCTTTCTAATTTGGGGTCTCTTGTGAATCATGCATGAGCTAATTGCCAACTAAATTCACTTCCTGAATTGCATAATGTAGATGGATGTCCATGCTTACACCTCTGGCACTTTCTGTTAAGTGAAGTAAATGAAGTGCCCACCTTGGTTCACCAACTTCATAAAATGTTCAAATCTTCACACTGTGAACAAATTATTGTCTCTCAAGAATATAAGTATAAATATTGTCAGATACAATAACTGTCAATACACAATTAATTATTATTATTTTTTTTTTTTTACATGAAATATAAGAACTTTTTTTTTCTCTGGCAGAATCAGTTGAATACAATCTGTTTCAGACGACCTTAAAAATGAAATTTGTTAATAACATCTTAAAGGAGTACCGGTATATAAATGTTCAATGTTGATTTGTGAATATTCTTTATGTACTTCAAATTCTAGACTGAGCCCACTTTCTTTGTATTATTCTATTTCAAATTTTATGCAATTTTTGCTGTAAAAACTTTTTAATGCAAAAGAATTCTAACTGTCAAAACTTTAAGGGTAAATTTTATATAACAGTATATACTTTTTTAATGTGTAGGAAAATTTTTCACATTTATTCTTAAAAGAAACACACAAGGTATTTCACAATATATCAGTTTTTCAGCAAGCCCAGATGTTATAATTGGTATTTAATTCACTCAATTATTCATGTAATAAAGCCCCAGTTCTAATCATCAAAGATGAACATGTTGTCGCTTCAGAAGAAATATTTCATATCTCCGAAATTAAAACCTCATATGCAAACAAAGATTGATTTTGGCACTGTAATCAGTTGTAAAACTTAATGGAACTATTTGCAACCTTAAAATGCTGGAATTTAAACATTTTTCTTGTCTCCTGGAAAACAATTTTGGAGATACTAGGTCTCTCTCCTTAACCAACAAAATGCACTATTTAAGAAAACTTTACAATTTATTTCAGACTTTGAAGCTGGGTCTAAGTTTCATCCCTTATTTTTGGCCAATTTCAATGAAACATACAATTCAGTTTTATTTCTTAGAAAATAAATGTCATCGAAATCAGAATATACACAGATTCCAAATGTGCAAACATCCAAGTTGGGTGACAGCTACAATTAAAGGGGGATTTGTAAGGCTCAACATACGTCATGTTTCATTTTTTTTAAATTGACATGTCACTTTGTGGAAATTTCTAGAGGTTAATCTTGCTCTTGACATATTTTAAGCCCAAGAAAGAAATATAAATTTGAAGTGAAATTAAAGAAATACAAAAAACTCACACACACATACATGTTTGATCAAAGTCAAATTTATTTAAGAAAAATTAACAATAACTATCGTTCATTAGAGAAAAATCAGACACATCTGACTACACGATTAAATTAGTATATTATATTCTGTACAAGAAACTTTTTCCTGGGCAGGAATCAAACTAGGTTTTCAGCTTGATATGCTGGAACGTTCATTGTGAGCCAAGTGGTCTTGGTATCAATGCACCAAGCTGAAAATCTGGGTTCGATTTCTGCCCAAGACAGATTTTGTCTGCAGAATATAATTCCTCCCTAAATCTATTTGTTTGTTTGTAATTGCTTCCCCCATTCAGAGGTTGCCAGAGACAAAGCTTAACTTATAAGAAAAAAGAGAGAAGTCATACATATTGTAAAATACAATAACATAAGAAATTAAATCAATAGAATGTTTCAATATTATGGTCCATAGAAGTAAAGTTTCAAGTTTCTTGTGGACTCTTTAATAATGTTGAAAGACAACTCTGTTATCTCCTCATTATTGAGTCCTAGGTCTTTGCAGAATGAAGCCATAAAGTGCAGGATAGAACTTTGTATACCGATCATCAAATATGTATTTGACTCCTCTGAAACCTATTCGTTTATTTTTGGTAATTGATTTTTAAGAAATATTGCAACGGCATGCACATAATTAACTCATATGGTGAACACAGCTTTTAATTTTCTCATTGGAGGTCTTAACAGGAATGCTTAAATGTTAGCTAGGTTCCATAATATTCTATCTCATCGTTACAGTTCAGCAAGTAGAAGCAGGAACTTAGATTTTTAGATGTATTGTAAGACCCTTAAGTAAGCAGCAGGTATCTTAGATATCATAGGGATGTTTCTTACTATGTGTAGACAAAACTCATAGTTTATAGTTGTAGGTCTTGGAAGACTACAAGATTCCACTTGGTTTGTTTCTTTTATTCCTTTTTTTACATTACTGAGCAAGAATTCTAAGTTATAAAATTTAAAACGCTTACAGGTAAATCATTTAGTAAATACTTTGATGCAATACTGAAAACACGTAAAAACTTTCACTTGAATACCTACTTTTTCATTTTTCATTATCAGTCGTGGCTTGTGACTTAAAACGAGGGTGTGCTGCATATACCATTTCATAGGCTTAAATTTAAAGATATCTTTAGGTATACTAACAATGCGCATCCATAAAGTAAGTTTCCCTGGGGCTGTTTACAGAAACAAAACAATTTCATTGAAATGTTTATTGCAACAGATACTGCAAGTGTTCAACTATTTTTCAAAATGTTCACTACTGGAATTGAGATATTTTTCGAACTGTGGGACCTACTTTTGAATACCTGTGTCTTAGAACTCTGCCACCTGGGATTTGAACCACTGTGTGACAACCATCTCCAGCTCTTTGTCATTCTTCATAATTTCTTGAGGTGTAGGAAAAGATGGAAATCACTGCTATAGGGTGAATGTTTAAACACCTCCCAGTCAAACCTCCGTAGAAGACTTTCTGGGAGGTTTTTAAAAATCCACCTTACAGCCCGGATCTCGCTACCATGATTTCCATCTTTTCCCACACCTCAAGAAATGAGAGAGAATGACAAAGAGGGTGGACGTGGTTGCCAAACAATGGTTCAAAACCCAGGTGGCAGAGTTCGAAGACACAGAAATTCAAAAGTTGGTCCCACCATATGAAAAATTTATCAATTCCAGTAACAACTGTTTTGAAAAACAGCTGAACACTTGCTGTATCTCTTGCAATAAATATTTCCATGAAATTGTGTTTTGTTTCTGTAAACAGCCCTAGAGATACTTGCTTTATGGACGGTCCTCATACATAATGAAGTCACTACAAAAATCATTTATATAGCCTATTAAAATGAAAAGGATTAGGCAATTTTGACTTTCTAAATATAACACAATCACATGACACATCAACCTACAAATGCTTTACTCATAGTGGCTTCCTGCCTCATAGTGCAATCAGAGCTGGGAATCAGCTCAGTCAAAGTTTCACAGTAACATGAGTGAGATCGTTGCGGCTGAAGCTAATTCATCACTCGACACTGTAGTTTCTATTTATCCTGGAGAGAGCGCTACAAAATATATTTTACTCATTTTGTTTGCATAACAGCTTGCATTCAAAGAGTAAAGGCGTAATTTTAGTGCAGTTTTTACAGTGTGCTGTAGCACATTAGCACTTGATCATCCGCCGCCCCTGGAATTAAGGGAATGGTTTATTGGATTAATTTCCAAGTTATTATGTAGAAATTGTCATCTTGTGAACTTGATTTAAATCTAGGTCTGATTTGACACAAACTTTGGTTGTCAGAAGATATTATCAAACAGCTTACTTTTCCATCCACCCCTAGAGGATTTTTAAAATGCAGCTATTTATTTGAATAAGTAAGTGATCTATTTTGCAGCTGCAATAAATTAATAGCATCTTATATCAGTTATTTTGAATAAAATAATTTCACTAACACTAAAACCATATACGGATAGTTTGTAATTCACAAATTGGCTGATTTTAAGAGAATAAATTAAAAGTGCTTTTACAATTAGATATTAATAACTTAAGTTCTCTTGGAATGGAAACACAATGAAGTGGAACAATTATTAATTCATAATACCTCCAAGATCATTCGATACTTTATTATAATTTATTACTTACTAGGAATCAGTTTTCAAGAGGACCTACCTGTCATTGTCAGCTAAATCCAACTGTTAAACTTCCATCTGATCTTTACAGTTACTGTTTAAGGAGTTTACCAATAATTAGACCTAACTCATTCTCTCCTGAAATTGAAATTTTGGAGATTGTTCCTGTGTTTCTGTATGTAGTTCTCTTTATGTAGATCTTCTCTCTCAATTAATCGGATGGTGTATTACTTTTAAGTAGAACCGCTTCCTTGACCACATCTGGAATTTGGATCACCTTCACCGGAAATTGTATTTTCATACAAAGTAACTGTATACAAAATAATATTGGCCTATATGAACAATTTGTAAGGCACTGACTTTCTGTTCTCAAGTTCTGGGTTTAATCCCAATGGCATTTAATCCTCAATGGCATTGTGTAAATGTGGCAAAAGGAATTTCTGCAGGAGACAATTTAAGCTCACCAGTATCAGTTATATACCTAAGTAGCAGTACAAGCATCGTTAAATAACCAAAACAAACAAAATATGTTCATCGTTTGTTGATTTTGCAAGAAAGTCGTAATTAAATGAAAATACAACCATTATCAAATTAATCATTCAAGATTCATTCATTCTTAAACTTATCTGCAATAGCAATAGTATCATGACTATAATGGATAAACGGTTATTTTAAATTGATAGGAAAATTAAGACTATCAATGCATGTAATGTTTTAGATACAAAGTAATAGGCCTAAATAATTCCTTAAAAATTAAAAAGATATAACCTTCTTTGAAGTCTTTTTATTACCCTTAATTCAAGGAGGAGTTTGTAAACTAACTGGAATTAAACTAACTCCATGGCACTATATCCTTGAAAGGACTAGGCCTACCACCTGCATCATCTACCATAAGCAGATGGCAGAATTGGAAGGCATGTGGTCAGCATGCCAGCACTCACGGCCGTTAATGATGGTTTCCATGACCAGAGCCTCTACTTTTCTATGAAGTAGTTCCTCAATTTGAATCACAAGGCTGAGTGTACCCCGTTCCAGACTTCCCTACCTCAGAAAAATCCGAGGAGGTAGCAGGGATCGAACCTAGCCAACAGATCTGTAGTCAGTGACACTAACCACAGGACCATGCCGGAGGTCAAACAAACTGGAAGGAAGTCCCATTTTTAGGTGTGTTCTGGCCATCCCGTTGACCACAACTATCCTGTTTTTATAAATTTCTACTAATAAACTAGAGAATAAAACATACATTTTCAATTCAATTCTTTATTTATCCTCTAGATCATATAACAATGATTACTAATTAAGGAAACTAGAAATATACAGTAAACCAGGGGTGCTCAAACGGTCGATCGCGATCGACAAGTCGATCGCGAGTGCTTTTTGAGTAGATCTCGAGAAAGCTAATATCTATATATGCTACGGTACGCCCTACCTAGGTAGGTAGGGTGTATCGTGTATGTACGACAACCCTGCATCACACACACTTGCAGTCTCTCAGAGTCGATCGTAAGTAGTCTAAAAATATTGAGGTAGATCGCCAGCAGTTCAAGTTTGAGCACCCCTGCAGTAAACTATAATTTACAATCTACTATACCATTTCTATAAATTTGCTCTTAACATTCTACTATTATAATTATGTTCCCCTTACATGAAATTACGGGCCAAATGTAATGAGTGAAGGCGATGTAAGATAATGGTGCTGCATGTTCAAAAATGGATGAACCAATGTCCGTTATGAAGAAAGAAATGGTCAGCCGAGTATTGTGAATGTAGATCTGATTCATGGTTGATGAAAACCACAGATTCACCATCTTCGAGCTTTCTTATCATTTTCCACAGATTTAGCACACTCTTCTGTACAAAATAATTACAGAAGATTTTGGGCTACTGGAAGTGCTCTGACAGTGAGTTGAAACCTAACATTATAGGTTGCCTTCAGTCACAGGTGGCCGAATTCTACAACTGAGGAATTTCAAGGCTTATCAAACACTATAACAAGTATCTGAATGTGACTGGAAACTATGTGGAAAAATAAATTAGGATGTGTAGTTTCAAAGTATTGTAAAACAAATTCAGTAGCTTCATTCACATTTCTTTATTTTTTAATAAACGGAAGTTACTTCATGAATAATCCTTGTATTATGGTCACCCTGCATAAGTAGGTAATAAGAATAAGTACTATCAGTAATTTAAAAATCCAGGTAAATCTAAAAAATTTTATTTCTTTACTTTTCTTCTGTAATTGACCACCTGCATGATCTCGTGGGTAGTGTCACTTGCTATGGATCTGCAGGCTTGGGCTCGATCCCCATTACCTTCTCAGATTTTTCTGAGGTAGGGAGCTCTGGAATGGGGTGCACTCAACCTCTTGATACAAACTGAGGGGCTACTTGATTGAGAAGTAATGGCTCCGGTCACAGAAACCATCATTAACGATCATGGGTGTCGGCATGCTGACCACATGCCCCCATTCCTGCCATCTGCCTATGATAGATTATGCAGATGGTAGGCCTAGTCCCTCCAGGGATGTAGCACCACGGAGCTTAGTTGGATATAGATTCTTTTTTTTTTATTCAAGTGAAATGTTGAGCTTAAGTCAGAGCAATACGTGGGATAAAGTTTTATCTGCATCATCTGGTACTACAGAAGTTCTGGTTCTTCCAGATTCTATTTTGTATTGCATAGCAAAAATTTAACAGTTACATATTTGTAATAAATTTCTGTGCCGTAGTTGCTGTAAGGATAGTAGGTCAATATTTATTATATTAGCATCGGTTTTCTAATCAATAATCAAGTGGTTTCTTCCTTATTGTCAGCTTGAAAGTAGTTGGCTCTTTATTTCACACAATTATTTCCAAATACTTCTTTAATTTCCTACTGCTCAAGGTGAATTACAGTTTATTTCCGCAAGGTGTATATTAGCACTATACAAGTTATTAATTTCACCCATATTTTTTTAATTAAGTTAGGAATTATTTTAGTTTTAACTATTAATGAAATTTATACGAGGGCACTTTAATTCTCATTTTGAGCACTGTAATTTCTTTTGCAGCTTCGTCCGTTGATATTACTTTCCCTAAGTTAAACATTTTATCCCTTTTATGAATGCTGAGCACAGGAATATTAAAAATGGCTGTTAGAGAAGATTTATTGTAGATTTTAGCAAGAAGACTAATGGACCGTTAATTTAAGGTGACCATTCGTCACAATTTGGTTGGGACAGGCCTTATTTCTTTTTTTAACAGCTGTCCCAAAATTTTATGTACCTTTATTGGGATGCAAAGTGTTCTTTTTTATTTTAAAAAAGTACCGATTTTGTCCCTATGAACTGTAGTTCTCAGTTAAATAAAATGCTGTGATTATATGAAGATTGCACTGTAAGATGAGAAGAAAATGGATCTAACTATGGGATATAAGATATTGAACTACACCCTAGTGCACATTGTGCACTTTTCTATTTTTAATTGGTTTGTTCGCAAAGCAGTCAGAAACCAGGAACAAATCGTTCGCGCATGCGCTATTTCTCCACACGCGTTCGCAAAGCGAGAATCCGTGATTCTGATTTCAATCTTCTGTTCGCAAAGCTCTAACGGACAGTTTCTGTACTATAAGAAAAATTTGCAAGCTCTACCATGAATTGTTATCAGAGACATGCGCAGTAACCTATTTTCACGCACCTGACTCCTCCCTCCAAATCCTTGCTCCAGATTTATAAGCATAGGCTACTTATATGTATGAATAATGGAAGATAATTATAAGTTTCCCAAAATATAGTTTATATTGCATGTATAACATGTTAAAGGGAAATATATATTTTATTTGCATATCATATCGATTAAACGCAGAAACTATCGATTCCAAATTCTTCTAACTGTTCACAAAGTGCAAATCACGGGTAAGTTACAGACTGGACATGCACAGTACAACCAATTTTCAAGCAGTCACGGATTTGCTTTGCGAACAAACCTATTGTTATAAGTTGATGAATTCTGGGAAATAAGCATATGCTTCGGCCACATATTCAAGCCAGTACACTTCCTGATTTTTATTCATATAAATATTGCCACCTTATATTCGTTTAACTTGCATAAAACATAGATAACATCAGAATACGGTAGCCTATATTTTATTGTGTAATTTAGTTTAGTTTAGTTTAGTTTAGTTATCCATTTCTTTCAATATTACCGGTACTGTCATATTCGGGATATTTATAAAAATCCTTTGCTGCATATTAAGCTCTGTTGCAAGTTCTAAACTCTAACATTAACGAAACCATAACATTATAATAGGAGAAAATATTTGCAAGGAATCATTTTGTGCGAGCTACTGACTCTATTATTTATATTTATCTTCAAAACTTCCATGCTTATTTTTGTTGTAAAGTAGTCAGTGCATTATGAACATACAGCTTTCACAAACCATCAACTGATTTATTAAAAAATTCTTTTCAAAATTAATATGGAAAACACCCTGAATTTGAATGATAAATTGAACAAATTTAATAACTGAAGTGGTTGTCTTCTGAGCTATCAGGCTGTGATCCAAGGTTTCCAAAACCTTCAGATCAGGCAGAAGACTGGGCTCTCATCACAGTGAGCATCAGTATTTTTATGTCGACCATCGTGAGGAGCAGTGATGCTGCTTTTCACAGTATTGGAACCAAGGCTTTTAGATTCTGAGCACTTGTTAATTGTGAATTGCATTTCAAAGACAGATTTTTAATTTCTACGTTTGTTCTTGAGCTGTTTGGCTGAAAACTTTATTTTTACTGTTTACTGTTCATGTATACAGGACTTCATGGGAAAACATTGATCGATTAATGCAAAACTCACTGGACCAGGTAGCTTGGATCTGGTGTTTTTCCTGGGCAGCGCACTCTGATTATAACGTGTGAATCAGAAGCCACTGGACTTATACTGTGAATATCCAGCCTTCCCTGGGAATCAAATGGCTGATCACTGTAACAGTTTTTAACTACCTTCGCTACTTCTATCTTCTGCTGTGGATTCAAGTTAGAGAATACCCAAATGAAAAGAAGAATTTTAATATTTACATTAACTTGTTGAAAATGCTGTTCCCTCTGATCTGTATGTATCTGATAATGACGTATAAATTTTAAGTTCCTTTAATAATGATGTCTGAGAAATGTCAACTTGGGAGTATTAAAGGGAAAAAGTTCAAAGATCTATCCTTATAAAGTTTATACAACACTGTCAAATATGTATAGATCAGAAGGGACAGCATTTTCATCATCACTTTAAGATAAATTATTTTTATACTGAAATTCTTCTTTTCTTTTGGATATTCTGTTACTTGAATCTTTGGTGGGAGATGGAAGTAGTGGAGGTAGCTATAAATTGTTATGGTGATCGGCTGCCAAAATCCCAATGAAGGCCAGTGGCTTCATGTTCAATTCGCACTGTATTTTAGCATTTGAAAATAGAACTTTAAAACAGCTGCTGTGTTTTTGTAACACATAAATACTAGTATCATATCTTTAGAATTTATATATTTATGAGCTATTTTTAAATGACACAGCCCTATGTTTTTATTTTTACGTACCATATTTATTGAAGAAAGAAAGAGCTATTGTTATTCTTCCTGTGCCAACATTCTGATTCCTAATTTCTATACACTTATTTTCCTTTTCAGCACTTTTTAAAGCTAATTTAAGTATTTTAGTTTTAAGTATTAAGGGGGACATACAGCTTTCGGTGAAATTCATAGTTGAGAAATAGGTGAATTTCATTATTTTTTCCCTCAGCAATGAATTGTTCTACAATCTTGCAATCTGACTTACTCTTTATTGACAACTTCTATAATAATTGCATACTATTTTCAAAATTAATCAAACTTTGACAGTTAGGGTAATTATCGTTTCAAAATGGCAGTCACGTTTCATGCCCTGAAATGCTGTTTCCTTGATAACTTCCACAAATATCAATATTTCTGAATGATTATTTTTCTATGTATTTGTTAATATCATATGAACAACGCTTTCTACATTTAACATGAATAGTTTTTTTCTTTTTTTTAATATATATATTTTCTTGAAAAAGAAAATTAAAAAACTGATGTTTTAAAAATAGTTATAGGCCTACTGTAGATATTCCAAAGATTGTATATGATGTTGTTCATATGATGTTTACTTATAGATAGAAAAAAGAACCAATCAAAAATATTGCCATTTGTGGAAATTATCACAGAATTGGCATTTTAGTGCACGAAACGTGTCTGCCATTTTTAATATAATTACCCATAACTGTAGCTTGGATTTGTTTTGATTAATTTTAAAAATAGTATGAAATTATAGAAGTAGTCAATTAAGAGTATGTCAGATTGCAAGATTGTTGAGCAATTCATTGCTGAGAAAAAAATTGATGAAATTCACCTATTTCTCACCTATGAATTTCACCAAAAGCTGTATGTCCCCCCTTAAGATTTTACATTCTAAGTAACTAACATTATATTTTTATATCATAGCTTATTTTACATACTGGTTATTAATATTAGGTCATCTTGGAGAGTGGGCTGGTTTATGAGATTTACCCCCACACAGCATAGTTATTGCATATTTTAAAATTTGATTAGAAATAAGGTGCATATATGAGATCTTAGAGGTAATAATCTTGTTTTTTTGCATGACCTCAGGCTGTCTCCATGTTTGAGCCACTGGTAAAGGATTTGGGTTGTAGATTCTTCAGTTTGTTATTTTGTTTTCTTTGCTCTTTATAGTCAAGTTCATCTTACATACATTTATTTTTACTTAAAACATACAGCTTTTTTTCAGTACTGGGGGACACACACATTACATACAATAAAATTATGAATAACATTTTATGTTGGTGCTAAAAGTCCAACAGGAATTACAGCTAATGATTTTGTAGTTTATTTTACTTTATTTCTACATTTTGGAATAAAGACATTCATAATCGACAAGAAGATGTTACTCTGGGAGTATAGTATTGTGTGAAATGTGAAAATGAGTTGAATTTCATGTGGCTGTGCTGATATGTTTAGAACTATTTCATTTTCAACATTTTATGGGTATTATTACTAGTAGGCAGAGGCGTATCCAAGACTTTTTTTTCGAGAGGGGCTATGTTAAATCTTACACTATTATCATACACAATTATGTTGAATCTAAAAACATTAGAATAGCGTAATTAAACAACGATACTCAAACAAAGTTAGCAGGTTTGTTTGTTGATGTGCATGTCACAGTTACATCTTAATCTGAGGTAAAGGCATGAAAGCTGTTGAGTCATAGAACAAAATTAAGACTTCTTGCTTTCCCACTATTGGAAATTTTATCAGGCACAATTTCAAGCACTGTTTATTTGCTGCTATAATCTACCCGAGGGGCGTTATTATCGTTTGATTGGTTGTTAGTAGCCAAGCGAGCTAGCTATGCATTCATGCTAGCGTTGGTCGCTTAGGTAAAAATTAATTGTTAGGCTGAATTTTATGCATACTTAGCAGTAACAGCATTTCTATGTCACTATTTGTCTTTTGCATTTCATGTGTCAGGATGGGTAATTAAACTCTCTACTAGCTGAGAAATTAAATTGTCCTTATGTGCAACATATTAACATGATTTAACGTTTCGGTGGGGGCTGTAGCTTCCTCGGCCTCTCCTCTGAATATGCCTCGGCTAATAGGCATATACAGTACACGTTAGGAGTAGCAATCTGTAAACCTGTTCCATAGTTAAGATTCCAGAACCAATTTATTTCGTCTTAAGTTTCAATTCAAATTGATTTTGGTCACTTCATTTTACATACTAAGCTTAATAATTAAAATAAGTAGAATTGAATAATCACTAGAAGTAAATATGTTGATTGTATGATCAATAGAATAAAAAACATTACTACTATAAATATTAATCTAATTCTTTCAATTAAGATGGATTTGCAAGCAATTGTTTGAGTTAGAACACTATTCATCATATATCTAATCTACTTATGGCATCAGAAAAATTTAATTCATTACTCTAATATAATTTAACATAATGTGTTTCATTTCATATCAGAATGTTATCTAACCTAAAGGACCTAACATGGATCTTCACTTTTTTCCTTTTTTTTAGAGAGAGACTTAGAAGTTCATGTGTACAATAAGAACCAAGCGTATTAACAGTCAAAGACAAGAGTAAAATTATTGCTAAGGCTTCGTCTAATGTTGATTGATTCAAAAACATTAGCTCTATATTAACAAATAAAAAAAGCTAAATTCAGGAAATGCTCCTTGGTCCATTCTAAATAATCATCTGTCTCCTTAGCTGCTGTCGATGAACTTAAAATTAAGGATATACTTGTGTAAAATAACAATAGCCATCTGTGATTCAAAATCTCCCAGTGGGAGAATAGGTTTATTTTTTATTTTTTTTTTTAAACAAAATATTGTGACAGATTTTTGAATCCATGCAAACAGACCACACAGGATACTGAAAAAAACTTCATAGTGAGACGATTAAATTGTTATATTTCTCACTGTATTTGACATATTTTAGGCCCCTGTCTTATATTTTCTGCATTTTTAAAAATAGTTTCATTTTATGGAACTTCTCCATAGTGGAACCAGAAGTGACATTTTTTCTAATGTATTTGCCACTATTGAGTTTGTGGCACTATTGAGTACAGATTTCTAATGGTGAATAAATATTATTATTATTATTATTATTATTATTATTATTATTATTATTATTATTATTATTATTATTATTATTATTATTATTATTATTGATATTAGTGAGAAGACTCCTTGTATTTTAAAGAGTTTAAAAATTGAATAGAAGGTAAATCATTCTAAAATCGCAGTGTTGTGGAGATAAATTTTGAAATTTGGTGTATAAAACCTCTTACCTTTCTCTTAAGAAAGTGCTCATTGAAATTACATTCCTATTGTGCATCAACTTACCCATGTGAGTTGGTGTTCTAACCATGAAACACTCGAAGTCAAAATGAGATCAGTGCCTACATACAGCAATTTCATATTACATGCCTGAGTACTGTTCATGCCATTTTAAGAAGGCCTTGTCCCAAACCATCATCTATCTACAAAAGAATATAATAGCATTTTCCCTAATCCGAAAATCTGCACTGACACCGACACCGACAAAGAACAGGTGCTCTGAAAATTGACAAATTTTTTATTACATTTAAAATTTATGTCTTCTCAATTTAATTGTTTTACTAAGTTCTTAAAAGATTGCAGACCCCTGCTATATGTTATTGCATTAGTTATTGGATCACCCAAACTAAGATAAACAGATCGCAGAGCCTTAATGGAACCGTATAAAATTTTAATGGAATTAACATGTCTTAGGGAGTTAGGAATGTGGTATGCAATTGGATATTGATTTGCAAGAGTTGGAGCAGAAAAAGATTATTTCAATGTTGACTCTTCAGTTAATTCAATTTGATTATAATGTAATTGATCGGAACATAAATCTATATGTAATACGGGTCATATCAAAACAATTAGGTCACAGTTATAAGAAACATACATTGTTTATAATACTGATTTTTTTATAAGCATGTACAGCATAAGTATCTCTGGATTATTTTATTAATTTGCAAGTTAGTAACTTTTTTCAAATATGCCGAGTTATTCTGTTGTTTTAGTAGTAATATCAATAATGTATTGATGTTGTAGGTCTAAATATTTCTTCTAATAACAGAAAAAATAGACCTCAATAAAATATGATAATATTGAGACGTATGATAATAACATCATTTATCAAAACCAAATTTAAATATATAAACAAATGAATACCGGTACTAAATTTGGAATAGGAATAGTAGATGAAGGTCCTTCCAGCCTTAGCAAGTAGTCCATCTTCTAAACCTAGCAACAAGGAACCAGAATGAACCAAGCAACATTGCCTATAAATTAGTTATTTATTATACCTAACTTGGTAAAGATGAAAACTCTTAACATATCAGCTTTGTTCATAAAATTCAAATGTATGAATTTTGGTGCGAAAGAGGGAGTGTGTGTCCCCGTGATACTGAGAGACATAGAATTGCAACATGTATTATAGCTCATCTAGAAAAAGCTGGAGTAGGGTCGACCGACATCCAACATTGGGTAAGTGGTGGAATTGGACTGAAAATTGTGTCTGTGGGAATCACTTTGATGTCTACCTCTGCACTTAACTGAAGGTCTGAAAATATTCCATGTTTCAGATCTTCATGTCTTCATTCATAACAAAATGTTTTCATTGATTCAATCAGAATAATTAGTAAAAGTATTTGCATAAAACTAATATTGCACCCTCATCCAACAGCTGCATCATTAACTTACTTAGCAGGACTGGAAGCATATGGTCAGCATGTCAACTCGTAACATAAGGACAGTTATCTTGATTGGACCTGCTCATCTCCTCAGCTGTCCTCACATGGTCAAATGCATCAGACACCAAGAAGGTGTTGGGGATTTGTACATACTAGGGTTCGGATGTTTATGACCTAAAAAAAAGTAGAAAATATGACTGCAAATATGACGTTAAAGATGACTGAATATGACCCAAAAATTCTAAATATGACCTCATAAAAGAACGTATTTTCTAAAAATAAGTGTTCCAATTTAAAATATTTAATGACACTAAATTATTACTCAATCAGATAATCACTTTTTAATAATTTTATAGATGGACTTCTAATCTGTTAATGTTTCCAGATACCAGTGCAAATATGAACTGAAAATATTTTTAAAACATATCTATTGGAAGTTGTTAACAACAAGGAGGAAGAGGTAATTGTGATATTACTTGTTATTGTCCTTTCACATTTCAGTTACAGTAAAACCAAAATATTCGTGACTCTTTTTCGGAAAAAAAAAAAAAAAAAAAATTAAGTCGACAATTTAGTGCACATACTGCATAATTGTGCCCTTCTACGGAATTTATAATTGAAATATGACGTCAAATTAAAAATATGAACAAAATATGACCAAGACCATGAAAATGACCAAAATGTGACTTTATATGCAAAATGAAAACGGTCTGATTAGGATAACAACTGTGCAATTCATGTTTAATTTGTGTTTGCGGCATGAATGGAGGTCAGGATAAAAATATGACATGTCATAAACATCCAAACCCTAGTACATACCAATGCTAATAGTGGAGGCGGTATAAATGATTGCATTATTATCTTTATCATTATTACATTTTTAAGTATTCTGCCTTATGGCAGGTCCTTGAACTTAGTTAGGAAATTTTGCTCTCCATCTCCATACCTTAGCTTTCTCTTTCAGTATTTTCTTTTCTCCTTTAAATTGTCTAGCAGCTGGATTTATCTTCTTCTAAGGTGGAGATCCCTCCTACTCATTTGATGGTGTTATTCTTCTCAAAATGGACCTATCCAGTTTGGTTTTCTACGAAAACTAATGTGTTCAGGATTGTTCTCTTCTTTTCAGTTCATCTGAGAACTTCATTTTTCACGTTGTCCATCGATTTTATTTTTTCCATTCTTCACCAGCACCACATTTCAAAACTTTTCAGCTGTTTCTTCTCCATTTTTCATAGTATCTGTGTTTCCGATCTGTATAGAGCAATGCTCCACTTCATCAATTCTTCCTCAAATCCAAGCTCAAATTACTAGTCTGTGATTATTTTTTAATGCAATCTTGACCTTGGAAACTTGTGATCTCATTCCCTTGTCAGCAGATTTCATAAGTACTTGAACTGATTAACATTTTCCAATTCTTGGTTTCCCATGATTTACACCAGTTCTTAATTTTGTAATATTCTCATCACTTTTGAATAGTCTATGATAATTTATATTCCAAAGTTGCTTCCTATTCCCATTAGCCCATCCATTATGTCTTGCAGGGTGTTTTTCTCTTTTTTGCTAGAGGCACCAAATTGCCAGCGTATTTTATGGTGTTGATGGCTCTTCTTTCTATCACAAAATGTCCATCTCCTTCGAAAGCTTCCTTGACCAGTCATTCTCCATAAAGATTGAATAAGATAGGTTATATACAGCATACGTTTTGCACACTTTTTCCTACCTCCATATTGTTGGTCTCTGCATGGTTCAGATCTTCAGAATACTTCCTACTTTTTTGCAACAGGCAACTTCAAACTCCATCAGACCTCTTTCTTGTGCTTTGAAACATATTCTAGGCATCTTTGGGCCCATTTTGAATCTTCTGACACCTCCAGAGTTGTTTAGAACTTTTCAGGTGCCTTCGGGTTTATTTCAAGCCCTCAGGTGCGTCATAAGACATTTTCAGGCCATTTTTTTTTCTTCCTCTATTTGAGTCCATTTTTTGTGGATATCTTCTCTTTTAAATCCCATTTTTTGTGTGGATATCCTCTATTTTTTAGTCCATTTTTTGTGGTTCGAATGCCAATAGAACGTCTCCCTTACCAGTGAGAGATGGTCTTAGATCCAAATCAAAATTTCATGTAGTATGTAATAGGGCAAGGAGAATCATTCCATTTATTTTGTAGGATAATATGAGCTTAGAATAATATGTCAGGATGGCATTTTTTTAAATCTTACAAAACATTTTGTTATGAAATCACTTCTATTAACTCAGCAATTGTTTATATTCCTGTACTAGTTCCATTATTTGAAACTTTTTATAAAATAAATCAGCTCTGAAATGGGGAAATACAGCAGTTTAGACCTATGTAAGTAATGTTAACAGTACAGGATTAGAAGCAATGCTGATCTATTCAAAGATGTCCAAGAAAATCACAGTAATTCCATGCTCTCGTTGTAAGCACATGGTATATTGTTATCCACAATCTATGTGATTCAATTGGAGCATCAAATGGAATGGAATTAATATATATTTTTGTTTGGTTAATGTAAAAAGTTTTACCCTCCCATCATTCTTATGAGTGCAATACCAGTATTTCTATTCGCCTTGTTTTTTTCCTCAATAATTGCATTCCATTACTACTAGAAAATATGTCATAATTTATCACATTTTTGAAATTATAATACTTTATAATCATGGTCAAAAATTGATGATTATGATCTTGTGTTGTGTGTTATTTTTTTTTCTTACATTTGGAAGTAGTTCATGTGGCAAAGGGATCTTCATGTGTACTCTCATAACCCATAGCATATTCAGTGAGATGTTGCATTTTTATACAATTATATGGTTGCAGTAAATTGTTATAAAAATTCTGCATTTTGCAGCAGATCTATTAAAAGTGCCTTTAAGACACTTTGTAAGGTTCAAAATGATGGATGTGCAGGTCAACATTAGCCTTTCATCAGACTGAATTGTTGTGCAAAATAGAGCAGATGCACTCTGTAAATCTAATTTGAAAATTCATATCTTGACTTCATTACAGTAGGTATGTTTTAATGTGAATTTTTAAGATGCCAATAAGGCATACTGTACATTAAAAATAAACATAAATTAATAATTTTGTAATTGAACATTTCAGAAATTTCTAAGATAAAGATTTACAAAAAAACATTTAGAATAATAATAATATTCCTGATAACAGTTTGAAAATTTCTGGCTTTTCACTTCAGAAACCTTCAATTTCAACACAATTACAACAGTAGTCAATCTTGCTTTACTAAGCAAACAAAATAACAAATAACCGAGCGAGTTGGTGGAGATGGTAATGTCTTGGACTCGCATTTGGGAGGTCCCAGGCTCAAATCCCGTGGCTGGCCAATTTGACATAGGTTTTTCATAGTTTCCCCAGTCGTAAAGGCAAATTCCAAATTGGATATTTACATACCATGAATCGTCCTCACCATTTCATCCTGTATCATGTCCATTTAAGTTAATATCAGTTAAACTTTCTACATAAAGTACACTAACAATAGAAATAATTGACAATCAATGGTTCCATGGCCTACCCTACTGTACAGACACAGATCCCGAACTCCTGATATGGCCTCGTAGCTAAAAGGAGTATAAACACAATTAAATAAAAAGAAAAATTGTATTAAGTGTATAAGCTAATTGTCGTAGTTATTCATGTGTTCAACCTACCAACATACTCAGAATATCCCCAAACTGTTAAAACTTTCATTGTTATGACCATGCACTTCTCAAAATAATATGATTTTGACATCCTTTATTTTGTGGCGTTGTCAAAGATACTTTTTCCATTCTTAACAAAATCAATTGAAATGTGAAGCTTAGATGTATTGAGTTAGTTCATGAAAAGCCTCATGTTCACTTTATTAGCTACGGTGATTAAGGTGCATGAACCTCCTTTACGGCAATCTACTTCCAAGTGAGAACTCACAAGTTGTGTAGCGTCCACTTTTATCTGCATCCACTGACTTTGACCAACTTGGCTGTTACAGCATCTATTTAATTTGCTTTTTAAGCTGAAGTCATATCATTGATATCCAGCATTTCATAGATTCTAGATATCAGTTTTATATTGTCTGAGAATATATCAGATATTGAATGTTTTAAATAAAATCCATTGATTTATCTAGCACAGACTCTTACAGTTCATTTATACTGTTGTGCAGGAACTGAATTTGTATTTGATTAAGTCGGATGTACTTTACTCACTTTGTCTATCATCCTGTTAGTACCGAACACCCACTTATCCAGCCGATATCAGACCAGATAATGTTGGATAAACAAAAATTTTGAATTAGTGAACGGTTATTAACAAAAACTAATTTGTGTGACAAAAACTACAGTATAGTACGTCTACATATAAAACTGAAAGCACTTTTGAAATAATATTGGAGGTTCTAACGAATTATAAAGTAAATACCATACTCGGCACATGACACTGTTGTAGACTGATAGTATTTTTTCCTTAAATGAGCGGGTGGTTACTGATTACAGAGGCATGTTATTCCAATAGTTTTGGACATGCAAAAATTAGTTTTCCCTTCCTTGCTACACTTGCAAGTATAGCCCAGTGATTCATTGCATGGCCAGGCGGCTTCAAAGGAATAAATCATTAAGTTGGTGTTTCTTTATGTTAATTGATCTGACTAAATCGGTCTTGGTTTCCGCTTTCCAAAACAAAAGTAACGTTGCAATATTCTCTCGAATGTTATCACTGACCTTAGTTCTTCCCTCACTTTAATCAATTCACACATGTTATTTTTTACTGAAAACTTGATCTTGCAACCTCGCGTTTCATTCCATGCAGAGTTGACAAGTAGCTGTCATAGGCATGCAGGACATTCTTAGATTTTGATTGGCTGGGGTAACTAGCTGATTGGTGTGGTAAAAATAAAGAACATGGGTTGAGCTGGTAGCAAACTTTTCCTCCTAACAAAAGGAAGTCGCCTGGCCATGCAATGAATAACTGAACTGGCACAGTAGAGATTTCTAGTTATAAAAGAAAATTACATTGCTGTTTATTAAACTTTCAAAATTTCAGTACAAAAATTGAATTAAATAATGGACTAAAAAATTCAGAAATGAATAAGTTTTGAAAATTATATTCATAAGCTCTAAGAAGTTTCAATTATTTTAAGTTCTTGTAATGGTTGAGCATTGTACAATGATTTATGTTATTTTGCATACACGATAAATTTTAAAAGGCAAATAATTTCAGTTTGCTTGTGCTTGGAATAGTAATCAAAAAAAACTTTTTGGTAATTTCATATGTAACAGAATTCAGGCTCTTTTAATTGGCATCAATTTATTTAAAAACAAATGATTGACAAAATGACATACCAGAAACAGAAACATATCCGTATATTGAATTGTGATTTATTTATAAAAATACGAAAGACAAATAATAAACTAATATTTAAAAATCCTTCGCTATGATGAGTTGCAGACTTTGGATGATAGGAGAGAAATGAATTTTGTCAAAATGTTTTGCACGAAACTTAATATTGCATTGGCTTACGATTGTGCTTTGTGAAAAACATAACTGCCAGATCTACGTTATGGACCAAATTTTTATTACTGAAATAGTTATTTATGTTATTTTGAATATTGTAAATGATTAATAGGTACATGATAATAGTAGTAGGAATAATATTATTTTGTAGTGGTTAATATGAAGGGAATTAATAATAAGTGTGACATCTGGTATTATCCTGTATAATCTCTATAACGTGCTAGCACCTAAATTTTTACCATAATGTGCTTGGCCCATAAAATGGAACTTTACATAGACGGAGAGTTCTGTTAAACAATGTTTACGATTCAAAATAACATTAAAAATATATTGTTAACCATAAATGTGATCATCCCTCACTTGTCTTTAATTTATGGGAAAATTCTTTCCCCATGAGACCTTCTATACTACCACTGTGTAATATGGTCCCAATCTAGAGTGTATTAGTGCATTCAAAATTTCATGCAAATGTACGGTACTAATAAACAAAGATCAGGAAGAGACTACTGAATATGGAATATAGACTTAACATTTTTATCTTTTAATTGTTAGTTTCAGTAAGAACAAGCAAGACATTTATTTTTTTTTTTTAATAGAGTAATGTACCACCCAGCGAGGTGGCTGAGATGACCTCTTGGACTTGCATTCAGGAGGTCCGGAGCTCAAACCCCATAGCTGGCAGATTTCCCCAGTCGTAAATTCAAATGCTGAATTGGATATTCATTAAAATTTAGTATTAGTTGAAATTAACAGACACCATGAACACATCAGCAATAGAAAACAGTTGCACATCAACAGTTACATAGTCTACTAGTACACCCATTAGAACCTGAACTCATAAATGTCCTCGATGTTCAAAGGGGTATTTAAAAATGTACTCTTGTTCCTGTGAGCTGTGCTAGATAAGAATGGTTGTTATCCTGAGCAAAGTGCTTTTCTTTTGTGATTGTTTGGTCAATACTAGTGGTTTATTTAATTGAACTTTGCAGTATATATTTTTTTCCAATGATTACTAGCTACATCAAACATTTTTATGAGGTTAAAGATTTTGGTCATGCTACTATACTGAGTGAGTCTGTGCATGCAGTCTTAATGACTTCATCTGTGTTTTTCCACTTCATTCCTTGCTTACCTTCATCCTACGTGAAGCCTAAAACAAGCTTTCCTAAATAAGCTGAAAATTAAAAGTGGATTGAAGTGAAGCCATCTGGAGCTTGTTTCATCTGGACTGTTATTAATATCAGAAAAAACTGCATGATTTTAAATTAAGATAGGTGCTAATTATAACAATCTTATTCTTGTCTTTGTCTTACATATTAATATAGTTAATATTTAAGTGGTAAATCACTTTAGATTTGTTGGCTGATAGTGTGAAAGTCCAAATAAATCATGTATTAATTTTTTTATTCATATGAAAAGTAGTACTGTGAAGTTAAGTTTTTAAACAGGTGGAATGCCGTTCACTCACAGAATAAAATATAATTATCTTATTTTGTGAGATCCATCTCTTAAAAACTCTGCATCCATCACAATAAAATTATACTTTTCATTTGTGATTTTTAAATTTTTACATGAATTTCTTAGAAAGAAAAAATACTAACAGCCATAACAAGTCTATCCTTGTACCGATTATTATGAGGATATAAGTGCTTTACATGTATGTTCTGTGGTTTCTTTGTAAATTTCAAAAGATAACTGTATTGGTTCCAGAATTTCTTCAAGGACCCTTGGAATACATTTGACTTCATCACTGTTATTGGCAGCATTATAGATGCCCTTGTTATAGAGTTAGGGGTAAGTAAAGACAAACAGTCGTACAAACAACCAACGTCGACCTGATGCATGGCCTTGTTGGGTAGAGTACACTGACGTTTTGTACATATGAAGGGAAGTGTTAATCCTTTCACCTTTTCCAGTATTCATTATCTTAGCACCCATAGTAAACATTCATAACTACTAATCAATTAAAAATATAAAAGGCACCTAAAATGAAAAATGATTTCAAGCAATTAATTTTCTATAATTTTACTTTATTTCGTCCAGGATATTTTATTATTTCTAAAGTTTTCTCTTGTTATCATTCTCATTGCTTTAGCCCATATTAGTAAAGTTTTGCCTTAATTTTAGATATGCACTTGATAATCTTCCGCGTGCACATGGCATAGTTGTCGAGGCACTGCGCTACAAACAAGAATGTCATGGGTTTCACCCCTGATGAGGTCAAGAGTTTTCAATTTGGCCTGATCCTTCTGGTGGCCTTGAGATTGACTCACCCTTTCATAGAAATGAGTACCAGGAACATTCTTGGGAGTAAAGGTGGGCCAATTCTTAAGACTGATAATCTTACCACCTCTGTGTGTTGAAAGTCTAAAACCCTTCGAGCCTTAACCTTTTGGAACTCTAAGGACCTCCATAGCCTGTATAGGGATCACTTGACTTAACTTCTATAATCCTACTTTAGTTGTTAATCCAGGAGCCCATAATTTTCTAATATGCTGTTATAAAACATCCCTCATTTTTCCAATTGTAATGTAGGAAGAATTCCTAGTCTCTGATTAAGATAATAGTAATATAAAGAATATCAGTGCACGCTTTGTTTCCCCCCTTAATTTCCATGTCAACTTTTTCATTGTTGTTTACAGGATCCAATTTTTTTATTATTATTATTATTTTAAAAAAATACTTTAGAGGCTTATCCTGGTACAAAATACAAAGTACTGTAATTAGTTGAGTCACTAGCAATTTCTATTCTGTTTTATACAAAATACATAAAACATTCATGAAAAAACATTAAGTTACTCTTTTTCCTTACAAGATTGATACACCTTCTGCACCTTATATTGTTGATACTATTAATATTTTCCTTCATCAAACGGAAACATCAGTGTTCAAAGCTTCGCCTAACTTATTGTCAAGATACGTGTATATTGTATTTCTACACCTTCAAGTAATGATATGGATTTTATTTGAATATTAACCATCTGTATGACACTTAAAGAGCAGAAGAGACAGTACCGTACCTAGGTATTTTTCAAAAGCTTTTTCGTATAATCATTGTTTTGTTGTCACTGGATGAATGTTACTTATGATTTCCTGATATTACAGAAAACTAAACTCAAGTTCTGAATTTATCCATGTTTAATTTAACGTACTACATTATTTTAAAGTAAAATATAATACTATATTATTATAGACTTACTCTAAGTCAAATATGTCTCTCTGTGATGAAAGTTAAGGTTCTTCATTTGCTAAAAAAATGTTATCCACACATTTTTTAAATCTTGTAGGTGCAGTTTATTAGTATAGTCCTTCTCTAGAATGTACGGGACATTTTACAGGCAGTAAATACTAATGAAATGCAACTAAGTCAGTTTATTCTTGATATTCAGTATGTATTTCAACTCTCAAATCATATTGTGAAGACTTTTTCTTTTATTTGCTTTCATCCAATCTAAATATCATGTATCTTGCAAAATATGAGAGGTGGAAGTATTAACGTTTTCAGTAGTAGCGGCTATGCTTAAGCACAGCAGTCTTCTGATGTTTAGGTAGACAGTATTCTTCATGAAAATAGCATTGCTGAGCTGTCTGGCTTCAGGTTCTTCAGATTATGACAACAAGAATATAAGTTTAGTAAAATTAAATTTCTATTATTACATTATGTAATCACCCTTGGTTTTGTGTTAACCCCTTAAGAGCTGTTTACCAGTACTTTTTAAGCAACTTTGTTCAATTCCTTATTTTACTCACATTGCAAACTTAGTTTATATTTACATTTTTTAGGTAAGGTTGATAATCCCCTCTCAGCCCTTAATAAAATAATTAATTACCCTGCAAACAGAAGTTTTCTGGAAAAATGAACTTGGCCAAAATCTATATTTCCCTCTTCAGTTTAATTTCATTAATTTTTTTATTTTCTGTCACATCTGCCTTCCGCTCAGTGGCGGTTATTCAGGGGAAGTAGGTGAAGTGCTACTTCACTTACGCATGCGCTCTTCATACGGTGCAATGCAATGCAATGGTAGAGTTCCATTCCAGGCAATCTACCCTTACCGGTGTCAGGCGTCTTCCTAGTTAGGCTGCTCTCTAGCTCTTCACCTAACTTCCCAGCCACGAGCCGCGCCTGCTTCCACTTTGGTGGTCCAGGTTCGATTCCTGGCCAGATTGGGAATTCTTGAGTACCACAAGATATCCTTCCTAAGTTCAGGACCGGGTATGGTGTTGACCCTTTATCCCCATCCCCGTGAGCAGCACCCTTGCCTGAAAGAGTCTAGGACAAGTCATGATCATCATCCCATGGCTTTGTTCTTTGTCAAGGCCTGCCTTCAGGCAGAACACTCATTCATCATCATCATGTATGATTTCTAAAATTCAAATATTTGGCCTTTAGTTCGTTAAAAACAATCTGAAATTGTTGTCAAGCCCTTAAATAACTAACAACATGTATGTAACTTCTTCATATTTACAAAAATAAATACAGTAAAATGTGATATCGGTACTTTAAAATGACTTGTCTATTTGTGAAACTTTTACTTCATTGGATGATGTAATCAATTGAAATTCAAAATTGTAATCCCTAATCTCATGTCTCAACTGGATGGGATATTTTGTTCTTATGATAGATTATATTATAACTCCACTTTAGATTAAAAGTATTTTTTCCTCTCATGGAGCATTTCAAAAATACAGTTTAGTTGTTTTACCTGACTCTAGAATACGAACAAAAAAAAATATATATTGTATCTGTCTCTTCAGTCCTGTAGACTTATATACTGTCTTATACTGTTGTACTGTGATCTGGTATTACTTCTAAAGTAGCAAATTGAATAAAAAGAATTTTTTTCATATAGTAAAAGGATACTTGATAAAAGAAAGTCATTTCAAGCTCAAGACTAAATTGAACTATTTTCACAATTCACTACATTCCATAAATATAAGTCATTATTCTCATCCCTTGTTGTTCTGAAGACAGATATTTTGTAAAAGCTCTGCTTAGCTTTATTTGGTAAAATGATTCTCATTGTCTTTATTGCACCTTAAAATGCAATAAAAATGTAATTGTATTTTTGCATGTACTGATGTAGAATAAGAGTAAATATAAGTGGAAAAGCAGACGCATACTATAAATATTGAACTTTCTATCTATTTATTTCTCAAAATTGCATATACAGTGCACGCCACTTATTATAATCAATTCGGGATGCAGCTAATTTGATAATATTAACCAATTGATAACAGTAGCCGAAGGAATTAAATTAAGGTTATTTATATATAAGATAATACACTACAAAACAGAATTAAAAATATTCATTCATAAAATAATATGTAACAGTGAATCATTGAATCACTCATAGGCTATAAAGGAACAGACTGCAAGCAACTATTTTTTCAACCAGTAACAAAGTTTTTGTTTTTACTTTCATTTGGAGTCCATTAACTAATACTCCATACTCAGTTGCAAGTTTTTTTGGAAGGCTATACTGATCTGTGGTGAACACCGCATAGCAAAACATCTAACACCTGTCTGTTCAAATCTTTTCATTATACACTAGCAATCACTGCATGTCACCACTGTTATGTTCATAAATCAAAAGCTGCAGCTTAACTGTGGGGTGAAACATGTTTTATTGTTTAAAATAGAAAGTTATGTAATGCCACCCCCTCGACCTGGTCATCCTGTGAACTGGGAACAGAATTGTTACTTCCAGTACAACACAATAAACCTGCATTTGAATTAGAAACAAAACCCTTAAAAACAACATTTTGAATGATGTACAGTACTTGGAAATAAAGCTGCAAAAAGGAAAATGTGATGACATAAACCAAATCGTTGATCACAATAAACAGCATTTTTTCAATGTATCAGTATTAATCCGTACGGGACTTCATAAAAGTGATAGCATTACCCGATTGATAACATTATCCACGATTACATTAAGCAGCGTTCACTGTATTCAACATTCGTATGGTATTTTGATACAAGGCAAGGAATATGAAATCTTATACTATCAGGATGTTAAAGTGTCTCTCCTCAAATTAATTAAGCTCTTCATTGGTTTGCTTTTCCATAACAATGAACATGTAACCCTGCCAGTGAATTGTGAGGAGAATTATAGCTCATGGATATTCTTGTGGTCTTTTCTATGACCAAGACTATTTATTTTTTATTATATTTTGGTTTTGTTTCATTTTAATTTATTAATCCATGACCTTTGGAATTATACCACGATTCTCTGTTAGTTTGACTTTAGAAATGTAGTACCTTAGACTTGGAATCCTTTAATCTACATGAACCCAAGATGTAAAAGACCTAAGAGAAAAAATCTACTTACAACTGAAAACATATTCGTGACTGTACTGAACAAACAATGCATTGATTAGATAATGTCAATTCTTCCACATCAGAATAACTCAATGTCTAATGTAATGTAATGTAAATACTAATCGTAGGATAACTTTCATATAGAATTGCTTAAACTGATTAAATTTCATAATTTTATATAACAAGTTCCTGAATAAAAGTTGCTTAGCATTCATCATACAGCATTTTCCATTTCAAATTTGAAATATAAGCCAAAAGATTTCCTGGATGAAAGTAAAATTAATTTTTTCGGTCATAGTAAGGCAATTTGTAGGGAGGAAAGTTTATCCAAATACTTATTCAAAACTTGGCATTATATGGACAGTTAATTATAATTTGTATTTAGAATTATAAAGGAATTTGCTTCTAGACATCTTTGACCATCTTGAGACACTATTAGTTCCCTTTCAAGTTATTTGGCCTGGTGGAGCAGTTGATAACACATTGGCTTTTTGTTCCCAAGTTTTCGAATCGATTTTGCTCAGGTTGATGGCATTTATAAGTCTATATTGCCATGGCTTTATAGCTGATATATTTCTCCAAAAATGCTCTAAAAATATGTTGTTTTTTGCAATATGTCGTAATGAGCAAGGTTTACTAAGCAATTTTGTTAATATACAGTTTATATAGAATTTCACCGTTATACCTAATGTATTCATACTAAATATGCTACATTAGTTGAAAATTTCCTAAATATTCAGTTACATGCATAATAAAAGCCATTCCATTTTCACCAGGATGCTTGGAATCGGGTTTAAATTAGTCGGAAACCTGAAATAATGCAAAGGGGAAAAATATGACATGTCATAGAAATCCGCCCCCTAGTCATAACACATGGATATAAATCTTCAAGTTTTAGGTACAGCATTACTCTATTAATCTCTGCTTTTTTACCGTTTTTGAGGTAATGCATTTATAAGTCAGTAGCAATGAAAAGGTTAAACTTCCACAGGCATGGTTCAAGCTCCTTTAAATTCTTAAATTATGTATTCATTTTTATGTGTATATATTCAGTATCTTGTCATAATACTCAAGTATGTTTGTTTCTGGCAGTATTACATTTTCATTAGGGCTGAAAATCGATTAAAATTTTTAATCGAGTTAACGCTTGACTTTAATCGATTAATCGACTGATTAATCGACAAACAAGTCAGTATTTTAAACGAAACCAAAGTGTACATTTAATATTGTTTGACACGTTTAATAACTACTACACTACAGATAATCAGAAGAAATCCTGAATTAATGAATACCATTATTAGTTAACTACTGAAAAAAATATATACAAAACTTACATTTCCGGTTACTTTTTCAGCCAAGACTTGAGACACACGAGTTTGTTGACATTTTAATGTTCAAGACACGATCGTAGCTTGTTTACAATAATACCGGCAGCTCTAAAAACTCTCTCACTAGGCACTGAGAAAGGAGTTTGGCCATTTGACCCATTTCTCGAAAAACGTTTTTCAGAATTTGACTAAACCGATTAATCGGAAAATGTAATTGATTGACGATTAAATATTTAATCGATTAATCGGTACAGCCCTAATTTTCATCCTTACTTTGAAGAGATATTTGGAAGACTTACTTCATATTTCACAAGCTTGCTTTGTATAACTGCTGGTAGTAGTAGTATTTGTTTAAAAATTGCATAGTTACGGGTATGTAAAGCATTTTATTTTAATTTACATACACCCCAGATAAAAAAATAGAAATTTGAAGACAGATGAGCACTTGGCTATTAGATATGCTTACAGCTATTACTGCTCATTTTAAATCAAGTGGATGAAATGTTTTTATTATGCTAGCGCAAATTCATTTTTCATTTTTTTTTTTTCACTCTGTTTTATAAGTATTGCTTATGATATAACTAACACCCTCCTATCTGCAAATCAGTTCAGCAGTATAGAGTCCATAACAAGATGGATATACTGGTCAGGTTCACTGCAATAATGATTCTGACTGGATTGGCTAAATTCAGGTTCAAAATAGAGTGTAGGGTTTTCAGGGATTACCTCAAACCTCAGTGATATTCTCAGGTAATGCTTTTTCATGAATTGAATTTGAATCAGAGATTCATGTATAAAGTCCATATATAAAGCCTTAATAACTTAAAACAAATTAAGTTTTTTAGGGGGAGTAATAGGCCTAACTTACATTAAAAATTTGAGGTTTTAGGAATTTTCATGTTGATTACAGCTAAAAGCTGTAAGTTTGCCAAATTTCAAGTGTGTAGTTCATCTGGAAGTGGGTAAACATTGGTGTCAGTGAGTGAGAAGTTTTTTCTCGGGATAAAAAATACAAAAATTGAACTTTTGGAATTTTCCTGTTGGTTGCAATCGAGAAGCCATGAGTTTGCTAATTTACATTTATAACTTGTGTGGAAGTGGTAATCAATGTCATTGAGTGCATGAGTTAGCCACATAGCTTTTATAATAGAAACAGTTCCAGATGACCCATCTTAGACTAGGGTTGAGAAGTCTGCAAGGCACTGATTTCTGTTCCCATTTATAGTTCATTCCCAGTCCAGGTAAATGGCATTTATGTAATTAGCAGTAGGCCTATACATAAATCATTAATTAACCCTAAGAAAGAGATAAGCAAATAGCATTCTCAAGTGGCTGTAAACATTATGAAAAGCAATTAATCCACATTTCCTAGATAGTTCCAAAACCTCTGAATTCAATATAGAATATAAATAAATAAATAAATAAATAAATAAAATTAGCCTAGACATCCCAAAGGGCAATGGCCTCCTGCGGATTGCAGGGCAAGCTCATATACTTCTCGTTAGGTGAGCTAATCCTAGCGAGAGTTAATTCTAGCGAGAGTTTTTGTGCATGGTTGGATTGCTTCTGTATTTCCACTAGTCACTTGGGGTGGAGGTTTCTCCCATTTTCTTCCACTCTTTTCTATTCCTCGCTACTCGAGACCATAGTCTTCCTGATGATTTGATGAAGTCGTCCTCCCATCTGGTCTTTTGCCTCCCCACACTTCTCCAGCCTGTTCTGGGGTCCCAAATTGTAGCTTTTTGTGCCCATTTTCGTTGGTTCATTCGCATCACATGGCCTCCCCACCTCCATTTCAACTGTTCCGCTGTATTTGCCACATCCTTCATACCTGTTCTTTTCCTGATTTCTGTGTTGCGGATTTTGTCCTTTAATGAGATGTGGAGGATAAATCGCTCCATTTCAATATAGAGTATCCAACAACAATTATTGTGCAATATTGCCCTCTGCTTGGAAATATTAAAGGCTCTGATTCTCATCTGAAGTTTGAGCCTCTTTAGCCTGTGTTTGACCTCTTCCTTGGTCTAATGGTTAATACAGCTGACTATGGATCCACAGGTTCAATCCTGGTACAATCGTGATTTTTCAGTGATAGGTGTGTCTCATAAGGAGAACTGAAAAGCTACTTGATAAAGAAGTAGCAGTTCCGGTCATGAAGACCATTATCAGCAATGGGTGTCAACATGCTAACCATATGCCCTCAGTCTTGCTATCTGCCAACATCGAAGGACAGAGGTAGATGACACAGTTGTCAGGTTATAGACCTTATCCTGCCTTTTGATTTCTTGCTACGGAGTTAGCTAGTTTTCAGTCTTTATTTTCACTTTCAGTTAACTAGTCTTTGGTATCTTTCTATACCCCTGGATTCTTGGAATTGCATCCTGTGATCATATTTGGCGATGAAGTAAATAGTTCTATTACAGTATAGGCTATCCATTATACTGATCTCATGAGCCTTTCCTGAATATCTGCCTCTCTTAATCATCTTGAGAAAAGTACAGTTTTTTATTTTACGTTTCACAAGTTCCTATTGTGGACAGAAGTGCAGTTCTGAGTCAAAACATAAAAATTCCAGGGTATTGTGTATACAGAACCGAATATTTGTGCAGATTTTTATTTGCATGTTTAAAATATTGCAAGCAAGCTTTAAACTAAACACTTGTATTCGGATTTTAGGAGTTACAAGTAAGCCTTCCTAAATATCCTGTGTTGTTATAGGTCTCATCTTGAAAAGAATTTGGTCTACTCAAATTGTTCTGAACATGAGACCTTTAAATCTACTGTAGTGTTGAGTATTAAATGATGCAGAATGTAAAATTATGTTTTTAAAATAACAGGCATTAAAGATCTTTTACTTTATAAAATTTTACAACTCTTTTGGTATTTAACTTGAAATATTTTACAAATAAAAATTAATTGCTAAATAGCTTAATGTCATCTTAATTTTAAATTAATATACATTAGCTCAAAAGACTCATTCAGTTACAGTGAATTTGTCATTAATTCTTATTTACGTTATGAGCATTACAATCTGCCTCATTGCCAATAAATAGCAATAGTGCCTGTACAATAGAAAATAACTAAAACTCAAGAACGCAATTTCTAAATCATCAGATAATGAATATAGAATATATATAAATCACTCATTGCATTCTATTGCTTCTTGGGAAATATTAGTTTTATTTTCTGTTGTACAAGTGAATTTATTTCTATAGATTGATGGTTAATCTGCCATTTATTTTAATAATATGACTTCTTTACAAACACAGTGAATCAACTCTTAATTTTTTGATTGATTTTTAACCTACCTCATCATTCCACTTAATTTGACATTCTGCTTGAAGGGCTGTTGTTCCCTTCTTCACCTAAAAATTCTCATCTACAAAATCCTGCTTTAGAAGGCTTTGAGCTGCACATGTTAAAGCCGAATGAACGTTTTGATAATTGATATCTCAACATTTGTTAAACTATTTTCAAATTTATTTAATCATCTGAAAATTTTTGAACAATTTATCTTAAAAATCTGGTGTGATACACTCTCATAACTTTCTCTACAGTAGGCCTACCCTAAAACTCAGGAATACAGCTTGAAATAATTCTGATACAGGGATTGTATTAAGATATATTTGTTCGTCCATAAGACTGAAAGCTCAAGCTTGTACAAAACAATTGCTGGCTTATGACTACCTTTCAGAGAATTTTGTATGAAAAAATGTTTTGAATAAAAGTTTTTGCCCTTGGTATAAGGACCTTGTGTACAAAATGTTAACACATTGTTAGAATCACTTTCGAAAAATTAAATTTTCTTAATGTAAAGTAGTACTACAAAAAATTAATAAAGGATCATCTTTCATTTTCATCTATTTTCAATAAATTCAAAAATCACCGAGCGAAGTGGCTGAGATGATAACGTCTTAACTTGCATTCGGGAGGTCCCAGGTTAAAACCTCGTGGCCAGCCAATTTAACTTGAGTTTTTATCATGGTTTCCCCAGTTGTAAAGGCAAATACCTAATTGGATATTTACATACCATGAATCATCCTCACTATTTAATTCTGTTATCATATCCATTTAAATTAATATCAGTTGAAATGTACTCCTTAAAATATACCAATAATAGAAAATAATTGATAATAAATAGTTCATAGCCTTCTGTATACACACAATTCCTGAACTTCTGATATGGCATTGAAGCTGAAAGGAGTATAAATACAGCTGAATTTTTAAAAATCAGTAATTTGCTAGGAAAAGTAATATATGTCACATTCTCAAAAGATGTCTAACCAAAATGTGAAATTTTGTTGCTTTACAACTTTTTGTTCTCACCAGACACACACAAACAGACATGTTTCTGAAAATAGCATTTTACGATTCAGGGGTCCTCAAAACATGCGTTTGTGGGTATGGGTATGGTATGGGTAAAGAAAGTAAATAATTTGAAATTAGGTAGATGAGTTTTGAAATACCAAAAAGAAGAATCTTGTACAAAATATCTGTCAGAGCTTTATCAGACATGCGTTAGGATCTTCCAAATCAGGATTGAGAAGAGATGATCAGGTGATAAATGGAGACAATAGTCCATAAAACATATCCTGTCAAACATTTTAAGTTGAGAGCAAGCAAAAAGTGTGTCACGGGTCAATCTATTTCGAGTAAAAAATAAATACAGTAAATTAAGTTTATTAATAAATTTAAATAGTACAGTGGTATTTTTTTCCCTTGTGTTATCGTTTAAGAACTTGAATTATGTTCATTGCATTTTAACCATCAGTGTATATTTGGTTTTGTATGATAAGGATTGACAAGTTCTGGTAATTGTGTATCCTAACATGCCTCCTTGAAGTTTGTTTTATAGACGATTGCCAGTTCATTGATGCTGCCCAACAATACTTTCGCTAGCAGACATGTACCAGAAGTGCAGTGGATGGTGTCAATGCTTTGCTGACTGGACGGATAGGTGAACGGCTATCTGCAATCTGTCAGCTGTTTCGCAATGTCCTGTCGACTGTACGGTTCATGCATTGCAAGTGAATAGACTTGTTGGACGCTATCGAGGCCATGTCGAGGTATGGAACAGCTGACAAACATAGCTACTGGTTTAAAAAATTTTGTTTTGTCTGCTAACCCTATTGTTATTTAAAGTGAAGTACATTGATATAAAAAATGTTACTTAATTACAGATAAAAAATTAATATCATTCAGTTTAAATGGATTGTGTTAATGGTGAAATTGTATGTAAGAATTTTCTTTAGATATTCTAAATTTACCGGTTTTAACTTCAGGTTTTCTAAATTTGTATTTTATAAAACCTTTAATCTGTTGTACTTATATTTTTAATTTTATATTTTTATCAGTATTTTGCTCTCACTTACTGCTTACTAAAATAATTTGCAAAGATAATATTAATGCAAAATTTATTGATTGCAGATCTATCTTTAATCTGTTGGTTTAGTTGTATCATATTAGCAGCAATCAAAATTTCCGCCATGAGACATTACAACAAAAGTAACTTACAGTTTTATATTTAAATTTATTTTATTTTATTTTTGAAAAGTCTTAATTTCTTGCATAATTTTTTCATACATCAAAATAATTTGCTTTCTTGCATAACATTAATATTGGTATTTTATTGATCATATTCATCAATTATTTTAAAAATTAAAACATTTCTCAACTTAAATTTGTTTAAACTACCGGTATTTGAAAATAGCATCTTTGATTTCACAGATACGTAAGTGGTGTAATAACGTGGAAAGTAGCTAATTTGTCATTTGCTGCCTTTCGACATGGCTGCCAAAGAGGCTTGCAGATCAAGGCCATTCAGGTTAACCAGTATCAGTTTTCTCAATTGGTACAGTTCCTGCATGGATTGATCTGGATTCCCCTTGTATCTGTCGTACAGTGAGTTTGTGTTATAAGTGTAGTAACACTGGTCCATTTGTCCAGAAATTACTGAATAATGCACAGGAGAATTTCATCAACGTGGGGTTCTTGAGACTGTTCCGTGCCGCCCGACTCATAAAGCTGTTAAGACAGGGCTACACCATCAGGATATTGCTATGGACATTTGTGCAGTCGTTTAAGGTAAATGTTGAACTCAATATTTATGTTTTTGTGCGGTGTATGTCATTTTCACAAGGCGTCAAAATTAACCTTTTCCTATTTCTAATCAACGCTAAATTTCATTCTTTAAGAAATGTTTAGATTAAATGAGAAAAACAATGTATCAGCTATCATAATGAAAGATACATTTTTTTTTAATGCCTGCATTTTCTAGGACCTTTAAGCAGTTATCTCTTTTAAAATTTTTATTTTTTTAATGAATTTATCATTTTACTTATTTTTTATTCATGGAGGGTATTGTTAAAGCTTCCTCCTGTGGATGAATTTTTTTTTTCGGGGGGGGGGGGGGAGGCAGAATGTTAAGTGTATGTAATCCCCCACTAAGTCATAAAAAATTTCCATGAATTTTTGTAACTTGAAATTAAAAATTTTAACAAATTATTAATTTATTTTGTAATTAGTAATTTTTTATGATGAATAATTCAGTGCCTCCCAAAATAGGCTTAGCCATTTACTTATCAAGACTACAACCTAATAAGTAATAAATATGTATATTGCTGTAAAACAAAAAGGTAGTATGTATGAATAAGAAAATCGGAAAGCACCACATATCTTGATTAGAGAATTGCAAAAGCAATAAGAATTAATTTTTCTGGAGCTATAAGGCTGCTTTAAACACTTAGCAGGCTAAGAAGCATAACGAGGACGTTCCCTTCTGCTTCTTGCTTGCTAGTGAGTCTTTGGATATCTTGCCTTGTTGAATCTTGACTACATCGCAGTCCACGTATGTGTTGGTTTGATAAAAGCCTGCACATATTCAGTGGATTAACTATTGCTAGGAGATAATAAGGCAGACTTGGCATGAAGTCTATATTCCTTGAGCTTCAAATTCATGCTTCAGTTTTTTTTAACATGCTTCGTTACTTAACATTTTAAGTTTATACTATAACATTCTCTAGTTTGCTTATAAAGTGAACTTTTAATATCGGTATTTGTTTAGTGTTATAAGGAATTAAGTAATATAAATTTTCCTCCTTTTATTTACTCTTTGTTCCAAAAGTCATACCCCTATATTACATTTACTAAAGTGATTATATCTTTTATGAATGAATGAATGAATGATTTATTCTTGTATCTGGCGTTGTACAAAAGATCACCCCTGGTGTTACAGAAAGTTTTTTCACCAAAGGGCGTCTGCATACATAAAAAACACATATATCTAAAATCAATACATCTACAATCAATACTACTACTAATAAATGTTTACCTTTTGAAAGTATATCCCCTTACCATTTCTAACCAATTTCTCTTAAGCAACTAATTTGATTTTCCCATTTTATTTTAACTATGTACAAAAAATTTCCCAGTTCCTTTAGTGTTTTGGTGTTTTTTGTTACAGATAGTTTCTTATATGCCACTTCTTTATTTAATTTTAACATTTTTTTATTTAAAAACTTATGTCGTAGCGTTTCAGTTTCGGGACAACTTAAAATTATATGTTCTGCATCTTCATTACTAAGACATAATGGGCAACGGCCTTTCTCAAAATTTCTTCTTGCCCCTCTAAGCTTCCATATCCCTAATCTCCACCATGCTAGCCCCGCTTTTTGTTTCTTCGAGCAATCATTCACATAATTTTCCATACCCCACATTTCCTTCATTTTGATGTAAAATACTAAAGATTTCTTTTATATCTTTTATCTTACTTCGAACTTCGTTCTTGCAAATATTGATAAACTCATGATCTCTCATGGAATTACCTGTGATAAAACTTTAGTTCTTCGGTTAAATAAAAATGCTGTGATTATATAATGATTCCGCTGTAGGACGAGAATAAAATGGCTATAACTATGGGATATAAGACAATGACTTGCACCTGAGCACATATTGGGAGCTTTTCTATTTTATTATCATAATACAATGAATTCTGGGAAATAAAGAACGTGTTTCAGTCAGTTGATCAAGCCAGTAGACCTATGATATCATCACATGTTCCGATTTTTATTCATATAAGTATGGTCACCTTAAGTTAATTAAATTAAGAGAATGTTCATGTTTGTGTTTAGGAAGTCATTAGGGTTCTTATGAATATTTATGTAAAGTATTAATTTTCTTTTTAAATATTACATGAATATGCTGCTCAAAGAATATTTTGGAATACTTCTGTTATATTACTCTCCTTCAATTGTTATTGTTTGTTGTAAGAGTTGAATCCACATTAAAATCGATACACTGCAGAATATTACTATCTCCAATTTTTAGAGCCATCTTAATTCTTCAATACTCTACATAAATTACCTGTACTACTTAACTTACCACCGCACTTGCTGCTAGCAATTTTCTAATGTGGATTCAATTTGTTTGGATGTACCTGCTTCTCTCCAACAAGCAAAACTGTATCTAAGAGTACAGTGTTATACTTAACACAGAAGATACAGATTTCATCGAGGGTTTCAACACAGTAAACATTGCACGACCAGACTCACACGATAAAATGTGATTGGTATTCGATCAAACATACACGTTCACAAGATATTGGTAAAAAAAAAATTATTAAATGACAAGGCTATTCAAAGGTAACTACCAAGCTATTCAATAGTTAATGCAACTCACGTAACATGGCTATTTTTTTGTAAACAAGCGCTTACTAAATGCTGATGTATTGTAGGATTAACACAAGAGTTTTAGCACTGCAATGAATTTTTTTTTTTTTTGTCAGTTCAAAATAATGTCGTTGCATTCATACTTTGTTAATGTTTAATTTCACTGCAGTTTGTAGAATCATTTTTTAGTTTATGCTTAAAATATAAACAAAAAAGTTTTTTTTTCCTAGAATTTAAATTTGTAAGTGCATTAGCAACATTATTCATTTAATTGTTATTTTTGGCTGATTTGCATCTTTTAAATGAGTGATACACTTGATTAGGTAATTTTCTTATTTGAGTGCCATGAATGAGGTTGCCATTTTCTTATTGCCTGGAGATTGGTAAAACACTGACTTAAAAGTTGCTAGAGTATTTTGGTCCTTTTGTAAATATTCTTAAGAGACTGTTGCAACCACTAATACCTTCTCTCACACTAAACCATGGTGAAGGAAATGTTACAAATCCCACATTTTAAGAACTCATGCATCCTTCTTGAAAGTACAGATTGTTTAAACTTCCTGATATATTAGTAATTACATGCCAGTATTGTAGTGTGTCTGATACACATTGAAATGCTAGCTAAATGTTACCTGATTCTAAAATAAATTTTGTATTAGCTTGAAAGTGATATGATGGTAGATGTGCATTCTTATATAATACTAGCATGTGCCCGCGGCTTCGCCCGCGATAATTATTTCAAGAATCAAAACTTAAAAATTAAGAGCATAATAGTTAAATCATATTTATTAACACCTAAATCACGTGGAGTGCATTCCACGATTAGGTAGCGTCGCCTGGTAAAAGCGACCTCAGATTCGAGTTCCTTGGCCCAGAAAACCCCTGTATAGCGAGTTTTGTTCAAATCGAACAATGTTTGACCATATTTAGGTCTATCCCTCTTCCGTGTAGGTTGAAAATTGCATATGTCTGCGGGCCTTGACATTCTAAACAAATGAATCGTCCAGGATGGACTTACAAAATCAAGCGATCACGTATGACAAAAATAGCCAAAGCCAACTATAATGATTTGACATTGAAATGGATTACTGAAACTGATGCTTCGAAAACGCAAAAAATGCATGTTTTTTGCCCGTTTTTCACTCATAACTCACGAACGAAAGCGAAAATTAAAATTCCGGCTTCGAGGTGCATTTTCTGACCCTTCAGTCCACCTATGTTTAAAATTTTAGTTCTCTGCGTTGAGTAGATTTCGCTGGGCATCGCGGACAGACAGACAGACAGACACTTCCTTTTATTAATATAGAAGAGGAAGTGTTTGTCTTTCTGTCTGTCTGTCTGTCTGTATGCAATGCCCAGCAAAATCTACTGAATGCAGAGATTTTACATTTGAAACGTAGATGAACTGAAGGGTGGCCGAATGCAACTCGAAGCCAAACTTTCGTTTGCGAGTTATAAGTGAAAAACTGGAAAAAAAAAAAGTGATTTTTTTTTCTCGCTATTGAAGCATCAGTATTGAAAATATTGCATCGATATATGTCAAAAGTAAATTAGTTTGTTAATAAATTTATTTTAAATATTTTGCAGTTAAATAATTGATTTTTAAAAATTCGCAGTTGAACTAATAAGCACAGGCGAAGCCACAGGAACATGCTAGTATATAATAAGAGGAAGTGTTTGTCTGTCTGTATGATGCCAGCAAATCTATGGCAAGCAGAGATCTGAAATTTTTAACATAGATAAACTGAAGGGGTGATAGTTTTATATATAGGTTTCCCTGGCCGACTTGGTCTGATTAGTTATTAAGGATTTAGGCTTAAGGAATCTGTGGTATTATGCTCACACTTTATCTTGAGCCCAAAAATTGCGGGGTGGGGGGAGCTGATATTGCATGCAGTATAAGAGACTGACTATTGCAGAAGGCGGTGAGTTGAAATTGACGTTGTTTCTGAAGGGTTGCCAATTACCAGAAAATATAACGTGTGTAGTTTTATGCTGGTACATAATGGAACTGTAATCTGTAGCACTTTCAACTCTCGCTACCAAACTAAAGATTTTATATTGATTCAGATATTATAGTAGAATATATCGCTGGAGAAATGAATAAAGCAGTATATTTAGACCTATTCAGACAATTCTCTCCCGGTCTTCAGAATATAGAAAATCGTTTAAAAGTCGTAGCATTGTACATGTAGGCCTACTTGAATACGCACTTTAACATGCCTGAATTGATGTAATTTAACTAAATACCTTTCGCGAAAGTTTGTAGGTAATTAATACAACACAATTAATACAACGAAATAATAAAACTTGACTTGTTATTTTCTCCAACGACAGATTCAGCTTAAAACGCATTCAATTGCTTTTCCTTCCATTTCATTTATTTGGTTTATTATTTCGCTGATTTCCGATACTTCTTGGTTTAAAGAATCTTTATTTTTAACTTCGTTGTCACTTATATCGACCATTTCCACAACTGTTCGTCTAATATCCCTGGATTTATTCTGTCATTTTCAGAATAATGTGATGTAAACAAATAAAAAAAATTGACGGTAGCTCAAGAATGCCTCAACGGGAAGTTTTTGAGTATGGCAATACTGGAGACGGGTCGCGATCTTCATTTTTTCGAGCGAGGCCTTCTTTATATGGACGGTTTTCAGCATTATGGAGTGCAGAGCTCAAGATAAAGTGTGCGAATAATATTCATATCATCACCTCCATCATCATCCCATTGGGATAATGTAGCTCCATCTAACAAAAGTGACCCAAATAAAGAAGGTGGCTACACTTCCACCAAGCCTGGGGTGAATACCAGCAAACCCTGCCATAGTGGTGGTATCATTGGATTAAAAAAAAATATATATTCTGAACTCCAATTTATCTATTGCTAACAAAACTTGTTTGATTGTTAAAACCATATTGTTTCATAGTAACCATGGTCCAGTGTGTCAGAGGAAGCTTTAAGTGGAATAAAAAATGCAGCAACACATTAATTGATAGATATATTTGTGCAAAGCTGATTTTGTTATTGCTTTGAATTATTACATACTTATGACTTCAAGTGACAAACTTTTTAAATGGAAGGATATAAAGGTAAATTTCATAAAACAAAAAGTGATTTTATTGCACTTAAATCTGAACTAATTCTAAGAAATCTAACACTGATTAACTCATTTTGTAAAACATTTAATATCACTTAACCTAATCTATCTTCTAAACAATATGTGTAGTGATTCTACATTGTATAAATGTATAAAATGAGCTGCACTTCTTGTGTTTGTAATATGTTGCACATCAAAGGAATAACACATTCAGACTTTGTAAAACTATTAAATATAAAAAGTATCTTAGCTGCATGACTGCATGCATTTACACCTTTCATAATAATAATTATTGCCCATCTCAGGTCCCATTCTCAAGCTAACACCTTTCTGTGAGCACCACACCCAATCTTCTTTATGTGCACTGAGCTCTTTTTTTTTTTCATCTTCTTTCTTTGCTATTTTATTGTCAATCTGATACCTATGCACCGGATGTGTTGTGTGGATCCTTTGTGTGAGGTATATTACAGTTTGCCTAAGCTGCAATTTACCATTTTTTCTTTACTCATACCATAGGTAGGCCTTCTGTTAGTAGAGAATTAATTGTATTCAACCCTGAAATCAAATTTTGAGTTTACGTTGATTATATTATATTATCAGGTCCCAGCAAAAAAAAAATAAAAATATTGTATGCTCAAGCTGTATAAAGAAAAATTGGATAGGGCTTTAACCTGACCTGCCTGTGTGAGTAGCGAATGTTAGTGAGGCAATGTTGCCCCGTTCAGGTAACTCTGCACTTTTCAGAAGTGTCAAATTGTTCATTTTTAAATGATAATTAACTTTGTTAAGCAATTGTGGCGTCTCCCAGGAGTAGTCACAGGAGATCTACGCTCTCTTTCTGTCTTCTGAAAAGAGTGGCAGCAACACGCATAGGGTCAGCAGGGATTGGCACACAATATTTGCCTTCATATAGCATGAGCTGTATAGTTTAAAAAAATAAAAAAGGCATTTTATGGCTGTCTATGATCAGCGTACGGTAGCTTAAAATCGGAAATTATATTGAAACAAATGTTATATTCTAGCTAGGTACTACAAGTCATTATTGAAATCAGTTGGGGGTGAAGAGCAAAAATGATTGGACATAGGCCTATACTTCAAAATAATGAATTTTTTATAAAATATGTTCAAAGGAAAAGTAGTGGGAAAAGACTGAGGAGTCATTTTAGAGTAACCTTCAAGAACCTGAAGAAAAAGATGGAGGTTGTATCACATAAAAATGACATTCATTTCTTAAACCAATCCCTCCCTTATTACATATTTTTGAGCAAAAGAGATATAATTGTATTTTAATACAGTCTGTCTGTATGGTGAGGTCAGTGTGGGGCTGGCTTTCTGTGCCCAAGGTCCCAGATTCAATTCCAGCCCTGGTGCATAAGTGACATGCCCATGTCTGTATATCTACAGGCATGTAAAAGAACTTCTTCAGGACCAAATTCTGGCATACTGGCAATGGTCACAGACCTAAGTAGCAATACATCCTTGTAATTAAATAGCCATAAACCAACTAACCCCTATTTCAAAACTGTTTCAAGGTCTTTATTTAGGTATTTAGAATTTGAAATGGGGAAGAACGACTTATCACACACAAACTATTTCCTCAGAAAACGCTAGATAAGCTACAGCTTATTAAAGCTTATAGCAGATCCCCGCGGCTTCGCCCTCAATAATTAATAGGAAGATTATAAATTAAGAGCAAAATAATTAAACTATTATATTTACTAACACTTTGCACACGAAACATTCATAGGTCTAAACTAAACGATTGATAGGCCTAATTAATGAAACAACTGTAAATCCGGCTTTGAAGTGAATTCCACGATTAGAAAGCGCAGCATGGGAAAAATAACCTCAGATTCGAGTTCCCTGGCCTAAAAAAAACCTGCATAATGTTTGTCCATTTAGGGCTATATTCACTATTCTTCTTCCGTGTAGGGTGAAAATTTCATCTGTCTGCGTGCCTTGACATTATAAACAAATGATTCGGCCATGGTGGGCTTACAAAATTCGAACGATCGCGATGCTTTTAGTTCCAAGGTATGATGAAAGTAGGCAAAGTCATCTGCAATTGATTTGACAACTGAAAACTGATGTTTCGAAAGCGCAAGAAATGTACGTCTCAATCCCGTTTTCACTCATAACTCGCGAACGAAAGCTAAAATTAAAAATGTAGCATGCCTTTGCGGGAATGTATTCAACAACTTCCCAAAGTTTCATGGTGATCGGATGAATGGCATAGTAATGCATAAAGGACAGACACTCATACATTCATTTTTATGTAGGCTATTTTGAAGATCTATATAGATTACCCGTCGAGCGTTGCTGCAATCTCAGAAGTTTATGAGAATTGAAATCGATTAAACTCACGATGAAAAAAATGTGTGTAAATGTATTTGACAGACAGACATATATTCGTTTTTATTTATATAGATGAAGAATGGAATAAGCCTACTGAGGCCATAGTTTCTATATTCATTTGTCCAGACTTATAATTCCGTTACATTTCAGGCAGATTTAACGACCCTACATAAGAGATTTTACTTATGATTACATATAGAAATGTTGTAGCCTGGACCCCGAACTAAGCAACTTCCCCGGAATTTTCTGTAAACCATCTTTCATAAGAAGCATATTCCACGTTAAATAAATATTTAATATTACCTTATCATCACCTTATCATTAACTTCTCTGGCGTTTATAATAACATGAGATATCCATTGCCTTCCAAAGCGATCGCGATGCTATTGTTTCCAAAGTATGACAAAAATAGACAAAGCCTTCTGCAAATGAAACTGACAACTGAAATGAATAACTGATGCTTCGAAAGCGTAAAAAATGCACGTTTTCTTGCCGTTTTTCACTCATAACTCGCAAACGAAGGCTAAAATTAAAAATGTAGTGTGACAGAAACCTTCCCGGGAATGTACCCAACAACTTCCCAAAGTTTCATGGCGATCGGATGAATGGTGTAGTAATGCATAAAGGACACACACACACACATACATACATTCATTTTTATATATATAGATATTAAAATTAATAAAAGTCCCAAGTATTTGTATAAAGCATTTTGAAACATACTGAAAAATTTCTTACAGTTAGGGTAGCCATAATTCAGGAGTGAAAACCAGGACATCATTCACCTTAAATTAATGCCTTTAATTGACATTATACAGTTTACACTATCTGATACCATACTAGAATTTTCATTGTTGCATGCATTAGAACTCTTTTCTTAAAAACAAAATACTGGGCTAGTACAGGAAATGCTTATACCCATTTGTGGTTGATATAACCTACAACCCTCTCCACTATTATTTAGGTTTATTAAAACTAAATTACAACAAGCTTATATAGAAGTGTAACAATTTGAAATCTTTCTCTCCTTTGTTATTTAAGTTTATTTGTAGTTCCGTTAAGTCCCATATTTTGTGTGTAAAAGCCAACAAATCTGTCTAATGAATTAGACAATCAGTCCATTGCCTAGCAAACACCACACTTTTATTTTTAAAAATGCCCAGTGTTATATGTAATATTTTTTATGTAACTGAGGTTATTTAGCTTATATATGTTCAGTGTTTTATCTATGAGAAAAAATAGATAGTGTAGTTGGATTGATTGGTAACTGTCCATATTTTAGATTTAAAGTTTTTAGAGATATTAGAAGCATGTTTTGTTGTTCACACTCAGTATTGCTTTCATTGTTGTTTTCGTAGATGAAAGTGCACACTCTCATCCTTAGGAATTTTAAGGCTGAGAAGTCACATGTACAATGTATCAGTCTTAAAAATTTTCAACACACTTATCTCTCAAAGAATGAAATTAATAATGTGGTTAAAGCTGCTGAAATTTCAAGTTGTGTGCAATTCATTGATTGTTTCACTTAATTGTTCCTATGGTACTGATTTTTGTTTATTGTCTATGAATTTGACATTGCATAAAAGTCAAATTACCTCTTCCTCGTTTTGAATTACGAGAAATTTGCCACACTTACCTTAGTGAGTACCTCTTCGGGGAAAAGTATAAGTTTTAAAATTTGTATCACAGAGATGAATTTTCCTAACTCTTCAGTATGGTATAGTTCTGCATCACAAGACAGTTTGTAACACAAGTCATAAAATAAATGTAATAGAAAACAATCTCGATTACATCAGTATCAAATGAAAGTGAAGTTATTCTGTAGCTGGACTGTCTTTCTGGTATTGATTTCTCAGCCATTTCATAAAACTTGGAAATTTTTCCCTCAAAGAGTGAAGTTATAAAATTATTGTAATTGCGTGGTCAAAAATAAGTTTAAAACCTCAAATTCTCTGAATATTAAGGACTTAGGTGTATCTGAAGTGGTTTCATCTGTGTAAAATCTGTCTATTTATTTATTTTTTGCTTTGTGTTACATCTTTTTTTTTTTTTGGCCATTTTTAGCATGATTTTAACACACTTTAACCGGAAGGTCGCGGGTTCGATTCCCAATGAGGTCGTTGGAGTTTTTCAATTGGCCTAATCCTTCTGGTGGCACTATGGCCCTGGGGTCGACTCAGCCTCTAACAGAAATGAGTACCAGGAGCAATCCTGGGGGTAAAGGCGGCCGGTGCGTAAGGCTGACAACCTTACCACCTTCACGTGCCGAATGTCCAAAATCTGGGAGCCTCAACCTCCTGGAACCCTCTGGGCCTCCATGGCCTGTATAGGGATCACTTTACCTTTTTTTTTTTTTTTTTTTTTTTAACACACTTTATTACCAAGTAGTCAAGAGTAATCAGCTATGTCCATTTTCATTTGAGAAAATATACATCTTAAGGTACAATTTGGTATAAGATTAACTTCAAAATATATGCGTGATTAATTACTATGTAAAATAACAAACAAGTGACTTTTTGTCCCACCCGTAATGGTAATAGTTTTCTTAAATTATTATTGATGAGTTAAATAAATGTTCTGGCAACCTGGAAACAGTTTATAATTTGCATTTAATCCCTCTTACCTTCATTAATAACAACATTAAGACCCTAACAGTAATAGCAGAACAGCAAATGAACTTTTGTTTTGCATCATTAAAATCATTGTCCAAATTATGTCCCACCCGTAATAGGTTTTGAAAAACAAATTTAAAATATTTAAAATAAATTTTAAATAATGCTTTGCATGTAGTGTGGAGGAGAAGGCATTGTAAATTTTACAGACTGTGAACAACCAATTCTAGTTTATTAATTATGATATGTAATAAACGAAAATAGTTTTTATAATTTGCTACAATGTCCCACCTGTAATTATGAAATGGTTGTTCTGTGGCTACCTCACTAGAGATTGAGCACTCCATGCCTTCTGCCAGGCATGGTCATTCAGTGAGAACTGGGTAAATCAGCACCCATATATTTGGTAGTGGAAGGGAGTGAGTTTATTAAATCTTGCAAAGACCAGTGTTCCTATGAAAATTTTATTGTATGCTGTTGTGCATAATCTGCTTATAAGGGGTACTAGGAGTATTGTCCCTTCATTACTTGGCTGCATTTAATGACATTTTCTTAGAAAATTTGCGTTTTGGCTTACAAACCCATATTTTGTGCATCCTGCCTAATTTGATTCTGATGCTGTTCTGATCTCTTTCTTATTTCATCACACACATGTGGATGTTTTCTTCAATATTTATTCAACACAGAATCTATTTCCTTAAATTGATTTACAAGTTGACATACATTTCTTCCATTTAAAATATTGGGATATTATCTTATCAACATTTTATGCACTTTTACACAATTACTTTTTTATAAATTATGTCTGTACTCTCAAGTTTCTTCACTTTAGGGTATATGCCATTCGTTTACCAACTTTGAACGTATTCTGACACAATAATGTGGCAAACCAGGCTGAAGTATCAACCAGTGACCAAGAGTATGGACCCAGTTTGACAGATGGAAAAATGCACATACTTGCTTTTACTGGACACATACATTCGGAGCAAATGGCTTCAAGGGCTTCCTTGTAAAACTCCGTGGCGCTACATCGCTGGAGGGACTTGGCCTACCACCCGACTGCTGCATTATCTCCCGTAGGCAGATGGCAGGATTGGGGGGCATGTGGTCAGCATGCCGACACCCACGGCCGTTAATGGTGGTTTTCTTGACCGGAGCCGCTACTTCTCTATCAAGTAGCTCCTCAATTTTGAATCACGAGGCTGAGTGCACCCCTACCAGACCTCCCTACCTCAGAAAAATCCGAGGAGGTACCGGGAATCGAACCCGGACCGACGGATCTGTAGTCAGCGACGCTAACCACAAGACCACACCGGCGGACAAGGGCTTCCTTGTAATATACTGTATTGTATGACTGAAGCAATATACTGGTGCCATTGTTTAACCAAGACTTCTTTAAGTAATAACAAAGATGGTGTGACAGGGATCAAGGTTTTTGTAGATCTAATTTCTCTCTCTCTTTCTTTCTGTTAGTCATTCAAGTCTTTGCTTATTGTTGTAACCTCACTCATTTTTAAATAATCTCTTACAACTCCTTTATATTTCAAACATAGTGTTAGTTCTGTTTGACTGTTTACAGATATTTAAAATGAGCTGTTGGTATGTTGAAATTTGCCTGCAGTTTTTTCTTTCTTTTTTTATTAATGTTGAACTATTGCATGCTCTGTGACAGTAGCTATGAGTTTGGGCCTGTTACTGGGATGCTTATGTGAGATGTTAACTCAGAAATAAATTGACTAACATCGATTGTGTGTGTGCTTGTTCTTGCTTCTAGGCTTTGCCGTATGTCTGTCTGCTGATCGCCATGCTGTTTTTCATCTATGCCATCATCGGAATGCAGGTATGCAGTTATATATTTAAGAATAAATAATATCTTAAGTAAGTTTTATTCCTTTATTCCTTATTCTTAATTTCCTATTATTTTTCATTAATATCTAAAATATTTTGTTTGTATCGTTTACATACAATATAAATATTAATTTATTTTTTAATAGAGTATTATTTAGACTGATTTATTAAGTAACTCAAAAACATTGTGCCACTAGAATAAATTTTGTCAAGCAAGTCAAACAATATGCTCCTTTGGTACATTCTGTCAAGTAACTCATACAGAATGCCCCTTTGATACATTCTGTCAAGTAACTCATACAATGTGCCCCTTTGATACACTCTGTCAAATATTCTCAAACAGGGCCCCTTTGTTATAATCTGTCAAGTAACTCACAAACAGTATGCCCCTTTAGAATATTCTGTCAGTTAACTCTCAAACAGTATGCCCCCATGGTATATTCTGTCAATTAACTCTCAGGCAGTATGCCCCTTTAGTATATTCTGTCAGTTAACTCTTAAACAGTATGCCCCTGTGGTATATTTTGTCAATTAACTCTTAAATAGTATGCCCCTTTAGTATGTTCTGTCAAGTAACTCTCAAACAGTGTGTCCCTTTGGTATAGTCTATCAAGTAACTTTCAAACAGTGTGCTCCTTTTGCACAGTATGTTAATAACTCAATTAGTGTACCCTTTGATACATTCTGTCAATTGACTCTCATACAGTGTGCCCCATTAATACATTCTGTCAAAGACTCTCAAACAGGGCCCCTTTGGTATTTTCTGTCAAGTAATTCTCAAACAGTGTGACTCTTTGGTACATTCTGTCAAGTAACTAATATACAGTATGCCTCTTTGATACATTCCATCAAGTAACTCACAGTATGCCCCTCTGCTGCCTACATTCTGACAAAAAGTGTGCCCCTTTGATACATTCTATCAATTAATTCACATATAGTGTACCCCTTTGGTACCTACATTCTACTTATCAATATTAGCAGTGAATGTAGACTGTATTATCATCAAATTGAAGCTCAAGGAGTCTATTTCAAGTAAATAATAGAGCTGTCGATCGAGTAAAAATTCTGATTGGTTAACCAAATGATTCTAATTGATTAATCGAATTTTAACCAGGTTCCCACAGTATAAATTAAATTTTAATTGCATTGTTTTCATGTAAGTGATAATTCTTTTTTTTTTAATATTGTGGAAGTTGTTTTGGGCCAATAATTTTTTTTATACAATATTTATTTATTTTAAAATTACATAAATACAATACATAATATATAAGGGCCTGAAACCCCGAAAGAGCAGGAGCTCATGCTCATTATACAGATGAGGACCTAATTTCACTAATTTCAATATAAGAAATTTTTATTTTATTTTAAAGTACCGTATTCAGATTAAAACAGGTTTTATTGCCTATGTGATTAACTTCAATATTTTTGCAAATTGTAATGACATAAATGTTCCACAGCCCACAGTATATTTCAATATTGATGGCTTCTGATTTCTGAATAACAACCACACATAAACCGAGGTTTGTTGTCACTTTGTCTGCTGTGTCTTTCTAGCAGTTGGTATCTGTCCATTCACACACTACCTGGAAATTTCTTAATGACAGTCCCTTCAAGTACCTTTCCCACCCTTACCCATTATGCCACCTATATTTTAAGTCTGCAAATTTACTGCAATAGCCTGTCCGGGATTTCCTTCACCACACTACAATTTTAATTGGTTTGATTAATCAATTAAAGCACATTGATTGGATAACAGAATTTTTGGATTAACCCGTTAATTGGTTTGATTAATCGATTAACTCGACAGCTCTAATAAATAATAATAGTAATCACTGAAAATGGTATTGGGTTACATTTTAGTCTGCACCTAGGTACCATATTTGAATACGTAGTGATAAAGTGTGACATAATAACTCCTGTTATACGTACTAAGAAGTTTTCTGAATTAAGTGATAGGATCATACTGTTTCTGAAGTTACTTAACTTAGTGACTATTATCTGTTATTATTGGTTTTATTTTTCTGTTAAAGTTTCAGTGTTTAATATTTATTGACAATTTCTAGTTAATTCATTTAATATAAATTCAGAATAATTAAATAACTTTACAATATTATTGTCATTGGATATTTTAGTGTAATAAACAATAACAACCATGTACACTTTCTACATTTCCCAAGATAAGTCAAGTTATTCTCTAATATATGTATTATTTGGATAGATAAAGTTATTTCTTGGTGAAAATCTCATTCCAGAGTTCATGTATACAACTGTACATGGTTCTATTGTGTAGACTTTTACAATTTTCATATTATTAGCTGTAAGTTTTACTCTAGAATTTTTATTCTAGTTGTTTTGCAAAGCTCTACTGTAGTTTTAAGGCTGATGAATGATATTTTATTGCATTATTTTAGGGTTAACTAAAGTATTGTATGGTGTTCATGGTAGCAGCCAGATTGCAGCAGTGTTAATGGTCATCTAGTTGATACTTCGTGAGAATGATTTAGCTAATAGCATTATTTAAATGGTTATAGTATAGAGTGTGAATTTATCAGAGGTTTAATAATGATTATCCATAATTAAGATTCTTGAAATTCTACTTTAGAAAATCTTTAATTTATTAAAACATTTTACCATAAAATAATAATTCATTAGTAAACTTGTGTCAAGCATTTTTCCTAGCTGACAAATGCTAAGACAAACTGGATGTTTAGCAAGCAATTAAATACACTTTTAGATATATGTTAACATAGCAGATACTTGCAAATTCACTTACAGTAGAATCCCGTCAATCCAAACTAGATGGGACCGAACCCTGTCCACACCACCAAAAGTTCGGATTAAACGGTCTTTGCCTTAAAATGCACATATTGTACTGAAATGCAAGCTATAAAAGTCAATGTTTTTTTCCATAAATATAACTTTTCCTACAACTTAATTTTAATTTTAACATTATTGTGCATGTAGTTTTTAACCTACGAAGTGATTAAAATCTTTCTGATTAAAATTCAAAATTTATTGATTGTTCAGTTCAGTAAATCCCATCCAAGGTAACCGGATGTCCGGACAAGCAGCATCCGGATTAACGGACTCTACTGTGCGTATTAAGAAATTTCTGTTTAAAGATCCCTTATCCCTTGCAAAAATTGAGTTAATTTATGAATGAGGTTTAAATCAAAATATATCCATAGAGAAATCTAACTGAACAATAAAGGCAGTTGTTAAGAATAAAAATCCACAGACATACAAGTGGAAATACTTTTAGATAACAGTACTATAGGGCAAAAAGGTATTGAAATATTTCATAATTTCAAGCTAACAGAACATGGCAAGAAAATTTGTGAGAATGTTGATGCCAAATTTGAAAAGCATATGGACGAAAAATAAATGTTGTCTGTGAACATTACGAGTTCTATATAAGACATCAACAAAAAAAATGAAAATCTATAACACTTTATACAGCAGATCAAGAAGTTAGCTAAGGCTTGTGGATTTGGAGATCAAGAGAACAGCATGATCAGAGATAAAATTGTCCTGGGAGCATGTAATGAAAAACTACAAGAAAAGCTACTGAACAAAGAAGATCTTACATTGGAAAAAGTTGCGAATGTGGCTAGGAGTTATGAAATATTTCAGAAGCAAGTGAAGATCTTAAGCAGCATGAAAGAAGCATAGAACTAATTGGGAGGAAACCAAATATGAATAAAAAACATTGGTGAATACCTATGTAAATATTTAAAACGAAGCATTAAACCTTGAACATGCCCAGCATAAGGGAAAAGATGCAATCAGTGCAACAAAGTGAGTCATTTTCCTCGTGCATGTACTTTGACGAGAAGTGTAAAGGGAGTTCAGCAAACAGTTAAAGCTAATTTGTTGAGTAACTCAGAATTTCTCAATATAGAAACTGTGAAAAAAGTAGAGTTAGAAATGCTAAATGCTTCACTTTTGACTGTAGTATTGAACATGCTCTTCTCTTTTAATATTCCATATTCTGTCAGCCTGAATGGCAGTGGCTTTCTGTGCCTAAGGTCACAGTTTTGATCCTGGCCCATGTCGATGGCATTCGTGCGCTTATTTGTGACATCTGATGATCTGCGAGTATGTAAAAGAACTCCTGCAGATCAAATTCCAGCACACCGGTGACAATCACAGGCATGATAAATTATTTTAATACCAATGGAGATTTTCATACTTACAGCACTCCGAATAAAGAGGCTTTGAACATACCTTCCCATCGAATAAGTAAATTTAATAAATCATTTATGGTGCTTGGTCTTAAACTGTATAATCGCCTGCCTGCTAGGATTTTTTCATATTTATTATATTTTTTATTTATTTATTATTATTACATTTCATTACTTACATTATTTCACATCTTGCACAAGTAAGACAAAATAAAACCAACTTACCCCTATATGAGCAAAGCTGTTATCTGTTGTTGCAGATCTGAACAGTATTTGTGTAAACAGATAAATAACGTCAAGGGTTTTAGGAAACATGTTAAGATTATTTTAAGTGATATCTGCCCATATAACAGTGAGGACATTTTTTAGCGATGGATAATTACGTATGATCTTATTTTATGTGACAAATCTTATATCATTGTGCTCTCCAAGAAATAAAAAAATAATAAATAAGTCGCAGTACATTTAACTTCAAATTGGAACAGTCCCATCTGCCTATAGGTAGATGACGCAGCGGTCGGGTGCCACGGGATGTCGTGCCACGGAGTTTAGTTTAGTTTGGAACAGTCCCAGAATTTAAAAGATGAATGGCAGGTTTATCTAATTAGTAAACATCTTAAAATTCATATAATGGAATTAAATATGCTTTAAAAATAAATCTTACAATATAAGTGCACAATGGAAAAATAACAAACAAAATTTTGTTTTTTTGAGATAATAAATTTTCTGCTTGAAGATTTATTTTACAATAAATTACCAAGTTGCGCCAAGTAATATTTTTATATACATATTGTATTATATTTACAGCTCACATAAATTAAACAACAAAATAGTTACACACTTTTAATGCTTAAACATTCATGTAATTCTTATAATTGTAGGACAGCAGCAATATGTAATGAATTGTTAAATATTTTTATTGAAATTTTTAACAGAACTTGATAAATAGTAAAAAGAATTTATTATTAGAATTGATAGGTTAGGTATCATGAATTTTGTTGCTATTCAGTACCGGTATTACAAAACTTAACTGAATATTTTAATGACTTTATAATTGTTAATTTTATAATTATAAATATTTGTGTCATTGCTGTTAGATAATCATTGTTAAACCTACCAATTTTAACATAATGTCGTAATTACATTAAGTGTTAGATACTATAGTTAAAAACAATATTTTCATTTTTATACTAGATTATTCTTAAGGTTAGCATTTGTTATGTTAGTATTGTGCAATAGTTATAATATGCTTTTGTAAGAAAAAATTGGTAACGGAATATCTCTTAAAAATTTTCTCCATCTTTTATGTTTTGAAACATAAAAAGAAAGAAAGACCAATATTTTTCTTACAAAAATTAGGACTAGAATATAACAATTAGTTATTTATAGTTAAGTAGGATAAAGTTAATGTAACTTTTCTAGATTTATTCTCCGCAGCATGCAGCAGTGACATCTAATGGTAGTTTAGTTTACTGTGTCCGTGTGTCCCATGAATTCATAGATTGGTTGGAGTTTCATTGCTGCGATACAAAGAAGAATATTATGTGTTGGCATTGTAGTTATTATAGCCATTCAGATAACTGAAAAAAAAAATTCTACAATATTTACTAATAAGTTTATTACAATAGATTTTTAATAAATCAAACTTAATTTTACTAGAGAAAAAGTCATGCTTGGAGGCTTAGGTTTAATATCATAAAAGAAATTGAGATTTTCCAGTCTACACACCATAGAATTATTTATTCATTTACCTGCTATGCCTGTGAACAGGGCCAGTTTTAACACAATTTGCCACCCAAGCATGAGGAGCCACCCCGTGCTCACACTCCATTGGTGACCAGGATTCTGAGGCTGGCAACAAAGATTTAGTTACGAAAAACTACCATCTTATTTCATTTTATTATTCTGTTATAGTATTCGCAACAAAATTCAAATTAGTAGTAGATTTTTCCACGAGCAGTCACTTTTGGTACAAACGAAATTATTAATTTACTCGGAAGAATTAGAAAATGTTCAGAAGTTATCGATATAATTTGAATTTCCTCCACAATTTTTATTATTTTGATTCCATGTGTTTTAACGGAGCATTCCTCTAGCCTCTCTTAATAATACATTATAATTCATACAAGTCTATTTATACCTTAGAAACTCGCTAAAAATGTAGCCTATGTTGGATATACTTGTAGTACGGTACTGGTACAAGTATTCAATCTTTCTTTTTAATGTAGATACTGACAAGAGCCATGCCATTCTGGGCTAAAGCCTACACAGTCTAGCATTAATTTAGGCCTGCCCGCGAAAATGCTTCAGTCTCTGTTACATATTATACTACAGTCTGCATACCAAGTCAAAATAATATACTGTACCTGTACATGATTTCAACTTTATCAAACACAGAATACCATTCCGTTGCTATCAATGTAAAAAGCAATGAATAAAATTTTCTTATAAAGTGTAATGAAGTTACAAGCTGTAGAGACTTTTTTTTATCTGTATTAGGTAGGTATATCAAGGGAATTAATAACTTATTTTTGTAAGATCTAAGTACTTATTTTATAAAGTCAGTCCTAACTGTAACATTCATTGATTGTTCAAGTAGTCTGAGCTTCTGATTGCTAATCATGAGGTTGTGGGTTCAATACCCAGTCTGACCAAGTGGCTTGTTTTCTTTCATAGATAGATTCTTCTAGCCTGGCCTTAATAAATAAAGATTTGGTTTTGGATCCTCCTGACTATTGTATCCATAAAATTACCTCATCTCATCTCATCAGGATTAAGTACCTCTACCGAATAGGTATCCCGGTTGAGGAAATGGGGCAACACTCTTTGCAGCATCAAATTCTAATCTCTGTAACTGGGCTTCATTTGACTCATTTTCTTGTACTTTGTAGACTTTTTAGAATGATTACTACGCCTATTCCTGAGCATTTTGTTTTGGAAAAACAAAAAACCGCTGGTTTGACAGTGGTATCGGCAATGATGATACTGATTGTTACCACAAACCATTAAAACGGTCATATAACAGTGAAACAATTATTTGAAACAGTGAAATGGTTATAGTCCTATGTTCTTTCTGGGCACAGAAGCTATGTTCCAGGAAATGTTCACAGCTCTATCAGATATACCATATTTTACGGACCATAACATGCACTTTTTTACTTTGAAAACTGAGCCTTGAAAGTTGGTTGTGTCTAATGGTCCGAAGTTCACTGCAAAGATTAAAATTATGGTAAATATTGCTGGAATACCATAGTTATAGACAAGGTGTTGTAAACGATAAGACAGTTACAAATTTGGCACAAACTGTACATCACTGCACTTGTCACAATCGTAAAATGAGGGTAGCTGGAAGCCAGGTATACAATGCGAAAAGAAAGGAATGTTGAGTTCTTTTATACAAAAAGAGTGTCTTCGCCGGGTGGTTTAAATGAATACAATTACCTCTAAACAGCCTTGTCCTGTTACACTTACCGTATGCTGAATTGAGGGTTAGAAGGTGTAAAAGTATTTTCAGTCTTTCATGAGAAATCAGTTCAGTTGTTAAAATTTACGCGATGTTACCTGTACAGAAGAGATTTACGTACAATGCAGATTTTAAGTTAGAAGTGATTTACACCGATTCCATTGTATAAGGTTATAATTTGCTTATGTAATGAAGTACATTATTCCCTTTAAAATGTTTCGTTTAGAATTACATTAAATTTATTTTCCTTTAAATTTCCATCCTAAAATTAAGGTGCATAGTCCGGAGCGTCTTATGGTCCGTAAAATATAGTAAGTTAAATAACCCAAGCATGAGTTTTTTATTGCATTTCCGAAGGACATTTGTTGTTATTCTTAAATGAATGTGAATAAACAGTACTGAATGGCTATAATAGTAACATGGCAGTCATCTCTCTGATATGACAGAACATTTAATTTAATTCCAGTGTAATTAATTCTAAATGATATTGCTGTAAACGAGTTTTCACTTTGCACATTAACTGTACTCTTACCCAAAAATTCCCATAACAATCGCATTGAAGCAATGGCTCAGGTTCTTTGCTAGCAGACATAAATCCAGGGGTCAGCAGCCTTTTTGTAAGAATCAATTATCCGAATAGTTACTGGAGAAGTGGGTCGAATAGGGTTGGGGATGGATAACAGAAACCATTACGATGTACCAATGTTCATCGTTGTTTTTCACAAACTGAAGCTTTTAGGTAAGCTTTTTGATAATTTACGATTTAACATCTCAATATAGGGTCTATACCCTATAGCAATAATTGCAATAATTATTATTGCCTTCATAACTAAACTGAGACAGTGGTATAAGTTATAGTACATCATTGTTTAATCATAAAATTGTTAATTTAATAGAATCCCCATTCATGAACAGTTTGAAAGTTATATTACTAAAATGGAGATGTTGAACAGGGGCATGCCATGACATAGTTTTCTGAAGACTTGTGCTACAAACCATGGGATCAATCCCTGATGAAGTCATTGGAATTTTTCAATTAGCTTAACTCTCCTGGTGGCACTATTTCCACGAGATTGACTCAACCTTTAAAAGCCAGTTTATATGACACTAGGTTTCATAACTACTTTCATTCAATGATTTTGTGAAAATTATTACTACCATTTTCTTCAAAACCAATTCCAATGCAATTGCATGTTTCACCTTATTTTTGAAGTGCAAGTTACTGAAATTCCATATACACTTTTTAACCATGTATAAATCCAGGAATTTCACAATACGTTACTTCCCTGCTTCTATCTGAAAAGTATAAAGCTAATTAGCAATTACGCATATTACCTCAAAATTACTGCTATAGTGTCATGAAAAGTTGGAACCAGCCAAAACTGTGTAGTCTCATAACTCACTGTTACCTGTACATCTCACGCTTGTGCATTCAAATAAAAAATAGTTGCGAAACTTAGTTACTAAACCTAGTTTCGTCGTGAATATGGCTCACCCTTACACTAAACCACAAACCACACAGCATTGTCATTCTACTAAAAGCGTTCACAGAGTAAATATCCTTAAGATAACGCTGTCTCGTTTGCCGTCCGATGATATGTTAAAAATTCTAAGTCTGGCAACACTGTGCGCATGCATCTGTCCATTCATATATATGTCTATCTTGCCTGCAAAACTTATACTGCATTAACGAAGTTAACCAGAGTGATACGAATGCGGGATTACTGGAGAAATCATGCTTACTTCAAGCTTCTCCTAGCATTAAATCATTTGAATGATTATTCAAATACTTTTTGTACGATTCTTGATACAGTATTTTGAGAACTTTCAGTAATCGAATGATTCCGATATTTTCACTCGAGAACTCCCATCGCTAGTTTTCAGGCAAACATCAGAGTCTATTAGTCCTTTCTCACAGTGTGTGACCTATCATTTTAATACAGTCCATACTTATTTGGCAGGATCTAATTCAATATTAAATAAATCTTAAATGTGATTTTTAATTTAAAAACAATAACTAAAAAAATATCTATTAGGTTTACTACCCCACAGATAAATGTATATTGTACTTATGACGTAGGCTTCACAAGACAAGACGATAACGGTACTAAATTTAAATCTTAAAAAATTTAAATGATTTGTCATAACAGAGGTGATTATTGTCAAAAGTTTCCATGGATCCATCAAGGCTACATTTTGGTTTTTAGTTCTTTCTTCTCTGTGTTAGTGAAACTGATTTCTAGAGGACAACAGCAGGAGATCTGGTTCAGCAGGTGATACATTTTCAGAGGGCATATTTATTAGTTTTTTCATTACTGGTAAATAAAAACTTTCCAAATTTGGATTTTCATTAAACAGAATATATAACTTTTATACAGAAGCATTTTCACTTGATGGCAGCTAATATATTCTTAGCAATTGTTTAGTCTTCAGTGGATGTGTACATAGAAATTGATCGTAATTATCCTTAAAATGATGAGAAATTTTAGTAATAATAATTTTATGATTGCTGCTGAATATTGGTTGGAATATTTTTTTGTATTTACTTGTTCAATTCTCTTTGCACATCCATCTAAGCATCCAGGTATCGAACATTTTCAAAAGCGTACAGTTAATAATATATTAATAACATCCATTATTACGAACAACAGAGTTCTTTTTACATTATGATATGAGTTTTAAATACTGGTTTTTGGTATAGTAGTATTCTTTTTATTTATGTGTGTGTTATAGATTAAATTGTGCCATCAATTGAATAGTGTATTCATTTCAAATTAATATTTTGGTGTAGGGATTAGGTACAAGCTTTGTGTAACTAATTTTGTAGTTAAATTAATTCTTTTTTTATCCTAATTCAAAATTCTATGAAAGCCCTTATCACTCTTGTATTTACAGTTGTTTCTCTTATCATCCAATGCTAGAAAATATTCTATCCATGTAACATTTTTTTTTTTTAAATATGTTAATACAAATGTATGGTCACTTTATAAAAATTACCAATGTCATAGTTAAATAGAATAAAAGGGGTTGACATTACATCTCAATGTAAACCATCTATTGTAGAATAGAATAGAATTTATTAAGTCCTTCACAAACATGTTCATGTTATAGGACGCGTCCTATATGATCCTTCTTTTAACTAGAACCCTTTATATCAAGCCTCCATGGTCTTCTGCTGGCATCCTTGGGTCTCTTTGACATTTTTTGGTCCCCCTTTGCTTTGTTCTGTACTCTCTTTGGATCATTTTGTCCATTCGCCTTTATTTTGACCTATTTTTATCCACTTTGGACCACCTGTGTGGTCTGGTGGTTGGTGACTACAAATCTGCAGGTCTAGGTTCAATCCCCACTAACTCCTCGGATTTTTCTGAGGAAGGGAGATCAGGAATGGTGTGCACTTAACCCCATTAGGATATCTAAGGAGCTACTTGACAGAGAGCCATCAATAACAGACATGAAAGTTGGCATAATGCACACATGCCCACCAATCCTGCCAACTGCTAATGTTAGATGATGCAGAAGACAGATAATAGGGCCTACAAGTGATGTAGCAACGTGGAGATTAGTTTAGTTTATACACTTTGAGCCATATTGTGTTAGGTCAATCTTAAAACAAGGGTTGACAATATTGTGTAATCTTCAGTAATTCTTCTTTGGTATTTATTAAATACAGTCCTGCTATTTATTTTTTGAATCTTTAAATTAGGTTTTAATTATAATGCATATGATCATGGATTATTCGGCCCGGAGGTCAGTCCTGCCTTGGGACCGAGTCATGGGGGGGATACCCATGGCTCAACCAAGGGACAGTAGGCTGGATGATACCACATAGGGTGGCCAGGTCCTTTTGCGGGATGGGAATGAGGACACAACACCCAATCCTGACCCAGGAAGGAAAATTTACATATCTGTAAAATCCCCGACCCGGCCGGGAATAGAAACCCGGGCCGCCCAGGTGACTGGCAGTCATGCTACCAACTCACCCACGGCGGCAGACATATTGCATATAAAAAAAAATAAAAATAAAAATAGCCTTTAATCCCAAAAGGCAATGGCTCCTAAAAGGAGGGTAGCTCGATTGTTCTTCCCACATTTGAGCTAAGAATGTTTAATTTTCCTGTCTTTGTCCTTCTGAGTTCGTTTGTCTTGGTCTCTGGTCACTTTTAGTCTACACTTTCTCCTTTTCACTCCACTATTCACTTATTTTCACTTTCACTATCTTAGTCTGTTCTTAGTATTTATTTTATGAAGTTTACGTGTTCCTTCCAGACTTCTCGGTTCCTCGCCATCCTAGTCCAGATGATGTAGTTTCTTCTTTTTTTTGTTTAATGTAAATATAAAAAGCTATAACCTTTTCAATTATATCAATAATTTTTTTATTTATTCCCCATACTATCTAGGTATGTTACGTCTTCATAAGTACAGCCCTTCCTCAAATTAGGCCAATTCAAATCAATTTTATTCAACCAATTACCCATACCAGGCTGGAGAATGTGAAATTCCATGTTTAATAAAATGGTAAAAAATGGAATGATTGAGGTGGCAATTTAGGGGATGCTAAATTTATTTCTTGCCTATGATGCCAAAATACCTAGAGCTGGCCTTGATTTCTTGCTTGCTTGCTACTTAGCAATTGATTTTCTTTAGCATTTGTATTAATTATATCAATTTAAACATTAATTGTAGGACAATCCAGCTGTGTCTAATAATATTGAATACAGAGAAGTAATGCAAATAGTGTTCAAGGGCTACATAATTTTTGTTAATACAAGACTACCACTGAAATATGTGACCTGTATAATTTGCTACCTGTTACAAATTTGGAAAGTTACCAGTAACTGGTTAGGGCACGTCTTAGTTGGGACACACGGATAGAGTTTATGTTTGGGGCTGTTTTTCAAGGTTTTCGGAAACATGAAGTTTGACCCTGATTCGGCACTCAATCGCCATAACAACTTTCAAACTTTCTTCGGCGCTCTTTTACTGCTTTTCCGGTGAGTTAGTTTAGCGCAAGGCAGCACTTGGCCATGAACGGACTCAGAACTAACCTAACATGACACAACCTTATCACTGCTGCCAGACACTTATTTGCATATATTATTATTTTCACTTACGGCTACATCGCTGTCATTGTGTATTGTTGTTCATAGTGCAGTAGCAATATGTGATAGTGCATATATTGTTAATGTGCATTGGTCTATGTTATAGATGCTTCTTTCCTACAGGGTTGTCCCAGAGAAGAGTAATTGCATTATACTAGCTTATTTTATGGGGATTTTGCAGCGGTATCCACTTGAAGTTATGGTACATGTTAGAAACTTTATAAGAAATGGTACATCATGCTGAAGGTATCCACCATTTTCATTATACATAATTATGTTCGTATGTTCATTCATAAACTGGAATGTGCAGTATCAATTCTGGTATGTAATATTTATTTAATATCCCAGCATTATCTAGCTATATTTGATTGTTATTATTGAATTCAGATTGTTATTTATTTACTTCTTTGTTCATGGTCAAATCCATTCTCCTGCTATATGAATAATAATAATAATAATAATAATAATAATAATAATAATAAGAAAAAGAAGAAGAAGAAGAAGAAGAAGAAGATCTTTATTAAATAGTTCTAATAATTCCTCAGTGACTCTACGACTTGTTTTTTCATATTGATGTTGGTTCTTCCTGTCTACAACTTTCATTATGTAGTGAGTTTTCTGTGGCTCGGTTGCTTGCATGCTAGTCCCAGAACACAAGGGTTACAAGTTATTGCTGGGATAAGAGTGATAGTTTATTTCAGGGTGAAAATGCTCATCACGGATCTTCTGTAAATAGTGATAAGCTGTGAATCCCAACTCAGAGATTTTAGACATGTTAATCCCCTTGCTGCCCTGTATCACCCCCTTTCTGCTCTCATTGCCTGCCTTTGTACTGATTCTACCTGCCACAAAGATGCACAATTGTTCAAAATGTTCATAATGGACAGAGTTTTGTCCCCTGTGTGACAATATTTCTACTTGTCATAATAGAAACATGCATAATTAGAAATGATGATAATATTATGTTATGTTTCTGTTGTATTTATTGCCATTGATATAATTGTGATGTCTTTGCCACTGCTGCTATCAGATAAATCACATGGCAAATCAACACCCCTTCTGAAGGTAGCCTGTTCTTTTTGACCTATATTTGATGGTTCAGAATACTTCAAAAATATGTAACCTACTTCATAAAACTAAACTCTGATCTGATAGGCGTTGGCAGCCAAGATCATGAGAACCATTCTCTGATAAACAGCTTGTCTCTAAGTAAGTTAAAGAACCTCAAGCTTAAATTAGGACATTGTAACAAAATATATTGGTGTTTCAAGAACCCTGGTTAGGTTTAATACCTTAATTTGTTATCAGCTGGCCCATTGTTCCTGTCACAAGAGGCCTTAGCACAACAAAAGGAGTGTAATTAAATTCACAAAGCTTAACATGCTTTATCAATTCTTGTCAATTGTAGCTTCAGCTGTACAACACCACAGAGAGAGTGAAAACATGGAAGTTCTGTTTTTGCTTCATGTAGGCCTATACTAAAATGACTTTCGGCAACTCAACTCCCATTTTTCTCTGTACAGAGAATTACATGAAACATAACAGCGGCCATTTATCTTCTGAACTTCACCTTATACATGTCATTAATATTTTTATGAGAGAAAAAATCTACATACTGGCACTTTAGCACACAACAAGTAAACGATTAACATTGGTATTAACAATCGTCAAACAGGCAGTTGGCAGTCAAGAAATCTCACACAAATGCAATAATGTAGCTCAGCCAGAGATACTTTTGGACATTCCCTTTAATAAGACTCCAAATATTCACCAATTTGTATTGCACACCACTGTCACATAGAATTATCTACTCTTATACAATTCAACGGCCCTAAATAGCGTGCTTGCTCGCCCGCTTCGTGAGACATCGGGTATACTCGGCGATGTTCGTCCTTCTCAGTCTAAACTTTCATGGCGACTACAAAATTAGGAAGGAAACCCGTTTCTTTATTATATAAGGCCTAAGTGAAATGAACACAATGAACAAATATTCTAATTTTATTTTTACTTACAATTTTCATAGCTCTGAACCACAAACATTTTTAATAATCTACCAGTGTGTCCTGGAGTCAATGAATAATGGCGGGCGAAGCCGGGGGCAACAGCTGTAAAATATTGATGGTTTTATTTCTTGAAATATCGCTGATAATAATAATCCAAACAAACCATTCCTTCCCTTGAAACATTATATAATTTCTGAAAATTACACTGAATTGATAAAATAAAATTCACATCATATTCATGTCAATAAACAGTTGAGAAACAATATGTATTATGTGTTCACCCATGGCCTCCTTTATAGGTTCTTTGGAACTGCATGATCGATTCTGATATAGTTTTCCCAGGGGGCGCTTTAAAGCCGGAATTTTAGCTGTTTCATTAATTATTAATGGCTTAGTTTATGAATGATTCGCGTGCAAGTGTTAATAAATATAATGCTTTAATAATTATTATTATGCACTTAATTTTTAATTTTTAAAAGAATTATCGTGGGCGAAGCCACGGGCACCTCCTAGTTAATAACAACGTGGCATATACTGCAAACCAAAACTTTTGAACTTTATTCAAAGTTAATAAGAATCCAAAATAACCATACCTAAGCTCCATATAGCAAAAATTATGCTACTAAAAAGAGAGTAAGGTTATTTTGTAATTTAGTGTAATCTGACAAAACAATGATTTCTTTTAAATCTTAATGAACAACTATCTATCTTGCTATTGTATACTGCAGTATACTGCAGTATACTGCTATGATACTGCAACTTGAATGAGCATACAAACTTTGCATCATACAGACAACAGATATTGTTGGGTGTTAGATTTTAGATTTGTTATTTTTCATTGATTTCAATAAGCACATGTTGAAAATAATCTTTATGAATATAACAATATTTTTTAATTTAGTGGTAACTTATTTGTTTTTTTATTTTAAAAAGTTCTTGATTATTCAAAAAATAATCTAAGATTTAACATCCTTCAGCCATAACTTGAAAACATACAAAATCACACACAGTTTATATTTAAGTGATACAGTACCTGATAGGAATAATGCTATTTTTGATCAGCTTGCGAACATGTGCAGGTTAGTTCTGAGACTGTTAGGCTCTAGTAGATTTGGCCGGTGTCTTTACTAACTGTGGTTGGTAAGCATGCTAGCTAATGTTGGTAGCACAGGGAGCAGCCCCTCCTGTGGTTCGGTAACTTAGTTAGTGCTAGATTGTTAAGCACTTGATGTGTGTTAAATGTGTAAGTAAATTAGGTTATGTAAGAGTTGTAATTGTCTGTAATATTTGAAATAGTGTTGTAAAGGTACTAATAAGCATTTCTGGGTATTTAAAAATGCCATATAGTTTATTGCCAGCTTATCTAAATGAAGAAATCGCTGATTGCTTTAATTTGATTATGATATTTTAAAATATTTTTAAATACCATATTATGCATTTGAACAAGTACTGTAAATTTGAAACCCTCTACTTTTTTCTTTTTACTTTTTAAATCCTCTCAGGAATTATATATAATGTTTTGAATACTGTTAGTTCTAGCATGATACTACTTATTAGTTGTGTCTTTTTCTATAATTATCCTTGTTGGAACTGAAATAATTTTATTAACAATAAAATTACTTATATTTTGGAATACTGTTTCAGGAGTTGCAGTGCTCCACCTATTAGTAACAAAAACAGAATTTGTCACATGAAAAATGTTCTAAGATTTCTTTTAGATGAATCACTCTTAATTTAGTTGTAATACAGATATAGTCACTTAAACTTAGTGTAGATATAGCAATAACATGATTCATTTTTAAGAAATTTGTGGCCATAATTCTGTTTTTATTCATGTATGCTTGCTCTTTATGATAGTATTTAAGCAATAAGTGATTTTCTTTAAAATCCAAGCTGGCACTAATTGCATAGCAACAGAATTTTCAGAAAGAAACATTAACACTGATCCCAGATGTATGTAATACTTTGACATTTTATTACAACTTTTAGTGGTATGAATATGAATATAATTCTAATCAGAAATGGTACTAAGCTCTTTAGAACAGTTAGCACTTCTGGATATTCTATGTAGTTGTAGGTTTTGAAGTATGTTATAAATTATTCTATACTGATTTTTAAATGCCTAGAAATCCTTATCAGTGCCTTTAAACATGAATAGAACTGAGCACTGTAATTATAGTATATTAGCATTATGTATTTAAGTGTGTAGCCAGGCGTAATTAGTACAGTATTGTAGTTTGGTTTGGTTGCGTGGGGGCGGGCACTGACTTCTAACTTAAACTGACAACTCTCTCTCCTTGGCTGGTCCTGACTGACTCTAGGTGTTTGGTAACATTGCGCTGGATCCCGAAAGTTCCATCACACGCCATAACAACTTCCGCAGCTTTGTACAGGGTCTGATGCTGCTCTTCAGGCAAGTGCTAATCGCCTAGTCCACCGTCGTCTTTACCTTTGTTGCACTGTGGATTTCCTCCTACATCCACCAATATCCCTCATTTTGGAAATTATTTTTGACCCAAAGAGAGCTCTCCTCTCTTGATATCATTTATGTTATTGAATATTTCCTCATTTCTATATAACTTCAATTGATTTACTTTCTGCAATGAGTTAATCTCATTAACATTGGCACCAAAATGGATCGGTATTCCCCTATTCTCATTACTCAGATAAATAAGAATTGTTATAGGAAACAAACTCTTGCGATTGATAGATATTTTTGACAAAGAAATTCTGTTAAACTTATACATATCTTATTCTTTCACCACTAACTCAAAGATCGAATTATGGGTATTAGTATTAGGCAAGATATATCAAGATCCAACTAGCCTACTTGTAGACATATTTTATTCTTGGTTATGAATTAATCCGCTAATAATTATGTACCTTTAGTTTCAACAGAGGTTTTAACCGAGTTACGAATCGGGGAAAATTGGAAAGTACAGCTAGAAATATAAAAAAAATATATTGGACTTTAAAACAATATGGTAAGAAGGAATATTATGTCAAAAAGAGTAAGTGGAAGAACTCTGGACATAGGTTCTAAACATACAAATCATGTAAGAAGGCCAGAATTTTTGTCTTCTTTTCCTGTAGCTCTATGTACAGAACGAGAACTGTGATTCTTATTTAGAAAACTAAACAAGATTCTTGCCTATATCTGTGTATGGTTTCAACCTTATGGTTCCTTCATTGCATCATTTTTGACATAATACCCAGCGCAAAAAAGAAAATGCTATCTGGCGCTTTTTAAAAATAGATGCAAAATTGCAATTAATTAGAAAAGCTACAGCGAGTAGATTTGTTAAAAATATGTAAGATGCACTAAAGCTGTCGCTAGATGTAATTTAAATAATCTGCTTCGCTAATGATTAACTCCACATGAAATAAAATCAATAAACTCTGGAAATATTATAACATAGTAGCCTATGCATGATAAATCCCATTAAATGTGCTTCTAAAATCACTTGCTATTATACACTATCTGTTTTGATGCCAGAAGTAAAATGTTGTTACTATCCACAACACCCGAAATTCCTTCCTTCGCTCCTCTTTCTTTTGTGACAAGCATAGCATTCTGCTGCTGCTACACTCAGGCAAGTTAAATGTTCAGACAACCACAAGATTCCCAAGAATGTGCAAGAATCTATGTTATATAGCACATATTGTATTCAGCAATCTGTATTAATATTAAAATCAAAAAGTTTTGTTGTCATTTTGTTGTTTTGTCCAAAGTAAGTTACCGGTAAGTGGTAAAACAACAGAACCAATGTAAGATTTGAGGCTTTCCTGGCGAATCTTATGTAGAAAATCTTCTCGGGTTTGCAGCCAGGTGAGAAGTTTGTTGTGGTCCAACGTTTCCGAGGCTGACGCTGCCTCCATCCTCAGGGAATCTGAAGTGTCGAGTTTTGACATGTAGGGGAAATATATACCAACCCGAGCAGCTGCTCCCTGATTGGTCGACTCCGCCCAACTCAGGTTGGTATATATTTCCCCTACATGTCAAAACTCGACACTTCAGATTCCCTGAGGATGGAGGCAGCGTCAGCCTCGGAAACGTTGGACCACAACAAACTTCTCACCTGGCTGCAAACCCGAGAAGATTTTCTACAACAGAACCAATGTTTGTGAAAGTTTCATTGTATTGTACAGGTTCTTGGAAGTGAACTGCACTGGGTTTTGTTTCAATTGATGTACGAAGAACACAAAGTAAAATGTTAAGGATAAATGCAGCATTCCTTCAGTTGTCTAGACACAAACTTGACCCTCAAAAACGATATGAATTTTTAATAGCATAACAATCACTATTTTCATTACTGTGTAGTCTTCTCTTACCGAGTAACAAATGGGCACATTTCTGTTATGTCCAAGTTATTTTGCACTCTAAAATAATGTGACTAATACTGGTAGCCTCTGTCATCTATATTAGCCTGTTTGTTATCGATCATAAATTTCCATCAGAAAGTTGTTAATTTCTTCTCAGTTAAAATTAACTGTTCTTTTTTAATGCAATATCAGAGGTAAAGTATCAAACAGTAATAAGTAATGTACTTAGAAATGTAGGCTATGTGAAAGCATGTGAAATATATTATTGTCACTGTAATGTCAGTATTAAACACTTCCTTGTGATTGTTCAGTACCTAGGCTACATCACTGTGTAAAATTAAACTTCACATACCATACCGGTAACTGTTTAAATATGTTAGTTAACATAATGCTGTGTTGTGTAGATATTCATGGAAAGCCATAAGTGACTGGTTCATGCAAAATATATGGTATTAATTATTCCTAATATAACGAAGTATATTATTTTCCATATAAGTTACTCATCTAAGTTAGGTCCATGTGTTTACATGTGTTGTTCACTTCATGGAAAAATACAGTTTAGATCATTGCTTTGATTTTTCTCAATTTTTATTTTAAAATCCTCCGATTTTGCTTCCATCATTTAAGAGAAGTAGATTTTTCATTTTTTACAAACATGCCACATGAGCTCAAAAGCAATATAGAATATGTAAACAGAGCATTGCAAATTATTAATTTATGCCTTAATACATTCATAAAATAATAAATTAGCTACACTATTGCATATTAATAGTGTTATAAATGAAAATGTAGTATGAATATCAATATGGTAAAGTAAGACGATGAAAGCAAGTATCTTTAATTTCAATGAGGACATTTTGTTGCTCCCACTTTTCTTTTTCTGTCTTCTTTTCCTCATTCTCCCACTTTTCTTTATTCTACTTGTTTTTCTCTTTTCTTATGTATGTTTTCTGTTATTCCTCTTCTAGATCTTCTCATTTGCCTGTCATATTCTCTTAGTATTATTCTTCCTACTGTAAGAGTGAAGAATACGGTTCAAGGGCGCCCATATGATATTTTCTAGGGAGGGGCCAATTTTTTTTTATTAATTAATTTGTTGTCGCTTTAGCTTTTTGGGTCACTTTATAACATTCTGTTAATAACATAAGTGCAAAATTGAGAAAGACAGAAAATAACTTCGGGGAGGGTCGAAAGTGATGGTGGAGTTGAGGGTATTGAATACCCTTCAAGAAAGGGGGGTCAGGGGTCCAACCCCGGAAAATTTTTAAATATTGAACTAGTGAAAATCACATTTTTCGCTATTATAGCATTAAAAAACTAGTTAGTAGATTCTTTTACCTTACTCTAAGATATGTCAACATAAACAAGAATTTGTTAGGCCTATTTTCCTGGTCCAGCCCAGGAACATTTTTAAATATTGATCTAATGATACATTTTATGCTATTTTCGCACTGAAAAACTCGTTAGCAAGTTTCTTTACCATACTCTAAGACATGCCAACGTAAACAAAAAAATCATTACCTAAGTTATAATACTTATTACTACCATAAGAAAAGTTAAATAACACATGTTACAATGGAAATAATAATCTACTCATTATGTTATGAAAACAAAATAACTGCTATATCATATTTGATACACCAACAAAACTTGTTTGATTTAATAGGCCTAAATGAATTTTTTTTAACAAAAATAGAACTTTAGCTTTTGATTTTTAGGGACCCCCTGGAACCCCCATTCCTAATCCACCGTGGATTCTGCTTCCATGCTGTCAATTTGTAAAGCTTCTGCAAACTTTTTTATGTCTCTACTGACTTTCAAATAATTGTCTTAAGAGAAAAACACCTGACTATAATTATTAATATACATTTTTTTTCCTTTCCCTGAGAGCTAGAGGGGGGCCGTGGCCCCCCCTTGCCCCCGGGTATGGGCGCCCATGATACGGTTTTGAACTTGAACAAATTCCTAAAATTCCATTTCCGACTGGGTGGTGCAGAGTGTGGCCAAGGTCGGAGTCAATCCAGACCCAGGTCGATGGCACAATATGTGTCCATTAATGTTACATGCCCTATTGTGTAGATTTACAGGCTAGTTAAAGAACCAAGTTGCAGGACACTCCTGTTGTTAAATAACGATAAAACCAAATAACTAATCATTTCAAACTGATATTTCCAAAACTATATACTGTAATAACTATTTAAATTTGATTTCTTTTTCCTTCCTGAATTTTCTTTCTTTCCAAGTAGAAAGGCGTGGTATTCATTTGTTCATGACATTATGAGTATCAACAAAAGCAATCATACATACCAGAAAGAGGTATCATTTTAAATAATTTTTTAAATTACAAACTATATTTTATTTTTTAAACAAACTGTCATAAATACTTTAAAAATTTATATATAAATATATATTCTATTTAAAGCAGTAAAAATATTATTTCCAGAAGTTCAAAGCTTTATGCAGTGATCTTTTAAGACAGCATATTCTGAGTAAGTTTTCCATTTATTTATTTATTTATTTGTCATTATTGTGGTGTGTTTGCACATTCTTGTGGAGTCTATAAAACACTGGGATACATTGTGTTGAGTATTTATTCACTAGCTGTGCACAGCTATTTTGATGCTGAAAATTACAGGCAAGTTCTAAACACATGGAAACAAAATAACACAACAATGTAATAAATGTTGCTACACATGCTTTCATTGTTGTTGTTGAGTGTTGTATTTATGATCCATGTTGCATTGATGTGTTTCTATAGTATTAAAGTCAACACTAGTAACTAAATATATTAATGTAAAAATTAATGTAAAACTAGTCAATTTTAATATTGTTGGTGTTCAGGACAAATGCTGTAAGACTTTTTGTTGTTTTGGGTGCAAACCTCTATTGTTTTCCTTATAAATATGTTTATGGGTTGGGTGTATTTGAAAGTATTTATTATCTAGGTTGGTTGTATTTGACATAACTCTTAAGAATTATGGTACATAATTCATTACATATGGCTTTATGGTCATCTTTTTCTTAGATAAATTATGCATTTATATTTGTCCTGAATACCAACATTCTAGCATAAGCCTGCAATTATTTTATGATCAGAAAAAAAAATTGTTTTCTTTTGTCCTACACTTATTTGCTCCAGCCAAATATTTTTTCAACAAACGTTTTAAAAATATGCATGAAAAACAGGGCTATTCAGGGCTATTGGGGTTTCAAAAAATCTCGGTGTTTAGCACAATTGAGGAAAGAATATGAAACTGTTTTATTGTGTAGGGAAAACTTTCAAGCTGTTTACGTAAAATTATAAATATTCATATGTGTGCCATTGGTCAATCTGCAGATATCACCCACAATAGTTAATTTCCTCCTTTATCAGAATTGAATGCTTAGAATGGAGATTTTGAAATTTTGTGAGGAAATGAAGTTGAGCAAAGGTAACAGAATGATACAAAGATATTCAAGACTTATGGTAAAAAATATACAAAAAAATGTTCCTCAACTCCAGTAGCTGCCATTTTACAAAAGTTTTATCCTGCCGATATTACAATGTCGATCAATAGGCGAGCGGTCTTTGAAATTTTAGACTCAACTGAAACTAAGTACCGGTAGTTTCACTTTTATTGTGTTAACTAGATTTTTATTATGTTACATTTCAAATTAGTTTAACACTATTGTTCAACATTCATACTTTTAGAAATGTGTATTGTAATTTCTGGAGCATTTGGTCATTTTTGTTCAAGACTTATTTTGTAATAAATCTTCTACCTGACATGTTATTATTTCTCAATAAAGTTTCTGAGTATATAGTGCAAACTGATATAGATACCGGTAAAACATATAACTTAATCGCAGGGGTTTGTTTAGTTACATAGTGCCCCTAAGCATTGAAAATATTTCTGTCTCTTTAAGTTGTAGTTAAAATATACACAAAATAAAATTTGCAAATCACACTCGCACTTTATTCTTACAACTGTAAATGCTTCATTTGTCTGTTGACACAGAATATTGTAGTTCACTAGGTCTTTGTCTTCAGTCTAACTTAAACTTTAAACTGTTGTTAAATGAACAAAACATGTTCCTTTTCTAGAGTAGTATATCATACAAGTTGGAAGATATTTTTACAGCATGTGACATGAACGAATAGGAGATTATTTAATGTTGTTAATGATTTCGTGGCATATGTAATTGCCTTTATAATTTACCAGTCTTATATCATTTATAAAAAAAGGAGCACAAATACCTAATTAATTCGTAACTTTGACAGCTTAGAAGTTGCCTTAGGTAGCTGCCAGGTCTGCCTATATACACCCCTGATCAGTTGACATACTGTATTAATAAATGTAGGATTTTGAATATTTTATTACTATATTATAACTGTATTATTATAAATCATAGTAAATATCTATTTGAAATAGCAATAACCAAATTCAGATTTGCAGGCTTATGTTATATTGTGTTATGAGGGTGCACCAACCCATGTGAGATAAAAAATAAAATATAAATTCTAATTCATGGGTTCAGTTCCTGAAATGGTGAAAATAAAACCATGTGAGATATACATTTTTCTAGTTAAAATGTATAAAAATGTAGAAATGTAATTCTTAGCAGGCTCTCTAGACTAGAAATATTGTAGGGCTCTATTCAGATGTAAGCTTTATTAATTGTCATTTAAGTTTCAGCTTTTGTATGAAGTATAGCATAGATCTGAGACTTAACTGACAATTCCTAAAGCAGAACTACTGAATAGAGTTCTACTGCCATCTCTGCCTCAGCATACAATCTTGGTCTTGTTTATCACCTTTTTGAAAGTCATACATAAATATTGAAAGGTACTCTTATTTTAGAAATGTGCATTGTATGAGACATCAGTTGGACAGATGGGTAGGTGCTTAGTTTTACTGTTCTTCCTATGTGATGATGATCTGCTAGTGAGACCCCTTTGAAAAACTTTAGCCTGTGTTAGCCTCCTTTGTTCTCAATTAGCCTCTTTTCATCTACTACAGGTTTCATTTGGCCATTTCAGTTCTTAAATTTATGCCTCTGTGATGCTGACTGAACTGTATGAATGCCTTTGGGCCTATATGCAATGGTGGCGATAATATCCCTGAAGACCCTGCAATGCAGGCAAGCCACATCATGTCTTGCATAAATTATAAATTTTTTTGTATCTAAAAAGTACTAATGAATATCTCTACTGGCCCCTGAGGCTCGTGTACGTTATTCCCTAAAAGCCTTAACAAAAATAGTGAAATTATTGCCAAAATTAAATAAAAAGTGAAAAATGTAATAAACAAATATTGTAACTGGGATTCACAGTGAAGTAATCAAATACACACAATTAATTATGTTTTTCACTCAACTTCACTAATACACATAATGCATTTCACAGCTTCTTAGCTGCATCATCAGATGAGGTCAACAGCAGACTCGGCAGTTGACCTCATCTGATGATGCAGCTAAGAAGCTGTGAAATGCATTATGTGTAAGTCATTACTTATACTAGTGAAGTTGAGTGAAAAACAGGATTAATTGTGTGTAGTGAAAAATGTATTGAAATGAATATAAAAAAATTTGAAATCCAAGAACAGTTTTCAACAGTAATGTTCCTAAATGGGCAGATATTTTTTGAAGCACCCCTTCATCATTCTTCCGTTCATTGTAGGCTCTGTCCCTACATGGGGTGCAGCTGTATGTGGTTTAATTTAGTTTGTGAAGTTCTGCAAAGATTTTGGCCTAGACAAGGGGTTCATCCAGCAAGTGGCAAGAGCGGCAATAAAGGAGTCTCTTTCAATTCTGAGAAACCATTTCAATACCCAACAGTGATTTTATATCTGAACTGTCATTTCATAATTTTAGAAAAAATATATTAATTCTGTTAATATTTATGTTCTCTATGCCTGCCCCCTGTAACTAGCAACGTTTTCTCACATTTGCGTTTTCTCTTTATTGTAATGTTATTCTTTTGTAATTCAGTTTTTTTTATCTTGTTAAGTTGTCTTGGTAAGCTTTGTACTATGCAATCCCTAAATTGGGAAAGCTGTAGTGTATATTACGAAATAGAAAAAAAGCCCAAGCTATATTCCCTTCACCTCTCATACTAGTGAAGAGAAAGGCATAATCCAGAACCACAATATATTTTAGCTCTTGAAAATAGTTTTCAGATGTAGTTGACCTTAAAAATAATTATTTAAATTTCAGATGGGAATATAAATTTAACCCTTGAACAGGCAAGTTCTTGAATGGGCATTCAGTGTACTTTATACACATCATTCAAATAACTTGATTGAAATTGTGTAAGTGAACAATAATGAAATATTACACTTTAATCAATTAAGTAGCTATCAAGTCTGTCACATAATCTGGCATTGCACCATGCAATCAAGCTTCTTTCTTGATGCTCACAGAGAATTAAATATTGATTGACTGTATTAATATATATTGCTTTTCTATTGCTCTGTAATCAGATGTCTTATTACTCCAGCCTTTGATTATTATTTCATAGAATCAGCACAGTTCAATTTCTTGTATCCATCTATTTTTATATAACTGCCGTTGAACATCTGTCGCATGTGTGTTGCTTCCACATGACTCTTACTTACAAAACAATGCCATGAATCACACTTTATAGTGGTCGATATATTTTTTAACTCATCCACCTATCACACAGTCAATCATGTGTCAGTTATTTCAATGGGAAGCTATTTCATTTGTAATGTCTCTAGCAATACAGTCCAGGAAATTTTTTTTTTAGAATATATTTCCTTTTTGCTTTAGATATCACTATATCAGATGATTTACTGCATTTACATTGTGTCTGGATTCTCATTCACTAGCCATTTAAGCTCGCTCTTGGTCAGAAACTTTCGGTACTAGATTTACCCCCAAATAAAACAATGAATTTTTGTATTACAAATACTGCTAGAAATGCACTTTTCTTATGCATATTTTATGCCCCAAAATGACATTGTCATACTTCAGTTTGGGTATATTACCACTGGAAATTCTGTAATACAGCTTCTCAAAGAAAATTTAAAACCAAAATAAAGCAGCTCAACAACACTTTGTTTTGTATTGGCATAGGCATATTTTATACAAAAGACATGCCCAATCAAAGTTAAAAGTTAATGATATAGCATTACTGTATGATGATTCTTTCCTGTATATTCATTCAAATTACACATGAATATGACTAATCAGAACACCTTTAAGTCTGTGAAGTAAGAAAGTGAACCAGCATTCTTGGTTCTGTATGACCAAGATATTTTTTGCTGAGGTTGAGGTGGTAACTATTGGAATGAGATCTCATGTTGTGCATGTGAAATATTGCAGATGTGCTACTGGTGAAGCCTGGCCTTCCATTATGTTGTCATGCATCAAGGGACGGCCGTGTGATCCTCTTGCAAAAAAGCCTGAACTTGACTGTGGCTCAAACCTCGCCTACGCTTACTTTGTCTCTTTCATATTTTTCTGCTCATTTCTGGTAAGTAGTCTTGTAATCTATTTGATTTTTTAATCATATATTTTGTGTGTAGAACCTTTTTTTCGTATTACATTGATTGCCTCAGATTTTGTCATTTATGTTTTGAAGTACACACTGTAAAACCGAATTTCATTGTAATCCCATTTTGATATATTAAAAACATGCTTCAGTTTTTCAGACATTTAAGTTTTGAGATACAATATTAAAATGATAACCCACTGCAAAATTAAATTTCTTTATAATTGCCTTTTTTCTTATTATAAGTCATGTTTCTATTTTTCAGTCTATAGAATATGTAGAACTATAGAATAGTAAACATACTGGAAGTGAATGTACATAAAATGTTTTAAAATATGTTTATAACAAAAATAATAGTAACAAATTATTATATTAAATTCTTAGGATTTTGAGTAGACCTACAAGAAAAGTTTAGAAGGAATAGACACATATTAACGTGTCAGTGTTATGAAGTTCAAGTTTTCGGCCATCTTACCTCTTCACAGGAATATGGTGCTGGAATGAGCATGTTCATGTTTATAGAAATAAGGCATAGAGTTAATGGTAAATATATTCTCTCATTGACTGAGATTGAATGTATAGGGTAGCCATTCAGAAGCCACATTCAGAATACAAGTGCGTAGTGTCCGTGGAGATCTGTCAGCTGCCAATACAATGGTTGCCGGTGTGTGTGCCTCCTTCCTATTTCAAGACTTTTCAAGACTTCCACTGAATGTAGTAAATGATAGGAAATGCACGTATGCTGAATATTAGGTTTTGCAATAGTCAGAAACACATTAATTATTTTAATTCTTCGAGTTACGCCTGATATATATGCAGCCCATCCGTCTTAAATGCTTGAAATCACTATTGTCTTCTTGTTACAATCAAGTTAGAATTCAAAGAGCTACAACATACTGTAAACACTCCAGTATTGTGCACCACAGCCCAACCATGCACTATCACTGTGCTACAAAACAATAACAAAGCTCATTGGGTTTCAATTTTACTGAAATGAAAGAAAATACAAGACGTAATAACTAAATATGTATAATGCGTAATACAATGATCAGACAATGATCAGTGTGATTGTCAACATCTACAGTAAGAATCCAATTACTGCCACATTTTTGTTGTTTATATATAGAGTGAATCATAATTTTAACGACAAACTTTCATAAGTTGTTCAGGGATGTTTTCTGAGTGTTTGTCATATAAGGAAGCCCTGGTCTCCTTTGGCTCAGTACCGAGTAATTCATTGCTTTTATTTCTAACCTAACTACCTTCCTACAACCAAAATTACACGCTGTTTGCAGTAAAGTAAAGTGATCCCTATACAGGCCATGGAGGCCCAGAGGGTTCCAGGAGGTTGAGGCTCCCAGATTTTGGACATTCGGCACATGAAGGTGGTAAGGTTGTCAGCCTTACGCACCGGCCGCCTTTACCCCCAGGATTGCTCCTGGTACTCATTTCTGTTGGAGGCTGAGTCAACCCCAGGGCCATAGTGCCACCAGAAGGATTAGGCCAATTGAAAAATCTCAACGACCTCATCGGGAATCGAACCCGCGACCTTCCGGTTTGTAGCGCAGCGGGCTGTTTGCAGTAATAGTTCAAAATGTAGACCCCATGATCACGACAAACTTCACAGCGACACCTCATGGACTGTCACACATGCTCTAGCATCCCAGGAGATTTGGAGCACATCATCACTGGCTGTTACAGTCCTAGCAACCAGGTCTACATTAGTTTCGACAGGAGTCATGTACACTAGGCTCTTCATGTGACCCCAGAAGAAATTAAAGAAATGCAGTTACACAGTACTGAGCCACTGGAGACCACGGATTCCTTATATGAAAAACACTCAGCAAATATCCCTGAACAACTTGTGAAAGTTTGTCGGTAGAGTTTTGATTCACCTGTATATGTGCATGTAACTCCAGAACAATATGGAGAAACCACAGATGTATATCACACCAACTCCATCTATTACAGCATCTTCTCTAAACATTGCAGCTCCACATCCTGACAATACATACATCTGTATATTCCAATCTGAAAATCTAAAGGCTGCTCTAGTAAAAGTGCGCTATGTGACGATAATTTGTGATTAGGGTGTTGCGTATGTTCCAGGCATGTGTTTCTGACCTGGAGTAAGATTGTGAAACGTAATATTTAACATATGGGCATTTGTGCTTTGAATTTTTCCTGGTGCTGGTAATATATGATATTTTCCCGGGCTACTAACCAGGTGGTGAATTGGATTAATTCCGACGTTTCGAAACCAAACTGAGGCTTCATTGTCATTGTCTCCTTGACAATGAAGCCTCAGTTTGGTTTCGAAACGTCGGAATTAATCCAATTCACCACCTGGTTAGTAGCCCGGGAAAATATCATATATATGGGCATTTCCTACCATTTACTACATTCTGTGAAAATATTGTAAAGTTCTGAAATAGGAAAATGGTATACTTTCCTTGTTGTTCTCTTGCAGCTTTCTGACTGTCATGATGGTGACCTTGGCACAGTGAAAGCTTAAAAAGTCTTATAGAAATGTATTACATTTTATGGCACTTTGAATTAGTCTGGGAATATATTCTGGACCCTCAGTTGGTAAATGGCATCCACTTGAGCACCAACAACATAGATTCTAGTTTTTTGTACAACCAAGAAAGTGAAAAGAAGCTAGGTTAACAATTGGTGATAAAATCTGGATTTTAAAAACCTTGTAATTATACCAGTACTCTTTGTCTGTTTCCTATATTTTATAATTTCAGAAAACAAACTCATTAGCTATTCTTCTTTTCTTTCTCAGATGTTGAACCTGTTTGTGGCTGTTATCATGGACAACTTCGACTACTTAACAAGAGATTCGTCCATATTGGGCGCTCACCATTTGGACGAATTTGTCCGAATATGGGCCGAGTACGACCCAAATGCTACGTAAGTAATTTTATATCTAATAAAGTGGTGATGAACACATATTCAAGTTCCATACCTCCTGAAATAGTTTCAATTTTTAAGATATAGCAGTTAGTCTGAAATTAAATAGTGTTTTTGTTGTGTAGTCCACTGGGACACAAGCTACCCCTGACAATCCCATAAGGAGATATTCTCAGCTTATTTATTTCTGGGGTGCGCGGTCCTCTACTTGACACTTAAACCTAAAGATGACACACACAGTTCTGAATCTGGAAAAGCGAAAAATCCCTAACCCAGCCAGTAATTGAAACTGCCTGTGTGGTCTTGTGGTTAGCGTCGCTGACTACAGATCTGTAGTCCCGAGTTTGATCTCTGGTACCTCCTTGGATTTTCTGAGGTAGGGAGGTCTGGAATGGGGTGCACTCAGCCTTGTGATTCAAATTGAGGAGCTGCTTGATAGAGAAGTAGCGGCTCGGGTCTTGGAAACCAAAATTAACGGCTGTGGGTGTCGGCATGCTGATCACATGCCCCATAGGTAAATATACCTATTAAGTGAAGTTCATGTGCAAATCCCGATCTCAACAATCTTTAAGTTTGAAATCACTTCACTGTGTATCTTCCCAACTCAAATTATAATTAATAATGCTTGTTAAAATTTCAAGTTTACCTCTGTTTTATCTAAAGGATTTTTCTCTTAGAGTCTTCAAAAATTTGCTGGGATTACTGAACTTTTCCTGCATATTCTGATACCTCTCCCCTGTTAATACTTACCTTGCTGGCAGGATATAGAAATTGTTATACTTTTTAAAATATGTTTCATGTATTGAAAACATGTCTTTAGTAGAATGTCTAATATATCTTGATCTTTATTTTTGTAGGGGTAAAATTCATTATACTGAAATGTATGATATGTTAAAAAACATGGATCCGCCATTGGGGTTTGGAAACAAGTGCCCCAACAGGTTAGCATATAAGAAGTTGATTCGCATGAACATGCCAGTTGATGATGAGGGCAAGGTCAACTTCACGACCACGCTGTTTGCACTTATCAGGGAAAACCTCAGCATTAAAGTTAGAAGTGGTAAGTGGCAAAATAGTATTAACAATGTTATTCTCAAGAAATGTATGCTCCAGAAATGTCACTGATTAAGTAAAATACATTATAAATGTTAGATTAAAAGTAGATTACTTATAACATTTTAATATTTATTAGCACATAATTCCTGTTCAGCCAAGAGCATTGGAGAGAACTGTATAGAAACATTAGTATTATTAGTACCTTTTAAACTTATAGGTCAATTTGTCCACTTCATGTTGCACAAGTCACTTTAGTCCATCTTCAGTCCACAGAAAATTTGTTCGTCCACATACGGTTGTCTGTTTTTTTTCTGTAGTGTGTTTAAAATATTGTGCACATATTTGCTTTTCCAAAATGCCAACTAAATTCTTATTTTCAATTGCAAACAATAAATCATTATTAATGGTTTCCATGGTAGTTGAATCCATTTGAATCTGTGTGTCCGAGGAATATTTCATATTTCATATTTATTTAATCCATTTTGACCGCAGTTCTGCGGTATAGGATACAATATAACAACAATATAACAAACTATTATAGTACAAGGGTACAAGAATAATATTAGAAATACATACATTGAAATATAAAGAGATACAAAGAAATACAAAGAAATACAGGATCAATACAACACTACAAAACAATAAATAAATAAATAAAAAGTGCAATGTGTAGGTCAAATAGTAGGTACTGAAAGATTATTTAAAGTTTTTGGCTACCTCAAAAAATTCATCATTTTTGTAGAAGCAGATTTGTTTTAGTTTCATCAGTACTAAGCCTTTAAAGTGTTTAAAAGTTAAATTTCTAGTAGCAACCGGAAGAGAATTAAACATTTTCACTGACATGTACCTAAAATTATGTTTGGTTGTTGCAAACAAGCATTGATCCTGTAAAATGTTATTGCAATTTCTGGTGCCAAAGGTATGTACATCAGAATAAGTTTTAAAGTTATCAGAATTACTCTTAACATATAACAAACACTGTAAAATATATATAGATGGTAGGCTGAGAATAAAATTATACATTAGAATTTCAACAGCATTATAGTGCCATATTCCTTCATCTAAAGGAAAAGATAAAATCAACAAAATTGTAAGTTCCAGCAAGAATGAGATCATATTGGCAGTGCAAAAATTGAATTATACGCAATGCTTGTTGTTCATAAATAAGAATACATCATGTTCAGGTCAGAATATTTAAGAAAACATGAGAACCTACATGTCAGGAACACAGAATGTTGGTAGACCTGCATTACCTCGATGTGTTCAAGATTTCTTCCAATTTAAGAGAATAAACTTCATGCAATTTATAAAAATCTCAAAATAAAATATTTTATCTCAAGATTTTCCAGGCTGTGTAGCAATGGTCCAACGGATGAGTGTTCGTAAGTTTCGCACGCATCTACAGCCATCATCAGTGGCAAATTCTCCAGTGAAGTTGACTGGTAGATGTCTGAGTGGTGACGGATATAACATCTGTAGTTCGGAGTGAATTTATAGCCAACTAGCTACACAGACTAACACCGTAGGTTGCAGCTATGACAAATAAGACGATACCAGACTAACTGAAAGAGAGAGCCAGCTAAAGAAGATTAATCCACCACCCAGCCAATCAGCTGCAAGCTACGGTGCAAGTCTGCATAGCCAGCTGACTATAAATTCGCATCAAACTACAGCTGCTACATCGGTCGCCACCAAGACATCTACCAGTCAACTTCACTGTAGGTCTCACTTTCAATTATAGCCCACAAAATGTCAAACATATGGACAAATGTTCTTGCTGTGCTGACTATGTAAATAAACTCTAACTTGAAAGTTCTAAATTGTAATAAATAAATAAATCAGTTAACCATTTGGTTATATGAACATGTGGATGTATACATTTTCTGTAATTTTTATTTTGCAGCGGAAGAAATGGACCAAGCAGATGATGAACTGCGTGATACTATTAGAAATATCTGGCCACTACAGGCAAAGAAGATGTTGGATCTCCTCATACCAAAGAACAATGGTTTGTATCGTGGGGGTGCAGATCATACTGCATGACTGCATTGCTATTGATCCTTGGTAACATGATAATCATTTAACATTTTTTTATTTGGATCTGAGAATTGCCCAGCAGGATCTCTCAGATTCAAGCATGAATAATGCAATTTATATAAAGCATATAGGTGATTGTGTGTATCAGATTTTATTCATCTAAATATTGCTGTTATCTGCCAGGGAAACAGTTTGACGAGCCAAGGAATTCCCCTCTCCCCCCATTAATTTGCACTCTCGACATAGTCAGTAAAATTGCTGTCTTGAAGAAAGAAAAATTTTTGTTAATGTACGAGGTGTATCTGGAAAGTAAGTAAGTAAGTAAGAAAACAAAATTAATAAGTAAGAAATATTTATTGCAATATTTACAGAGATTCATTGGCTACTTCTCTACATAGTCGGCACCATTACCGAGGCATTTATCTTAGCAGTGTACCAACAATTGTATACCCGTGTCATAGGACTCTGCCGCCAGCGGTATGAAGAGGTTGGTGATGAGTTTCTCGACAATGTCACTGGGGATGAAACATGGAGGAAGACGATCTGAGGAGGGCGATCCACAACAAGAGACGTGGAATGCTGATAAGAGCTTTATGCTTTTACACAACAATGCATGGCCCCATACAGCCAAGACCACACAGAATCAGTTGCTTCACTTTGGATGGGAGATCTTCAACCATCAACCCTACAACCCCGACCTCGTACCAAGTGACTTCCATCTCTTCTGTCTCATGAAGGAATTTCTGGCAGAAAAACGTTTCCACAACGACGATGAGGTACAGACAGCAGTGATTTCATGTCTCCAGAAGTTGGCACCAGAGTTCTATGACACGGGCATACAAATGTTTGTGCAGCGGTATGATAAATGCCTCAATAACGGTGGCAGCTATGTAGAGAAGTAGCCAGTGAATCCGTGTAAATATTGCAATAAATATATTTTGCTTATTGATGTTTTTGTTTTCTTTATCAGCAATCGGAACTTACTTTCTGGACACGCCTCATATATCTATAACATGAGATCGTTTGCTTTACTCCTGAAGGGTCATCCTGGCTTTCACTATCACTGTTCTAACCCGAAATGTTACAGGTTGTGAAACAGAAGTGTTACAATATCATATAGCATTCAAGATATAACTATTTGTCTGACCTTCATCACTGCTACAATCAAAAATTTTACAGGTTATGTAACAGAAGACAAACAATATCGCATAACATATTCAAAATATAACTATAACTATTTAATACACAAAAAATACTGAGCTAATTGCAAAGAAAAATAAGAGTATTCATGTAAAATATTTGTTTTTTGTTCTTAATTCTAGTAATTATAATTAGTTTCTACTTTATACAATGCTTTACAAGAGATGCCATGGAAACCTACTCCATAGCAGTCAACAAAGTGTTGTTCAGTTGAATTATTTACTGTTGCTAGGATTCCAACTAGAATGACTTTTGAATAAAAAATAGGTCAATAAGGGACAATGTTTTCAAGGAAACTTACATTAGGCATGTAGCTATATTAGTTTAAGTTTCTGATAATAAACTATGTCTTCATTCTCAAAATGCTTCTCAATTTAACTAAGTAGAATCTTAGTTTCAGTGCCCAGATCATGGGTTTGAGCTCAGCCAGGTCAATGTCACTTATGTGTGCATAAATGTAACAGTCTCATAACTATAGATTTACAGATAAGTAAAAGAACTCCTTTGGGACAAAATGCCAATACACTTTCAACAGTCATAGGCCTAAGCAGCAGTGCATTGCCGTTGTTAAATAACCATAAACCAACCAACAACCAAAGAATTTCTGAAGAAAGTTGAGCAACTGTTGGCTTTTGTGACTGAAAACACCATATCCTTAGCTGAATCCACAAGCCTTGGATCTAATGGCAAGTTCACCATCTAGGCCTACTTCGCCAGCAAAGAGCAAGTATATTAAAAAATGTTAGTAGAAGTTAGGGCAATCCTGTATTTGGACGTTTAAGCAATAAAACCCTCAATTAAGCTGCAGTTTTTTATTAGTGAAGATCACAGTGTTGACATGCAGTGATGGCAAGTGTAAAATCAGAAGACTTGAACAGACAGGTGTGAGATGATTTGCTACACGGTGTTCACCACAGAACAGTAAACATCCAAAATCACTATGAGAATATGAAACAGTGGTTAATGGACTAGTAGGGAAATCAGAACTAATAAAAAACCTTTTTAATGATTGTAAAAATAGTTTAATACTGCATTATGAGTGAATCAATGATTCACAATTATGCTTGAATGAATAGCTTTTAATTCTGTTTTGTAGTTTGTTAGTGAACAAATAAACTTCAATTACTTATTTCGGCTACTGTTATCAATCAGTTAATATTATCAGATTAGCTGCATCCCAAAGAGATCACAATAAGCAGCATGCACTGTATATGGAAAATTTTAAATTGAGTTCATTGAAAATGTTTATTAAGTTTTGCCGTATCCAAAATCTAGTGATGTTCTTAGAATTTTAGAAATTACAACATTCTTAGAAGAATAGAATGAATTCCAGAATACGGGATAATATTTGATAACCTGATGCCAGTATTTTGCTGGTCATTTAAACAGCTGTTTCTTGTAATAAGTGCAGAACCACAGTAGAAACTCTGTAGTGAAAAATACTTGAAAATAATCTGTATAAGAGTTACTTGATTCTATATGGAATAAATTGAATCAAAGTAGGTTGAAAATCTGTGTTGGACAAATCGACAAGCAAAATGCAATGAGACCCCTCCAGAATTGGAAATCCAGTTAGTCAGAAGTGAACCAAATTGAATAATATCCTTGTCATCTGTTATAAAAAGCAACTATTTGAAGAAAGGTTACACATAGACTATGTTTCCAGTATGGCACTCATGACAAGGACCACAAGTGAAATAATTGTGAGTGAGGCAGTTAATATAACATGAATAAACCTAGGTAATTATAGAATCAGAACTAAGATTCTACTTACTTAAATTGTGAAGCATTTTAAAAATTAGGACACCTTATTATCAGAAACGTTAACTAATACAGCTACACGCCTAAAGGAATTTTCCTTTGCTGAACAATTTTTTAAATTCAAAATTTATTCTGGTTGGAATCCTAGCAACAATAAACAATTCAACTGAACAACAATTTGCTGATTGATAAGGAATAGATTTCCATGGTAGCACTTGTAAATCATTGTAGAAATTGGAAACTAATTAAATTTGCTAGGATTAAGAACAAAACACATAAATTATATTTTACATGAATACTTTTATTATTCTTTGTAATTAGTACAATATCTTCTATGTGTCTTGATTATATCTTGATTATGTTATATGATATTATTATACTTCTGTTTCATAACCTGTAACATTTTGGGTTAAGGCCAGTCAAATAAAATGTATTAATGACTGGTGGTTAGCATGTTGCCAGTAGCCCTCCAGTCTTGCCATCTACCGGCGAAGTAAAAATACATAAGTCGAAGGCACAGACTGTGATAGAGCCTGTTCCTGCCAGACATGTAATGCTATAGATTAATCACAAGTTCTCAAGCTAGCACCCAGGAGAATCAATGCATTCCAAGCTTTCAACAATGTAGGCTACTCTTTTGCCATCACAAGTTGAAGAGACAAAAGGGGAGAACTAACAACTGGTTTCCACAGATATGAAGTGGCACTTTTAAAATCATATGTAGTTCTGTAGAGTTGATTCATCACCCATTCTAGCCTACCAATAAACCCATTGACCTGAACACCAAGACCAATGAAGCCAGAAAACCGGCTGAAAACAACCAGTACCTTGATGCCTGCATGGTATTGAAGAATGCTAGGCAACATTTGCAGAAAAAGATCATCCAAAGCAAGAGGTAAACATTCTGAAAATTTGTGACTCTCATGGACTAGCGGAAAAATGGAACCAAGCCTATTACTTCTTCCCAATGTGGGTCAACCGTTGAAACCATCCTTAACATCACTGAATCCATCACCTGTAAAAAAATGATCATAGACCTCTTCTGCAAACGGTCCTTTAGTAAGCTGAAAACTTTCCCCATCAAAGAGAAAAACCTGCCCTAGAAGCGCCATTTCCCAAGAAAGGCAGCACAATCCTAAATGTCAACTTCTGCATCACTAAGCTCAAGCAGGCAATCATCACACTCAAACCTGGGAAAGGCTGGGGACCTGACAACTTTCCTGAGTTCACCAGTCCCTGCTCCCCCTTGCGATTTAAGGAACATGGCAACTTGGCCCTCCAGATTTCTGGATAAAAACAGAAATCATCTTAATTATCGAGAGAGTAAATACCTTAACCAAGAATTACAGACCTATAAAACCTTATTCCATATTGTGCAAAGCACATGGTGACCAATCATCTCCAAGTTTTCTTTGATAAATACTACATTATCAAGCACAAACTGGTCAGCTTTTGTAAACATAGGTCAATCACAGACCACGTGATCGGATTCACCCAGTTTGTTAAAGATGGTGGGACTTAACCCACTAGCAGAGATCTTTGTCAACTGATACTTATCTGGATGGAATGTTGGGAATTTTACTTGTTCCTATGGCAATTGCAAGTACCTTCCAAATTACCAAACTAAAAGGTCCTCTGCATCAGGAAACTTGGAATTGAAACTACGTGCAAGGCCTCTAATATGGCTGGCAATAAATGGAACCTTCAGACCTTCATGACACACCAAAGTGTGCCTTGTGAGGACATTTTGACTGCATGAGCGCTGCAGACATCCGTACAGGACTGGCTGCATATAGAGCAAGGCTCCATAACCCTGAGCCAAGTCAGTTGTTCATGTTTCAATCCTAAAATTTATAGGAAGTTTATATAGTGAAGTTAATAATTATACATTAATATTTGAGATGGAGATTTAATATACATAACTTCACTTAATTCAAGAACTAACCTGTACATGTTTGGAGCCTGCACCATGACTTATATCAACTATACTCCATCTGAGGTAGGAACAACAGCCGTGACTCCTGGTGGGTGTTTAACTAACCTCTTGATTAGATCATCATCAGCGGGTATATCAAAATACATCAGCTTGTCCCTGTTTTTGTGGATATAAATTTTCTCCCAAACTGTGACCTGCTTATGTCCCTGGACATACTTTTCCAATTCCAGCTCCAAATTGTTCATGTTTCCTTGGTCTCTGGCAGCTAAACAGTTGATCAAGCGACCATGTACACAAATAACACACTTAAATCAAACTGTCTTATGGTCCCCAGAGACTAAGTCACTGGTGACCAGTCGACAGCATGTGAGGGCTCTAATGGTAAAGGTAATTTTTCTTCAGACTGATACGTACAATCATCTATTACTCTACATAAATTTTGAATACTGTCAACCCTCAATTACTCATGATGGCTTTGAAATTATTGATGATAATATGCATGAGAAAAATGCACAGTATTTATGATGATTTTGCACAGTATAATAAATTCTATTGCACTTATTATATAATATGATATATTATTGGATTGTAGATAAAATGGTACTTACTGCACTTTTTGTGAACTTGAATACTTTGAAATTCTCCATGATCTGAAAGAAAGCACATTCAATTTTTAAATTTTATTATTCATGGAACGATCCACATTTTCTGCATGTAGGTGAACATTTACTTTGTTTAACATTTCTACAGAACAGATAAATTGTATGGTAAGTAATGTAATGTATCTTAATTCAAGCAAATTATATTTTCCCTTAAGCAAATATAATTCTGCATTTTACATAATTAGTTATGCACTTTGTTGCCTTTTAATCTAAAATATTATTTTTCCTATTTGGAAATATAATATTCACTACTGTATTTTCTCTTTATAAAAACCATTCACCAGCACATCCTTTACATATAAGCGAATACTTTTACATTTTGGCAAATGTGCCATACTTCATAATGATCTTCAAGATTGCAAATATTTTTATCTCAACTAAAGTACAGTGGTACCTCGAGATACGAGCTGTCGAGCGAGCGAAGTTTTGTTTTGAAATATGAGCGACATTTGAGATACAAGGAACGGCCAGCTGCGACGCTGCACACTGCCCACCAGTTTACTGCGCCTGCGCCTTATGCGTCTCGCGCATTATCCCACGTATTCCCCCAGTGTGCTTGTTTACCTTGCTGTCGAAGCATCTTTGCTAAGTTTTTCTAGAAATCATAGAAAAAAATTAGCAAGGTGTGCTAGTAGCTGACTTGGCGAGGCAGTACAGTATTGTTTTTATACAATATTTGTCATTTATAAATACATTTTTCTTATTCAAAAACACGTAACAAAAACAATTGGGGCTGGAACGAATTAATGGCATTTCAATTAATTTCAATGGGGAAAATTACTTTGAGATTCGAGCAAATTGACATACGAGCAAGGTTACGGAACGAATTAAACTCGTATCTCGAGGTATCACCGTACAGTACAGCATTTTAGTAAGAATATGCACACCATTGGAATCAAAGCATACCTGTCTTGAAACAAATTCTTCCTAAATTCTTACCATGCTCCTATCAACAGTATCCTTGCTGTTTGATATGCAACATAAGTGGGATAATACACATCGTAAAACTATTCTTCTGACTCCTGCTTTTATGAGCATAGCTTTTATATCTGGAAAGAACATATAACTATAACTGTTTCAAAAGGTTTCACTCTTTAAAAATAATGTCAGTTTTAATGGTTTCAATTACTATATATTCTAAAAAAACCCAAAACTGAGACATTTAAATAATCTGAGACATTTAATTATAGTTTTACAAAAACAGTCGTATGCAACTTGCCCGTAACGGTAATTAAGACACTCGTCTGAAATTATGAAACGAACATAGTGAGCATAGCTGTTAACATTTGTGAAATAATAATAAATATTATTGCAATGAATTGTGCACCGTAGACTCGCCATGTTGCAGCACGCAGACAGCTGACAGCTGTTATCGATTTCCTCTTACACTGCTGCAACATGAAAATGCTTTTGATCCATCAAATATAACAAATTTTGCATTCACTGTGAGAAATTTCACATTTAAAAAGGTGTAGTGAATTTTAAAATTGTAAATTTTTATCATTGAGTCTATTTAATAATCATATGCAAATATTTTAAACTAAATTAGTGTTTTCCGTGTGACGGATACCAGAGTTGGTACCAATGAAGTGTCATAAAGATTTTATAGCATTAGTGTATCTTCTACTTTGTGTGTCTTATGTTAGAAGTTCTAATTTTATTTCAAGCTGTCTAAACACATACTTTTGTCTTAATAAATGCTTACAAGCTCGTTCCATAATGTAAAGGAGGCAGAGTAAAACATACATACCTATACATTGGTATGAAAGAGTGGGGCCTGTACCTAATAAGTGGTTTACAATGAGTGCCAGATAATGCACACCATCAATTTTATTAACATAAGTAATTTTCTTGTAATAAAAACTTGTACCACATTTTTCAGGATCATTATGAAATATGATGTATAATAAATACAATTTCTCTGTAAAGAAATAAAACAACCGACTTGTGCATGAGTAATACGCTATCATTTCATGAGTAATCAAGGGTTGACCGCATTCATAACTGCTGGACACCAATTATCCTAGCATCAATGACATCCAACGAAGTATTTTGGAACTGATTTGCCCAATATTGTTCCAGAATTAAATAAAGGCAAGATGACTGTTGGTAAGATCTATGCTGGACTTCTTATTTTGGAAAGTTGGAGAACAACAAGATTCGGTCAAATTGAATCTGCGGTCCTTCCGGTAAGTAAGCATTCTAAAACTTCATGACAATTGTAAACATTCTACATAAAAATGACGATCAGCTATTGTACATGTTAAGAGTATGAACTATTACTTGAAATCTTGTATGAATAGTGCCATAGGAGAGCTATACTGAAGTTGTACAAATTACCCATCCCCTTTTTACCCATTTTGTTACTTCTTGAAAGACAATAGGTAATTCCTTATAATAGGTCAACCTATTACACTCTTAGTTCTGAATTATTGAGATTATTATAAAGTATAAGAGAAAGCAAATTGAATTACTGAAATCAGTATTAAGTCACTCCCTATACCCATTTAGAAAACTTCTTAAGTTTATAAATTTGTCACAATCATATGGTTCAAGAATATTTTTATGTTTTATGTTATGTGTAGACTTTGGAACTGTTTATTTCATGAACTGGTCAGATTTTTGTATAATTAATCATTCTTACAGTAGTAAGCTGTTTACCAGAGAACGGCTTCTAAATTGCCACCTGCCAATTCGCTTGGTTTCTGCTTTTCATGGCCTTCGATGCCAGTGCCATTCAGAGATGTGTCGCATTCACAGATAATCCAGTGGGTTCATTTCTGTCAATTCTATCCATTCAGCTACTTACTACTTTCTCCATCTTCAACTTCATATAATTTCATGCCGTAAATACTTTAGTTGACATGGAAATATTTAGACGGTGGGATTGGTAGGTAGACCTACTATCAGCTCTTGAACCTGCCCTATATAAGTGAACAAATAAGTCTAGCTCACTCTTAAGAGTAAGACAGACGCACTTGATTATTTTAGAGTCGATTCTAGAGCAGACAATATCTACCCATCTCATTCTCTAAAACATTTCCATGCTGACTATAGCTTTAATTTCTGCATCACTTTTGCTTCATCTATGACTGTCACAAGAAATGCAGGGATAGGAGCCTGTTTCCGTAGTTTCATTAAACAATCAAACAGAAAGCTAAGAACATTCAGCCTGAAAGTCTATAAAAACTAAGTACCGAGTCCCAGGTTAAAATTCTGTGGGCAACCAATTTGACTTGTTTTTTTCATGGCTTCCCCAGTCATAAAAGCAAATGCCGAGTAGTGCTTTTAGTGGCTCTAACCTGTAATTCTTTAAGCATATGAACCATACAAGTTGTGTTCAAAGAGAGATTTTACTTTTATGTGGTTTAAGTCACACAATCTTTGAACTAAATTCAATTCCATGCAGAAATGCTGTGACATTTAAGCCTTTTGGTTGAGCATGTGCATTATTTTATCTCGCTCAGTATTTTTGGCCTGATCATACACTTTTATGAACATATGTATTTATGCCATATAACGTTACAGAAGGGAAGAATTTGGATATGTATGGTGAGCTAGGCCATTAAATACAAACTTCCTCTGTCCAACACGTAGAAGAAAAACAAACAATGACCAGATTTATTCTGGGATTACATATTAGTGGAGTGAACTTACTATTTGTGGGTCAAAAGTCATGAATCTAAAAATAAAATAAAAAGTCACTCCATGGTCCTGCATTCCATGAAAGAACAAGGACTCCATGTGGCTGCTACATCATCTACCTAAGCCCTTCAACATTGGCAGGTGGCAGGGTTGGGGAGGTGGGCATGTGATCAGCATGTCATTATTATTTATGGTCTTTGTGACTATAGCTATTATTTCTTTATTAAAATAGCTCCTCGGTGATCCTTTTGAGGCTCAGTGCACCACGTTCTAGACCTCCTTACCTCAGAAAACTCTGAGGAAGTACCAGGGATGGAAACTTGACCTCTGAATCCATAGTCAGCAATGCTAGCTACTAGACCACAGGTGGCACACAAAAGGAAATATAGTCATAATAATAAAAGTGAAGTTCAGTATCTGTAGGTACATAATGAGCAAAATTGGCCCAAGGAGGGGGTTGGGGGAGGGGGTTGAAATTTTGAAAAATTTATATCTCGGCCCCTATGAAGTATACAGGGAAACTTTGTTTGAATAAATTACAGTACTCCCTATGGAGTTCACAGTGACACCAACGATTCGGGGGTACGAGTGGGGGTGGGGGAATGGAAATTCGAAATTTTTGAAACCACGTCTTGTGGGGTATCGTTAAAAAGCTCTTGATGAGCACTCTACAAATCAATAACTAGTTTCTCGATAGCTCTCATATAAGGCGAGATTTGAATGTTTGAAAAGTGCTCTTTCCTCTTCTTTGCAGTTATTATTGCAGGTTTGTCATGCCAAGGCTAAAGAAGAAGAGTGCTGCGCAGCGACAATAAATTAAACCAAAAGCACTCGAAATCTACCTCAGCCTGTAGGCTTGCCTAAAGGGATTTTTTTCCCATGGATTAATTACCGGTACTGAGTTATTTGATCAGGGTGTGGTCACGAAACTATCAGTAATTGTTTTATAACGTTTTATTTGATTATATATAATTATTTTTATAGGATTATTTTATTTTTTTATGAATGATAAAAATCTGCCCATACCATGAACTAAGCATGAAAGCCTAAGCCATATTATTTGCACATAACAGGTTTTATAAAGTGTATCTAGTGATGTACTAGTACAGTTATTTCATTTTTAAAAATACTTACTTAGTACAAATTTGGGTTAGAAAATAGACTAAGAATGGTTAAGTAGTCTAAAACATAACCCACCAGTACATTGTTAACAATGCACATTTAATTGCTAATTCAGGATGTAGGCACTATGATTATACAACTTAAAAGAACTTATGAGAAAATTGTTGAAATTATTAAACCTAGAAAGAGAGATAAAGGTTTTATATTAAGAACACAAAAATTCACACACAGAAAATGAAAGTTATGAGATTGTTTGTTGTTTTTTTTTTTAAAAATATAACATATTTACGGTATATTTAATATTTTATGATATCTTTGAGGAAGTTATAATGTACAAAATTTAATGTTCCTGATATTTAGGTGACACAAATACTATGATTGCGCTCATAAATAATGTCTGCTTCTCATTTTACTTTTTATACAATTTTCTTGTAAGTTCAAAATTCATGTACTGTACGTTTTCTTTTTATAGAATACAGTAGCAATTTCAAGCTCAAAATTTAAAATAGGTACTCAGTGGCATAAAATGTGTAACAAATGTTTTTTAAGCTCACCTCACTTTTCTCAGCACAGTACTTGAAATTGTTGTCTATCATTAGTACATTTCAGATATGTCTGCTTAACCTTCTGCATCCTTCTGCTTTCTTTAATCCCCTTTAATGCCTTTTGGCCATTATAAAGTCCATTAGGGCCCATTTCACCTTTTTTGGGTACTTTGGGCACTTCAATTCCCCTCCCATCAGCTATTTTGGGCTCTTTTCAGCCTTCGAGTATTTCCTTAGAGCTCTCTCTACCTCATTACTAATTTCTAAAAGTGATCAAACTCTATCAGGGTTTCTTGGATCCTTTCTGGCCCCCTTGGGGTCCTTGAGCCCCTGCTGGCCTGCTTTAAGGCCATCAGATCTTGTGGATCCCTCTGCAGTCCTCTACTTCCTCTTTCATATCCCGTTTCCATTTGACTTCCTTTTAGGTCTTTTCTCCCTGTCCATGCTTTCTTTGATCTCCCTTTAACCCTTCCCATGTCTCCTTTACACTCTCAAGTTCCCTTCAAGTCTTCTTGGAGGCTACTTTTTTATGGTACTCATTTCCAAAGTTACTATGGAATAAAACTTGGTGCCAATAAATAGGTAAAATTCTTCCTAAAGAAATTGTGCCTTCTCTTACCACCTAGTGTATGGTTTCAAGTTCTGATCTCATCTTTGATTTTGTAGAGCTAGTGACAAAAATAGCAAGCACTCTAGTACACTTACCTAGGTTAGCCATAAACTGCTAGTTTTGAGTTTATCCCCATCATTGAAGGTTTTGAATCAGTTTTCTAGATCTCTGTTGGTGATATTTCTCCCATTTCTCTGTTCAAAAAGAAAATCTTCATTCAGTTATCTTAAATCAGTTCCAAGGTTACTCTCTAATGTAATAATAACAATGGGTTCTAGACTTTATGGCCATCCCAAATTTTCCTGTAGACATTGAGATTTTCTTTTTAAAGTATCAGTGTGTTGTACTTTTATTAAGAGCCAGAATGGTACTTTCTAAGACTGTTTAGTGGACGAGAAAATGTCTGTCTGTCCGTGTGTCTGTACCCATGATAACTCGAATATGCTTTATCAGATTTTCATGAAACTTGGTATACCGGTACGAATCTTTAACGTCCATGGGACGAAGTCTATTGATTTTGAACCAAATCAGTTGACTGGTACCAGTGTAATACCCAATTAGGGACCTAATTTCTTAAAATATTACACTGAATTCATCAAATGCAATTCAGTTCTCATGACAACAATATTGTTTACATTTTTCATTTACGGCTTTGGAAGTTGCAATAAACTGGGCTTTGACAAATAATTGGACTGCTAGTGATAGGAATTATTCCACGTATTCCTGCACGTATGCTTATCAAACTTTCTCAAGAAACCGTTGTCTAAAACTCAATAGTTCCTGAAACATGGCGTATTAACTCCATCTGGAAATTTGTTGTATCAGTTTACCTGATTTTATTGTTAATGTACTTCATATGAAAAGCTAATCCTACGCAGGACCCAGTGTGTACTTCTGATGTGTTTTTCTTAGGTTTAGTCTTGCATTACACATTATTCAACCAATCAGTATAATATTGTCTCATAAGACTGAGAGAAGCATTTGATGGTAAAATCTGTGAGTTTTTTTTTTTTTTTTTTTTTTTTTTTTTTTTTTTGAGCTTGAAATTAGCAATTTGTTTATATTGTTCAGGTAACTTACTACATTTAATTATTTTTAGCACGGTATACCATATATTTGAAATAATTAATTAAATTAATCACTGACTTTTAACAGAACCATATTTTTACCAAATCTGCAGCATCTAAGAACACAAAAGTGTACCAAATTGTACATTTAAATAAGAATGGCATCATAATTAACATTTTCGAGGTTATGAAGATGCAGGTATATTATTTTGCTTTTGTTTTGTAGCAATGTTGTACTGTACAATTATATTTTGTTTCAATTTAAAGTCTTTTACACAACCTTCCTAAAACTGTCCTATGTAGAAGTTGTGTATTAGTGATGTTTAGAGGATTATGTAGGATCACAGTTTTTGTTATTTTATTTATAATTTACATTTTATGTTTTATTTCGTTAGATTATTTTTTTATTTCTTGTTATTTGTATTAGTTGTAGATGTTTGATTTGTATATTCCTTGTTTGTATTTTTATTATTTTATGTTTAATTTGTATATTTTATGATTTTGTTGTATTAATATTTTCTTTTAATAAAGATCTATTGAAACAAATATTTTTTGTTTGCAATTTATTGCAATTACAACACAAGCCATTTTAATAATGAGACGTGCTGATATTTATATTATGACTTGACACACAAACAAGTTCAGCTGATGATGTCACAATGTAGAGAGAGAACTCTACACCAAAGATTTGCCATAAAGCAGCTTTCTGATATATTTTAGATTTCCTTCCAGTTATTCCTGTGATAAGTGTTTGAAATTTCTGCTTGATCTGTGCCAGCTGTTAGATGTTAGGATTACTAATGTCATACTCATTAGGACGTTCTTCTCTGGTTTTATAAAATGGAATATAAGTACTGAAAATGTGTGCAAGGAGGAGGAAATCATTCCTTAAATAAACAAATAACACTGCTTGCTTCTATGTGATTTTAAAAAGTTAACTATGTAGGCCTACGTTTAGACTATGAAATTAGCATGTCCCATGTAGGCCTACTGCTGCCATAATTCTTTTATATTGTATTTGGTCATTTTTGCTATTATAAATTTTGATATTTTAATAATAATCTCTATGAAATTGTTTCTCTTTTGTTGACTCTCCCAATGTGATTACAGGACCCTATCTACAGAAACTGGAACCAAAAACAAATTAATATAGTGTCAAATATCAATTATTACCCAATTTTGATTCATTTTCACTGAATAGCAATTCAAGTGACCGAGAGGGTTGGCCAGGCACAGTTGGGTGGATGTTTGTTCAATTCCCTGCACCATCCAATCTTGGGGTTTTCAGAATATTCTCCACTCATGATGGAAAATGCCAGATTGACCATAATCCAGGGAGTTCCTCCATCTCATGTTTGGGAATTGAGTAAATTTTTAATAATCTCTACCATACTCTTTAAGTAAATAAAAACATTTGATTGACTGAATAAAATGTTATTATTTCAATATTACTGGCACCTTATAAATTCAACATTATTCATTATTTTATTTAGCTCTCTTGCTGAAGAAAGAGGCTGCCAAACTGACAAAGATTAACATACAAAAATCTTTATTACTTATAAATAAATAAAGTTGCAATATACAAATTACTACAACAATAATATTAATTCCGGGGTGCGCGGGCAAAGATAGTTAAGTCCACCATCCTAAAAAGTTGAGATATGCCCATAGAGTTATAGATAAAAATGTTCTCTACATTTGTGTTAAGTCCAGTAAGTCATAATCAAAATTGTATGGTAGGTATGGATGTGTGCCTCATGGGTTTATCCATCTCTAAAGCTATGTTGGGCTGGTATAGTGTGTTAAGTCACTCTAATTCTCAGTAACAAGAAAGTGGACTTAACTCTCTTTGCCCGCGCACCCCAGAATTACTTGTAATCATAAGTTGAACTCTTTCCATCGTGGGTAGCTGCTAACCTTGCTATACAAATAGTTTTTTTAATATAGAGAGATGCCCTCTTAATGCTTGAAGCGCAATTTCTTTAAAATCTTTATAAGAGACACCAAATTTGTTCAAAGATTCTACAGTTTTTAGTGGTATGGTGTCTCTGGCTCCTATCAAAAGACCTCTCACTTTGATGTCATCTAGGTCATACTCCTCTTTGTAAAAGGGAACATGTGGAATGTATATGTGTTTCTTCACTTCATCCACCTCGCCTTTTGACTCTCGAACCCTACAGTTGTGCCAGTCAGTGAAAATGCTCATTAAATTTTTCACTTGCAGTCCAATTCCTGACACTTAGGAGTGCTAGGGATATGTTCCTTATTGTTTTGTTTTTAATAATAGTCAATCATAATATAAAGACTTTTACAATGAATATTTATGATTTTAAAACCACCCCACATTTCAGTTATGTTCCTATATAAATCTTAATCCTACATAAAATATTCTGAATTCAGAAAATAAAATATACTTTGTATTTTAAATAAAAATATTTCCAAGCGTAGAATATTCTGTTAGAAAATTCTTCTAACAAAGATAATTTCAGTTAATGAAGTAAATTGCTTCTCTAGAATATCTAGTTTGCAGGATAATTCAAATCAAAATATCCAGTATTTATTTTGCACTTTAATTAATATAATATTCAGTGATGTGTTCTCCATTTTTTGACAGAAAGAAATTTTTAGGTATTGGTAATCAATAGGTATTGATGTGAACTATGCCCAATGAAGGTACAATACTTTTGCAGAGAAGAGGGTCGTATGAATGAGTTTGACATGGCTATGTTAGGAGTTATGTGTTTACAGATGGGACTGGAATTCTGTGCTTTTGTGGCATTGTCAGCGTGGGCAGCGACCAGCCAATAGTGTGTGTGGGTGTGTGGTGTAGAGTAGTGTTTAGCAATCCCCTTCATAGCGTGAGTTGTACTATACTGTGAACCAAACACTTGGTCCACCTTTGATAAGGACTTAAGGTGGTAACTTGCATCATGGACATAAGCAGTGTTACCTGATAACATACGTTAGTTATAAATAATGAGAGAACAAAATTTTCAGGTTGTGTGTAAGTCCTCTCCTTTAGAGGAAACCTGAAACTAACTCAATTCCTTCCAAGTCTTGTGAAGAAAGTGTAGCTGAAAGCTATATACCCAAATCCATATTGAAAATTCACTTTCAGAACTGAGTAATTTGCTTCAAAAAAGGATACACCTCAAAATTTAGTACTTATTTGCAACAAAAGTCCCAAAATATTACCCTGAATTATGCTTATAGATGACAGAGCTCGTGCAATGGGTTTGAGGGGGATTTGCAGTAGACAACGCAACTTTAAATCGATTCTTCACCTTTCATTTTCTTCTACCATTTATTATTACAGCAATACTACTAGTTACTGTTGAGAAAGGACATCAGTGATGAATTCAGGCTTATCTTGGGGGAGCTGAGCAACCTATGTACCTCTTGAGCCCCTTTGAAAAATTGCAGAACTTTGCCTATAATATTGATTAATATTGTGTGATTTTGTTTTAATTTAACCCAATTTTTATGTTATGTCAACAATTCATACTCAGAATAAACTAACCCGTCAATGTTTTAAAACTTTTCTGTGCCATGTGACCAGCTGCATGCTCTCTTTTTATTATTTTTTTAAATATTTTTTTACAGCTGTCAACAATTTTATGTTATCTTCAAATTCATGGTCTGTCCAAAAATTATGAGCAACTGCAGATCTATCAATCTGTTTGTATTTGATGTTCTTTTTCAAAATTTAGTATTTTAAATTTGCTTAATATAATCCCTCTGATCCGCCTAAAATATCTATGATCGCACCTGAGAAAATGTTTGAATTCAGCTCTGATGGGCAGTCTTTGGATTGTGTGATGTTTAAGCAGAATAATATGCTACTCACTGGATTTTGTAGTAGGACTAACTTTGAGCATGCCACTATTCCCTTCTCATTCAGAATTGCAGCTTCTATTTCAGGGCCCTGTAGTGAAAACAGATAGCTATCATATATTGATTCTGTCACAGAAGTTTTAAGGCACCAGGTAAATTGATCATGAAAGCTACAAAACACTCTTACTAGTCAATCTTTTGATTGATTTTAATCCTGCTAGGGTAATAAAACACCCCACCCATTTCACTTCAGAACAGTTCAGGGAACTTTTAATCAAAATTAAATGTTTTTATGACCAAAAACTCCACAATATAACCTCTTCTTAATGCTTACCATATATATCAATAACTATCTATAAACATTTTCATGCTAAATTTGACGAGACCCGACATTGATGGAAGAAAAAATCTATGGTATCAAAAATATCTTTTCCTACTCTCTCAATTTCACAAACTTCAAAATTCTTGCAGTATCCAAGGAAATTATGGTATTGTTTATAGCTTTGCAGGATTTTTATACCTTATTAAGGATCTGTGTAGTAGTCCATAAAGAAATAGCATTAAAGTTATATACATTTATGTCAAGAGACCTATCTAACATAATATTCAATTAAAATCAGGTAGCCTTGCTCGGTTGCTGTAGCAACCAGGTGAAAAAAAGCATTGCTAAAATTGATTTTTTGCAATATAACACTTCAATCTGTTTTTTTATTTAATTTTGCTAACCCGCTGTACTTGATTCACTTTATAACATTACTACATGCAGATATCTGATTTTTTTTTTACATAGGTGGACAGAAGGGAATTAATTTAAATTTACTATGTAAAACAATATAAATAAGAATAAACTTTGTAATTCATGCAATTTACGTAAAATTAAGGTCAGTGTTAGTAAATATAATGTTTTAATTCTTTTTCTGTTGGATAAATTATTTAAATACGATATTTAGCAGTTGAATAATCGCAGACGAAGCTGCAGGCACCTGCTAGTTATAAAGTAAATTCAATGTAGTCTAGTTTGTTCTTAATTAGCTGTATTAAATACAAATGAGCAAACTCAGTTCAGTATTTTATAAGTACCTGTACTATGGGGACAAAAAATTTAAAAAAAAATTCTCATATCCCCAGACATTAGATAAAAGCTATTAGCCTACTAATAATTGTATAAGAATACTCATGATATAATCTCTGTTCAATTAAATGCAGTCAGAATTTTATTTCACAATGATTCATTGAAAATATAACTAAATTTTGTCTATAGATTTTCAAAAAATGTTCTTATCAGCCTTTGATCTCGATCAAAAAGTAAAAAAGTGATGTCATCAGATTAACTTCTGAAGGCAGAGGACTGTGTTGACGAAAGTTTGAAGATAGCTGAGTAAAAGCAAGTGTCCAAGATGCATGTTGCCAAGTGTCTGGTACATAGTTTGTACGACTTTTAGCTGTTAGTTTACCAGCTCCAACCGATATCTGTGCAGTGGGGTACACCAATATAGAGACCAGACATATTTGTAGCTGGAGGCAGCATCTTCACAATAAATGTAAGAAATAACTCTATAGTGGAGGAATTTATTCCACGAGTCCTTGGCTTATAGTAAGAAAGAAGTCTCTGCAATAGTGAACTAATTATTAGTATCATTCCTTAAAAGCCAGAATGATTTAATAAGATAGTAGTAAAGGGTTTTTCAGCAGAATATAGTTTCTTTAGAAGTCTACATTTTATTTAACGAACTCTTGTCGATACTTCATTTTTTAATAGGGCCTACCTATAATTTGTTTCCTGATATATTTCAATTTAATACACTACTGGTACATATTGAAACAGGATGCAAATCTAGAAATTGAATTATATGTAATTACATTTCTGAGTTAATTTAACGTACGTGAAAGCTATTTATCAGAGGACTAGAAGGTTTACAATATTTTAATTACATATTATACCAGAATTTATTGAAAATCAGTTCATGATATTTAATTTTTCCATATAATATTACATTATAACACAGTAAATAGTGACGATTTCGGAATTCATAGCTTTTTATTAATTGGGTCTTAATTATATCACATTAAACCATAAATTTCAATATTATTATTTTTTGCCATGGTTTGCAGTGATTTGTGTAACACTATTAAATACAGTTTTCTATAGTGCAAACGTACATAAACACTATCATAGTACATATTTATAATGTAGCCCTACTTTTATCGCTTATGGTATTATGGTAGACCTACTATTTCCCATACTATAGCTTCACGATACATATAAGAAACATTTCTGTAATCCTGATTTTCACTGATTTAGACTAATTCTTACCTACAAAATATTAAGGGATTTTTGCACCATATACTGTATTTTCTGTAAAATTTAATTATCAAGTTCTCTTTACTTCCCTTGTGTTCATAAATAATTTAGAGACACGAATGTTTTGTGCATTATATGCATAAACAGAACTAATACCACTGTGCTTCCCATACGGTAGTGTACAGTGATGGGAAGTACTTGAGTAAAAGTAATCAGATTACATGTAACAATACCCTTTTTGGTCCCATTTCCATGTAATTGTTACTTTTTGAAAAATGTAATTTTTACTCAGAATTTACTTCTGGAAATAAAATTGTAATTGTTACATTCTAGTAATCATTAGCATCATTAGTATCATTCTTGCTTGCTATATTGTCATCACTATTGTTTTTATAACTAATATCCAGCCTAATGTTAACGGAAAATCACTCAATCTATCTGGAAATATTGGTGTTGATGTGTTTCTTGTTTTTTCATTAATAATTTAAGACATCGTAACATCCCAAGCAGCTTTACCAGTGAATGGCCCAATAGTTTTTGCCCTTGTACCCGAAAAGTTTTAGGTAGGCCCAACTGGCATTTTGTAAAGTAAGTTAATTGCAATTGTAATAAATTGTAATTTTACTGATTACTTTTTTAAAAGGTAATTTGTATTCGTAATTAAGTAAAATGTCTCTCAGGTAATTATAATTCAGCCCAATTACTATTTTTGTGTGCTTTTTCTATCTCTGGTAGTGTGAAGATGTTTGATACCTCTTGGCTCTTATACGTCTGGTTCCTCACAGCAGTTAGCAGTCCAATAATATGTGTGTTTGGTTTCAGGACTGTGGTGGTCTTAGTCCCTCCAAAATTGAGGCGGTAGTATTCTTTATATAGAACTTTCATTATTCCATCTTCTGGTAGAACACATTTTCTTTTATTACTACATTCATTATACTTTTTTTTAGCTCTTTCTTAATCCAAGATTTACATTCTTAATAATACTGAATTTTCATAAGCTTATACCATGAGAAGAGAACTCATACCATTAATAAAAATGCACAGTACTTAAAATTAAGTTCCTTCAAAATTTACCTACATCATTATTCTCATAAATGTTAAGCGCCTTGAACTTTACTTATCACTGATAGATAAAAGAATGCTCAGTAACTTGTGTAAGTCTTGGTCTAATCTTGGCAACAGCCACCTTCCATCTCTTTACTATTTTTGCAGCTTTCTTCAGTTGTATTTTCTGCTCTTATTCTTTTGTCTTTCATTCTGTGGGTTACTTTTCTTTCATGTAGCAAAGAAACATTGTAAGGACTTACAGAACACTGGTTTCAGATTATTTTAAAATATACAATCCATGCAAGTCTATATGGTCTCCAAGGGTTTTCATTTTTCTGTAATTTGACTATGGTAATACTAGTACAGAAATGAACACATGCATATCTTTAAGGGAAGTGTAAATTGTAATGATTTAGGGTCCCCTAGTACATCTGTCAGATGCCCATAGAATTTATTGTTAAACACTTTATTTATATCAGTGAGCAAAGAAAACGTAAACCAAAATAATGACTAACTCACTGAAGTAACTTAAGCTGTAAATAAACTTTCAGCAAAAGTTACAGTTTTTCAAACTGAAAACAATCCTTCAGGGAATACATTAATACCTGCACATAAATAAATAAGGACTACATAGAGTGAAAAACATTAGAGTTTAAAATAGATTAAGTAACTGTAGTCATGCAATGAGGTTTTAATAAATGTACAAACCATGACCAGAGAGATGTTATCACATTCTCCAATATGCATAATATGTCTCAATTGTTTATTGAACTGTTTATCCCCTATGAGGCTTCAGTATATCAACGTGAAATCTGTTTGATTTTTAACTATAAGATTTAATTAAATTTTTGGGCAACATTTTTATTGAAACAAAACAGTGAATAAATTTGCCAAACCGGATTGGAATATCTTCCAATGTATACCTCATTCATATGTATTAAACTCATATTATATTTGTGTATCCTTCTACAAATCATAATTTCTTCAAATTTTCAATTGAATTCATTGGAAATTAAAGGGGGGAAGAAGACACAAGTAGGCTCTACATGGATTGAATTTGAAACCAGCTGTTGAGATTCCAACACACCACCTACACAGTCCCTCTTAACATATAGAAATGTCTGTAGTCTTGATGTTTCCAGTGTCGTAATATTGGCCTCACTGACTGCCACAAACATAAAATGCATTTTATATTATTCTGATTGTATACTTTTGTTTATAATGGATTCTTCAGTTGGAAGTTGCCATATAAGAGACTTCATTTCCAACAGCTTAAACCATCAATATGCAACAAGACATAGCCCAAACCTCAGGATTAACTCATTACATTTTCAACAAATTGGGTAAAAAAAAATGCATTGCCACCTCAGACAAATTACGATTTCAATTGATATCAAGCACAATCTCAAAATATGTTAGAAATAAGAGTTTATAATATATTTGAAAAATATTTTTGAACGTAAACTCAACATTATCAGTTTTTTACCTCATTGTTAGATATATATCCTAACTTTTCTCTCTCATTGTATTGTAAGTCCTACACTATGTAACCTTTGGATTATATATATAATTAACCTCATATCATTTACAAAAATTATAGCAGTGGCGTTCAGATAATGTATAACTATACAGATTTCCAAAATGAAGCAACTACTCTCAGCCAATGAGAGAACGTTTTACCATTAATTCTAAGCCTCGCTCCTATAAATATGAACACGTTCATTCCAACCTCTCATTCCTGATGAAGGCCACAGAGTTAAGATGGCCAAAAGCTCAAACTTCAGAACATTGGTACAGCTGGAAACCCAAGAAGCTATTATAAAAATTCATTATATCTAATTCTAACAGAAAAAAATGTTAAAGTGCATTTTCTGTCAATGGCATATGATACTGCTGCACAAACATTTATATACCAACAGATAATTTTTTTTATTTTTATTAGAGAAGTGATAGCGGTTTTCAGATATTTCTGACACTATCATTTGGCTCTGCACGTCTTATGCATGATCTTTTGCATGGATGTTCATTAAATTAATATCGCTTTACTTGTATTGGCATGATTAGCTCGAAGACTTAATGTGACTCCTGGTTACCATGTGGTTCAGAGATAACAGTCTGAGTCCCAGTGCGTATACAGAGTGTCTCAAGATTTCTTAAACATAGGAGCAATTACAGCTATTAGATATAAAGGATTAGTTAAAAGACCCGTAACACCTAAATAACTTTTGAGTCATTTGGTTTAGTGACATGAAACTCGGTGGGTTGGGATAGTCGTATATTAAAAACTCAAAAAACTGTATTACCAAAAACAGAGACAACTTAATTATCTTATTTTAAAGAAAATACTCAATATATTTTTATTTTTTATTAATGCTCATTATGAGCTTTGCAAATAGTATTAACACTAGATACTTCTGTATAAATTCATTGTTTCTAATTCAAGAAAACAAAAAGGTGCAACAGATATAATAAAATGCTCCTTCCTGAACAAACACAAAACAAAACTAGCTCAATAAATTAAGTGTTCAACTTCCTTCAAATCACAGTAAATAAAATAAGTTTTTCCATGGATAAAAAGAGGACAGTAAAATCATAGTGAACAAAAAGGTTTTGCTGGTATTATTACATAGTCTACTCTTTCTTGTTTTCTTGTTTTAGTAACAATAATTTTGCACAGAATTATCTAGTGTGGGTACTTTAAGAAAAGTTCTTAATGAGCATTATTCGAAAATATAAAAATATTTTATGTATTCTCTTTGAAGTAATAAAGTTGGAGTTACTTCTGGTTAAACCAGGTTTTGAGTTCTCAGTAGACCTATACTGTTATCCCAACACACCAAGTTTCACGTCACTCAACCAAATGTTTCTAAAGTTATTTAATGTTTGCAGACTTTCAACTAACCCTGCATATGTTTCTGCTAACAGTGACAGCGGAAATAAAGTAGCAAAGTTTAGTGTGAGATAGAGTTTAAGAATTCTGTCGCATTCTGTTTTACGTATTTAGGTGCAAAATTTTCTGATATTTCCATTCTTCACTAAGACATATAATCTTTCATTGTGTTTGAAAGGTTATTTAATATGTAATTATTTTTGGTGACTCTGATAGGAAATTTTAAAGCATTTCAAAAGATCTTCTTGCTAATTGTAGCAATGTTTGGATTATATATACGTGTCTCACAGACAAAGAGCTGTGTAACTTAAGTAAACTGTCTCTATTCACTTCCTAATGAAAATTATACTTCTTACTCTTCATCTGTCATTTATTTTCTTACCTTTATTGGGTCTTGGTTTTTATTTTTAATATTATATCCTCTGAAGGAATGTTATATCTCTAGCCATTTCATGGTTTTGATTTGAAATTTGATTCACCTGGAATGAGAATTAAATTTCACTTTGAATTTCTCCTGCAGATACAAACCTAAGAATTATTATAATTAGAATATTTACTAGTTGAGTAATTTACTATATTAAAGTAGTTTGTACTTTACTTAATAGTGATTGTTATGTGTGTATAGCTTAATAATTGTATTCGTAGAATGTAAGTATATTGGTAGTTCAAGTGTACGTTATTCGTGGTACACATTAGAAATTGCAAAAGGACTTAGCAGTTATTGCTGCAAGTCATAGGAAGAAAGCTCACTGGAATAAAGAAGGATAGTTAGGCAATAGAAATCACCTGGCACTAATAGGAGATAGTGTCTTCCTGTATGTGCACTACTTCAAAATTAGGTGCAAAGGTGTTTACATACAATATTATGTATTATCTCTAACTTAAGATCATCTTTAAGGCAACATGAATAAGAATTTCTGTTACGAATTTCAAGGCTTCACAGCCTGTTAAATGCTTAACAATGTTTTTTTTTTCTGTGTAACATTGTTAAGTTGTTTTGTGGACAGCGGTCATCATTTTTTAACTGCCTCCTGGATATGGCGGCCGGCCAGTGGACTGGCAACTCTAGAGCTGGCAGTCTTGATCCTGAGTTAGCAGAGGAAGCAAGTCTGCTCTCTCGCAAAAACACGCAACGCAAGAGTGTCAGGTAAGATCAAAATCTAGGTCATGAACACTTAATATAATAGTTTTAAGTATACTAGTTACAACAGTGATTCTTCAGTAATGAGTAGATGTAGAAAATGAAAAGCAGGACATTTTCTCTAAAAACGCCTAATTTTCTACAAAAAAAAATTTAAACAAGTCAAACCTTCTAGTCTTTGGTTGAAATACTCGATGATAAAGTCAACATTAATTTTCAAATATGATGTGGATATTAGTAAATATGCTAATATTAAATAACTTTTTTAAAGAAACAGTCTGTTGGTTTCGATCAAAAGAAATCCAAAATGTTATGATAAAAGTGTGTATGGTATAAAAATACTTTATAATATGACATTGCTATGGAATCTTACTCTTCAACAATGATGTTTCAACTAAATTGCTATTTTTGCAAAATAGACAAAAAGTATTTTTAAATTAATTATGCATTTTTTTTTTCATTTAATTTATAAATTTGGTTCAGAAGAATGGTTAATAAATGATTCAATAATTTTAAGGGAAGGGATTTGCATTGAATTTGAATATAAAAATACAGCCTGGGCACAATAGAAGTAATTGGTCTCTTAATTGGAGCTCATAGGACTATACCCAAACTTTTCAAAATTAACAAAAGAAAATACCCTTCCTTCCACCTTAAGAGATGATAATGTCACCACGGTGCTAAAAAAATATTGACAAATTCTTCATAATCATAGACATATTAATCTATTGTTTTCTTCGTGTTATTTTAATAACTGCAGTACTTCAACATTTTCTAACATTCATTGAGTGTATACTGAATCCATAGGGATTACCTCCGTTGGGAGGCAGTTTAGAAAAAAAAAAATCTTGGTTCTTAAACAAGTAATAAAACCGTATAAGTTAATATGTATAAATAGAGCTTTGCATTTAATTTTTCATTAATACTGTTTGCTGAAAACTCAAGTTGTATGAAAATCAAGAACCCTTCCTAATATAAACATCAGGGCCCAGGTTTTGATGTCCTAAAAATACTTAAAATATGAGCTATAAAATGACTACAAAAATATGACAACTAAATTACCCGATAACTAACAAAAATTACTCAAAAATTTTGTTTCAAAATCCTAATTTATTCATCATATTTGTGTCTGTTCTACATTTATGTTGGTGACCCAATTATTGGCTTGTAATTAGTTAATTATGTATGGTTAAATGCAAACCGCAAACACTGTCTTTCTGTATCCAAATCCATTCTGTAACCATTCTATAGTTATTAAGTTTTTTGTTATTATTTAGAGATAATACTGGAAGCTAAGAGATATGTTTCTATCAAGATACTAAAATTATTAAATTAGTTATAATAATTATTTTCCTTCATAATTATACACATTTCACAATTTGCAATTTTTTAATGTCTTGTCAAGATACTGTGTATTTAAATGTTTTCAACAACAAAATTCAATAGAAGGCCACAGAGTTCACCACTTAAATCCATGTTTCTGTTTGTTTCAGGACTAAAAAGGTGAAGAGTACTGTGGAGGAAATTGGTGATGTAATGGGGTTTATTGTATAGTGGAAAACAGATATAATTACAGTGGCTTCATTCACAATGCTTTCTCAAGAAAAGATAATAAAGTTAGCGATTTCTCTAAATCTGCTTATATGTCAATTAAAAAACTTAACTTTGTGATGCTACATCCCTTGGTGGGACAGGGCCTACCACCTGGTCATTCCATTAGGCTATCTACCTTGAATTTTGATTTCATTAGAATTGTGGGTGGGCATCAGCATGAACACTTCCGTAACAGTTACCAGTACTAATGACTTCCTTCACATTTATCAGGGCATTGTCTTGAGGCTGATGACATGCTGTTCTAGAACTGCCTAAAACTAAACTTACTCCATGGTACTAAGTTTACATCCCTGCCTACTATCTGTCCGCTGCATCATCTACCATAGGCATTAGAGTTAGAAACGAAACCCTTCAAAACAAAATTTTGAATGACGTTGGCTACAAAAAGAAAAATGTAATAACATAAACTGAATCTTTGATCACAATAAACAGCATTTTTTCAATGTATCAGTATTAATCCATACGGGACTTTATAAAAGTGATAACATTACCCAACTGATAACATTATCCGTGATTACATTAAGCGGCATTCACTGTATACAGTACCATTTTAATTACATCTAACCTGAAGAAGCATATTGCCATATCAAGGGAAGAAAATGGCGTCTTAATGCAAGTCCTTGGTTCAAGTTCAACTTTTACTGATGAGTAATATAAAGTATTTATCACTAATGATACTGTAACTATTATACACTATTTATTAACTAAAATTTCTTCATAGGAAGATGAGATTTGGTCATATAGTTTGGCTCTACCCATGATCGTCTTTAGAGTGGGAAAAAGAGGTGCTAATTCACAGCCTCCTGTAAAATTTTCTGAAATAAATGTATAATATTCACTAAAATGATAACATTTTAGCATATATTTTCTCAATACATGCCACAAAGAGAATGTGAAGTAATTTTATGTCTCGGATTAGGTATACCCAATCATGGTACATACAGTGCTATAACTATGCCTGTGTATAGCCAGGCGTGTACAGTATATCTGAAATTTGAAATTGTTCATGATTATTTTACTTTTTATTACCATAAATTGGAGAAGGAAGAGTTCGTGAAGGAATTTTAAATGATCCATGATAATGTAGCTTCCTATTTTCTCTATAAGGACATTTAATGCTTGGAATTTAAAATAAACAGATATGTAAGAAGTCTTAATTTCACATAATGAAATTGTAAAAATAAAAATAAGAAGGCATTGTGGATGAAGAGAAGTAGCCTCTAGAGTTGTACCAGGTAGACAGGTAGACTCTAGTGATGTGTCGTGTGCCAGGATGTTATCATTAGTGTCTGTCATAGTGGCCATGATGTAATTGGAAAATAACTGTTTCATGGAGACATTGTAACTAGAGTCCATTTGGTTTTATGAAACTTCAAAGAAGAAGAAAAATGGATGTTTGAAAATGTATTTCTTAAACACGCAAATGTTTGGAAGTATGGTACTGTAGTTGTAAATTAATTTATGAAAGAGTGATATAGATGGGTAGCTGAGAGAAGAGGACTGGTTGGGCTTTCTTGGTGGGCCGAAGTTGGCTAGAGACCACACAATTGGCAGATGGGCCATATGGACTTTAGCCTTCACAGCTGAAGCTCAACTCCAGCTACAAAGCCCTCGAGGACCTGCCTGCGGCTTCGGCCATGATAATTAATTCAAAGATAAAAAATTAAGAGCAATTAAACCATTATATTTATTAACACTTACGCACAAATCATTCATAAACTAAACAATTAATAATAATTATAAAGAAACAGCTAAAAATCCGGCTTTGTAGTGCATTCCATGATTAGAAAGCACCTCTATTGTATTTGACATTATAAACAAACAAATCAACCAGCGTGAGCTCACAGAATCAAAGCGATTGATAATTCCATGCAATATGTTAAAAAAATCATGATGCTTTTATTTCCAAGTAACAACCCCCCCCCCCCCAAAAAAAAGCAAAGCCACCTGCAATTTATTTGACAATTGGAATGTATTACCAAAAACCGATGCTTCAATAGTGCAAACAATTCACGTTTTCTGCCAGTTTTCACTCATAACTCATGAGTGAAAGCTAAAATTTATAAAAAACAGGCTTCAAACTGTTTACAATTTCAGATCTCAGCGTGATTTCACTGATTTTGTGATTTCGCTGGACATCGCGTACAGACAAACACTTCCTCTTATTATTATAGATGAATCCAGTAACCAATGGTTGGACTCTAGTTACAATTATAGTTAATTTAGTGCTAGCCCTAGTAATTCTAGTTGAACATAAAAGGAGGATTGACAAATGCTTAGGAAATTAGTTGACTTATTTTGATACAGTCATAAACAAAGATTAACCTACTGTTATGTATAAGTGTTACAATATTATCAATGTTTTTCATATATGTGTTGAATATTATATTTTCAATGTTGCGCAACATCTTTAAAGCAAATGTTCTCATTTCACGATAAAAGAAAAAAATTCATTTATAAACATAAAGTTTATACATTTTGAATAGTTGTGTTAGGTGTCCAGTTGGTGCGACATAGACTTTTTTAAAAATAATCTTAAGGAAAGCTATCGTGGAAGTATCTGTGGACAAGTTTAAAAGATCAGTTAATGTTTCAAAACATCACTACATGGGATAATCTCCATTATATACAGCGATAAATTGTGCATTTCCATTTATATATATATATATATACATACTTAGCTGTCTGATGAATTATAAGTCACTGTTAAGAAATAAAAAGAAAGTAAAGCCAGCTAAGATTCAAATTGTAAAATTCAAAAGACAAATTTAATTATATTCTATGTCTGCAATAAAAAATTATTATTATTTATTTTTTTTTTTTAATTAGAGGCTTTGATATATAGATGTACCTGTGCTGTAAGTAGGCAAAAGATGCATGTAGGTTAGGTTACTGGTGCTGTGTGCGGGAAATTTGAGTTTTCACCAGGATAGTACGACTGGGAAATGACTGAAATACTTTCTCTTAAAAAAGGTATTTAACAAATACTTATCCCTTAACTCGTAAGTTTATGAAAGTAGTGACTGTTATATGAAACAATATAAGAGAGAAGTTGTCAATACATTAAGTCAGAATAGTCATTGAGTATTTCCTTTTTTAAAAGAAAAATGCTGTGACACCTAACACAATATCTAATATTTAACAATAATTTACAATAAAATGTTTTTTTGTAGTTGAGTTTGGTGTTATATTAGATTGCAACATTCTCCTGTAATCTCTGTATTGTGTAATGCAATTGATGCACTGAAATGTGCATCCAACTTGAAATGGAGCACAGTTGAACATCTAGGTGGAAGGAAACTGTATCATAACCTAATCTTAGTTTCTTCTAGTTCTTGTGAGTAGTGTACGGAAATTAATATATCTAGAAATAATTAATTAGACTTAATAGTAAATTTAGATTTTGTTTTAGTATAGCTTGTAGTTATCTTTAATCATGTGGTTTAGTTATATGCCAGTGGTTTATTAAGTATACGATTAATTCATTTTTGTTTCGTGGATTCATCAGAAGGTACAATTTATCTAGTGATGCCAAAAAATCAGACATAAATGAAGGCCTAATTTTTCCTATAAAAGTTTAAGAGTAGGTCTATTATTTTGAACCACACTGTGAGAAATTTTGCAATGAATTATTTTTTTTATAGCTGTTATTACTGGTAGGCTACTTTCTAAAGAGTCTTACCCCAATCAGGAAGAAATTAATTCTCCATCTGATAACTGATTATAAAGAAGATATTAATACACTTTACTTAAGCTTTAAGCTCTATGTAAATATACCAATTTAATGAACAACAAGACATAAATGTTAGGGATAGAAGAGCGGAAGTAGATAGGATTGCCATTTTTATTATTTATGAATCATGTTTGAGTAGGGTGCCTGCTTGTAGATCCAGAGGTTGCGGGTAGCCACAGTTTGAGAGTTCTGCTGTCACATGTTTTCATAACAAACAAAAAAAAAACAAAAAAAAAAACAAAAAAAAAAAAGAGGCGTGAGTATTGCATCCAAGCCATTAAAATCCATAAAAAGAAATAGAAGTGTGACTTTTGAATATTGTGTTAACGGTGGTGTGTTAAAAAGATTATTTTGGTGTTTTTGGAAAAATGCTGCCAATAAGGCATCAAAACATCGGTCGGCATACACGCAACACAAGAGAAATACATGATTGTCGAGTCAATGAGACCGATGAAGAGTGTAAACAGCATTTGGAGGCAAATCGAATAAGAATTTATCAAGTGCAATTAATCATGACTTCGGAACAACAGATACAGTTGAGTTCGACTCGCTCGGTTGGAGATAACGTACAAAATAATTTGGAACATCGTTGGAAGTCTGTGGAATAAACCTTGAATTGCCATGTTTTTCCCATGGGCAGTTGTACATGGCGTGCTTGATGGTAGGTAAACCATCTGCGCTATTCATTTTCTCTCCAAACGGAAAGACAAAAAAATTGTTCATCACCAAGCGTTGCGATGAACGCATTACTAAATTTTTGTAAATGTTTATAATATTCCAAGATGGGTGCTGTGCAACATGGTCTCAAAATTAAATCCTAATTAAAATAATCTATCTACCTATCTTCTATCTACGTCTATTTTTGTATAAATTGACAAGACAATGACTGTTGGGTCAGCTAGTTGTATATTTATATAAGATATATAGTCATTTCAGAATATTATAGTATTAATATCAATCATCAATTTTGTGAATTATATCCTGCTTTTTACTCCTGAATTATGGCAACCCTAGACATACACAAACATTTTGCCCTAGAGTTTTTAAGTTAATAAGGGTATATTTTGGAAATAAGGTAATGAACTATTTAAACTTTCTTCTTATAAAGCATAATTAAAACAATTTGGAATATCCCTTTATTTCATCTTTATTGTAAGCCAAATTCTTCTGCAATTAAAAACACCAACCATATTCTTTATAATAATACTAATTTATGTTTTCCTCCTCATAGTGTGGTACAAAACAGGCTATATTTATATTTCATATATTTTGTTGTTGTAAGATTAATAAAACTATCTCGGCTCTCTAGATGGCACTGCATCAGGTGCTATTAAGCCAATATTTCCACAGCCACGTTGCTGACTTCTTCAGGACTGGAAAGTGAATGTCTCTGTCGGAGGATGTTCTGGCAGGATTCATTTGTTTGGTGGCCCACCAAATTTCAGTCAAGATACCATCTCAAGAGTTGTGATTGGTTCAGCTGATGGAAACGGGTGGTGGAGCCTTTGTTTTCTGTGTCAGTTTCATTGTGGTTCTGCAGTAGGATGTTCCAGGATTTCAGAAAGTCAAGTCTTTTGTCCTATTTATGTTCTGGAGTTGCTATGCTGTTTCAATCACCTCTTTGGATCTTCTTAGCCACGATCTGTTTTCCCTTGTCAGGAGGGGATCAGAACATCAAGGACAAAGACGTTGTCTTGCTGAAAACCTGAAACATCCTATTGCAGCACCACAATGAGACTAACACTGATGGGCCCCCACTACACACTTTCACCAGCCAACTAATCACATCTCTCGAGCTGGTGACTCCACTGTGATTAGTGGGCTTTCCGATAATTTACTCTTGATCACTCAAGGCAGAAGATTCTCTTGCAGCAACATTCACTTTCTAGCCCTGAAGAAGACAGCTACATGACTGTGAAAATATTGACTTACCAACACTCAATGCAGCACAACCAGACAGCCAATGATTCCAGCCGCAGAAGTCTATGGTTAATTCATAAAGAATTTACAGAGATAGTTGAGGCAGTTCAAACACTAGCATAACGTACGAGGAGTGAAAATCAAAACTGTTTTATTTGGAACATTTAGGTATACCTTCTAGCTACTTCTCTACATAGTCGTGCTCTGATTGAGACATTTTTCGTAGTGTGGTACCAACTTTAAAATACGCTGTTCATAGAAGCTTGCCGCCAGCGTATTGAGAAGGGTCTTCTCGGCCTTTTGAAGTGTTTTGAAATTCTTTGTTGGTGTGGAAGCTCTGCCAAAAAAGAAGTCACTCGGCATGGGAACGAGTTTTTGAAATCCATCATGAGGGGATGAAACATGGATTTGTTACAACAATCCAGAATCAAAAGAAGAATCCAAACAATGGATGGACACAAATTTTCTGAACAAACCCAAGATCTGACTTCCACACCAACAAAGAATTTCAAAACACTTCAAAATGCCATGAAGACCCTTCTCAATATGCTGGTAGCAAGCTTCTATGAAGAGGGTTTTGAAAAGTTGGTACCACACTATGAAAAATGTCTCAATCGGAGTGTGACTATGTAGAGAAGTAGCTAGAAGGTGTACCTAAATGTTCCAAATAAAACAGTTTTGATTTTCACTGTGGTTTTCATTTTATGCCCCATCGGAGGTTGAAAAAAAAATTGCCCTCGTAGATGCTAATATATAAATATATCTTCTATTAATAATAAATGCAATACCGGTAGGTCTTCACTGGTGTTGTATGAACAAAACATAATATGCTAGT